>JAFJYJ010000050.1:1267500-2535000 GCA_019022615.1 Acacia melanoxylon
ATTTTGATCCTCTTTTTGATCATATCCAGGTATTTTCCGGTGCTTCGGAAGATATTCGGACAAACGCATCCGGTTACGGAAATCGCTTCGGTAAAACCAACTTCTGGACAATAATTTGCTGAATCGTAAAACGTCCAGTTGTTGCCTAACTTAATCCCATGTTTGAAAACAAGAAATTGTTTCTATAGGTTCTCACTTTTCCTATCTGGCTCTACTCTATCTGATCAGCTTTCCGTCATATTAGGAATTAGGGTTTTCGGTTGCGGAAATCAACGTCTGATAAATTCTTTCTTCGTGTAAAAATTTACTTGTTCTTAATTTGATCAGTCGAAAAGAATTTTACCTCTGGTTTACCTATAGAATTTATTTCTGAATTTTCCCCTCGATTGCCTATAAGCCGACTCACCGCATTATATCATTATTTTATTCTAATTTTCATTTTAATTATTTAAACAATTCATTTTAATTAAAAATACCAAGAATTTCGCCCCTTCATTTTAAAATTCAGTTTTAATTATTTTTTCATAATTTTTTCCATTTTTAAAATATATATAATATTTTTTACCAAAAATTCTGTTTTACCTGCCTTTGTTAAGGCTTAATGAGGCCTAAATTCTTCGTTTAGTGATCTTTTTTGGATTAGATTTCTTCATACATTTATCTTTACTAATTTTTTCCTTAATCCTTTTTATCATAATTAGTAAGTATATTTTATGCTAATTACCGGCCTTAATCTCTTAATTAAGGATTTTACCATAAATTTAACTTTCTATATTTCTCTTGTTTTTGAATCAATTAGCTAGTAATTATCTAATCATTCTCTTACCAATGGTTGATAATTTTATAATTTACAGCATATTATTATCTTACAAACTTATCGACATTGTCATTTTATATCCTATGTAAAATATTAAAAATGTTTACACCATAAAATTACTTTATGGTTCGGAATGCTTTTTAAACATTTCTTCATGTTATTTCCTCTGAAACAATTTATTAAATTCTTATAATTAAAGATAATACTCCCATAATTTTCTCATAATCTTTCATGATCTTTTAGTATTTATCATAATGTTTTTAGACTGTTTTTATCACCATTATTGCATTTTTAGTCATTCTGTTCATCGATTTTTTACGTAACTTTTTCGACAATTTACTCGACAATTATAACAATTTTCTATAATAGTTTTAAACTCATGAATTTGCTTCATCAAAATATTCATTAATTTCGCTTGTCTCAAGAATTCCAGATTTGCTAAAAATTCGGGTATTACAACCGAATACGAGCTTCTTCATATGAAGTCTAGGGAATCTATTAGCAAATTTCAGCTAAGATTCACTCATATGATCAACCAACTTGCTGCTTTAGGCAAAGAATACGATCAACTTGTCCAAGTGAGGAAAATTCTGAATATCCTTAGCAAGGAGTGGGAAGCTAAAGTCAGTGCTATCGAAAAGGCTCGTGGTTAGTCAATGGCATCAGTGGCAGCTCTCTTTGGCAGTTTGTCTAAATATGAAGGAATAATCAAGTTCAGAAAGGGACTTGATGAGATTGGTGGCAAGAATAAGGGAATTGCTCTTAAGACTATCAAAGAAGTTAAAGCATTAGATGATGATGATGATGATGAAGATGAAGAGCTAGGCATGATGGTTTGGAGATTCAAGAAGTTCTACAAGAAGGACCAAGGATTCAAAAAGTTCCATAAGGGTAGCAAAAGGAATAACCCAAAGAAGCCAATTATCTGCTACAAGTGTGAAAAGCCTGGCCACATCAAGTCTGAGTGTCCCCAGCTGAAGAACAAAGAGAAAGAAAAGAGGAGATTCAATAAGTTTAAGAAGAAAACTTATGTTTCGGCTATATGGGGAGATAGCTCATCCGATGAAGATGAAGATGAAGTTGATGAAGAAGAAAATGTCATCATCTGTCTTGTGGCTCAAGAAGAGGAATCATAGAATGAAGAGGTAAACGACTCGATCCATCTTTTGATGAATTGTTATTTGAATATAATTCTCTCCATACTGAAATTCGAAAGATTGCAAAAGAACTTCTTGCTTCAAAAAGAAAATTAAAAACTCTTGAAGAACAAGTTCAAAATACTTCTTCTCCAATCTCTACTTGTGAAAATGTTTCTGAAAAGGGTTTAGAAAAAATTTGTGACAATTGCTATGTCTTACAGAAAAGAAATGCTTATCTTACAAAAACACTTGAGAAATTCACTCAAGGTAGTGAAATGCTCAATGTCATTTTAAAACAGCAAAGGCTTACAAATGACAAATTAGGAATTGGTTATAAACCTGATTTTGATAGAAAGAAAGGCAAAAAGAAATATGAAGAAAGGAATTATTTAAAGTACTTTCAAAAATCAATTCATTCTTCGAATCCTTTTGCTCATTGTAATTATTGCAATCGTAAGGGTCATACTACTTCTTCCTGTTTTCATAAAAAGGAAAGAAAGAGTAAGCCTGTAGGTAACTATAAATAGGTGCCTAAAGGATCTTATAAGGTTCCTAAGACAAAATAACCCAAAAGGACCCAAGAAAAGATGGGTACCTAAGACTTGATCTTTTGTATATTGCAGGTTTGTCTAAGAGCATCAAAATCCAACAAGTGGTACATTGATAGTGGATGCTCTAGACACATGACGGGAAATCATTCCAAGTTTGCTACAATCAAGCCTAAGGATGGTGGCAAAGTGACCTTCGATGGAAACCAATTGGAAGGATTGCTGAATTGGTGAAGTTAGAAACAACAATGGACCACAAATCAAAGACGTCTACCTTATGGAAAGCCTATGTCACAACCTCCTCAGTGTGAGCCAAACCACTGATAAAGGTAACCTAGTTATCTTCGATTCTGAGGAATGCTTGATTGTAAGCAAGGATGTTCTCTCCTTGGACAACATTAAGTCCAAAGCCTTATTTAGGGCTCCTAGAGAAGGTAATAGTTATACTCTTAATGTTCCTAGTAATAGCTATATTTCTGAAAATTGTTTTATTGGTAACTTGGATGAGAGCTGGCTATAGCATAAGCGATTAGTTCATGTCAATATGTTCCAACTTGACAAGTTGCTGAAAAAGGATTTGGTTATTGGTTTACCGAAACGTCATTTTAAAAATGACATGACTTGTGTCGCCTGTCAAAAAGGTAAACAAACCAAATCTTCCTTCAAATCTAAAAGTGAAATTTCAACTAATAAACCTCTCCAACTACTTCATATGGATTTGGTTGGACCATCGCCTTGGTGGCAATTTATATACTTTGGTCATAGTTGATGGTTTTCTAGATTTGCTTGGACTATATTTTTGTCTTCTAAAGATGAAACATTTGATCAATTTGTTACCTTTGTCAAGAAGGTCCAGAACGAGAAAGGTTTCTCTATTGCAAGAATTTGTACTGATCATGGTGGTGAGTTCGAAAATCATGATTTTGGAGAATTCTGTGATGATATGGGAATTGATCACAATTTCTCAGCTCCAAGGACTCCTCAACAAAATGGTGTTGTAGAGAGAAAGTATTGAGTCCTCATCGAGATGGCAAGGGCAATGCTGAATGAGAACCAAACCTCCCAAGTGTTTTGGGCTGATGCCATGAGCACCACGACTACATCTCAAATTGGGCTTATCTCTGGAAGAAGCTTGATAAGACTCACTATGAGTTGTACAAAGGAATAAAGCCCAACCTTGCACATTTGCACATTTTTTGTTGCAAATGTTGTGTGCACAAAAATGGTAAGGACAACTTAGGAAAGTTTGATCCTAAGTCAGATGAAGGTATATTTTTGGGCTATTCTAATAAAAGTAAGGCTTATAGAATATTTAACAATCGTACTCATGTTGTAGAAGAGTCTATGCATGTTGTATTTTAAGAAGCCAAGTCTCATAAATCCTTGGATGATGATGATCTTCCTGCTCAAAATCAATCTGCTTCAGAAACTTCTTCTGTTTTGATAAATTCATAAAAACCTTTGCAAAAAGAACCTGAAGTTGAAAATCATTATGAAAATGCTTGTGAAAACATTGATCAATCTCAACCTAGATCATGAAGATACAATAGGAGTCATCTTCTGGATCAACTGATAGCTTATGTAAATCAAGGAATGAGAACCAGAAAAAGTACTTTGAATGAAGTCACTTTCTCTACTTTCATTTCAGAAATTGAACCCTCTAAAATTAACAAAGCTCTTTCAGACAGTGATTGGGTTTTAGCAATACAAGAGGAGTTACATCAGTTGGAAAGAAATCAAGTTTGGGATTTGGTACCTAGGCCTAAAAACCATCCGATCTTTGACACTAAATGGGTATTCAAGAACAAACGTGATGAATCCGCTATAATTGTTCAAAACAAGGAAAGATTGGTTGCAAAGGGCTATAATCAAGAAGAAGGAATTGATTATGAAGAAACATATGCTCCAGTGGCAAGATTGGAATCCATAAGAGTTCTTCTTGACTTTGCTTGCATTAAGGGATTCAAGCTTTATCAAATGGATGTGAAATCTACTTTTTTAAATGGTTTTATCCAAGAGGAAGTTTATGTTGAACAACCTCCAGGTTTCGAGGATAATCATCATCTAGATTATTTCTTTCGTCTTAAGAAAGCTTTGTATGGCCTTAAGCAAGCTCCTAAAGCTTGGTATGAAAAGCTAAGCAAATTCCTTCTTGATCAAGGATTTGTTAGAGGCAAAGTAGATACAACTCTTTTCATAAAATGCAGCAAGAGTAATGATTTGTTAATTTTTCAAATATATGTTGATGATATTATATTTGGTTATACTAATGATGCTTTGTGTAAAGAATTTTCTAAGATAATGCGGGGAGAATTTGAGATGTCTATGATGGGGAGTTGATCTACTTCCTTGGTTTGCAAATCAAGCAAAAGAAGAATGGAATCTTCATATCTCAGACCAAATATCTCAAAGATCTCTTCAAGAAGTATGGGATGGACCAATGCAATGAAGCAGATACTCCAATGAGTTCAACCACTTCTTTGGATGCTGATGAGGATGGCAAGGACTTCAACATTATAAGATGTAGAGGAATGATTGGATCATTGCTCTATCTGACAGCAAGTCGGCCTGACATTCAATTCAGTATGGGGATATGTGCAAGATATCAATCTTCCCAATAGGAGTCTCATGCTGAACATGTGAAGAGGATATTTAGATATCTTGCAGACACAGAAACTCTTGGATTATGGTTTCCCAAAGGACAAGATGAATATCTTGTGGCGTATTCAAATTCGGACCATGCTGGATACAAGACTGACCGAAAGAGCACAAGTAGCCAATGTGAATTCCTTAGTGGTTCCCTTGTGTCTTGGTCTAACAAGAAGTAAACCACATTCTCATTATCCTCAGGCAAAGCTGAGTACATTTCCGTATCGAGTTGTTGTGCTCAAGTTCTATGACTCAAGCAACAACTTCAAGATTTGGGATTCTATCTCAAGGAGATACCAATTCTATGTGACAACACTAGCACAATCAGCTTGACAAAGAATCATGTTCAACATACAAGAACCAAGCACATTGATGTTAGACATCACTTTATAAGAGACCATGTTCAAAAGAAGAATGTCAAGGTGCTGTTCATTCCTACCCATCTTCAACTTGCTAATATCTTCACAAAGCCATTAGCTAAGGAGCAATTTACTTTCATTAGAAGAGAATTGGGAATGGTAAATCCCAACGAATTGTAAGTAATCTCTACTTAATGTTAGTTATGTTTTTATGATCATTAGATACTAACTTAAGCATCGGAGTGTCTAGTTATAACTTTTGCAGGATATTTGTGTATCTATCAAACTGATAAAGTTTGTTGTCAAATGAGGCAAACTCGAGTTTGTAGACCCCAAACTTGAGTTATCTAGAAGCAAAGAGCAAACTCCTAATTTTAAAGAAAGGCAAACTCGAGCTGCAGATAGCACACTCGAGTGTATGTTAGACAGAGAGCAACTAAGTTTTTGAGGCAAAACCAAAATCGAGCCAAGAAAGGTTAAACTCGAGTCTGGATAAGACAGAGAGCAACCAAGGGTAAAATAAATTTCAAAACTCGAGCCAACAAGTGTCACACTCGAAAATGGCTCCCAAGCATTCTGCAAAGATTGCTGGTACTGATTTAGATTATGAAGGAACTCAATCTTCATCTCAACCACCCTTGAGCGACCTAGGAGATAGAAACATACTCCTATAAGGTTTCAACCTGGCGCTGGTATAGATGTGCCTTCACCCAAGGCCAGACCTAAGAAGGTCGTGATTCAGGAACCCCCAAAGGTTTCAAAAAGGAGGCCAACCAACCCTGAAGCAGTAACTCGTAAAGATAAGGGTCCAGCACCTGAGGTTGCTAAGCCTAAGCTGAAGAAGAAGTCAGTTGCATATTCAGAGTTTAGAGGTCTTTCTAAGGATCAAGGCACTTCTCAAGGTCCTTATACATCTAGACCTCGTGAACAAACGAGTTCAAAGGTATTAGAGGATATTCCTTCTCTTCGTGATATATACAATTATTCATCCCTTCTAGGTGATTTTACAAATTATCCCATCCTTTTTCATAATGATGATGCCAAAAGGTTTAAGGACTGTGTTGTTTCTTTTGATCTTGGTAAGCTTAAGGAAGAGTGTAATCTCGATCTCTCTCCTTGGCTTAAATAATTTGAAAATCTTATCTCTATTCTTGCTTCCTATAGCCCTAGCATAGTCAAGGCTTTATATTCCAAAATGGTATCGGATAACCATTTGGATAGTGAGGGTAACCTCATAGAGGAAAGGATTGTCACTCATGTTAGGGGTGAAAAGATTGTCCTATCTCCTGCTTATATCAACTCTATCCTTCAAATTTCCAATCCTCCTCCTGTTTCTACCTTAAAATATGATAATAGGGAGACTTTTTAAATTCTAAGACCTAATGAGCTTGTACCTGATGGGCCATTAGACGATATTTCCTTTTCCCCTGTTGTCATGTCTCCTACGTATAGAGCTATCTGGTACATCAATACCAGAAATCTCATGCAGAAAAGTGGAAATTTTACACATTTTGCAAAAAGGGATTACCCCATTTTTGCATCTATCATTAACAAGGTGCCCCACAATATTGGTCACTGGGTCTTTCAAGAGATGGCCAAATTTACATTTCCTTCAAGAAAATCCTCAACCATTCCTTTTTCCAAATATAGTTTCTATCATTCTCATTCATGAGAAAATTTGGTATATAGCCACGAATGAACAACCAAGTGAAGACTCTAGTGTTTGGTAAACACCATTTAAACCTAATGAGGATCAACTTTGAAGAAGGTTCTGGTCAGTCAAGGGCCCAATCAAGGTCTAGAGCAACTCACTCCCGAGCACAAAAAGCTTAGTCGGCTCCTCCACCACCTCCTACCTCTGGCTTGCAAGACCAAATCAGAGAGATTGTTGACAAGGCTATCTCTGACTTAATAGATAGGGTTGAGTCTGAAGTTGAAAGACTAATATCTAAGGTGACCAAGGGTCATAATACTCTGGTGGATGCTCAAGATGCTATGTCTTAGAAAATAGACAATCTTACTGACCATGTTGAAGATCATGCCACAAGTATTGGCACTATTCATACCATGATGATGATTCTCGGTGATAAATTGGAGAAGTTCCTAAAGAATCAGTCTCAGTCTTTTGCAGCTGACCCTACCTCTTCTCCTACCTCTGCTGGCCCTAGTTTCAGCATACCCAAATCTGAACCTTCCCTTTCCTCGCCTACCTCCACCTTTACCACTCCCATCATCTCTACCACTCTTGTTGTTTCTTCTACTCCAACAACTATCCCTGTACCTCCCTCTCACACTTCCACTGTCAGGCTCTCACCTGATTCCCCTGACTCCACCCATTCTCCTCCTCTTACACCTCTTATTGACCCTCAACCTGAGACTCCCTCTTCTGAACCACCTTTGTTGAGTGATGACAAAGGGGGAGAAGTAAAGTAAAAGCCAATTTGAGACAATTTGAGCATTTCAGTTATTAGTTATTTTGCTATCAAGTTAACATCAATTTATCAATTGTATCAGTTAGATTTGCTGTAACTTCTGTTATGTGCTTTAATTCTAATGTAGCTAAATCTTGAATGGATAAAATGCAATATCTTACATCTTTTATACTCTATTTTTAAGTTTGTGCATTTCCTTTCCATCATCCTTCTACTCAATTCTTTTGAAACTTTATCAATTGGTTTACAAGTGTTGTCATCATCAAAAAGGGGGAGAATGTTAGTTCTCTATGTGTTTTGATGATAACTGACAATTGCAAACCTAAATAAAGCTAAATGGTTAAGTTAAAACTGTTTGAATTTCATTCAAACTTAACCAGAAATTTAATGTCAAATATAGACTCAAGTTTAGTATTGACAAACTCGAGTTTGCACTTCACAGAGAATCAGTCAAAAAATTTTTTTGAACAAAGCTTAACTCGAGTGCCTAAATGAAAACTTGAGTTTGTGCCTGGCCGAGAGCTTTCAAAGAATTTTTGCTTAAACAAACTCGAGCCAGTCTAGATAAAACTCGAGTTAATGTTTTGGCTGAGAGTTTTTCAAAGCTTTTATATTTTTAAGTAAACTCGAGTGAGTTTGGGTTGACTTGAGGTTATGCCATGCCGAGAGCTTTCAAGGTATTTTGAACATTAACTTGACTCGAGCCTAATTCTTCAAACTCCAGTTAGAGTTGTGAACTTAAACTTGTTTTCAAGAATAATAAGTTCAAAACTCGAGTTTATCACTTAATGACTCAAGTGTCGCAACTTTAAAACGCATTTCAAAATCCTATGGCGATGCTCATTTTAGAAAGAAGTTCCAAACTCGAGTGATGCACTTGAGTGAAACCTTCTTAACTATAGTTTCAATCTTACGGAGACATCTTCATTTCAGTTTCAAATCTATTTTCAAATAAGATGATCATGAGACTCGAGTTAGGAATGTTAAACTCGAGTCGTACACTCCAGTTTTGATAAACAAACTCAAGTGTAAAAGGTCTCTGTTATGATATCACCATGTCTGAATTTGCGAAATCTTCTTGAATGATCTATATACTCTAAATCATCACTCATTACTATTCCTAAATATGTCTAATCGATTTGTTAGTGACTTTCAAATGATCAAACAAGTATTAAATAGAAGATTAAGCAAAAAGCAAAAGATGATGTCAAAACTTTAAAGGGTGAGGGAGCAATATTGCCAACCAACTATTAGGCCAGGAGCAGTGGACACAAATAACTTTTAATGGGATCAAAAAGACCAAAAAAAATTGAATTTCTTAAAAAGTTACAACACTGTCAATATCCACTAACTTCTGTCTAGGTTGAATGCCAGCTGAAGATTCTTGACCAAAAGCAAAGGAAGGGCACAGTACTTCCTACTACTGCTTCTCCTTCCTGACCAAAATCTGAAAGCTCTCCCTCAACTACTTCTACTTCTCCACTTTCCTCACCTCTCACATTCCCTGCCATTTTCTTTTCTTCAAATGCAATGGCAGAATAGAAGATTAGACCCATCAAGAGCCGAGTGCTCTATGTTAGGATGAAACTCCTCCACAGACCCTCCCAACCACAACAAGAACGTAGCTGTTTCCACACTTACTACAAATGGCTTCTCTGGTTTTCCTTCTCTCTTTACTTCTTCACTTCCTATCTCATCGGCAGTGACCCCCACCCTCCACTCAGCTCTCTCCACACAACCTATGTCTCCACCCGTGAATCCACTGGTCTGTCTCGTGCCCTTTTCGAGTCCTCTCACTTGGCTCCCCAAAACCTCAAACATCTCTGGGTACGCCCAAAGTTTCAACCTTTTCTGGTTTTGTATATATTTGCCCCAGACATTAACAAATTTTACTCAAAAAAATGCTATTCATGTTATTACAGGTGTATTGAAGAATTTGAAGGCTTTTGTGTACGATTTGCCTCCGAAATATAACACTGACTGGCTCTCCAATGAGAGGTGCAGCAGTCATTTGTTTGCTTCTGAAGTGGCCATTCACAAAGCTCTAGTGACGAGCGACGTGCGCACATTTGACCCATACGGTTGACTTCTTCTTCATGCCCGTTTACGTCTCCCCGCAACTTCGTACTACCAATGGCTTCCTCGGCGATTGGTCACGCGCGCTCCTCATCGCTTCCGCCGTACTGCCTTATCTCCTCCGAGTACCGTTTTGGAATCGGCGGTGTCCGAGTACAGATTCTTAAAAAGTTACAACACCGATGCCAATAACTTTTGGGATATTTAGGTTATGTCGTTTTCTCCGTTTGAAGCTAATGGAGATTCTTGACCAAAAACAAAAAAGGCCACCTAGGATTGAGTGGACTTCATAACGCCATGTGGCATTCAACCCAGACGAAAGTTGGTGGATATTGACGGTGTTGTAACTTTTTAAGAAATTCAATTGTTTTTTGGTCTTTTTGGTCCCATTAAAAGTTATTTGTGTCCACTGCTCCTGGCCTATTAGTTGGTTGGTAATATTGCTCCTTCACCCAACTTTAAATATTGACCCATAAAACAAAGCACCATTTTGGCAAATCATTCTCTACACATTCCTAAGGTTTTAATGCTTTATTTTTTCATATGGATGCCAAATCATTCAATGGATATATCTCAAGGGATGTCAACAAGAATGTTTGGGCTCATTGGTTGAATCAATGCATAAGTGAGAATAGACCTAATATCAACCTAATAGCTCTTTTAATGTCTCCAACGGTTATATCAAGATCTCCAACGGTCAATAATTGCTTCCTTCATTTATAAGATGAAGCATTCAATTCTCAACAACCAAGAGAGTCAAAAATCACAAAAAGATCAACTTGCATTTACTCTTCCACTTTCAAGTGTAATATCTGCTAATATAAATATTGTTCAGTGTTTATCAATATGCTCTTTTAGAGAGTTTCATTTCTGATTATTAAATCTTTGTAAGATCTCAAGTTGTGGGACTTTGAGATTGGGTTATCAGTTTACAACTTGTAAGGGGGAGTGTATCCTAGTGTGAGGATAACTTTTGAGTACAAAGTGTGTATCTGATTAAAGAGATAGTGAAAATCCCAAAGTGTCTAGGGACATGACGTAGGTCAAGAGTTAAGGCCGAACCAGTATAAATCCTTGTGTTCATCTTCTTCTACTCTCTCTCTCTCTCTCTCTCTGTTTGCCTCTGTTTTGTGGAAAATCCTGAGTTCATAGAAAATGTTTTTAAATCCCCAATTCACCCCCCTCTTGGTGATATTCTGTCATCTACATGCCTCTATCTGCAGGACCTCATTCTCTTTCCCTTTTCCTTGAGCCATCGGCTTTGACAATGAACGAATCTCTCATGGTTCTTAAATAACTATCCCCTTTGCCTTCGATCATGGTTTGGGAGGCCCGGTGATTTTAACCTTCGGTTTGTGTTTCAGTGTTTTGGAGGCATGGAGGACTTCAATTTCTTTGATGGAGGAGGAGGCGACTCATCTCTCGAGACATTTGGCCTCTTAGTTCTCACCATTTTGAAGCTTTTTCTTAATGGGTTTGAGAGATTTTGGGGTTAGGGTTCCTGCGAAGGTGAGGCAGAGAGAGTGTCGAGTAATGGAGGGATAGAAGAGAGAAAAATGAAGAAGAAGAGCAATGGAGTGGTTAGAAGATATAATCAAAGAAAATGGCTTAACGGTTACAAGATTTTGAAGTTGAGAAGTTTGGGATTTGAGAGTGAGAGATTTCGAGAGTTCGAGTGATGGACTGTGAGTGAAAGTGCGAGTGATAGTGAAAATTCTAATACAATCCAACTTTTCACAAGTTTTCACTTGAGTTATTTTTTAACTCTCTCGAGTAACTGTGAAAAGTCACCTTCACTCGAGTTATTTTTAAAATCACACGAGTTATTTTCAGCTGAAGCTACTTTCGCAAGATTGCACTCAAGTGATTTCTCATATCACTTGAGTGATTTATTTCGAAAACATTTTGACCACATGAAGAATTCACTTGAGTGGTGCTTTTAATCACTAGAGTGATTAACTTAAGAAAAACCTCACTCGAGTGCGTAATATGAGCACTCGATCTCTTTTGAGAGTGAACATCTTGTGTCATTTGAGTACTACCTCCCTCACTCGATTGATTTTCTTCTTTGTGTTCTAACTTTCCTCATTACTCAAGTTCCTTTGTGCTTCACTCGAGTGATTGGCTATCACTTTCTCAATCACTCGAATTCCTTTTGCAAGCGATCCCTTATCTGTTTATCCATGTTTTCCAACACGAAAACAGAGGATCCTGCAAAACAAATTTCTAGGAACTTCGGTGCTTAAGTTAGTCAACAAATCATCAAAACATATTTAAAATTAATTAAAATGAAAGAATTTTTTTACAGTTTATTGGGATTTATCATTCCCAATTCTCTTCTTATATACAAAAATTGATCATTTGCCAAAGGTTTGGTGAAAATGTCTGCTATCTGAAGATGTGTGGGGATGACGACCACTTTGACATCTTTCTTTTGTACATGATCTCTGATATAAAAAAAAAGTCTTACATCAATATGCTTCTGTATCCTCCATGGTATGAATCAAAATATGCAATCAAATACTCATTGCCTACTTTTAGATACCGTATACCAAGTTTGGCCGTGTCAACAAGATATTTGAATATTCATTTCCTATCTCAGCGTGAGATTCTACAAGTACAAGATTGATATCTTGCACACATGCTCATACTAAATTAGATGTCAGGTCTGCTTGCAGTAAGATAGAGTAGAGAACCGATCATTCCTTAATATTTTGTAATGTTGTAGTCTACTCCTTTGACATCATCATCCAGCAACATTGTTGAATTCATTGGTGTGCTAGCTTATTTGCATGATCCAAGCCATATTTCTTCAAGAGTTCTTTTGAGATATTTGGTCTGCAAGATAAATATCTCATTCTTCTTTTCTTAATTTTCAATTCAAGGAAGAAATTTAGTTCTCACATCATGGTTATTTCAAATTTACCCTATAATCTTTGAAAATTCTTAACAAAGAGAATCAATAGTAACACCGAATATAATATTGTCAACATAAATTGGAACATTGAAAATGTCATGTTTCTTGTGTTAGATGAATAAGGTTGTATCTACTTTCCCTCTAATGAAACTCTGATCAAACAAGAAACTTACTTAATCCTTCATATCAAGCTCTTGGAGCTTGTTTGAGACCATAAAATGCTTTCTTGAGTCTATAGATGTGATCAGCTTTGGCTACATCCTTAAAACCAGGATGTTGCTCAACATAAACTTCTTCCATAATGTAGCCATTTAGAAAAACACTTTTAACATCCATTTGAAAATGTTTGAATCCTTTGATGCAACCAAAGGCTAAGAGTACTCGTATAGCTTCCAATCTTGCTACTACAGCAAATGTTTCCTCATAATCAATTCTTGCATCTTGATTAGCCTTTGGCCACCAATCTTGCCTTCTTTCTAACAATATTGCAGATTAATCAAGTTTGTTCTTGAATAACCATTTGGTGCTAATGGCTAGATGATCTTTAGGCCAGGGTACCAAATCCCAAACTTGATTTATCTAAAACTGATTTAATTCTTCTTGCAATGCTATCACCCAGTCATGGGACATAACAAGTTACACCTATGGAATAAGGTTGTAGTATATATAAGTTTCACTTTTATGTCTGAAATTTTAATCTATTCTTTTCATTTTTACCCAACCAATACATGTCACTACATTAATTATTACACATCCTCTCAATTTCTTCACCCATTCTTTCTCACGAACTCTCTCCATACATTTTGATCTACGTGTTTTTGGCTAGTTGTGATTTTTAAGATCTGAGGAAGTGCAAGCTTCTCAAAATCGATTTGTTGCCCGTAGACGACCAACTCTCGACTTTAATGGTTATGTTGGAAGAAAAATAAGAGTCCTTTTGAAGGACATAGATTTACTGCAATGGTGTGTGCTTACTCGTTCTTAATGCTTTTTTGGTATTAATTATGATGGATTTTTTTATGGGAAAACTAACCTTCTTATCCCTATAATTTCATTTGATTTTGAAGTAGGTCCTTTTTTTTTAATTGAATCCTTCAATTTTTTTTTTTCTCAAGTTTAATCATTAGTCCTTGAATTCATGCTACTCCAGGAGGCGTTAATTTATTTTGAGATGACTACTACCAAGCTTTCCAACGGCATATTTGACGCTACGCAAGCTGGTTCTAAGTTAATATCAACATTAATGAACAAATAAATCATTTAGGTCGTACCTGCAACTTAGAATTCTGTCAGGAACTCGAGGGGAAAACCTACTTCGATATCAAACAGCAAGTTTGTTTGAGATAGTGGTGGTCGAATGACTTATTTGTAATTTGACTTATGCAAACATAAGATAAGATAAAAGTCATGTGCTAAATATGATTTGTATTTGGAATGAGTGTGAAAAGTGACTATTTTTCTAAATGTGCTTTTATTTGGATGATTATTTAAAAAGTCAGTTGAGATGAAAAATCTTATTGTATATATATAGTGATAATTGAAAATAAAAATATTTAAAATATTTAATTTAATACATTTTAATGGATCAATTAGCATGCATACAAATGTATTTTTAATAGTACATTGCTTATTAGATCACTCATCTCTAATATTTTTCTCTAGAAGCTGAAAAAAGTCACATGTAGAGGTTGAAAAAAGTGATTTCTATCATACTTGACTTTTTTTAAATAAGCCCATCTAGTGTCACTGCTGTCCAAACGGTCTAAAATTCTGACTTAAATCACTGATGTTAGACTTTTTTCCTTTCTCATTGCTATGTCAAACTGGCTGCTTTTCACCTAGTAGTTGTGCGTTTATCATGCATGACAGTGTTCCTTTAGGACTTGTTTGGTATGAGAGGAAGTGTGCGGAAAAAGCTGTTAATTAATTTTTCTTACTCACTTTTTTATATTATTTTTTAAATTCAACTCAATCCCCCCCCCCCCCCAAAAAAAAAAAAACACACACTTTTTTCTCCCTTCTTTCCCTGCCTCTAAATGAAGTCCCCGTACCAAACAAACCGTTGGTGGCGTCCCTTCGTTTCCCCCCGAAAGAGCGAGCATTCAGTTTTCATTAGAAACGAAAAAACGGAAATAACGAATTGTATGATTTTTTAGCATGAAACCGAAACTAATTGGGAAATTTAACAAACTGAATTATTTTAATTCCCTTTACTTCAGTTTTTGATTTATTTTGCGCCCTTTCTTAGCATTTTTTGTTGCAGTTGAGGATACTGCCAACAAACAAGACTCTACAAGTATAAAAAGCCACCGGTTTAACCAAAAATTTCATGCCACCAACAAAGCAATCGGAGGCAGAGGTAAATCAAAATACAAGTTAAATTATTATTATTTTTTTATTTTTTTTAAAAAAAGGTTGATTATGAACACCTCAGAGCAAGGAGACTGCAAACAGAGGAGAGGACGGAGTGAGAAGGAAGTGAGAGTAGATAATGGGTCCATTCACTGAGGGAGTGAGGAGGGACAGTAGAGGTGATGTCAACGACGAGTGGAAGCTGAAGAGTGAAGACGACAAGATGTGTGAAGACGGAGACAGAAAGCATGAAGCTTCAAGAGAGCAAGAGCGACTACGATGCAACCTGCGAGTATGTAAAGTAGATTTAGTGTTTAGTTTAGGCAGAGTGGAGATCATAAAATATCAAATAGAATCATCGGTTATCACACTTACACGACAATGTTTTGGTTCAATTTGATTTTTCTGTTAAAGCCAAAAACGCCGTATATTAAAAAGTGGTCCTCCTTCTGAATCACAGTCACTATCTGAGGAAGATGTCGGGCACCAAGAATCATCCAGAAGATATCCAACAACCTGAAATGAGGAGGGTTTACACAAATGACTGTCAAAATGAATATTATATCGTATGGAACGGCAAAAATGTTTGGAACAGATTTTTTGCTGATAGTGCAGAGAATGACAATAACTAATATGCCTGAATAAATGGACTACAATGGCATCAGATTTTAAGGACATTCTCGGAGTAAGTAGGCTTTATTCACCATTCCTTTTTTTTGCACGAATTTTCACCATTCCTTACAAAGAGCTCCAAGCAACGAAATTTACATTTTAGACGCATTTTCTTGCATTAGTTAGTCAACAAATGCTCTATGCAAAATTTACCACAAGGCTATGTTTGGATGGAGAGTGTTGGGAAATATAAATGTAAATTAATTATGAGTAGTTAGGGAATTACATTTTTTTTTTTTTTTTTTTTTTTTTTTGGAACAACTCTAAAGTATTCATTACTGGAGAAACAAGGATTACAAATATTCAAATGGGACCACATAGGTCAGACGCAACATAGACATTAAGACACAGCAGACGAGCCAATTCGCTACTATGGACCACAAACAAGAAACCACTAACAAATCCTGATGAATAAATAAAGACTCAATACACTAGACGACGAAAGCAACCAAACTGAAAGCAACAAAATACGATCAACCAGGATCCATAGTTCTAGGACGTGAGGAAGCTTGAAGCAGCGGCCTCCTACAGGTCTTCGAATCGTCATCCAGTATAGAGAACAAAGGGGGTAAGGGTATGTCGACCCACCCAACCGGGCACACCCCCTATCAGTAGATGCAGCCAGATAATCAGCTGCTTTGTTCCCCTGGCGAGGGGTATAATGAACCGAGAAGCTGGAGTCTGATTTTAGTAACTCTAGGATATCTGCAAGAATTCCTCGCACTTGCCATTCACCATGTTCTGGGCAATCTTTTTCCACACATTGCACCAGTAATAAGCAATCTGTCTCAATGATGAGATTTTTATTTCCCAAGTCTTGAGCAATCATAAGGGCTCTTTTCATTGCAAGCGCATCGGTCATAAACGCCGAGATAGATTTTACCTTGTCAACAAAGGCCCAATTCAGTTCTCCCCAATGGTTGCAGCATATGACAGCAATTGTTGCTCGTTTCATAGTCTCTTTGAATGCTCCATCCACATTAATCTTCAACATACCTTCAGATGGTGGTACCCAAATAGCAAGAGTCTTTAACGCCTTGTCGGGAGTAGCTTTGGTAATAGAGGGAGCGTGCGTTTTGCAGTAAGCACGTATAGCCTGGTTAGCACGTAAAATGACTGCATGGGG
Source organism: Acacia melanoxylon (assembly GCA_019022615.1). Lineage (NCBI taxonomy): Eukaryota > Viridiplantae > Streptophyta > Magnoliopsida > Fabales > Fabaceae > Acacia > Acacia melanoxylon. The sequence continues at coordinate 1,284,588 of JAFJYJ010000050.1, forward strand.
GTCGGCTGTTGCTGCATTGAAGACAACTTCATTTCTTTCCTTCCATATGAACCAAAGCAACCAACTTATATAACCCACATCGGCTATACTAAAAGGGCTAGACTGGCTCAAGATATCAATCCACCATTCTATAAAATTTTGGACTTGACTCAGGTTATGCTTAATAGAAAGCTGGCAACCGAACCAGATGCACCGCACCCAAGAACAATGAAAAAACAAGTGCTCTCTAGTTTCACTTTCACCATAGCAGATGGGACATGTGGGGGAGGGACCCCTCTTACGATGAAACAGGGCCTCATTCGTTGCCAAGGCATTAGACAAGATTCGCCAAATAAAATTGACTACCTTTGGGGTGGCTTGAACTCTCCATGTGGATTTCCAAATTGCATTAGTCATACTTACTGAGGAACCCGCGGTTTGACTACCCAAGGAAGAGCTAGCTTGTGTAAGGTGGTAGCCGAGCTTGACTAAATATAGTCCATTTTTTGCCAATACCCATACCAATTTGTCTTCAATGGAGACGATGGGAGGGGGATGGCAGAAATCGCTTTGGATGTGGCGTCATCAATGAGGTTCCTAATTAGGGAATTAAGTCATTATTCTTCTCATGTGTGTATATATACCCTATTGAGCACATGAATGTGTAACTATTCATTTGAGATATATTCTTTTTTATCTCTCTCTCTGATTTCTTCACATGGTATCAGAGCATCCAGTTGTCTGAAATTTTTTCCCGACCCCTAGGTTCTGTTTCTGGCGACAGTGAGAGAGAGTTAGAGTTAGGATTCTGTGATTCACTGCTTTTCTGACCACGCACCGCCCCACCACACTCAGGAGGTCCCAATCGGCGGAACCCACTGGCCGCTCACCGTTTCGCCTGCGCGTGGACCGTCATGCGCCTCCCAGAGCTCGGCCATATTCTGCATGCGCCAACGCGTGAAGCACTTTTCCGGTGAGTTTTTCGTCGCCGTTTGCTGTTTCTGGATCGACTCACTGATTCCGGTTGGACCCAGGTGGTTGTGTTCTCATATCTTGTGATTCCAATCTCTGCTATGTTCTCTTTGAGCGTCTGTGTTCGTTTTTGAAATTCTAGGGTGTTTTTTGGCTCTTGTCTCGTGTTTAGAGTATTGTTTTGGTCCTTGTGTGGCCTCCTGTTAATGTTTGCAAGTTGGTGTTGCTGCTGTTTATTGGTGGTTCTTCAGCCTTGATTTGCCTCTAGTAGGTGGTGTGTTGCTTCTCTAGTTGCTGTATTGGTTTGTTGTCCCCTTGGCAATTGTTTGCCTTGTGTGCCTCTGGTTGTCTCTTATGGCTGACTCTAAACCGAGTATCACGACTGATATGGTTCCTGTTTCCAACAAAATCACTTATCACAAGTTGAATTGGACAAATTATTCGGACAGGATTAAAACCGTTCGCATGTATCTATTAAGTATTGAGAAAGAGGACCATTTAACTAAGGCTCCTCTTACGGATGATTCGAAGAAGACATGGGCTCGTGCCGATGCCCGACTATTCTTACAAATTCAAAATTCCATCGACAGTGACCTTCTTCCTTCTGTTAGTCATTGCAATACTGTTACAGAGCTTATCGACTATCTGGAGTTCCTATACTCTGGGAAAGGGAACATTACTCGCCTACATGAAGTTTGTAAAGGTTTCTATCGGGCTGACCAGCAGGGTCTTCCTCTGAAGAATTTCTTCATGGAGTTTAAGCAAATGTATGAGGAGATGCGGCGGTTAATGCCACCAACGAATGATCTTCAAGACCAGGTGGATAGTATGGAGAAACTGGCAATTATGAGTTTTCTTACTGCTCTCGATCCATCTTTGAAACTGTTCGGTCTCAGATATTATCTAGCTCTGAGCTTCCCCCACTTCAAGATGTGTATTCTCGCGTGTTGCGTGTCGACAGTATCGCTCACCCAGCTTCTAATCCTAATGCTAGTGCTTTAGCTTGTCGGGCTTCGACTCATGGTTTTTCACGACCAAGTTCCTCAGTGGGTAGTACACCGAGGCCCGCTAACAATCTTCCCAATTCTGGTGCTAGTGGGATTGTCTGCTATTACTGTAAGGAGCCTGGTCATACGAAGCGTTATTGTCGAAAGTTGCAACAAAAGCAGCAACGCAGTGGGTCTACTAATATGGCCCAATCATCTGATGTTTTTGATAATACTTCCTCTGCCTCAACTGCACTTGCTACAGGTAACTCTGATTCATGTCTTGCTACTTCTTCCTCGAAGTGGATCATCGACTCTGGGGCTACTGATCATATGACAAGTAACCATCATTTGTTCTCTTCATATGCACCTTATGCCAACCCCTCTTCGATCACCATTGCCAATGGTTCTTATTCCTGTGTTCTTGGCTCTGGTACTGTTCTATTTCCTTATCATCAGTCTTTAATGTTCCTGACCTTGCTTTTAACCTTTCATCTCCAAGCAACCTTACTCGCCAGTTAAATTGTTTTATCTCACTTTTTCCTGACCATTGTTTGATTTAGGATCTTACGACGAGGCGGATTATTGGTAAGAGGTATGAATCTGGCGGCCATTACTTTCTTCATGATCAGGTGCCGCGTTCCGTTGCTTGCTCTGGTGGTTCCTCTCTTTTTGACATTCGTTGTCAGCTAGGTCATGTGACTTTGTCATCTATCCTCAGTTTCATCATGTGTCTTCTTTAGAGTGAGTCATGTCAGTTTGTGAAACATCACCGTGTTCCTCTGGCACCTCGTGTCAATAAACAGGCTGCGTCCCCTTTTGATTTAGTCCATTCAGATATTTGGGGTCCGTGTCATGTTACGTCCAAGTTTGGTTTTAGGTATTTTGCTACTTTTGTTGATGATTTTTCTCAAACCACTTGGCTTTATTTAATGAAAAATCGTTCCAAATTGTTTTCTCATTTTTGCCATTTCTGTGCTGAAATCAATACCCAGTTTGGTGTATTTGTGAAAATCTTGCGCAGTGATAATGCAAAAGAATATTATTCTGCCCAATTTTAAACCTATATGCTCCAGCATGGCATGATTCATCAGTCCTTGTGTGCGGATACACCTGCTCAAAACGGTGTTGCCAAAAGAAAGAACTGGCACTTATTAGAAGTAGCCCAAGCTCTAATGTTTCACATGAAAGTTCCTAAACCTTTCTGGGCTGATGCGGTGTCAACTGCATGTTTCCTTATTAATCGTATGCCCTCTCCTGTCCTCAGTGAGACCACCCCCTACACAACTTTGTTCCCTTCTAACCCTTTGTTTCCTATTGACCCCAAAATCTTCGGTTGTGTTTGTTTTGTTCGTGATGTTCGTCCCAGTGTCACCAAACTTGATCCCAAGTCTCTTAAATGTGTCTTCCTTGGGTATTCTAGGGTTCAAAAGGGTTATCGGTGCTACTCTCCTACTCTTCGACGTTATCTAGTATCTACTGATGTCACCTTCCATGAGTCAACCCCGTTCTTTCCTGTCTCTACTGATGTCTCTATATCTACTGATGCTCCATCTCCATCCACCACTGACAGTCTTCATGATGTATTAGTTTATGAGACTCAGTTACCACCAGTGCAGGCGAGTGACTCAGCACATGCTAAACCACCCGTCTATCATGTTTATCATAAACGTCCGAAGACAAGTAATGGTGCCGATAAGGTTCCAGACCCACCAGTGCCCGCTTCGGCGTCTAATCCAGAGTTAGTTCTCCCCACTCCTGTTCCTGAACCTGACACAGTGCCTTCTTCTCCTGTCACTTCTATTGACTTGCCCATTGCCCTCCGTAAAGGTCAGCGTTCTTGTACCTATCCTATTTCTTCTTCTGTTTCCTATAACCATCTTTCCCCTTCATCTTGTTCTTTCATAGCCTCCTTAGATTCTCTCACCATTCCCACTAATCTCCACCAAACCTTGGCCCATCCTGGTTGGTGTGCTGCTATGAAAGAAGAAATGATGGCCCTTGATAAGGCTGATACCTGGACTCTCGTTGATTTGCCTCCTGGAAAGAAGGTCATTGGGTGCAAGTGGGTGTTCACGATAAAAACAAAAGCTGATGGCACTTTGGAACGATTGAAGGCTCGATTGGTTGCCAAGGGATATGCTCAGACTTATGGTATTGACTATTCATAAACATTTCCCTATGGCTAAACTATCCTCTGTTCGTCTCTTTATATCTATGGCCGCCACTTATGGTTGGGATCTTCATCAGTTGGATGTTAAAAATGCTTTCTTGAATGGTGATCTTTTGGAGGAAGTTTACATGGAGCAACCACCTGGCTTTGTTGCTCAGGGGGAGCGTGGGAAGGTTTGCCATCTTCATAAGTCACTATATGGTTTGAAGCAAAGTCCTCGTGCTTGGTTTGACATGGTTAGCACAATGGTTAAGAAGTTTGGTATGAATCAAAGCAAGTGTGATCACTCAGTGTTTTATCAGTTGACGAATGCTGGCATAATTTTCCTTGTGGTATATGTTGATGACATTGTTATTACGGGAAGCAATGTTTCGAGCATCTCATTACTTAAAACCTTTCTTAATTCTCATTTTAAAATGAAGGATTTGGGCCCATTAAAGTACTTTCTTGGGATAGAAGTTATGAGAAGTAAGAAAGGCATCCTTTTGACACAGAGGAAATATTTCTTGATTTGCTAAAAGAAACTGGGAAACTCAGAGCAGCACCAAGTAACTTTCCCATGATTCCTAATCCTTTCTTAGATATTGATGATAGCATACCGTTTGATGAGCTACCTGAGGATGTGAGGAAGAAAGTTGATCTAGAGAAGATTAAGCCGGTTTGCTTATCCTGAGAGATATCGTAGATTGATTAGAAAGTTGAAGTATCTCACGGTGACTCATCCTAATGTGACCTTTCCGGTTAGTGTGCTTAGCCAATTCATGACTGCACCAACCGTTGCTCAGTGGGAAGCTTTGGAGCATGTCTTACATTACTTGAAGGGCTCACCTGGTCGCGGCAGACTCTATACGAATCATGGCCACAACAAGATTGAATGTTTTTGTGATGTAGATCATGCGGGTTCAAAGGCTACCAGAAGATCCACCACAGGATATTGTGTGTTTTGGGTGGAAATTTAGTATCATGGAAGAGTAAGAAGCAAGATGTGGTTTCTAAGTCGAGTGCAGAAGCTGAGTATAGAGCCATGTCTCAATTACTACAGGAAATTGTGTGGATTCACCAGTTAATGAAGGAGGTTGGTCTTGCCACGTCATTACCTGCGAAGTTGTGTGATAATAAAGTTGCTTTGCACATAGCCTCCAGTTCTGTGTTTCATGAACGCACAAAGCACATTGAAATCGACTGTCACTTTGTGCGTGATAAAATCAAGGAGAACTTCATTTCCACAAGACATGTGAGGTCCAGCGACCAATTGGGTGATCTACTGACTAAAGCCCTAAATGGAACTCGGGTTGGTTATCTTTGTAACAAGTTGGGCATGATTAACATCTATGCTCTAACTTGAGGGGGAGTGTTAGGAAATATCAATGTAAATTAATTTTGAGTAGTTAGGGAATTACATTAATTATGAGTAGTTAGGGAATTACATTAATTATGAGTAGTTAGGGAATTAAGTCATTATTCTTCTCGTGTGTGTGTATATACCCTATTGAGCATATGAATGTGTAACTCTTCATTTGAGATATATTGTTAGGATAGTTGTAGAGATTAGAAGGGTAGAAGACAGAACAGAAGGGAGAGGGATTGGGAAGAGAACAAGAGGGGGAGATATTCGAAACAGGTGTTGTTGCACATGCTCATTCCATCATACACAATCAACAACATACATTCAATAGGCATAGGCTCCCCCTTATATAGGCATGAGCCTTAGCCATTAATACCGATTCGGTTATGCGCTAGTCTCCCGACTACTAACTAACTCTACACTAGCTAATTACCTAACTACCCCTATGGCCTCATAGAATTAGTGTAGTGCCATGTCATCGGCCTCATAGGATTAATTGTGCCAATAAGTCCCCAATCTAACCTACCCTAATCCCCAAATTATCTAACCTAATTATATTCACAATCTACATAACAATGCCCCCTTAAGAACCCTTGTCCTCAAGGGTCGAAGGACAAAGCGGGAACCGCGTTGGAAGCGGCACAAAGAACACCCAAGTTGCTTCTTCTTCGTGTAGTGCTTCCATTTTACCAAAACTTCGTAACTATGCGTCCCTTCCTTCGCCAACTCGCTCTCGCAGAATCTGGTCCGGTTCCTTCATAACTGGAGGTTACGCCGTCAAGCGGCGGATGACGAGGTTTCACTTTGGATCGGGGCACAACTTAAGCAAAGAAATGTGGAATGTGTCATGTATTCGGGTCTCTTCCGGTAAATCCAGCTTATACGCTACTTTGGACCTATCTTTTGCTTAATTCGGTAAGGCCCAAAGAACCTAGGAGCAAGTTTTTGGTTCCTCCTAGAGGCGCTCGAGATCTGTCTATAGGGCTGAAGTTTGAGAAAAACCCACCGGCCTTGCTGGAATTCTCTATCGCCCCGTGGGAATCAGCCCGTTGCTTCATTATGTTGATGGCACGGCTCAAATGATGTTTAGCCACCAGCAAAGCACCTTCACGAGCCACAAAGGACTGTCAACAGCATCCACCACTGCTGTATGAGGCAAATATGGACTATACAAAGTGCTGGTTTCGTCCATATAACGAGTTCATGTGGAGTGACTTTAGTGGCTGAATGATAAGTGGTATTATACCACCACTCCGCAAAGAGGTAACCACTTGGCCCAATCCTTAGGGAACTCCCAACACATACACCGAAGATAAGTTTCCAAACAGCGATTGAGTACCTCCGTTTGCCCATCCGTTTGTGGGTGGTAGGAGGAAGACACTTTTTGGTCAATTTTCATAACCTTCAAAAATTCCCGCCAAAAGTTGCTAATGAAAATAGGGTCCCGGTCTGAAATGATCTCCATAGGAGCCCCATGAAGCTTATAGACCCTATCTAAAAACTGTTGAGCCAAGGTGGAAGCTGAAAAGGGATGAGATAAAGCCACAAAGTGCCCATACTTACTTAGGCGATCAACCACCACCCATATTGTATCCTTACCATTAGATTTGGGAAGCCCTTCAATAAAATCCATCGATATGCTTTCCCAAACCTTATTAAGAATAAGTAAAGGCTGAAGTAATCCCGGATAAGCCACCGTCTCATATTTGCAACGTGCACACACATCACAATGCTTGATGAAGTCCTTGATTTCATCAAACATATGCCTCCACCAAAACAGTGCCTTGACCCTTTGATATGTAGCATGTATACCTGAATGTCCTCCTAAATAGGAAGAATGGAGCCATTCTAGGATTTTTCGTCTCACAAGTAGGTGAATTCCCTACAACAGCCGAGTTCCCTTACGTAATAAGCCATCATACCAAGAGAATTTACCTTCCACACCATTTCCTTGTTGTAGGCGCTGCACAAGAACTTGCATTTCAGACTCCTCTTCCCAACTCTTTTTAATTTCCAGCAACAGCTCCTCTGAACAAGTGGAGAGAGCAAGCTGAAAAAGTTGCATTTTAGGCATCCGGGAGAGAGCATCAGCTACGTTATTATTAGCTCCCTTCTTGTAGTGGATTTCGTAATCATATCCCATTAATTTTGAGATCCAATACATTTGGAAAGATGTCTTCAGCTTCTGGTCCAGCAAGTATTTCAAGCTTTGTTGGTCAGTTTTGATCACAAAATGTCTGCCCTCTAAGTATTGATGCCAATGTTTAACCCCTTGGACCACCGCGAGTAGTTCTTTCTCATAGATAGAAAGACTATAGTGCCTTGGAGCCAAACCTTTGCTGAAATATGCCAATGGTTGACCCCCTTGCATCAGAACAGCACCTATTCCAGAGAGCAGGCATCGGTTTCCACCACAAATGGCTTGGAAAAATCAGGTAATGCCAATACCGGTGCTGAACTCAATGTTTGCTGCAATTTCCTAAAAGCTTCTGCAGCCTCTTGAGACCACTTGAACTGATCCTTACGAAGTAGATTCATTAGAGGCTTTGCTAAAATGCCATAACCCCTAATAAATTTCCTGTAATACCCGGCTAGACCAAGGAAAGAGCGGAGCTGTTTTACTGTAGACGGTTCAGGCCATTCAGCGATTGCTTGAATCTTTTTAGGATCGGTAGACACCACCCCATTTTGTATAATATGGCCTAGATACTCCACCCTTGTAGCAGCAAAGGTACACTTGGATTCTTTAACGAAAAAATGATTCTGTTTGAGTATTTCCAGCACCAACCGTAAGTGCTCTAGGTGTAACGTCATGCTGGAGGTGTATACTAGGATGTCATCAAAAAACACTAACACAAATCTCCTCAGTTGGTCTCGAAAGATGCTGTTCATCGCTCCTTGAAATGTTGCTGGTGCGTTGGTAAGGCCAAAGGGCATGACCAGCCACTCATAATGTCCTGAATGCGTCCTAAAGGCTGTTTTGTAAGTGTCTTCAGTTTCCATTCGAATTTGGTGATAACCGGCTCGAAGATCTAATTTTGTGAACCATCTAGCATTCTTCAACTCATCCAATAACTCATCAACCAGAGGAATTGGATACTTATTCTTCACGGTGAGTTTGTTTAATTCTCGAAAGTCTATGCACATACGCCAAGTACCATCTTTTTTCTTGACTAGTACGATAGGCGAAGCAAAGGGAGAAGAGCTCTCTTGTAAGACCCCAGATTCTAGGAGACCCTTTACCTGTTTTTCAATTTCATCCTTCGTTCTTGGGATAGCGGTAAGGCCGAAGATTGACTGGATCAGCCCCTCTTTAAGCACAATAGGATGGTTGTGGTTCTCCGAAGAGGTGGGAGTGAGTTGGGTTCTTTGAAAACAATCCCAAATTCCTTCAATAATTTCTTAACACAACCGAAGCTTCCTCATTACCATTAGTAAGGGTATAGGCGAAGTATGAGGACCTTCTAGAGAGTGTAAAAGGAAGAGCGACTACCTTCAACCATGGAGTCATCGATCCGATTAACTACCTTGCAGCTGGATGGAGGGGTTGGTTTCAAGGTGCACATGGAACCTCTATACCAAAATGTCATAGATAAGTCATCATAATTCCAAGAGGCCTGATGAACTACCTCTTTGCACCAATGTAGACCCAAAACGATGTCATATATCTTGATTTCCATAATTCTTAAATCAAAAACAAAGTCTTGGCCCCGCATCTTCCATTTAAACCCCTTCCACACCCCATAAAGCTGCAATTTTGCACCCCGCCACTTCCACTTCACCCCGGGAAATTGGTGTTCCCTTCCAACCAAGCTTACAAGCAAGCTCATAGTCCAAGTAACCATGTGAAGCTCCATTATCAATTAATACCTGCACTTGTCGTTTACCCACATAGCCTTGAATTCGCATAGAGATGACCCCAAAGACTCCCTTGCATTGCGTGGAGTGAAATGGAGACACTCATCGTGTTCAGCCCACATACTCATCCGGAGAAGTGTCGTCATGGGCTATAGGGGATGTAGCTACGCCTCTGTTTCATCCGGGCTGACCTCAATTAATTGAATCTGCATTCTTTGCCGTTGAGGACATGTGTGATCACGTGAGAACGGTTTCCGGCAAATAAAAACAAAGATTCTTGGCCCTCAATTCATCCAAATCATCCCCGTTGACGGCCGAGGCTTGCTGCACCGTAGACTCGCCCCTGTTCTCGCCGTAGATACGGTCGGAGGCCCCGTGTTGGCTGATCCGCCCCAAGCCCCGGTGGTTCGGGTCCGCCAATTGGAGTTAGAAACCGGGTTTGTGGTGGGAACGGGGTTCTTCGTAGTCTTCCCTTGCGTTGGATTGTTGAAGGCTTCATTGAAATTTCGCCGAGGCCAGGATTTATTACTTTCAGCATTGTACTCATAAATTTTGGCAATACCTCTGGCTTCGGTCAATGTTTGAGGGCGTTGAAGCCGTACTTGGCGAGCACATTCACTACGCAGCCCCTCTATGTAAGCCTGAACAACATGGTCATCCCGAAGTCGCAACTTGCACGAAGAACATCAAATTCATCATTATAATCATCAAGAGACCCTGTTTGATAGAGTTTCTTAAAATCACCCATTGGTGATTCAAATGGCGATCCAAATCGCGTACGCAGAGCGCGTTTATACTCATTCCAGGATATGGCCCGACCCTCCTCTTCTTCCATATAGGCTTGATGCCAAATGTATCCCTTTTCATCAAGGTTTACGCTAGCTAATCTGACCTTCCAATTATCAGGTGTACCATCCAAGTCAAAATAACGTTCACAATTGTAAATCCATCCAAGAATATCCTTTCGCTGAAATTTTGGAAAGTCAAGCTTTGTTAATCGGGTTGGAGGAGTATACTCATCACGTGGCCGATGATAGCCACAACGTTCATGGTGGCGAGGATCCCGACCATGATTGTTCGCCGCTTTCCGGTCACGGTCTTGGTCCCCGTGAATGCGGCCATTCGGTCATCAAGTGCTTGCACCGTCGTCGGGTAAAGTTGCAAGTCCCATTATTGCTTCCTCAAGTGCATGTACACGGGTTTCCAAGGGGTTAGCCATGGCGGTAGATTCTTGTGAGCTAGACTCCACCATTCAAGATTGGCGTAACGGGGAGTTGTCGAACCAATACCGCATTCTTGACGAAGACCAAGAAAACACGAAACGTAACGGTGATAACAAAAACACAGAACAGTAACGAGGCGCCCGCCCACGTTAACCGAACTTAAAGATTTATTCTTGGGCCCCACCGTAGTCAAGGAAAATATGCCCACCCCTGATTCGTAAAACCACCGACCAGTCAAATGCAAGTAGGCCAACACGTCAAATGGGAATAGCCGACAAGTCAATGAAAAATCCACGGAATCGTTTTTGGGCACCGCCAATTCCAAAAATTTAATTCTGGGTCCCGTGGAAGTTAATACTCAGACCGATGAAGAAGCTCGAACTTGAAGACGCACTACTTAGACCGTCGAAGCAATAAGAGCGGAACGCCGAACGAAGACGTGACTTCGACAAGAAGAAGTAACGGACCGGGTGCGACTTTTGATGTAAATACAGAATTCCGAATTGAGAATCAACTTGTGCGATGCCAACCAGAATTTCCAATGATATCAATTAAGTTGACGCAAGAAGATTCCGAATGCATGCCGACGCACCAAGAGTATCTTTTTCAGTTTCTTGAATGAGTATCTTGAAGGAGAGGCCAAACGTGAGGGGAAGAGAAGGTTCGGATCCGTATTCAAGATTGATCGAATGGAGCGTAACGTGTCGAGGACGACGGCTCGATACCTCCGTTAGGATAGTTGTAGAGATTAGAAGGGTAGAAGACGGAACGAAGGGAGAGGGATTGGGAAGAGAACAAGAGGGGGAGATATTCGAAAACGGTGTTGTTGCACATGCTCATTCCATCATACACAATCAACAACATACATTCAATAGGCATAGGCTCCCCCTTATATAGGTACGAGCCTTAGCCATTAATACCGATTCGGTTATGCGCTAGTCTCCCGACTACTAACTAACTCTACACTAGCTAATTACCTAACTACCCCTATGGCCTCATAGAATTAGTGTAGTGCCATGTCACTGGCCTCATAGGATTAATTGTGCCAATAAGTCCCCAATCTAACCTACCCTAATCCCCAAATTATCTAACCTAATTATATTCACAATCTACATAACATGTATTCTTTTTTATCTCTCTCTCTCTCTGATTTCTTCACAGAGAGAAAAGTGAGGGAAAGGGGGGGGGAATACTAGGAAGAAATTTTTTTGAAAATAGTTAGAAATATTTACTATTTTCCAGAGTTTTCTCCCCTAATATTCTTTCCCCCATAATTTTCTATCCATCCATAGGGCAAAAGTTTTGTATGAGATATGCAGGTCTTATTGTTTCAAATGATAGAAACATTCATTCTTCAACTCTTCTTAATTTGCTTAAAAATCATGCACGATAAGAAACAAAGTTATCTTGTTCCATCAGCAAATAGAATACCTGGGATGCAGTTACAGGTGTGATATGTTCATAGCTGGATCTAATCCCAAAATGTCCATCGAGGCATTTTGAGTGATTCAGCCAAACTATTGTTTCGCAGTGTGCACAGTATCCCCTATTTGATGTTAATATCTCCTTTAAATCTCCTATATGAAAATAGATTATAAGATCAGAAAATTATAGAAACATTTTGAAAGCACTAAGAATACTGAGTGGAAGCAAGTAAAGCGCTGCATTCTGTATATTATTGGATAAAAATTGAATCGTGGAAATAGGAAACTTAGTCATGACAAGAAAATCACTGCTCCTTAAATCCGATTCAACACTACTCAACAGGATATAGAAACTTTAAACCACGTCCAAAACTACGCTCACAAGTTTCATCAAATCAAAATTTATGATCATGCTATTGTATCTTACACTAGATCTCCAACTCATCACAGCAATATTAATGTAAAGACCAGCAACAGTCACTAAATTGGATAAACCGATAAAGCATATGAATCAGAAATTCTGAGGTTGATAAAAGGAAAAAAGAATCAGAAATTCTGCGAGGATGGAAACATTCAAATATGTTCAAAACTTCAAAATATATGAGGAGCTATGCACATAACAGATTTTCTATTCTACTGATTTAGTTTTACAACATTTGTTGACTAAAAAGGTTCTGGACATGAAAACAAAGCCGACTTTACAAGTAAAAAACCAAACTCTTACCAGTATATGATCTTTTAAATGCTTCTTTCCAGTCAACATTCAATCTAGTATCTATGGGATCATGTGGGAGAGGATATTTTCTGTCTCCATCCAGTCTAATAGGCTGCTCTTTAACAGAACTACCATGGATCGCAACATAATGCAACTTCCACAGATGGTTCTCATTTGCAGCTAAGTTCCATGACCTTCAAATGCAGCATTGATGGGTCACTAACAATGATTTGGTAAATGAAAAAGATTCACAAGTATAATTCACTTACCAAGGAAGCAAGATACATAAAACGCTGATAAGGTTACACATGCACAAGATGTGAGCTAAAATAATAGGTTGATATTGCGTTTACAATGCCAAACACACCCCAATTACTAATTTATTGTAATATAATATTCTATGTTTATATTTCATTATTTTAAATAATGTTAGATATAATTGCCTTTCAGATTTTCTTGAGGATTCCTGCATTCCAGGAGTCTCTAAGCTTTCAACGCCATTTATCATGAAAACCCAGTTTTTTTCTTGTAAACAGCATGACAAGAGAGATTGTTGAATGTCTTTGGATTTTACACTATAAAATTCTGCATGGCATTAGGGCTATACGAGTAGCAGTACTGAGATAGATAGGTTGGCAGAGCATCATATATCTATCTGCCTTTTTCAGCGAACCCAAAATTGTGAATCCTCAGCCTTAGTCAGTTCCATTTGTGTGCAGCAGTACTTGTAGTTGAAATCGTGCAGGGTATTTGCACTTCATCCTCCATCACCATGATAAAGAGCTCCTGTTAATGTTTGCAGCCCTTTGTCTATGTTGAAATTGAAGGATCACGTTGAAGTGCAAGGAAAAATATGAATATTATTGATCCTTGAATAAGAGAGAACACAAAAAAGCCTTTATATAGGCAACCTAATAGACTAAAACATAACAAAAGAAACTAATCAAATCAAATCAAATCATAATGTTTTCAGCCATTTGTCCACTTCATGATACCCTGTTATTGATAGAGCCTCCCTTACATAGACAAGGGCGACAGCTATGTTTAGGGACTAATTACTGAAATTTTAACAAGCTAACCTAACTAACTTTTACTATTCTTTATATTTATTATTCTTTTATTTACAATTACATATCACATAGCCTGAGAGAGAGTTATGAGAGCTGGGTTGACTACCATTATGCCAACAGAGGGGTGCGCATACAAGCTCACCAAAAGAGGATGTGCGACATACCAACAGGCTTCTGACTACTGCCTCCAACAAGTCTTCTGATTCCTTATCGTTGTACTCCACCTATATCAAAACAAACTAACTTTATGACCATGCACAACACTAACAAGCATTAATATTATAATTATAAATATAGAATGTGCTAAAGAGAAACAAAGGAAAAACAAAAAGATAGAAGAAATTAAATTGGTACCACATGAAAGTCAACAATGGTTCCTAAGTAAGCAACCCTAGCACGTCTTATAGACCATTCAACCAATGAGTGACTGAGCACAAGGAGGCATTAGGAACCATTGTCAACTATGATGTTAACAAACTGGTTCAGGTACCAGTTTAATTTCTTCTTCTATCTCTGTTTTTTTTTTTTATTTCTCTTAAAGCACATTCTATATTTATAACTATAATATTGATGCTTACTGGTGTTGTCAAAGTCAATTTGTTTTGATACAAGTGAAGAGAAGTGAGAAGCCTGTTGGCATACGCACATCCTCTTTTGAAGCCTGTTGATACTTCACCCAACAGGGAAAACAAAGTACATATAGAGCAATAGAGAAAGAATGTGAGATCGCATACAATCTCACCAAAAGAGAAAAATATAAAAAATAATTAATCCAAAAATCATACAGATAATGATCAGATCATATAAAAAATAGAGGCAACTCTACTAAAGCAAGGAAACTAGGGTTATGTTTTCTTGGGTCCAAGAGAGGAAGCCCACTCCAGCACTTTCAATTATTTCAAATTGTTTAGATATATTTGTTTCTTACCTTTTTACTTTTTTACATTTGCTTGAATTAAACTTTATGCACCTTTCATCTTGTACCTATTTTTCTTCAGTGAATAAATGACATGAACCAGAGAAGATAGGCAAATATCTCTGGATTTTATACCCCAATTCTGCATCATGGTATATCATTAACATAGAGGAAGTGGTCTTACCGGCAAACTTGTCCCACATAGACTAAAGATTTGATATCTAAATGGCTGAAGATGTGCATTAAAATATCATTTGGCAGTTCAGCAGAACCTGACAAAATCTTATTTTAGATTTACATGCATTCGTGGTTAAACAATGCAATTATTTAGAATCAACTAAATATATCTTACCTTCTCCTTCCTGTTGAGGTTTAAAACGCCTCTTATGAGCAACAATTGCTTGCTTATACTCTTTGACAGCCATATTCCTCTTTTGCTTTGGCAACGCAGCTTCTACACTTTGTACAAGTAGATGGGCTGATGAAACAGCACTCTGGGTCTGGATTCTACAATTAGACAGCATTTAAGAATAAATAAATCATAAGCCAAAGAGGCTCATTTGACAGATTCATTTGGATGATCAACTCAAAATCACATAGCAGATGACTGAAAGTAGCCACAGGCTGCTAACCAACCACTGATCTGCTAGGCTATCTTATCAATATTCACATGTACAAGACAAGTAATTAATGACTAATAATGAATACAAATAAATACAAAATTTTATCTACCTACTCTGTCTAGTCATCCTAATCATATCATATACAACACATAATACTCATAAATCAGAACTTATTCTCAACACCTCCCCTCAAGCTGGTGCATATAAGATCATGCTTTTTCATGAAATTAAGTTGCCACCAATAAACACACAATATCCTGAAGTAGAGCATCTAACAGTTGGTTATGTTCACAGGGATCTGTAATTAAATTTTTTTCATTAAATTATCGCCTCTAATCACATTAGAAGAAAGATAAAGGTTACAAACGAGAAGCATGCTCACTCACCAGTCACCATCGAAAGAAAAAAATCTAAAGTGGTCTAATTTAAAGTGCAAGGCAGCGTCTAATGAAAATCACTGACATTAGCCCTTCCATGTACATAATACCTTGATGACGACCAAAACATTGATTTCAGATAAGGCAATCTTGAACTGTTTCATAAATAGATGGAAACTAAAAATTGAACACGAATTTAAAGGTGCCCTCCCCTCTTTAGTTTTGGTTTCCCAAACAAGTCTAAGGCCTTCAATAAAATAGATATCGATATCGTTATGTTAAAACTGCGTTTATATATTCGTTAGCTGCATTATTAACCCTGATAGCATTAGCAACTAGAAACAAAAAATACGAAATTAGGGTTTCAAAGTAGACAAATCTCGAACCGGATAGAATTCACACTTGATGGTTAGGATGTTTCGCACTAAACCATAACAACCCGAGTTCAAACACCGCTTCATTGAAACAGAGATAAAGCTCGAACAAAATAATCGGAAAAAATTGTCCCAAAAGGGGGGGATCGGCGATGAAAGGCTTACTCTGGGAGAAGACGGAAGGCTGTGAGGATGTCTTGGAAGATCAGAGCCTGCAAAATTTTGGGTAGCTTATCGTAGGCGTCCCTCAGAATTGAGCTTAACTCTTTGCAGGCAATTGGGTATCTGTCAATTTTGGGAAGAAACTCTTTCAGGCGTAGATTTTGGTATCTCTCAACGGGGTTCGACATATTCTGAATCTTTGGAGACTTGAGAGAAGCAAATCAAATACTAGTTGAAACCCATTTAAGGGTAGAGAGACAGAGGAGGATGCCCTTAATTTGACAATGCCGGAACCGAATTGTGATGCCGTAAATCCGCAGCGTTCGATTGGGGAAAAAAGAAAAAGCAGCAGCGCTCGACAGTGGTCTGAATCTGATTCGTTCAGCTGTGGTGTGGGGTGGGGTGAGATGAGGAGGGATGGTTTTTTTTCTTTTTTTTTTTTTTCCGTCCTTACGAGGGAGGGGTTTTAATCTGGGGGTTATGCCGAAATCCGGACATCACTGTAATCCCAGCCGGCTAGCCGTACAAGTGACTAGAGTATCCCCTTTTTTAAAACCTATATTTAGAGTGTCTAATTGAAATAGTGGAATGGCTTGATGTATAAATCATCAATATTATTATAAATAAAAGGGAAAAATAATAAGAGAAAGAAAGAATATGAGAACAAGAGAGGATAATTCTTATTTCTTATTCAACTTGTATCAAATACGTGGTACATGTACTATAGTTATAGGCACTATTTTACAATCTCAATCAAATATATCAATATCTATATATCTAATGATAATACCTAGGATAATAGAGATGATGGGAGATTCTATAAGATAATGAGAGATATGGACATTCACAAAATTATTATATTTATAACATACCCCTTTAAATGTCATATACGAATGTGTCTCATTGAAAAACTTTAACTAGAAAAAAATCAATGGGACAAAAACTTGACGAAAGAAAAATAGTACATCATCCGTTGATACACTCAAGTGTTGCCTCATTAAAAACCTTATTAGAAAAATCCAGTGTGATAAAACTATAAATAAGGGAAAAGGAGTACAAAGGGTATTAGCTTCCCCTCTTGGCAATAACCTTTGAATATGCAAAGTTTGATATCGTGAACAATCTTTTCAAATATTGTTTGTAGAAGTAACTTGGTGAACAAATCTGTTAGATTTTATCGAAACAATTTTGTTGGATACTAATTTCACTCTTTTTTGTTGAAGTGGTCAATTGCAATGTCTTCGTGCTGGTGAATAACTATATCATGCTAATACGCAAATGATATATCAAGTCATATGTGACTTATATGCATAAGTGCTCTAATTACATTAAGATGTGGTACTTTTAGACAAAATATTTCTTTACCACCTTTTTGAGGTCTAAAGACATGGTACTTTCGGATCAAGCAGTTATCCATATAAAAACATTTTATTCTTCTGAAATCTTTTATTTTAAATGTTTTCAAGTAATTCAGACATTTTGCAAGCTCTTCAAGAGTTTAAGCAATTCAAACCTTTTGCAAGCTCTTCAGAATGTCAAGCAATTCACAGTTTTTGCAAACTCTCAAAAGTTCCAAAGATATTTAAAATATTCACTACTACAAAACGTAAATTTAACAACACTAATTAATGTTCGATTTTAGAAAACAAGAGTTATAAAGGAGGTGTTGACATTTTTGAAATTTTTGCTTAACTTTCAACGATTGTTTCCAGATAAACAGTCGTTGAAAGTTAAACTTTCAATATCTATTTTTTTTATATAAAAAAAAAAAAAAGTTGTTGAAAGTTACTTTCAATGATTTGTTATAAAAAATAGTCGTTGAAAGTTACTTTCAAAGGATCGTTATAAAAAAAGCGTTGAAAGTTACTTTTTAATATTCCGTAATTTTTAAAAAATATGAATATATACAAGTTTCAATTACTACTTTTCTAGAACCATCGTTGAAATAAATTATTAACAACTATTTTAAAAAAAAAAATCGTTGAAAGTTCAGACGAAAAATAAAACAAAAAGTAAATATTTTTGAGTTTCAATGAATGTTTTTTTTTAAAACAGTCGTTAAAAGTTAAGCTGAAAAAAGAAAAGAATATTAATTTACAACAAATGTTTTTTCAAAAAATAGTCATTGAAAGTCGAAAATATTCAAATTTTTTGCCTTTATACTCTTGCACCTCTGGCATTTTGTTCAAATATTTAAAAACAGTATGTGGTCGTCATTTGTCCAGTGATTACCGTCTTCTTTAGATATCATCGTCATTGTCATTTTGTAAAATTTGCTTTTTTTTTGTTGCTACTATTGATTCTTCTAGATATTATTGGGTGTTCTAGCTATTCTTATAGATATTATTAACATCTGGTTATCTTTGAATATTACTCATTGTACTTATCATTGCTATTAACCTTATTTGTATATGAGTTTCAAAAGTTTGATTTCATGGATTATGACGAAAAACACTAAAAGCAAATCTCTGTGTCAGACATTTATTGTATAGCAGAGAGCAGTTGAAAGATTGCAAAGCATACCAAAGGTACTCTCATTCAAAGCTTTTATTACATCAAGTATGAAAGTGACCGAACCTTAAGTAATCTCATAGCATGTCAAATAAATATCATCTGAAGCGTCTATTTCAGTGAAGACGAAAGCAACCCAACATAAAGCAAATCTAAGAGCAGGTCAAAGGGATGTCATATAAAGCAACTAAACGTTGAATTCTTCCAACAACTCCAATTTGTCTCTAACAAAAAGCTTAAGCACTCTAACGGATAGTTGGAATGCTCACAACGATCTTTAATGGCATTCAACTATAAATAGCTAAGCATTCATTATGGGGCAAACAACCAAGCACGATCAATCTACTGCTCATTTATTGCTCATAAATTCTTGTAGTATAATATCTTCTGATATTATCTTTTCACCAGTGATTATATATCTACTCTATGAGAGCGTCATTTAAGCAATTTCATTTCTGTAAAATCTAAAGGTTGTTGGACCTTGAGTGTGGTTGTTAGATTACAACTTGTAAAGGGGGTAAGTCTTCATGAGGATTACTCTGTATTAAAGTACCAAGAACCTGTGTAATCTTGAAATGATTGTGAAAATCTAAGAAACGCTCAGGGGACTAGATGTAGGTCAGGAAATAAAGATTGAACCAGTATAAACAGACATGCACACTTCGGTGATATTTCTCTAACTTCTTCTCTTCAATTTAATTGACTGTTATCTTTGGTTTAAATTTTTAATATCACCTAATTCACTCCCCTCTTGGGTGAAACGTTGGCACTAACACCTTTTCTATCATAGTTAAGATTTAAAACGTGTTAGATATAATTAGTTTTGATGATGTCTTATATAGATGCCATTATCCAGAGCAAAAAATTTGCATACTACATTTATCATGTGCTAAGAAAGAAGCAACTTTTGAGGTTTTGTGAAAAAAGTCGCATAACATAGCCGATGTTGTGCTATAGCATCAGAACAGCCTTATCGAAGTGCAATACAATGCATCCCTGAAGCTATAGCATAGTAAGTGACGCAGTGCTATGCGGCATATATTCTGATCTTTTGTCAAGATTGTTTTAGGGAGTATAGTGCAGGTCGAGGATAACGGATAGATTGCTGATGTATTGAAATAGAAGATGCGGAGGATCGGAACTAAAAGATTTGAAGAATCCCGTAGGATCAACAGAATCAATCTATCACGAATTGGGAGATAGATATGATCGGACCTCGACAGATTAGGAAGGGCTAGCTCGCTGGAACTTACGCTACAAGAAAGCCTGATTATATAAGGAAACAGCAAGCCAACCCTAGAGGAGGTCGAGTCGCTGAGAGCCTAATCCCATTCATATACGGCCAGACTCGGAAGAAGAAAGAGAGAGTTCACAAGGCACGAAACCCTCAAGAGAACCTAGCACCCTTCCTTGCAGTAAGACGAAGAGAAGAAGACGTGGAGTGGTGACGTCACAGGGCTTCTTCCACGTCGTCGGAAACTTCGTCAAGCTTTCTATTTTCTTTCATTTTAATCTTTTGATCATGGGTCATTTTGTTGTTATCTGTTTTGTGTTTTGTGTTCTCCTCGTCAGTCATGAACTAAATTCCCTATGGCTGGGCGAGGATGTTTTCTTAAATTTGGAATGAACCCAGTTGCTAGTTCTTAATTAAATAAATTTAGTTTACTTATCAGTGATTTAATTTCTCGTCGATTAGCGGAAGCTAAAGGCTAGATTAGTGGCCTCGGCTTACTGGAAAGGAGTCGGGGTTAGACCTCTGAGAAACAGTGATTGTTAGGCAGGCTGGTGCAAGGCTTAACCTATTATTATAGGCTTCAAGAATGGGTCTACCGCTCATAACCATAACACCTTGCTTTGTAACGTTGATCTAACTAGAAAATTGTCATACGCATATGGGAGAAGTAAAGTTAGTATTACATGTATCGGACGTGGAAGCTTCGATAGACTATAGCGGTGGGTTATCTGAATAGCAGTGTAATTGGCATCTATGATGTCGCATTGCGGAAGCTGTGTAGTATAAATGCTATAGCAATGTGTGAAGCAACTGGGGGATTGATATGCTTAAGAATGATTCCGAGTTTAGCCTATTCTCCTACTGATTTCTTCTTACGACTACGACACTCTGTTTATTTTCTTGTTATTTAGCGTAATCACAAAAGCCTCCAAACCAATCAAATTTTACTTTCTGTTCACACAACTATTATAGCAGTTGAGTGTCACTTCTCGGTATCTCAGTCTCTGTGGAACGATACTCTACTTACACTTTATTACTTGTTCGACTGGTTCACTTGCCATCAAGGAAATCAACCAATAGTGGACCCAAGAAACATCGGGTACCAAAAAGCATATATTTGTTTTGTAGGATCCGCTGTTCTTGCATTAGGAAATAGGGATAAACAAAGGAAGATAAGCTTGTAAGGTCCTCTCGTGTAAACTACAAGTGATGGCTACAGAGTCATGGATATCACATGAGTAACCGCTCGAGCTATGTGGGAAAGGAACTTCATCAATTATACACTGAGCTTACCACAAACAATATTGAAGTTCATCCCTTTTGTAAATGACAAGATTTGACAACTCTATGAATTGATCAACCAAAACTTCACAGAAACTCATCCTTATGCATCAAATCTGGGAGATCTTCAGTATTGATCACATCATCAGATAGTGGCTAGCCAGTGATGCATCAATGGACAACAAATGATTTTGACTCAAGTAATTACGATATTACTTGAGTGAGGTATTGTAATATGCACAAATCATAATCATGCTATGCTAACTTGATTTCATTCATTTCATTTTATTTTGAAGTTTAGCCTAAGCAAACTTGTTTTTAAAAAAGATCCTTATGCTTTAAACTCTTTTATCATCATAAAAAGCATAAGTGATTTCTTCATACCAATTTCAAGTCCACCCATGTGAACTTGAAAGTTTTTAATTCTGAGATACCATGTTATGTCCATTGAAGTTGGAGGAATTCCAGACCTCATAACATTTGGTGTTGAAGGACGGAATATCACCAAGAGGGGGGTGAATTGGGGATATAAAATTTTCTCACGAAAATACTCTGATAGCAGAATGCGAAATAGGGATAAACAGAGTAAAAGTAAGAGAGATTGAACACAATGGATTTATACTGGTTCGGTCCTATTAGTTCTCTATGTGTTTTGTTGATAACTGGGAATTGTAAACACAAGTTAAAATTTGTTTTGGTAAGTTGAAAAACTTGTTGTCAAGAGAATACTCGAGTATTGATTTCAATACTCAAGTATTAGAGTTGACAGAGAATGGCTCACTTTCACAAAGATGAGAAATACTCGAGTATTCCACTAAATACTCAAGTATTGAGCTTACAGAGAGAATTCCAAGTTTTTCACCATGAGTCATACTCGAGTATTGGTATGAATACTCGAGTATTGACCATACAGAAACTCTTTCACTAAAAGGAAAAATTATCAATACTCAAGTATCTATTTGGATACTCAAGTATTGGTTATACAGAGAGTCACCAAAGTATTCCAACATGTGAATACTCGAGTATTGGACTATCAAAAGTTTTCAAACTTTACACATGTTTATGAATACTCAAGTATTGAAATGGAAACTCAAGTATTGATTTGGCAGAAACTTTTCATTGTTTTTAAAAACATCTGAATACTCGAGTATTGAGTTGATTACTCGAGTATTGACCATACAGAAAGGTTTGCTATTCTCAAGTAATTTGAATATTCAAGTATTAAAGACAATACTCAAGTATTGAGTTGGAAAAGATTTCACATAGTTTTCCAAATGATTGGAATACTCGAGTATTGAGATGAATACTCAAGTATTGGGCAAACAGAGAGCTTGGCTCCTTTTTTAAATATTTTGAAAACTCAAGTATGGATATGAATACTCAAGTATTCACATAAGTGCATAGTGACATACTCGAGTATTGAGGAACATACTCGAGTATTGAACGCTAAGTTTGAAAATCAAGTCTGACGAATTTGTGAAACCTTCTTGTTTGATCTTAATACTTACTATTATCATTCTTCTATATTCCCAGCTATGTTTAATCACTTTGTTAGTGAGTTTCAGATGAATTAGAGAAGGTTTAAAGCAAAAGCAAAAAGCATATCAGAACATTAAATGCTAAACCCAGAAAGTTGCATACTTTTGGGAAATCCACCTGCACACGCTTAGCAAAGAATTAAAGAATATTTCTACATCCATCAGTTGTCATTCCAATGGATTTATTTTCTAGAAGTCAACTCTAAACTTCTGCACAGATGGATTAAGTGAAGATTAGTGAGAGAAGAAGACCAAAGCTTAAGCTAATTCTTGTCTAATGAAGGCAACGGTTATATCAAAGATTACAACGGTCATTTAATGCTCTCTTAGTATAAATAGAGCAGCATTCAAGTCTTCTCAACCAACACATCTATTTGAAAACGAAATACATTCAAGTTTCCAACTACTCTTTCGTTTTCACTTGTAAAGTATCTCGCGATACATTAAGCTTCAATGTTTATCATTATCCACTCTTAGAGAGAGTTTCTTACCTGTAAATCATTTATTGTAAAGAATCACAAGTCAGGGGACTTGGTGATTGGGTTCATTGATTGCAACTTGTAAGGGAGAGTAAGTTCTAGTGAGAGAATTACTCTTGAGTACAAAGTGTGTAATCAATCGTGATAGTGAAATCCCAGAGTGTCTGGGGACTGGACGTAGGTCAAGATATTGGACCGAACCAGTATAAATCTCTTGTGTCTAGCTATTCTTCTCTATCATTTGTTCTGCTCTGTTTTAGTATAAAAAACAGAGCACTTTCGAAAGAATTTTTAAAATCCCCAATTCACCCCCCCTCTTGGTGATTAAGCTCCTCTTTCAGGTCAAACTCTTGACCTACGTCCAGTCCCCAGAAACACTATGGGATTTCACTATCTCGAAACTTGATTACACACTCTGTAACTCTTGAGTAATCCTCTCACTAGGACTTACTCCTCTTTACAAGTTGTAACCAAATAACCACAGACACAATTACACACTCTGTAAACGAAGGATGATCCTCTCACAGACTCAACTCCCCCTTACAAGTTGTAATTGATACACCCTCTCTTAAGGTTCCTCAACCTTAAGATTCAACTGATAAACAAATATTCAAATAGTGTTTAACTCCTCACTAAGTAGATAAATAATAAACACTAAAGTATAAGAATATCCGAAGATATTAAATGAAACTAATGAAACGGAAGATTGCAATAATATCGAATTGAATGCACAACGTTTCCCATTGTTGTAGATTTGAATGCTTCTAGCATTTATAGTTGGTGGCATTTATGACCGTTGAAGAAGCTTCAAGTTTATCCGTTGAGTTTAATAAATATTTCCGTTGAAGAATGTTTACTCGGACTAATCGTATTCGCTGAATCTCCAATGTTGGCATTCCTTATTCAAATTGTCCGTTGAGACTTGGTGAGAATGTATCAAGGAAATAGTCGTTTATTGTTGTCAGAAGGTCATCTTCCAGAATGGTGAATATCTCTGCTTTGCATTAAATGCGTCTGACACATTGTTGCTTTATTTCAAATTAGCGTTAATCCCCATAAAACTCTTCTGAAACTCATTAACAAACTTGTTAAACGCGATTAGGAACAATAATGAGTGAAGATATAAAATAAGTAAACCATACTCAAAGATTTAGCAAGGTTTAGAAATCTGGTTTTTTCAAACTGATAAATTTGGCTAGAGTCAGGTTCTCTTGGCTAGAGTCAAATTGCTTTGGTGGAACACACTAGGCTAGAGTCACAAGATTCTGGCTAGAGTTTTGGTCAAGACTCAAGGTATATTGTGTAGGCTAGAGTCAAATAGTTCAAATGTAACATGCTAGGCTTGAGTCAGAATATTCAGGCTAGAGTCTGATTGTTTTGATGAAACGTGCTAGGCTAGAGTCAGAATATTCAGGCTAGAGTCAGGGTCAAAACTCAAGGTACATTGTGTTGGCTAGAGTCAACTTATCTCATGCGAGTGCTCTAGGCTAGAGTCAAAGTTATCTGGCTCCAGTTTGGGTCAAAACTCCAGTTACACAGAGTAGGCTGGAGTCAGATGGTTATTTGAAAGTAACGGTCAAAAACTTGGCTAGAGTCAAAGCTCGTTGGCTGGAGTCAAATAAAATAATATTTTATTCACTGAGGGATTGGCTCGAGTCAGACAAAGTTGGCTAAAGCCAACATTTGCATTTTGTCAAATGTAGATAGGATATTGGCTCGAGTCTGATGGGTTAGGCTAGAGTGCAGGGCTTGGCTCGAGTCAGCAGAAATTGGCTAGAGCCAATACTTGCATTCTGACAAATATAGACAGGTTATTGGCTCGAGTCAGATGGAGTTGGCTGGAGCCAATCTGACAGATAAAAATACAAACTCAATTTTCACAAGGTAAATGAACTTTGGTGACCGAGTTCCTTTTACAAGGGTTAGTTATCATCAAAACAAACATTGGGAACTAATAGGTGTCACATTATTATTTGGTATCATTAAAGGGAGCTTCATAATTTTTAGTCATGCATTCATTAAGGGGGAGCTTCACATTCACTTGTGTTTTCTAACTTAAAAGCTCATCTCCTTTATTTGAAGAAAATCTTTTAAGTTTACTCATTTGCATTCACTATCTTTTACTAGTTTTGATTATGAATTAATTTCATATTTGAAAATATCTTATATTCTCCTTTCATTAATTTGAAAATATCATATAGAAAGGGATACTTTGATATCTAGTTGCACTGACAAATCTCTTTTGCAAAGAAAATTTTCAATTTGTAGCAGGAGATCTCATTCTGTACGGGGATATTCCTTGATGCACTACAAGGAGAAACTATCAAATTGAGGAATAATGCTTTCACTTTCCATCATTGAAGTTGAGATATGCTTTACAGAAGAGCTCCATGAAGAAATGGCAAAAGATAGAAGCTGAGTACTGACCATATTCATTCATATGAGATATAACTCAAGAAGCCAATACTTTAGTCTCATTTCACATCTCAAAGGCTATTCAGAGCACATCACGGATCTCACACAAAAAGAAAGAAAGTAAATGGACTTCATCGCTTATTCATCAATTTGCAGAACCTACATGAGCATTTCTAATCTCTATCCTTTTATATTCAATGAATATTTTGCACATGTTTGGTATCAATTTGTTTCAATTTTTGAAAGTTTTCTCTTGAAAATCTCTCCAAATTGTCTCAAATTTGTTTTCATAAAAACATTCCAACTTGCATCATATCAAAATGAAACTACATTTACATAAGGGAGAGAAAATTGTTTTCTTGACATATTATTCAAGGAAGAAAATTTCTAATTGGATTTTATACTTACCTCTCCAAGCATATCTTCTTTATACTTCAACTTTTTGCTAATGACAAATAAGGGGAAGAGAATGGCAAGAACAATATGTTGCATTTAATATATTTTCATATTCATACATATTTTTCTTAAATATTTGCAATCATCAAAAAGGGGGAGAATGTTAGATATGATTAGTTTTGATGATGTCTTATATAGATGCCATTATCCAGAGCAAAAAGTTTGCATACTACATTTATCTTCTACTTTGACTAATTCTTATATTTCATGTAGATGTGAAGTTTAATACAATGAAGAATGATAAAAAAAAATGGAGATTGAAGAAAGAAGAACTTGTTAAATATTATGAGAATATCAATATTCAAGTCTCTGTGATCAAATAGAAGTTGGAACGGCTCAATTCGGAGTTAAAATAAACAAGTTCAAGATTATGGATGAATAGTAGTTTGCTACAGTATTTTTCGGATGAACAGTGTTATGCTCGAGCACAAAAAATTGTCATGCTCGAGCAGAGAACTGTGCTTGCTCGAGCAACAACGTTTTTCAGCACTCTGTTCACCTCTGTTTCGCGTTTCAGCTGGTGACCTCTGGTAATTCGATGATATCTCCCAAACCAATAATCGGATTGACGTGAAACTAGTGGCATATGAAACTAGACTCCCAATCTGTCATTTTGATATAAAATTGAAGCCCAAAGGAGTTCATATCAAGGATCTATGAATTGTAGAAGTTGGAACTAAAATTCACACCACACAGCAGACCAAGCTTCGGTATTTTGGGTGTATCTCACAATCTACAAATCCAATTGAGCTGAAACTAGTGCCATTTGAAACTAGACTCACATACCTTTCCAAAAACATCAAAATCATGAAGAATAAGAAATATCAATTGAAGGAGATATGATGTTTTGAAGTTGACAGTCAGTTTAGGATGTTGCAAAAAAACGCTAGTCAAGAACAACCTCCATTCATCTGATGATAATGGACGAAATACAATGAGTTTGGAGCTGATTCTTCTTGCATTGGAAAGAAGACTTAAAGAGATTTTTGAGCATGGGTGATTTTCCAAATTTAGAGCTATATTGAAGACGTTATGCTCACTGAAAATTGACTCTTGTACTGCCTATGCTATTACGTTTTGAAAGTTAATGGAGTTTGATATTTGCACAAGATCATAGTAGGCAGCAGCCTGACACTCGAAGGCAGCCTACTCGAACAAAGAATTTGCATGCCCGAGCATCATCGAGCTAAACAAGAAGTTTGCAAAGTTGAATAGCCATGCTCGAGCAGAGTAAAAGGCATGCTTGAGCACCATGCTCGAGCATAGGTAAAAGGGTGCTAAAGCAGCGTTAATTATCTTCCCATTCTTCACCTCTGGATGACCTGTTGTTAACTCTTAGAAATTGACTACATTCCAGCACATTTTCTCACTTTTTTTTACCTATTTTTGGTTCAAAATGTGCATATGAAATGAAGTGTATAGAAGAAAATGTGCATATCAAAGTGTCAAGCAAAAATCAAAGAAATTCTTGTTATATCCTATAGAGTTTGTGGTTTAACAGAGAATTGATAAATCCTTTCTCTTTTGTAGGAGGATAGAGACAAATTTTGAAGCTCTATAAGAACCAAGAAACAAGGAAAGATAAAGGAGGTGAAGCAGTGTAAAGTTAGAAGGAACCTGTACAACTGGCCACGACAAGTGACAAATTGGCCGCGACTAGTCGTGAAAAAGTGCAGAAAGTACAGCTACACGTTTTCCATTTCTAAAGCAGAAAAAATCCTATTTAACCTAAAGGGAAGGGCCGAAAAACAGACTCTTGGCACAAGGGAACAAGTAGGCACACTAGGGAAGAGCTTTGGAGAGAGATCTTGGCAACTTTGAAGGCTTGAGTGCTCAACCTAAGAGAGATTTTGGGGATTTTACCTTGGTTCTTCCTATTTTCTCTTCTTCTCCTCTTAGCTTCTTCATGTATTCAGTATCTTTACTTAGAATCTCTTTGTATTTGAACATGAGTAGCTAAATCTTTCATTCTAGGGTTCTTTTGACCCTTTGTATGGATTAATACTTGAATATTCCTCTCTTTTGGTAGATAAATATATATATGTGTTGATTTCAACCTTGGCTTAATGCTTCTAAGTTATTGGCCTCCATTTAGATGATTTATTCACTTAGGTTATGACTTGAGAGAGCTAATCTAGGTGTAGATCTTGATTGAAATCATGCTTGTCTTGAAGTTTACTTGATAAATGGATAGTTTGTTGGTAAAATAGATATATATTTACTAATCTTGCATTGTCTCATTAAGGTTGTTGCTTAAATATTGATTCTCATTAATTGTAGCAAGAGATTGTGCATCTTAATGAGAAGAGAAACTTGATTTTGACTCGAGAGAGCGTGTCAAGTGTTTTTGAACCTTAGACTAACACATATATGTATTGAAATGACATTAGAGAGGAAATTAACCAAGTTTTATGAAATGCAAAAGGGGAAAAAGAATCCTAGGCTCAATTATCCTTCAAGTTAAAGAATCAATCGCCTTTATCAATTTTGTGTTTTAGAAATAGTCTTTAAACATTCTCATTCCAAATCAAAACTTTGTTCTAGCTCAACTTGATTGAATTCACTAAGCCTCTTGCTTGACCAATTTGTTAAACAAATCCTCGTGGGAACGATACTTTACTTATCACTTTATCACTTGCGAAACTCGTGCACTTGCGAGGCGAACAAGTTTTTGGCGCCGTGCTCGAGCATGAATATGTCATGCTCGAGCATGGAAATGTCTTGCTCGAGCAGCATCATTATAACTGTAAGTCTTCCCCTCTATTTGTAGCTTGCCCGAGCATAAAGGTTTTCCTGCTCGAGCATCAGAGAGGGAAACTATTTTTATACACACTAGAAGAAGCTTGCCCGAGCAAGCATAGCTAGTTGCTCGAGCAAGGAATGGTTTCTATTCTTGCAAAGTGTTTTCTTCTACTGGCTGCCCGAGCATACATATAGTCATGCTCGAGCATGATCACCCCTGTTTTGAAATCTCCGTCTTCGTAAATCTTAAATCATCGTGTGTGATTTCATTTCTATATATCATTACTCATTACTATTGATAATTGTTTTTAATCAATTTGCTAATGAGTTTCAGATGATTATATGATGGATTAACAGCAAATTATCATAAAGCAATTTGTGTGTCAGAGGAGCATTTAATGTAGTTGCCAAAACCGGTGATAACCTCCGTAACCAATACTCTGATCAATGTAAAGCTTTTTCTTATATTCCGCCTGCACATTAAATGATATCTCTCAACAGGAAAAACAAAAGGAATGAATAATGTTTTGCGAAGACCAAAATCATTAACGAGGAAAGTGACTAGCGAAGCTTCATCTATCTAACGGCTATATTCAAGAGTCACAACAATTAATCTTCAAGCTTCTCCAACAGTCGAATGCTCGCAACGGTCGAAACACAAATACCTATAAATTGCGGTGTCTTCAAACCGGAAGGGGTGACAATTGATGAATGAATTGATGAAGCCAACGAAATGATTTTACTACCTCACCGTTGATAGTTCATACACTCTGTTTCTCAATGTTTATATAGTTTACACTAGAGAGTGAAATTATTTGTATTGTACTTCAG
The DNA here is from genome assembly GCA_019022615.1 of Acacia melanoxylon. Lineage (NCBI taxonomy): Eukaryota > Viridiplantae > Streptophyta > Magnoliopsida > Fabales > Fabaceae > Acacia > Acacia melanoxylon. Next base: position 1,314,272 of record JAFJYJ010000050.1, read on the forward strand.
TGTTTATTCATCTTCTCTTCTAGAGAGAACATTTCTGATTATTAAATCATTGTAAGAATCTCAAGTCGTGGGACTTGGAGATTGGGTTATCAGTTTACAACTGTAAGGGGGAGTGTATCCTAGTGAGAGGATAACTTCAAGTACAAAGTGTGTAACAGATTGAAAGGTGTATCTTGGTGAGAGATTCAACTTCACAAGTGCTTGGGTGAACTTGTGCGTTTGAATAGGCTTCTTTTGTGCCCGGTTAAACAAGAGGATAGTAGATTGAAAATCTCAAGTGGAGCTTGGGGACTGGACGTAGGTCAAGGATTGGGCCGAACCAATAAAATCACTGTTTGCATATTTTCTTCCCTAAACTCTTATATTCCCAGCATATATGTTTGAATGACTGACTATCGCTTTACAAATTATTATTGTCATATGAACTTCTTTCAGTAAGTTGTAAAAAGATTTTCAAAGTTATCTTAAGTTTTATCAAACACCCAATTCACCCCCCGCCCCTCTTGGGTGATAGCCAGGTCTTTCAAAAAGTAGCATTAGGAAGCTTATAGACTTTTGTGAGTAGTTTTCTTTTCTGTCAAGATTTTATTTTGAAATTTTTTTAAAATCTACGCTAAGTAAATAGTTTATAGGGATCTGATAGAACTCTTTAAACCTAGAGATATGTCTTAACCTTATTGAACCTTGTTCTGTTTGTAAAACACAGATGTCTAACCTCAATGAGTTAGTAGATGATTTATATGGGATCTATTATACTCTCTTGGGTATATAAGTGCTAATACCGAAGAAAAGATGAATATTCTAGGATGTCTATAAGGAAGACACCGAAGAATGCCAGATGATCATTGTGCTACACGAATATGGTGTTTTGCCAAAGAGGGGTGGAATGTATGCACAGTGAGATTGAATTATAGAATAGATTAATAGAGAATGTGAACCTGTGAGGTTAATCTCCTATTTATAGGGATTACCTCTAGGGTTTTGGTCCTCCTATTGTGATTCCGCTCCTCAAGAAATATGCGCCTCCACGTTCTATAAATGCATGCTCCACTACCTGTACTATCTGGGATTATAGGCATGATTATTGGGTGATTAGCGTTTTACTTGATTAACGAGAGTTTCTATCATAAAGTATCCTTGCTAGGCCGCATAACACTGAGCCCAATATGCCGGTCCATAACAGTTGCCCCCAAGCTCGGTAGTTTAGGGCTCTGAGCTGTCGAGATTAGCTGGATGCTTAACTCGGACTCTACGTCCGATCTTCTTAGCCTGCCTTTCATGATTTTCACTTTTTTACCTTTGGATTGGAGAATCGCCGAATTCCTTATTCGTTGGTAGCTTGCCCCCAGACATATATGCCGAGTTAATATGTTTTGGAAACTCTCTTGCTTTCATGATAACCGGGATTTCATTTGCATCTTTTACTTCAAAGTGCCAGAATCATGTATTCCTACCACGTGTTGCCCCCAATCTAGGATGTCATGCGTGAATAGAATACGAACGGGTGCCATTTGCCTATGCCGCTAACATCATGGCATAAGGCTGCCCCTTACCACATACCAACCTCTTTCGCCATCTTTGAAACCTATGCGCATTGAATGTTCACGTTCTTTCATAACTGTCATAATTGCACTTTTAGGTTTTCAAATCTAATTCTTAGTGCGAATTGTCTTTGTTGCCCCTGACACTTCGGATTCAAAACATTTATAAATTCACATTCTCCGCCTCTCTTCCACACTTTTCGCCACACGTTCACTTTGTCTTGTTCGTAAAACTATTCCTCCTTCAAAACCCTCTTCTCTCCATACTATTATAGAATGAGGTATTCCTTCTGCTTCCTAGTTCTCCTTTATTTTCATCTTGCTTTATCTAGTCTTCTACCGCTCTTTTTTCACCAAACCTCATCCTTTGGTTTCTTGGGTACGCAACTAGGGTTTCTAGATTTTCTGGGTAGCCTTTTTATACTTCAATATAATGCTCATCTCCTTCTCTCCCCTTTTCATTCAAACTTGCTTGTCTTTGGGTAATTGGCGGAGACGACAAATCTAGAACAACATCACATTAGGGTATATAAGAGATCATGACAACCAAAACCAGGAAAAATAAAATAAAAATTAAGACACGGGGCCAATTGCAAAATTATTATAATGATATAGGCAATTCCTCGCTAAATGCAAAAAGCTAAACCCTTTGTTATGAGCCATCCCAAGACGAGAAAGCGGAGAGAACATCGGAAAAGCAAAGCTTAAAATCTAGAAAACCGCAATTATTCATTTCTTTTCTCAAGAGACTTCATGGATCCTGTGCCTTTAGACATGTATGGTAGGCTAATTCCCAAAGAAGATAGAGAAATGCTTAAAACACTTTCTTCTCGAAAGATATTCTGGTTCTGGTCCATACCTCTTACTGAGGAAGAGAAACAAGAAGCTCTACTTCATAAACCTCGGGGTAGTGGAAGTAGGGGGAACTCCCAAACACCAGTACAAGATAATCGAGATTCAAACGTCTTTAATCCAGGATTTCATCCTAATCCACCTAGGCTTCTAAACCAAGATCAGGCCATACCTACTTCAGCTTCTCCCCTAGCCCAGCTAGAAAACATACCCCTAAATAAGCCGGGATCCCATGTAAAAAGCGTCGTCTACCCATGTGATGAGCACCTCTTTTTTATTATTGAACTTGCCAAGAGTGACCATAACTCTGAAGTCGAGCCCATGTTAGCTTCCTACCATCATGAACCTGCTCTTAGGGCTACCTCGACCTCTAGTAGCCTGAGTCATTCCGGCTCGATACCTTTCAATTTACAACACACAAGCTCTTTTGGTTCAGGTATACCCCATGTTTCTGACTTTCACTTTTTTGTTATAAGTCTAAATGGGTTCTCCTTCACGTCATACCGAGCTATCCGCAACTGGAGAATCAAACCTGTTGGTTCTTCAGATACTTCTAAATCACCAGAGCCATGGGTTATCGAGGAAGTGATACGTATCAAGAGCATAATGACTGCTGAGGAAGTCACTGGGCTAGGCCTCCATGATACAAAAAACCAAGTCTTTCACCTGCCCCTTATTTTTGAATCCGTCTCCGACTGCCGAGAAAGAGACGATGACCCCCATTTCTTTTACTTTTATTGAGATTGCATATCTTGGCTCAACATTTGTTTTCCATTTACCGAATTCCAAATCCAACTTCTAAACCATTTGCGTCTTGCTCCCTCCCAACTTCATCCCAACAGCTAGGCCTTCGCCATTACTTTCGAGAACTTCTGCAAAAATGAGAATCTAACTTACACCCTTCCAATTTTCTTCCACTTCTATTCCACCCATGAAGCTCGTACTAATAAAAAGGCCAAAAAAGATGCCGGTAATAAAGCTCCAACCAAGAAGGGCTGGACCTCACTCCGGAGTACCCGCGACCGTAGTCTTTTCAAGCCCTTCACAGACTCATTCAAAAACTTTAAATCCTTCTTTTTTAAGGTGACTACCGAGCCTAAGAAATAGCCTTGTTTCCTTCAAACCCTTGAGTCTGGGGAGATGATGGGAAGATTTCCCTTATACTGGACCCAGGCTCACCATACTCACGCTTCGTCTTCAATGTATGACTTTCTTGCCTATAAGTTTTCTGATGCGGAAAACAAAACTAAATCGTTTCTAGAACACTAGATTGCAAAACACGACCCATTGAACTCGGCCGACTATATTGAAAAACCCCAGGCCAGGAAACGACCTGCAGAGACTATGGACGTTTCTTTTGTTACGTTGTACTATATGCCTCTTGATTCTTTTAAATAATCAAAACTATTTGCTTTTATCTTACAGATCCGAGAATGGGAAAGAAATTCTCTTTTACTCAAGGTTCTAAAACCCGAACCGATCACTAAGCCAGTGGGAATACTGGGTTAAGGGTCAGTGGGTCAAACCGGTATTAATTAAAAAATATAATTTAATTCAAATATGTAAAAATATTTATAATTAACATATTTATGTATGCACTTCCCTATCAGCCCAAACCCAATAAAAAAAAGTCTTACTTCCCGTATCAGCCCAAACCTAACAAAAAAAAGTGTTCATAACCTAACTTAAATAAACCTTTTTAAATAACAAAATAAATAAATAAATAAATAAACCTTTTTAAAAAGAAAGGATGAATGTGATAAGTACATTGACGTAATAGTATCCGGATTTGTGTGAATCCTTTGGACGTATAGAATAAAAGCAAATCGTACATTGAGGAACGTGGGTGACAGTAAATCGTGCACGCCATCCTCATTCCTCCGGAACCTCCACGACATCAAATCCATCTCCCACAATCCCCTCGCCTGATCACTACCCTCTGGTCCTTAATTCCTCTTTCTTCATCACCAACATCTTTCTTCTATAATTACCACCGACTTTCTCTTCTTTCATCTCCCCTTCCTCTTCACCGTTGTCTTCAATCCTTCGCTTCTTCATCTTCACTAGTCACAGCCATCGGAGTCTCCGCACTTTTCATCATCGATTCCAAACATCCACCAGTTTCAAATTTCTGATCTCTCTATCCTCCTTCTCTTTTTGTATCTCGACCACAGAACTTCGCCCTCCACTAATCGTTGCTCCTCCTTTGGCTTCCATAGTACCATTGTTGGCATCGACATTAAGAGTCCCTTTAGATCTCTCTTAAGCTTCTCATTCCCGCCCGTATCTCTCTTCTCGTGATTCCAACTGCGAGTTCGGTAAACTCGTCAGGGTCACCCCTTAACTCAAATCGGTTTTCTGGTTGATTCTTCGGTTTCCGGTCTGAACCGGCCGGTCCCGTCCGAGTTTCAAAACATTGCTTTTACTGAAGCTGTAGCTATTCCCGGACCCGTGCAGGTAGAGGTAAGCAAAAAATAATCCACGCGGGAATCCGGACGTCTGGTGTTAACAAAGGTAGTTGGGCCAACCCCCGAAAAGGTCCAAGCCCAACAAAACCATCTCGGCCTCCACATCTAAAAAGTCCATCCCGGCTAGGGCAGAGATTCCAACTCCTACTTCGACAGAAATTCCTGTTGTCCCTCCTTCTACAAAGATTCTTGTCGCTTCTCCTTCTACGGAGATTCCTGTCACCTCTCCTTCTCCAAGTCTTCCTCCGCCTCCATCAGTCCCTGAACTCTCCTATGCTATTATTTGGAGAGAAGGGGTTATTGTCCAACTGAGTGACTCTGTTAGTCCCCCAGAGCGCTTCCTTGAACCGATAAGGTATGATACTGCCGAGCTTCAAGAGATGGAAAATATAGAGCAGTATGCCTTGAAAGCTGCCGGGTTAGCTTGAACTTTGACCACAATGAATATGAGATATGCTAATAAAGTAGATGAACTGGAAAAGGTCAAGTTGGAAACCCAAGACCATCTACGCGAAACTCTGGAGTTGATATCGGCTGTCAAGGATGACTCCCACACTCAAGTGCAAAAAGTCGAGGAAGTGAGGGATAAGATGGGAGAGGAACTGCAAAAGGTCAAAGAGGACCTAAAGAAGGGGAGAGAGGATTTGGACAAAATGACTTTGGAGCTGCACCGACTTCAACAGGACAGCGCCTGGGATAAAAAAGCTTGGAGCAATCTCGGTCGGAGAAGAAAGAATATCTTACAGAGTTAAGTGCCCTTCGTGCTGCCCTGGAATCTTCCCATGCCGCAATTACTATGAAAGATGCATCCAAAAAAAGGTCTGTTGAGGAATCTTTCGAAAACGCCCTAGAGCAAATCCAGATTTTGAATCCCGACGTTAACCTCAACACTTCCGAGATGGATTGCATGTCTTACGTCAAAGACGGTAACATAGCCCGCTCTTTCCTTCTACTGGTGACACCTTCAAAATTCAATTGGAGCGAGATGAAGATGAAAGTGAAGAGGTTCAACCTGATGTTGGGACTCCATCTTCTTAAGGACCGAGATTCCGGTGTTGTTTTAATTTCTTTACTTAGGATATTGAATCCCCTTTTTGTAATCTTCTCTTGGGTTAACAACCTATTTTGCATTCATGTATCTACAAATCATATCATGTAAACAATTTAAAGTGAATGAAACACACTTACTTTATGCATGCTTTGAACGCCTGCTTATTGGTCATTGAACCCGTATATTCTCCTGAGCTAGACTTTCGCATTGCATTCATGGCATCTTGTGAACTTGATTTGCCTTCAAAGTTCTACTAACTGACTTGGCCAAAGTTAAAAATTTATTGCACAAAATATATATTTGAGACCACCCACGAACTATACGCTCTTGAATGGTTGACCATAGTTTAACCCGGAGTAAGAGCAACCCGTCACGTGTTTAGGTTCAGTATCATAACCAAACCCTAAACATTTTGACTTGATCAAGGTCATCATGACGGTTCACTTCGTTACCCCAAGTTTTGATGCATCATGGCCACAAGGGCTTTCTTGGCTTTACCGTATTCCAATATAGACACGTTTTAACCGTTATTTCAGTTTTATCGGGTTCCAACCGGAACACGTTTTAACCATTATTCAGTTTTACCGGGTTCCAACCGAAACACGTTTTAACTGTTATTCAGTTTTACCGAGTTCCGACTGGAACATGTTTTAACTGTTATTCCTCCACCTTGACTGAAGACGGGTTTCATAGCCAAGATCCATTTACTGAAATGACTCGAGCAATTTGCAATGTTCTCTTGATCGCCTTCTTCTTCAAGGTTTCTAACATATAAGCTCCTTCGCCAAGGTTTTCCTTAACACGATAAGGGCCTTCCCAATTTGGTGCTAGCTTTCCCTCCTTGGCATTCTTATTCCCTATGTCGGCTCTTTGAAGTACTAGATCATCTTTTTTGAATGACCGGGGCTTCACCCTTTTATTGTATCTCCTACGATAAGTTGCTTTGTGGCCAAATCTCGGTAGTGTGCCGTGACTCTGACTTCGTCAATCAAATCTAACTCCATTGCCAGGGCTTCATTATTCTCTTCTTCCTCATGCAGGGCTTTAATTCTCCTCCACGAGGACTGGCCAATTTCTACCGGGATCATCGACTCACATTCGTATGTCATATTAAAGGGAGTTTCCCCCGTTGAAGATTGAATGCTAGTCCGATACCCCCACAAGACATAATACTGCTGCTCCACCCAATTGGACTTTGCCTCCTCCATCCGCTTTCTTAATCCGTCTACAATAACTTTGTTGGCGGCCTCAGCTTGCCCATTTGATTAGAGATGCTCTACAGTGGCAAAGTGTTGTTTAATCTGAAAATCGGAGATCATCTCTTGGAAACCCTTGTCGATTAACTGGGTTCCATTATCTGTGATGACTTCAGCCGGGATCCCAAATCGGGATATGATATTTCTTGCAAGGAACTTTTGTACCCAGGCCGAAGTAATCGTTGCCACTATTTCTGCTTCTATCTGGTGAAGTAATCGACGGCTACTATAAGCCATTGCAGCTGTCCTGGAGCCTCCTTGAATGGTCCCAATAGATCCATTCCCCATTTAAAAGATGGCCAAGGTGCCAAGATATGCTTTAATTATTTTGGGGGAGACTACATTATCCTAGCATGTTTCTGGCAACTATCACACTTTTATACGTGGCCCTTAAAATATGCCACCATTGTAGGCCAATAATATCCGACTCTCAGAGCCTTTCTAGACAACGCCTTGGCACCCATATGCTGCCCATTGATTCCTTCATGAATCTCGGCTAAAACATACTCGGCTTCTGTCGAATTAAGGCACCTTAACATTAGGGAGTGCAAGCTTTTGCGATATAATTGATCATCCATCATGGTATATACGGCTGCCTTCCTTTCCAACTTCTTTGCTTCAATCAAATCATCAGGAAGGATCCCTCTTTATAAGTAATCGACAATTGGCTTTCTCTAATTATTGGATTCCGAGATGACCATAACGCAACTCGGTTCTGACAGACTCCGCTGGATTATTGTTCGGTGACTACTGGGACTCTTGGTACTTGCTAGTTTGGACAGAATGTCAACCCTAATATTCTCTCCTTTTGGGATATACACCACAGTCACCTCCTCAAAATATGCCATCACTTCCTTTACCTTTTCTAAGTACTTAATCAACAGAGGGCCCTTAGCCTGGTATGCTCCTTCTATCTGGGCCGCCACGAGTTAAGAATCGGTAGAGACGTGTACTTTCTTAGCCCTATTTTCCTTGGCCTAAAGCAGTCCAACTATAAGGGCTTCGTACTCAACTTGATTATTAGAAGTCAGGAAATTGAATCTGAGGGAGTGTTCCAAAGAAACTTCTTCAGGGCTTTCCACAATAATCCCGGCTCCGCTTCCCTTAGAGTTCGATGAACCGTCAATGAACACCTTCCAAGTTTCTACATTGCCCTTATATTTTACGTCCGATGGGGTCAGCTCCATTAAGAAATCCGCTAAAGCCTGCGATTTGATGGTGTGTCGAGCTTCGTAAGTGATGTCAAATTCAGACAATTCTATTTTCCAATTAATCATCCTGCCCATAAGATCCGGTTTATGGAGAACTTTTCGAATTGGCTAGCTCGTCCTGACTATGATTGGATGCCCGTGGAAGTATGGACGGAGTCGCCTTGCTATAATGAGAAGCAAAAGCTATCCTCTCCAACTTCTGGTATCTCAGCTCTGAGCCCTATAGAGCTTTGCTGACAAAGTATGCCGGAATTTGGCCATCTTCTTTTTCCCGGACCAATACGGCACTCACTGCCTCTTCGCCCAAAGATAAGTACAAGATCAACGTTTCTTCTGGCTCCAGTCTGGACAAAACCGACAAGGCAGCCAAGCACTACTTTATTTTGGCGAATGCCGCTTCACATTCTAAATTTCACCCGCCTTGAGCTTCCTTCTTCAGTAGCTTGAAAAAAGGGAGAGAATTCTCCGCCGACTTGGGTAGAAATCTAGTCAGAGCAGCCAATCTCTCAGTTAGTTGCTGCACCTCTTTTTTATTTCTTGGAGCCTTCATATCTATACATGGAGCAAATCACCAAGAGGGGGTGAATTGGGATTTAAAAATTCTTTTCTAATTATTCTGTTTTTGAATACGAAAACAGAGTAGTGCAGAGTATGAGGAGAAGAAGCAAGACACAAGGAATTTATACTGGTTCGGTATAACCTCTTGACCTACGTCCAGTCCCCAGACACTCTAGGATTTCATTAACTCAAATGATTACACACTATGTAACTCTTAGAGTAATTCTCTCACTAGAACTTACTCCCCCTACAAGTTGTAATCAAATATCCCAATCTCCAAGTCCCACGACCTGTGATTCCTACAATGAATGATTTTCAATAAATGAACTCTTTCTAAGAGTAGATAAGAATAATCACTGAAGTACAGATGTATCAACAGATACTTTACACAAGAAAACTCAAAGAGTAGTTGGAAACTTGAATGATTTTCATTTTCTACAGATTGGTTGTTGAGAAGAATTGAATGCAGCTCTATTTATACCAAGAGAGCATTAAATGATCGTTGTAATCTTCAATGTGACCGTTGCCAGCATTAAGGAAGGATTAGGTTAAGCTTTGGTCTTCTTCTCTCTCTACTTTTGCTTAATCCAAGTTGTACAAAAGTTTATGGTTGACTTCTTGAATATTAATCCATTGGAAGAGCAGCTCTTGGATGAGGAAAGGAAACATTAGTCCCTTTGCAACGTGTGCAGAATGATTGTTCAAAAGGGTGCAAGTTTTCTGGACTTTGCATTTAATGTGCTAACATCACTTTTTGCTTTTGTTCAAATCTTCATTTAACATCCTCTAAATCATCTCGAAACTCACTAACAAACCGATTAAACATAGTTAGGAATAGTAATGAGTAATGATAAAAAGTATTAAGATCAAACATGAAGATTTCACAAATTCGTGCAATTTGGTTTTCAAACATAGCGACACAAACTCGAGTTTGTTCTTACAAACTGGAGTTTGTAGAAGGCCAAACTCGAGTTTCCAAATCCTAACTCGAGTTTCCTTCTTCTAGAGAAGAATGTCGCAAGTTGAGTTTTGAAGCACATTTTGAAATATTGAGCAAACTCGAGTTTATTAATGACTTACTCGAGTTTTGGACTTTTATAGTGAAAACATGTTTAAGTCCAAAAGCTCAAAATTGGAGTTTTCAAAATCACTGAAAAGAGCAAAGCTCTCTGTAAGGCACAAACTCGAGTTAACCAAACCAAACTTGAGTTTCCATTTAAAATTGAAAACTTTTGAAAACTTTGCCAAGTGGCGGAGTTTTCAAAAACAAACTGAGTTTTCTCAAAGTGGGTAAAACATGATAACTTTTCTGTCAAGCTCAAACTCGAGTTTCCTCAAAACTTTGGAAAACTTAGAAAATGCTTGGCCAAGTGCAAACTGGAGTTTGCTTGGGAGGAAAAACATTGAGACTCTCTGCCAAGCCCAAACTGAAGTTTGGAAAACACAAACTCGAGTTTGGTCAAGTTCACAAAACTTGACAAAACTCTTTATTTGGTGCAAACTGGAGTTTCCTTATGAAAACTAAAGTTTGCTTGGGTTTAAAACTTTGGAAGCTCTCTGTATGACTAAAACTCGAGTTTACACAACCCAAACTCAAGTTTCCTCATAAGAGAAAACTTTAACAAACTTTTTGACAAATGAAAACTGGAGTTTGTAAATCAAAACTAGAGTTTTGAATTCTTTAGTAAATATTGGAGTGTCTCTGTATGGTACAAACTCGAGTTAGTAAATCTAAACTCGAGAGTATCTTAATGTGAAAAACTTGAGTCATCTCTGTGTCTTGCAAACTCGAGTTTGCCCAGCAAACTGGAGTTTTCCTTAGTTCATAAAAATTGAGCTACTCTCTTTCAAGTCCAAACTCAAGTTTTCTAACCCAAACTCGAGTTTGCCTTTGACAGTAAGTTTTTCAACTTACCAAAGACAAACTTCATCTTGAATTTACAATTGTCAATTATCATCAAAACACATAAAGAACTAACAATATCCAGCACAGCTTGACATTTATCCGGGTTAGCTTCAATTCATTTATTCGTTAGCAAGAAACCTAAGAATTTTCCAACCAAAACTTCGAATGCACAATTAGCCGAGTTTAGCCGAAATCGGTGCGCCCGCAACTTGTCAAACGTTTGTTGCAAATCATGGACATGGCTCATTGGCTCCGCCGACTTGATTATCATGTAGTCAATGTACACCTCCACGTTCTTCCCCAGCTGGTCTTTAAACACCTTATTCATCATTCTTTGATATATTGCCTTGGTGTTCTTCAAACCAAATGGCATCACATTGTAACAATAATTTACCTTCTCGGTGATGAAGGCTATTTTTTCTTGATCGTCGGGGTGCATAGAAATTTGATTATACCGAATATACATCCATAAAAGGGAGGAGTTGAAAACCGGATGAATTATCCACCAATTGATTAATACTAGGCATTGGAAATGCTTCTTTTGGACATACCTTATTCAAGTTGGTGTAGTCCATGCAGACCCTCCACTTACCGTTCGACTTCTTTACCATTACCACATTGGACAGCCAAGTGGTGTACTGCACTTCCCGGATAAAACCGGCTTCTAGCAACTCCTTCACATGTTCCTTCAAGGCCTTTCCTTTCTTCGGGCCGATATTTCTCTTCTTCTGGGCCACTGGAACTTATCCCGGCTTAATTGCCAGCCTGTGGCAGCTAAATTCAAGGTCTACGCCGGTTATTTCAGATGGTCTTGAAGCAAACACATCTTTATTCTTCTTTAGAAATTCCTCCAGCTCGGTACGAACCACGGGACTCAGTGCTTTGCCAACTTTGGTTACCTGTCCCGGCTCAGTACTCAGGACGAGATCTTCCAATTCTCCATTTGGCTCTGCTTTCTGGATTTTGTTCTCTTCTCGCAAATCCAACTCCACCAAATTGACTAACTTCTCTAAAGGCTTTTTCGCTTTGCTCGAATTTTCTCCTTTCCAAATCCGAGATGATGAGGGTGGACCATCCTTGCTCTCTTTAACCATCTCAAAATAGCATTGCCGGGATTCCTTTTGGTCGCCTTTAACTGTGACAACCTCATTCTTGTTGCTAACCAACTTCAACTTCTGATGCTTGGTAAACACCAGCATATCCCAATTGTGTATTGTTAGTCGTCCCAAAATGATGTTGTAAGAAGACGGGAAGTCGGCCATAACGAATCTAACTCGTTCTGATTTGAACGCCTTTTTAGTCCCCAGTGTTAACTTGAGATCTATATACCCCTTTGGGCGAGTATCCTCTCCATTGAAGGTCGTCAAAGTCGTCTTAAATGGCTTTAGATCCTCTCAAGTTTCATTCGCTTAAATGCATCCCACAAGAGAATGTCGACCGCACTTCCGTTGTCCACAAAAATCTTCTTAACCCAACAGTTTACCACCGTTTCAGTGATTACCAAACCATCGTGATGGCCTGGAGCTACATCTTCTAAATCCTCCTTGGTAAAGCAAAGTATGGGAGGTTCCGGCTTTGTAGAGTTTTTCTTAAATTCCAAGCGATCCCTAATGGAGAGGACCTCCCTCAGGTACTTCTTCCTTTGGCTTACCAAATCTCCTCCCCCTCCAAATGCTCTACTGATAACATGGCATTCATGTTTCGCCATTCTTGGTCGTTTGGGAATCGAAGTTTATCTCTCCCCACGGTCAGTGCCAATGTTCTATTTGTAGAACACATATGTCTAACCTCAATGGGTTAGTAGATGATTTATATGGGATATGTTATACTCTCTTGGGTATATAAGTGCTAATATCAAAGAGAAGATGAATGTTCTAGGATGTCTATGAGGAAGACACCGAAGAATTCCAAATGATCACAGTGCTACATGAATATGGCGTTTCGCCAAAGAGGGGTGGGGTGTGTGCACAGTAAGACTAAATTGTAGAATAGATAAATAGAAAATGTGCACCTGTGAGGTTAATCTCCTATTTATAGGGATTACCTCTAGGGTTTTGGTCCTCCTGCTGTGATTCCGCTCCTCAGGCGATATACGCCTCCACGTTCTACAAATGCCTGATCCACTACTTGTACTATCTGGGATTATAGGCATGGTTATTGGATGATTAACGTTTGAGTAAATACCCTTTCTGGTCCCTAACAAAAAACACGGACCCCATTTTGATCCCTAACTAAAAATAACTTGTCTCGTCATCCCTGGGAAATCAAAAAACATCCCATGTTAGTCCTTCCATCAATTAGCTCCTAACGGCATCACTAACATTGCTGATGTGTAACGTGAGTTGTTCCACTCACATGCCACATAGGAAGGCCAAAACCACGTCGTCGCCACCTGTCACCATCTTCACTCCACATAGCGTGTGCTGAAACTCGTCAAGAGTGAGCGAATAAATCGACGATTGTCTTCCGGATTGGAAATGAATACAAATTTTTATTCGATTCAGACATATGGATCTTGAGATCTGTCACAGAAGCATATCTAAAAGCAAAGAAGAACAACAAAAGAGCGATGAGAATTGGTGATTGTTCTTGTGCCCAGATTCCACCTCGCCTTGCGAGTTCGTCATCTCACCTTCCCACACCCCTATTTTTTTTAGGATTTTCGGTAAATATAATATATTTTCGCTTTTTGTTACAAGAAAAAGTATACTTGTACTGATGGGGGCAAGCAAAAGCTACCCAACTTAATGGAAAGTTGTTTATTTTTCTCAACTAAAAAAATATTGTTCATTTGATCATACGAGTCAAAGAGAATAAGGAAAGCCGAAATAGTGAAAAGGTGTGGTACTGAGAAAGAGAAAGAAAAGTACATGTTTGTGCTGAAAATAATAATGCTTCCCCTCACACTTCCACACAAATTCTTCACAAACTTAATCTAATGGCTAGATCTAATGTTTCCGGATTGGAAATGAATACAAATTTTAATTCGATTCAGACATATGGATCTTGAGATCTGCCACAGAAGCAGATCTAAAAGTAGAGAAGAACAATAGAAGAAGATACCATAAATCCGTAGATCAAGATCAAGAAGCCGAAATGGAGAGTCCAATTTCTTCTGAACTTGCCAAAATAGCTCTCGGGAGGTTCCTGGTAGTGAATCTCAAACTCCTCATCTCCGACTCCGTCGAACTCATTCCCGCTCTGCAATTTCATCTTCATCTCCCTCGACTTCTCAGTGGCTAATCTGAGGGTGATCTTGTGGCATCGACGCTAGTACTTGAAGGTGTTGATCCAGCGGAGGGTCTGGGCAACTGAGACATAGAAGATGAGGTGGGTGAGGGAGAGGAGGGAGATAGGGATCCAGCAATGGCAACACTAGAGGTGAGAGGAACTAGAGAGAGTGAGGAAAACGAGGCTGAGGAAGATGAAGAAAATCTATAAGAGCTTGTGAAGCTTCTTCTTCTGCAAGTCAATGGCGCGCTTCTTCTCCAGAGTCTTCTCGAAGATGGTGAAGATGGGAACTAGAGAGAGTGAGGAAGCGTGGGTTGCTGAGGAATGAAGATGGTGACAGGTGGGGACGACGTGGTTTTGGCCTTCCTCCGTGGCATGTGAGTGGAACAACTCACGTTACACATCAGCAACGTTAGTGATGCCATTAGGAGCTAACTGACGGAAGGACTAACGTGAGATGTTTTTTGATTTCCAGGGATGACGGGACGAGTTATTTTTAGTTAGGGATCAAAATGGGGTCCGTGTTTTTTGTCAAGGACCAGAAATGGTATTTACTCTTAACGTTTTATCTGATTAAGGAGAGACTCTGTCATAAAGTATCCCTGCTGGATCGCATAACACTTAGCCCAATATACCGGTCCATAACAAACCTAAAACCCAACTCAACTCATCTAGACTTTTCATCATAGAAAAAGAAAAACATGATACAACAGTTTGCTGAAGAAGCCAAAGGTTAAAAAGAAGCTTATGATTTAACAAAGACGACAAATAAATGGACAACCCTGCCCCGCTCTCGCTGTACTTCTCTTCCTTCCCGTAGATATGATTACGTCTCTATCCATGACTTACCGCATATTTGAGAGCTCTCACCATGTTTTGACACTGTGGGAATCCCTGTACATGAGTGATTGGCATTTTTGCGGTTTTCTTCCATTTTTTCGGTTTTCTAATAAATAATCAGCCTGAATTTTTGGGGACTCGCTCTACAAATTTCTCTCTCAGCACAGAGGGATATTGCTATCATTTGACAACAATCCCTAATAAGGCTTCATGTAGGCCTAATTAGGGATTTGTTGACAACGTAGGCCTGATATAGATTTTAAGTATTTCAATAGGATTTAATTGTATTTTTTTTAATTTATTTTATTTTATTATTTTTTTTGTAAAAAGTTGTCACTTTAATTTTGTCAAAATAACATTTTGTTTTGAGTGAACTCAATGCACAATGAGTATGTTAATGATTAAGAGGGAGATTATGGCTTGTTTGATTTTATTTTTAAAACCAGCTTTTTTAAAATTAAAAAAAAAAAACTTGTTGGGAAAACTATTTTCAATAAGTTTTTTTTAAAAAAAAAAATTGTTTTTAAAAACTAAAAAACAAAAATATCTTTAGTTGTTTTCTTATTTCTGGCTTTTTTTTTTTAAAAAAAAAGCATAAATTAGTCATATTAGTTAAATTTGCATCCCAACCCCCAGTTTCATCCCAGTAGTCCCAGGAACGATACGGGGATGACATTGAAAAATCTCGGCTTTTTTTAAGAAAATAAAACTTAAAAATACATTATATTAGTTAAAGCCTCAATATTCTATTGTTTAGAGTTATTATTTAACAACTAATAACTAGGCCATAATAATTACAAAAATTGATTTAGAATTGAAGAATAACATTTTTTTTAATTATTTATCATCATCTTCTTCTTTGTTATTATATTTATAAATTATATTATGATTAGTATCACAATATATATTGCTTAACTCCAACGAAGGATACGATACACATCTGTATCTTATCAAATGATAACTTAATTTTAAGGTTAAAAGTGCAAAAATAAAAGGATAACTTAATTTATGAAGTAAAAAACATAAAAGAATAAAAAACCAGGTCCGGGATCTCAATGGTGATCTTGGTTCCCGTGACATTCTCAGTCCCAGTCCTTGCCGAGATGGAAAATTCCTAGGATCAAAATGTTTAGGAGCAGCTGGGACGACCGGGGTTAGGATACTTTAAACACCCCTAAACCTATCCATTATCGACACCACACTAATAGTGACAACTCCCGCCATGTCACCGCAAGTGACAACCGCTGCAACATCACTTCAAAAATAGATTTTTTGAAACAAATACCCAAACAGATTTTTTTTCTTTCAAAACTTGTTCCTAAAAATAGTTCTTTTAGGGGGGAAAAAGAATAAATCAAAAAAGCCCTAATATTCCTAACGAAAACATTGATCGTATGACTTGCATTTTTTTTTGGGGAAAAAATATATAACTTGCATTTTTATCTTACCACTAGTTCAACTTCTTCCAAGCCAGGTCTGGCAAGGGAGAAATGGTCAATTTTATGGAAATTAATTTTGGCCCTACTGGGGATGAGCATCATGATGGGGCGGTAAAAAACTTAACAGTGAAGAAATTATTTTTATTTAAAATTTTCTATGTATTAAAATATTTTTTATAAAAAAATAAGCTAAACAATTAAATCATTATCGTCGAATTATATCTGCTTTGGATGATCTGCATGTTTTGATGCTCATTAATTACCTTTTTATAAACAATGAAACCGTTGTTGGTTTCATGAGAGGCTAGCCCGTTGATTTCTTTTCCTTTATTTTTGGAAAAATATGGAACTTCATGTCAAAAGGAAAAATTAGAAATAGGTTTTGAAAAAATCCCTTAGAAAGAATTTTTAAAATAGTAAGAAAAAAACAGTACATAAAGGTGCTCTCATCAAGTGCTCACATTTCATTATATTTTATCAACTTTTATTTACTAAATAATAAATTCACACTTTCATGTCATTTATAAGTTTCGTTAAAGAATTTTCCATATGTCATTAAATTTTAAAACCTTTCACTTTTAAAGTATTGATTGTCTTGGTAACAAATGTCAATAACACCTAATGAAATGTTGGTAATGCCTATGCAAAAAGTTAATAAATTGAAAGTGCGGATTTATTACTTGGTAAATAAAGTGCTCATATTTCATTATGTTTTATCAACTTTCATTTACTAAATAATAAATCCATACTTTCATGTCATTCACAAGTTTTGTTAAAGAATTTTCCATATTTCATTAGATTTAACAACCTTTCATTTTTAAAGTAGGGATTTTTACTTTTAAGCTAAAGCTACTAATAAAAGCTAAAGTAAAAATCAAATTAAGAGGATCTTTTAAACGAGCCCGTTTGGATCCTCTTAATTTGCTTTTAAGCTAAAGCTAACAAAAAGAGCTTTTTTTAAAAAGCTAAAAGATGTTTAATGCTTATATAAATTTTTTCAGCTTAAAAGTTACTTAAAAGCTAAAATTAAAAATAAGTTGTTTGGTAAAAATTTTGTCATAAGCACTTTTTCTAATAAAAATTAACTTAAAAGGTATATTATAAAATAACCTTTAAATTATCAATATATTTACAAAATAAAAATACTATGAGAATAGACTTTCCAACTATGGAGCACAATCAAGAAATTATCGGTGGTCTTACAAATTGTCATCCAAAGTATTCCATTCACCTTAAATCACCTATTTCTATTTTCCATTAATGTTGATGCTATTTGATTTCGAACTTTATTCATATAACCATTATCTTCAGTTATTCTATGATTATGGATACTCATTTCTTCATCAATGTCACATTCTTCTTGACCCTCAGGAATATAATCAGGATTACGATCACACTTGTCAAACTCTTCATCATCAACACCAAACTTTCTAATGAAGTTATGAAGGGCTATTGTTGCAACAATAATTTTCTCCGCTTGATTAATGGAAATGGCTTCATATCATAAAAGAGAAACAAACTTTAGACAAAGCCAAATTTTTAAATAAACATAAAATAACTAAAAACTTAAAAATTATAATGCTTACTTTTATCTTAGCTTCCCACCATGTGTCATCGCCATTTACAATAGTTCTGTCTCATGGTTCCATCCCAATCTGTTTCTTTGCCCAATAATTGTTTCCATGCACTCCAATCAAACCTTAAAAAATCTAACATATTTTTCAATTGCTTTTGGTTATAGTTTTTATTAGTACGTTTATTAAATTCATCAACTACAACTTCCCATTTCCTAGCTTTAAAACCAATTCCCGATTTTCCACTAGTTTGAATCTTCTTTACAAAAATTTCAAGTAAGTTCTTGGTAGTGAAAGGATCCCACCTTGCATTGTGTTTTTCTTTGCTAGCCATAAACAGCAATGCATTATTGAAGTGAAAGAAAAACAAATGACAAATATGGTTAAACACTCATACATATTCCATCATTTTTCCAGCAAGAAAGCAAAGCAAAGCAACAAGTCAGACACTGCAATGGGAATAGTGGAGTGAATTATTCAACTAGTCCAAGATAGTGCAGAAGCAAACAACACGAGATCGCAAAAGCATAAGACAAAACGAAGTACATAAAACAAATAAAAACAAACAGCTAAAGTATCTAGCTCAATGCATAAAAGCATACTGATTCAAGTAATAAAAGTGAAGTAAGCATTTGAGTGAACGAACTATCTCAAAACACCACACCAATAGCAGCAGATAAACAGATAAATTCTCAGCAAAAAAAAAAGCCATCACAATTGATATGTCACTGTTGATATGTCATCCTAATCTAGAAGGTCTTTGCTAGCTGTCTTACATTCCCAATACACGATAGCAATTTAGTGCATCTATCACCCGATCCCGAAGGTTACGTACCACATTCGTCGGTTTTTTTCTTAATTTAAGTCTCCGGTTGAATTATAATATAAATGGCTTTCGGTATAAGGTTCTACAAGTTTTAGTACATGGTAAAGATTTTTTCGGTGATATGGATGGTTTGGAAGTTCCTAGTAGTTTTGAGTGTCTCGATGGAGACTTAAGTTTTTCTAGGAGAAATGATATCTAGTGTTCTTATGGCGCGGTCCCATTCACAATACTAACATATTAATGAGAACCTTGTCTAAAGGATGATACCTCCCAATCCTTTTAGTGTATCAAGCTTCATTTTAATGTTCCTGTGTCTGTGATGATATATCTGCTATTCTATAAAATTTCCTCATCATAAGGTCCAGAGGAAGAAGAAGAAAAAGCGAAGAAATCAATCTCTAAATCCGGAGGTAGAAGAAGAAAAACCGCGACCCATAAATTACCCAAGAGAAATCAATCCGAGATTAAAAAAAAATTTGGGCGACGTTAACACTGAAATCAATTAGCAATCCAACATAAAGTGAAGCAAAAAGCGCAGAAATCAATCTCTAAGAAATCTAGAGGAAGAAGAAGAAAAAGAAGCAGAGTCAAGACAAGAAACTAACCGAGCAGAGGATACAACTGAAATCTCACAGAGGCGATGATCCCTTCGATCCTTCATCCACCTTCTTCTTTGAAGATGAGTGCTCACATAGGCGAGAGTGCGAGACGATGAGCGAGATTTGGAGACGATGGAGACAGTCGCGATAGTGTCGGGTAGTCGGGTAGGGTTGTCTTAAATAAAAAGAGTTTATTAAGCTCCTATCAGGAGCTTTTTTATAAGAGCTTACTTGTTCATTGTAAAATAAGCTCTTATAATTATAAGAGCTTATTTGAAATCCTGTTTGGCATAGTTTTTACTTATAAGAGGAAGATAAGCTAAAAATAAGCTAGGCGTCCGTAACACCTAATGAAATGTTGGTAATGCCTATATAAAAGTTAGTAACTTGAAAGTGTGGATTTATTTCTTAGTAAATAAAAGTTGATAATACCTAATGAAATATTGGTTATGCCTATAATAAACTTGTTAATAATTTTAAAGTGTAGATTTCTTAGTTGGTAAACAAAAGTTGTTAATACCTAATGAAATATGGAGAGTGCCTTAAGAAGAGTTGGAAGTGAACTTGAGTCAAAGATAAGGAAATAACTTACATACTCTATGTGATCCTTAATAAAGACCCAGTTTTTTTTTTTTTGAAAAGTTAAGCAAGATAAATAAGTTAATCATAATATATGTTACGTATCATTTGATTATATATCAATTTATAAGTCAAACAAATTAATTGATATAAAAAAGGAAAATATAAATACTCTAAAGTAATTTATTTAGCTTCTTTAATCTCTCTAAATTTAACTGGATCTTATATTAAAGATCGACTATAGTATTTATATACATTAAATATATTGAAATGCATGTTTTGGCAAATAAGTGGTGGGGGATCAAATTCCACTGCCACCCTTTGCCAACAAATTATTTTTGCTGGTAAGCGGAGTTTCAGCGCATTTTGGGAGCTCAAATCTCAAAGAAATACTCAATTTGGGAATGTTTCTCTGTCATTTCCTATTTTTAATTGTTTTTATGTGGGATTTTCCCTAAGTTTTTCCCCAATAGATTTCACCCCTCGCCCATCATCAGGTTTCTTTTCTGCCAACTGCCAGCATATCCGTCGGATATGTTTTGCCTTCGTCAATAGGGCTGAGACTAAGTAATGGATTATATCGTCCCTCCTATGGTCTGCCCACCACCGCCCATTTATTTTTTTAATGGGCATAGGCGGGTGATGCCCGTCAAAAGCCCGCTCATACCTGTGATGATTGGGTTGGGCTAAACCCATATGATCTTGAATGGGCATGGGTTGCCTGTTAGTGCATCTTTTTTCAAAACTATACTTCTACCATATTGTTTTGTTGTTACTAATTTCCTAATATAAATTGCTAATACACTAATAATTATGAAAGCACCATATGTGTGTGTGTGTAGTAAGAGTAAATTATAATATTATATATAGGACTATTGCTTTTATACATAAGCTCTATATCATGATCATGATCATGATTCTGATTTATGAAACATCATCATAATATATAATATTTGATTCATGAGAATGAGAATGAGAATGAGATATATATGACATGATATAGTTTGTTTGGAAATGTTTCTTTTAAATTACATTATATCTTATATAGTACTTAAATAAATATTATATACATATAAATGGGCGGGTATGGGCAACCTGAAAGTGTGCTCGTGGCCCGTCCATTTTAATGTACTTGCCCACCCATTTAATCTCACTCATTATGGACCTTTGTTTGGTGGGCCAAAATGGACAATTTTTCACTAGGCATGTACGGGTTCATTGGAATGTGGGTAACATACTTGACTAACTTTTTGGAAGTTAATGAAGATGACAAAATTGTTCTTCAAAAATCCACTTTAAAAACGAAATTGCATCACAGAATAATTAATGCGTTAAAAAAAATGTATTTCAGGGTGTTGGACCAACAATAACCCAAGACAAAATGTTACATGTGTCTTTAGAGATGAACCAATGATAAAAAATTTATCATCAAGTTATTATTAGACTAATGTAATTGACATTTTCCATCTTAATTATGTTAGTTCTCGATTCAATATGTTTTATGATAACAAACACATGTAAAGAATGTAGACTTGATGATTCAAGTCACTCAAGTGTGTAAATAATGTAGACTTGATGATTTAAGTCACTAAAGTGTGTGTTAAATGACACTTGAGTGAATACAATTTGTTGCAACCAAATCTTGAATCAGAAATCATTTCTATAAGTGTCTGTCAAAGACACACTTGAGTTCCTGTTCAAGAACTCGAGTCAATGCTTTACAAATCACGGACTAAATTGCTTTCAGTATTGACAACTCGAGTTAGTTGTTCAAAACTTGAGTGAGACACTTTTTGTGACAAACTATCAAAGGTAACAACTTGAGTTACTTGCGCCAAACTCGAGTTGACATGGTAATGCTCAAACTTCTATTTTTAGTTTAAGCATTTGGCACACTTTGAAGTTTCATCTTATGAGACTCGAGTTTACAACCCGAGTTGATTAAATGGAACTTGAGTTTCGGTGGCTCTTTCTAAACCTTATCTTTTCAACCAAAGCTCTCCAACATTGCCAGAACTCGAGTTATGATCTTGCAACTCGAGTCACTCATTAGAGTTGACATTTCAAAACTCGAGTTTACTTCTTTATCAACATAACTCAGTTTTCATTTTCAAAAGACAAATTTTCATAACTCGAGTTATGATTTTGTGCACTCGAAACATACATTAGAGTTTGGATTTCAAAACTCAAGTTGCCTTTGGTCAAACACATTTTGCAACATAACTCTCAGTCTTCGTTTTTAGAACAAAACTTCACATTTTGAGTGGGGAAGACTTGACTCAAGTTTACAACTCAAGTTAATAATTTAAGACTCAAGTTACGCTTTGTAAGACCAATCTTCTCAGTTTAACTTCATTTTCAAACAAACTATCATTTGAGAAGAAGACCATCTAAACTCGAGTTATGAAAGGCAAACTCGAGTCATCAAGTCGAGTCAGTTAATGAAAACTCAAGTTTCCATCTATGCCTTAGTAGATCATCGTGTTCGTAAAGTTAAAATCATTTATTGGGATTTATTATCATCTTATCATCATTCATTACTTCTCTTAACTATATTTAACTAGTATATTAATGAGTTTCAGATGATTATATGAAGGATTAACAAAAATTACTAAAAAACAAATGATTAAGTCAGAAGCATTAAATGCAATTGCAGAAAACAAACACCAACACGTCAATCAACTTTGAGCAAACCAAAAGAACTTTCTCTATACCCATTCCTATGAGTATTATGGAAAATCAAAAGGAATGTCAAAGAAGTAAAAACAGTGAAAGCTCTACAAAATTGAAGTTATGAGTAACAAATGAACTTCTCAGTCTAACGGCTATATTCAATACTCATAACGGATTCATTAAAGCTTCTCAACAGTCATTAATTGCAACCACCAATATAAGGCGAAGCATTCAATTCGGAGCAACTACTGAAACTATCTACGCTCAATTGAATTTATTGTTATTTATTGTTTCATTCAATACTCTGTAATATCTTCAAATATTTTATACTTCATTGTTTCAATATCTACTATGTGAGAGACTTTCACACTTGGTTAACTTTCTGTAAAAACCTCAAGGTAGAGGGACCTTGAGTGTGGGTGTATCGATTACAACTTATAAGGGGAAGTGAATCCTAGTGATAGGATTACTTTGAGAAAGAGAGTATGTAATTGTGAAAGTGATCCCAAAGTATTTGGGGACTGGACGTAGGTCAAGAGATTGAACCGAACCAGTATAAATTTTATGTGTCTATTATTCTTCTATCCTCGCCTTGTCATTTTAATTTACGGGGTTAGCTGCAAAGCTTTTTTGATGGAAAAATGACAGTCAGGTCCCAAAGACCATAAAAAATTATAAAAAAGTCCCAAAAGAAATTCATATAGGGACTTTTTTGATATTATTTCTATTGAAACAAAATCCATGTTTTAAAATTTTGTTGTAAATATAGCACTTCCTGTTGTAAATATGACTTTTTTCTGTTGTAAGTGGCTAGGTTTAAATTTTTTGTGTGAATCTAGTACTTCCTATTGTAAATCTAGACTTTTTTTTTGTTGTTCATGACCTCTGTACGCTTAGGGACTTGAGTTTGAAACAAAATCCAGGTGTTTAAATTTTGTTGTCAATATGGCATTTCCTGTTGTAAATATAGTTTTTTTTTCTGTTGTGAATAGTCAGGTTTTTAAATCTTGCTGTAATATAACACTTTCGTTGTAAATATAACACTTTCTATTGCTAATATAAATAATATAAAAAAGTCCCTAGGGATTTTTTATATATGTGAATTTCTATTAAAACTTTTTTAAAATTTTTTATGATCTTGGGACCTGGCTGTCATTTTTCCTTTTTTGATATCATCCAATTCACCCCTCTTAGGTGATATTCCGACTTCAAATTAATTATTGTATAGTCAAATAATTACAAGATAATTTTAATAGACTAGTGCAATTAATTAATTAATTAAAAAAAATCATTTTTTTCTTTGTGCCAACCAAAAGGGACCTTCTTGGTAGAAAGGGAATCTTAAATAGATATTTAAAAGGGTTAAGGTGCAAAAATAGACATGTGCTATCTCTCAGGGAAGCCTTAGGTAGCTAATACTTTTTTTAGGTGCAAAAACGATTATGTGGTTACAAATTAGGTGCAAAAATAGCGTTTCGTTAAGTTTGACTTTTTTTTATTTGAGACGATGACGTGACATTTCAAATATTTTTTCAGTATCCTTTTAGTACCGATCAATACCTGAAATATTTTTTCAAGATCCTAAAATATTTTTTCAAAATTATGAAATATTTTTTTTGTACCAATCAATATCCTGAAAATACTTTTTAGTACCCAAATAAGACTCCTGAAATATTTTTTTCAAGTATCCTTTTAATACTTGGTCAATACCCGAAATATTTTTTTAAGATCATAAAATTATTTTTGCACCTTTGAAATGTCGCGTCGCCATCGTCGTAAAAAAAAAATCAAACTTAATGGTCAAAAGTCAAACTTAACTGTCAAACGCTATTTTCTTGCACCTAATTTGTAACGTACACACTTTTGCACCTAAAAAAAACATTTCTTCTTCGGGCGCTCCTCGGAGAAAATCACATGTCTATTTTTGCACCTTAATCCTATATAAAATATCTATTATATTGAACATTGAAATGTCAGTTGGAACAAAATTAATTTTTAAGAAAATGTTTTAAAAAAATTATAAAGATAATTACCTTTTTTTTAAAAAAATTATTCCATCTCAATTATTTATTATCTCTATGTAATTATTATTAATATTTTCATATTCAGAGAAAATACTCATAATCTTATATTAATAAAATATTTGTAATATATTTTTGTCTTTTTAATAAATTTATTATTTTATTTATTTTTTCAGTTCATTCTCGTACACAACCAATTTTTCATAAGGCGTTCAGCTCACTAGGTATTGACATTTGACAATGACACAAGGCTAATTTCTTATACTGTACATCACAAAGAACTTAAAAACATAATATATTGTGAAAATGACAAATAAATATCGTATGAATTTGTAAAACCCCTAGAAGTCTCCCGAATTTGTAAAAAGAAAGGAGGGTATCAAAGGCACATGAGAGATATGCAAATTCGGGCCTTTTGCCCTTAGTTTAAATAATAATAAAAATACCCTATTTGGAGGCCCGCCGGAAGACCGCAATAATGAGAACGCCGTCAAAGCAAAATTTGGCTTTGGTTTCATGCTTGTTAAAGCGCCGCCACCCGACCACCGGCGAGGGGGTGGGTTTTTTTTTTCCTAATATATATATATATATATATATATATATATATATATATATATATATATATATCGTTGAAAGTGTGGGAGGTAGGGTTCCAACCCCCCACACATCCATGGGGCCAAGTTGGGCCACCAAAAAAAAACCCCATCCCCTCGCCGGTGACAGTGGTGCGCCCGGGCCGCATTTGGAGGTCCTCAAGTATTTACAAATCTTGTAACGTCATTTACAAATTTCCTACGTAAAATTTAAAAAACATTGGGCGAGGGTATTTTTATTTATTTAAAACTAAGCTTAAATGCAGATTTGCAAGCAAAAAATTGTAATTTCACCCGATTTGCATATCCCTCATGGTCCTTGGTACCTTTTTTTTTTTTTTACAAATTGAGGGGACTTCTAGGGGTTTTGCAAATTTATATGGTATTTATTTGTCATTTTTCCTAATATATTTTTTATTTTTATATTCCTTTATTATTCCATTCTCCATTTTTATTTGGGAAAACGTTACAAAAAATCTGGAAATTGATATATAACAAAAGGTGCCTAAATTTCTATAATTGCAAAATGGAATTTTGACATTCAAAGAAAAAGACAAAAATACTCCTTATTAATTTTTATTTTTTAAAAAAAAAAATTCGAAGCACCTCACCAAAGAACCTACTAGGTACTGTCGGCCGACCATCGAGAATGAGGCGAATGGAATTTTTTTAAGTGG
The DNA here is from genome assembly GCA_019022615.1 of Acacia melanoxylon. Lineage (NCBI taxonomy): Eukaryota > Viridiplantae > Streptophyta > Magnoliopsida > Fabales > Fabaceae > Acacia > Acacia melanoxylon. The sequence continues at coordinate 1,340,167 of JAFJYJ010000050.1, forward strand.
TAAAGGTGAGATTTTACTTTGCTATTTTACTAAAATTGTTTTATTTTTTATTTTTTTTATTTACTTTATATGCCTTGAAAATTGTTAATTATAGAGTATTAGATAGTAGGTAAAAAAAAGTAGGGAAAAGTTCAATTAATTACCCCACAAGAACAAATTTATTACAGTCAACTCCAAAAATTTCTGAAATTTTTACTGCAGCCCCATGTACAAAATGAAATTAAGCTATATGAGTAAAATGACAATGCTACCTTTGCTTTATTTTTCAAAAAGGTTCAATTTTCGTCAGAGTTTCAGCGATCAATCACCTATAGCTGCCAGCGAGCCAAAGCACCAACCACCGAAATTAACTTATGTTGTCCATATGTATATTTCACTTGTTCATATGAGTTTAATGCTTTGAAATGGAACTTATTCATGAGCAAGTCTCATTTGCATGTATGAAACTCACCATGATTAAGTACAAATTAAATAAGTCACATTTACAAGCATGTAACTTTTCATGAACAAATGGAATCTAACATTAACAACGCAAATTAATTTTTGGTGGCTTGAGCTTTGGTCGACCAACTAGCGCCGAAGCTTCAATTGCCAAATGGTAGCTAGAGGCAAATCTGGCTTGGTGGTTGTCGATGACCTCTTGCCGAAGCTCTACGACGATTGAACATTTCAAAAAAATAAAAAAAAACACACACACACACATATACACACTAAAGTAAGAGTATCATTGTCTTTTCTAGTAATAAAAATTTATTTCATTTTAATTTAAGGGTGTAGTGAAATTTCAAAATCTTTTAAAAGTTGACTAAAATAAAATGACTAAGTGGATTAACTAAATTTTTTGTAAATTCCTGTTTGAGAAAACACCAAACTGTGGTTTCAAAAGTATTTTTTTATAAATTAAAATAAAAGCATTCTTACATATTTATCTCATACATTATTAAAAAAAACTTTTAAAAAGTTAATATAAACACAAATTATGAAAAATAGAAGGTCAAAGATTTGTGGAATTGTTGAAAAGACAATGAGCACAGATGTCATGTCAAGGCGAGTTGTATCAGCTATCATTTCTCCTTTCTTATTTTTTAAAAAATTGGCAAGTAATGCTTGCGGCCATCATTTCTAGGGTGTGGGCCCCTATAGACTGCTAATGAGGCACACCCAAACACAAGAGGAAAGGATTCTCTCCTCCTCTTACTTTCTCCACGTCCCTCTTAAGTAAATTAGCACAATTGATTTCACTTAATCTTAGAATTCATTTTATATTGTTAAAACTCATTTTCAACTTGTCAAATGTTGAGACTTTATATATATATATATATATATTTCAAATCTTGACAATCTTAAAAAAATATCTCAAGATCTTGATCGGTTTTCAAAAAAATACTTGTGATTTTCAAAAATTATTTTTAGATCTTGCAAAAATATCCTAAAGCATATTTTTTCAAGATTATAAAATAATTTTTTAAGATCATGAAGTATTTTTTAAATACCCGATCAATATCATGAAGTATCTTTTAGTACCATTGAGTAGTCTGAAATATTTTTTCAAGATCATAAAATAATTTTTCAACATCATAAAGTATTTTTTCAGTACCAGTCAGTATCCCAAAGTATCATTTTAGTACTCGTCAGTATCTTAAAATATTTTTTCAATATTCTAAAATAATTTTTCAAGATCATGTTTTCACTACCAGTCAGTATCATGAAGTATTCTTTTATTACCATTGAGTACTTTGAAATATTTTTTCAAAATCATAAAATAATTTTTCAGGATCATGAAGTATTTTTTCATTACCGGTCAGTATCTTGAAGTATCCTTTTAGTAGCAGTCAATACCCTCAAGATCATGAAGCATTTTTCCAGTATCATTCAGTATCCTAAAGTATCTTTTTAGTATCAGTTAGTACCCATAAATATTTTTTGAAGATCCTAAAATAATTTTTGACGATCCTGAAGTATTTTTTCAGTATCGACCAATATCTTGAAGTATCTTTTTAATACCTATCAGTATCTGTAATACTAAAAAAAAAGGCTAAAGTATACTTTTAATTCTTTAAGTTTTACATAAAACATATTTTTGGTCCCTTAACTTTATAAAGTATACTTTTGGTCTTAAAATTCTAACACTGTTAATGTTACTAACGAAAAACGTTGACTCAACGAGCTCAAATGATGACTAATAAAATTTAATTATACAAATTTTATATATTCTTCAATTAACCGATATTTTAAATTTAAGTTTAATAGCATTTAATTACACGGTCATCACTTAAGTTTACACCGTTATTACTTAAGTTTGCATTTTCCGTTAGCAAAATTAACGGTGTTAAAATTATATGAGTAAAAGTATACTTTATAAAGTTAAGAGACCAAAAGTATACTTCATGTAAACTTAAAGAACTAAAAGTATACTTTAGCCTAAAAAGAAAAGGTCTCAGCATTTGCAGGAGTGGGAGCATTTGAGAGGTTAGAAATGAGTTTTAAAAATATAAAATGGACAGCTAAGATTAAGTAATATCAATGGTGCATATTGATTTATAAGGGATGAGGAGAAACTTGGATGAGAAGAGGATCTGAACTCAATCACAAGCACTTGACCACATAAAAACTAGGGGAGCACATTTTATGCATATCAATTTGATGAGAAAAAAAAGTACTCATCATTTATCTCACAATTAGATTAATTTTAGATGGTTTATATTTAATTAATTTAATTTTTAATTTTAATATATGTAAAATTAAAAATTAGGATAATCTTATAATTATCGCTTCTAATAAATATGAATTTATCATTTAAAAAACCAAAAATCAAAAATTTTAAATTTAAACCATTTAGATTAAATATAAATGGTTGAGTTCACATAAAAATAATAAAATATTAAGTGTTTATCGTTGTGAATGAGAGCAGTGACGACTCATCACTATAATGAGCCCACAAGACATCATCATCTTTTTTTAATTAACCAAATTAATTGATTATTAATTAATACGAGTACTTTGAATAATTCGTTAGTAGCCCCTAGTAGTGGAGTAAAAGTGGTCATTCTCCTATTCTATCCCATGTGCTCCCTTTCTAGCCCGCCCGCCTCCCTCTCTCCACATTCCATCCAATTAGGTGTTAAAGAATTCCTCCTCTTATATCAAATTTAGTCTTCCCTTCGTATTTAATATAAGACATAATTAATTAATTAAATGAGATTAAGAAAATTGATTAAAGTAGTTAATGTAACATGTATTTTTTAAAACACCTTAGTTATATTTTTAAATTTGTTATAAATATATGTATTATGTGGATGTCCATCGATAAGAATCCCTCGCGTCTATAAATAGCGCCTTCGTGTAAACATTCATAAGTTACTTGAAATGAGAATTCCTCCATCTCTCTAGAATTTCTCTCTGACTTCTCTCTACTTTTCTATACATTTTCTTCAGTTTTATAACACGTTATCAGCACGAGGCTCTAATCAACTGAGCGTCCCTAACACCGTTCATCATCACCGTCGTTCACCTTCCCTGGAAGAGGAAGAAGTTTTTCAAATTGCTCAAAAAGAGGCGTTTCAAGCTGAGAAATTGATTTTTGATCGGTGATTATGCGATCTCTTCACTTAGGTATGTTTTCTATTAAGTTTAGATTGTTGATTTAAGATATATGATGCCTGTGAGGGGAAAAGAGAAAAAAAAAAGGAAGAAAAATCGAACCAGAGACGCAGAGGTGAGGAGGAAGAAGGAAAATTTCTGTGGGTCCCATGTTTTATTTATTATTAATATTACTATTTGCAAAAAAAAAAAAAAAAAAAAAATCATCACAGACGGCAGGTTTGAAAAAATTGTCGTGGGCCCCACGTGTTTTTAATATTTTATTATTTAATAAATAGTATTTAAATAGTAAATTTCAAAAAAAAAAAACGTCGGCGTTAATTACTATTTGCTCATTTTATATTATTTTAATTTTATTATGAATAGTAAAATACTATTCACGAAAATAAAAATTTGATTTTTTTATTATTATTTAAATTTAAGTTTTAATATTTTACTTTTATTGTTGTTAATATATTTATGTTTAATCATTTATTGTTTTAATATAATATTTTATTTTATTTAATGCCGCTAACATATTTATATTCAAAGCATTTACCTTTATGTTATTTATTTATATATTTATATTTTAATTTCGACACCTACTTGGGGTTAAACCTTCCTAACCTAAGTCTTGATTTAATATTTAGCATTTATCTTTATGCTATTTAATTTAAGCATTTACCTTTATGTTAACTAACATAACATTTACTTTTATGTTATCTAACATAATATTTACTTTTATGTTTGCTAACATAACATTTACTTTTATGTTATCTAATATAACATTTACTTTTATGTTTGCTAACATAACATTTACATTTATGTTATTGTTTCTAACATAACATTTATTGTTTATGTTTAATTTATTATTTGTCATTTTATTATTATTATTTTCATTATTATTATTATTAGTATATTTCTTATTATATGATCGTACGTCATATATAATGGCTTTAAACCATATATATAAGTTTATCCCGAAGATAAACGGTTTAAAGCCATATTGTGATATGAGCTAAAAGTTAAAAAGTTCTCGTAGAGAGGATAATTTAGACAAGCAAGAGAAGGATAAATTGTCAAGAAGCCAAGAAGAGGCATAATTTGGCCTGAAGCCAAATGATAATTTGGCCCGATCTTTGTGAGACATATTGGCCTGAAGCAAATAGATAAATTTGCCTGGAGTTATGAGACATGTCCTGATCCATAATTTTTGTATGGTATCATTTGTATGAAAGTCTCAAAATTATATATTTGGCATTAAAATATTCTTTTGTTCTTTAGAATAAATTAATAGGAATGTATGACCACCAGAAGATGGTTGTTCTTCTAAAAGTTTATTATATATGGGAATATTCAATTTGCTCCTGAAGTAGCAATATTGTGAAAAAATCAAGAAATATCTTGATTTAATTTCTTGCATGTGATCAAACAAAACATTGAGTTTTTGTTTTAAGGATCATGAATTTCCTCCACAGAATGAACTACATTCCGAAGTGAATGTAGTAATGAATTAATTGTGGTTATGGATATGTGTGTAAATTTGTTTACATATGGACATGGTTGTAATTATGGTGGTTTAAATTCTCAGGAAGTGAGGAAAGATTATTGATAAGAACCATAATAAGAGATATTATTGGGTATAATAAACATGATAGTAATTCATGTTATTGTTGTGGTGGTAAGGGTCATTAGTTTTGTATTTATTATATGCCATAATATATTTGTTAAAAGGTCAAATATTTAATATAAATTATCTCGATAAGATAAGTATTATAAGCCTCAAAATTAATTTTAATAGTATGAGGCGTTGATTTTTGGAAATGTGGACCTATTTTGAGTTTTAATATTTCAAGGTATTATTTAGTAATTTACTAAAATACCATTATGAATTTTGGGGTCATTTTTTTGTAATTTTCTCCGGACAAATTTCTCATGAAGTCGGGTGAAGGGGGAGAAAAATTTGGTACATGTTTTTATATTATTTTATTATTATAAAAATTGATATTTTTGAATGAGGTAGCCATAATATTATAGCTTTATGGCAAGAAGTAGTCATAATATTGTGATTTTATGACAAGAAATTTTATCATTTTTATTGCCATAAACTTATTATTTGATGTTTAAGAAGTTTATCAATTTCTATAATTGTTCTTTTATAAAAGAACAATATTGGTTTAAAGAAATGGCATGGCAAGAAAATTTTATAAATTATTATATAAAGACTCCCGAAAGTATATGTATCAAATATTGAATGATACAAAGAGTTTTAAGTTATTGTCTTAAAGACAAATATTTTGCATAGAAGTTATGCCACATGAGTAATAATTCTAAAGGCTAATAGTCTTGGAGACTCATTAGCATAGTTACCAACTTAATTTGAAAGATCAATGTTCATATTACATTTGGTAATATTAATTTGAGGTTCTGGAAGAGCTATATGAGTATAACTTTGTTTTAAGGCTCCTGAAGAGCTAATGTATTGTTTCTTGAAGAAACAACATTATGCATTGAATATGCATTTTATTCTACCAAGTATAAATGAAACTTGTTGAGTTTCAAAGATATCTACAGAAATAGATATCATATAGAAAAATATTTAACCATATGCAATTGTAAACCGAAGTTTACAAATAATAATGCCAAATTTGTATATATAAACTAGAAGTTTATAGTATGACCGATTAGGTCATGTGGTTAATAATGATATGAGAATTCATATCTTGATGTGTAAACAAATATTACAATTCATGACCAAGAAAAATTGAAAATGAGTCTTCATTTTTCAAGAGCAAGATACAAAGGAGGAGATATTTGAGATATTTTCCATTGGGAAAATATAGTCCTCAAAGGAGGATGAGAATATATGTTAGGTGTTAATTTCATTTGATAATGAATTAAATGATTTGAAAGTGAAAACCTACATTTGGATTGAAATCCATGAATGTTTGTGAAGTATTTTTAAAGGACTCACACTTGAGGGGAGATTTCTAGAATACAAGTGTGAGTGAAATTTTGAAGAGTTATATACTTCATTCATTAAGTCTCTTTTATGAAGAACAAAATCTAGTTTTAAGGTGAAAGTTTTGTCTCACACTTGAGGGGGAAATTGTTAGTATGCAAGTGTGAGTTAATTTGTAGAATGTCATACCCATACTTCCCACATAATAACAAATATGATCTCCCGAAAATAAATGATAAATTATGATTGTGGATCATAATGTTACGAAAGAAACGTAAGTTTACTAAGATGAGATATATGTTACAAGAAAGCAAAAGTTTACTGATCAAAACATATTTATTGTTGGCATGACTTGTTTGATCATCCAAGTCATATATAATACAAATAAGAATTTGTATTGACATCCATTGAAGAATCAGAAAAATCTTCATAAATAGCTGCTTGTTCTCAAATATAAATGACTATGAAAATGTCATAGGTCATAATTGGTAATAATGAATCTCTGGAAATATATCAAACAGATTTATATGGGCCCATTGAAATAGCATGTAAACCATACAATGATATGAGAAATTTGATAGATGCATCTATAAGATGGTTACATGTGAGATTATTTGCTTGCAACATGATGTTTGCGTAAATAATTGCAACATGAAGTTTGCAAAAGAGATTGCAATATGAAGTTTGAAATAATGTTTGATGTTTGAATAAATTAAGCGCGCAATTTTCGAGATGATATGATTTAAGAATCATAATTAAAGTCTCCATAAATAAGTTTGGATGAATGCTTATGAGAACAAAATTTTATGTTAGTATATTTGATGTTATATAGCGGTGCTTATATAAGCCAAAGAATTCTCCGGTAAAAATGGCTTTTGGTCGGGAAGTTTAGATAAATTTCCATCTTAAAATGGTTGAATGTGCAATGATTATTAACTCACCACAATGTACATAGATGGATATGGAAAGATATTTGAGATAAATGTTGTATAAGTACCTTCTATTTCTTGTTTGTCTCTATATGAAATGAAAGATGTTTCTAAAGGAAACAAATGGATTTAGGAGACTTATCTTTGAATGATTAGTCAATTGTCGTTTGACATTGTTTTTACCATGAGGGGGAGAAATTGGATAGCTAGAAAAGACAATATATGGAATGCATTATAGTAAAGTATATATCCTCGAATAATGTTGTATGAACCAAGTTCATCGATTATGCATTCATGAATTATTTGCCAGATAATATTATCGACTCAAATGAGATTTATTAAATCTCATACTCCATTTGAAAATGCTTCAATCTGTATGAATATTAATGTGGCATGCTCAAGCATGAGAAATTATTCGGTTCCAATTATAAATGTTATGGATAAATTGGAGCAATAATTATGATGATCATATTAAGGAGGTAGATACTCCAGAAGAGTATCGAGACATAACTAATTGCAAAAACCTCAAAGAGAGGTTCAGGTACCTGAATAATATTGATATTGATAAGTTATGTCGAATTGGAAAAATGGAACCGAAAAGATGAAATTGTCGACAACAATTTTGAAAGATGATATCACGTGATCAAATGAGGATATTATATAAAGATATGTCACAAGAAATTGACATATAGATGATTGGCCAAGAGGTTAAGTGAAATTGAAAAGACACAAATATAATCATATTATGATAAGTTATGGACCAGAAGTCCAAATTGGGATATCGAATGTTTATATGAAAATAAATATTATCACAAGGTTAAATATGATTATGATGTGATTTTGCGTGGATACAATATTTTATTAATCCGGCAATTTATGAAAGAAAGAAAATTATGCGTCTATTAGATATTGTTATATAGCCTATGCATAAGGCTTACTAAATTATGAAGATTAAGGAAGAATCTTCAAAGGATCAAAAAGTGCTAGTAGCACATGTCCTCAAAAGGACTTAATGTGGTAAGGTAGGACTTAAGGTGCCAGAAGCACATGTCCTAGAAAGACTTAATGTGCGAGAAGTACATGTCCCTGAAAGACTTAAGGTGCCAGAAGCACATGTCCCCGAATGACTAAAGGTGCCAGAAGCATCAAATGATTTATTGTGCTAGAAGCACAAGTCCCTGAAGGACTTAGGATGCTAATCAAAAACATTTAATTCAAGTTATTGAAAACCATAGAGGGGAAGAAGTTTTTGTATGACTTAAATCAATTAGGGCACAGTGGTATAATCTTCTCAAGAAATATATGTTGAAAGAAGGGTATAAAGAAAGTAAATCATTATGCCCATGCATCTTTATGAAAAGATCTAGATGTGAATGTTTTAAATTGCAAGTCATGTTGATGATATCAATATTATTGAAACGCTGAAAAGCTTCAATAAAGCAATTAATTGTTTAAAGAAAGAATTAGAAATAATTCATGACTTGAGAAGAACGAAATTCCGTATTGGATTACGATTTAATACCTAAAGAATGAGATCTTTTGTTTATACAAAAGGAGGTCCTAAATTGATTTTATATGGATAAGTACTATCCATTATATATTTTAAAGTATTTGCAGGTGGATAAAGAACAATTTCAACCTCAAGCAAAGAAATTGAAAAATGACACTTATGTATCATGCTTAGCATGAGATAATTCTTCACTAACACAAAGACATTAGAAGTAATGTAGTCATCAGGGGGAGTAAAGTTAATGTATTTTAGTAGAGCAATTGATGTACGCTGCACTCTTTTTCCCTTATCTAGGTTTTGTCCCACTGGGTTTTCCTAGAAAGGTTTTTAATGAGGCGGCATTAGAAAATCGATGTAATTAAGAGGGAGCGTCGATACACGTTGTACTCTTTTTCCCTTATCTAGGTTTTGTCCCACCGGGTTTTCCTAGAAAGGTTTTTAATGAGGCACATAAGAAAGTGTATCGATGGATAATGTACTCTTTTCTTTAGCTAGTTTTATCCCACCGGGTTTTCCTAGTTAAAGTTTTTAATGAGGCATATTCATAATGGACATCCAAGGGGAGTGTTATAAATATATGTATTATGTGGATGTCCATTGCATAGTAACCCTTGAAGGTCTATAAATAGAGGTCTTGTATAAACATTCGTAAGTTACTTGAAATGAGAATTCCTCCATCTCTCTAGAATTTCTCTCTGACTTCTCTCTACTTTTCTATACATTTTCTTCAGTTTTATAACAAAATTTTCTCATTTTCTCTCTTATTAGATTATTGTTGAAGGAGTATAAATAGGGATGAATTAAGAAAAGATTGATAAATATGATAAATATGTCTTATATTTAACATCAAGATCAACTCTTCATATATGTCTTATATCAAAGACTAGAAGAGTACCATATTATATCCCTTTAAATATATTATTCCTTCCCATCCTAAATATAAATACTTAAATAACTAATTTTTAGAAAGATAAATAATAATTAAATTAGTTATTTATAAGACATTAAATATCTTTCCCTCTTGCTACTACAGGTTTATTTAAAATGCCCCATTTAATAATTTGCATAAATGGAAACTAGCCCTTAACAAAAACCACTTTAATATGTTTAATTAATAGGAATAATTTGGAGGAAAAAAATTATAAATTTAAGAGAGAAAACTTACTAGGACCTTATATTTAGAATCAATACAAGATAGGATAATAGCTAAGGATAAGCTTTAGTTTATTTGTGAATGGATGCTACTGTTTATTAAAAAAAAAATCAATACAAACCCCTCAACTAATTGTTATATTAAAAACCAGAGGGAATTCGAGTTAAATGCCCCGATGTTATACCCAAAAAAAAAAAAAAACAGAGGGAATTATAAGGTAGTTGAGGAAATTCTATCTTTCAATTTTTTGTTTTTGTTTTTTGTTTTTAATATCTGAAGAAAAGGTTTGCCAAATAATTTTTCATTTGTTGTTACTTTAAAATTAAATATTTACCAAATGATCCTTCATAAATAATCACCTAATAAATTAAGAATATATTTGATGATTGTTATTACAATTGTCAAATATAATATACTTAATTGACAGTTTTAAGTAAGAACCTAATCATCCGTTTTTTACCCCAAACTCAATCTTTGTAAGGGTTGATTTTGCGCTCTTTCACTAAAGTAGACCCACACTCTAGACCATTGTTCCTAAGCGTGATTAAATACTTGCGTTAAGATGCAAAAAAAATACATACGTTGTTTTCTCAAAAGTGTACCAACACCAAGTATTTTTTTGAGATACAAAAATGATTATATAAGTATAAAAGTGTAGCAAAAATACCTACTGACCGATAGTTGATAGTTAGTTTGACTCTTTTTTTATTTTAAAGACTCACATGGACGATGACTCAGCTAAATTTCATCACAGCTGGCAGTAAAGAACTGGAGAAAATTATAGAAAATGGCATGGATATTTTGAAAATTACAGTTCAGCCCTTCTCTCTCCAATTTACCTTCTCTCTCCTAATCACAATTTTACCCATCGGGCCACCCATCTCCGCCTCCTTGCTGCCGTTGCCGCCTTTTTGTAATTTTTAAAACTATCTGGGCCCTTTTCTATATTTTTTCTACTTCCAGTTGAGATGAAATTTAGTTGAGTTATCGTTCATGTCAGTCTTAAAAATACCAAAAAAAAAAGTCAAACTAACGGTCAATGTATATTTTTGCATCACTTGTATAACCACATAGTCACTTTTGTACAAAAAAATTGGTGTTGGATACGCTTTTAAAATAACCACATGTGTATTTTTATACTTTAACCTAAATATTTATCTACCTTGAACATTTGTTATATTGTAATGATTGGGTTGTTTCGACATTTAATACACCTTCACAAAGCAACACGTTGAAACAATTAGGCCTGTTTAGTACAGGCAGTGGGAAGAGAAAGGAACATTAGTAAGTTCCTCTTTTTAATACGTATTTTGGACAAATCTTCCTAGGAATCTAAGTTCCCGGGCCCACCAATATTCCCTCATATGTGGGAAGATCAGATCGCACTAAAATTGGTGGGATCTCAAGTTCCCACGTCGTTGTTCACAATTTTTGACAAATTTATCCTTCAAATTTGAATTTGACGGGAACGTTTGAACTTGGTGGGAAAATTAGAACTTGGCGGGAAAGTTTGAATTTAGCGGATTTTTTTTTTTTTTTTTTGAAATTGACAAGAGCATATTTGTTTAAAATATATTTTAGCAAAAAAATTATTTGTCTTTTTTATTTTGAATTAATTACTTTTAAGGGTAAAATAGATATTTTTTAATTCTTTACCAACTATTACCTCTTCATTTTTTTTCCGTCAAACAACTCATATTCCCTCAAGCCATCTTATCTTATCTTTCATAATCTTTCCTTCCTTTAAGTTCTTTTCCCTCCTCAAAAACGGGGCCTTAGCCTTTCTGAGGGGTTCAGGTTGATTAGTCCCTACGCTGTTGCCACTCACGGCACCACAATGAAGCTAGAGAAATCTGAGAAACAATCGAGGTCGGTGGAAAATCCCTTCATTGTCATGGTGACAAAGAATAACTAAGGATACTTACTCTGAGGCCTAACTGTTTAATATGAGTATACTACGTAATTTTCTTAAGTCACGTCGTTAAAAACTTCATAGGACAACATTTTGTTATAAGATTTAATAAAAAAAAGACACATTGATAAAGATAAACGTAAATAACTGAACCCACCGGTAAATAAAAAAACTTTTGAACTTCTTTTGAAATTGCATCCCCCAAGAATTCGAAAAGCTGAGCATCATTGTGTCCGTAAGGTCCTCTATTTTACCATGAAATAATAATAACTTATCAAAGGTTTTATCAAACCAATCATCATTTATCAAATATTTAAAATAAACTAGTGTATATAAAATGACCTAACATGAAAATATATAATAATCCAAAATATACTAAAAAGATGAAAGCACAACTCCTAGCAGAAATAGTTTAAGCTTCTAAAGTTTTCCACGATGGACATGCACAAAAACTATCACATAAAAAATAGTAACCATAAATCCATCTCATCGGGCATATAAGTAATTGCTCATGAGGTGTCAAGTGAGATATTATAAAAATCACAGCATTATTAAGAATGTCACATATCAACATATATGTAAATATCAATTCACAATGTCAATATATCATTTTTCATACTTAGCACATAAGTACATAAAAAAACAATACACAAGAATTTATTCTCGATCCTCCCTTATTTCTTCTAACTGAACCCATAGGCTAGTACTTACCCATGTAATCGTAGTTCAATTCGACAAGCTCATCGATCAGGTGATATGGATTAGCCAAAATCTACAGAGCATAAGACCGGACTATTGGTTCCACCTCTAATGTACTAGTGGGGTGTCAAGAGCCCTATTAAACACAAGTGGGCCAAAAGACTATCCAGTCCACAACTGGAAATCCACCACTTTTTCCATTTTTTGTACAAGATTTCACCCTTTATTTCCTCTTTGAAATAATCTCCCATCAAATCCACATTCACCATCCCCTCTCATATAATTCACAAGTTATCAATATAATATTTCCAATATCATAATTCTACGCAAATTCATATAATATACTATTTTTTCTCAAAATATATAATATAATATCACTAATCATTTCTTCATGAAAATAAATCCCACAAGACAATTGCATTATCAACATAGTTTCATAGTTTTATATAATAAAAAAAAATCACTCACAAATATCTTACAAGCATTCATAACAAGAGGAAAGTGATTACCTCTCGCTAAAGCCAATTATTATCACATCGTTTCTAATCCAAGAGCTCAAACATACACTAAAATCAATTTACCGCAATCAATTTCCTAACCATTAATAACTCTTCAAAACTTCACATTAATCAAAATTATAACTTATAATTTCATATAATTCAAAATATTACAAATTTTAATAATAATAATATATTATTATAATGAAAACTGAAAATGACAGTTTAGGCCTACAGCTTTCAGAAATGACAATTTAGTTCTATGAATTTCAAAAATAACAGTTTAGTCTTATGAATTTCAGAAATAACATAAATCCTAAACTTTTTAGATATAAAATTAATTTTAAATTCATACAACAACTAATTAACAAATTTAAACCGATTAAAATTAACTATCAATGATCCTTTACATTTCTATAGTCATATATTAAGAAAACTCTGTTACGGACCTATATCAGGCCCAATAGCAGGGCAGCTCAATAGTAGATATAACGCATATCAGAATCTATCTAATATAAAGGAGGATCCTAACTCACCCATAATCAAGGAATATCCTTAGATATGATATAGCAGTTAGGATGCTCGGGCCAAAGATCACGTGAAGCCCACGATATCCAACCTAAGGTACACTCTATAAATACAGAGGTCAAATCCTAAGGTACACACATTCTAACTCTGAATTATTTACATACTGTCTCACTGTGCACACACACCCATTGGCGCAAGCCTAGTCCGTGCATAGTGATCCCAAGCTTTCTTGATTATCTACCTCATAGATATTTAGGCAAAGCCTATAGATCCGATATCAACTTACTAGCCCATTAGGCTAGACGTCTGTGTTCTACAACAGATCAAACTCAAAATTTACCTAAAACCCTAACCCAAAATATTTTCTAACCAACACAAAATTACTATTATAAGGAAGATAAATTATTTAGAATATTTTTTTTAAAGAAAGTTTTGTGAAGAAATGATATTGAGTGCTTTATTGATTTTCAAAATATAACCATAGGCCACAATCAGTACATGGCGCGGCTTCACTGTGTTTTCTTGCGCGGCTACTATGAATCCATTAATTGATTGGGGGTTTATATTCCCGACCCTCCCATATGAATATAAGGGGCCACGTGCCCCTTTATCTTTTTTTTTTTTTTAATCTTTTTTTTTTTTTTTTAAAATAATAATAATAATATATTTATTATCATTTGATTTTATTTCATCTTTTTTTTTTTAAAAAACTTATTATTTGATAATTTCATTTATTCTGATGAATTATACTTCAAATAAACCATTTTGATTTAAACAATTGCATGATAAATTCTATTTATCATAAATAATTCTTTCTTTATTATAATTAAATCCTAAATAAAATTAGGATGTTACATGGCCCATTCATATTAAATTTGTCATCAATTATGTATTACAAGAAATTTCGAAGGAATTTCTCAAGCAATATATCATCACAGATTGTAGATTGACTTCATGAATATGCAAATGTCATCGAAGTTGTGTAGGTTTACGGGTTCAGACCTCCAAAGAAGTTTTTTTTTTTTTTTTAAAAAAAAAAGGGTAAAAAATGAAAAATTAAAAGTAAAAAGAAAAAAAAAAAGAAAAACGAAACATCAAGCAATATATTCAAGGAAAGTGATTGGAAGTGACAAACACTACTATAAAAATTGTGATATATTACAGTTATCAATTGCCATACATCATGGTTTTAAATGGTCGTATATATGGGTACTATAAAAGTTCGGTGCAGATAAATTATTGTTCTGAATTATTATTTATTTCGGACATATTATAACGGTTATAATATAACACCCGTTATGTATTGAGATTTGGTGAGGTCATGATCGCAATGATAATAATTAATGGGTAATTAACAACATCATATTTTACATTAACGACTTTACTTTCATATTTTACAACTTCATATCCCAAAAACCAAGGATAATTTTTAGGGCACAAGTTTCAGGGGATAATAATAACATCTGTTTCTATATTAACAACTATTTTTCATTAAAGACTTTACTTTCATGTTTGACAACTTCATATCCCAAAAAAAGAAGAAGATAATTTTGAAGGCATAAGTTTCAAGGGTTAACAACAACATCTGTATCTATATTAACAATATAATATTTACATTAATGATTTCACTTTCCTGTTTCAAAACTTAACTCAAGGCAATTGGATCATTTAGTTAGAATTGAAAATCATAAATTCCTATTTCAGTTTTGACATGAGATTTGATATATTCGCAGCACAAATTGTCTTTTCCCATTTTTATTTGTATTTTTTCCTTTTTAAGAATCAATAAAATAGATTTTTCAAAAAATGTGTATGAATAAATAAAATATACTGCTATTTAATATGAGCCACGGCTCATACACTAATCTAGTCGGCTTTTGTAGGAATTAGTGTAGAAAGTGTTTTCTATATTGATTAGTTTTTCAGTCAATACTTGTATTCCACTACGAAATTGATACCGCTCATATTTGTTGCAATGTTTCCAATGAAACCGGTGTAGATAGGCCAATGTTAAAAACTGTTTTTTTTTTTCATTGGTGTGATATTTTTATTTATAATCCACTACCTTTCATAAAAATTATATATAACATTTGATGATTGATTAATAGATATATACATATATCAAACTTTTTTGTTTAACGATGTTATATTTAAAACTCATAAATAGTACTCCTTCTGTCATATCCCTTGTAATTACGACATTTATCATAGTAATACAGCGAATTTTAGTGAGCAACACAGGTAAGGAATAGTACACTGATATTTAAAACATTCTTGGTAATGTGCAGGAATATATAAAGAGTTCTCAAGACATTTATCCATTACATCAGTGCCCAAAGTTTCGTCTGAAACAAAATTAAACAAAATTAAACTATAAGATCTATAACTCCATCTAACATCCAAGCAATAGTCATCAATAATCTGTGCTTGCTGCCTCCCCCTTTGAACCTCATCTGCTAACCTGACCATGCCCTAATCCTGAACCCTTGGGAACGTCTGGGATTCAATTTGAACCCCAGAGTAACATGTTAATCTCACAGACAGAGTATAAACAATATATGAAAGTTAACCAAAATAAATAGTCCACACAGCTTAAAACATTCAGATAACGCCGATTATATATGCATACCACATAACCACTAGCGCTAGGTATAACGAATTGGAATGTACCGAGAGTCCTCTACGTCGGATTTCTCAATCGGAACACCCAACTAGGAATGTTCGACTGGGAACTACCGAGAGTCCTATCTGAAATCCACTAGCATTCTCAATCGGAAGTGCCCAAGTCGCCTGAATGCAACTAGGATAGGCACATAAGAACCACCGGTCCATTAGGCACTACGCCTAGTTCTAACCACCGGGAAGGTACTCCATGGTCAGCCCTTCCGCTCAATCGAGCCGCGAGTGGTGCTGGTCCCTCACGGGACGGGACATTCACAATATGATTCAACAAACATACACAGCTATACAGAGTATGTGAGATTAGAGTTACTACCTTTTTCTTTATACAAGTAAATTTCATGAACCTCGCGTGTTCCGGGAATTACGGGTTCCTAGAAGAACAAGTTATGTACAAAGTCAATACTACTACCAAATCTTGACATTTCTAATGTCATCTAATATATTATAACTAAACATGGAATTACTAAATTTAAGTTATGTCTATGATTTCATTGTTCCCTTCATTTTCGCACATTTGCCCTTATTTTTTCAGAATTTGTGCTGTAACTTTGGAAAATCATATCTCATAGCACAAATATCAAAATGAGGTGATTCCAAAGCCTATGGACTCCTTATTGTTAGATATGATTAGTTTTGATGATGTTTTATATAGATGTCATTATTAAAAGCAAAAAGATTGAGTAATATAGTTATCTCCTACATTGACTAACTGTTGTATTTAATGTAGATTAATCCAAGTTGAACTATAGAGATTGATCAAGAATGGAGATTAAAGAAATAAGAACTTGCACTATATGTTCTTATATGTGATACTGGAACTCTCTATGATCAAATGAAAGTTGGACTGAAGCTTCATCTTATTTGAGCTACAGTGCAGTATACATGAATAGTGCAGATACAGAAAGACGACACATGAAATTCTGGAACAAGTTCAGCATAGGCTCGACTTTATGGATATTGAAGAAGGTAGAACTATCAAAGAAGATGTGAAGTTAAATGATGAAGAATGATCAAGTTGGGAGATGGAAAAATGAAGAACTTGTTGAATGGAATGAAGATATCATTATTCAAGTTCTTATATTGATGCTAGAAGCCTCCAAGATCATATGGAAGTTGGAATGGGTCAATTAGGAATTAAAGTCGGCAAAAAATCAGCTTCGGGATGAGAAAACTCGAGTTCAAAACTCAAAACTCGAGTTTCCTACTTTGCATCTGATGATTTGCTCCTCTGGTACGAGAAAACTCGAGTTAGCAATCACAAGCTCGAGTTAATAAGTGTCTTCAGCATCTCTGGTGTCTTTGGACTAGGAAAACTTGAGTTTTCAAGTGAAAACTTGAGTTTACAGCGGTGATCAGCTCTGTTTCACGTTCAGCTTGGGGAGGTCTAGTAATTTGATGATATCTCCCAAACCAAAGATTCGATTAAGGTGAAACCAGTGGCATATGAAACTAGACTTCAAATGTGTCATTTTGATATAAAATGCAAGCCAAAAGGATGTCAGATGAAAGAGCTATGAATTGTGGAAGTTGCCAGATAAATCCACGCCACACAGCAAACCAAGCTTCAATAAAATCGGATGGATTAAATGTTAGTGCATTAACCATTATATGGAATAACTTACTAGGATAATATTATGGTACTCTAGTCATCTCAACTAATGAATTTGTGCTTCATCATTCATGAATTCTAGTAGTCATTTTGTTACTCAAATTCATCAAATTTATCTTCATTCATTTTTTAGTAACTATATTCAAATTCTTGCCTTGAATATTCATATATTTCAAGACTCTATTCTAAAAAGCAAGATCATCTCTTGGTTAATAGCAAAGTCATTGTGCTCATATATTTCTATTGTGCTAAGCATGTTTCGATAATGCTCAACCTCATGACTTTTGCTTTTGAGAAAATTCTTCAACACGTTAACTGCAATGTTTAATATGTTCTCCAAAACTGAAGCATACTGATATATTCATTAAACCTATTGACTTCCACCATGTTTAATGTGAGCATTGTTTTCAAGCATGTTTCAAAAAATGAATCTTTCATCCATCAAAATTTTGATCACGGTTTGAAAGAACATTTGAGATTTGAAACATTTTGCATATTTCATTCTTGGAAAATCTGATCTCATTCATAAACTATTAGTTGATAAATGCTTATCTCTATGCATAAGATTTTCTATGCTCTTTAACTTACATGCATTTTATCAATGACATCTTTTCTGCTTAAAGTGTATTTTCAAATTGTCATTGAGAAACAACACTCTTCATATCATTTATTCATTGACATGTATGTTCTGTGACATGAATTAATTGGATTCCATTATTGCTGATTTTGATATACTCTTTGCTCAGATATAATATGTTTCAATCATGTAAGAGAGCACAAAAGAGTTGTTATGTCTAATCTTGTGTGGGCTCAAGAATCATTGAGTACCAAAGAACATATATTTTTGTAGTTGACCAAAATGTTCTGTTGCCGAATACAACGAACATAGGCAAACAGAATAGACCATTTCAGTGGCTATGTCAGCAAATTCTGTGACATCACTTGAGTGACATCCCATCACTAGCAAGAGGCTTATACCAAGATGATAAGGAGCATACTTGCTTGATGAGAAGCTATGAGCATAAACTTATTTTGAGATCCTATTCAAAGCTCATTTGGGATTTCTGCTTCTAAGATGCATTCAGAACAATTGGTGGTTATAGAGACTCATCCTCCTAAAGCTTATTCACATCTGGGAGAGCCTCAGTATTGATCACATTATCAAATAATAGCTAGCCAGTGATGCATCTATGGATTACAAATGATTATGACTCAAGTAATTACGATATTACTTGAGTGAGGTATTGTATTTTGAAATAATGTTCATATATCATAATCATTTCTTTGCTCTCGCATAACTCTTCAGGCTAACTTGATTTTATTCATTCAAATTTTATCACACGAAGTTTAGCCTAAGAACACTCATTTTTTTTTTAAAAAAATGATCCTTATACTTTAAACATTTTTATCATCATAAAAAGTATAAGTGATTTCTTCATACCAATTTCAAGTCCACCCATGTGAACTTGAAAGTTCTTAATTCTGAGATACCATGTTATGTCCATTGGAGTTGAAGGAACTCCAGACCTCATAACATTTGGTGTCATATTATTATTTGGTATCATTAAATAGAGCTTCATATTCTAGTCATGCATTCATTAAGGGGGAGTTTCACATTCACATGTGCTTCATATCTTAAAAGCTCATCTCCTTTATTTGAAGAAAACCATTTTAAGCATGCTCATTTGCATTCACTATATTTTAATAGTTTTGATGATGAGTTAATATCATATTTTCTTTTCATTATCTTTATTTGAAAATTATCATATAGAAAGGAACAGTTTGATATCTTTTTGATGGAATATTTTGATGTCTGGTTGTACTAACAAATCTCTTTTGCAAAAAAAAAAAAATCAATTTGTTGTAGAAGATTTTGATATGTGCTAGGACTTTCCGTAATGCACTACAAGGAGATCATATTAATTTAAGGAAAGATGCTTTGACATTCAATTTGAGACTTGCTTTACAAAGGATAAGGAACCTCTCTTGGAACAAGTTGAGATATGTCTTACAGAAGAGTTAAATGAAGAAAAGGCAAAGGGTTGAAGCTGAGTACTGACCATATTCATTTAGATGAAATAACATCCAAGAAGCCAGTACTCTCACTCTATTCGCAGCAATTATTCATGATCCTCCTATTGAGCACACTTCAGAGAATCTCCTTCAACAAGAAAGCTAGCAAACGAACTCCTCAGATCATTCATCAATTTGCAAAACCAACATGAGCCTTTCTAATCTCTATCTTTTTATATTCAGATAAATTTTGCACATGTTTGGTATCTATATGTTTTAATTGTGAAAGATGTCTTGAAAACCTCTCCAAATTCTCTCAAATTTGTTTTCATAAAAATATTCCAAATTGCATCATATTAAGAATGAAAACAATTTCAAATCGAGGAGAGAAAATCAGTTCTTTGACTCCTTCTAATCTGGTTTCATATTTGTCTCTCTAATCATTTCTTCTTTACTTCAACTTTTTGCTAATGACAAATAAGGGGGAGAGAATGGCAAGAAAGATATGTTGCATCTAATATATTTTCATATTCATAGAATGACAAGAAAGATATGTTGCATCTAATATATTTCTTTGACTCCTTCTAATCTAGTTTCATATTTGTCTCTCTAAGCATTTCTTCTTTACTTTAACTTTTTGCTAATGACAAATAAGGAGGAGAGAATGACAAATTTTCATATTCATAGAATGGCAAGAAAGATATGTTGCATCTAATATATTTTCATATTCATACATATTTTTCTTAAAGTATTTGTCATCATCAAAAAGGGGGAGAATGTTAGATATGATTAGTTTTGATGATGTTTTATATAGATGCCATTATTAAAAGCAAAAAGATTGAGTAATATAGTTATCTCCTACATTGACTAACTGTTGTATTTAATGTAGATTAATCCAAGTTGAACTATAGAGATTGATCAAGAATGGAGACCAAAGAAATAAGATCTTGCACTATATGTTCTTATATGTGATACTGGAACTCTCTATGATCAAATGAAAGTTGGAATGAAGCTTCATCTTATTTGAGCTACAGTGCAGTATACATGAATAGTGCAGATACAGAAAGACGACACATGAAATTCTGGAACAAGTTCAGCATAGGCTCGACTTTATGGATATTGAAGAAGGTAGAACTATCAAAGAAGATGTGAAGTTAAATGATGAAGAATGATCAAGTTGGGAGATGGAAAAATGAAGAACTTGTTGAATGGAATGAAGATATCATTATTCAAGTTCTTATATTGATGCTAGAAGCCTCCAAGATCATATGGAAGTTGGAATGGGTCAATTAGGAATTAAAGTCAGCAAAAATCAGCTTCAGGATGAGAAAACTCGAGTTCAAAACTCAAAACTTGAGTTTCCTACTTCGCTACAGTGATTTGCTCCTCTGGTACGAGAAAACTGGAGTTAAGAACTCAAAACTCAAGTTAGCCATCACAAACTCGAGTTAATAAGTGTCTTCAGCATCTCTGACGTCTTTGGACTAGGAAAACTCGAGTTTACAGCGGTGATCAGCTCTGTTTCACGTTCAGCTTGGGCGAGGTCTGGTAATTTGATGATATCTCCCAAACCAGAGATTCGATTAAGGTGAAACCAGTGGCATAAGAATCTAGACTCCCAATACGTCGTTTTGATATAAATTTCAAGCCCAAAGGAGTTCAAATCAAGGAGCTATGAATTGTGGAAGTTGACAGATAAATCCACGCCACACAGCAAACCAAGCTTCAATAAAATCAGATGGAGCTGAAATTGGTGGCATATGAAAGTAGACTCATAGAGCTTTCCATCAAGAGTTAAATGAACTAAAACGGAGTTCAGACCAGGGAGATATGACCTTCACAAGTTGACGGTTAGTTCAAGAAGTTGCAAAACTCGAGTTTATTAGTGGAAACTCGACTTTACAGGTTACAGAGAGTGTAACATCCCAAATTTTATTAAGTAAGAATTATTGAACATTTTAAAGTTTAAATGGGATAAAAAAAAAGTATAAGTATAGAATTAATATATATATATATATATATATATATAAATATATATATGTGTGTGTGTGTTTTATATTATACTAGTATATTATTATATATAATATTAATATATTTTATGGAGACAAACGGCGGAAAGAAGGAAATAATAATAATATTATTATGATATTATAGTAATATATATTATATGATGTGGAGGCACCGAAAGAAGAATGAAGAAAGGAAAAAAAAGTTGAAGAAGTATATTATAATAATAAGAAAAGGTGAGGAAAGAAAAGTCAAGAAGAAGAATAAAAAAAAATGAAGAAAGACGAAGGAAAAGGAAGGAAGGAAGTGAGGGAGTATTATATGTAATATTATATTATATATCAATATACACTTAAAAACAATAGCAGATTAAGCCGTTCACTGTTTTCAGAAAACACTATTGTTAACAATAGTCACGGCTTCACAGTGCAGCTTAATGACATTGAGCTTCGTGTAAAGATGAAGGTGTTTGGAGCTTTTGATTTTTGAAATTTCAAATTCGAAAATATCTTCACCTTTTCTCTCTTTTCTTTCATTCAAACGTGTTCTCTCTCTATCAATTTACAATTTTCAATCACTCTTCCGTCCCTCCAATTTTTCAATTCAAATTTCAAAAATCAAAAGCTCCCTATATAATCATCCAAAGACGAGTACAGAAAAAAGCAAGAAGATTGACCACTAAAGACAAATCTTGTCAGTTTGTTATATAATCTTCTTGTGTTGGAGAGTGGAAGAGGGTTTTACAGATTGACCACTGCTTCATGGACTGAGATGCTTCCACAGCAGCTTCACGAGTAGGTTCCGATGGCTGCCGCAGGGGGAGCACGTGGTGGCATCAATTTCACGGAGGACGACAGGGGACTGCACTCACGACTTTTTTTTTTCCCTTTTTTCCTTTTGCATTTTTTACATCAGCGACCGAACGGCTGATAGCAACCAGAATACGACGACTGGTAAGCAAGCAAACATCGTGGGAGTGTTGAAATATCTGCATATATTTATAAATCCTAGTGGACTTATTTGAAATATTTGCATAAATCCGATTTCGTCTTCATATTATACAACCAATCATTTCTAAAACATGTTTCAATATGATATATTATTTTATAATATAAAACATGTTTGTAAACACACCATTCAAAACTTACCAGATCAGGACCTGTGGATTTGTCTTCATCTTTCAAGATGCTGATACGGCTGTGTTCCGATGCCGGGTTGGTTACCGGAGTTGATTACCTTCATATATTTACTATTTCACATCCACAGGAAATGGGTGCTTCTTCATCTTATTCTACTATTGCTTCATCATCTTCGTTTTTTGTTTAAAACAGTGTAGCTCGATCTGCGTCATTTACTGCTTGGAAATCCTTCTCCACCTTTGATCCATTTTACTGCGTCATTTATCATATGGGTGCCTCCAGATCGAGCTTCACCGGTGCTGATCCATACATTCAAAAATTACCAGATCAGCACCTGTGGATTCGTCTTCATCTTTACCGTCGCTGATACGGCCGTGTTTGATCTGCGTCATTTCTTCTACTATTGCTTCTTCCGGGTCTCCAAATCTTCGTTTATCAGATGGGTGCCTCCAAATCGAGCTTCACCAGTGCTGATTGAGATACATTCCAATCGGCCCACTACCGTACACTGATTTGTTTCTCTCCCTCAGCGCCGCTCTCGCAGATCAATGGAGAAGAAGATGAAGAAAGGTGTTTCCGGTAAATTTTGAACGAGGATCCGGTGAAGAAAATGAACAACATGCATGAAGAACACGAAAGTGAGACTGCGAGGCATGAATGAGAGAGGGAGGGAAAAAGAGAGAGGTAGAAGTAAATGAATGATGAATGAAAATTATAGTGGCACGCAGACGGCATCACGAGGAAGAAAAGAAAAGTGAGGGAGATTGCCTCCCACTTTCCAATTTTAAATTATATGTTATATTACTTTTTCCATCTTCTCTCATTATTACAATATCATACAATGCTATTGCCCAACTTTGACTTTACCAGATGTGAAACTATACAAAATTCATTGATTGAGTTACTTAAATTCATATGTTGTTAACTTGGATAAGTCACTCAGATTAGGTAATTTACTTTACTTACTTTGTTGATTTTTTTTGTTAGGTGTAGAGTAGGTTGTAATTGACCATCCATGAATTAACTGAAGTTCGACAGTACTATTTTTAGGTTTTGATATATTATCTAATGCAATCTCATGTCCATCATCTTAACCAATTTGAACTTTCCAATAAGAAGACAAATTCCACCGCGCCCTGTGTCAGTAGTTGGAAGAGATGATTGAATTATTCACTACGAATAACACATTAATATATGAGCAAAAAAAGAATAACACATTAATAAAGTTCAAATGACACATGGTAAAAAAATATAAATTCTTATCAAATATTCAACAAAACTGTCTAATTGTTGGAGAATAAATTGTTTTTTTTCATAATTAAGTATATTGGCCTACACTAATTGAACGGGTCATTTTCAGTTCATGGAGAGGATTAAGAATAGCAGAGATGCATATCACTCTCTAGACAGTTCATATGTTAATATCAATTCAAGCTACATTTTTACTTCTTCATGCATGCTCTTCCCTTAAATCATAAAACAATGATACAGTTTTAAAAAGCACTCAAACTTTACATAGGACGTGTATCCTCTGTCCTATATTGAAAAATTTTAATATGGAAACGAGTTCCTAACCATCCATCTGGTCAGGGATCTCCAACGTGTTATGCTCTTAACCCATCAAGCAAAAAACAATTTCCGCCAATTTTTTTCCTTCCATCGCCATAAACACGTTAAGCCAAATTATATCCTAACTATTACACATCCTTTCATCTGCCCATCAAATCCTTTCTCCACACACGGTTTACATTTAATTTTTATTTTTTTTTCCTTTTAATATGAAGATGGAAATCACACAAATAAAAAGTCATATTTTACTTATTAGGCCGCAAATATTAAATAAATTTTAGAAATTAATAATTTTGTATGTGTGCACTAATAGTTTTAAATTTGTTATTTGTTATTGTAAGGAATCCTATTCTCAGTAGGTTTTATAATTTTCACGTAGGACCCCTACTTTATAATTTTATATTATTTTATTCCTTTTATTATATTATTTGTTTAAAAATTTTGAGGAAGTAGAAGAAGTCTCACGGGAGGTTTGAATAAATGTACCGTGGATCCCACGTGTTTTATATTATTTAATTTATTGTAAAGTAATTATCTTTTTTTTGGTCGAAGGTATAGTAATTATCTCATAATCAATGTCTTTGAAGCTTTGTCCTTCCAAGTTCTTTCTTACGGCCGGTGAGGGGAAAAAAAAGTTCACAAAAATAAAATCTCACCTCAATTTAACATTTGCATACCAAAAAATGAAAAAAAAAAAGCTGTCATTCACTAATTGCAATAAATGTACCGTGGGAAAAGAGATGCATGAATGAAGATGGAGGGAAAAAGGAAGAAAAGGAAGAAGATGCATGAAGAAGAAGAAAGTAATACTGTGACGCATCAATGAGAGAGGGAGGGAAAAAGAGAGAGAGAGGGAAAAAGAAAAGGTTGAAGTAAATGAATGATGAATGAAGAAGTATGGTGGCAGACAGACGGCATCACGAGGCAGAAAAGAAAAGTGAGGGAGATTGCCTCCCACTTTCCAATTTTTATTTATATGTTATATTACTTTTTGATTTTGGACGATTTATTTTATTTTATTTTTTCTCTACACGGAATTTCTCAAATAGGTAGTCCTATTCAAAAGGAACAACTTCAACCTATGCTTGGCAAATGTGTGGAACCAAAAATTTACCTATGCAAGGTCAATTTGTCAGTGAAACACACCATCGAAAATTTTTAACTGTACAGAAAGTTCACCTTATTTAATAACTTTTGATAATTATTAAAATTATACAGTTAAATATCTTTCTTATGCACCTATAACGTATCTTACTTATGCAGGTTTGAATAATTATTAAATTATTACATTTGTCAATCATAAACTACTAAGCCCTGTTTATAAAGAGTTACAGGTTTGTCATATGGATCATTTGGAATAAGATTGAGAAAAGAAGACTGTTAAAAAAAAATGACGATCAGCTTCTGAGAACAAAAAAATGATCACAAGCTTCTGAGAAAAAAATGATCAGAAGCTTAAACATAATTATTATAATTATCCGTCGGTGCGTGGGATCCCTTTAAAATTTGCAAAATAATATCCTGCCTTCACATCAAGGTGTTGGAAATATGATCAGGCGAAAATCACGTAAAAGATATTTGGTGAATAATACACTAACAAACCCATTTTAATTATTAGTATCTCCGGTCCTCAAAAAAAAAAATTGTTCATTTTATGAATTTTTTTTTGTTAATATTAATTTTATGAATTTTAAATGTATACAAATATTTTATATATATATATATATATATATATTTTCCATGGATTTTTCCGGACAAAAATATTTCTATTAAGAGAACATCTATTTAAGTATATATGTTTTAATAAAAGAAAAATTCAGGTTTCAGAAAAATTCACGCCTGCGATGAAGCCTGTCGTTACTTCCACACCACTCATGTTTTTTTTTTTGCAATCATGGCGGCTATGATTGTTTATCGGAGGAATTGATATGGAAACTCGAGTTTACTTTTTGGCCCGCTTCTTCCATGTTTTTCTTTCGTACGTCGGATTGCATTGGAGTTAGAGCAACCGTGTCCTTAAGTTTTGGTGAGCTTGGAACAATTCAGTCAAGATCATCCAAACTCAAGTTTATTAGTGGGAAACTCGAGTTTAGACAAGACGGAGAGTATAATCATTTATATAAATATTATAGTATAGTTAAATTGTTATCAAAATGATTTTTAAAGCTATTCAAGACAAAAGGAAACTTGAGTTTCCAAATGAAAACTCGAGTTTACATCGCCGGTTCGAAAACGAAGTTCTAATGTTATGCTATTTGTTTCCATCTTCCGAGTCTAACGACTATATTTGTTTATCCAACGGTCATATATTGATCTCTACCTATAAAAGAAGACAGATTCAAGATAGAAGAAGAGAGACACAAGCCTACATCTTCAAAATGCTCATACTATGATCTTCACATTATTTACTCTCTGTTTTTCAAATGTTTACATAGTTTATCATAGAGAGTGAAATGATTTGTATTGTACTTCAGTGTTTATTCATTCACTTCTGAGAGAGAAGATTTATTGTAAACATCCTACCATACTATCTGAGAGTTACTCAAGATTGAGTGATCTTGAGTGGGAAACCCATTGTATTGATTACAGCTTGTAAGGGGAGTGAATCCTAGTGAGAGGATTACTTCGAGTACAGAGTATGTAATCAAGTGGGTGTATTGATTACGGTTGTAAGGGGAATGAATCCTAGTGAGAGGATTACTTCAAGTACGAACGTGTAATCAAGTTGAAAGAAGATAGTGGATTGAAAATCTCAAGTAGAGCTTGGGGACTGGACGTAGGTCAAGGATTTGGACCGAACCAAGTATAAATCTCGGTTGCATATTCTCTTCCCTTATCTCTTATATTTCCAGTATATGTTTATTTGAATATCTAATTGTTGATTTAGAAAACGCAAAAGATTTTCAAAGTATCAAGATTTTAATCAGACACCCAATTCACCCCCCCTCTTGGGTGATAGCCAGGTCTTTGACTTATTAAGTCTCTTTTCAAGGAAAAATGGTTCTAACATCTTTTCACATGAAAATGAAACAGTACTGCTGTCCAAACTGAAATTTCCAAAATAGTTTCAGGTTTTGATACAATTCAATCCCAGAGCTTCCAAAATTTCTACCGAACCTCTACCCCTACATAATTTTTCATTTTAAACACAATGGAACCATTAAAATGATCAAAATCAAACTCCCCAGTTCTGCCCTGTACCAACCGAAATCAAGGTTTAAAGTACCAAAAATTCTTTTTGTCAATTCCACTTCACGAACACCCTAATTTTAGTTCCTATCCGCATTTTATCTCATTATTTAAATCCTATAAGTATGATAACTCTCTTTTTGAACCTCAAGCAGACCCTTCCCTTAGGGTTTCATCCAACCAAAACCATAGAAAAACAAAGAAATCACTACCAAACACCAATACACCACCGGTAGGTCTAGAATTGCTTACCGTAAGCGTTGTTCGGTAAATTTCGCAAGATTTCTCTCTTCCCTTGAATTATTCAGATTTTGGCAAACCCTAACACCACTGGACCATATAAATTTTTATGGTTAATGATTGAACCATATTTTATACGAATTTTCATAATTAAATTGGGATTCTTAATGGATTTTATCTTAGTTATTGAGTTTAAAATGCCTTTCTTGTAATAAATTGATATTAAGAATAAATACTTTAAATTAGGATTAAAAAGGGTAAAATTGTCAATAAATTGTAATTACTCTTAATCATTGATTTTTATGAGAATATTTAATGTTAGATTAATTATTTTTGATTGTAGGTGGTTGAAGGAATTAAATCAAATTTGAAAATGAAAGTTGGAGATCAAATTGTAAACATTTCATTTTAGTCCCTCTGTAGAATATTTTATACTTTGCAAATTGGTCCCTGGTCAAAACTCCGCGTTTTGACCAGGAACCAAATTAGGTTCAGCTGGCAACGAATTTATGAAGGATCTGACATCCAGAGCTGGTGTGTGCCGCGGGAGAGGGAGCTGAGGGTCTTCCTTCCAATCATCTTCATCCACCTCTCGCCGGCGGCATCACACACCACTAAGTCCGCCGGCGAGCTCCGTGGCTCACCACCACCGTCGATCTCAGTCCGCTGCCATTCTCACACCCCATCGTCAGCCTCCCTCTTTGATTTTCCAGCGAGCATCGAGACAACCGACAACCACAGACGAGAACGTCGTGGCAACGAGGAGCTCGATCTTCTCCACTGTTGATCTCGCTTCCACATCATCACTGTTCACCTTCACTTCCGGCAACTTCATCTTCCATCTCCACTGGCATTTCCGTTTTCCCTCCAAACAGACGTGGCTATCCTGTTCCTTTTCCATTGTTATCTATTAATTGGCTAGCTATTTGAATCAGGAGATGGTTTGGTCTTCGATGGTAGTTCACAGATGATTCCTTGCTTCTTGGTGATGATGATTTGTTCTTGAGCTCTATGGGTTACATAGGGGAGTTTTTCTATCAATTCATTAGTCTAGAATTATATATTTAATTGCCTAGATTTAGGAATTATTGTGTATGATTCTGGAACTGAGATTAATGATTATTTTCTCTATTGGTTTGATATTTGTGATTGAGATTGGATTTGTAGTATGAAGATTATATGTATTTAAATTGCTTTGTGGTTGCGATGAGACTATGTTGATTAGCATGATATTGTTTAATTAATGTGGTTGATTTGTGTATTTGAGGGACTGATTAGTACTCAATTCCAAGATGACTCATGTTTACATTATTCCAATCTTAATTACACATTAAGTGGTTTTAAACAATTTCTTAAGAGGTAGTAGTTAGCTACGATCGTAGAAGCTACTATTAATTGAGAATATTGGACTTAAGTGATATCTTGAGGTTTTTCTAATTAAGACTTAATGATTTTTAACTCCCATACTTTTTGAGTAAGGATAGTCACTTCTTCATTGCCAAGAGCATCCATTATTTGTATTTCCATTTTAGTTGGCATTTAATTAAATTGCATTTCTATTTTAGTTTATTAATTCAAAAATCCAAAACACAATCCCCCTTGTTTTCATTGTATTTGCATGATATTTAGATTATTTAGGATTCAATAAAAGCGCCCTAAAAAAGAAACGATCCTAAGTTTTACACGCAATCTTTGGTTAATTGTTGATCGTGGACTCCAAGGCTAATGAAAAAAGGTCTTCATCAGTTAAAGAGTAGGAGAAGGAAAGGATTAGAGATTACAAGTCCGAAGCACGAAAAATTATCTTAATTTCACAAAATTTTCACTATTCTTCTTCTCTTGTGTTTTTCGGTTGCGTGAAATTTCCTGAATGACGAAGTGGAATGGTTATTGCAGAGCAATTGAAGTGTCATTAAGGTCCATAAGTCGGTTTATAAGGGCAGTACCAAATTGCCCTTCATCTTCCGCGAAATTACAATTGTGCCATTAGTCAAATTTTCAACCTTTTTTTTTTTTCTGAAACCCTTGGGACATTTTAGGAGTACTTTGGTTCATTTACTTGTATTACAACCCATTCTCAAGTCTCCATAAATTTTACATAATTATAAGACTTGCAGCACAATTTCATAGAAGTTACAATTTTAACCTTCCTTCAATTTTCTTAAAATTTCCAGTGGAACTCAAGCAACTTCTTTTCATTGATTTTTAGTCCAATTTAATGCTCCAAAGTGGAAAAGGAAGTATTAATTCCTTATGTCAATTGGTGCCAACATATGCCTCAACATTTTCGGTTTCGGCGAAATCAGGTATTTCGGGTAACATTGACCTTTTAGTCAAAATTCTCTATTTCATTCCACCAAATGCATGTGGATCATACAAGGAATTTGTTAGGGAAAGTTTAGGATATTACACCTTCTTTCCTTAATAAGTTGCTTCGCTAACTTCATAGATTAAGGAAATGATATAAATTAGTTATTATAAACTTAACATATATATAATTGATATTAATATATGATAATAACGTGATAATATAGGAGATAAAACGGATGAGATAAATATTTAGAACCAAATTTAACTATACTCTAGCTTTTATATTATATGCACCAGAAGGAATACATTTGCTTTTATAAATTTGACAATATAATTGATATTAATATATGATGATGATGATAATACATGTTCTTTCCCATTTATTTTTATATATTACTTTTAGGGAAAAATTGCTTTTATTTCTATATTATTTTATAATTTCGAGACAATATTAATTATTATTTCTTAAATTTTTCCTGCTTAAGAGATTGAAAACACTATATTATAATTTTAGTTGGCTAATTAATTTTATAACTGTTTATTAACAAAGTAAGTTAAATTTTTAACACATTAGTTACTTTTTATAACCTCTATACGGAAATCTTAAATATCCAGTGACAAAAAAGAAAAAGAAAACAGAAAACTGAGGCGGAAAGAAACAAGTAAACGCAAATGTCATGTTGATAAAAAACCGAGTATGAAACAAGTCAACGTAATATTGCTTTCGAACCTTTAATCCATATGCCATGGTTACTTCCTTAATTAGCACCCATGATGTGAAATCAAAATGCGTAAATTGACTCTGCTTTGGGGAAAAAAACAAAGAAAAATAAAAGAAAATGCGAACTGTTGAGGCAGAAAATTATATAACTAAAGTTCAACTTTTATTTTATTTTCTTTATTTTTTTTAACCAATTTCAACACAAATTTTCGAAACTGTAATTTTTAGCTCCTATTTCATCACACAAACCATTAAATTATATATAGTTAGTGATTTGCTGATTACTATTTTGTTTTTGTAAACTATTAATGAAAATGATTATATGATTTAGACTCAACAATTCTACATAAAAGGTGTCCCAAGTTCAATTTATTAGAATTTAGAAACATGGCGTTATGAAAAAAAAAAAAAAAAAAAGGAAGTAAAGTAAAGATGGGATTGTTTACCGTGCTGAGTAAAAGTCTCCAGAATCATTTAAAAAATAGATATTTTTTTTTTTAGGTCAAATTTAAAAAATAGATGTTGATCTAAGGAAAGTTCCAAAACTCATCAGAATGGTTTTTGTTACTTTCTAAAACTATGACTAAGTACTGCTAAAATATTTTATAGTGTAGTTTACATTACAGGCGATTCTTATATTTAGGATGAGAAGAATAATAATTAAGCCTTATGTTTATAGATAGGATTAAGGACAACTTAAGCTGTATCTAGTATCTTAAAATTTTCTTTTTGTATGCATTTAAAGTATTTTGTGGTGCATTCAGCACCCTGAAACATTTTTTCAGAGATATCCATAACATTAAAGTACTTTCTTGTGTAATTTTGCATTAAAAAATTTAGATAATTTATGGTTTTTTTAAAAGATAATTTAGGATATTGAATACACTTGAAGACTGTAAACAGTTTATGGTACTCAAGGTATATGAAAGAATACTTTAAAGTGCTACGAGCAAAAGAAAAAATACTTTAAGACATTGAGGCATTATAAAATACTCTAGAACACTAGATGCATTTAGAATATATAACATCAAGCTAAGAAATTAATTTCAATTTTTAAATAAAATTAAAAGATTTATATATTAATTTATTAGTCAAACTAATTAGTTTAGAGAAGAAAATAAAAATACTCTAAAGTAATTTAATTAGCTTCCTTAATTTTTTCAAAAAAGTTAACTTTATCTTATATTTAGGGATTAGAGAGAGTATATCCAATTAATTGATCGTATATGAGTTCTAACAAATGTACACTGGAGAACAAAAATACATAATAATTATTATACCATTTCCCAAAATTATGTCAAAAACAAAATACCCAAGTTTAGGAACCATGTTTTAATGTATGTGCTAAATTGTTTGACTATCAATTTGAGCTTATCATCCAAATTTCATAGAAGTAATTGTTGTATATTTGTGATGTATAGTTTAAGTATATTTTATTTTTATCTCGAAAACATTATTGGAGGAGAGTATATATAACACAGCCTTTCAAAATCAGTACAAAACTGCTATTAACTCTATTGATTTTGAGCTTAATTTGACAAATTTCTTTAAAATGAAGGGTAAAGAGGCGAAAATACTAATGAACTTTTATAAAAAAATGCGTGTCCAGTAACATATATATTTGAAGGTGTAGAAATAACCATGAATATTTAAAATGAGAGTCAAAATGCCAACACCGTTAAATTTAGCCTAATATGGTTACTTTTTAGGTCAAATTTAACGTTGCTGACATTTTCTCTCCATCTTAAATGTTTATGGGTATTTTTTACACTTCGAAATAAATATGGTGCTGAACTCATTTTTAATAAAAGTTCAAAAGTATTTTTGCACCTTCCCTTAAAATAAATATAACTTGTTAGGGAATTAAAAAAGGACTTTTTTAGAAAGTATCTTTCCGAATATAAGATAAAGTTGAATTTTTTATAGAGATTAAGGAAGCTAAATTAATTACTTAATTATATTATATGTTGTGTATTATTAGATTATATATGTTTATATGTTAGGTAAAATAGTTTGATTTAAAAAAAGAATAAAATATAAAAATATTTTAAAATAATTTAATTAAAAAAAGTTAACTTTATTTTATTTTCAGCAATAATCTTTCCGTTTTGTTTTCAATACCTTAATTTTTCCCCGTTCCCGGGAAGCACTAGCAGCGCCTATATATTCTTCATTTTTTAAGAATGAATGGCATGTTATTATACACACACAGGTGAAGAGGGCATGTATTGTAACAGACTAGCAACTGCTCCTTCTTCGGACCAACGTCTGTCTTCAGAGACTCTTATTAGAACCTTTTCCTTTTCGTTTTCGTTTTTATGTTTTTAAAAATAAAACTTGCTGAATCTCTCTAATCAGGAATCTCGAACCTCGTCAATCTTTTGATGTCCTTACCACAGGTGAGAATCGCTGAAGAAATCAAATTTGTGTGAGAGTAGATGGAGCAGAAGCACGTTTTGTTGTCAGCTTTGAGCTTAGGGGTCGGTGTGGGAGTGGGGTTTGGATTGAGTTCAGGGCAGGTGCTTCAGAAATGGGTCGGATGGAATCCAACGCTCTGCGGTGAGCAGATTGAGCAGGAGCTTTTCCGGCTCCTCATTGATGGCAACGAATGCAAGGAAACTCTTGAACACTTTCCTTATTACTTAAGGTAATTTAACTCACTTTCCCTTCCTAAAGTGTTAATGTATTTGTTGCTTGACTTTTTTATTTTGTATAATGAACCTGCTGCTT
The DNA here is from genome assembly GCA_019022615.1 of Acacia melanoxylon. Lineage (NCBI taxonomy): Eukaryota > Viridiplantae > Streptophyta > Magnoliopsida > Fabales > Fabaceae > Acacia > Acacia melanoxylon. The sequence goes on from JAFJYJ010000050.1 coordinate 1,374,145, forward strand.
CGGTGATTTTGTAGAAAATTACTTGCTATCTACTTTGAAGCTTCTTGTACTTGTAGATTTGACTTTCTGATGCGACTCCTCATCTCCTATGATGCTTCCTTCTGTTCTCTGAGATTCTGTTAGTTTGTTATTGATCTCAGCTTCCATGCTCTGCCAGCCCCGAGCTTTCTTTGATTTCCTGTTGGTGAAGATTCTTTCATTTTTATTATTTTGTGGGCCAGAACAGATGAAAAGTCACGTAAAATGAAACTGAATCCTGAAATTCATGTTTAAAGTATTTCTTGCAACCACGGAATTTTTCTTTATTTTAATATTATAAGATTTCCCTCACATCTAGGATTATTCTCTTCAGTTGCACATTTTTGTAGTTTTTATTTTACTTTTATTGCTCAGATTCATTACCTGGTGAAACATAGCACTCCGATGCAGATTCCAGTTTCAAATCTTACATGACATATGAATTATAATTTCCCTTACAACTCAAAATCTCAAATCTTATTCCATTATTTGGTGATATGACAATGACAGCGGAAGAACTTATGAATTATTGACGAGTGCCGCTTTTGTTCATTTAAAACAACTTCACTTCTCCAAACACACCGGTAACCTTTCACCAGCAAGCAGGACAATTCTGCTTTCTGGACCTGCAGGTATGTGTGACGCAGATTTCTTAAGATGTCCTGCTCAAGATTGTTTAGGTGTCCATGTCTGTTTGGCTCATACTGTTATTTTCAAAATTTGAAGAACTTTACCTTCAAATACTTGCCAAGGCTTTAGCGCATCACTTTGAGTCAAAGTTGCTGCTGCTTGACATTGTCGACTTCTCTTTCAAGGTGATTATTTTCATACTTTAGTTCATTTATTTAAATTGAATAAGCAAATTTTCGCATCTAACCTATTTCTCTTGTACAGATGCAAAGCAAATATGGATGTGCAAGACAAGAATCTGTAAGTGTTTTTTTCATTCGTTTCTTTGCTTTTTTGTCCTGCCATGGTGTCTATTCTGCATTAACAACTGAAGATACTTGTCTGTTTACACGAAAAAAAAAAAATTTGTTTTCTCACTTTGTGGTTCCTTAAGTCATATTTTAAAATTATTAACTAGAACATAGATTGACATGAATATGTATGTGGGGAGTGCTTTATTGCGTGTAATTCTGGACTCTTGACTTTCTTCAAATCAAATGAATTTTCAGTTCAATCTATTATATTCTCTCAAAAAGGGATGACACAAAGTCCCAAAAATTTAGTTGTTTCGTTAGTGGAATTTCCTAACTATTTTTCTTTGTTTATAGTCTTTTCAAAGGTCCTTATCTGAGGTGACTCTCAAGCGAGTGTCCTGCTTTTTTGGTTCCTTTTCAGTTCTCCCTTCAATTGGAAAAACCAAAGGTATGAAAGAAACAGCCCCTGGCAGGGAAAAAACAATTATGATATTTCCTAGCACTAAGTTACTTTTTCTTGGGAGCAGTGATACTTCTAAGTTCTAACTACCGATATGACGTTTGGAGTATGACCCCTTTAACATTTAGTAGTGATGTAGGTTTCTTTTACAGCGCTGATATATATTTTTTTAATACTGAACATGGTCAAGATCTTGCAAAAGGTTATAAATTTTTCTATAACATCATTTTACCATTCAGATTTTGTATCTTTGAATATCCTTAAGTTATTTATTGTTTTCTTTATTTTACTAAAATTGTTTGCATTATTTCAGCATATCTTGACTGACAATTTTCCTGCAGGCACTTTGCACACTCATGGTAATAGTACTGGAAGTTCAAATATATCTTCAAAACTTAGTAGGAGTTCCTCTGCTGCATCTGATATGAGTAGCACTGCCTCCCAATGTGGTCAAAAGAATTCAGGTTATTCTTGAAAATATATTTAATTCTCTGTCATCCAGTTTTAGCTAACATCCTCGTCACTTATTTCTTGATAGATTTGTCTTCTTTATATGATAACTGGGTATAAAATGTACTAATCTCCCGGACTCTGGTTTCCAATATGTAAGGCTGGGCTTACTCATCCTTTCCACATCTAAGTTTTAATACCTCTACTTTTAATTTAGTTGTGTGCACTGCTCACTTCTTTCACCATATTGCTGTAATTAGTAAATCTTTCTGCTTCCTTGAAAGTTAGAAGTAAGTGTAGCTGTTAGTTTTTGCTAGGATATTCTTAGAATCCTGTACTAATTGTTACAAGAATTTTTTGCCATATTTAATAACAAGAACAATAACATCTTATCATTCTGAATGCAGTTAAAAAGCCAATTCCTTATTTTACAATCGAAGCTACATAAATTGCAATTTTTTTGTTTGCTCATTGCTTTGAACTTCCAATTTCAGGTCCCTTGAAGCATACAAGCAGCTTGTGTTTTGATGAAAAACTCTTTCTACAATTGCTGTACAAGGTGATGTCATCATAGCTTTTCTCTTTAACTTGAATCTGTACTGTATTTGAGAGCTACCATTCTGTTCATTCTGGGGTTATGGTCCTCTACTACTCTAATTTTGAACTAGAAGTTTTGCATTGAAAGAATACATTTAAGAGAAATTGACTTGGTATACATCTATCAATAATCGTTTCTAACAAGCAGGACCTATATTTGTTGTTGCAGGTCTTGGTTTCTGTCTCAGAAAAAAGTTCCTTAATTTTATACATTAGGGATGCTGACAAGATTTTCCTCCAATCAGAACGGCTATATAATTTGTTTCATAAAATGATTGAGAAACTTTCAGGGCCAGTATTGGTACTCGGTTCCCAGATATTAGATTCAAAAGATGAATGCTCGGAAGTTGATGAAAGGCTTGCAACATTATTTCCTTACAACATTAAGATTATACCACCTGAAGATGATATTAGTCTTGGAAACTGGAAGGCCCAACTGGAAGAGTACATGAAAATTATTCAGTTTCAAGATAACAAAAAACACATTGCTGAAGTACTTGCGGCAAATGATATTGAATGTAACGACTTGAATTCAATCTACCATGCAGACACAATGGTACCAAGTAAGTATATTGAAGAAATTGTGGTATCTGCAATACATTACCACTTGATGAATACCAAGGATCCTGAATACCGAAATGGGAAGCTAGTAATATCATCCGAGAGGTAAGAATCTGAACCAATGATTTCTAAGTATTCATTTAAGGTAAATGTTTTCTAGTCACTGTGTTGTTAATGAACAGTTTGTCCCATGGTCTGAATCTGTTTCAAGAAGTAAATAGTACTGTTGAGGATACCCTGAAGCTGGAGACTAATGGAAACAAAGTATGTTTACATCCATTCTCATTTTGAAGAGTATATGATGGATCAGCACAATTGCTTCCAAAAAATAAACAAATAAAAGAAGAAAAAGATTATGAAGATGATGAAAGAGCTCTCATAATTCTAAATTGACTTTGTAGGACTCCGCTGGCAGAGAGTGTAATGGTGCAAAACATGAGGTACGGTCTGACACTTAAGCACCTGAAAATAAAAGTGAGACACAGAAATCTATTCCTCTAACAAAGAGAGATAGAGAAAATTCTGCGCAAAAGCATCTGTAAGATTGATTTCCCAGTAGCTAACCTCAAGAAGATGTGCGTCAGACGGGTCTTGAAACGCAGAGTAACCTTTCTTTTTATTTTGGACCCCACTGGTCAGGCCATTATTGAACCTCTTTCTAACTATGAAAGAGAAAGTAAACTCAATCAAGACTCTTCTATGCATATGAGCAGCTGGAAACTGTTATCCATTTTTATACTGATAGCTAGTATCATCATCAAATATTACACATTCTTTTAAAGTTGCACTATTTCATAAATTTTTGTCCAATTTGACTATCATAATATACGAGTGTTTTGGAGATTTGATAGTTAAGCCAACACGAATTGTTCCTAAGCATGTGTTCATTGGTCTCCAAGGCCTAGAGTTTGAAACTAGTTGATATCAACAAATGCTTTTACATGGTTACTTTCTTCTTCTGCTGCTGCTGTTGTTATTATTATTATTATTATTTGTGTTGCCTCAAGTTTTTTTTTTGGTACTTGCAGGAAGTTCCTCCTGACAATGAGTTTGAGAAGCGCATTAGACCAGAGGTCATCCCTGCAAATGAGATCGGAGTTACATTTGCCGATATTGGTGCATTAGATGAAATTAAAGAGTCACTCCAAGAGCTAGTCATCCTTCCCCTTCGAAGGCCAGATCTCTTCAGAGGTGGGATTCTTAAGCCTTGCAGAGGTATATTGCTCTTTGGACCTCCTGGTACCGGAAAAACAATGCTTGCAAAGGCAATTGCAAATGAAGCTGGAGCAAGCTTTGTCAATGTCTCAATGTCTACCATCACTTCAAAATGGTTTAGAGAAGATGAGAAAAATGTCCGAGCTCTCTTCACATTGGCAGCAAAGGTTGCCCCAACTATTATTTTTGTTGATGAGGTTGACATCATGCTCGGGCAGCGCACAAGGGTTGAGCAACATGAGGCTATGAAGAAGATTAAAACTGAATTCATGATGCACTGGGATGGTCTATTGACAAAACCAGCAGAGCAAATTCTTGTCCTTGCTGCAACAAACAGGCCATTCCACCTTGATGAAGCAATCATACGGCGGTTTGAGCGAAGGCAAGTCATTATAGTTGCATTGGTTGGTTGTCTTTTTCTAATTAATTTTGATATTGTCATTGTTAAGAAATTGCATACATGACCATTATCGACAGTTAGGTGCTCATAGGAATACAAAAGGCTGAATCAAACTATAAATTTTTGTCTTGAAATGAAAGCTTTTACACAGAATGCAAATGGTTCCATAGTATGACGTAGTTTAACACTCTGATTTGTGAAGTATTCAAGTGTATAGATTGTCCGATATTTGTGTTTACTGACAGAATAATACATCTGTGTCTCAAATTGCATTACTATTTGTTATGAAGATTGTCTCAAGAATGAAGGATCACTTAGCTATACTATTCAATAATTTGATTTTTTTTTTAAAAAAAACTATTATTGAGATTTGCAACTGGGCCCTGTGTAGCTGTTCATGTTGGGCAGAATCATGGTCGGCCTTCCCTCTGTTCAGAACAGGGAAATGATCTTGAAGACTCTACTGGCTAAGGAAAAGACTGAAAATCTTGACTTAAAAGAGCTTGCTGTCATGACAGAAGGATACAGTGGAAGTGATCTTAAGGTTTGTTTTACTGCCTGTGATTCTAGTTTACTGCTTCTGATGGGTTGTTACTATCTCTTGACACTGAATTTCTTCTGCGTAAACAGAATTTGTGCACAACTGCTGCTTATCGACCTGTTAGGGAGTTCATAAAGCAGGAGAAATTGAAAAATATGGTAGTTTTACTAGACAACCTTTACAATGTTAACTTGTGACATTATCCCTATGTGCCCATTCAATTTAATCAAGAGCAGTTAACCGACTGTCATCAATTCTATCTTTTTTGAGGAAAAGAATAAAAAAGTGGCAGAAGAACAAAGCTCAGAGTGTGCTTCAGATGCTATGGAGGGTGGAGAAGAGCAAGTAATTACCTTGAGGGCTTTAAACATGGAAGACATGAGACAGGCTAAGCGTCAGGTGAGGTTCTCCTTGAAAAGACTTACCTTAACAGTCATGATTTCAGGACATAGCTTTATCAGATAACCAAAATGGCTCTGTAGTGTGTGAACTTCTAAAACTTTTAAAAGAGATCACAAAATTATCTAGTGACCCCTCTTAATTGTACTTGTGAAAACTTGATCATTAATCATTGTGAACAGAGGAATCAAGGTCTTTTATTCTTCCCGCGGAGTATCTATTTCTACATATAGCTAATTCATTATCCTTGTGAAAGCTTAATGGCTTATCTTTATGCAGGTTGCTGCAAGTTTTGCTGCTGAAGGATCAATGATGGCTGATCTGAAGCGGTGGAATGAGCTATATGGAGGAGGTTCAAGAAAGAAGCAGCAACTCACTTACTTCCTTTAGGATGTATGTAGAAAGAGGTTATGGACCTGTCAACATTGTTTCTCCAAAACACAGGAACATGGCCCATAGATCCGAGGTTGAAAGGTCCAAGCATGCCAAGGTGATGCTCTCAAAAATCAGAAGCAATATCTTATAAATTTAGAGAGGGTTGTTGGTATTTGATTGGGTTGTCTAGAAACCCCTTGCCACCTGTACCACTAGGGGATCTGTAATTGGTTTTAGAAGATGCATTGGCTTTTTCAGTAAGTGAGATTAATTATACCAAATCTTAGAGGTTGATGTATTTATAAGAACAGCATTGTCAGGCAGTGAACTCTTGTATAATGATTGTGTAATTGCTTGTTTCTTTTGGTTATGTTGATATGGAAAACATACCTTTGATTTCTGCCTTTTGATCTTGAACCAACACGTGTAAGATTCTTCCTTTCCTTTGGAGTAACAGACAAGTCACAGATGAGAGAGGGAATGAGATGCAGAGCAAACGGGGAAGTAAACACCGGCACTAACTCGTACTTTTTCTTACTGCATTTGTTTTATACTACAGAGGTTTGGGTTTATTCCCCATGGAATGGACTTTTTTTTGGGGGAAATTTCAGATAAGGACCATTATAGCAAATTAATTTTAATTAGAGCCTAAAGAATTCTAAAATTTCCCTACAGTCTGGTAGGTCTATAGTGAAATTAATTTGAGAAATAAAAATACAAAAATAACCATTTTAAAAATCAAAGGAGAAATAACTTGATTTGTAAGTGGTGAATATATCATGAACAAGTGGATTAATTTCTTAACAAGAACAAATTGGAGCATGATTAAGTCAAATTTCATTTGTAAGTAATGAACATGTCATGAACAAGTGTAATAATCTTGTGAACAAGTAGAATGATCATATGAACAATTTTAGGATTATACTTGGTGAAAAAGTGGAATTCCACTCGTGCAAAGGAATATTGCACTTATTCATGACGTGTTTTTTTCCTTGCAAATATAATTTGACTTGATTATGGTTCAATATGTTCTTGTTAAGAAATTAATTTAATTTGTTCATAGAATTATTCAACTTATTTATACTTTGTTTGTTACTTATAAATAATGTTGTTTCTCCTTTAATTTTGAAAGGGTTATTTTCCTCCATTTTACTTCACAAATTTCACAGTAGCCGCATTGGAACTGTCAAAGGCAGTTTTTAGGGTTTTGGCTCATTCAATCCTAAAGCTCTCAAAATTCCCATCTAACCTTTACTCCACACAACTTTTCGTTGTAAGTACATTGGAACTATCAAAATGATCAAATTCTCACTCCTCTAGCTTGCCTTGGTTCTGGCCGAAACTAGGTTCAATAGAGCGAAAACTTGTTTTTGCAATTTCACTTCAAAAACAACCTAATCTTAACTCATTTTTGTCAATTTGAACAGCACTTCCCCATTAAGGTTTTAGCCACCAAATTTCCAAGAAACACACAAACCACCAATCAAGTTCCAATAGATATCAAGTAAGCTTAATATCACTCACCTTAAACTTTGTTCGGTATTTCTTGCAAAATCTCTTCCTCCTCGGCTCTCTATGGGTTTCGGCCAACACACTAATCTACCATAAGAGGGTATTTCATGAGATTAGGAAGTACGAGGAAGGAAGAACTAAGGAAGACAAGACCATAACACAAGACCTTACCATAGTTTCACTAGCTTTTCTCTTCTTCCTCCTCCTTGGTCTTGATTTTAGCTTCCTTGAGTGTATGTAAAAATTATGCTCGAGTTAAAGGATATAGGCTCGAGTCAGGTACTTCTATTTTGAAATTAAGTTTAAGTCCACAAAATATGACTTGAGTCAAATAGAACATGCTCAAGTCACTATTTGCTTAAAATACTTTGATAGCTCTCTGCCTTATATTGACTCGAGTTAACCATGACTGACTTGAGTCAAGTATAAATTGAAATACTCTTGAAAGCTCTTTATCTTGCATTGACTCAAGTTTTACAACTCCAAACTCGAGTCAAGTATAACAGCAAGTTACTGGTTTAAATATGACCATGTTAAAAACATTTTGACTTAAACCATTAACTTCATTTTTTTACATTTGTCAGTTATCATCAAAACACATAGAGAACTAACACATTCCACATTTTCCTTATTTTTCATTTCATCTTGCATTGTTAGGTATTGACCTTAATTGTGCATCATGTTTTTTTGGAAAACCCTATTGCTTTGTTCCAATTGCTGACTGAATGAGTTTTATTTTCCAGTTAAAATAGCCAGTTCTACTTCCTTCTGCAATGATATTGCCCCTAGTTCTGATAATGCCCTTAGTATTAGTATTCCCGCTCGTACTGATGTTATCCTTAGGTAACCAAGAAATGAGACCTAGAAGAGGCGTTAGAACGAGTGCGTGATATTGTAAGGAGGGGCCGCTGCGCCTTGACTTTTATGGATGAAGCAAAGTCATTGGGGGAAAAATTTCACGTGACATGGAACAATGTTGGTCACGCTCTTCAATTGTCACACTTCGTCAGCTGTACTAGTGTAGCGACAAGAACCAATGTTCTTATCACAACAAGTAACTAGCATTGGGTAGGGAGAAATTACGTAGATGTTATTTGAGATAATATGAGGGTAAGGTATATATGCATGCTAATTACTTGCTATGTACTTGTAAAAATTGTTTACTTGAATCGTGTGCTTTGTAGTCTGCATATCATCTAGACGACTCTTTTAAGAAATATGTCCTCAAAAAGGCTGAGCTACCACTACGCACATTCCGTCATGCATCGACAAAGGTGTATTTGCAGAATCCTGAAGAGGTTAATGAGACAATAGTTCATGAGGATCTTTGGTCAACTATCAAACTGGATGATTAGAGAGAATTTTTCATCTCACTTTACGACCCGTCATTCCAGGTAATTATTACTTGCAATTCATAAGACCTGCATGTATATGTTTAATATCAACTCGAGTGTTTTGTGCTTTTGTAGGAATTAAGTCAGGTGAATAGGAAAAGCGTGAAGAACAATAAGTATCATCGCTACTAGGGAGGAGAATAGGGTATGCTCGGATTGTTGATGGTTAATTCTTAATAATTGTTATGTATTTGTATTGAGGATCCTAACCACATCGCCCCCCTCTGTCATACTTCACCAAGATATCAATATTCATCGGAATATTTATACACAGTTCAATAGGCAAAGAAGAAATAGCACAATATACTGATACAAAGCTCTTGATTATATTACAAGAAAACCCACAGGGTTTCTAACATTATTTACAAATTCTAAATAAAATTGCATTATAGAAGAACGAATGACCAATAGTAACCCTTGGCTCAATCTGGAATCCCCATTCGCTGGAGCCGCGTCCATTATATTGTTTTTATCATAGAGGATAACAAGGGTTGGAATTCAAATGAATCCTAGAGTAACAATTAATTCACATAAAATGCATGCACAATATATGATAGGCAACCAACATACTATACATTCAGGATTCAGAGATCACAAATCATGCACAATAACAAATGCAAACAAAGGATCACATGCAATGTTAATTGTGAACGCAGGACTCAACCCATCTTGAGCCTCAGTACTGAGCATTCAACTGGGCATCAACCCATATCATCTGAATGTAATTCAGATTTTGATACCCAAGGACTGAAAGACCTGGCTATTACCCAAAAGGGGGGGGGGGTGAATTGGGTGTCTGATAAAAACTTATCGTCTTTGAAAATATTTTCGCAATTTACTAAAAGTAGTTTGTACGACAGTAATGATTTATGAATCAATAAACAGTTAGTCAAATATGTATGCTGGGAATATAAGAGATAAGGGAAGAGAATATGCAAACAAAGATTTATCGGTTCGGCCAATCCTTGACCTACGTCCGGTCCCAAGCTTCACTTGAGATTTTCAATCCACTATCTTCTTTCAACTTGATTACACGCTCGTACTTGAAGTAATCCTCTCACTAGGATTCATTCCCCCTTACAAGTCGTAATCAATACACCCACTTGATTACACACTCGCACTCGAAGTAACCCTCTCACTAGGATTCACTCCCTTACAAGTTGTAATCAATACAATGGGTTTCTCACTCAAGATCACCCAATCTTGAGTAACTCTCAGATAGTATGGTAGGATGTTTACAATAAACCTTCTCTCTCAGAAGTGAATGAATAAACATTGAAGTGCATTACAAATAATTTCACTCTCTCTTATAAACTATGTAAACATTTGGAAAACAAAGAGTAAAATAAGATGAAGATCAGAGTATGAGCATTTTGAAGTTGTAGGCTTGTGTCTTGCTTCTTCTGTCTTGAATTTGACTTCTTTTATAGGTAGAGATCAATATATGACCGTTGGATGAAGAAATATAGCCGTTAGACTCAGATAGAAACTAGCCGTTAGAACCTCATTTTCTGAACCAGTGACGAATACTCGAGTATTCATTTGGAAACTCGAGTATTCAATACTTTACTTGGATACTCGAGTATTCACTCAAGTATTGCTTCTGCCAACCTTCAAGTTGCTCTCATTCGATGGAAACTCGAGTATTGAACTTACATACTCGAGTATTGACCTTTGTTGAACTAACTGTCAACTTTCGAGGGTCATATCTCCCTGGTCTGAACTCCGTTTTGGTTCGTTCAACTCTTCATGGAAAGCTCTATGAGTTTACTTTCATATGCCATTGATTTCAGCTCAATATGATTTTTAGTTTGTGAGTTACACTCAAAACATTGAAGCTTGGTTTTCTGTGTGGCGTGAATTTATCTTTCAAATTCCACAATCCATAGCTCTCTCATATGAACTTATTTGGGATTGAATTTTATATCAAAATGACGCATTTGGAGTCTAGTTTCATATGCCACTGATTTCACCTCAATCGGATCTCTGGTTTGGAAGATATCATCAAATTACCAGACGTTGCCCGTGCTGAACGTGAAACAGAGCTGATCACCGTTGTATACTCGAGTATTGAACTTACATACTCGAGTATTGACATTCCAGAGACCCCAGAGATGTTAAAAACACTGCATACTCGAGTATTGCTAGTCCAGAGATGTCAGAGAAGCTGAAGACACTCCAATACTCGAGTATTGATGAACATACTCGAGTTTTGAGTTCCAAACTCGAGTATTGAGTTGTGAACTCGAGTTTTCTCATCTTGAAGCTGATTTTTGCTGACTTTAGCTCTGAATTGAGTGATTCCAACTTCCATATGATCTTGGAGGCTTCTAGCATCGTATAAGAACTTGAATAATAATATCTTCATTCCATTCAACAAGTTCTTCCTTTTTCCATCTCCCAACTTGATCATTCTTCATCATTTAACTTCACATCTTCTTGATTCAATTTCTTTCTCTGATTCAGTACTTCTTCTTGTTGAACGTTCTCCGTCATTCAACTTGGACTCATCATTCTTTGCAAGTTCTACCTTCTTCAACATTTCCTCTTCTTCTGATTATTCCCAAAGTCCTTTGATAACTTCTTGCTCCCTTGACATTCTGATATTTACATTATATTGTGTGCAAGAACTTCTTTCTTCAATATACTTTCTTGATCATTCTTACATCTTCTTGCTGAGCCTATGCTGAACTTGTTCCAGAATTTAATGTGTCGACTTTCCGTATCAGCACTATTCATGTATACTCCACTGTAGCTCAAATATGATGAAGTTTCATTCCAACTTCTGTTTGATCATAGAGATTTCCAGTGTCACATATAGTGCAAGTTCTTCTTTCTTGATCAATCTTCATTTTTAAACTTTGCATCTACATTCAATATAAGAATTAGTCAAAGTATAATGTAAATATAGTATGCAACCTTTTTGCTCTTAAGAATGACATCTATATAAGACATCATCAAAACTAATCATATCTAACAAGGACCACTGAACCACTTGGCCATACTACCTAACGTGTGTTCACAACACTAATCACAATCACGGTTTACACATGCATATAATGTCACACATAATATGTGAGAGAATAGTTACTATCTGGATGCTTTACCATTTCTCGAATTTCCTTCCAATCCTTTTATTGTCCCAGACAAACTTTGAATCCTATAAATACACATTCACAGACGACGGCTTATTACTTGTCCAATTCTTTCAAAATACTAGGGTTAGTCTTATATCTCACATGAACATAACCTTCAAATATGGAAAACAGGATCTTCTAGTTTCCCTGGCCAGTTTTAGTAAATTCATAACTTGGGTTCTAGACCTTCGATTAATATGTTCTAAGATTAGTTTTAAAGCCTATAAGGTCTACTTCTTCTGACCAAATTTCACAGACAGATAAGGTCTTTTGCTTGGTCAAAGCTTCACACAAAAATAGGAACCCAAATATGGCAACAAGGACTTTACAGTTTTGCTTGTCTACTTTGAAAAAAAATCATAACTTAATCTATAAAAGTCCAATTGAGGTGGTTTTAAAGGCTATTGTTGGTCGATTTCCTTGATGGCAAGTGAACCAGTCGAACAAGTAATAAAGTGAAAGTAGAGTATCGTCCCACAGAAACTGAGATACCAAAGAGCGACGCTCAAATGCTATGATAGTTGCAATCAGAAAGTAAATGTAGTTGGTTGGAAGGTTTTGGATGATTATGCTAATAACAGAAATAAACAAAGGAAATCGAAGAAGATATCAGTGAGAAATTAGGCTGAACTCGGACTCTTCCTTAAGTGCATAATTCCCCTAGTTGCTCTACTCATTGCTATAGCATCTATACTGTATAGCTTCCGCAATTGCTACAACATAAGTACTAGCTACAAAGCTATTCGATTAACCCACCGCTAGAATCTATCGGAGCTTCTGCATCCGATACATATGATATTAACTATACTCATTCCATATTCCTATGGCAACTTTCTAGTTTTTATCTCGCATTATACTCGTGGTGTATCGGTTATGAGAGGTAGACCCATTCCCGAAGCCTACAATAAATATGTCAAGCCTTTGGCTACCTAGCAAACATCTTTGTTTCTCGAGGTCTAGCCTCGACTCCTTGCCCGAAGCCGAGACCACATATCTAGCCCTTAGATTCCTCTAATCGACTAGTAATTAATTTACTGATAAGCAAATCGAATCTATTAAATTAAGAACTTGCAACTGGGTTCATACACGCTTAAGGATTCATCCTCGTTCAACCATCAGAAAGTTAGTTCATGACTGACGAAGGAAACACAAAACAGATAATAACAGAATGACCCATGATCTAACTACTGAAATTAAACAACTGAAAATATAAAGCTTGACGGCGTTCTAACGTCGTGGATGAAGCCTTGTCACGTCACCACTCCATGTCTTCTTCCCTCCATCTTACTGTGAGGAAGGATGATGGGTTATCCTGGAAATCTTGTGCTAGTGAAGTCTTTCACTCTTCTTTTGAGTCGGCTGAATGTGAAGTCTCGTGTTGGCTCTCTGTGACTCTCCTCCAGGGTTGACTCACTATTTTCTTTTATATTCAGGCTTCCGTGTGACGCAAGTTAGGCTAGCTGGGCTTTCCAAATCTGTCGAGATCTATCCATCTTCTGTTTGTAGATTGATTCTGCTGATACTGCGGGATTCTTCAAATCTTTCCGTTTCGATCCTCCACATCTTCTATTTCATTATGTCAGCAATCTACCTATTGATCTCGATCTTTTATTTCTATCCCTGAAATCAGCTAGATAAAAAGGTCAGAAAATATGTCGCATAGCATTGCGTCCTTTACTTTGCTATAGCTTTCTTTATGCCTTTTAGTGCACTTTGAGTTGTAGGAATGCTATAGCATAGTATCGGCTTTGCTATATGTTCTTCCCTAAAAACAATGTAACTTGCTCTTTCCTTAGCACATGTTTAGGATGTAAATGGTTTCCATCCCTCAGTTCCTTATATCATGAATACATGCCTTTTTGCTTGGGTTATTTGTAGTTTTACGCTCTTATTTGCCATACAATTCAGTCATGAAATATAGGGAAAACATGGCATAATCTGCACTCATCAGCTATAAAACCCTTATTAAGTCTAGTTTTAGGGAAAAAATTAGGGTACTTAGCCAATTGGATGTTCAACATTCCAGAAATCCCATTTATGAAACATTGCCCTAGAAACTTGCCAGTTTTAGTGCCACAACTTTAAAAATTTATATCTTACAATATACTAATTGAAATGGCACTGTTATTTATCAAATTAAAGCTTAGGAAATTCATTACCATCTTGGAAATTTTCGGGGTCATTGGACAACATTTGTTTACCGAAAAACACAAAACAATTGGACTGCCACGCAGGAACCAAATATAGCCTATACTAACTTTTAAATTTCAAATTCATTTCTTCTAAAATCACACCAACAACCTATTCCTAAACAATTTTCCTAAGGAATCTGTTGGAGATCTTAAAATTAGAAAATTCATAGCCCTTCTCTAAGCCTTGTTCAACTGAAGTTTAGAGTTCTAAAACAACAATATACCAATTCACAATTTAACCACCAAACTACGTTCATAAACTTTCAAAACACCATATAATCACATACATATGTACAAATCACCATGAAGCTCAAAGAACCCTAACTGGTCGAAAATGTAGGTTTTCTTAAAATATTCAAAAACTCTTTAAAACCTCAAACCAATCGGTTCAAAACAAATCTTACGCTTACCTTATCACGATTCCGTAATCAGTTCAAAAATCTGGCGGCACCTCCACCATGTAGATAGCACTATACACCTCTGATCAAGAATTCATAACCTTATAAATATTTCCCTCACCAAGAGGAACAATGTTAGAGAAGGCTTCAGGAGCTAGAAACGCCAAATCGGAGGTGAAATCAACTCAAGACTCCTTCCTTTCTCCCTCTTTCTTTCTCTCAGCCTCCCTTCTTTTTTTTTTGGTTCTAGCTAACTTGAATGAGATGGGAATTGGAATAATGAATATTAAGGGAATGGAGTGCCGCACAAGACAAATAAAAGAGAGGTGAGGTGGCAACATTTGATAAAATGAAAGAATGAATGGCATGGAGATTTGGGAGCATGTGTGTCTGTGTGTATCTTGACCAAATGGGTTGACAATTTTGCACGCCAACTTGTTGGTCAAGAAGCATATGGCAACAAGGAGAGGTGGCGAATATTAATTTGTCACTTTGTTACACTTATTTACATATTTAACCCACCAATAACAATCCTCTATGTGTCCTTACTCATTTTCATACAAGAGTCAAAACAGGCAAAATTTTCAACCAACTTTGATAATTCATATCTCTATATACAAATGTCCAATTGCAATGATTCCAAAGGTTATGTAACCACTATTGAGTCTATATTTGTAGATAAAAAAGTCTCCCATCGTCAAACACACGTAATCTATTCCAGATTCATCAACTATTATACATTGGTCTAGAAAATGTTCTAGATACAATAGCTATCTTTAAAAATTCATAACTCATCGTGTACAAATCCAATTGACATATATGATATATCAAATTAAATATTATCATGTATAATTTAAATATGAAAATTTTCATAGCCATTGGATATCAATTTCTTAGTCAAAAGAATGTCACAAACTGACTGCCTTCCAGAAACTCTAATATGCCATCATCAAGCGAAATTCCCTTTTCATTCTCCTATTATGCCTCACTTTTGTCAAGGAAGGGAAGGCCTGATGAATTTCCTTGACTCTCGAGTTTGGTGTTTGAAAAATTCAAATACGTGTCCGAACTGGAGACCAGTAGATTTCCCAGACTCAAGAACTAGGTGGCGTGTTCTGGTGTTGCCAACACAAAAGTGACCTTGTACTTTGTCATGATGAGGGGACATGTGTCATATTTCTATTACGCCAATGCAAAAGTGTTGGTTATGATTAGTTTTGATGATGTCTTATATAGATGTCATTCTTAAGAGCAAAAAGCTTGCATACTACATTTATATGTTACTTTGACTAATTCTTATATTTAATGTAGATGTGAAGTTTACTAATGAAGAACAATCAATAAAGGAGACTGAAGAAGGAAGAACTTGCTGAATATAATGGGAATATCAACATTCAAGTTCTTGTGATATTGGAAGTCTCTTTGATCAAGTGGAAGTTGGAATAGCTTAATCCGGAGTTAAATTAAGCTATTTGAAGCATCAGCATGAATAGTATCGTATACGTGAATAGTACACCGTATACATGAATAGTGCCATACGGTATGAAAAGTGTCATACGAATCAGTATGTGTTTGCTACAATGATTTTGCTCTTGGAATGAGTTGCCTCGAGGTGCTCCACTAATTGCCTCAAGTCATTTCTCCAAATTCACTCAGAATGGCAAAATCGTAATTATGTTGAAGTTCAGTTTTAATGGCAAAATCGTAATTTTGATGAACTTCTTATTCTGCCTCCAGTCAATCTCCATGCATTACTCTCGACATTACTCGAGTAAGAAAATAAATGGAACGCGAGTAAGCTACTGTTCATCATACTATGTTTGCCTCTGTTCTGCATTTTTCATGGGCGATGTTCAGTGTTTCGATGATATCTCCCAAACCAGAGATCGGATTGAGGTGAAACCAGTGGTATATGAAACTAGACTTCCAATGCGTCATGTTGACATAAAATTCAAGTCCAAAGGAGTTCAGATGAGGGAGCTATGAATTTTGGAAGATGACAGTGAAATCAACGTCACACAGCAGACCAAGCTTTGGTAATTTGAGTGTATCTCACAAACAAAAAATCCAAATGAGCTGAAACCAGTGCCATTTGAAAATAGACTCAAATAAATTTTCAAAAACATCAAGATCATGAAAAAAAAAGATCCATTGAAGGAGATATGATGTTTTGAAGTTGATAGTCTGTTCAGGATGTTGCAAAAACGCTGATTAAGAAGAACCTCCATTCATTTGATAATAACAGACGAAATACAACTAGTTTGGAGCTGATTCTTTTTGCATTGGAAAGAAGAATTAAAGAGCTTTCTGAGGATGGTTGCAGAAAACAAACAGAAGCCTCAACGGCTACTTCCAACAGAGCGAAGCACTTGATGGAATGAGGTGAACGTATTTAATGAAGGCACGGATGTTTCAATGATTTCAACGGATATATACGAAGATTCAACGAAGCTGAGTAGGAAGAGAAACTGCAGCGAAGCACTTGACAAAACAAGCAAAATGGAAAAACATTTAAATTCGCCAACGACTATCTCTCTTTATACAGATGAACACCACAGCAAGCATTTAATGAAGTTAAATGGCGGACAAAAGAGAGAGGAAGCACGTACGCCTAAAGAAGACTATTCTAAACGGACCAAAATTCAAAATTGTTACTATTCACAACGGCCGAAACGCAACGGACGAATGCTTCCAACAATTGTCTATAAATAGAGAAAGAGCGAAGGAAGAAGTGCAGAACAACAGAGACACGAGCTTACATCTTCAATATGTCAATACTCCGATATTCACTTACTGTTCTTAATGCTTACATAGTTTACCGTAGAGAGTGAGATGATAGATTATGTACTTCAGTGATTATTATTCATCTACTCGTGAGAGAGTCTAAACACATATTTGATTATCTCGCTTAGTGATCAAATCTCAAGGTTGTGGAACCTTTGAGTATGGGTGTACAATTACAACTTGTAAGGGAGTGAGTCCTAGGGAGAAAGGATCATCCCGAGTACGAGTCGGTAATTGTATTCTGCGTAAGAGGATATCTCGAAAGAGATTGTAAAGGCTGCACAAGTGCCGGCTAAACTTGTGAGGTTGTAAAGGCTTTTCTCTTGTGCCGGTTAAATAAGGAGATAGTGGATTGAAAATCTCAAGTGGAGCTTGGGGACCGGACGTAGGTCATCGTGGATTGGACCGAACCAGGATAATCACGGTTGCATATTCTCTTCCCTAAACTCTTATAATTCCAAAGTATATATGTTTGAATGTCGACTATTGCTTTATAAATTATTATTTTCATTTAAACTACCTTCAGTAAGTTGCGAAGAGATTTTCAAAGTTCCTAAAATTTTATCAGACACCCAATTCACCCCCCTCTTGGGTGATAGCCAGGTCTTACAAAAAGTGTGTCATGATGAGAGGACACGTGTCATATTTCTATTGTGCCAACACAAAAGTGTGTCATCATGACCTTCTTTACTAAAGTTACTTTAAGAAAGCTACTTTATCAGTGCCTTCTCAGGATTTTGCTAACGTTTTACTCGATATTGCGGAACGCATACCAAGACCCACCAAATGACACCAAGTTAGACTCTGTGTATGGGCCCCCACAAAGAACCAAATACCGACATCTTTTCCCAAGAAACGCATGGTATACATATATGCCATGAAAATACCATGTACACACCTTTACCGGCACATTTTTTCATGACTAATCATTTCATACCTCATGACATAGTTGGGTGGCATCTCCCTACCAGCCAAAAGACACTGTATATGTGTCCATTATCCTTTTGCACTGACACTTTAGTCCTACCACCTACATATACTAGCCCTCTACCCGGTAGGACCGAATCACATAGTCCCTAAGAGTCATTCTATATCTCGACATTCTTGGGACTCTTCCTGCGCTGGGCTTAATCATCTTCCTGATGTAGGCTTATCCTCGAGTCATTAGGCCTGAAACTCAAGATATTACACCATTTTCCATAGCCAGCACCTTTGCCCCCTCAGTCAATCCGTCTATTATGTTGAATGACAAGTTGACATAAGGAAAAAGAGCACTAGCGAAGGGTATTGCTGTCATGAAGGAGGTCCAACAAGAAAATTAAGAGAATGGGGAGGAAACTTATTGTGAGATGGAACAAGAAAGGAAAAATTGTTAAATCTAACAAGGTCAAAAGCAACGTACCGTGGTAGCTAATGAACTGATTGCACAATTTGTCATTTTCTTTTTCCATTTCACAATAAGTTTCCTCTTAATTTGCTTTCTGGACCTCCTTCATGACAACAATACCATTCCCCAGTGCTCTTTTCTCTTGTGCCATCTCGTCATTTGATGCAATAGATGGATTAGCGGAGGGGGCAAAGGCGTTGGCTATGGCAGAGGGGCGACATGGTTAGGATCATTAGAACTTTAGCCATTTGTTGCCATCAACAAGCCTTAAGGAGGAGGTGGTGGAAAAGGGGGCGGCGGTGGAGGAGGAGTTCCCTAAAATCTTAACATGATGACGTATGAATCACAAGGGTCAAGGAATGTTGAGTTTAAATAGAGGTCTAACGGATTACGAAAGGTTATGACTTATAAAGCTCTAACGGGATTACAAAGGCTATAAATTATGAAATAATTAGATGATGAATGTTTCTAAAGGATGTTATATTTTGTCTTCACTGATATAAGTAATGGAAGAAGAATCATATGTAAGTGTTACATTACAGTTATTTCTTAAGAATTGTCATTGTTGTCACTAAATAAATGATGATTATTAGCTATAACCTTTATTTTTATGTTTTCATGAATTCCACTTTGTAATACATGATTGTGCACATAATTAACTGTTACAAAAAGCCTTGTATATCCTTGTGCGACTTCCACCTCGACATACCTGATGTTTCTTAGTTGTAACCGTTATGTATTAAGTGTTATAAATGCTAAAATTATAGTAGTGAAGGTGATTGAGAAAAATGGAAGGGAAAGGTTGTTGTTCTCATTATTTGACTCCCAAAGTAGAGGTCAAGAAGGAATTGTATCATGTTAAGCTCGAAGAGGGTACGAAATAGGTGTTTCTTGTTTTAAGCTCAAAAAGGTTAAAAAAGAAGTAAAACCCAAGGTCAATGTCAAGAAGGAAGAAGCCACAATAAAGACAACGTCTGTATGTGGTGGTGGACGACATGGCTTTTAAAGAAAATGAATGTATATGAATCAATGAACAAAAAATTGGATCCGGCATTCAATCATATATGTACGGGTTTAAGGGTTAATGGGTCAATTTGGGGTCAGGCCGACATATTAAAATAATGCAATTAGTTAACAATAACTAAATATAATGATGACTCCCACTCAAAAGTACATTAAAAATATATTTTAGATATATTTGAGGATTTATGAATGCTAAAGTTGAGGGATCTAGTTGATTTTTTTTTGGGAGAGATTAATTGTTTTTGCATTATTTGAAATATTTTATTGTAAATATCATAATTTATAAATATGAAAATAATTTATATAGGATAATAAATATTAGTAACGAAAATTTAAAGTATTTTGAAATTAATAAAAGAAGACTGACAAAAAGAAATTAATAAAAAAAGAGCTCCATAACTTCCGTTATTATTAATATGGGTTAAAGTCCTAATTTACCACGGAAGTTTTGCTAATGGAGCATCCAGACCCGGAAGTTTTTATGGTATCATTTTTGCCCCAGAAGTTTACAAAATGGAGCAAATATGTCCATCAGTTAATCTTGACCGTTGGATTGGTATCATTTTTACCCCGGAAGTTTTTAAAAATTTGCTCCTAAACAAAACTTCCCGGGCAAATTTGATCCTAAAAAAAACTTCCAGGCATATTTGCTTCATTTTGTAAACTTCCAGGGCAAAAATGATACCACAAAAACTTCCGGGTCTTTGGATGCTCCCTTAGCAAAACCTTCGTGGCAAATTAGATATTTAACCCTATTATTATTATTATTATTATTATTATCATTATCATCTCTCGTATTTTCTTTTCTTTTAGTTATTATTGTTTTTGGGTTAAGGTGCAAATTGGAAAACGAAGTGTTATGCTAAGAGCATTGACAGAGATGTGCCGTGTCTCTCAAAATAACCAGATTCAATAAAAGATTTGCAGTAATAGGAAACCTGGATCGTTTTCCCAACGAATTTGTGGCAGTTTGATTGGACAGTAACAGCGAACAAAAACAGTAAAAATGAGGGGTTTTTTTTGGTTCAGACAGAATAAAAACGAAAATAAACAGAAACATAATGAAACAAACACAGATGTCTGGTTCAAGAGTTATGGGCTTTAATTACAAAATTCGACCCAAATAAAAATCTAAAAATATACATCTGACTTCGGCCCCAAAATCAACCACCCTCTTGTTCAAATTTTCCCTTCATGTATTCATAACAATTGTAGCTCTTTGAATCATCTGAAATATGAAACAAAAATGAGGCCAATCCGATGTCTGGTTCAAGAGTTATGGTAAAAATAGTAAAGCAATGTAAAACTGGAATTTTATCATTAAAATGACTAAAATCTAATGAAAGGCCCAAAGCCCAAATAAGCATAAAAGTCATTAGTTATTAACTAAAGAGTCCTAAATTATTAATCAAGAGTATTAAAGAAGTGTATAGAATATTCAATTATCAAATCCCCCACTTATCTTTTTGCACTCCTGAGCAAAATTCAAAGAAAAAGACTAAAATGAAAAACTCTTCTTTTCTAACAATTGCTAACAATGCAAAAATTGAACAAGGGACACAAAGCTTCAAAAGACCAATCAATCAAGACCAAAATCCTTTCATCTCAAATTACAATTCTTAGTAATCTCAATCAATGATGCTAATCACAAAAGATGGTCTCTCAATTGATGCCCTCAATTAATCAATCTCTCAAGTATTTAAGGTAAATAAGTGTATCGCTCAAATTCTACTCAAGAAAATTGTTCTACCATAAGCTTGCTCAATTTCTACGTCTCCACTACTCATAACACATGCATGCACAAATCAAGAGAGCTTATTATTAAAGGTTGTAATGGGGTTAGGGTGAAGGTAGGTAATAGTATGAAATGAGAGGTTAAGCACCAAAGAAATTAAAAAGAGCACTGATTAACACAATCATTCTCTATGTATGAAAAATTTTAGAGTAAATACCCTTTTGGGTCCTTGGAAAAAAACACGGACCCCATTTTGGTCCCTTACACAGAGAAATGCCCTTTTAGTTCCTAAAAAGGACGAATAAGGGTTGATTGGTGAACATTTTGGTCCCTCGCAAATTTCCAAAAAGCCCTTTTTAGTCTATAAAAATATCCCATTTTAGTCCCTAGGAACTAAAATGGGGTCCGTGTTTTTTTCCAGGGACCCAAAAGGGTATTTACTCAAACTTTTATTTTTCTCATATATCTCCAATTTCTTTTATTTTTCTTTCTTTTCTTTTCTTTTCTCTTTTTTTTTTCTTTTCTTTCTTCCTTTCTTTTCTCTTTTTATGCTTTTCTTTCTTTCTTTCTTTTGTTTTTTTTGTTTTGTTTTGAGAAACTATATACATAATCACAATAAAAAAAAATCAAATATCTCCCCCCCCCACACTTAAATTGTTGCACTCCTGAGCAACCCCCACACTTAAACACAAAACCAAAGTGAAACCAATGCTCAATAAATTTCCAAAGTGTGGAATAAAATGGTTTTACGCTTGGGCTTGTAATGTGGCTTGGAAAAGAATGAGTCAAAAAGGCACAAAGGGGCTAGCAAAGGAAACATAATGCAAGGGAAAGCTATTTTGCCAAAGTGGGGAAAAGAAAAGAAATAAAACAAGCTTCCATCATATTTATGCACGTAAGTGAAAGATGTAGTTTCAAAAAGAAAATGAGCAAGTTCTAGAGAACACAAATCATGAGCAGATACACACATGAAAGAAAGAATGGTAAAATATGAATTCCATTCATACATGCCCAAAACCTCACAAGGTCAAATACCAACCTAGGCAATCAACACCACCAAATCAGCTACCAAGACATGTAATCAAAGAGTCAAGAATTGCAGACCAAACATAATGATCCATTAAAACCAAAATATCCAAGTTCATAATATGCAGCAATCATAGAAAGAGAGACTGTATTTATTTTCAAAAAAGCAAAGTGGAAAAATGGAAACAAATAAAAGAAAGAGGGAGAAGAAAGAAGAATACTCCCCAAGGGGTTTATGGAGGATAAATGGCATTGATGAGGAGAATCTTTGCTTCCTCAGGTTGCTGCTGGGATCCCTCATGAAATGGCTTGAGGCGATGCCTATTTACCTTGAAGGTTCGTCCTATGGGTGGATCACATAGCTCAACTGCACCAAATGGAAATATGTTAGTGATCACAAAAGGGCCATCCCATTTAGATCGAAGCTTACCAGGCAAAAAATTCAAATGAGAGTTAAATAGAAGAACTTTCTGGCCCACAGAAAATTCTTTGCTCAGAATATGCTTATCATGGAATGCCTTAGTCTTTTCCTTGTACAATCGCAAACTCTCATAGGCATCCAATCTAAGCTCATCTAACTCTTGCAACTGTAGCTTCTGTTCCATCCTAGACTTAACCAAATCCATGTTACACTACTTAATGGCCCAATAGGCTTGATGCTCTAACTCAACTAGAAGATGACATACCTTACTAAAGACAAGCCGATAGGGAGACATCCCAATTGGAGTCTTGTAGGCGATGCAATATTCCCACAAAGCATCATCTAATTTCTTATTCCAATCTTTTCGGGTAGAGTTAATAGTCTTATGAAGGATTTGCTTAATCTCTCTATTTGAGACTTCAGCTTGACCGTTGGTTTGAGGATGGTAGGCTGTGGAGACCTTGTGAAGCACTCCATACTTGCATAACAAGGCACCCATGCTTTGGTTGCAAAAATAGGAGACTTGGTCACTGATAATAGCTCTAGGAATGCCAAACCTGCAGAAAATGTTAGACCTAACAAAATCCACCACCACAGAAGAATCATTAGTCCAGGTGGCTTTCGCCTCAACCCATTTCGAGACATAATCAACAGCTAGCAATATGTAAGTATAACCATATGAAGCAGGAAATGGACCCATAAAATCAATACCCCAGACATCGAATATCTCACAAAACAGTATAGGGTTCTGGGGCATCTCATGCCTACGGGAAATACTCCCTGCCTTCTAACAGTTATCACATGACTTACAAAACAAATGGGAATCATGAAATAGGAAAGGCCAAAATAATCCACTATCTAACACTTTCCTAGCAGTTCTTTGGGGTCCAAAGTGACCACCACAGGCAGAAGCATGAGCAAAATGCAATATAGAGTGAAACTCATGATCAAGCACACATCTCCTAACTACTTGGTCACTACACAATTTCCATAGATAAGGGCATCCTAAACATAATATTTAGACTCACTTTCCAATTTTAGGGTTTGGGCCCTAGTGGTGTCTATAAGAAAAACACCAGCTACTAAGTAGTTAACCAAATCAGCATACCGTGGGATCTTACCTTGCAGCTGTAGAAGTTGCTCATCAGGGAAATCATCCCGAATAGAAGAGGGGTGAGAGGGAGAATGGGTGATGCGACTCAAGTGGTCAGCTACCCAGTTTTGTGCTCCACTTCTGTCTCGAATCTCAACATCGAACTCTTGGAGCAGTAACATCCACCGGATGAGTCGTGGCTTAACATATGACTTTTTCAAAAGAAACTTTAAAGCAATATGGTCAGAGAAAACAATTACTCTACTTGCTAGCAGATATGACCTAAACTTATCAAAAGCAAATATAATAGCCAACAACTCCTTTTCAATAATGGTGTAATTAGATTGGGCAGGATCTAAAGTCTTAGAGGCATATGCAATGACATGAGATAATCTTTCGACCCGTTGTGCCAAGATAACTGTTACACCCCCACCGGCCTCGCTCTTTCGGGTGGCGGGTTAAAGGGATTCCTTTACTTAGTTACTTTCCTTCATTATTAGGTCCATTTAACATGAATCAAAGTGAACGCAACAGATCATTTAACTGGTTTGGACAATCTACTGTACTGGTAAAAGTAAAGTAAACGGAAAGTAAAAGTCCTCGTAGGGTTAAGGGTACAATCATCCAAATATAAATACCAAAAATATAAGTAAAGTCATCTCCAAAATACAAAACATAATAGGGCATCCCCTATTCTTCAACTGCACTGATACGCCCTACCTTTCCAAAAAGGTTTTCCTCTTCAGGCATGTAATATCCTGAACTTTGGACTTTGAGAATTGAGAATAAGCCTAAAGTAGGCAGACGACTAAGCCCGGTTCAGGAAGAGTCACAAGGTTGTCAAGAGATAGGAAGCCTTTTAAGGGCTAAATAACTCGGCTATACGGGTCATTTTCCTAGTATGTATAAGCTATGGAATTAGAGTGCCAATGGAAAAAGGGGCACAAAAGACCTATATGGTGTTAATCAGTTGGTAAAAATGTCATTTAGATATGTCCTAAGGATGGGGCAATTAGCTAAGCAAAAATGTGCTAAAATAAGTGTGCACATGACATTTCCTGGTCAGGTGAGGATGTCATTTTGAAGAGATAAGAATGAAAAGTCAGCTATAATAATTACTTGAGGACACGTGTCACTACGGGATTAAAAGCAAAAAGTAAGTAATGATTACAAGGGCAAAATAGTCAAATCCTTACCCCTTAAGCATTCAATTTTTTCCACCTAGGAAAGAGAAGGAAAAATCAGATGATTTTATCTACACTTAGGCGCAAACACAAAATACGGGTCCCACAGGATGTTAATCGGTAAAAAGGGGACCGATAGGGACCAGTTAGGGGCTTCTTTTGGACCGAATGAGACAAATGTGGGGCCACTTTGGGAAGTCAAGATGGCGCCAGATATGGATGGGTAATCAGGGGAAAACATCTAAAAATTTGAAGAAAAGTACAAAAGACAGCACCCTGTTAACAAGCGGGACCCCAACATGGACCGATAGAAGGAGACTGGACCGTATAAAGTGGAAAAAGCCTGAAAAATAGGTGAGGGAAGATTTGGTGGGCCTAAAGTGGCGCCACCCAGCCCCCATAATTATTATAAATTTACTTGAAGAAAAAGAAAAGAAAAATCAGTCCAAAAGTCAAAGTGCGGGACCCACTTTTTGGATAAAAAGAGAATAAATCAGATAAATTGAGAAAAATAAAATAAAATCATGAGATCTGATTTTTGGGCCCAAAATGGTGCCACATGGCCCTAAGAAGTGTCTAGAAAAATTGGGGAAAAATAAAAGAATAATAAAGAAGTTCCAGGCCAAAATTGGTAATTTTCATAAATTTCGGGCCAAAGTAGGTAATTTTCCCCAAATGAAAAGTAAAAATCTAGATATTTTCCATGGGGAGGCGCCACATGGAAGATTCAGGAGCTCTCTGTATTTTTCTTGGAGATAAGGTCAAAATTCAGATGAATTCCATTAATTACTGGACAGGGTTTTACTCTAGTTATTCGGGACTGATCTGTTACCTTTACTATTATTAAATACACATTCTCTCTCTCTCCTAAACCAAGGGAGCAAGAAATTTTTCAGAGGAAAACAGAGGATTTCAGCCAAATCTCCATAGCGAAAAAAAGGTCCAAGCTACAAAGATCATCAACCAAACTTCCGATTCAAGTAAACACCGAAAACCCAAACCTTTGAAACTTGAACCTGTGATTTTCGTTCAAGAGGTTAGGGCTTGGCGTTGAAATCTAATTTTGGAGTTTTTGATGGTATTAATGTGTTTAAAACATGATTTTGTGTGGGGTTAAGCTATGGTTTAATCTTCTGAACTCAAAAACACCGAAAAACCCCTAAGAACAAGTTTGTTGTTGATTCTGGAAATTCTGGCAGCGAACCTTCAAGTGAGTTTTAAAAATGGTAAATGAACTCGGTTTCGGCTGAAATTTTACATGGATAAATTAAACATCATGAGGTTCACTTTGATGTATAATTTGGATTTTTCTACTAGGAGATAAAAATTGTTAAAGTTGGCTCAGAAGCATCAGACCGAATCTGGACCAGAGAATGGAAAACATGATACATGCCAAAATATGTGTACTTTTGAATTCTGGAAATTTTTTACTAAACTATATACATTTAAATGGTTTAAATGACGTTGATTTCATACAAAAATGATGTTTTTGGAATTTATTAAAAATCGTGGAAGTTGGGCCAGATTCACTGGATTTCTTGAAAATTCTGTGTGGGCTCGGTTTTGGCAAAAAGAATGCAAGGGTATTTTTAGAAATACTAAAAACATGATATTTTGGTGTTACTTAGGGCAAGGGCATACTTGGAAAGGCGATCATGCATATTAAAATATTAAGACGGTGCATACCCCATCAGGTAGTAACCGCTTTACTCAGATATCTTTATGTGTTTTGTTGTATGTTTGTGTTTGCCATGTGTGTTTTTGAATATTTCTTTGCCAAATATGCATACAGAGTTATGTGGTTCCTAGTGCTAAGGATGATCAGTTTGAGGCTGGCCTTGATTGGTGGTTGTACGGGTTGAGGAATAGTCTAGGGCTGGCCTGGTAAGGGCGGCTTTACGGGTTGTGAATCCGGTGAGTTCGAGGCTTGCCTCTGTAAGACAACTGTATGGGTTCTACGGATTGTGATGTGTGGTTATTGTGGTATGTTTCTGAATGCATATGTGGTATGTTTGGCATATTACTTGTGTTATTATATCTGGCATGGTTACATGCATACACTTTACATATTTAGTATTTGAGTATTGACGGTTACTCTGGGGGCCATTATTGGACTCCAGACATTTCTGAAACTAAAGGGGTACGTGCCTGAAGAGGAAAAACCTTTTTGGAAAGGTAGGGTGTATCAGTGTAGTTGAAGAATAGGGGATGCTCTATTATGTTTTGTATTTTGGAGATGACTGTACTTATTTTTTTGGTATTTATATTTGGATGACTGTACCCCTTAACCCTTCGAGGACTTTTATTTTCAGTTTATTTTACTTTTACCAGTACAATAGATTGTCCAAACAGGTTAAAATGCTCTGTTGTGCTCACTCTGATATCAGTTAAATGGACCTAATAATGAAGGAAAGGTAACTAAGTAAATGAATCCCTCTACCCGCCACCCGAAAGAGCGAGGCTGGTAGGGGTGTAACAGGGCACGTACTCCTGTAGCTTTAGAAATGTTTGGAGTCTAATAATGGCCCCCCCAGAGTAACCGTCAATACTCAAATACTAAATATGTAAAGTGTATGCATGTAACCATATCAAATATAATAACACAAGTAATATGCCAAACATACCACATATGCATTCAGAAACATACCACAATAACCACACATCACAATTCGTAGAACCCATACAACTGCCATACCAAGGCAAGCCTTGGACTCACTGGATTCACAACCCGTAAAGCCGCCCTTACCAGGCCATCCCGGACTGTTCCTCAACCCGTATAGCCGCCAATCAAGGTCGGCCTCGGACTGATCATCCTTAGCGCTAGGAACCACATAAATCTGTATGCATATTTGGCAAAGAAATATACAAAAACACACATGACAAATACAAACATACAACAAAACACATAAAGATATCTGAGTAAAGCGGTTACTACCTGTGGGGTATGCTCAACCTTAATATTTTAATGTGCCTGATTACTTTTCCAATTATGCCCTTGTTCTAAAGATTCGCCTAATTGCTTCCTGGTCCAACTTTAGCAATTTTTATCTCTTAATAGAAAAATCCAAATAATACAAAATTATACATCATAGTGAACCTTAAGATGTCTACTTTCTCCCTGTAAAATCTCAGCTTAAACCAAGTTCATTTAATGTTTTTAAGACTTAGTTGAAGGTTTGCTGCTAGAAATTCCAGAATCAACAAATAAGCTTGTTCTTAATGTTCTTCGGTGTTTCTAAGTTTGGAAACTTAAACCATAGCTTAACCCCATAAAAAATCAAGTTTTGAAAAATTTGAGACCATAAAAAACACCAAAATCAGATTGCAACACCATGCCCTAACCCCTTGCACGAAAATCACAAGTTCAAGTTGCAAAGGTTCGGGTTTTCGGTGTTTACCTGAATTGGAAGTTCGGTTGATGATCTTAGGAGCTTAGACCTTGTTGTGGCTATGGAACTTGGCTGAAATATTCTCTCTTTCTTCTGAAAATTTCGTGCTCCTTGGTTAAGAGAGAGAGAGCACATGTCTTTTGATAATAGCCAAAAAGATCTAGACAGTCCAGAATAACTTATGTTTATTTCTGTCCAGTAATTAATGAGTTGGATCAGGCTTCTTGACTTATTTCCCAAGAAATTCCATAGGGCTCTGGGGAGTGGACAAGTGGCGCAACCCCCTCCATTTGTTTAGATTTTAACTTTTCGAATGGAGAAAATTACCTACTTTGGCCTGGTATTTATAAAAATTACCAATTTTTTGGCCTGGAATTCTTTATTATTCTTTTCTTTCTCCCCAAGCTCTCTAGATGGTTCCTCGGGCTAGGTGGCGCCTTCTGGACCCCTCAAATCAGATTCTATGATTTTATTTTATTTTTCATAATTTATCTAATTAATTCCCCTTTTTCCAACAAGTGGGTCCCGCACTTTGACTTTTTCCCTGATTTTTCTCTTTCTTTTTATTCAAGCTATTTTTTAATCATAATGGGGGCTAGGTGGCGCCACTTTGGGCTCACCAAATCTGCCCTCCAATTTTTTCATTGACTTTTCACTTTATCCGGTCCAACCTCCTTCTACCAGTCCACGTGGGTCCTGCTGGTCAACAGGGTGTTTCCCTGTGTATTTTTCTTCAACTTTCTCCAGATAATCTCCCCTGAATGGACATTCATGTGTGGCGCCTTCTTGACTTCCCAAGGTGACCCCTCACCTGTCCCATTCGGTCCAAACAGAACCCCTAACTGGTCCCTATCGGTCCCCTTTCTACCAGTCAATCACCTGTGGGACCCACATCTTGTCTTTGGGCCTGAACATGGATAAAATCATCTAAGTTTTCCTTCTCTTTCCTGAGTGGACGAATTTGATGACACAAGGGTAAGGATTTGACTATTTTGCCCTTACTTTTCCTATTTTCCCCCTGAAGTGACACATGTCCCAATGTAATCATTACACTGACTCTTGCTTTTTGACATATGACTTTCCAGTGTCTGTTTCTCTTCCTATTTCCTCAAAATGCAGGGGATCTTTATCTATCTAGGAAATGTCACACTTCCTAAACCGGGCTTAGTAGTCCGCTTACTTTAGGCTTATTCTCAATTTTCAGGGTCCAAAGTTCAGGATATTACAATAGCACCAACTGAATAGTTGGAAGCATCACATCAACTCGAAAGGGAGGCACCAATCAGGGGCTGGATCACTGGGGCTGTAGTTAGGCAATGCTTCAAGTGATCGAAGGCTGCCTTGCACTCGTAATTAAATACAAAGTCAGTGTCCTTATGCAGAAGGTTGGACAAGGGTTGAGCAGTCTTGCTGAAATCCCGAATGAAATGCTGATAGAAACCTGCATGACCAAGAAAAGAACGAACTTCCCTCATAGATGCGGGGTAAGCAAAGCAGTAGTTACATCTATCTTAGTAGTGTCTACCTCAATCCTTTTCCTAGACACTATGTGTCCCAAGACTATACCCAACTCAACCATGAAGTGATAGTTATCATAATTCAGCACAAGATTAGACTCAATGCACCTATGCAAAACTCTAGACAAATTAGCTAAGCATGCATCAAAATCAAACCCATATACAGTGAAATCATCCATAAAAACCTCCATGCAGTCCTCTAGAAACTCAAAGAAAATACTTACCATACAACGCTGAAAGTGTCAGGTGCATTGCAGAAGCCAAAAGGCATTCTTCGGTAAGCGTATGTCCGAAAGGGGCATGTGAAGGTCATCTTCTCTTGATCCTCAGGAGCAATATGGATCTAGAGGTATCCGGAGTAGCCATCAAGGAAGTAGTAATGAGACTTACTAGCCAATTGCTTTAACATCTGATCAATGAAAGGTAGAGGGTAATGATCCTTGCGATTGGCTTGGTTGAGTCTCCTATAGTTGATGCAAACTCTCCAACTATTCTAAACTCGAGTAGGAATGAGCTCATCTTCTGATTGGCTACCACAGAGACTCTGAATTACTTAGGAACCACCTGGACCGGGCTAACCCATTGGCTATCAGAAATGGGATAGATGATACTAGCTTGCACAAGCTTAGTGACCTCCTTATTCACCACATCAAGGATAAGGGAATTAAGGCGTCTTTGGGGTTGCCTTACCGGCTTAGCTTCCTCTTCCAACAGAATTTGATGCATACACATGGAAGGGCTGATGCCAATGATTTCAGCTAATGTCCACCCAATGGCTTTCTTGTTCGCCCTCAATAAGCTTAGCAACTTCTCTTCTTGTTCAGGAAGAAGATTATTTGCCACAATGACTGGAAACTGTTCATCCACCTCCAGAAATGTATACTTCAGGTGATCTGGAAGGGATTTCAACTCAAGTTTGAGTGGTTGCTCAGTGGAGGGAAGAAGCTTGGGTGGTTGTTGCAACAACTCTGATATCATCACACTGGAAATGCCTGAAACCATGTTCAAAGAAGTAGAAGAACTATGTATATACAACTCAATGTTAACATCAGAATTCAGCTCATCAAAATCAGAGTTAAGCTCATCAAAATCAGAATTAGGATGCACATCAGGATCAGGATGAAGCTCAAACTCAGAATCAATATCAGAATCCACAAGTAATGCAGAATCACCAAGCAAGTCAGAATCACCAAATAATGCAGCATTAACCAAGTTAGTGCAAATAGAGCACCATTCATTATCAGTGCATGCACAAATGGGAGAATCACTCATAGATGTAAAATCAGGATAATCAGCACACCAATCAGCAAGAACATCATCCAAGCATCATCAATCACATCAATGCAGAAAATAGAATGCTCTTCCCTAGGATGTTTCATGGCATCAAAGATATTGAAATTCACAGATATATCCCCAAACTCCATGGAAAGAGTATCAGAATGCACATCTATATTATTCCAAGCTGTTTTCATGAAAGGCCTCCCTAAAATGATTGGTGACCTACTACTAAGAGACTCACCCTCCATATCTAAGATGTAAAAATTAGTAGGGAATATGAATTCATTAACTTTGACTAATACATCTTCAACTAAACCAGAAGGATGAAAATTACTCCTATTAGCTAACTGAACAACAACACTAGTAGGACATAAAGGACCAAGACCAAGAGATGTATAGACAGATGCAGGCATGACATTAATAGAAGCACCTAAATCTAGCATGCAATCATCAAATCTATAGTTTCCAATAATGCAAGGGATAGAAAATTCAAATATATTTTTTTTCATCGAGTAGAGCAAGCGATTGAGTAACCGATACTTATATTCAAAATAATGATTACAAAGGCGGTACAATGACCGAGAGTTTTCAAAAGTAAATAGCAAAAGAGAGGAAAGTCTTGACGAGTCCCTATGCGTGCCGCTTGCCTTTCTCCTCGGCCTTCGTTCCTCCGTAACCCGTCGCTATATTAAGAGCCGAGGTTCAATGCCCATTGAACCTCGTGTAATCGGTTAACCTCATGTTTATATCCACCACATAGATAGTATTTACCCCAACATCATATGCAAGTCGCACTTAGCATACGGCTCGCACTTCACAATGGTAAGAACTTACCCGAGACTTTGCTCAGACTTTCTCCAGAGCTTCTCTCTCTAACTTCTCTCTAAGAGGCAGATTTTTGGTGTGAGAAATGAAGAAGGTGCTCATGCCTTTATATAGGCAAAAATTGTGCCACTTTGGTAATTTCCATATTCCAAATCTTGTAATTTTCTCTTACCTTATAACCAAGTAAAATCAAAGCATAATGGTGTTTAATTCCTAGCCATGCAGCATGTTGGTCGACATTCAAGGCTGATTTGGCAGCAAACAATTGGTCCAAAAATGGTGAGTCAACTTGCTTTATGGCCGGTTCGGCGATTTTCCTGTTCGGTCTCCGTTTTGCGTCTCTTCTGAGAAATCTCAAAATTCGGATTCATAACTTTGAAGATCTTCTCTTCCTCATCAATAATATCTAATTTAACTTAGATTTTGGTCCCTTACGGTGGTTCCAACAGTCCAGTTGAAGTTTTCTCGAAAAACGTGTCCGAACACGTCCGGTGTCTAAATCATTGTCGGAATCATCAATCTCGGATAATAATTCACCGATTCCAAATATGTCCATATAATTATAAACTCATCTCCGGATGTTGACTTATAATTTATTTTCTTCAAATCCAAAATGTGAATATCGCATTTTTCCCTATTTCGTCTTATTAGGCAAACGCGCTACCGACCTCGGAATTAACTTAGGAAGAGGTCACTTGAAGGTAAAAACTCACTGATCAATATTTTACCTTGACCTTGGAATTCCTATTCTTGGTTCTCTAGATAGGATCCGTTTCCTATTTATTCCATTACTATTCACTATATTATATAATAATACAATTTTACAAAAATATCATGATATTTATTTTTTATTTTTTATTTTTTTATTTATTTTTCTAAGCATAAAATATTTTATTAATATTTTTTTTATTTAATAATTTCGAATTTTTCCAATTTAAAAATAATTATTTAAATTATTTTTAATTCATTTACTTTATACCTTAATTATCCCATTAATTACCGTATTAGAAAATGTCCCTGGATCTTTATACTTGCGAGGCATGGTAGCTGGATGAGTGCTGATACATTATGGTTCAAACTCACTCATTCATTCCCTTTCAGTCGCCTCTTGTTAGTACACAACTCCTTCAGAAACTTGGCATATTTTAGAATTTGTTTGACTGCATCTAAGAGAGGAATGTTGATAACTACCCTTCTGAATGTCTCTAGTATATCCTTCTCCTGTGCGTTTTCTACCAACTTCTTGGATTGAACTGCTCTTTGAGGGAAAGGAAGAGGAATGGGAATGTCTTCCTCTTCACCTTGCTGCACTGCTTTTTTATTTTTAGAGTCAATCTTCACATTTTCTGATTGGAAGTCACATCTGCAGCTTGTTTAGGTTCCTCCAATTGCTTGCCATACCGTAAGGTAACCGTAAGCTGATTCAGTGATATTGCCAACTGGCTAATCTGAGTTTACAAACTCTGAATGGAAGTCTCAGTTTGCTGTTGGAACTACATAGTATTTATGGAAAATTGCTTCATCATATCCTCCAATGAGGAACCACTACTACTAGCATGTTGTTGTGCCGCCTGTCACATATGGCTGGACTAGGAGGTGGTGCTGGCAAAGGAGGTGCAGACTGCTGCTGGTAATTCTGGGGTCTGTACTGTCTCTGCTAGTAATTCCCAGAATTCTGCTGATATTGGTTACTCTGGTTCTGATTCTGGTTCCAACGGAAATTGGGGTGATTTCTCCAGCCCATATTGTAAGTATTAGAAATGTTATGGTAAAAATAGTGAAGCAATGTAAAACTAGAATTTTATCATTAAAATGACTAAAATCTAATGAAAGGCCCAAAGCCCAAATAAGCATAAAAGTCATTATTTATTAACTAAAGAGTCCTAAATTATTAATCAAGAGTACTAAAGAAGTGTATAGAATATTCAGTTATCAAGCACCGAGCATAGAAATGTTTTGAAGGGAGCAAGAATACCAATGAACAATTGAAAGAGAGCAAAAATACTAATGAAGAATTTAAAACTTCAGCAAATAGACCAAAATGGGGATTGTGCTACTTTTACAAGTTTTAAATTCTTCATTAGGATTTCTACTCTCTTTCAATTGTTCATTGGTATTTTTAATCCCTTCAAAACATTTCTCTGCCTGGTGCTCCTAGTGTAACACTTTGTTGGCCAATCTGCACCTTAACCCTTGTTTTTTTAGAAGGATCATTGTAAATGTTTTAACCTAAGGGAATACAACGATAGAGGCGGTGACCTTTCTTAGCAACTACTACCTCTGATCCTAAATATAAGACATATTTTGTCGTATAATTTACACTACAAACTATGTTTAGGACCGGAGCTAGACACAAATGAGCAAAAGAGGACAAAGGATATGAAGCCATTCTTTAATGTTGTTTTCGACTATGTTCTCCTTGTTCTAGGAATATGGCTTTATGTAACCAAATCGAGACGCACCATCTCATCCTCCTTTTTTCACTATTTCAACCTCACCATCTTCACTTGTCGGCTGTCCCCAATCATCCTTCTACATACTCTAGTCCTTTGTTAGTGTCTATAAGTGTGATCACATGATTTGGGGCTTTCGATATAGGGTAGGATCTTACTTTCATGTTTCTTTTGGGGAGAAATTAAAATATATATGTTAACTCCACGGGTTGTTGAAGTTGACACCAAGTTGGCCAAGTCAACTTGGATTTTTCGGTTTGATGCTTTTCCCAATTCACACCTCAAACCTAATTGGACAAGCATTCGTTTCATTGGTTGAACTAGCGAGTCTAATTTTTTTTTCCTTGATCCTAAATCACTCCTGATGAAAATAAATATAATAAAGGGGGTTTATGGTTGTTGGTAGTTTTTTTTTGTCTTTTATTTTTGGTGTTTTTGTGACACCCTTTAGGAAATAAATTAAAGTTATATACACACACACACACATGTATATATATATATATGTGTGTGTGAATATACATATTTAGTTTTTTTTGCCGACCCTAAAAAATAATTCAAATTTTAGAGTCTTGTACAAATAATACTCATATTAAACTACTTAGGCTCTATTTAGTAGAGAGTTTTGGGCAATAAACCGCGTTTTTGAGCGGCTTTTGGGGTCGACTTTTGTTTTTTGTTTTTTACATGTTTGGTAAAGTTGTCAGTCCCATTATGCTTTTGGAGGAAAATGAACTTATTTGAGAAGCTAATTTTCGGATACTAGTACTGGGCAGTGAGATTGCTTACATTGGAACGAGAACAAAGGGCAGTAACAAAAGCATAGTTGTGTAGACGGAAATGCTACTGCTATGGGTTAAAGTTATGCTCTATTATCTCTATCTTTATTTTACCGAGGGGTGCAAAAAGCTAAGTGTGGGGGTATTTGATGAGTACTATTTATGTCATTTTTTTCCCTATAATGTGTGACTATTTTGTATGGTGAATAAGAACTTAAATGTGTCTAATCTAAGCAAATATGTTATAATTCACGCATGTAGGGAAATGTAAGATGAATCTCATAAATCGTGGTAATTGTATAATTATCCTATACATGTGCTTAAGAAAAGGGCAAGTTTGAGGTTTATTGTGAAAGCACATAGCATAGCCGATATCGTACTATAGTATCGGGTAAGCCATAACGTACCCGCAATACAATGTAATTGGAATGCTATGGCATCGTAAGTGAAGCAATATTGTACGCCTTATGTTCTGACTTTTCCTCAAGGCTGTTTCAGGAGATTAAGTACAGGTTATTAGACAGATGTTTAAACGACGGTTGGATTGCTGACGGATTGAATTAGAAGATGTGAAGATCGAAGATAAGATTTGGAGAATTTGGAAGCACCAACAGAATCAATCAATCAATCGAATTTGAAAAGTTGGACCAATTGGACCTGATAGATTTAGAAAGGCCCAGCTCACTGGGCGTACGCCGCAAGGAAACCTGACTATAAGAGGAAAAGACGGATAACCCTAAAGATCTTTGAAGTCGTGAAGAAGCCAGGATAATTCTTATTCGGCTAGACTCCAAAGAAGAGGAGAGAACTTATGAAGCATAAAAGCTCCAGAAGAGACCCAGAATTATTTCCTATAGTGAGACGGAGATTAGAAGACGTGGAGACGTCACGTGACAGGCGCCTCCTACGCCGTCGACCCCTCCGACAAACTTTCTGTTTTATTTCGTTGATTTTTAGTTTACCTTTTTCTATAGGCTATTCTGCTGTGATTTTGTTGTGATTCCCTTATCAGTCATGAACTAAAATTCCTTTGGCTAAGCGAGGATGAATTCTTGAGTGTAGAATGAACCCATTTTGCTAGTTCTTTAATTAAATAAATTTAGTTTGTTTATCAATATTTTAATCTCTTGTCGGTTAGCGGAAGCTAAGGGCTAGATCAGTGGCCTTGACTAACTGGAAGGGAGTTGGGGTTAGACATTTGATAGGATGTGTTTGCTGGGCAGGCTGGTGCAAGGCTTGACCTATCATTGTAAGGTACATGAATGCGTCTACCGCTCATAATCATACACCTTGATTTAAATTGATAATCTGAACTATAAAATCGCCATAGGAATATGGAGAAGTATATCTAGGATTGTACTTATAGGACATGCAAGCTTTTGTATATCTGGGTTAACTGGATAACATTGTGAAAGAAGCTACACTGTAGCATTGCAGAAGCTATGCAACATAATTGTTATAGCAATGCGCTAAGGCAAACTTGGGGAGTAATACGCTTAGGATGAAATATGAGCTCAGCCTATCTTTAAACTGATATCTTCTTGCAACTACGATCAATTGTTTATTTCTTTGTTTGATAGTTATAACCAAAAAACAACTAAACCAATTATAATTTTCTTTCCTTTTTAAACAAAACTGTCTTTGAAATGAGTTTTCATCATCGGTATCTCGGTCTCTGTGGGACGATACTCTACTTACTCTTTATTACTTGTTCGACTGGTTCACTTGCCATCAAGGAAATCGACCAACACTATGTAATCATTTTTTAGTCTATTTTCAATGAAAAGAACTTCCAGCAGTCATATATACACATACTAATCCAAGTTCAACAATAATTATGTAAATGATATTCCAGAATCATAAGTCATTTTAAAAAATTCATTTCTCCATGTACACAAATCCAAATGAGGCATATGACCTACCAAATTAAATATTATTATATCTACTTTAATTCTTAAGACTTTCATAGTCATTGCACACCATTAACACTTTCAAAAACATGACACAATCTATCTATCTCACAGGAAACTACTACTTGGGAGATTAGGATTTTGTACAATTTACTTTCAATGCTTCCAAAATCACTTATTAACCATTATCCTACACAAGCTTTCATTTTAAACACATTAGAAGCATCAAAATGGACAAAATCCTACTCCTCTAGGGTCCCCTAATCTGGCCAAAACTTGAGGTTAAAAGACAACAAAATTATTCTTCCAAGTTTCATTGCAATAACACCATATTTTGGTCTCTAATCACACCCCAACTTCTTGTTGAGGCCTTAATCACACTTTAACCCATTTTTAGACAAATGGGCTACACCTCCCCTTAACACTTAGGGTTTCCAAATTCACAAGAAGACAAGGAGAAGCCACCACAAACTAACAATAAGTTCAAAATACAACAAGAAGGGTAGGGAATACTCACCCTGACTTTGTCCTAAGCTTCTTGCAATTTATCTTTTTTCTTTGGCTCTTAGTGTTTTCAACCCTCTTATCTAAACACCATAAATAAGAGCTTTTAAGAGGCTAGAGGTTTATGTAGGTGAAGATTTAGAAGGGATGGAAACATATACATTGTACTCAGCTTGTGACTTCAAGTTTTCCTTATTCCTCTCCTTCTCCTCTATATTTTAGTTTCCTTTTCTCTTAGGTGTGTGTGCTGATGCAAATGGAGGAGCAAGATGGGATTTAATGGATAAATAAGGGTCCAAGCAGCTATGAGGAGGAGAAAACATTTGGGCACTAATGAGTCATATTTATGCCATTTTTTTCTTGTGTGTTTTGAATGGTGAATCTGAGCTTAATTGTGTTTTATCTGATAAAATGAGTGAGAATTCAGTCACATTGGGAAATAGAGGATAGATTTTGTAAAATGTTGCATTCACCGTATTATCATGTACATGTGCATAAGAAAAGGCTACTTTATAGGTTACTATGAAAGTTCTTAACAAAGCGGATATAATGCTATAGCATATGTTATCCTTACTTCTGTGTTAGCAATTCGATGCGACCACTATGCTGTAGCATCATAAGTGATGCAGAGTTATACGCTATTTTACGTTGATCTTTCCTTGAGAGTTTTTTCATGAATTAAAGATAGGTCATCAAGACAGACGTTTAGACGGCAGTTGAATTGATGAAGGCTGAAATAGAAGATGCGAAGAATCAAAGAAAAGGTTTGAAGAATCCAACAGAATTAAAAGAGGATCAATCAACCTAATTTAGGGATTTGGACCTAGCAGATTTGGAAGGCCCAACTCGCTGAACGTATGGTGTGAAAAGACCTGACTATAAGAGGAAAGCAAGCCTAAATCTACAAGAAGTCAAAGTTGTGAGAGTCAGAGAGTGAGCACAATTCCAATTCGACTGGACTCACACTGAAGGAACGAGACAATCATCAAGAGAGAGAGAGAGAGAGAGAGAGAGAGAGCTGCAAAAGAGACCTAATTCTTCCCCAAAGTTAGACGAATTGTAGAAGATGTAGAGACGTCGCATGACAGGACATTCCCTACGCCGTCGATTATTCCAATGAGCTTCTCTGTTTTGATTTTGTTTTCTTATTTTAATCTTTCCATGGGATGTTTTGCCTTTCTCTGTTTTGTGTTTCCCTCATCAGTCATGAACTAAATTTCCATTGGCTGAGTGGGGATGGATTTCTAAGTTTTAGAATGAACCTAGTTTGCTAAGCTTTTATTTCAATAGAGGGTTAAGGTGCAGATTGGCCAACCAAGTGTTATGCTAGGAGCACTAGGCACAAGAATATTTTGAAGGTATCAAAAATACCAATTCACTGGTATTTTTGCTCCCTTTGAATTGTTCATTGATATTTTTGATACCTTCAAAACATTGTTGTGCTTGGTGCTCCTAGCGTAACACTTGGTTGGCCAATATGCACCTTAACCCTTCAATGTATTTAGTTTGTTTAATAGTAAATTAACGTCTTATTGTTTAGTGGTCGCTAAGGGACTAGATCAATGGCCTCAACTTACTGGAAGGGAGTCGAAGTTAGACCTTTGTTAGACAGTGTTTGCTAGGTGAGCTTGTGGAAGGCTCGATCTAAATTGTAGGCAATAGGAATGGGTTTACCTCACATAGCTAAAACACCTAGGTTAAACTGACATTTTATATTGAAATTCGCCATAGGAATATGGGAAAAGTAGAGCGAGGAGTGTACTTATAGAATGCAGACACTTTTGTATAGGTTAGTGGTGGGTTAGTTGAATAACATTGTGAAAGGCATTTTGCTGTAGCATTGCGGAAGTTGTCCAGCAAAATACTATAACAATGTGTCATATGCAAGCTGGGGGAACGATGCAACTTAGGATGAATTCCGAACTTAGCCTATCTAAACTGATGTCTTTCTATGACTTCCGATCACTTATTTACTTATTTGTCATTAGTAATAGATAAACAAACAAACCAACTCTACTCTTATCACACACAACTTTCATGAGGAACCGACATCATCTTCGGTATCAATAGTTTCTATGGGACGATAACTCTACTACTCTTTATTACTTGTTTGACTGGTTCACTTGCCACAAGGAAATCAACCAACAGGCACCAACTAGCCACTTATTTGCTTGTTTGCCATTTGATTACAACTAAACCATGTAGTTAAGCTCTTGGGCTTTTTCTATTGGAAATTATGCCCTAGGGGCAAGTCATTGTACTTTAAACGTTAATGTCATTTAAAGTATTCTCCATTTCGTTATCATTCATTTGCATGTTTATAATGATAACTGTATCCTTGGATATATCTTATAGATTATCCTAAATGTCCCTGGTCAGCCATCAACGTGGGAGCGAAGATGAAATAAGACCAATATGACTTTGATGAGTATGGAGATACAAATCAAAGTCATAGGTACTTGTAAGAGTACAAGGTGTTGGACCGACCCACTATGAGAAAGTTGTATGGATTTAGTCATAAGCTTATCTCATATATAACCACGTCACAACGCCTTTTGACCTGAGGTCATCATGGATTCCTACATGAGAGTCGCTGATCTTTGACCTAGTCAAAAGTCATCTTTAATCAGGTGATGATAAAGGCTTGGATCGAGATCAGTGGTTGTCATGCAGAGGAATGTGAATGGTCAAGATGGAATTTGTCCCTCACATTTATAGAGAGATAACCTCAATGAGTGAGTTTGAGAAATTTATGGCCATACTATGATGGAAAGGAGTTTCCATTTCAATTGTTAGACTACTCAAGAATCGAGAAAGTAATGGTCAAGAATAGGAAGTTGACATTATCCATGCCTCATCCTTGACCAAATTATCGCGTGACAAAAGGGACGTAACATGGTTGTATCGTATCATCGATCCCCATATGAATTAGGTAGTCGCAATGTCTTGCTAGAGGCCGCTTGCGACTTGTGGGCTGGTACAGTATTGGCCTACTGCCAATCTCATATGGGCATGTAGGGTCACACACAAGAATAGCCCAACATGAGCAATAGTGTCCAGATTCATTGAATCTTAGATATGTCTAAGATTTAATGAATATTGTATTTAATCTAGGATGGATATATATATATATATATATATATATTATTAAATTCAAAAATAATATAATAATATCATTTAATA
This sequence comes from Acacia melanoxylon, assembly GCA_019022615.1. Taxonomy (NCBI): domain Eukaryota; kingdom Viridiplantae; phylum Streptophyta; class Magnoliopsida; order Fabales; family Fabaceae; genus Acacia; species Acacia melanoxylon. The sequence goes on from JAFJYJ010000050.1 coordinate 1,415,205, forward strand.
GAGATTATAATATTATTATATAATATTTGTTTTGTATTTAATTTATTTGATACATTAAATATCTAAAACAAATAGAGATATTGTATCTCAGATTTAATTTTCGAATAAAGATATCTTATATCTGATTTAATTTGAATTGAGATATAGTATCTCAGATTTAATTAGAGATAAATTAAATCAACAGGCTTTTAATTCAGATTAAATAAATAGATTAGATTAGATCTATTAGATAGATTTAATTAATATATTATTTTAATCCAAATTCAAATTTCAAGATTAATAAGGATTAATTTTGAATATATAATATGCCTATTAGGTTTTGAAAAACCTACAGGACATTTTGCAAGATGTATTAGAAAAGCCGCAAGAAACCCTAGAGAAAAGTAGAGACGCGAAAAATACTGAAGGCGCTAGCACGCTGCAGTTGGTGTTGGAGGCTGTTCGTATGGATACTGGTAGAGGGAGTGGATTCGTAGAATCGGCTCCTGTTGATTGAGTAGGATGCACATGAGATCGAATTAAACGAGACGCTCACGAGTTTGTATTAGTACGGTTCTTAACTACCCGATTTAAACGCCGTTGATAGATCCTATCAATAAGATTCGTAAGTTTTTATGGATGAAATCCTTCCGCTGCATGTACAGATCCCAACATTTTCTTCATCCTTTCCCTTGGGCTTCTTGGCCAAAATTTAGAGTATGAGAGATGAGTACAAAGTGTTCTTGAATTATTTGGAGGCCAAGTCCATGACCCTGGTGCGAGTTGTCGAGCTCCCACAAAATAACCAAGTTACCAAATATTTGCAGTATAGGGACAACCTGGATCGTCTCCCAAGGAATTCGCAGTTGGTTTAAATCAATTGGTAAAAATAGTGAATTAAATGGGGATTTTGAGGTTTAGTTAAAATTAAAAAGAAAGAACTAAAGATAGAATGCAAGGATGAATGAAATGAAGTAGATTAAAAACAATCAACCTAATTGGGATCCAAAATCTTCCATCATCGGACAAAAATAGAATAACTGACCTTGTGATTGATTCTAGACAAACCGAAATCTCTGCATTAGTCTAGAACTCCCTATACTAGACGATCGTCTAGCATTTATTCTAACACGTGGCGAGCTCGGTATACGATCGTACAACTCTATAACCTGGTCCAAACTATGTCCTTGGGATATCAATCTGGATATTAAATCTAACATCCAATCTCTTTCTAAACTCGAATCCGATTAAAGTAAACAGAAACAAGTCAGTTACCAATTAAAACATAAGTCCTCCGGATGACACCATGGAATCCTCAACTCATGGGTCGATCACAGAAACTTAGCCAAGCATTGTTATGTAAGATGAAAGTGAAGAAATAAAGATATTCATCATGACCACGAAGAACATGAACTAGTTCAACATGAACACGAAGAATAACTTAAGAAAAATGAAAGCTTCTATTTCAATATAAAAGTAAATCTCAAAAACATAATGAATCCATAAAAGGAAAAGATGAAGAACATAAAATCAACATAAATAATTAAAAGAAAATATTAAAAAGCCATACCAAATAGGAGGCACGAAATTAAAGACAGGAATTAAAGACAATACATGAAACTAATAAAGCAAAACTAAAGAAGGAGGCAAGAAATACAAGAAGGAACTTAGAATGTGAGAGATTTTGTTCTTCTCCAAGGTGTGTGTTTCTCTTCAGCCTCTCCATCTATTTATACGAAAATTGGGCATCTCATTCATCCATTTTACAACTCATTTCGTCACTTTACTTAGTGGCCAACATGGAAGAATCATTGAACCACTTTACACCTCCAAAAACGCGTCTGTTTGAAATCTGGATTACACCACGGAAACGGCGGATCTGGACCACGTGGTCTTCATATGAAATGTAGCCCTGGATGTCAGCTTTCCAAGCGCGCAAACCGGACCTCCGTTGGATGTCTGTAGCTCCAGTTATGGATCAAATACCGAACGTTGTTCCGGAGTCCATTGATTGCAGCCTGTTTCGGTTTCTAAGCCCATTTTGGCCCTCTAAACATCTGAGTTAGCTTTTGGGCTCTTCATAGGATTTGTAGGGATTCCTATTAGCTTTCTGAAAATACAAATTATAGATCCATTGGAATTCTATAACTCAAGTTATACCCAAAATACCGAACAGTATTCACTACCCAATTGTAGTAAGAATGTGACTAAAGTTCAATTTTGAATCCAAACTCAAGATGTGACCAAGATAAATGCAAATAAAGTCTAAAAACTCATTAGGAAGATGAAATCATATATTTAATTAATTGATCCATTAAAGCATGACAATGACAGAGTTTTTAGATCTTTTCTGCATTTAAAACAATATGAATTTAAAGGTTATCAGACCCCTACAAGATCTTGTCCGAATTTGACCATTTTACCCTTACAAAATTTATTTTCAAACAAATTGGTAGAATCTTCACACAACTTTGAAAATTCATATCTCACTACAAATATCCAATTATAGTGATTCCACAGGCTATGTGACAATTAATAAGTATATTTTTAGGAAAAAATACCTCTCATAATCAATTACACGTCAACTATTCCAGAATCATCATTTAATGCATACTAGTCCAGAAAATGTTTTAGATTCCGATGTTAACTTCAAAAATTCATAACTCATGGTACACATGTCTAATTAAGCTATATGACTCATCAAATTAAACCTTATCATATCTACTTTGATTCTGAAAATTTTCATAGCCATTGGATATCATTTACTTAGTTAAAGACACGTCACAAGTTGACTGCCTTCTAGGAAATCTAGTTTACCAGCATCAAGGGAAAATTCCCTTTTCAATATTTGTCACACTCCTTAAACTAGGTTTTGTCATCTCCCTAATACAGGCTTATCCTCAAATCTATAGGCCTAAATTTCAGGATATTGAAGTGCGAGTATGAAAGGGAGAAATCAGATTAGGCTAAAAACAATTAAAAATATACTTTAACAAAATAAAAAAAAAAGTAAGAAAGAAAGGGTACATTACCAAAAGTAGGTGTCAAATGTCACATGTTAGTATTATCTATTATAGATGAAGAGGTAACAGGGTATAAAAAATTAAGTATGTGGCTGTGTCAATATATGATGCCTTATGTATGCAAAAAAACCACGTAAAACTAGTACAGACATATGTCATTTATGGGTGCAAGAAATATTGGCAACTCATGTTTCACAATGACAATACATAATTTTATTAGGAGAAATTCTCAAACATATGATATCAGTGTAGATGAAAAGCCTTCATGGACTAATTATGCTACACTATCTTCAACACAAATGAATTAGATTTGTGACACAATTAGAGACCAAATTATACAAGACATATGATCCAATCACTTATGTAATATTATTTGATCAAATTATGTATTTTAGCATTGCTATATTTTCTTAGTTAGCATTTTTCACTTTTTTGTAATTCTGATTTTAATTTTTCTCTTATAATTATCTAAACAACCACTTATATTATCTAAAAATCCACTTATGCTATCGTCATTCTAAACAAGTTTCAATTTCACAAAAGTTACTTGTGCTACCATCAATCCAAACATAAATCATAATATATAATCTAACTTTTACTCAATCTTACTTTTTCATAAGTTATATTACAAAGAAGTTACTTTTCTCACCGCTATCTTAAACACACACACTAAGCCTTATTATATTTCTTGACCAGATGAATGCTTCTTCTTCTTTCTTCTTCTTTTTTTTTTGGTCAAAAAAAACTTATATTAATACTTCAGCAAAAAACCATAGGAAATAAAAGAGCAAAGGTACAATAAGAACTACATATGGAAAGAAAAGACATACTACAAACAAATGAGCAAAAGCAAGGTGATATATTTATGCTATGTTTTTCCTATATGTTTTGACTGTTTTGAATGGTGAATCTGAGCTTAATTGTGTGTTATCTAATAGAATGTTTAAGAATTCATACATATAGAGAAATAGAGGATATATCCTACAAAATGTTGCATCCATATCACTATCCTGCTCATATACATAAGAAAAGGACCACTTTATAGTTTACCGTGAAAGCGCATAACGAAGCTGATATAATGCTATAACATATGGTATGCTCACATCCGTACCAGCAATACAATGCGACTACTATGCTGTAACATCGTAAGTGATGCGGAGTTATGCGCTACGTTATTCTAACATTTCCTCGCGAGTTTTTAGGAAATTAATACAGGTCATCCAAACAGATGTTTAGATGGCGGTTGAATTGATTGAGGCTAAATCAAGAAGATGCGTAGAATTGAGAGAAAGATTTGAAGATCTTGCAGTATTAAAAGAGGATTAATCAAACTGAATCTAGGGATTTGGACCTAATAGATTTAGAAGGCCTAGCTCACTGACGTATGGCGTGAAAATACCTAACTATAAGAGGAAAGTGCGGTTAAACCTAAGGAAGTCATCGAAGTCATGAGAGTAAGAGCAGTCAGTACAATTCCAATCTGACTGGACTCACATCGAATGAATGAGAGAAATATCGATTGAGATAACTACAGACAAGACCCAACTCTTCCCTAGAGCAAGATGGACCGTAGAAGGTGTAGAGACGTTGTGTGACAGGACGCCTCTTATGCCGTTGATCTTTCCGACGAGCTCTTTGTTTTATTCTTTTATATCATTTCTTTAAATCTTTCCATGGGCTGTTCTATGTTACTATGTTTTTGTTTCCCTCATCAGTCATGAACTAAACTTTCATTGGCTGAGTGAAGATGAATTTCTAAGTTGTATAATGAACCCAGTTTGCTAAGTTCTTAATTTAACATATTCAATTTGTTTAATAGTAAATAAATCTATAGTTGGTTAGTGGACACTAAGGGCTAGATCAGTGGCCTTGGCTTACCGGACGGGAGTCAACGTTAGACCTCTGCTAAACAGTGTTTGTTGGGCGAGCGCGTGCATGGCTTGACCTAAATTGCAGGCTACAAGAATGGGTCTATCGCTTATAACCAGAACACCTAGGTTGTCTAAATTGGAAAATCACCATAGGAATATGGGAGAAGTAGAGCTAGGACTGTACTTACAGAATGCAGACGCTTCTGTATAGGATAATGGCAGGTTAGCTTAATAACATTATGAAAGGCGATTTTGCTGTAGCATTGCGAAAGCTATGCTACATAATTGTTATAACAATGCATTGCGTGCAAACTAGGGGAATAATGCGACTTTGAATGAAATTTGAATTCAGCATACTTTTAAACTAATATCTTCCTTCAACTTCCGATCACTCATTTATTTCTTGTCATTAGTAATAGCGAAAAACAACCAAAACCAACTATAGTTTCACTTCACACAATTGTCAAAGAAAACTGGCATCATCTTTGGTATATATTAACAGTCTCTGTGGGATGATAACTTTACTTACTTTTTATTACTTGTTTGCTTGCCACAAGGAAATTGACCAACACAAGGTCCATAATAAGATTTCAAAAATGCAAATAGTCACCATCCATGAAAAGAATGGAGGGAAGAAGAATCCTCAGCCAAAATCATCATTCTCCTGCGTATCTATGGTTAGAAGAGATGGTAAAGAAGTTGTTGGTTGTAAAACCCACTTGATAGGGCACGCCCCTTGTAGGCATCAACTGTAAGTAAATAAGCTACACGGTTACCCCGACTTGGAGTAAATGACATAGAAAATCCAACCTTAGAATACAAGAGGCCAATGATATCTTGCACAATACTTCTACTTCTCCAATCAAACATGCTGGAGACTTAGCATCAACACAATTGAGCAAAGAAAGACAATCAGTTTCAAAAATCACTTTATCATGTCCTAAATGCAGAGCTAAAAGTATTGCCCTTTTCAAAGCCAAGGTTTCAGTCATAAATGCTGAAACAGATTTCATCTTATCCATATAACAGTATAGGTATAAAGGGAGAAAGTGGAGTGGGCTAAAAAATTTAAAAAATACTTTTAAAAAAAAAAAAAAAAAAAAGAAAGAAGTAGGTGCCAAGTGCCATTAGTATTAGCTATTATAGATGAATAGGAAACAGAGTATTAAAAAATTAAGTATGTGGCTGTGTCAATATTTGATGCCTTATGTGTGCAAAGAACCGCGTAAAACTAGTACACACACATGTTATTGATGAGTACAAGAAATATTGGCAACCCACGTTTCACAATGGCCATACTTAATTTTATTAGGAGAAATTCTCAAATAGATGATATTAGTGTAGACGAAAAGCCTTTCTGGACTAATTGTGTTGTGCTACCTTCAACCCAAATGAATTAGATTCGCCCAAATGAATTAGATCCATGATACAATTAGAAACCAAATTGTATGGGACCTGTGATCCAGTTACTTATGTAATATTATTTGATCAAATTATATATTTTAACATTGCTAAATTTTCTAAGTTAGCATTTTTCACTTTTTTGTAATTTTGATTTTAATTTTTCTCTTATAATAATAAAAAAAAGTCACTTATGCTATTGTCATTTTAAACAAGTTTTAATTTCACAAAAGTTACTTATTCTACCACTAATTCAAATATAAATCATATTACACAATTTGACTTTTACCCAATCTTATTTTTTCATAAGTCATATTATAGATAAGTTTGATTTTCTCACTGCTATCTCAAACACACGCACTAAGCCTTATTATATGTCTTGACCAGACTAATGCTTGTTTTTTGCCCCCGAAAGAAACTTGTATAATACTTCAGCAAAAACCCATACCAAATACAAGAGCAAATGTACAATAAGAACTACATCCGGAAAGAAAAGACATACTGCAAACAAATGAACAAAAGCAAGGTCCATAATAAGATTTCAAAAAAACAAATACTCACCATCCTTGAAAAGAATGGAATGAAGAAGAATCCTCCTGTGTATCTACGGTTACAAGAGATAATAAAGAAGGTGTTGATTGTAAAACTCACCCGATAGGACACACCTCTTTATAGGCATCAGTTACAAGTACATCAGCTACATGATTACTCCGTCTTGGGGTACATGGCATAGAAAACTCAACCTTAGAATATAGGAGGCCAATGATATTTTGCACAATACTTCTACTTCTCTAATCAAACATGTCTGGAGACTTGGCATTAACACAATTGAGTAAGGAAAGACAGTTAGTTTCAAAAATTATTTTATCATATCTTAAATCCAGAGTTAAAAGCATTGTCTTTTTCAAAGCTAAGGCCCCAATCATAAATGCTGAATCAGATTTCATCTTATCCACATAACCCCATTTGAAATTGCTAAGGTTATCTCGGCATATCATTCCAATGAAAATACCTTCCTTGTAAAAAGAGAATGTCCCATCACAGTTAATTTGAAGGCAGTCAAGAGAGGGAGGAGACCATTTACAGCTAGAAGCATTATTATTAGAGAGCACATCAAAACCAAAGGAATAGTATCACAAGTAACCTAATATTCTAAATTGCTTTTCATAACCATTTTAATAACGTGAACAGGATTTGAATCATTATAATTAAACACGAGACGAATGCTTTTTGACGGAGCTATATACTCTAGTTTGGAATTTAGGACGCAAATCACGAGAGAAAGGAGCGGTGAATTTAAAAAGAGAGGCGCTTTTAGTCCGTGAGCCACACTTTATGCCTCCATTTAACCCTCCACACAACTCACGTTCTGTCCTCTCTTCAGCTGCCTATTTAATGCTTTGGGCCCCCCAACATTACATACAAAAGTTGGCCCTTCACTAATTGTATTCAACATCCTACCAATTCACCTTTCTTGCCATTCATCACCAACTTTATATATCTATCCAACATCTATAAAAGTTGGTTTACCACTTCTGAACATTTATTGTTTTTTATTTTGAAATCAAAAAAGATTTTACATTAGAGATGTATTCAAATAAAGCTTTGGGAAAATACCATAAGATCCCAATGAAATGATTTAATGATCCAAAAGTCTTAATAACAACGGAGAAACACGTGATGTCAAGTATTAGTGTAGGCAATAACGTGTTTATTCAACTCACTTGTCATTCATACTTTTTTTCTAGTTAAATCTCTTTATTAGGGCCTCATTGTAATTCTCCCCATATTTTTATGAATTAAAGTATTTGTGTGTTAAGAAAACTATTGATCTAATTAAGAATTAAAAATACAAACGAATGTGTTCAAACAAAGGAGATAAAAGAAAAAGGGAAGGCAAAGGCAAGAAGAATGAGAATGAATTGGCAAGAAAGCAAAATCCAAAAGTGGGAAGCATTCAAAAGTGAAAATTGGAAGAGAATCTAAAGACAATAATACATTACACATAAACTACATTGCTATATATATATAATCTCAATCATTAGTCTCTCTCTCTCTCTACTACTACTACTTTACACCATCTCTTCCTTTCTCTCTCTATCCCAGTCTCACTTTCGTTACAGCATCAGCAATAAAGTGAGGAAGCTCATACCAATTTCAAATCCACATAACCCAATCATCATCATCACCTGCATCAATCACAAGCCCATCAAATTTCTCTATCTTTATATATGATATTTAACTCATTTAATATTTTAATATTGAATTTAATTAATAAACAAAAACCCCACTACTAGTACCACACACGGCTATCATGGGCCATGACCACAGTTCACATGTTTGTCTTTCCCTAACTATCATTATTCACAAATCGACCCACTATCATTTTCAACTTGGATTTTTCCCTAATGTCACAAATTTTGTTTTTTTTAAAAGAAAAAATTTAAAAAATATAACACATCATCATATAGACATGCAATTGAATTTTACAATTTTACTATTGATATGAAAATTTTATTAGTAGCTAATCTACAAGTTCTATATACATTTTGAGTATCTTGATATGTCCTAACTCTTAGGTATCTACCACTTTTTATTTATAAAAATTAAATTAAAATATTTGTAACTTGAGGATAATTTAGTTTTAAATTAATTTTTTCTAAAAAAAATGCAACTGAATATTCTTTAAATTATGCTTTTACAGTTTAAAAAAGGGCAATGTCTTGAGTGTAAATTCTTCCCCAAAGAGATGTGCGAAAATTTTTCCACATATAGGGGTACATGACTAAATATGAAAAATCTATTCACAATTAGGGAAGAATACAAAATAAGCATAATACAAAAACATTCAATATTGTAATTCAAGAAACGAGAGTGAGACAGAGAGGAATGGCACCTGTCTGTCTTGGCCTGAGGTGGGAAGAGGGCGTATGGTGGCAGAGTCCACTTCACCAGTAGGAAGTGGGACCGCAGGATTACTGTTGATAAACGGCATGCCGTTTCCTCCTCCTTTTGTCGGTACTAACGGAAATGTCGCCGTTGAGCTACCGGCCGGTGCTGGACCAGGTGAATCTGCTTGGCGAGGACGGAAAGGCCACGGAAATGAAGGGGACGACGACACTGACCCACCGCCGGAGGCCGGAGCCTGAGTGGGAGATCTCGTCGGAGAGAGCTCTGGCGTCACTGCTGGCGAGACCTTTATGTCTAGCTTTAGAGAAGCTTGACATGCTTTAAACGACCCGTCGTTGAAGGTGAAGTAGAAGGAACCAGGACGCGATGGGTGCCACTACGAGCATTATTACAGAATTGGTCAGAAATTGAGAGAGAAAAACAATAACTTAGAGAAAGAACTGAAGTGAAAGATAACATTTTGAAGTCATTTCGAAAATACCCAGATGGATATTACTGAGAAAAATAACATTTTGAAGTTGTTTTTAAAATACGATGATAGAAAATGCTAAGAAAAATCAGATTTTGAAGCCATTTATGAAATACCCAGATAAAGATTGCTAAGAAAAACCAGATTTTGCAGCCATTTGTGAAATACCCAGATGAAAATTGCCATGAAAAAGTAGATTTTGAAGTTGTTTCAGAAATACCCAGATGAGAGTGAGAGGGAAAATTAGTTTACCGCGTAGGAGCTTGCGTGGGATTTGGTGAGAAGAGTGGCTTGAGTGAAATTGCAGAGATCGAAGGCTTTCTGGTTCTTGAAAATGTAAAGATTGTAGTGTTGCCTGTGCTTGAAAACTTCAAAACCAAAAACAGAGTAACAACACACATTAATAGTTGCTATTTGTGAGTAAAACAAAGCTCAGGAACATTCCAGAAAAATAGATCTATTCCTGAGAAATGTTAGTTGGTAGTACTATACTACTTACTTATGGAATCTCCAATGTGAACAGTAGGGTTCTTCCACTCTGAGGCTCCATCAACTAAAATTGTAGCACAGAAACAAGACTGGAAGAGCAAAGGAAGAAGAAGAATAGGAAGAAGAGAGAGAAAAATGGGAAAGGAGGAGGACATGGTGGTGTTGATGATGAAGATAATGATGAAGCTGAGACAGATGCTGTACCAAGGAGGACGTTTATGTTATGGAAGCTTTTTATGCTGCGTATATGAGTTAATAATGGGGGTAATAATGAAATGGTGAAGAAATACAAATAAGAAAATGTTTTTGGAGACTGTGTGTGGGGGCGAGGGAAAGAGAAAGCTACAAATAAATTTTTGAACAAAAAGGTTTTGAAGACTGTGTTTGTGTGTGAGAGAGAGAGAGGTAAAGGGTTTGGAATTTGGATACAGTTAAATTGTGAAATTGTCAGGGCCTTGGGGGATGGAGAGCTGAGCTTGACCTCGTTTGTTACACGTAAAAGGAAGTCTTATTTTGTTTCTCGAAAACTACCTTGGAATTAATTAGGCTAGAAAATAAAATAAAAGGATTTTTTATTTTTTTTTATTGAGGGACTTGGGGGAATTAAAATATAAGCAGTGTCTCTCTTTTTTCTTTTTTCTTTTTCTTTTTTTGCCGATAAAATATAAGCAATGTCACGTTTACTAAAAAACAATTCTAATGACCTGTTTGTTACATGGAAAGCAAAGGAGAGAAAGGGGAGATTACAATGTTCTTGAGGTAAAAATATGTTTGGCACCCAAAACTTTCCTGGAAACAAAATCACATCAGCTCCAATATTTCTTTAAACATGGTAGAGGAAGTTCTCACCAAAAGTGACGTCGACTCAAAAAGCTTCCACGATAGCAAAATTATGGAAAAAAGGAAGCCCTTATAGTCTCTTATATGAGAAAGTGGGTGGTAAACTCAGATGCTACTAAACACATGTGCTAATAAAAAAAGATGTTTATCTCCTTTAAAAATGGGGAAGACCACATCAATCTTGATGATTCCCGAACTTTAAAAGTTCTAGGGAAAAGAAAAATGGTCTCGAAACTCAAATATGCAAAGACTTTAACTTCATCTTCCAATCTTTTCCACTTGGCCGCCATCAATTCTTTTTCGGTCTTTTCATATCCGCCGTGAGAAGCTCTATGCGAGCAATCATTCTTTTTCCCGATCTCTTGTGCTTGTTCCCTTCTTTTCTGTGAATCAGAATTGAAAACAACTATTAGTTATGAATTCCGGCCATCTCACTAACAAAAATTAGAGAACTTCTGCTTGATATAAACCTCAAACATTAGTCAAATTCACTTCATCAAGTTTCAATATTTTATTTAAGGAAGATGTAGAATTGTAGAAGAAATTGGGAAAAACAAAGGAAAGGGAGTTGCAGAATTGCTGCCAACTCAGTCAATTCATTCATTCATTATAACTAGTTCCTACACATATTAGACTAACCTCTTATATATAGTTAGAAGTTTGACTCTTAAGGCCCAATAACAGCTTGCACCGAAACCAATACACAGTTAACATACTAACTAACTAACAACAATGTCTAACCACTACCTACTATAATAAAACTAATACTATAATAATGGCTTGACTCTTATGCCATTATTATTTTTCTAATTACATACTTAGTATTTTACCTTTTCACGGTTTACATATCAGACTTGCATAGAACTAAGACATGTTCCTCTGATGCAGGACAAAGGCAGGAAATGTATACTTCTATTCACACACCAAACCATTTTACTAACAGAATTAGATGAACACAATAACATTCATATATTCGCACAGGTTAATAGGCAAACAAAAAGGGCAAACAAAACTAAATATAAACTCACCAAAGCTTCAGGAGTGGTTTGCAGCTGAACAAATTGTTGCCAAGTTTGTTCATCAAGAAATGTGTACTTGTCCCAAGGTTTAGGGCGAGGCTCACCACCAGTTGGAACCTCGGCAAAAATATAGTTGTTAGCTAGATAAGTCTTAAACTTCCTCCAGCGATCAGCACAATACGACAATGTCTTGTCTTTCAACTTCTAACTGTCAGGAACAATGTATGTAAGCCAGAGAGTGTCCCAAATAGGATCCTTTACTATGCGATCGTCGACATTTTTCCGCTCATCTGTCAAGATGCTAACCTTGCTACGTGCTAGATAGCCGACAAAACTATTATATTTTCTTTTATTAGGACCAAAAGGTTCCAAATTTTCATCAAACTGAATCTCGAGCTTTGACCTAGAAGTCTGACTTAGGGATACATCCATCATTCGTGTGCCTCTTCTACCGCGGCGTGCAGGGCGGTTACGAGGCTGACTGTGAGATGAACATGGTTCACTCTCGCTCACACTAGTAACTGGCGTTCCATGAACAGGACTAGAATCGTTTTCACCGTTCATTTTTGAGACAGGAAGAGAGGAATGTCTAAGCAAATGAGAGAGTAACAGAGGCTAATAGTACGTGGGCGAGGAAGAGAGGTAATGCAACAGGAAGGGTTTCGCAACGTGAACAAAGGTTCTTCAGTGAGAGTAACGAAGGTTTCGCGCGAAGAAAAATATATTTGGCGCTTTATTTTTAAGACCGGATACAAAAAAAGACGGTCTTAATATTTAACATTTAAGACCGGTCATATTAAACTCCGGTCTTAAAGGTAATTAATTATTTGTTTAATTTTCTTCAATATTGTTGTACCGGCCACATTTTAAGTCCGGTCTTAAAATATTTAATGTAAAAATCTCAAAAATGCTCTGAGGACTAGACATAGGTCAAGATATTAAAATCCTTAGCAATGATTTTAATGTGTTGGCCCCTAACAGATGTCTCAAGGATTTCTTCAACAACATTATCATTCGCATCTTTCTCATTAGCAATCCTCATATTACAATAAAAGAGCTTGATGACCTTAGGACAATAAGGGGTTCTCAGGTAGAACAAGGGGTTATACTACTTAAGCCAAGGTGACAAATCAACATTACGCTCAGTCCTCAAAGTTGTTAAATCAACATATATGATATGACAAAAAGCACGAACACCATAGTAGAGAGATAATACTGGGCCCCTCAATGAGTGAGTCTGAGAAACGTATGGACATACTATGATGGAAAGGAGTTTCCATTTCAATTAGACTACTTGAGAATCGAGAAAGTAGTGATCAAGAACAAGAAGTTGACATTAACCATGCCTTATCCTTGACCAAATTATCGCGTGACAAAAGGGACGTGACATGGTTGTATGATAGGTTGTATCGTATTATCGATCCCCATATGAATTGGGTAGTCACAGTGTCTTGTTAGAGGCCGCTTGCGACTTATGGACTGGTACTGTATTCGTCTACTGCCAATCTCATGTGAGCCTACAGGGTCACACACAAGAATAGCCCAACACGAGCAATAGTGTCCAGATTCATTGAATCTTAGATGTGTCTAAGATCTAATAAATACAACATTTAATCTAGGATGGATATATGTAATTTCAAAATTAAATAATAATGATATTATTATATAATATTTTTTTGTATTTAATTTATTTGATAAATTAAATATTTAAAACAAATAGAGATATTGTATCTCAGATTTAATTTTCGAATAAAGATATCATATATCTTATTTAATTTGAATTGGAGATACAATATCTCAGATTTAATTAAATAGATAGATATCATATCTCATATTTAATTTATAGAAATAAATTAAATTAGAGTTTTTAATTCGGATTAAATAAATAGATTAGATTAGATCTGTTGGACATATTTGATTAATGCTATTTAAATCTAAAATTTGAATTTCAAGATTAATGAAATTAATCTTGAATATTTTAATACGGCCCATTTAGGGTTTGAGAAACTCTATAAATAAAGCTTTAGTCGTATTGAAACAGATTAGAGACAAGTCGCGAAAGAAATCCTAGAAAAATGTGAGACACAAAAGAGAAGGCGCTAGCATGCTACCGTATGTGTTGGAGAGCTGTTCGGTGTGGATACCAGTAGAGGGAGGAGACACGAAAAGTCTTCTTCTGTTTGATCGAATGAGATGGCACCACGTTCAAGACGTACGACGGTCGAGACACACAAAGCAGGAGATGCGCACCAGACCGGATCGAACGAAACTCTCAACCCTACGCATAGGTATGGTTTTTCTAACGAACCTTGATTTAAACGCCGTTGATAGATCCTCTTCTTGGGATTGGTAAAGTTTTTTTTTTAATTCCGCTGCGTGTACGGATCTCAACATTTGAAAGAAATTAAGTTTGGGACTTAGTATCTAGGCTTAAGGATCATTCGGTCATTGGCACCAAATGGGTATTCAAGAACAAACGTGATGAATCCGTAGTCATTGTTAGAAACAAGGCAAGATTGCACTACTAGAAAATGTCAAAATAGCGACGGAATTTTGTGACAGAAAAAAATCCGTCGCAAATTGCGACGGAAAATGAATTCTGTAGCAATTTTTGCTACGGAAAATGAATTCCGTAGCAATTTGCTACAGACTATAAATTACGTAGCAAAAAAAATTAGATTACAAAATTTAACTCGGAGGAAAACGCCCACCGATTTACTAGGAAAATGAATTCCAGTAGCAATTTGCTACGGATTTTAAATTCCGTAGCAAAAATCCAAAAAATTTAGATTAAAAAAATTAAATGGAGGGATTAACAACGATTTGACGGAAAATGAATTCCGTAGCAAACGACAAATTTGCAAAGTTTTGCTACGGAAAATGAATTCCGTAGCAATTTGCTATGGATTTTAAATTCCGTAGCAAAAATCCAAAAAATTTAGATTAAAAAAATTAACTTTGGAGGGAAAAAGCCCACCGATTTGCTACAGAAAATGAATTCCATAGCAATTTGCGACGGAAAAATAAATCCGTCGCAAAGTTTTGCTACGGAAAATGAATTCCGTAGCAATTTGCTACGGATTTTAAATTCCGTAGCAAAAATCCAAAAAATTTAGATTATTTATTCAACGCACAGCTTCATCATTTGGCAAAGAGAAGCTTCATGATATTCAGAAACCAAAACCCCAGCCCTGTCGTGCGACTCTACTCCTTCATCGTTCCCGTCTGAGTCCGCCATCATCGCTGGTCCGTATGTTGCCGGCGTCCGTCTCATTTGATCGGAATTCCTGCTGGTGCTATTTTCTTTGTTTCGTTTTGGATCTGTTCTATTATTTTTCTATGTCCTTTTGGCGAGAGAGAGATTGATGAAGAAGCTTCTCGATCAAGCTTGAACCCCTGACCTCATTTGCTCATTCCTTCGTCCTCTACCGATCGTCCTTCCCTCTCTCGATTTCGGAATTTGTCGGTTTCCACCCTTCAATCGTGCGTGGTCGAGTGTATAAGGGAGTATTTCACTTGATTTCTTCTCCTCATCCTTGATGGATGTGTTATACGGAGGGTTGAAGCTTAATTTGGGTAAGTTTTCATTAATGATGTTCTTGGTTATTCTATTGTGCAGAATGCAAGTTCCAGATTTGATCTTTAAGGATTTAAATTGATTGTTAGTAAATATTGGAGTTTGGAAAGCATAGTAAATGTATACATTGGTGTTTGGAGATTGTTTGCCAAAGGATTTGAAGAACTGAAAAGTTTTATTATACGGTTTGATTATTGTTGCACTCAAGGTGTTTGTTAAAATGCTAAAGAGAAGAATTTGATTAGAATGTTTTTTTTTTTTTTTTGCAAAGTTGCTAGATAGTTGAGGCTTGTGTTATAATGAATAAAATGGGACTCAGTTTTATTTTGATTATATGCTGGATTTAGCATGTGGTCAATTTCAAATAGTTCCTTTTCTATGTTGATTGTGGCTAATTAAGGAAAAGACAATAGCTGGAATATAAGTTTCTTTGAAGTTTTTAAATTGTGGAGCTTAGTGTTAAGAAGAAAAATTTATGTTTACCGTATTAGCAAATTGTTTTTCTAACATATGAAGAGATTGAATAGATGTTTGGAAATATTGTTGGTTAGTAAATATGGTTTGGAATTGTCCATCTTGTGAATTAACTTTGAGTGTCTTTAAGATGTTTGATAAAAGTGTGAAAGAAAAGACGGTAAATCAATTTGTTTTTTTTTTTAAAAAAAAAACAAATTAATATTTATTCATTTTTATTTTTATCTTGGTGGTGGAAACTAAGAATGGTTATTATGAAGAAAAAAAATGAGGAACTTTGCTTAATGAGATGTGATAAGCATTGTTGTGAAGTTATAATATGCATACACATCATGCTTTTCCATGTGCCACATGTAAGCATCTATGCTAATGATGAATAATTGTTGTTAAAATGAGCCTTTAATTATGTTTTCTGTAAGCCTATTGTAGGAGGGATAAGTTTGCCATGTGAGGGTTCTAACTTGTGCTTTGTTATGATGAACTGTTGCTTGGAGTTTATTTGCATCTGTCATAAGTAATATGACAATTTTTTGTTTTCAATCCCACTCAACATAAGTAACATGATAATGATACTTTTGGAACTTTTGTGACTGACAGTGGATGGAAAAAAATCACCTTCCTGTTTGATATTAATGGCAAGGTTCTTTGATTTTTGTTTTAGGTCGAAGACAAGGTTCTTTGATTTAATCTTATAAGGCATTGTCTATATTTTAAAACGAAATATCTAATCAACTGTATATGTGATTCCATTTAATTTAAGTGACCCTATTCATATTCGTATTTTTCCTATTAATCTCATGTTGAGCTTGATGGTTGATTGTGGATGTAAAATCTATGTAGGTAGTATAATTATTGTTTCTGTTTTACCTTGTAAATGACTAACACATTTCATTGCACTACAGAGAAGGTGCTCTTTGGAGGAGTGGGTGACCAAACTTTTGTTAGACATTGATGTATCTAGATGTGCTACAGTGACGTCCTTTTTTGTGCTTTTTAGTTACTTGATGTATAACTTATTTATGATTTTTGTGCTTTTTAGTTTATTTTGTTGGCAACATTGGTATTTATATTTCGTTTTGTTTATTTATAATTTTTTAGGATTGCTATTGTACATATTTCCGCATACACTTTTTTAATACAATATTAAGTATTATTTATATACATTTTCTTATTTGTAATTTTTCCTATCATTTCTATATTTTTAATTTGGTATTTATTTGTATTTATTTATATAATTTTTTTTTTTTGGAATTGAGATTTGCGATGGAAAATGAATTCCGTCGCAAAAAATGGAATTTTGTGACAGAATCAAATTCCGTAATTTTTTATATTTTTTAAAATAAAATACGTTTTGCAACGGAAAACGAATTCCGTAGCAAATTTCGGGAGTTTGCTATGGAAAACAAATGCCGTAGCAAATTTCTGGAATTTTCTACGGAAAACTAATTCCGTAGCAAATTTCAGGAATTTGCTACGGAAAACTAATTCCGTAGCAAATTTTCGAATTTGCTACGGAATTCATTTCTCAGTAGCAAATTTATTTGCGACGGATTTTTCCAATTCCGTCGCAATTGCGGCGCTCTTTTTGCTACGGACAAAATCCGTAGCCAATTCCGTAGCAAATTGATTTTGTTACAGAAAAGGCCTTTTTTGCTAC
Organism: Acacia melanoxylon; assembly: GCA_019022615.1. Lineage (NCBI taxonomy): Eukaryota > Viridiplantae > Streptophyta > Magnoliopsida > Fabales > Fabaceae > Acacia > Acacia melanoxylon. The sequence continues at coordinate 1,432,914 of JAFJYJ010000050.1, forward strand.
GGATTTTTTCCGTAGCAAAAATTGAATTTTCTTGTAGTGTTGGTGGCCAAAGGCTATAATCAAGAAGAAGATATTGATTATGAGGAAACTTATGTTCCAGTGGCTAGATTGGAAGTAATACGAGTATTCCTAGCCTTTGTGTGCATCAAAGGATTCAAACTCTATCAAATGGATGTCAAAAGTACCCTCCTTAATGGCTATATTATGGAAGAAGTCTACGTTGAACACCCTATTGGTTTTGAAGACATTTCTCATCCTGACCATGTTTATCATCTCAAAAAGACTCTCTATGGTCTCAAACAAGCTTCTAGAGCTTGGTATGAAAGACTGAGCATCAAGGATTTATTAGAGGAAAAGTTGACACAACTCTCTTCATTAAGCACAATAAGAAAAATAATCTATTAATTGTGCAAATTTATGTAGACGATATTATATTCGATGCTACTAATTATATTATATTAAAATCATTGCTGAGGATCTTAATCTCTTGACTTACGTCCAGTCCTCAGAGTGTCTATGAGATTTCCACTATCTTTCAACAATTACACAAACTTAGAGTAATCCTCACCAAGACTCACTCTCCCTTACGACTGTAACAGGACAGCCACACTAAAGGTCCCACTACCTTGAAATTTTACAATAATCAATTGAATGATAATAACTATCTCATAGTAGATATATGAATACTAAAGAATTAAATATCAAAAGATATCTCTGAAAATATTAATGAGCAATGAATGATATCGTCGTTTGTTGGTAGCTCCGAATTAAATGCTCTTTGTATTTATAGTTGAACTTCATTAATGGCCGTTGATGAAGCTTCAAACTATCTGTTATGGGACTTCAAACTTTTTGTTAGACTCAGAAGATTTCTGTTAGACACAAACTAGAGTTGTTGGAAGATTTGAAGATATGTCGCTTTCGTATTGCCGTTGATAATCTTCATATGACATGCCTTTGGTCTTTGTATTTGACTAAGGAAGAGTCGCTGTCACTTTTCCCAGAATGGGTGTCTGAGACCATGATCATTTGACTTGCTCTGAATTGCATTCCATGTGTGTGCTTTGTTTTCTGCTACACATTTAATGCTCTGACACGATCTTTGCTTTTTGAGGATTTGCACGTAATCCCTTAGCTAATCATCTAAAACTTACTAACAATATGTTTAGAAGCATTGAGAACAATAATGAGTAGTAATCAAATGTTATGGAATGTTAACCAGAGAATTTGAATTTACAAAGACAAAGAAGACGAAGTATCGTAAGAACTGTAAGACCATTACTTGAGTAACCTTCAAGTGTTTACACAAAGAAGGTCCAACAAACGAGCTTACTTGAGTAGGCATATACTCATACTCGAGTATAGCTTCTGCGTACTCAAGTAACAACCTAAAAGAACTCAGTGTATTGTGAACAATTAATCATACTCAAGTAGTGGCTCTTCTCTACTCGAGTAACAATACAATATACTCAAGTAAACACAATGAAAGAAGCCCAGTGTCTTGAGATTGATTGAGCATACTCGAGTAGAATGATCCCCTAATCCAAAACCAGTCTAAAAATAAAAAAGTGATTTTTACCCGGTGTAAAAAGTGAGTTTTTGCATTATCTTAAAATATTTTGAATTCTAAAAGAAAATATATTACAAAATTTCTACAATATTCTCCATTGCCTTTGTTGTAAATGGTCGATCACATATCAGTATTTTAAAGTTCAAGTAATTGCAAAAGAATAATATAAATATGAAAATAAAAATATATATAGTAAAAATTGGCAAATATTAAAACTTGAGCAAATCTCATATCTAATTTCAACATATCTACTAAAGTTTAGGAACATGAGAGGGAGAACGTTCAAGTAGTTTGTGATTCAACAAGCTACTAAAAATTAGGAGAAAAAATATATTGATTTTAATTTATATAATCTAAAGTTATCAGAATTATTCTCAATGCAATAAAACAATGATAAAAAATTCGGCATTCTACCTCATCGTTTTTTTGTGCTCACTTTTCTCTGGTGTTTTTTCATTGTTTCCATCTTCAAACCATCTTCCATCATTAGAAATTAGATATTGTTTTTTGTCTGTGATTCTTCTTCCCAGATAATATGGCGACCTTGACCCTCAACTAATGAGCTCTCGTTATATATAAAAAAAAACAAAATAAAAATAAAAATAATAATTGAAAAAAAAAATGAAAGCTTACTTGTGAAGAACTATGTTGTCAAATAATTTTTTTAAATATAACATGATATTTAATAGTTATTTATAAAGAACCATAATATATTGTCAAATATATATATATTTTATATATATATACATTTTTTCAGAATCTCACATTTTTATATTAAGTGATACTTAACAGTTCTTTGTGAAAAATTGTAATGTACTAATGTATTGTCTATAATATTAATCAATATATCAATACTTAACAATTCTTTTTGTATGGTGGATGTTCCACAAAATTTCTAGGAGTTCAGGCCTATCAGTCTTTATAATGTTATATACAAAGTGGTTACAAAAGTGCTAGCTAATAGATAGAAGCTCTTGATTCTGGAAATTTATTGCCCCAAATCAGTGTAGTTTTGTTTGAGGAACGTTAAGCTCTAATAATATTATTCTTGCCAAGGAAGTGATTCATTCAATGAGGACTACTAAGAAAAAGAAATGGTTTATGGCACTGAAAATTGACCTTGAAAAGGCTCATGATAGAGTGCATTGGAATTTCGTTAATAATTGTTTGGTGGAGCTAGGGGTGCCGTCAATATTTGTTGAGATGGTTGGGTATTGTTTGTTCATGGTAGAGTTGCAGGTTTTGCGGAATGGCCAAAGAAGTTCGAGGTTTAAAATAGAACTGGATATTAGACAAGGGGATTCTTTGTCACTTTATCTCTTTGTTTACAACATGAAGATCTAACCTAAAAGTCTCATTCCTTTTAAGAAAATATCTACAACGTCTGAGCAGATCATCAATATAAATAAATATATTACAAATTATCAATACTACCTCTGGTCCAAATTATAAGACTTAGTTGACTTTTTTTGGAGAGATTAAAGAAGCTAAATAAGTTACTTGATCATTTCATATGTTGTGTTTTCTTAGCTTATATATTAGTTTATTAGTCAAAATATTTAGTTTGAAGAAAAAATAAAAATAAAAATACCATAAGCTAATTTAATTAGCTTCCTTAATCTCTCCAAAAAAGTCAACTAGATCTTATAATTAGGATCGGAAGAGTATATGTTAGTACTTATTGCTGGTTAAGGTTTTATTGCGTGGTTAGAGACTCAAGTTGTCCTTTATCCCAGAAAAGGCGCAAGTTTAACTCTTATATAAACAGGGGGAAAAAAGAAGAAGAAGAAGTAACATTAATGTACTATACTCCCTCCATTGATTATCACAAAGCACACTACTACGAAACAGGGCTACGGCGTCCTATTTTTTGACCATTTAACATCCAATTTTAGCGGGGCGCCTATCTGGGGGCGCTGTAGGCAATACTTACGGCGTCCTAGATTTAATTAGATGCCTTAAATTAAAACATAAGGTGTTTAATATCATAAATAGGACGCCTTACGTATGATAAGGAGTCGTCTTCGAGCACACTTAAGGCGTTTAATATACATACTTAGACGCCTTAATGACGCCCTTCGAGCACACTTAAGGCGTCTAAGTCTTATTATTAGACGCCTTAAGTACACTTAAGGCGTTTAATATCTATACTTAGACGCCTTAAAGTCTACCTAAGGCATCTAAGAATTTTGATTAGATGCCATAATCCACACTTAAGGCGTCTAATTATAGACTTAGACGCCTTATGTGTTCTTTTTTTTTTAAAAAAAAAAAAATTGCTTTCTATATTCACTGCGCCCGCAATCCCTTACAAAAAACCTGAGCAGGCAAAAATCACCACAATGTGCTAAAAGGTTAGCTCAGCTAACCTCATACAGAAACAGAATGCACGCAATGTATATATAACATGAATTGGCTAACAAAGTGTAAGTGGCTATAACTTCAAATCATCTTGACCAATTTGCTCTAACTAATTCAAGTGGTAACTACTACAACTACTTCTATATACAACAATCACCACAAAGTGTCAAAAAGTTGTTTGGCTACCTGCTACTAATTAAACAATATAAAGACTAATTAACTTCATTAATCTATGTGTTCAAGAAGATGTCCAGCCAACAGGTTTCGAATAAAATTCATATCTTGCTCCGAGTAGGCATCCTCAATACCAAAAGCCTGTAAAATGGAAAACAAGGTATAAGATAAATCAATTAAGTGAATGAATTAATTACACAACTAAAGTACAACTTCAAAAAATCATTTGAGAATGAAAGACCAATTACCTGGTCAAAATCTGAAGTTTGTCCGCTCTGAATGATGGCATTCATGTAGAGCATGACATAGTATCCGCACTCAGTGGCCCTTGGTTGTCGATGACACTATAAATGAAAAGTAAATGGTTACTTGAATTCCTTTTTAATGAATAAAGGCATATCGAATTCCACTGTCAATGAAATAACTTGAATTAAAACAAACTACTTACTTTAGAATAAACCCACGTCGGTTCTCTACTTGGACCCCTTTAATCCCAAAGCAATCAATCTATATGCCTTGTTCACTATCATTAAAATGAAAATGAACAGACATTATAACAATTCATTTAATTCAAGAATATCAATGATTTAGAAAAAAGTTTACTTACTTGCTGAACATGGAGGAGATACTATTCTTCACATTTACAGAAAACACATTTATAATGTTCATTTTGAGGTTCATAAGCTAGCATGGTAAGTTATTGGAGGTGAGATTCAAAGAACCCCAATAGCAAACAATTACCATTCAAGTAAGCAAGTTATGCTTTACCATTAAAAATCAACAAATAGCATTACCAAAACTTTCATGTCATTAATAACATGCAATTGTCAATCATGGCCATAAAAAAAAATTCAAGACAACATTCAACATGTTCAGGATAAAATAGTCATTCAACTCATGGCAAGCTAAGAAGCATAACAAAACATAGACACAATTTAAATACAAGAAGGTAAAGTTGCTACCTTGAAACTTTAACTTCTTTCTCCTGCTTTGAATTCCTCCATACTTGAAGCTTTATTGTTCAAGCTTATAGTTCAACCTTCACATTGTACAGTGGCCCTAATTAAATAGCACACATCTATTGCTAGTTCATTAGGATGGTTGAAATCATTGACATCTTAAAACTACACTTACTTGCCAATTAAACGTCAACTTTACACTTTCAATTTCATAGACTTAAAAAAATAATGTAACATGCTTCTTCCCCAATAATTATCATGTATAATAATTGTAACCTAAAATTAATCAAAAGTTTATGTCAACTATACTAATTAGTAACTACATCAAGTATAATAATTGCAACCTATAATATAATACAATACTAACAACTCTCATGAATTGAAAGTAATCACAAATGCTACTTATAATTATGTCACAATAGCTCTCAGGTTAGTTTTTCAAAGAAAGCAAGCAGAGGCAAATGGCTCACATGATGTCTTGGCAATATATTTAAGGGTTAAATACCAATTTTACCATGGAAGTATTGATATGGGGGCACTTAGCACCCGGAAGTTTTTTTGGTATCATTTTTGCCCTGGAAGTTTACAAACATAATGATCTTACCGACTGGTTGATCTTGACCGTTGGATCGTTTCTCTTTTTGTAAACTTCCAGGGCAAATTTGCTCTTAAAAAAAACTTCTGGGGCAAATTTGATCCTTAAAAAAACTTCCTGGGCATATTTGCACCCTTTTGTAAACTTCCAGGGCAAAAATGATACCAAAAAAACTTTCGGGTGCTGAGTGCCCCCTTACCAATACTTCCATGGCAAAAATGGTATTTAACCCTATATTTAATTGTTCAATTCTTGGCAATAAGAATCCATATCAAGTCTGGTAGATTTAACATACCTCAGTTGCAAGAAGAGAGCTAATTAGTTCATTTTGTGATGATACTGCAAAATTAAAACGCATACACATGAAGCAACTCATTATTAATGAGCCATAACAGACAAAGGATAGATAATGAAAACCAAGCCTTTTATAGGCTTTCCATTAAAAAAAAGCACCTCTTCCATGAATGGCAGTGAAAAGCTATATACAGAAATCCAAATTTTAAGTTGGTATTCTCAAGAAGAGTAAAGACAAATTGTTACCATACCAATGACAGAAACAAAAATTAAAACATCAGCTTAGAATCTCATGCTACAAACTAAAATCACTCTCTTGGCTTGAATGGGTCATGGCCTCAAGGGCCATTCTGTTCACATAAAGGACATCGAGGTCACTGAAAAGTATGATCATATAGAACAACTCATCACTTGATTACTTTTTCCCAATATATTTTGTAGTTGCCCAGTTTTTATTATGTGGATAGTGTATGAAAAGCCCAAGAACAAAACAATAGAAATGTCACATGCAGAATTACATCCAACATTCAATTCCTCCTCGATGTATCAGATTTTAGGAATTTAAGGGACTTCATTGTAAAAAAGATCAAATAAAAGGCTTCTAACCTCATTCAATATGGGGTTGTAAACAACACCAACTGTAGGAACTTTTTGGATGGTTAAACCAATGGAGACACAAACAAAGGAAAACCTGCAAATAGTAAAACTTATCATTAATATGGAAATGCTAATTCATCAACTGAAATGTAAGCAAATCTTTACCCAAGCACGAAGTTAGTAGTTCCATCCAAAGGATCAACTATCCATGTGGGTTCATCAGTAAGTTCTGTAGCACCTAAAGCAGCAGTAGTCTCTTCCCCAATGAACTAGTAGTAAGAACAAATCAGTAAAATGATCATAAGGGAAAGCATACGAAAAAAGAAAAGAAATAGGCCATCTATCACAAGCTTAATTTTGAAATGGAAAAGTTATTTAAAAGAGAACAAACAACCTTATATATATATGAGTGGAATAAAGCTTCTTGAGGTGATTAAAGATGAGATCTTCACATGCTTTATCAATATCTGTGACCAAATCAACCTGTGCATCATAACAATAGCATACAATAAATAACATGGCCATAATCTTCTATCATCTGTGTCCTTTTTCATGTTCAAACACCAATTATGGCTATGGGCTACTAATTCCCACCAATTACCTGAAGTATCTTCCCCATGAGCAGAGAGCAAAAGACTAAACCCTTCATCTAACTTATTCTCAACAAACACCTCCCACATTTACCGTTTTTGAGTATATTTTCCCTTAGTTAACTACTATCATGCATGATGTCTAATGAGTCACTTTTTTTATAGATTGGCGTTAATAAATTCTCTCCAATCTACATAGATGATAAAGGTAGTTCACTGGAAGCAACCATGCATGCTACAAAGTATCAAGGCAGAAGTTCTGTTTGCATTTGGGGGAAATAACGAAAAGACTGGGCTTGTTTCCTGTACCAAAACCAGTAGGCCAGAGTTGGTCTTAAGAAATTGAGTAACAATGTTATTCTCATTTGTCACGTTGAGATATTTTACAAACAATAACAACACCTTTTGGAAGAAAACAGGAAGGGCATACGTGACAATTTTACAATCTTGTTAGCTGAAATTTCTGTAGAATCTCAGCAGTTGTTGGCCTATGATTTTATATTCCATACACACACAACAAATAAAGGGGTTAACTTGTTCTTTTAGATAACCAAATACGACCAAGATTTTTAAAATTCAGGTTTTCTTGGTCTCTGAAATTTTCATTAACTGTAATTTGACATGTGCATACTGCAACATTTTCCAGAAATCTCTCAGTTGTTACCTAAACAATCCCATTTAAGTGTACCTAAGAAACCACAACTTTTCAAATTTCGGTTCACTTACAAAAATTTTCCCAAGATTCAACACAGGTGCATCACAATAATGACAAGAATGCTAAAATTTTTATCTTGGACAAATGATTGATGATCATCATACATGTTGATCAAAAGAAAATTAGGAGAGGGAATGAATAAAAAGACAAGGAAATTAGTTTTTAAATAAAGAAGAGAGATAGCGATTTTCGGCACAAATAGGATGAGGAAGAAGAAACCTGAAGGTGCGATGGCAACAACGACGACCAAGGAAATGGCGGCGGTATCCACGGCGATGACCAGTCCACGGCGACAACCACGGGAAGGACCACGAAGGTCCGATGGTGTGAGAGAGGAGGCAAGGAGGACGGTGAGAGAGAGGACGTTGATCGGAGGAGCTACGGTGGAGAGGGGGACGACGGAGCAACGACGGAGTGAGAGAAGAGACAAGGCAGACCAGGGTTGAGAGGAAATCTGAGAGAATGAGAATCAACGAAAACGCGGGAGACAATGCGGGGAAGGGTATGTTTTGGGGTGAAAAACAAATAACTAGGGTGTCTAATAAGGATACTTAGACTCCATAAATTTCCTTTGGGCGTCTAATAATTATAATTAGACTCCAAAAATGTCGCAATTTTCGCTTTGGCGCACTTTTCACTTGTTTTTGGCGCCAGAGCTAGACTTTTGGCGTTTAAGTATAAAACTTAGACGCCAAAAGTCACCGATAATTACAAAAATGTCACCGCGTCTTTTTTTACTTCATTTTTTGATAATAGGACGCGAATTAGGGAAGTAAAAGTCATTTTATGTAGTAGTGGCATTTTAAAAATTCGCATAGACCACTACAATACAATCAACTGATGTCCCTAAAACATTTTTTTTTTCAAATATACCCTTCATTAAATACTGTGAATAAATTTTAGTAAATAATTGAAAAAAATTTACCAAATCAATGGGGTTAAGTAATTATTTTTATTTATTAAGAGTATTTTCAATACAAATACATCAATAACTTTTAACATTTTGTAAAATGCCTTATAAGTTGTAATATTAAACATTTCAAAACGTATCTTGTAATAGTAAGCAAAAGGAGTATTATATATTCTTATAATAATGTTATAAGGTTGAGGTGAGTATAGCACTCTGGGCAAAAAGAGTCGAACCCTCAGAATTATTTTCTTATATGTATCTAGTATCCTAAGTTTATTCGGTAGCCTAAAGTATTTTATAATTCATCCAACATGTTAAAGTATTTTTTTTTTCCATATGCCTCTAACACTCTAAAGTTATTAAAAAAAAAAAACTATATAGTGTTGGATACATCTTTACTTAAAAGAACTTTTTGAGAGTTAATGACGATGTTAAAATTTCTTTAAAAAAAAAAAAACCTTATGGGCACAGTTTCTCTTGAAAAAATTAATATTTTAAGGTAAAATTGCGCTACAAAATATTTTAGAATGCTAGACATATATAAAAAAATTTACCATAAAATACTTTAGAATACTACATGTATCAGGGCTGTTCATGATGCCCACAGCCCTGTACGTCTGCCCGCGCCCATTGAAAAATTGCCCTACCCTATCCAAGGAAAAGCCGCCCAAAGAAAAATGGACTCAACTGGGTTGGGCATCGGACAGGGTATGTCGCCCTGCTCATTTAGCCCTACCAAGTAGTATATATTATATGTTTTTTATTTTTTTTATAAAATAGTATTATATATTTGTTATAAATTATACAACCTATTTGTAAATATATAAATATATATATATATATATATATATATATATATATATATATATAAAACTTACAATAAAAAAAATATCTTCTCATTTCTTCATCGCCTCTTCCCTTTTCTCATTTTTGGATGCTCTAGTCAGGAATTGTCTCTCCTCTCTTGATCATTTGATATACACACACCTGAACATATATATTACTTCTTATTTTGTAATGTAATTATTGTTTTATTTTCTTCTAGATGATGCACATGGAGAAGGGGGTGATGGTTACAGTTGCCGGTTGGCTAGTGGTGGATGAAGTAGGCAATTTGCAACCTTTAAAGTTTAAACTATTTAAGGCTAAAAACCTACAATTAATTGTTACTTTCACATATAAATGATGTAATAATATGCTTTTTTTTTTCTTTCTTGTAGGTGATTCTATATGCTTCATCCTTATGACATTTTGGGGCATTGATGCAACTGGCCTCTAAGAGTTTTGGATGTCTACAAGGCTTTAATTTATATTTTTTGATGCCTTGTATTTAATTGATTATAGACTATTTTTTGATGTCTTGTTAAGACATATGACTGTCTTTTTAATTTTAATACTTAATTTGTAGACTTATATTGAAATATTCAAAATTGTAGAATTATGGATAATAATTAATTTTTCAGTTACTTAAGTTATTTTTTTCACATAGGGTGTGGTAGGGTATCGCTACTTGGGTATGGAAGGGCCGCTCTGCCCAGCCCATTATCCCCTTGCCCAAAAATGTTAGGGCTTTTATCGGGTGAAACCGGACACTGTGCTGCATTTTACTGCCTAGTGATCTTTCGGGCAGGGCATTGGGCAAGGGTCTCGTCTTGCCCAACCCTGCCCATGAACACCCCTAATATGTATATTAAAATATACTTTAAAATGCTAGATATATACCCCTTAATCCTAATACTACCTCCAGTCCTAATTATAAGACCGGGTTAACTTTTTTTTAGAGAGATTAAGGAAGCTAAATAACTTACTTAATCATATCATATGTTGTGTATCTTTAAATTATATATTAGTTTATTAGTCAAATTAATTATTTTGGAGAAAAAAATAAAAATAAAAAACTCTAAAGTAATTTAATTAGTTTCCTTAACCTCTCTAAAAGAGTTAATTTGGTCTTATAATTACGACCAGAAGGAGTATTATATGTGTCCCCACACACACATATATTAAACGATTCTCGCGAGCAACTCAATGGGAGTACTCCAAGTTTGAAGCAAAGGCATCAAAATTTAACATCATGTCAGTTTTGGATAAAATCAAAGTTGTGCGGAAGGATGAGGAAAACTTCTAGGCAGAAGTGAGATATCTCATATCATGATGGGGTTTATTATTGTTAAATGATTAGTGCATTGATTTAATCATTTAATATTAGGTTGTATTTTTCAATTCAAAGACCTTTTTGGCTTTCTCCTTGGTTGATGAGAAGGGCCAAAGCAACATAGTTTCTTTAATATTACAATTATTTTTTTTCAAAAAAAAAAAGCTGAATTAAAATAAAGCTTCTTCTTTGTAGAATGTGATGGTGGTACTCATACTTTGATGCAAAAGGGAATAAAATCCTTCAAGCTTATATCCCTTTCTGCGATTCTTTTAAAGCCATATTCATTGGAAGAAATGCCACAAATCTGCAGAATACGAAAAAGCAAATGCTCTTGCCAGCTCATCTCTCTGGAACACCTTTTAAATTTTCTGCATTGTTTTGAATTTATTATTATTGTTGTTTAAAAGGCTCATCAATCAGTTAAGTAATTATCATAATCTAAAAATATCTTTATTAATGAAATAAAAATCGACCATCTTCTTGAGTTTGAGAATGAATTCTTTGAGAACTTGAAAGGAAGGCCAAGTACCAGTACCGTGATTACAGCACTTCAATGAAATGATGGGTGATAGCCAGATGAAAAATCAATTATTTACCAAAATCTTTATTTTAGCATGCAAACACCCCTATTTTGATTAAAATCAATTATGAGACCATCAAGTGTTTGGTAGTTTATGAAAGAACCATGGTGTTGGGTTATACGTCTACCCTTGGTAGATTAGAGACCACATTCAATGGGTAAGTTGATGATGCAGTTTTGTTTATTACTACCTTCGATCTTAATTATAAAACCTAGTTGACATTTTTTAGAGAGATTAAGGAAGCTAAATAAGCTACTTAATCATTTCATATGTTGTGTTTTCTTAGATTATATATTAGTTTATTGGTCAAACTATTTAGTTTGAAGGGGGAAAAAAAGTAATACTCTAAGCTAATTTAATTAGCTTCCTTAATCTCTCCAAAAAAGTCAACTATGTTTTATAATTAGGACCGGATGAAGTATTTAAATAAAGAAAATAGAGAACTAATTTTATCCTAGTAACTGTCAGATGATTACATGAGATAGAGAGATTGGAGTTAGTCAATTTATCCATTGATTTCAGTAACTTCCTGGATATAGAAAACTTCGGAAGCGGTTCCTCTCATAGGCCCTCCTTCTCCCCATCTTCTGCCCGGCTGCATCTCAGCCGTCCAATCCAGATTTGGACGGCCGAGATGCAGTCTGAATTATTTTTTATTTTTTTAAAAAACTGGACCGTTGGATCGAGATTTGGACGGTCCAGATGAGACTGTGAGAAAGATAAGGAGAGAGGGAAAATGAGAGGAACCGGACCCGAAAACTTCTCTTTGCCTTCTCTATTCTCTTGTATCTTCAAATACGTATTTGTTTGTGTATCATATTTCAAGTTCTATGTGTGATTCGGATTCGTGAGTTATTAGGTCGTTTGGTTAAACTTCAAGTATGCCTTGATTTCCTTTACATGTTTTTGGGAACTGATTTTTTTTTTAATAAATAAAAAATTGGGTGATAAATGGAGATGGACTGATGTTTCTTGCAGAACAGTGAAATCAATCTCGTGAATAAAACCCAATAGATTCACAGGAATCAGAAAACTTGAAATGCTTTTATGAGACACAGATCAATACTCAATTTTTTTTAATATCCATTAAATATTTAAGGAAAAAACCAAAATCTATTTCAAGCAGTAACTAAGTGAGCTCCAAGCTTGTTGCATCGACACTAAGAGGCGATGCAAGATACGATATGACTCAACACTCCGACACGTTAATCCTAAAAAAAATCTAAATTTCAACTCGTTAGGACACGTTTTGATATTAAATATTTACTTTTAATATATATAGTATAATTCATATGTAATATAAAACATCCATAGATTGTAGAGTGTAGACTACTGATAAGTTCAAATATTTTCATCTCCATCCCATAAAATCATGGCCTCTAGCTTTGGCCCATCAAGTGAAAGACTAACAACTTCAAAATCTTCAACATGATCAAGTGAATCAAATGTATCTCTAGCAATGTCCCACATTTGATGTTCTCCTTGTGCATAACTTGGATTCTTTATTGATAAGAGTCGAAGGTTACTATGCACATAAACTCGTTTTGGAGTGATCCTATTACTTTTCATGGAATGCACAAAAGAATGAGAACTCCAATTGTGTTCAACACATGATGAAGAGGAGAGTTATTGCATAAGTCTCAATGCTATCTTTTAAAGTAAAAGTGCAGAAGTATCATAAAGTAGCCACCAAGATTTTAGATCCATAGTGATTTAGAATCGATGGCATCTGTATCACTAAAAGTTCCACTATTAGTAATAAAATCTGCATAGTCCCCTATAATCTTGCTTCGCTCCTCCAAGGCAAGAAAAAATCTCTTTAAACATTTTTGTCACTCTTGAGTAATCTCTACATCCATGTGTGGAGGAACTTGACTAGAATCTTCTTGGAGCTATTGATGACTATAGTATCTAAAATAGAAAAAAAAAATACAAATTATTATATTATAATAAGAAAAGTATTAATTTTAAACTCAATTATTTTTAAAAACTTAGGATTCAAAGCATGTGCCAAACAATGTAGTGAAGTTGAATTATTCGTCCAACAATCCATAAGAATCTGATGCACCACATCATAAAAAGATCTCTCTTCCATCCTCTTCCTCTCTTTATGGTATATAGCTTTCTTCACTTTCTCAATCATCTCATCCCACATATCATATATCAAGTGAAGAAAATGTCTATTAGTATAACACACTCTAATCATATCATAAATAAGAGCAGTGAAAACAAGTATGTAATCAATTAAATCCCAAAAATCATTATCTAATATTTTTTCCTTCACAAATCTAGCCCTCCCAAGATTATCACTTTTATAAAAACTCCATTTTTCACTTATCACCATATTTAGAAGATCATCTTTTTATTAACTTGAACCTCTTCAGCATCACAATCATTCAAGCAAAACGAGTATCAGTGATAGAAAGCAACTTCAAACTCACAAACTTATTATAGATGGACAATCTCATAGAATGATTCATAATGAAATGCTTCATTTGAGCAACATCTCCTACAATATCATAAATCCAATTGCATTCCTTATATGCTATTTGATTATTCTCCACATTATTTGCCACACAAATATTTTTCACAGCCAAATTCAATGTGTGAACAACACATGGTGTCCAAGTAATTGATGGAAATTTCTATTCAATCAGTTGCCTTGCTCCCTTACAATTTGCAGCATTATCCGTGACTACTTGAACCACATTCACCTCTCCTACTTCTTGAATAACTTCCTTTAGCAACTTGAAAAAATATATTTTTTTATCCTTAATCTCCTCGAGCAATCAACTGATTTTAAAAACATTGCTCTATCATCAGATAGAGCCATGAAAGTAATGAGTGGCCTCTTTTGTAAATCACTCCACCCATCACTAACAATACTCACCACCTTATGAGTCCAATCATCTCAAATAGGTTGACAAAACCTATCAATATTTTCTCTCTTTTGTTGCAACAGAGTGGTTCGTGGAAGCACATAAGGTGCTTATCCCTTATGTGCTTGTCTCTCTAATTAGAGGGACACGCACATTTTATTTTATTTTTTAATTTTTTTTTTAATTTTATTTATTTAGATTAAAATTATATGTTGCTTTCTGATTTTTTTTTTGCACCCAGTATTTCAAATTAATTAGTTTCCAGTTTCCGCATTACGTAAATATTTGTCTATAATACCGTATCCCGGAAACTAATTAATTTGAGATATTGAGTGCAAAATATTTCGTGAAAAGTAATATAATTTTAATCTAAATAAATAAAATATATAAAAAAATTTAAAAAATAAAATGTGCTTGTCCCTCTAATTAGAGGGACAAAGACATAAAAACATATTAAGACAAACACCTAATGTGAACCCGTGGTTAGTAATGTGTTATAGTTTGGTGGCAAATAACCCGCAATATTATGATTTTTGCTAAAGTATACGAAGCTTGGAAGCATGAGTTCTTTGCCAAATTGAATGGCAATCCCGCTTAATAAAACATTCTAGCAATGAGATGATTTAATTCTTCTTGCTCCCCAACATTGAATGTCATCTCAAGAGGACTTTTAGTTCTTTTTTTTTTTGAGTTAGCAGAAAAGCTAGAAGAGGAGGGGTAAAGGTACGTTTATGAGTTTATTAGATTGCATTCTTAAAGTAGCTTCTTGTTCAAATTTTTCCATTCTAACATGTCTCTATTTTGCACTAATAAACATTTTACAATTCCTTTGCCTAATAATTTCAACAAATGAGCCCTCACTCTAGTAAATGAACTTTTTTTTTAAAACAAAAGTTGCATGTTCAAGACAAATTCCCTCGTACTTCTTTTGCAGCATCTAATTTGGTAATATATTTCCATCATGGTTCAATTAGTAATTCACCGACAGTGGCACTAGCAGAAGCACTGGAAGCAGGACTACTAGCCTTGGCAAAACTTGAATGATCCATACTATAAATAAGTCCAACAAAAACAAAATTAATCATAAAAATTATCAAGCTCTCTGCCTCCTAGTTATAATTTTTTTTTTTACTCAACTAATTACAAACAAAGCATACATTACTAAATACTAACAGATCTAAAACTAAAAATGCAACCGAGGTCTTGTTTGTTTAATCTAACATAGTCAAAGACGCACAGAGAAAATACAACAGCCATAGTTCGTACATACGACTGCGGAGCCAAGCATGCATGCATAGAGGTTCGTACCTGCTATGATAGAGACGCTAGAAGGTGAAGATTGAAGGCAAACGAAGCTCAAGTTCAGATCTAAAAAGGAGAGAAAAGGGAATAGCGAAGGGAACGACGGCAAGGGGAACAGGATCGGACTTCGGCGAAGGGCGAAGCTCAGGTTTAGAAGGAGAGAAAAGGACCTCGGTGCGAAATGCCAAAACAAACACAATCTGAATCTATCTCAATTTCCTCTCTGCCCTATTTTTCACAAGCCTTTTTTTGTTTTCATTTTTTTATTTTAAGATTGCCCTTTAACCGTGTCTGATATAGTCAAAGACGCATGTCAGACCGGTCAACATGTCAGAACGTGCTGACCACATCCGACATGCGTGTCAAACCATGTTGAAGTCCGACACACATATTTCTCCAGAATTAGCGTGTTCATGCTTCAGAGGCTCCAAGCAAAATAACAAAGAACTCAGAATGGGTCAGACAGTTCATGTCTTGTAAAGAATGAGATTCTCTACTTATGAAGCCAGCGGATCTCATTCACATATTGGTTTGAAGAACATGGATCTCAACTCTCAAGACTAACCTGCAATAACGTATAATATAAACATTTTATGTATACATGTTCTGGACATATAACTAATCTGCCTAAGTTATATATACCCTCCTAAAATCCCCCATTGATCTAAATGTGCAGCTCCATATTTCCACCTTTTTGACTTCTACAAATAGGGGAAAACTCTTTCTTTCAAGGAATTTCCCTCATGAGTCAGGTTTCAATTCCTTCTTATATTAAACCAAATCATTAGCCCCAACTACCTGGGACAACTAATAGATTTGACTAATTTTAATAAATAATTCATTTGCCCATTTATATTTAGTTCAATCTCCCATGTTCAAACATCATCAGCTTCGGTTCCCATTCTGCACCTCAAGCAGATTCAACCTACCACTGCCAGGAGTGAACCCTACGGAGCACACGTGGTTGCTTCTGCTTTTCAACAATGGGAATAACTCTTTCCATGAGCTGCAGAATAGTCAAACAGGTCAGTTGCAAGCCAATTAAAGGTGACTTTCAATAACAAGCACCTAAGGTTTTAGTGGTAGTACAGTGGTGAATGACACAAAACCCTGAACAGTAGCATGAACTGGTTAAGCTTCATATTTTGTAATACATGACAATTTGGTTGAAATATTATGTAACCTTTTTATAGTCTACTAAAGACTAAGGGGCAGGGTTATGTTTGTACATGTGTACAGAGAGGGGAATAGGTATGCAGACGCTCTTGCTTCTGCTAGTTTTGACCAGGAGGATGCTTATGTTGTTTTTGAGTCGCCTCCTGTAGCTATTGAACACTTATTGTACAAAGACTCTGTGGGTGAGCCATGCCCACGGCTTATTACTGATAATGGAATGATGATGGGCTAAATAGCCCCGTATTTTACCAAAAAAAAAAGACTAAGGGGCAAATAAAATTAAACTGATGATGCCAGGGGAGATGGCATTGCAAAAGTTTCAAGTTGACCTCACATATTTTAAGCACCTTTGATGATACACTACGCCAATACCTTCAACTAAAACATGATATATGACTATATGTGCAAATGTTACTAACCATGTTAGAGTATCGAAGACTTTGGAAAACACCCGATATTGACACTATATTCAGTCAGCAGAAAATACCATAGGATATTAAATCAGTGAGGGAAACATATATCAGAAAACAGAAGAGCAAATCATTACCTGCTTGAATCTTTTCTTGGTCCTCTCAGCCTGCACAAAAATTCTTTTGTCAGCTGTGAAAAAATAAGAAAGATGCATATTTCACTCTTTGGTTGAAAAGATCAAAGGTCTGAAGGACCATTTAGCCATAAAATAACACTGATATTTGAGAAGGAAAAGTTATTAACAAACTCAGCATAGGGTGTGTATCTTCATTGGTGTTTCTAAACAGCATTGAGCATGTCAATTTATTATTGCCAGAAATCAGCATGTAAAAGTAAAATGACCTTTTCTGTTTATCTTAATCAACAATTAGACAGACCAAGACAACAAAATTCCTAATAAACAAACAACACTGATCTCAAATGTCTGATAATTTTTGCATACACAGTACAAGACCTCCAGCAGAAAGAAAACTAGAACCAGGCTTAGGAATCCATCAGCCAGCAAAATCTTGCTCACTTATTTTTTCATACACATGGCAAATTATACTTATGTTGAAATCAGTTAGAGGAGGACTGGTCATCAATTCACTGACAAAAATAAAGCTTGAAACGGCAATCCCATGCGTGCACAAACTTGGACCAAAAGGGGAAACCATGTCTTGAGAACAAAACTACCCTAATTCGTAGATCCTACTGGTGCATTTAAATGGGGATAAAGGAGAAAATGGGCTGAAGGCAAAGAGTTCGGAGTAAATTAATCCATCAACATATAATTATGACAGAACAAGGGTATAATATAAGAATTACTATCTTTTCTACATGTCGGTGAGAACACAAATTGGTTTCCCTGAAACTTTTGATTCACATAAACAACTACAAAGCATATGAAGATTCATTACAACAAGCACATGAATGGTTTCATATGAAGCAGAACCGACTGCTATATAATGCAATACGGAATTAAATGCTTCACCCATAATTGCAAACATAGCGTGTTATCATTATCACCGATTATGAAATGGGCCACAGTGCAGCACCTTTTCCCTCATCAGCTGCTCATTTTCCTCCTCTAGTCTCACCGCTATCGATTCCAATTCAACTTGGTATGCCTGAAGTCCCATATTCAAAAGCATGAAAACCAACAGTTACTTCAAGTCATAAATCAAAAGTCAACCAACAGTTACTTCAAGTCATAAATCAAAAGTCAACCAACAAAATTAAAAACACAATTCTCGGGCAAACCTGCTTTCGTTCCCTAGACCTTGCTGCGGATTCTCTGTTTTTAATCATCCTCCTTTGCCTCTGCAGCGCAGCCTTATCCAACGGCTCCAAAACAGGACGCCCTCTCTTATTCCTCTCTCCTCCTCCATTCACCTCCAGTCCATTACCGAACCCGATTACCGACCCTTCAATTTTATCCAATGACTGGAACGTGGTTGGATTGAAAGAATCAAACGAAAAGAGACCCCCACTCACCCGTTCGGTGGGGGCCACAGGTATCTTCACATCATCGTCGTCGTCGTCTACAGCCTCAGCCTTGGCTAGAAAATCCTCTAGAGTCATCATTTCATCAAGTGCCTCCTCCTTGCACTCCCTCCTTTCACCAGAAATCATATCCTTCCAAACATCATCCATAGTTTTCGAAGGATTCAGTGATCCACCGCCGGCATTGCCGTCGGCAGAAATCGCCGCGGCGGCGGTATTGGCCGGAGTTTCCAATAATGTTATTTGGGCATCTAGGAGGGTAGACTCCGTGGTAGGCCCGGACTCGTAAGCATCGCGAAGAATGCTGTCGAGGTTCATCGAGCCCAAATTTGCTCGGTTAACATTCTTATCAGCGACTGCGGAAGTGGATTGGGGTCTGGTAGAAGTAGAAGCAGCAGAAGAAGAAGATCGTCGCAATAGATTCGATTTTTTTGAATTTGACGAAGCCATCAAATTCTGCTACCCCGTCCCGAAGAGACAAGCTTGTCGGATTCTCTCTCCGTGATCCAACCCTACTACCTTCTAAGGGCTTCTCTCTCTAGGGTTTGGGGTTTTGGGAATATGTCGTCCGTTGGAATCGGAGCTCGGAGGCGGATCAGGGTCGAGCGAGTGCTGCCACTTGTGAAACCGGGAATGACCGGGAGACCAAAGGAATTTGAGTAGCGGGGGCGAGATAAGAGATAAGTGAGCGGTCAGTTCCCAGTATTTCTGATATCTTCTGATATCTTTTGAGTTACTCATCCAATCTTTTTTAGGAAATTCACAATGGCGTCCCAAGCTACCTAAAGAATAACAACAAAATCCTAACCCAAAATCATATACTCCCTCTCCCTCTGGTCCTTATTATAAGACACCAACTAGCAAGTTTATTTAATCCTTTTTTATATAAGACTTCGCATTGCTCAACGATGAACAAATGATTATTTTTTTCCATGCTATCGCTAATTAATAAAGGTAATGGGTGAGAGTAATAATTAATATAATATTAGAGTTTAGTGCAATTAGTAGGGGTAATATTGGAAATTACTTAGATTCTAGGACAACTTTATTGACTTTGATTACTTTTATTGGTTTGTGAGAAAAATTAGTTTGTGTCTTATAATAAGGACCAGAGGGAGTATAAAAAAAGTTTCAAAGAAGTACCTAGAGACTTTTTTATTATTAATTTGTTTTGTCAAATTACTAAGTTGCCCATTTTAAATTTTGTTGTCAAAATAACATTTCTTGTTGTCAATATAACGTTTATTGTTGTTCATGACCTTTGTGTGTTTAAAGACTAGAGTTTCAAAATGGCTCCAGGTTTTTAAATTTTGTTGTCAAAATAGTACTTCCTATTGTCAATATAGCGTTTACTATTGTTAATATAGTCAAGTTGTCAAAATAACACTTCTTGTTGTCAATATAGCTTTTACTGTTGTTAATGGTCTCTATGCGTTTAGAAACTTGAGTTTCAAAATGGCTCCATGTTTGAAAATTTTGTTGTTAAAATAGTACTTCTTGTTGTCAATATAGTGTTTACTGTTGTTAATGGCCTTTGTGCGTATAGGGACTTAAGTTTCAAAATGACTCCAGGTTTTTAAATTTTGTTGTCAAAATAACACTTCATGTTGTCAATATAGCGTTTATTGTTATTAATATAGTCAAGTTGTCAAGCACTTCCTGTTGTCAATATAGCTTTTACTGTTATTAATGGCCTTTATGCGTTTAGAGACTTAAGTTTCAAAATTGCTCCATGTTTGAAAATTTTGTTTTCAATATAATATTTCTTGTTATCAATATAGCTTTTACTGTTGTTAAAGGCCTCTGTGCGTTTGGGGACAATAAAAAATTCTCCTATCAAGCAACACATTATCAATATAGTCAAGTTTCAAAATAGCATTTCTTGTTGCTAATGTTCATGTTGCCAAAATATGCATAACAACTTGTCACATTTGGCTCTAAGGCTAGTCAAAAAAGGCACATTCAGTTGCTATTATATACATTGTCAAAATAAAGCCATATCAATGCCAATACTTTCAACTATTTTACAATAAAACTACAAGTCTATTTCTTCTTCTTCTTCTTCGATTGTTGGTTGTCTGGCAGTCGAGACAACAGCTTTTGTGCATGTATGTTTTTCTCATGCAATACAAGCCACCATAAGCATTCAAGCTTAATCTTCGAAGTGTGGTACGCACACCTGAATTAGTAGGTTTTGAAGAGGACACTGATTTAGGAGTCCATTAGGAGGCCACTTCCTAAATTAGAGAAAAAGAAAATATCATCAATATTTTCTAAACAAGAATACATACAGCTATTATGTGCAGCTAAAATTACTATACTTTTGTGATATTTACATCTTGCTTCACATTTGATAATATGTATCATTATGCTTGTAACAACTATAGATTACAACAAGAGGCAAGTTAATATCGTGAATCTTCCACTATTATACATATTTACTAAAAAGATTGAAATACAAATCAAATCAATCTAAAAAAAACCTTGTTGCAGATCCAAAGAAAATTGAAGAACAACAATTTTCATGAATACTGATGAAATGATTGATGGTTACTAGCTGGTATGTATCCCAGAAAAGCTGACTCATTAAGCATTCAAGAAAGGTTATCAACATGGTTTGAGAATGCCAAAGGAAAGAAATTGAATTTGTATCTCGACCAAACCCAGAACAAAGGACATAGACATAATAGTCAATACTTGCCTCGGTTAAAGGAGTGCATGATGTAGTAGATGATTCATAAATTAATCTAAGAGTATTCAGAATGCTATCAAATGATTGTTCAAAGTTCCTTGTTAGACCATCCACCTTATCTCCAAAAACCTAAAGATAAGCATCTAAATAAGTAGCGTGGGAACCTTACACAGTAAAATGGACTTTACAAAGAAGAAAAAAAGAAGGATAACATCACAAAAGTAAGAAGAGCAACATCAAACAATCAAAATCTTATCAATATCAAAAAATCACAGACCAACACTCATAACGAAGAGATTTATCCATAATCAAGAGGCAAACTTCAAAATCAAAAGAATTGAAATCCAGAATCATCAACCAACCAGCTCAAGCCAACAATAAATGATATCAACAAATTCATGAACCCATAAGCATAATTTGGATAAAACCCAGAAAAATAAAAGAAACCATAGCCGAATTTGTTAAGACATAAAGTTTTAGATCATAAGTTGAACAAGAATAAAGACCTAAATGAAAGTGGAGCAAATCACCAAGAGGGGGTGAATTGGGGATTTTAAAAATTCTTTTTAAAGTGCTTTGAAACTTAACAGTAAAATAGAGCAAAACAGAGGAGATGAAGGAATAGCAAGACACAACAAATTAATACTGGTTCGGTCACAACACTTGACCTACGTCCAGTCCCCAGACACTCTAGGATTTTCACTAACTCACAAGATCAGTTACACACTCTGCACTCGAAAGTTATCCTCTCACTAGGATACACTCCCCCTTACAAGTTGTAAACTGATATACCCGATCTCCAAATCCCACGACTTGATATTCTTACAATAAATGATTTCAATAAATGAAACTCTCTCTAAGAGTAGATGAAATAATCACTGAAGTACAAATGTATAAAAAGATACTTTACAAGAGTATAAAGCAGAAAGAGTTGTTGAAACTTTGAATACTTTTTATTTTCTACAGATTAGTTGTTGAGAGGACTTGAATGCAACTCCTTATATATGAGGAGAGCATTAAATGACCGTTGGATTGAACAATGTAACCGTTGAAGACATTGGACTAGTTGTTAGGAACACGTTGATCACTTCTCTCTCTTGTCTTTAGTTAATCCAGGTGCACAAAAGTTTATGGTTGACTTCCCTTGAATTAAATCCGTTGGAAGAGAAGCTTCTTGATAGGGAAAGAAAACATTAATCCTTTTGCAACGTGTAGAGAATGATTGTCAAAAAGGATGCAAGGTTTCTGGACTTTGTAATAAATGCGCTGACGTCACTTTTTGATTTAAGCTAAATCCTCATTTAATACTCTTTAAACCATTTGAAACTCACTAACAAACTGATTAAACATAGTTAGGAATAGTAATGAGTGATGATAAAAAATATTAAGATCAAACATAATGATTTCGCAAATTCAAGCAATTTGATTTTCAAACAGGGCGACACAAACTCAAGTTTGTTCTTCCAAACTGGAGTTTGTAGTTTTCCTTCATAAGCCTAAACTGGAGTTTACAAACCTAAACTCGAGTTTACTTCATTCAGAGAAGAATGTTGTGATTTGATCTTTGAAGCATGTTTTGAATAGGAGCAAAACTCGAGTTCATTAGTGACTAACTCAAGTTTTGGACTTTTATAATGAAAAATACGTTTAAGTCCAAAAGCTCAAAACTGGAGTTTATAAATATAAACTGGAGTTTTCAAAAGTTCAAAATAGAGCAAAGCTCTCTGCTTGGTACAAACTCGAATTAAAATGCATATGACATAAACGAAAGTTGAAATGCATATGACAGAAACGAAAGTATCAGAGTTAAAGCACACATAGCAGAAGCAAATGATATTTCATTTCATTTCAAAAGAAGAACACATCATATTAGCATTTAGTCAAACTACATTGAAAAACTGTAAAACTCAAAAACTAAACAAACACTGAACAACAAAAAATCTTGACAAAACAAAAAATTCTTCACAATTCTTTAAACTCAAATCTACTCTTCACTTTTCTCTTCCCCTTTGTCATCACCAAAATGGGGTGGAGCAGAGATAGGTTTATCAGAGAAGGGGTTCACTAGAGGGGTAGGAGCAGATGAATCAAGCTTGATGGTAGATGTGTGAAAGGGAGGTATAATCTTAGTGGCTGAGGAGGATGAGGCAGGTGGAGATGTAGTGATGATGGGTGTGGTGAAGGTGAATGAGGGTGAGGTAGAGGGTAGGGGTTCTGGCTTGGGAGAGCTGAAACTAGGGCCAGCAGGGGTACCAAAACCAGATGCAAAACCAGAACTCAACAGCTTCAAGATTTTATCCACCTTGTCACTTAAACTGACATTGTTGACCATCAAGGTAGTAATCTTGGCATCTTGATCCTCCATATGACCAGTAAGGTTCTCTACCTTCTCCTTCAGCTCATCTTGGGCATCTACTGTTACACCCCTACCGGCCTCGCCCTTTCGAGTGGCGGGTTAGAGGGATCCTTTTTGCTTATTACCTTTTCCTTAGTTAATTTATCACTTTAAACATATATCAGAGTATGCACGGCAGAGCATATGATCATTTTGGACAGCTCCAATACACTGATAAAGGTACAAACAATTACATAAAGTTATCCCCGAAGGGTTATGAGTACAATAGTCCAATGTAAGTATTGGGCAGTAAGCAAGTTCATACAGACATAAAAACATACAATGAGATAAGGCATCCCATACGTCTTCAATCTTCATCTTCATTGCTCTTACCCTTTATCTTTTCCAAAGTTTGACCGGCCTACCGCCTTACACCTGTATCTTTGAAACCAATCTGGAGTTCAAAGTTGAACCCCAGAGTAACTGTTAAACTCATATACAATATGTATGCAATGTAAATCACAACCAGGAACATAAATCTGGCATGTACATCTGCAGGACCGCCTGGTCAAGACAAGCCCCCGGATCCATAGCGCGCAAAGGGCCTCGGAAGTCAGGGGGCCAACCTTGACCACCTATCTCAGAAGCCTTACGGACACCTATAAAACACACGGTCATATAGGCTCCACCTAGCCTCACATACCTTGGGCCTCAATGGACACCTATGAACACACAGTCACACAGGCTCCACCTAGCCCACATGCCACGGGCCTCAGAAGTACCCCCAAAGAGATATTCCCTAGCCAACATGCCTCGGCCTCAATAGTACCCCTACAGGTATTACCTAGCTTGCATACCTCGGCCTCAGTAGCAACCATAGGACACGAAGTCCCATAGCTACTACCTAGCCTACATCCACAATCATGATAAAACATAACATACAAGAGCCACATAAAGTATGCAAGTTTACAGTTATTACCTGGCACGCCTCACAAATAGCAAACTCTTCCCTTGGCACTTGAAATATGTCACACATGTGTTAACACCCTAGATACAGAAAAAATATCATGCTTTCAATCATATATACAAATTTACCTCAAATTCCATGAATTTCTCCCTACATCATATTTTCCAGAATTTTTGACCCAACTTTTCTGATTTTTAATAAATTCTAGAAAACTTTTATTGACATGAAATCGGTGGCCTTAGAACTCTTAGGATGTATATTTTATAGGAAAAATAATTCCCAAGGCCAAATGGGTTTGAATCCTTTTCTGGTTTCCAATCTTTGGCCATTGGTCTGAGAGAAAGATCCTGTTTTTAAGTCATTTTCATTCTTAAATAGCTCTCGGTTCGAACATCAAAATGACGCAAAACCTGATATAAAAATCATCCTCAAGATGTCTAATTTTACCATGTAAAATTTCAAAGCATTTTAAGTTAATATACTACTTCAAAACCATCGATTTATATTCGCTGCCCAAAAACTGTAAGAACCGATAGATTTTCGTATAATAAAGACTTGAGCTTTTTGAGTTGGAAAAAGGTGATCATACTTGACCCTACACAAAAACACCTTATGAACCCAATGGAAACCTCCAAAATAAATAAATCCTACTTCATCCACACGAAACACCATAGGGTAGAAGCAAGAACTTCTTGATTGTCGGTGAGATGCTTACCTTGGAATTTCGGTTGCGTATCACCTCCGCTCCTTCTTGAACCAAGGCTTCAGCTGGGCTCTCCCTCTTCTCCCTCCCTTGAGAACGTCATAGGGCAGCCAAAAATGGGGAGGAGGTGTCCTTATATAGCCTCCAGGGTTAAAGAAGTTAACCAATGGTTAAAGGACACCTCAGAGGGTAAAATTGTCATTTTCGCTGACTTTTTCCCCCAAGATATTCCAGAATATTCTTTTCCAGGGTATTCTAGAGTCTTCTGGTCTAGGACATGTGGCGCCATCTTAGCCCTTAAAATTTAGATTCCAAGATTGCCCTTGGTGTGACTTTAGGGGTAAGTTTTAGGTCCAAGGGTAAAATGGTCATTTTACACAACACTTCTTCCAACCAGTGGGACCCACAAAATCTACCCTTGGATTGCGCCATTAATGACCTTAAAGTGTCATAATTACATGTCCTTCACCTTGTCTCATCAGATTCAAATATGTGGTCCAGATTAATCCGAATTATTTTATCTTTTTCTCTCTTCATTATGACTTGATGTGACCTTTTTTTTTTCTTTTTCTCCAAGACACTTTCTCTCTCCTTTGGGCCCACCAATTTCATCCTCCCTCTATGTCCAGGGGTTTGGGCCCGTCTCCGGAACACCCTAACCGGTCCCGCTTAGCTACCTTTTGCCGGTTACACCTTTCCTCGCAACTCGTGACACTTTGTGGGACTTGTGTGGGCCCGGATCAACTGTTACTTTTCCCCCTGATGAGGTTGCACATTTTTATATGTTCTTGGGGAGCAAGAAATGTATATTGTAATGTCTCATAATTACCTTGTACTTTACGGTGCCAAAAAGTCAAACATCCAACCCTACAATGCCACGTGTCCGACTAGCATCATTACTCTTTGTCTTTTGTAATCATGAAGGGACATGTGTCATCGTTCTATTTTGCCAACACAAAAGTATGTCATCATTAGTCATCATGACATTACTTTATTAAAATTACTTCATCAGTACTTGCTCGGGATCCTGCCTGGGTTTTACTTGGGTTTTCTTCACGAATACTGATGGCTTACACAAAACGCAGGGCATACCCAACTGCCTTGAAAATGCCATGTACTTACTTATACCGGCATATTTTCACTCAACTAATTGTCCTATACCTCAGGACATAGTTGGGTGGCATCCTTTCCACCGGATTTACGTCGTATAGACCTTCTGTGTCCTATCTTCATTGGCACCTTAATTACATGGCTTATGCATACAAGGTCCACTGACCCGTATGGTCGAGTTGCTTAATCCCAGAAGGGCGTCCTAACTCTTGACATTCTTAGAACTCTTCCTGAACTGGGCTTAGTCGTCCGCCTACTTTAGGCTTATTCTCCATTCTCAGGGTCCGAAATTCGGGGTGTTACATCTACCATCTCATGGTTGCCCTTAGTCACTTCATCAACCAATTTTCCCACTTATGCCTCTATTCTCTCAGTCATATCAGAAATTGCCTTATCCACAATTGCTTGAACTCTGGCATCAAAATTAGTAGGAAGAGAAGACTGAGGATGAGGTGCTGATTGGGCCTCTTAGGCTCTAGCATGAGAGGCTCTGGATCTTAAGGGGGCCCTAGATTGGCCAGATCCTTCTTCTTCAAAGTTTATCCTCATAAAATTCAGTTGCTGCTTTCCAAAGGCAGGAGGTGTCTTCAAAGTCTTAGCAGAACCAACATACCATACCTTGTGATAAAACAATAAAACTAACACAAGAGAGGGAAATGGAATGCGGGAAGGTCTCTGGAAGAAAAACGAAACTTAACCATTTCCTGGAAGATTGTGTTAGTTCTCTAAGGGTTTTGATGATCTCCAATAATTGTAAACAAAGTATGAAGCTTTGCTCTCAAATGTTATAAAAATCACCGTAAGAGCAAAACTCGAGGTTTGCACAGAAACCTCGAGGTTTGGCCTTACAGAGAAGAACTCAAGGTTTCTGGACCGAGCAAAACTCAAGGTTTTTGAGAAAACTCGAGGTTTCATAACACGAGACTTCTCAACATTTTCTCGGAAAATGGAAAACTAGAGGTTTCGTTCAAACCTCGAGGTTTTGACTTACGAGAGAGTCTCCTAAGTTTTGAACACTTGAAAACCTCCAGTTTTTGTCTAAAACCTCAAGGTTCCGTTTTAACATGAAAATTCCAGATTTCACAAGTTTTGTGAAACCTCGAGGTTTGGTAAGAAACCTCGAGGTTTTGGCCTGCCAGAGAAAACCCAAGTTTTGGCCAGTTTTTCAAAACCTCTAGTTTTTGTGAAAAACCTCTAAGTTTGAGTCCTGTGCAATTTTCTCAAAACCTGTCGTTTAATCCAAAACTCGAGGTTTGAGAACAAACCTCGAGGTTTGTCCGACAGAGAGGATATGTGTTTTTCCAAGTTACAAAACCTCCAGCTTTACCTTCAAACCTCCGTTTTTTTTGTTTTGGCGCAAAAACTCGAATTTCCACATTTGAGCGAAACCTCGAGTTTTGGTGAGAAACCTCGAGGTTTTGGCATCCAGAGAGCAAACACCTTTCCTATGATTTAGAAAACCTCCAGTTTCCCAAAAAACCTCCAGATTTGCCTTGGCCCGATTTTTCAAAGGGTTCATATTCAAATGAAACCTTGAGGTTTCTGATAAAACCTCGAGTTTTTGAAAGACAGAGAGGCTGACGCTTTTTTGCAGATTTGAAAACCTCCAGTTTTGGAAAGAAACCTCCAGGTTTGATGTTTTGGACTTTAATCTCTTTCACTTGCTACAGTCCAAAACTCGAGGTTTGAAGAACAAACCTTGAGGTTTCAACGCGTCTTCAGAATTTCAAATTCTACGATTTGACAATACCTTCTTGTTTGATCTTAATACTTTCTATGATTATTCTATATTGTTCCTAGATATGTTTAACCACTTTTTTAGTGAGTTTCAGATGAATTAGAGAATGTTTATTGAAGGTTTAAAACAAAAGCAAAAAGCATGTCAGAACATTAAATGCTAAACCCAAAAAGTTGCATACTTTTGGGTAATCCTTCTGCACACGTCTACAAAGGATTAATATCTACCTACCACATCCAAGTGGCCAAGCTACTCCAACGGATTAATTTGCGCAGAGTCAACTCTAAACTTCGCACACTGGATTAAGTGGAGATTAGAGAGAGAAGAAGACCAAAACGAACGTAACCTTGTCTAATGAAGGCAACGGTTATATTGAAGATTACAACGGTCACTTAATGATCTCTTGGTATAAATAGAGCTGCATTCAAGTCTTCTCAACTAACACACCTGCTGAAAACGCATAGCATTCAAAGTTCTTCAACTACCTTTCTGTTTTCACTTGTATTGTGTCTTTTGACACTTAAAGCTTCAGTGTTTATCAATATCCACTCTTAGAGAGAGTTTCCTTTTCTGTAAATCATTTATTGTAAAGGATCACAAGTCTGGGGACTTGGTGATTGGGTTCATTGATTGCAACTTGTAAGGGGGAGTAAGTTCCAGTGAGAGAATTACTCTTGAGTACAGAGTGTGTAATCAATTGAGATAGTGAAAATCCCAGAGAGTCTAGGGACTGGACGTAGGTCAAGAGATTGGACCGAACCAGTATAAATCATTGTGTCTTGCTCTTCTACTCTCATCTTAGTTCATCTCTTTTTTTAGTGTTCAAAAACAGAGGTATTCGAAATTTTTTTTTTAAAATCCCCAATTCACCCCCTCTTGGTGATTTAGCTCCACTTTCATTTGGTATCAGAGCAAGGTCTTTTCTGAAGAGATTAACACCTCGAGAAGGATCACTATGGAAGGTATTCTACCCGATGGAGCTTCGATCAACCGACCACCGGATTCACCGGGAGAGCACTACTTATTCGGAAAAGCAAATTCAAAGTCTTTGTAATGGCTTCTGAGTATGGTCTCTGGAGAATATTTGAAAGAGGAGATTATGTTCCATCAACTACTGAAGATGGAGTAAGAACTCCAAAGCTCGAAGAATAATATGATGAGAATGACAAGAAGCTGGTCGTTCTTAACAGTAAGGCTATTCTCATGCTCCAAGTGCCTTAAGTCAGAGTGAATACTTTCGAGTATGCTCTAAAACTTCTGCTAAAGCAATGTGGGACGCATTGGAGTTGGCTCACAAAGCAACCACTGGAGTCAAGGAGAATAGAGTTAACACCCTTATGATTGAGTACGATCTTCTTCGTATGAAGTCAGGGGAATCGATTGGTGAGTTCCAGCTTCGATTCACTCATCTGATCAACCAACTTGCTGCATTGGGAAAAGTCTATGATGAACCAGTTCAAGTCAGAAAAATCTTGAACATTCTCAGCAAGGAATGGGAAGCCAAGGTCATCGCCATCGAAGAAGCACATGGCGCATCAATGGCATCCGTAGAAAGATTATTTGGTAGCTTATGCGAATATGAAGGCAAGGTCAAGTTCTGAAAGGGACTTGATGAAATTAATAGCAAGATCAAGGGCATTGCTCTTAAGGCCATCAAAGAAGCTAAAGAGACAGATGATGAAGAAAAAGAGCTTGGCATGATCGTTCGAAGATTCAAAAGATTCTATCGAAAGGATCAAGGATACAAGAAATTTCACAAAGACAGCTCCAGTACTGAGACAAAGAAGCCAATTATCTGCTATGAGTGCGAGAAGCCTGGCCACATCAAGTCTGAGTGTCCCAAATTTGAACAACAAGGACAAAGAAAAGAAGAAGTTCAACCGATTCAAAAAGAAAGCCTATGTCTCAGCTATTTGGGGAGATAGCTCATCTGATGAAGATGAAGCTGATGAGGAAGACAAAGCGAATATTTGTTTAGTTGTTGAAGAAGAAAGCAACATGACAACAATGATGAGGTATACGATTCAAAACCATCCTATGATGAATTGTTTCGAGTACATTGTTGTTCAAACAATTTGAAAAACTTGCCGAAAAATATATTGTCTTGAAAAAGAAAAATGCCACTCTTGAACTGCAAGTTGAAAAGTTTTCCCACCTTGAAAATGTTGTTTGTGAAGATTGCCCTGATCTTAAGAAAAAGAATTTACATCTTACAAAGGCACTTGAGAAATTCACTAGAGGAAGTGAAATGCTCAATGTCATTTTGAAAGAACAAAGATTCATAAATGATAGATCAGGAATCGGTTACAAACCAAATTTTGATAAAAGAAAAGGGAAAAAGAAATTTGGAGAAAAGAACTATATGAACTACTTTAGAAAATCTGTTCATTCTTCAAATCCTTTTGCTCCTTGCAATTATTGCAATCGCAAGAGTCATACTACTTCTTCCTATTTTCATAAAAAAGGAAAGAAAGATTAAACCATCAGGAAATTATCAATGGGTGCCAAAGGGATCTTACAAGATTCCTAAGACACAAACTAACCCCAAAGGACCCAAGAAAGTATGGGTACCTAAGACCTGATTGGTTATGTTTTGTAGGTTTGTCTAAGAGCATCAAATCCCAACAAGTGGTACATCGATAGTGGATGCTCAAGACATATGACGGGAGACCAATCCAAATTTGTCTCAATCAAGCCCAAGGATGGTGGCAAGGTGACCTTTGGTGGAAATCAACTGGAAAGATTCTTTGGCATTGGTTAAATTGGAAACAATGAAGGACCACAAATCAAAGATGTCTACCTTGTGGAAGGACTTTGCCACAATCTCCTCAGTGTAAGCCAAAGCACTGATAAAGGTAATCTAGTTATCTTTGATTTCTGAGGAGTGCTTGATTGTTAGTAAATATAATCTCTCTTTGGAAAGTATTAAATCAAAAGCTTTATTCAGAGCTCCTAGAGATGGAAATTGTTATACTCTTAATCTCTCTAGAAATGGCTCGCGAAAAAATGTTTTGTTAGTAATTTGGATGATAGTTGGGTATGACACAAGCGATTAGCTCAAGTCAATATGATTCAACTGGACAGATTACTTAAAACGGATTTGGTTATTGGTATTCCAAAACTTCGATTTAAAAACGACATGATTTGTGATGCTTGTCAAAAAGGAAAACAAACCAAATCTTCTTTCAAATCTAAAAATGAAATTTCAACTAATAGACCTCTTCAACTACTTCATATGGATCTAGTTGAACCAGCTAGAGTAAAAAGCCTTGGTGGCAATCTTTATACTTTGGTCATAGTTGATGATTTTTCTAGATTTGCTTGGACCATTTTCTTATCCTCTAAAGATGAAACATTTGATCGAAAGGGTTTGTTTGTTTTGCCAAGAAGGTCCAAAACGAGAAAAGGGTTCTCAATTTCGATGAATTCAAACCGATCATGGAAGAGAATTCACCTAGAAAACCATGAATTTGCCGTAAAGTTGGACGTGACAACAATGGTATAGATCACAACTTCTCAATTACACCCCAAGGACTCCTCACCTTAATGGTGTTATAGAAAGGAAGAATCGAGTCCTCACCGAGAGCTTAGTGGAAGAGCAATGCTAAATGAGAACAACACTTCTCGTGTATATGTATAGGTTGAAGTTGAAGACCGTTGAAAGATTTGAATGTGTCCGTTGGAACTTGTTTGAATATGGCATTAATGGAGCACTCGCGCCGCTTACCCATTATCAAATGTCTCTTCGGTTGGTCATCTTCGATGCAATGAGTAAAGACGGTCATTTGAATTTGCTACCTCTCAAATGAACCAAGGGCATACACTCCGAAGAAGTTGAGCAAAACTCCTTATGAAAATACAAGGAAGAAAGCCAAACTTGGCTCATCCGCATGTTTTTGAATGTGGATGTAAGTGCTTCATCCACAATAATGGTAAGGACAATTTGGGAAAGTTCGATCCCAAAGCGGATGAAGGTATATTTTTAGGCTATTCAAATAGGAGTAAAGCTTATAGAGTTTTTAATACTCGAATTGGATTTACTCAAATTGTTGAACCACTCTCGAGAGTCAATTTCGATTCTCGAGAATCAGTCTATGCATGTTGTCTTGAACACATTCTCGTGAATCCAAAATCATCAAAATATTTGGATAAATGACAACATATTGAAAATCATTTTGATTTTGATGAAATTATTGAAGAAAATGTTTTCAAAAATCAAATCAAAATGATTTCGAAAACTACTCCCGCATCTATTGAAAATCCCGAAAATGTTTTCGAGACGGAGATATCGATCCCCAAAATAATCTTGAAAATTCTCGATCACTCTCAACCTAGAGCTTGGAAGTTCATAAGGAATCATCCTTTGGACCAAGTAATAGGAAATTAAAATAAATGTAAATCAAGGAGCTTCATAAACCTTGATTCCACTAATTTAATTAGCCTTAATATCAATTCCCGGCCCACTTATAACCCTCTTAAGTGGAATTTGTTATGTCTAACACAATTACTCAAGAGGCAACATAACTCGGACACACTCTTCAACAATTATATGGGGCCATTAGGTATATGTCTATCCTAATCGCAAATTAAATAGTAATTTAATCCCATATTACTTAATCTCGAGCTTAATTAAAATTCCGCCCGTCAAGGCAAATTCTAATTCTCAAATTCATATTTAATGGTGGCCAATCACTAAATAGAAAATATTAATCAAGATTAAATAACCAAAATTAATATTAATCATAATTAAATAATGAAATCAAAATCTAATTCACTCATAAGTTCATAGTTACTCTAGGTTGCAAGAAATTAATCACACATCACAAGACAAAATAATATTCAATGAAGTAAGGGAAGAATAAAACAAAGATAACAAATGTTTGTTTGAAAGCTTCCTCCTTCCAACATTAATCCTTCGCGGTCACGTGAGTACGGCGGAAGCATTTAGATGTGATGCCACTATTTCATCCAGGATGTGTGTTCTTTGTTTCTTAGGCTTCCCCGTCGTGGTCGTGAATTTGTGATGGAGAGGAGATGAAAAGATGTCGCCGCGACAAGGTGGTGAAGGCGAGAGTCACGGCGGCGATGGCTATGAGATGGTGTTGGAAGGCGATGAAGGTATGGAATGATTGATGATTCGTGCTCCTCATCCCGTCTCTTAATGCTCTCGGGTTCTAGCTTTTTTGAAGAATGATGGCGAGACAAGTTCTCCCACTCAACACGTCGTCCCCTTCATCTTGTGCCTTTTATATTATTTTTTTATGTATTATGTGAAAGACATCCAGATGCTCACGTCAGTCCATATGCTCCTACTTTTCTTGAGTCTTCATGTGCTTTTCTTCCACTCACATCTTGCGCGGGACCCAATTTCCATTACTCCAATTGCCAACTCTTCCAATTTATTCAACTGGTCCATGTGGCTCTTGTTGGTCT
The DNA here is from genome assembly GCA_019022615.1 of Acacia melanoxylon. Lineage (NCBI taxonomy): Eukaryota > Viridiplantae > Streptophyta > Magnoliopsida > Fabales > Fabaceae > Acacia > Acacia melanoxylon. Next base: position 1,466,709 of record JAFJYJ010000050.1, read on the forward strand.
TTCTTTTTAATAATTTCTTATTCATTTTGTGGAAGACCATATGACATGTCGTCCACTCCTCTTTTTCTATAATGATGATCACATATTGTTGCCATGTTCTCTTCATCCAATCATGTCTTCTTTTTCATTTTTTTTATTTATTGCGTAGGACCCTAACTATTCCACTAATTCAAATCATCCAACTTACATCGTACGTGGAAATTGTCTTCTTCCTATTCCTAAAGAAACGACACAAGGCTTGGCGACGCTTGGGATCTCGTTCGACAATTCTCGAGAATCGAATTGATTCTCGAGAGTAATTTTCCTCCCATTTCGAGAATGATCTCGTAAAGAAGAGTTTCAAGCGAGAACATGCTATCTATATTCTCGGGAATCAATAAAATTCTCGAGAGCCTTTGAATGAAGTAATTTTCTCGCATTTATTTCTCATATAGAACCTCTAAGATTGATGAAGCCCAAATTCTTCGAATCTCACAATGATTGGGTGATAGCAATGCAAGTTTCCAAACATCATCAAAACATAATTAACAAGATTGAGAGTTACATCAATTTGATAGAAATCAAGTTTGAGATTTGGTACCTAGGCCCAAAGACCATCCATCATTGGCACCAAATGGGTATTCAAGAACAAACGAGATTCTTTTGAATCAGCAATCATTGTCCGTAACTAAGGCAAGATTGGTTGCTAAAGGCTATAATCAAGAGCAAATCAAGAAGGAATTGATTATGAAGAAACTTTTGCTCCTTGGCAAGATTGGAAGCCATAAGAGTTTTTCTAGCCTTTGCTTGTGTCAAAGGATTCAAGCTCTATCAAATGGATGTAAAAAGTGCTTTTCTAAATGGTTTTATACAAGAGGAAGCTTACATTGAACAACCTCCTGGTTTTCAGAGTGATCATCATCTAGATCATGTATATCGTCTCAAAAAGGCCCTATATGGTCTTAAACAAGCTCTTAGAGATTAAGCAAGTTCCTTCTTGATCAAGGATTTGTTAGAGGAAAAGCAAATACAACTCTCTTCATAAAGAGTAATAAGCTTAGTGAAATTTTAATTGTTCAAATATATGTTGATGACATTATATTTGGTGCTTCTAATGATGCTTTGTGTGAAGATTTTGCTAAAAATATGCAGGGAGAATTTGAGATGTCCATGATGGGAGAACTCAACTATTTCCTTGGTCTACAAATCAAGCAAAAGAAGAATGGGATCTTCATATCTCGGACCAAGTATCTCAATGATCCGAAGAAGTTTGGGATGGATCAATGCAATGGAGCTGACACTCCAATGAGTTCCACTGCCTCATTGGATGCTGATGAAGAGGGCAAGGACTTTAATATTACAAGATATAGAGGAATGATTGGATCATTGCTCTATTTGACTGCAAGTCGCCCTGACATCCAATTCAGTGTGGGGATGTGTGCAAGGTTCCAGTCTGCTCCCAAGGAGTCCCATGCTAAGCATGTGAAGAGAATTTTCAGATACCTTGCTGACACGAAGACACTTGGATTGTGGTTTCCCAAAGGTCAACCTGAACATTTGGTGGCATATTCAGATTCAGACTATGCCGGGTATAAAACTGATAGAAAAAGCACAAGTGGCCAATGTGAGTTTCTTGGTGGTTTACTTGTGTCCCGGTTTAGCAAGAAGCAAACCTAGTGTGGGTCGTGTCCTCTATCAAGCCGAATATGTTGCTGCCTCAAGTTGTTGTGCTCAAGTCCTATGGCTTAAGCAAAGAACTATCGATTTGGGAATCAACCTGAAGGAGATCCCAATATTGTGTGACAACACAAGCACAATAAGCTTGGCAAAGAATCTAGTTCAACATACTCGGACCAAGCATATTGATGTGAGGCATCATTTCATAAGGGATCATGTTCAGAAGAAAGATGTCAAAGTCATGTTCATCCCAACTCATCTTCAACTAGCTGACATCTTCACCAAACCATTGGCTAAGGAACAATGTAATTTCATAAGAAGAGAATTGGGAATGGTAAATCCTAATGAGTTGTAAGTATTCCTTACTCAATGTTAGTTATGGTTTTGATGATTGAAAATTACTAACTTAAGCATCGGAGTGTCTAGACATGTTTTATGCAAGATATTGAAAAATCTCGAGTTTTGCTGTCAAGGAGCAAAACCTCGAGGTTTTAGAGTAAACCTTGAGGTTTGGTCGTGGATTGTCGGGGTCAGAGAACAGCTGAGATTTTTGGAAAGAATGAAACCTCGAGTTTTCATAAGACAGAAAGATGTCAATTTTTGAAGAGTCTCAAAACCTCAAGGTTTTGGAGAAAACCTCGAGTTTTTGAACTCTGACGTTTCAAAGGTTCACAAAACACCTTTGAAGTCCAGGTTGGTAACCATTCATCAAACCTCGAGGTTTGGCATGAAACCTCGAGTTTTGTCGCAACTATATATATATATGGTACTGTTTATGTTCTTCAAAACTCGACCTAAAACTCTAGGTTTAGCCTCGTCTTTCTCTCTTCTCTCTGATTCTTTAATCTCTCGACCCAAACTCTCACTCAAAATCCCCCTAATGACTTCGAAATCCAAACCCCAAGTCGTTTTCGACACTGATTCCAGTCAGGAAGGGACGAAATCATGGTCTCCTCCTCCTCCTCCTTCACAACGACCAGTAAGAGTGAAGTCCATCCCAAATCGCTTCCATCTTGGTGCAGATCGTGTGATTCGAGGAATAAGTGTTAGAATTCCTGAAGCTCAGTCGCCAAAACGTAAATCAAAAGGGGTTTCGTTCAAAGAATCCGTTAAGTCACCAGACAAGAAGATGAAGGAACCTAAGCCCAAGGGAAAAGGGAAGACAAAAGCTTCTGAGACTTCTAAACCTTCTTAACCAGCAAGAAAGAAGAGGGCTTCTGTGTCCCAGTCTCAGCAAACCTCAAGAGGGCAAGCTTCATCTTAAGTAAATGCTTCTACTCAGGATCAAGAGGAAGAAGAAGTGCCTTCAGTAATTGAAAATGCCATTTCAGAGATCTACCGAAACTCTTCTCCACCCGAAGGTTTTATAATTGCTCCATCTACTATGACTAAGGAAGAGAATGATAAATTTAGGGAATCATACTTGCATCGTGACTTCTGTCCTGTGATTGCTGTTAAATTGAAAGACTTTCTCGATGAGTGTCATTTTGATCTGTCTCCCTGGTTGAAACAGTATGAGTCTTTTGTTTCCATATTTGCTCCCTACACTCCAAATCTTGTTCGTTTGTTTTATTACCATATGGAGTATGATAATGAACTCAGCCCAGATGGTAAGTTGATTGAGGAAAGAGTGACTACTGTTGTTAAGGGTGTCAAGTTCACTCTGTCTGTCTCAATTTTAAACAAAATTCTGAAAATTGACAACCCTCCACCTATTCCTGAATTCAATTACAGCAATCAGGAAATTTTTGAAATTCTAAGACCAAATGAGCCCTTTCCCCCAGATCAACAACTTAGGCTTACCTTTAATCCTGGTTCTATGTCTGCTGAAAAGAGAGTCTTGTGGTATGTCTATTCTAGGAACTTCATTCTGAAGGGTGGAAATTACACCCATTTCCCTCAGCATGACTACAAACCCTTTACTGCCTTCGTGAAGAAAGTGCCTTTTAACCTTGGTCACTGGCTTTTCCAGGCTATGATCAAGTTCAAATTCTCTCGTAGAAAACTGTCACATATACCATTTCCATCCTTAATCTCTATCATTCTTTACTACCGGGATTTTATTGGTTCTATTGACACTCTCGAGTATCCTCCATTCTTTGGGAAGACAATGCTAAATTTAATGAAGATCAAGTTTGGGGAAGAAGGGTCTGGACAGTCACGAGCTCCTTCAAGATCTCATCCAAGAACATCTCAGGCTCGGGCTCAATCCCAAGCTCAAGAGGCTCAATAAGCACCTCCACCTCCTCAGACATCACTGCCATCTAATCTTACTTCACAGATCAAGGAAATTGTGGATGCTGCTCTTGCTGCAATGACTATTCGCATGGAGTTCGAAATGGGAAAGATAATGGCTGAGATGACTCGTGGGCACAATGGACTCATTGAGATTAGGATACCATGAAGGAACACCTTGAGATGGTTTCTGGACAGTCGGCCGAGCTTAGAGAAAAGGCTGAAGAGATTGATGCCAAGTTGTCCGCACAGATCATTTCTCACATGGATCTCAGTGACAAGGTGGACAGGATTGTGAAGCACTTGCACATTGGACCTTCCTCATCTTTTGGCACTCCTGCTGGTCCTAGGACTTCTGGTCCTGCTTCTGGTTCACCCTCACCTTTACCAGTCCTCCGATCCCTACTACCTCTCCAGAGCCATCCACTCCTCTCTTCCCTTCTCCAGTTGGAACTACCACACCAGACACAGTCATCCTTCCATCACCATCTACCCCAGCCACTGAAGTGCTTCCTTCTCCATCTTTGGCCACTCCCTCAACTGAAGCTCTTCATCTATCCCCTCCTTCTACACCTTTGGTCAACCTTAACTTTGAAGATGACAAAGGGGGAGAGAATAGCCAGGATTAGAGTTTGAGTTTTGGAGAACTTAGACTTATGTTTCTAATGTTATATCTTGTATTTTGCTTTCTGATGTTATATCTTGTATTTTGCTCATGTATATGAAATATGAATTGTGATCTTTGTGTTTCATCTTGCTTCTATTGCTCATCTCTGATATCCTTTTGTTTACTCAACTTATAACATTTGCAAGAAATTTTTTTTTCAATGTCCAAGCTTCTCAAAATGAACTTCCTATAACATTGTCAATAGCAAACTCTGTTTCAAAATGAAAACTCTCTCAAAATCTCAAGGATGTTTGTTTACAAGTGTTGTCATCATCAAAAAGGGGGAGAATGTTAGTTCTCTAAGGGTTTTGATGATCTCCAATAACTGTAAACAAAGTATGAAGCTTTGCACTCAAATGTTGTAAAACTCACTGTAAGAGCAAACCTCGAGGTTTGCACAGAAACCTCGAGGTTTGGCCTTACAGAGAAGAACTCAAGGTTTCTGGACTGAGCAAAACTCAAGGTTTTTAGAGAAAACTCGAGGTTTCATAACACAGAGACTGCTCAACATTTTCTGGAAAATGGAAAACTCGAGGTTTCTGTTCAAACCTCGAGGTTTTGACTTACAGAGAGTCTCCTAAGTTTGGAACACTTGAAAACCTCCAGTTTTTGTCTAAAACCTCAAGGTTCTATTTTAACATGAAAATTCCGGGTTTCACAAGTTTTGTGAAACCTCAAGGTTTTGACCTGCCAGAAAAAACCCAAGTTTTGTCCAATTTTTCAAAACCTCCAGTTTTTGTGAAAAACCTCCAGGTTTGAGTCCTGTGCAATTTTCTCAAAACCTGTCATTTAAGCAAAGACTCGAGGTTTGAGGACAAACCTCGAGGTTTGTTCAGACATAGAGGATCTGTGTTTTTCCAAGTTACAAAACCTCCAGTTTTACCTTCAAACCTCCAGTTTTCTGTTTTGGCGCAAAAACTCAGAATTTCCACATTTGAGCGAAACCTCGAGGTTTTGGCATCCAGAGAGCAAACACCTTTCCTCTGATTTAGAAAACCTCCAGTTTCCGAGAAAACCTCCAGGTTTACCTTGGCACGATTTTTCAGAGGGTTCATATTCAAATGAAACCTCAAGGTTTCTGATAAAACCTCGAGTTTTTGACAGACAGAGAGGCTGACGCTTTTTTGCTACTTTGAAAACCTCCAGTTTTGGAAAGAAACCTCCAAGTTTGATGTTTTGGACTTAAATATCTTTCACTTGCTACAGTCCAAACTCAAGGTTTGAAGAACAAACCTCGAGGTTTCAACGCGTCTTCAGAATTTCAAATTCTACGATTTGACAATACCTTCTTGTTTGATCTTAATACTTTCTATGATTATCCTATATTGTTCCTAGATATGTTTAACCACTTTTTTAGTGAGTTTCAGATGAATTAGAGAATGTTTATTGAAGGTTTAAAACAAAAGCAAAAAGCATGTCAGAACATTAAATGCTAAACCCAGAAAGTTGCATACTTTTGGGTAATCCTTCTGTACACGTCTACAAAGGATTAATGTCTACCTACCACATCCAAGAAAGCGCTTACTCCAACGGATTAATTTGCGAGAGAGTCAACTCGAACTTCGCACAGCTGGATTAAGTGGAGATTAGAGAGAGAAGAAGACCAAAACGAACTTAACCTTGTCTAATGAAGGCAACGGTTATATTGAAGATTACAGCGGTCACTTAATGCTCTCTTGGTATAAATAGAGCTGCATTCAAGTCTTCTCAACTAACACACCTGCTGAAAACGCATAGCATTCAAAGTTCTTCAACTACCTTTCTGTTTTCACTTGTATTGTGTCTTTTGACACTTAAAGCTTCAGTGTTTATCAATATCCACTCTTAGAGAGAGTTTCCTTTTCGTAAATCATTTATTGTAAAGGATCACAAGTCGGGGACTTGGTGATTGGGTTCATTGATTGCAACTTGTAAGGGGAGTAAGTTCCAGTGAGAGAATTACTCTTGAGTACGAGTGTGTAATCAATTGAGATAGTGAAAATCAGAGTCGGGACCGTACGTAGGTCAAGAGATTGGATCGAACCAGTATAAATCATTGTGTCTTGCTCTTCTACTCTCATCTTAGTTCATCTCTTTTTTTAGTGTTCAAAAATAGAGGTATTCGAAAAAGATTTTTAAAATCCCCAATTCACCCCCTCTTGGTGATTTATCTCCACTTTCAGATTGATGAGTTCTATTAATGCCATGTTTTCCCTATATTGTATGACTGTATTGTATGGTGAATATGAGCTTAACTCCATTTAATCTGAGCAAAAAGGCATTTATTCATTATATAGGGAACTTATGGATAAATCTCACATTCATCCTAAACATGTGCTGAGAAAAGAACGAGTTTTGAGGTTTTATGAAAAAGGCGCATAACATAGCCGATACAATGCTATAGCATCAGGACAACTTTATCGAAATGTAATACAATGCATCCCTAAGGCTATAGCAGAGTAAGTGAAGCAATGCTATACGACATCTGTTCTGATCTTTTGTGAAGGTTGTTTCAGGAAATAAAGTGTAGGTCGTTAAGTGGACGAGAACAACGGTTAGATTGCCGACGTATTGGAATAGAAGATGCGGAGAATCGAAACTAAGATTTGAAGAATCCCATAGGATCAACATAATCAATCTACTGAAATTGGAAAGAGAGACTACGATTGGACTCCAACAGATTTGGAAAGGCCCAGTTCGTTGGACGTACGCCGCAAGTATACCTAAATATATAAGGAAACAATAGCTAACCCTAAAGGGGGTCGAAATCATCAAGAGTCAAAGACCATTCCCATACGGCCAAACTCAAAAGAAGAGTGAGAGAAGTTACAAGGCACGAGAACTCTAAGAGAACCCATCATCCTTCCTTGCAGTGAGATGAAGACAAGAAGATGTGGAGTTGTGACGTGACAGGGCTTCTTCCACGCCATCGGAACCTCCATCAAACTTTTAGTTTTCTTACCTTATTTAATTCTAGTAAATATTTTGGTCATGTGCTATTCGTTGTGATTTTTTAGTGATTCCCTCGTCAGTCATGAACTAAACCTCCTGTGGCTGAACGAGGATGATTTCCTAAGTTTGGAAAAACATGTGGGAAGGAAGAATTTTCTGTCAATGCACTATATAAAATTTGATTGCTCTAATGTTCAAAGAAAACATTTTCTTTTCCTTTCCTGTCCAATCCTTTCTTGGTTTGAAATCAAAGATATTTATAAAAACATTCCACACAACAAAATCAAAACATTTTATAAACGATGTCATTCTAGCTTTCCAAAACCAAAAATCAATATTTTTAAAAAACGATGGAATGGTATAATTGAAACCTTCTGAAAACAAGCAACGCCCAAAATCAGCCATTTGAAACTCTTGAGACGGTTAAGTCCTTTAAAAAAGAGACCTGCTCTTATACCAAATGTAGAACCGGCTGAACCCAAGAGGGTGGTGAATTGGGTGAAGATTAAAAACTTGAAACTTTGAAAATCTTTTCACGTTTTCTAAATCAACAGTTAGATATTCAAATAAGCATATACTGGAAATATAAGAGATAAGGGAAGAGAGTATGCAAACTGTGATTTATACTGGTTCGGCCCAATCCTTGACCCACGTCCAGTCCCCAAGCTCCACTTGAGATTTTCAATCCACTATCCTCTTGTTTAACCGGGCACAAGAGAAGCCTATACAAACGCACAAGTTCACCCAGGCACTTGTGAAGCCGAATCCCTCACTGAGATACTCCTTCCAATATGTTACACACTCTGTACTCAAAGTTATCCTCTCACTAGGATACACTCCCCCTTACAAGTTGTAAACTGATAACCCAATCTCCAAGTCCCACGACTTGAGATTCTTATAATGATTTAATAATTAGAAATGTTCTCTCTGAAAGAGAAGATAAATAAACACTGAAGTACAATACAAATCATTTGACTCTCTAGTGTAAGCTATATAAACATTGAGAAACAGAGTGTATGAGTTATTGAACTATCGACGGTGAAGTAGTAAAATCATTGGCTTCGTCGAGTCATTCATCAATCATCACTTCTTCTTGTTTGAAGACTTTGCTATTTATAGGCAATGAATATCATTTAATTGTTGAGCACATTCTTCTATTGAGTAATTCTTTTCGTTGGAATATGACCGTTGTGACTTGCTCAAAGTTACCGTTGGAAGCTCTGACATAATCATTCACCTTTTGATAATCTAATGTTAATCCTTCGTCTGATCATCTGAAACTTGCTAAAAAACATGATTAATAGCATTGAGAAGTATAGAAAGTAGAAATCAATTGATAACAATCATTTCTGAATTGTCCGAGACGACGTGGAAATTCTGTTGTCTGATATACTGTGTGGATGAGTCCATCATATAATCATCTGGAACTCATTATCAAATTGATTAAACATAGTTAAAAATAATAATGATAGATGATATGAAGAGTCTAAAACCAATCATACACAGTTAGAGAATTGGAAGATTCAAACGCACAACATTTTCAGAAATAGAGACATATTGGCTCGAGTCAAAGATATCACTGGCTCGAGTCAATCCATCATTCAAGGCATAGAGATGGTTTGAAAATACTGTTTGACTCGGGGCAACAGAAACCTTGACTCGAGTCTTTGTCCAAACTCGATGTTGCATTTTTTGAGGCACGAGTTAGTTTTTCACATTTGTGCTTTATCAGTCTGCTTTGGCTTGAGTCTTCACTTACTGGCTCGAGTCAAAAAGTCTTGTCCATTCTTCAAACTCTCTATTTTCCTTTGACTCGAGGTTGATTTGCTAGCTCGAGGTAATAAGCTCTTCAAAAGTGTCTATCATTCTGTTTTCACTGAGACTAGAGGTTCTTCAGCTGGCTCAAGTCAAATTACTTCCTTTTGACTTCTTTGGTCTGTTACTTGAACTTGACTTGAGGAGGCGCTCATCAAAATTGGTTGCTCCAAAATTCTATGAAACACTTGTTGAGTCTAGATTCATATGGAGTTGGTTTCACTTCATTTGGTTGTGTATATTGTGAGCCATATCTAGAAAACTGAGCCTATGCTGAAATGAATCCATAATTTTGAGTGTCAACTTTCAAAGGCCATAACTCCCTGGTATCAACTCCGTTTTGGTTGGTTTAAGTTTTGGTAGAACGAATTTGGAGTCTACTTTCATATTCCACTGACTTCAGCTCACTTGGATGTGTATTTTGTGAGATACACTCAAACCATCGAAGGTTGGTCTGATGTGTGGCGTGAATTGATGGTCCAACTTGTGAAATTCATAGCTCTCGCATCTGAACTCCGTTGGGCTTGAATTTTATATCAAAATGACGCATTGGGAGTCTAGTTTCATATGCCACTATTTTCACCTTAATCATATCTCTGGTTTGGGAGATATCATCGAATTACCAGACATCGACCAAGCTGAACGTGAAACAAAGCAGAATAAAGTTGCTGAAAATGCATTTGACTCGAGTCAACTAAAGCCTGGCTCGAGTCAACTCGTTCCAGGGAGCGAAAATGGCTTGAAAATCACTCTTGGCTCGAGTCAGCAATATGTCTGACTCGAGTCAATGATTTCCTGGCTCGAGTCAACTTGTACCAGATGCCCAAAACACTGTAAAAACCATTCTAACTCGAGTCTAGACATCTTGGCTCGAGTTAATTAATCCCGAAACTTGATTTTGCTTATTTTAACTCCAATTTGAGTCATTCCAACTTTCATATCATCGTGGAGACTTCTAGAATCAATCGAAAAGTTTGTATAATGATTTTCTCATTCCATTAAGCAAGTCTTCTTTCTTTCTTCTTCTCTTGATCATTTTCCATAACTTAACTCTTTCTTTCTTCTCTTCTCTTGATCATTCTTCATAAACCAACTCTTTCATTCTTCTCTTCTCTTCTTCCTTGATCATTTTCCACAATTCAATTCTTTCTTCTCTTGATCATTCCCAAAATCCTTTGATAGCTTCTTGCTTCCTTGATATTCTCTACAAGTTCTTCTTTTTCTTTCCGTAACCTCTTATCTCCTTCTTGATTAATCTTTATAATTCATCTTGGACAAATTTACATTAAATATATAATAGTTAGTCAATGTAGGAGATAAAAATAGTATACAAGCTTTTGGCTCTTAATAATGGCATCTATATAAGACATCATCAAAACTAATCATATCCAACATTCTCCCCCTTTTTTATGATGGCAAATACTCTAAGAAAAATATGTATGAATATGAAAATACATTAGGCCCAACATATTTTTCTTGCCATTCTCTCCCCCTTATTTGTCATGAGTAAAAAGATTGAGGTAAAGAAGAAATACAGATGGAGAGGCAAATATGAAAACAAGTTAGAAATGACTTGTCTCTCCTTAACCATATATCATGAAAGACAATTTTCTCTCCCCCTTTTTGGAAGTATTTTGATATTTAATGGGATGCAATTTAGAATGTTTATATGAAAACAAATTTGAGAAAATTTGGAGAGATTTTCAAGAAATCTTTCACAGTTAAAGCATATGGATACCAAACATGTGCAAAATTTTCATTGAACATAAAAGATAGAGATTAGAAATGCTCATGTAGATTTTGCTAATTTGATGAATGAGCGATGAAGTTGTAGTATGAGATCCTCTAAAGTGTGCTCAATGAATGACTTGTACGATACGAATAGAGCAAAAGTATTGGCTTCTTGAAGGCTATTTCATCTGAATGAATACGGCCAGCTTCCATCCTTTGCCTTTTCTTCATGGAGCTCTTCTGTAAAGCATATCTCAACTTCAATGATGGAACGCCAAAGCATGTTTCCTTAATTTAATAGTTTCTCATTGTTGTACATTAAGGAAAGTTCTTGCATAGACCCAATTCTCCTGTCACAATTGTAAAACTTTCTTGCAAGATAGAATTGTTAGTGCAATCAGATATCAAAGTATTCCTTTCTAAATGATATTTTCAAATTAAGATAATGAAAGGAAAATATGATATTAACTCATCATCAAAACTAATAAAACATAGTGAATGCAGATGAGCATGTTTAAAAGGGTTTTCTTTCAAATAAAGGAGATGAGCGTTTAAAACACATGTGATGTGAAGCTCCCCCTTAATGAATGCATGACTAAAAATATGAAACTCCCTTTAATGATACTAAGTATGAAGAAATCACTTATACTTTTATGATGATAAAAATGTTTAAAGCATAAGGATCATTTTAAAAATGAGTTGCTCAGGCTAAATTTCATAAAATAAGATGGAGTGAATAAAATCAAGTTAGCCTAGCATGATTATGATTTATGCATGTTACAGTACCTCACTCAAGTAATATTGTAATTACTTGAGTCATAATCCTCTATTATCCATTGATGCATCACTGGCTAACCATTATCTGATGATGTGATCAATACTAAAGATCTCCCAAGTTTGATGCATAAGGATGAGTTTCTGTGAAGTGTTGGTTGATCAATTCATAGAGTTGTCTAATCTTGTCATTCACAGAAGGGATGAACTTCAACATTGTTTGTGGCAAGCTCAGTGTACAATTGTTGAAGTTCCTTTCCCACATAGCTCGTGTGGTTACTCATGTGACGTCCATGACTCTGTAGCCATCACTTGTAGTTCACATGAGAGGACTTTACAAGCTTATCTTCCTCTGTTTATCCCTGTTTCCCAATGCAAGAACAGAGGATCCTACAAAACAAATATATGCTTTTTGGTACCCGATGTTTCTTGGGTCCATACAAGATTAGACATGACAACTCTTATGCTCTTATATAATTTAACCATATCATATTTGAGCAAAGAGTAGAACAATCAAAGATCAAAACATAATTTTATCCAATCAAATAAGTTCAAGCCAATGAATCATAAAGGGTAACAACTAAATAATGCCAAGAATGTTATTTTTCAATGACAATTTGGAAATACACTTTAAGTAGAAGAGATGCCATTGATACAAATGCATGTAAGTTTGATCAAAAAGCATAGAAATTCATATCCAATAACTAATCTGGCTCGAGTTAAACTATATGCACTCGAGTTAGTCAAAGTTTAAAAGATTCACTCGAGTCAAACCATATGCACTCGAGTCAGTTTACTTTGAAAAATAAATCTTTCACAACGTTCCACTCGAGTCAACCACTAACTTGAGTAAGAAGATTTCATAAAATATTTTCTAAAGCCTTTTAACTCGAGTCACTAGAGTGTAACTCAAGTTAGTCAAAGTTCAAACATATTTTGACTGAGTTTTAAAAACCACTTGACTCGAGTCATGAACCCGAAACTCAAGTTGACAGCAACTTGGAGAGAGTTTCTGATTCAACTTTAATCAATATAACAACATTTTTGTTGAATCATTAACTACATTTCTGAAACAATTTTAAATTCGATGCTCACTCCAAACATGGTGGAAGTCAACATGTTAAAGAATGTATCAGAGTGTATCAGAATGCTTCAAGATTTGGAGAACATGTGGAACATTGAAGTTTACATGTTGAAGAATTTTCCCAAAAGCAAAAATCATAAGGATAAAGCATTGGCAAGACATGCTTAGCACAATAGAGTTATATATGCATAATGACTTTGCTATGACCAAGATAATCTTGTCTCTTAGAATAGAGTCTTGAAATATATGAACATTTAAGGCAAGAATTTGAACACATGGCTATAGTTACTCAAAAATGGATGAAGACAAAGTTGACGAATTTGAGTAACAAAATGACTACTAGGATTTATGGATAATGAAGCACATACTCATTAGTCCAAATGACTAGAGTTCTAGAATGTCATCCTAGTAAGTTATTCCACTAATGGTTAGTGCATTAAGACTCAATGTACTAATGAACATTCATAAAGCTTGGAATAACTTGGCCAATAAGGATTTATGTAGTAGGCATAACACTTCACAAATTGAATTCTTTTATGAGAGATAAGCTTGAAACTCATAGATGATCAACTTGTTAGACATGAGATCCAACTAGTTAGAGAATAAAGAATAAGGAGTTCAAGCACCACATTAAATACCAAAGATCAATATGTGAATGACAGGGAAAAACTCAACTGGACAAATTTGAAGCATATCCAACATTCAATATACAATATTAACTTTCAATTTTGAAACATCATTTGAATGCAATCGAAGTATGAATATTTTTCAAAAACATTTGTATGCATTTTCATAAAACAAAGTGAATTGAATTCCAAAACAAATTTTAAAATTGTGCATTTCAAAAACATAAACTCAGAAAGTTATGCACAAATTCATTTATGGTCCATTTAGCAATCTGAAAGCATTTTGAAACCCATAAATGATTGATTGCTAAAGGAATGCAATGATGGACAAGTATTCATTACTCACATATATAATTCATTTAAGTACAAAATAGGGTAAGGATTAGATATCACTATAATTCCTCTTGTCCTTATAGTAGCTTGCTTCAAATGAATTGATATGGATATCTCCTTTTTCATCGTTCACCATAATCTTCAAGCATAGCTTGTTTAGCTTCCTCAAGACTTGAATTATTTCTCTATGTTGCATTCTTGAGAAACTTTCTTTGATCCTACAGAGACATATAAACCTTTTTCCCCTATGAAATCCAACCGTGCTTGGATCCATTAATTGTTAAGCTTGTAGAAACAAGATTCACATGCTCTTAAGAATATAATCAATTCAAAATAGTTGAACACAATGAGTTAAACACAACATTATGCATAAAATAAATATTTTCTTTTCAAATCATCATGTATGCATAAAGAATTAAATCATTGAACATTGCAATCTCTTTGAAAAATAAATCAGGATGTGAAAACTCAATTTTAAAATAGTTTGCAATGATCATTCCTAAGGTTACAAAATATAAAACCTCAATATATGTTTCAGATAATAGCATATGAGGTTTTAACATTGTATACCTTTGCCTTAGGTACTTGGAGGATTGACTTTACTTACCCATTGGTTCTTCATATATTTTCTTACGGGTGTCGGCAAAGCTCTCTCAAAGAATATAGACTTCAATCGTCTTCGGTTTGATGCTTGAGAGAATCTCCTTTTCTTGTTCTCCTCAAGATAGTTGAATGGTACTCTATGGTCGTTTGTTCTTGAGGTGGAACATAGTCCTCTTGCTTGTAACCATTGCTTCTTTTGATTCAGCTTTGTAGTTTCAGCAATGGATGCTCCAAGAGTTCTCCTAGGCATTGTGCTCCTTTTCATTGGTGCATGAGAAACTCTTGGATTTTCCTTCATCTTCTTTGTACCCTTATGTCCATTGTTTTTCAAGTCAATATGCACATATAGAGCACTAGATGGACATTTTGGTACCCACTTATACTTGGGTCGTTGACTGTTAGTAGTGGACCTTACTTGTCCTTTAGGAACTCAAACATATTTGTTTCCCACATCAGAATTTTTCTTAATATAGCATGTGTGAGAAATATGGCCAGACTTTCCACAATAATTGCAAACAATAGAATGATGCTTATTATGAACTATTTTGCAAGAACTGTGCTGGTCAAGGGGATTCAATATCAAATGACCCCTATTTGTAAATTCTTCCTTCCCATATGTTTTTCCAGCATGATTGAAAACATTTTTTCTTTTCAAAATAGAATCAGTAATTGGTTGAAAAATAATTTTATGCAAATGTTCAAAATCATTTTTCTTAACTACACAAGAAGAATTGGAATTGTTTACCATATGTGCATCTTGAGCTCTAGATAATGATTGGTCATAATCGTCCATGAGCTCTTCCTGGGAATCCTCTTCCTCTTGATCTTTTGTGTTGACTGGATTATGGAGGTATTCTAAGATTTCTCCTTCTTCATTCTCCAGATGTTCATCAGTCTTAGATGTATAATATAAAGTCTCAGATGAACTGTCAACACTTTCAACTTCGACACAATTGTTAGAAGCATATATAAAGTTAAGAGTATCCCATATTTCTTTAGCACTAGAGCAAAATTTTATTTTCTCAAAATCATTTTCTGTCAATAAATTTTCATTGCTCTAATGTTCAAAGAAAACATTTTCTTTTCCTTTCCTGTCCAATCCTTTCTTGGTTTGAAATCAAAGACATTTATAAAAACATTCCACATATCAAAATCAAAACATTTTATAAACGATGTCATTCTAGCTTTCCAAAACCAAAAATCAATATCTTTGAAAAACGGTGGAATGGTATAATTGAAACCTTCTGAAAACAAGCAACGCCCAAAATCAGCCATTTGAAACTCTTGAGACGGTTAAGTCCTTTAAAAAAGAGACCTGCTTTGATACCAAATGTAGAACCGGCTGAACCCAAGAGGGGGGTGAATTGGGTGAAGATTAAAAACTTGAAACTTTGAAAATCTTTTCACGTTTTCTAAATCAACAGTTAGATATTCAAATAAGCATATACTGGAAATATAAGAGATAAGGGAAGAGAGTATGCAACCGTGATTTATACTAGTTCGGCCCAATCCTTGACCCACGTCCAGTCCCCAAGCTCCACTTGAGATTTTCAATCCACTATCCTCTTGTTTAACTGGGCACAAGAGAAGCCTATACAAACGCACAAGTTAGCCCAGGCACTTGTGAAGTCGAATCTCTCACTGAGATACTCCTTCCAATCAGTTACATACTCGTAATCGAAGTTATCCTCTCACTAGGATACACTCCCCTTACAAGTTGTAAACCGATATCCCAATCTCCAAGTCTCACGACTTGAGATTCTTACAATGATTTAATAATCTGAAATGTTCTCTCCAGAAGAGAAGATGAATAAACACCGAAGTACAATACAAATCATTTCACTCTCTAGTGTAAACTATATAAACATTGAGAAACAGAGTGTATGAGTTATTGAACTATCGACGGTAAAGTAGTAAAATCATTGGCTTCGTCGAGTCATTCATCAATCATCACTTCTTCTTGTTTGAAGACTTTGCTATTTATAGGCAATGGATATCATTTAATTGTTCAACACATTCTTCTGTTGAGTAATTCTTTCCGTTGGAATATAACTGTTGTGACTTGCTCAAAGTTACCGATGGAAGCTCTGACGTAATCATTCACCTTTTGATAATCTGATGTTAATCCTTCGTTTGGTCATCTGAAACTTGCTAAAAAACATGATTAATAGCATTGAGAAGTATAGCAAGTAGAAATCAATTGATAACAATTATTTCTGAATTCTCCAAGATGTTGTGGAAATTCTGCTGTCTGATAAACTATGTGGATGAGTCCATCATATAATCATCTGGAACTCATTATCAAATTGATTAAACATAGTTAAAAATAATAATGATAGATGATATGAAGAGTCTAAAACCAATCATAGATAGTTAGAGAATTGGAAGATTCAAACGCATAGCATTTTCAGAAACAGAGACATATTGGCTCGAGTCAAAGATATCACTGGCTCGAGTCAATCCATAGTTCAAGGCATAGATATGGTTTGAAAATACTGTTTGACTCGAGGCAACGAAACCTTGACTCGAGTCTTTGCCCAAACTCGAGGTTGCATTTTTGGAGGCTCGAGTTAGTTCTCCACATTTGTGCTTTATCAGTCTACTTTGGCTCGAGTCTTCACTTACTGGCTCGACTCAAAAAGTCTTGTCCATTCTTCAAACTCTATGTTTGCCTTTGACTCGAGGTTGATTTGCTGGCTCGGGGTAATAAGCTCTTCCAAAGTGTCTATCTTTCTATCTTTACTGAGACTCGAGGTTCTTCAGCTGGCTCAAGTCAAATTACTTCCTTTTGACTTCTTTGGTCTGTTACTTGAACTTGACTAGAGGAGGCGATCATCAAAATTGGTTGCTCCAAAATTCTATGAAACACTTGTTGAGTCTAGATTCATATGGAGTTGGTTTCACTTCATTTGGTTGTGTATAGTGTGAGCCATATCCAGAAAACTTAGCCTATGCTGAAATGAATCTAGAATTTCAAGTGTCAACTTTCGAAGGCCATAACTCCCTGGTCTCAACTCCGTTTTGGTTGGTTTAAGTCTTGGTAGAACGAATTTGGAGTCTACTTTCATATGCCACTGATTTCAGCTCAATTGGATGTGTATTTGGTGAGATACACTGAAACCATCAAAGGTTGGTCTGATGTGTGGCGTGAATTGATGGTCCAACTTGTGAAATTCATAACTCTCTCATCTAAACTCCTTTGGGCTTGAATTTTATATCAAAATGACGCATTGGGAGTCTATTTTCATATGCCACTGTTTTCACCTTAATCCTTGAAAGTGGAGCTTAATCACCAAGAGGGGGTGAATTGGGGATTTTTAAAAATTCTTCCAGAAAAGCTCTGTTTTTCGAAGACTAAAACAGAGTAGACTATGGAGTAGAGAAGAATAGCAAGACACAAGGAATTATAATGGTTCGGTCCAATCTCTTGACCTACGTCCCGGTCCCGGACTCTGCGGGATTTTCACTATCACAATTGATTACACACTCGCACTCAAGAGTAATTCTCTCACTAGAACTTACTCCCCCTTACAAGTTGTAATCAATGAACCCAATCACCAAGTCCCCTTGACTTGTGATTCTTTACAATGAATGTTTTTCAAGTAGTAAACTCTCTCTAAGAGTGGATAATGATAAACACGAAGATTGAATGTATCAACGAGATACTTAGTACGAAAGACTCAAGAGTAGATGGAGACTTTAATGATTTTCGCTTTCTGGGGTCTTAGTTGTTGAGAGGAATTGAATGCTCTTCTATTTATACTTAGAAGGCATTAAATGACCGTTGTAATTCTTCATATAACCATTGGTGACATTAACCAAGGTTCTAGTTCAGTTTTGGTCTTCTTCTCTCTCTAATCTTCACTTAATCCAGCTGGGCAGAAGTTCAAAGTTGACTTCTAGTAAATAAATCCGTTGGAATAGCAGCTGCTGGATGTGGTAGGTAGGCATTAATCCTTTGTAAGCTTGTGCGAAGGATTTCCCAAAAGTATGCAACTTTCCGGGTTTAGCATTTAATGTTCGACAGCCTTTTTGCTTTTGCTTTAAATCTTCATTTAATCTCCTCTAAACAAGCTGAAACTCACTAACAAAGTGGTTAAACATAGCTGGGAATATCAGAGAATAATAATGACAAGTATTGACATCAAACAAAGAAGTTTTCACAAATTCGTTCAATTTGATTTTCAAAACTCGCGACCAATACTTGAGTATGTTCTTCAATACTCGAGTATTGCACTGTGCACTAATGTGAATACTTGAGTATTCGATGAATACTTGAGTATTCGTCTTCCGAGAAGGCACTACATGATTTGAGCATTTGGACAATTTTTGAGTAGGACCAATACTCGAGTATTGAAACCAATACTTGAGTATTGAACTTTTTATGTGAAAATAAGTTTAAGTCCAAAACTTCAATACTTGAGTATTCAAATCAATACTTGAGTTTTCAAAACATTTGAAAAAGAGCCAAGATCTCGTATGCCCAATACTCGAGTATTCAACTCAATACTTGAGTATTGAACTCGTTTGAAAACTTTGTGGAAACTTTTCCAAGTCATTACTTGAGTATTCATCTCAATACTTGAGTATTCAAATCACTTGGAAACAGACAAAACTTTCTGTCTGGTCAATACTCGAGTAATCATATCAATACTCGAGTATTGAACTATTTTCAATACTTGTGAAGTCTCTACCATTCCAATACTTGAGTATTCATATCAATACTTGAGTATTGATAAACATGTGAAAACCTTTGAAACCTTTCTGTTTGCTCAATACTCGAGTATTCAAACCAATACTCGAGTATTCACATGTTGAATACTTTAATGATTTTTACGTATGACCAATACTTGAGTATCCATATGGATACTTGAGTATTGATAATGTTGTATTTCAGTGAAAGAGTTTCTGTAAGATCAATACTTGAGTATTGAAACCAATACTTGAGTATTGATTTATAGTGAAAAACTTGGAAGGCTCTCTGTAACACCAATATTTGAGTATTGAGTGACTTTGTGGAAACATGCCATTCTCTGTCAACTCAATACTTGAGTATTGAAACCAATACTCGAGTATTCACTTGACAGTGAGTTTTCCAACTTATCAAAACAACTTTTAACTTGTGTTTACAATTGCTAGTTATCATCAAAACACATAGAGAACTAACATTCTCCCCTTTTTGATGATGACAACACTTGTAAACCAAGTTTACTAGAATTTGAGAGAATTTGTTTCTTGTTTTGAATTTTGCATTTGACAGTATTTTCAAGTCATTAAAGAACATAAGGTTTGCAGATTTGATGTATTCAGAATGACACGAGATCAGAGATAGCATAAGCATGAAAAGTTGCACATTCATTGAGAAGTCAAAATGCAATACATTTAATATGACATATGATAATCAAAGCAGAATGCATATCAACTTAATACATAACAACCTATAATTCCTACAAACACAAACTTCCAATAATACATATCAACTTAATACATAACAGCCTATAATTCCTACAAACACAAACTTCCAATACTCAAATTCTACCCTTCTCTGCCTTTCTCTCCCCCTTTGGCATCTTCAAAAAGAGTTGGAGAGGGTGCTTGGAGAAGATCGATGAAGGGAGTAGGGGGTGGAGAGTAAAGAACAATGGCAGTGGATGGGGTTATGTGAGATGGAGAAGCTAGAACCTCAGTGGCAGGAGTAGAAGACTTAGGTGGAGAGGCAGGGATAGGAGTGGAAGACTTAGGTGGAGAGGTATGAAAGGTAAATGGTGGTGATTCAGGTTTGATAGGGGAAGATGTGGTGCCAAAAGTTGAGGTTGAGCCAGGGTGAAGGTTTTTTAGTATCTTATCCACGTTAAGGCTCATAAGAGAGGTGGTGACAGAATGGGTGGATACTCTGGCGTCAAGGTCGATCAATTGATCAGAAAACTCAGCATTCTGGCGAGTAAGCTCATCGACCTTCTTCTGCAATTCATGGTTCTGACCAAGGAGATTGTCAACTTGCTCCTTCATTGCATCTTGAATATTGACCATAGCATGATTGCCTTGTTGAAATTCATGAACCATCTTGCCTATCTCAAATTCCAATCGTATAGATAATGAGGCAAGGGCAGCATCCACAGCTTTCTTGATCTCTACACCAACATTAGTGGGTAAAGATGAAGGTGGTGGAGGGGCAAATTGAGCTTCCTGTGCTCTGGAATGAGATGCTCTGGCTTGAGTTGTTGATGGTGCTCTTGATTGCCCAGAGCCTTCAGCCTCAAAAGTTATCTTCATCAAATTGAGTTGAGCCTTGCCAAAGTATGGTGGATATTTCATAACTTCACCTTCATACCAGATTGTATGATAGTAAAGGATGACAGATATGAGTGAGGGAAAAGGCATGTAGGAATTCTTCCGGGATGAGAATTTGAACTTGATCATTTCTTGGAAGATCTAATGACCAAGGTTGAGAGGATGCTTCTTCACAAAAGCAAAGTGAAAAATCGTAATCTCTCCGAGAAAAGTGAGAGAAACTTCCTCCTTTCGAATGAAATTCCTTGAGAAGATGTACGGAGAACCCGATTGATGGGAGGCATTGATCCTGGTGTAAAGGATAAAGTGTGGGCCTGGTCTTCAGGTAAGTCTTCATTGGGTCTCAATGTGGAGAACATTTCTCTATTGCCATAGTCAGGAGTAGAAATTGGAGGTGGATTGACAATTTTAAGGATTGTGTTTAAGATGGAGGCTGACAAGGTGAATTTAACACCTTTAACACTAGTGGTGACTCTCTCCTCAACTAGTTCACCATCAGAATTAAGGACATTGGCAGATACCATATTGAAATAAAATAGTCTCACCAAGTTAGGAGTATAGGGAGCTACTATTGAAATAAAGGATTCATAGGATGTGAACCAAGAAGACAAGTCAATATTGCATTCTCGTTGCAACTGAACTAAATCAACTGCAACTGTAATACCCGGATTTTAGCAAATATGGAATTCTTGAGATAAGAGAAATTAATGAATATTTTGATGAAACAAATTTATGAGTTTAAAACTATTATAGAAAATTGTTATAATTGTCGAGTAAATTGTCGAAAAAGTTACGAAAAATCGATGAATAGAATGACTAAAAATGCAATAATGGTGATAAAAACAGTCTAAAAACATTATGATAAATACTGAAAGATCATGAAAGATTATGAGAAAATCATGGGAGTATTATCTCTAATTATAAGAATTTAATAAATTATTTCAGAGGAAATAACATGAAGAAATGTTTAAAAAGCATTCCAGAACCATAAAGTAACTTTATGGTGTAAACATTTTTAGTATTTTACATAGGATATAAAATGACAATGTCAAGATAAAGTTTGTAAGATAATAATATACTGTAAATTATAAAATTATCAACCATTGGTAAGAGAATGATTAGATAATTATGAGCTAATTGATTCAGTTAAAACAAGAGAAATATAGAAGTTAAATTTATGGTAAAATCCTTAATTAAGAGATTAAGGTGGTAATTAGCATAAAATATACTTACTGATTATGATAAAGAGATTAAGATAAATTAGTGAAGATAAATGTATGAAGAAACCTAATCCTAAAAAGATCACTAAACGAAGAATTTAGGTCTCGATTAAGCCTTAACGGCGCAGGGGTAAAACATGAATTTTTGGTAAAAAATATTATATTTTTTAAAAATGGAAAAAATTATGAAAAAATAATTAAAACTGAATTTTAAAATGAGGGGGCGAAATTATTGGTATTTTTAATTAAAATGAATTGTTTAAATAATTAAAATGATAATGAGAATAAAATAATAATATAATGTGGTGAGTCGGCTTATAGGCAGACGGGAGGGGAAAAGTTAGAAATAAATTCTACGGGTAAACCAGAGGTAAAATTATTTTCAGACTGATCAAATTAAGAACAAGTAAATTTTTACATGAAGAAAGAATTTACAAGACGTTAATTCCGCAACCGAAAACCCTAATTCCTAATAAGACGGAAAGCTGATCAGATAGAGTAGACCCAGATAGGCAAAGTGAGAACCTATAGAAAAAATGGCGTGTTTTCAAACACGGGATTAAGTTTGGCAACAACTGGACGTTTTACGATTCAACGAATTGTTGTCCAGAAGTTGGTTCTATCGGAAGCGATTTCCGTAACCGGACGCATTTGTCCGAATATCTTCCGAAGCACCGAAGAATACCTGGATATGATCAAAAAGAGGATCCAAATAGATAATATGAAAGAGGATGAAAAGACCTTCAAAGTTACACGCCCGATTTTTGAGTTTCGCGAAATCGCGAAACGGACACCGATCGGGTAGCTTTATCGGTAGGAGGACATAAAGCAAGAGACATCATTGGATGACAACTCATCCTTTGACTTTTGGGGCCCCTTGATGTCGGCCTTGACCATGGATGGCCAAGATTGCTTTGTCCTCAAAAATGCGATCCAAACTACGAATCCGATATGAAGACTTTTGTGTTAATTCCCACCTTGTCCCTCCCTTCTTCTATAAATAGCAAGCACCTCTCCTCTCATTCTTCACACCAAAATTTGAAACCTAGAGAGAGGTTCTAGAGAGAGAAGCTCTGGAAAAATTTTGCCTAGTCCCGAGTAAGTTCTTCTGTCCTTAGCTTTTAATTTCCGTAGTTCTTTCGGTAGTTATAGTAGAACCGTTGTTTTGATCTAGGAAGTTTTAATATATTCCTATACTTGTTTTTAAGCCTCATTGCATTGAAAGATGCCTAACGAGGTAAAAACCTAGTGGGGATAATTTTGAAATGGAATAAGGTCAAAGTAACGAAGTTACGCGAAATTCCGCACAAATAGGGGTAGTAGGGGCAAAATGGTCTTTTTCACCTAAAATGCCCGTTATGCTGCCAAATATTCATAAGTGTGTTATTATTCTGATTAGAATACTTCGACGTCGAACGCTATCGAAATTCCATCGTTCCGCCGTTTGCCGCATTTGTTGAGCCATTGTTTATTTGTTTTACGTACGGCCGTCAAAAAGTACCGTTTTTAGCCGGAAGAGCCGGATGTTTGCAACTAAGGTACGGACACGTACTGTAACCCTAACTCTATGCTGCTCATATACTTTTGCGTTATTGATACGTTCATAGACTGAGGTTCTGTTGAGAATCGTCAGAGATACTTACAGCTTTACCCACGGGTTATAGTATTGGTAATGTCGTTTGAGTTATTCCTAGCGCTGAGGACAAGTTAGTGGCGTGGCACTGGATATGTGCAGAACTAGTCGAGAGAGACTTTACATACTGCTTTGTGCTTATGTTCTGTCCATGTTATTGATCATACATCTCGTCATCTCGCTTTTGTGATGATATGTTGTATTGAAATGAATATCATTTGTTTGTACGTATCTTGTTTTTATTTGAGCATAAGGTTAACCATTACCCGAGATCCATATGTGGAATGGATCTCATTTGTAGCATTAGGTCTCGGAGGACCGATGTTTGGCGATCAAGGCGAGCAAACCGGAGTAGGCCAAGACGTGTCTACATTATCTATCGTTTTCTTTAGTTTCTTTAACTTTTGAGGATTCGGATGACCGTAATCCGATACATTTACACTATGGTCCATATTTTGAATGTAATGTAAATTACTTACTCGTTCCAATGCTCTACTCTGATTACTCTGCTTGAAATATTTGGAAATGTTTTTTTAAAGAAAAAAAAATCCGCCGTTTTCAAATGGGATGTTACAGCAACTACAGGGAAAAAATCTTTCTTCATGTAATCCTTTTTAAACTTGACACTAAGCTCAGTTGAGAGAGAGGTAATACCAATGGCGAACCCGGAGGGAGGATTGGAATTGTGATAGATGTCCTCAATAGCATTGGGCATCACTTGGAGGCTCTCTTTCTTCCTCGAATTGGATAGGTGAAGAGGAAGCAGTTTTCAATGAAGATTGAGCCTTTGAAGATTGTTGTGGCGAAGTAGTTGCTCTCTTCTTCCTTGCTGGTTTGGATTTGGAGGATACAGGAAGCTTCTTTCTTCCTTTTGCAGTAGATGGTTCAGGTACCGATCTCTTTTTCTTCGGGGGGATTGGAATTGATTGATCGAAAGACACTCCTTTATGCTTTGGGTTAGGCGTTGAGGTTTCAGGGATGTTTTCGATAACTCCTTTGATTGAACGATCAATGCCATGATGAAGGTGATTTGGGATCGATTTCCTCCTCGGAGGTCGTTGAGGAGGAGGAGCAAGCGATGGAGAGGCTGATTGGGTTCCTTCCTGGGTGGAATCAGTGTCAACGATGGCTTTGGACGTGGATTTGGAAGTCATTTCAGAGAATGGAGTGAGGATTTGGGTCAAAAATGGTGAGAATAAGCGTGAGAGAGAGGAGATGATTCTAGGGCAAAACTTGAGTATTGGGTCGAGTAATGAAGAACATGAACAGTAAGTATATATATATGCAGTGCAATACTTGAGTATTTACTTGAATACTCGAGTATTGAAGTAAAATTTCACTTACCTGGACATCAAAGGTGTGAGGTAAACCTTTGATATTCTCGTCCAATACTCGAGTGATCAACTTACATACTCAAGTATTCAATACCTTACTCGGATACTCGAGTAATGACGCAAGTATTGCTTCTCCCCAATTTTCAAGTTGCTCTCTGCCTCTGGAATACTCAAGTATTGCCTTACATACTCAAGTATTCAATACTTTACTTGGATACTCGAGTATTCTCTCAAGTATTACTTCTTGACAACATCAATGTTGCTCTCTGACCCTCGAATACTTGAGTATTGTTTCCAATACTCGAGTATTGCTTCTCTTATCAGCAAATACTTGAAGATTTTTAAGCATCCTACATAAAACATAACTAGACACTCCGATGCTTAAATTAGTTTCCAATAATCATCAAAACCATAACTAACATTGAGATAGATAGATATACTTACAACTCATTGGGATTTACCATTCCCAATTATCTTCTTATGAAATTAAATTGTTCTTTGGCTAGAGGTTTGGTGAAGATGTCAGCAAGTTGAAGATGTGTTGGGATGAACATGACCTTGACATCTCTCTTCTGAACATGATCCCTTATGAAGTGATGTCTTACATCAATATGCTTGGTTTGAGTATGTTGAACTGGATTCTTGGCCAAGCTTATTGTGCTTGTGTTGTCACACAATATTGGGATCTCCTTCAAGTTGATTCCCAAGTCAGATAGTTGTTGCTTGAGCCATAGGACTTGAGCACAACAACTTGAGGCGACTACATATTCGCTTCGTAGAAGACACGGCTACTACACTTGTTTGCTTCTTGCTGAACCATGACACAAGTGAACCACCAAGAAACTCACATTGGCCACTTGTGCTTTTTCGATCAGCCTTATAGCCGGCATGGTCTGAATTTGAATATGCTACCAAATGTTCAGGTTGACCTTTAGGAAACCACAATCCAAGGGTCTTTGTGTCTGCAAGATATCTGAATATCCTCTTCACATTTTCAGCATGAGACTCCTTGGGGCAGACTGAAACCTTGCACACATACCCACACTGAATTGGATGTCTGGGCGACTTGCCGTGAGATAGAGCAATGATCCAATCATTCCTCTATATCTTGTTATGTTGAAGTCTTTGCCCTTTTCATCAGCATCCAAAGAGGCAGTGGAGCTCATTGGAGTGTCAGCTCCATTGCATTGGTCCATCCCAAACTTCTTCAGCAGATCATTGAGATACTTGGTCTGAGATATGAAGATTCCATCTTTTCTTTGCTTGATTTGCAGACCAAGGAAATAGTTGAGTTCTCCATCATGGACATCTCAAACTCTCCCCGCATGTTCTTAGCAAAATCTTCACACAAAGCATCATTAGAAGCACCAAATATAATGTCATCAACATATATTTGAACAATTAAAATTTCACTAAGCTTATTACTCTTTATAAAGAGAGTTGTATATGCTTTTCCTCTAACAAATCATTGATCAAGAAGGAACTTACTTAATCGCTCATACCAAGCTCTAGGAGCTTGCTTAAGACCATATAATGCCTTTTTGAGATGATAAACATGATCTGGATGATGATCATCTTGAAAACCAGGAGGTTATTCAACATAAACTTCCTCTTGTATAAAACCATTTAGAAAAGCACTTTTTACATCCATTTGATAGAGCTTGAATCCTTTGACACAAGCAAAGGCTAGAAGAACTCTTATGGCTTCCAATCTTGCCACTTTGGAGCATAAGTTTCTTCATAATCAATTCCTTCTTCTTGATTATAGCCTTTAGCAACCAGTCTTGCCTTGTTACGGACAATGATTGCTGATTCATCTCATTTGTTCTTGAATACCCATTTAGTGCCAATGACCGGATGGTCTTTAGGCCCAGGTACCAAATCCCAAACTTGATTTCTATCAAATTGATGTAACTCCTCTTGCATAGCTATCACCCAATCATTGTCTGAAAGAGCTTCATCTATTTTTGAGGGTTCAATATGAGATATGAAAGCAGAAAAAGTTACTTCATTTAAAGTGCTATTCCTAGTTCTTACTCCTTGATGTACATCTCCTTTTACTTGGTCCAAAGGATGATTCCTTATGAACTTCCAAGCTCTAGGCTGAGACTGATCAAGATTTTCAATATTGTTTTGGGGATCAGCCTCAAAAATATTTTCAGGATTTTCAATAGATGTAGGAGTAGTTTTTGAAAAGAATTGATTTTTGAAAACATTTTCCTCATCATCATCCAAGGATTTATCAGATTTGGATTCACAGAAAACAACATGCATAGACTCTTCAACAATTCGAGTACGAGTATTGAAAACTCTATAAGCCTTACTTCTATTTGAATAACCCAAAAATATACCTTCATCTGCCTTGGGATCAAACTTTCCCAAGTTATCCTTACCATTGTTGTGGATGAAACACTTGCATCCAAACACATGCGAGATGAGCGATTTGGCTTTCTTTCCTTGTACAATTCATACGAGGTTTTGCCCAACTTCTTCCGGAGATATGCCCGATTTGAGATGTAGCAAGCAGTGCTCATTGCATCAGCCCAGAACACTTGAGAAGTGTTGTTTTCGTTCAGCATAGCTCTTGCCATCTCGGTAAGAACTTAGTTTTTTTCTCTCCACAACTCTATTTTGTTGAGGAGTCCTCAGGGCTGAGAAGTTGTGATCAATTCCTATGTTATCATAGAACTCAGCAAATGTATGGTTCTTGAATTCTCCTCCATGATCAGTTCAAATTCCTGAAATAGAGAGACCTTTCTCGTTTTGGACCTTCTTGGCAAAAACAACAAATTGATCAAATGTTTCATCTTTTGAAGATAGAAATATAGTCCAAGCAAATCTAGAAAAATCATCAACTTTGACCAAAGTATAAAGATTGCCACCAAGGCTTTTTACTCGTCTTTGGTCCAACTAGATCCATATGAAGTAGTTGAAGAGGTCTATTAGTTGAAATTTCATTTTTAGATTTGAAGGAAGATTTGGTTTGTTTTCCTTTTTGACAGGCATCACAAACCATGTTGTTTTTAAAACAAAGTTTTGGAATACCAATAACCAAATCCTTTTTGAGTAATCTGTCAAGTTGGATCATATTGACATGAGCTAATCGCTTGTGCCATAACCAACTATCATCTAGATTACTAACAAAACATTTTTCAGAACTAGAACCATTTCTAGAGAGATTAAGTGTATAACAATTTCCATCTCTGGGAGCTCTGAATAAAGCTTTTGCTTTAATATTTTCTAAAGAGAGAACATCATTGCTTACTATCAAGCATTCCTCAGAATCAAAGATAACTAAGTTACCTTTATCCGTGCTTTGGCTTACACTGAGGAGATTGTGGCAAAGTCCTTCAACAAGGTAGACATCTTTGATTTGTGGTCCTTCATTGTTGCCTAATTTCACCAATTCCAAAGCAATCTTTCCAGATTGGTTGCCACCAAAGGTCACCTTGCCACCATCTTTGGGCTTGATTGAAACAAACTTGGATTGGTCTCCGTCATATGTCTTGAGCATCCACTATCAATGTACCACTTGTTGGGATTTGATGCTCTTAGACAAACCCGCAAGACACATGAGATCAAGTCTTAGGTACCCATCTTTTCTTGGGTCCTTTGGGGTTAGTATGTGTCTTAGGAACCTTGTAGGATCCTTTAGGCACCCATTGATAGTTTCCCATGGGCTTACTCTTTCCTTCCTTTTTATGAAAACGGGGGAAGAGGTAGTATGACCCTTTCGATTACAATAATTGCAATGTGCAAAAGGATTTGAAGAATGAACTGATTTTCGAAAATAATTCAAATAACTCTTTTCTCCAAATTTCCTTTTCCCTCTTCTTTTATCAAAACTTGGTTTGTAACCGATTTCGATCTGTCATTTGTAAATTTTTGTTCTTTCAAGATGACATTGAGCATTTCACTACCTCTAGTGAATTTCTCAAGTGCCTTTGTAAGATGTAAATTCTTTTTCTTTAGATCGGGACGGTCTTCGCTCTTCAAAGCATTTTCAAGATGGGAGAGCTTTTCAACTTGTAGTTCAAGAGTTACATTCTTCTTTTTCAAAGCAAGATATTTTTCAGCAAGTTTTTCAAATTGTTTGAACAACAATGTATTCGATAAACAATTCATTATAAGATGGTTTTGAATCGTATACCTCATCATTGTTGTCATGTTGCTCTTCTTCTTCAAAGCAACTAAGCAAATGTTTGCCTTGTCTTCCTCTTGCCTTTATCTTCATCGATGAGCTATCTCCCCAAATAGCTGAGACATAGGCTTTCTTTTTGAATCGGTTGAACTTCTTCTTTTCTTTGTCCTTGTTGTTCAGCTGGGGGCACTCAGACTTGATATGGCCAGGCTTTTCACACTCGTAGAAGATAATTGGCTTCTTTGCTTCTGTGATGGAGCTACCTTTGTGAAATTTCTTGTAGCCCTGATCCTTTCAATATAATCGTTTGAATCTTCGAACGATCATGCCTAGCTCTTTTTCTTCGCCTTCTTCTTCATCATCATCATCGATCTCTTTAGCTTCTTTGATTGCCTTGAAAGCTATTCCTTTGCTCTTGCTGTTGATTTCATCAAGTCCCTTTTTGAACTTCATCTTTCCTTCATATTCAGCAAGGCTACCAAAGAGAGCTGCTACAGATTCCATGGATGCGCCATGGGCTTCTTCGATAGCAGTGACCTTGGCTTCCCATTCCTTACTGAGAATGTTCAAGATTTTTATGACTTGAACAGGTTGATCATAGACTTTCCCCAATGCAGCAAGTTGATTGATGAGATGAGTGAATCTAAGTTGGAACTCACCAATTGATTCCCCTGACTTCAAACGAAGAAGATCGTACTCAGTCATGAGAGTGTTCACTCTATTTTCTTTGACTCCGGTGGTTCCTTCATGAGCTAGGCCATAACTCCCTGGTCTCAACTCCGTTTTGGTTGGTTTAAGTCTTGGTAGAACGAATTTGGAGTCTACTTTCATATGCCACTGATTTCAGCTCAATTGGATGTGTATTTTGTGAGATACACTGAAACCATCAAAGGTTGGTCTGATGTGTGGCGTGAATTGATGGTCCAACTTGTGAAATTCATAACTCTCTCATCTAAACTCCTTTGGGCTTGAATTTTATATCAAAATGAAACATTGGGAGTCTATTTTCATATGCCATTGTTTTCACCTTAATCCTTGAAAGTGGAGCTTAATCACTAAGAGGGGGGTGAATTGGGGATTTTTAAAAATTCTTCCAGAAAAGCTCTGTTTTTTGAAGACTAAAACAGAGTAGACTATGGAGTAGAGAAGAATAGCAAGACACAAGGAATTATACTGGTTCGGTCTAATCTCTTGACCTACGTCCAGTCCCGGACTCTGGGATTTTCACTATCACAATTGATTACACACTCGCACTCAAGAGTAATTCTCTCACTAGAACTTACTCCCCTTACAAGTTGTAATCAATGAACCCAATCACCAAGTCCCCTTGACTTGTGATTCTTTACAATGAATGTTTTTCAAGTAGTAAACTCTCTCTAAGAGTGGATAATGATAAACATCGAAGATTGAATGTATCAACAGATACTTAGTACAGAAAGACTCAAGAGTAGATGGAGACTTTAATGATTTTCGCTTTCTAGGGTCTTAGTTGTTGAGAGGAATTGAATGCTCTTCTATTTATACTTAGAAGGCATTAAATCACCGTTGTAATTCTTCATATAACCGTTGGTGACATTAACCAAGGTTCTTGTTCAGTTTTGGTCTTCTTCTCTCTCTAATCTTCACTTAATCCAGTGGGCGAAGTTCGAGTTGACTTCTAGTAAATAAATCCGTTGGAATAGCATTTTCTTGGATGTGGTAGGTAGGCATTAATCCTTTGTAAGCGTGTGCGAAGGATTTCCCAAAAGTATGCAACTTTCGGGTTTAGCATTTAATGTTACGACTTGACTTTTTGCTTTTGCTTTAAATCTTCATTTAATCTCCTCTAAACAAGCTGAAACTCACTAACAAAGTGGTTAAACATAGCTGGGAATATCAGAGAATAATAATGACAAGTATTGAGATCAAACAAAGAAGTTTTCACAAATTCGTTCAATTTGATTTTCAAAACTCACGACTAATACTTGAGTATGTTCTTCAATACTCGAGTATTGCACTGTGCACTAATGTGAATACTTGAGTATTCAGATGAATACTTGAGTATTCGTCTTCCAGAGAAGGCACTACATGATTTGAGCGTTTGGACAATTTTTGAGTAGGACCAATACTCGAGTATTGAAACCAATACTTGAGTATTGAACTTTTTATGTGAAAATAAGTTTAAGTCCAAAACTTCAATACTTGAGTATTCAAATCAATACTTGAGTTTTCAAAACATTTGAAAAAGAGCCAAGCTCTGTATGCCCAATACTCGAGTATTCAACTCAATACTTGAGTATTGAACTGTTTGAAAACTTTGTGAAAACTTTTCCAAGTCATTACTTGAGTATTCATCTCAATACTTGAGTATTCAAATCACTTGGAAACAACAAAACTTTCTGTCTGGTCAATACTCGAGTAATCATATCAATACTCGAGTATTGAACTATTTTCAATACTTGTGAAGTCTCTACCATTCCAATACTTGAGTATTCATATCAATACTTGAGTATTGATAAACATGTGAAAACCTTTGAAACCTTTCTGTTTGCTCAATACTCGAGTATTCAAACCAATACTCGAGTATTCACATGTTGAATACTTTAATGATTTTCTGTATGACCAATACTTGAGTATCCATATGGATACTTGAGTATTGATAATGTTGTATTTCAGTGAAAGAGTTTCTGTAAGATCAATACTTGAGTATTGAAACCAATACTTGAGTATTGATTTATAGTGAAAAACTTGGAAGGCTCTTCCGTAACACCAATACTTGAGTATTGAGACCAATACTTGAGTATTGAGTGACTTTGTGGAAACAGGCCATTCTCTATCAACTCAACACTTGAGTATTGAAACCAATACTTGAGTATTCACTTGACAGTGAGTTTTTCAACTTATCAAAACAACTTTTAACTTGTGTTTACAATTGCTAGTTATCATCAAAACACATAGAGAACTAACAATCCTATCTCTGGTTTGGGAGATATCATCGAATTACCAGACATCGCCCAAACTGAATATGAAACAGAGCAGAACATAGTTGCTGAAAATGCATCTGACTCGAGTCAACTGAAGCCTGGCTCGAGTCAACACGTTCCAGAGAGCGAAAATGGCTTGAAAATCACTCTTGGCTCGATTCAGCAATATGTCTGACTCGAGTCAATGATTTCCTGGCTCGAGTCAACTTGTACCAGATGCCCAAAACACTGTAAAAACCATTCTAACTCGAGTCTAGACATCCTGGTTCGAGTTAATTAATCCCGAAACTTGATTTTACTTATTTTAACTCCAATTTGAGTCATTCCAACTTTCATATCATCATGTAGACTTCTAGAATCAATCGAAGAGCTTGTATAATGATTTTCTCATTCCATTAAGCAAGTTCTTCTTTCTTTCTTCTTCTCTTGATCATTTTCCATAACTTAACTCTTTCTTTCTTCTCTTCTCTTGATCATTCTTCATAAATCAACTCTTTCATTCTTCTCTTCTCTTCTTCCTTGATCATTTTCACAACAATTCAATTCTTTCTTCTTTTCTTCTCTTGATCATTCCCAAAATCCTTTGATAGCTTCTTGCTTCCTTGATATTCTTTACAAGTTCTTCTTTTTCTTTCCGTAACCTCTTATCTCTTTCTTGAATAATCTTTATAATTCATCTTGGACTAATCTACATTAAATATATAATAGTTAGTCAATGTAGGAGATAAATATAGTATACAAGCTTTTTGCTCTTAATAATGGCATCTTTATAAGACATCATCAAAACTAATCATATCCAATATCTCCGTCTCTTTCCCTCATATCTCAAGCTCCCTCTTGCCGATCAAGCTCTCTCGTTTTCCTTTTTCTCAGTTTACGACACTACACTGTTTCTCCAGCTTTGTCGTATCTTGTTGCAACCAGAAGACACCCTAGGGACTTAAGTAAAAACTTACAAAGGCTCGTGGAGGGGACTAAAGTGAACATTTTTCAATTGTTTGTGGGGCTGAACATTTTTCTGTAATTTTTCCTAGTCCTTTTTCTTCATTGATTAGAAAGCAATGAATTAATCAATCAAATACCTCAAGCCAATACTAGTCATAATCAAGCGATGTAAAGAAATTAGCTAACTACACAACCCAAAATATTAGAGTGAAGCACATGAGAACTCTCAAGGTATTGATGTTTTACTCATCTCACCTCAATGGAATAATTTCACTCTAGCTCACTTAGTCCACATCTTACTATAGGCTTGTAACAACTCTAACTCTCCACTGCTAATAGCAATTAATGTAATGAATCAAGAGGATTTAAAAGGCTTGTAATATTGGATGAAGGTTAAATGGAATGAATTAATTAGAAACAAGGAATAGTTGATATGCAAGTCAAAGTTAATGAGTAAATTTATAGCATCTAAATAAATTAACAAACTTTTGCCACTTCTTTTTCAAATCTATGAACAATTTCCTTTTTTTTTTTGATATATCTACCCTCTTTTTTTTTCCTTCTCTTTTCTATATACTTGGCATTTCAAAATAAACATTGTTTAACTTTTTAATGACAATTCACTTTTGATTTTTAGAATACCATGAACACTTTGAGAAATGACATGCATACAACATAGGAATGTCTCAAAAGGGTAAGCAAAGGTAGATAAATGCAAGTTTATGTTTGGGTGAATATGGTTTAGAATTGAATGGCTCTTTCATCTTCATTACACTAACGCAAATGTTAATAGTGGAAACAAATTCTAGAAGGTGAAAAACTAAGTGAATCATACACATATGAAAAGAACTCAAAGCCCAAATAACCTTCCAACAAGGTTTTTCTCCAATACTCCTTCTACTACACAATCAATTGAATAGTAAGCTAATCACAAAATATCAACTTAACTATTCCTAGTGCTAACCTTGTAAATACAATTAATGAAAATTAAACATTGCAATGAATTACAATAATTGCTAAACTTTTAAATGTACTAATGATATATAAACTCTTTTTTTTCAAAATAAGGAGTAAGCAAAAAAAAAAAACCCCAATTATGGTTCATTTATTTTCCCATTCACTTGAAAAAAAAAACATGTTTTTTTTTAAACAAAAAAAAATTGTCAAAACACTAGATCTCATGAAAAATCAAAGATGTTTCTATATATTGGACTTCCAAAGTGGCAAATGCGACCCTTCACCACTTAGGACATGCATTAGAGCAAGTCATTCTTGAAATTTCTTAGTTTAAGACATTTGCTCGTTTAAAAACAACCAATTAATGAGATTCAAAATGTATTTCCCTCCCCACACTTAAACAATACTTTGTCCTCAATGTTTGTAAAGCAATTTTATTATTCTAACTTGTTCCTTAATGAGGTGGAAAGTTGTAAAATCGAGTTGCAATTGGAGCACAACACATCAACATCATATAAAGATATAAGAAATAAGAAACAAGTCATGATAATAGAGAAAATCAGAGTGAAGAGGCCGAATGGTAAATAAGAAAGGTAGTGGCAAAAAAATGCAATATGGTATGTCTTGAGTTATTTCAAGCATTTAGATTCACAAAGGAATTAAACAAGTTAAAACAACAAACGTAAGTGAAAGGAAGATACAACCATGTGACAAAATCTCTTCAAGCGCTCATAGCAAAAATTCTCATCACATATGAGAAATAACAATGGGTCCAGAACAAGTTTAGTTTGTTGGTAGCCCTGGATCAATTGGTAAGGGTTCCAAGATATATGGTATGTCTTGACTTCCTTGGAGTCCCTTGCTACTAATTTTCCGCAAGTAAAGAACTAGAATAAGCAGCATAATATATTACAGAAATTAAGTTATTTAAGTGATCACAAACATGGGTGAGTAAATTTGGGGTTAAATCACAAGAAAGCACTTCATGAGTAGAAGTGTGAGTATGAGCAGCAAGATGGCTATCCAAAACCAAATTAGATGCAAATAAGGCATAAATGATTATGAAAATCTCAAGTAGACAAGTTTCAGTAGTGTCAAGGCCAAAGTCACCTAAGTTTGAAGGTAAATCACAATAAAGAGGTGTATGAAGTGATTCATGTGGATGAGATTCTCAAACATGTAATACTTAAATTCAAGCTTCCCCAGTGTTGAACCAACATTAGGTTGGTCTACAGTAGCAACAGGCTTGGGGAAAGTAGTCTCTTTCATACCTACTTCACAAGGAGTGATCAGCTCATTTAAAAATCTTCAGGTATGAGAAGTGATCTTGGTTCTTGGACGAAGCGATGAGTTAGGAAGTGTCCCTTTAAACACATTGTGTTCAGGGTCAAAGTGAGTCACATGAAGGTCACAAGAAGATGTCTTAGTCGATGTGAGGGTTATCCCTTTAGAGACCAAATTGTGCAAGTCTTGGCTACCAGCTTCAAACTCAACCTCCTCTATTGGTTTATGATCTGAAACATTGACAAAACCACCTTCCTCACAAGCATCATCATTGAAAAATGAATTATTAGAAGAAATAAACTCCAATGAACTAAGAGAAGTAAGAGAAAAATCACTAAGGGATGATAACCAACAATCAACCATCGATGAGTTAAGGTTGGAAATCTCACTCCCAAGTGAATCAAAATTATCAATAGAAGGAGAGGGAAATTTATTATCATATGAAACCAATGCAATACCAAAATCAAGATTACAATTATCAGTGTGCAAATTAAGCTCATATTCCTTAACAACATCATCGATGTCCAAGTCAATTGAATTCACACCTAATAAAGAGTAATATTCAAAAGGATCCCAATTTTTTTTCTTTTTGTATGCAAACTAGTATAGAAAATAGTATGAAACTATTATAAGAAACTAAAAACTGAAAACGTACGCTACAAACAATGCAAAAACACAAGAAACCATTTACTATAAACAATGCAAAAAACTAAGAAGATAAAATAAGAAACCCCTTGTCAAAAGAATCTGATTACCTATGGAGCCAATTACTTAGCTCCCTGGCAATGGCGCTATTTGATGAGAGCCATTTGTTGTTAGCCTTGGAGTCCACAATAAAAAAAGAACCAAGGATTCCTTATAGGCAAACCTAGCACCGTTTTCTCTTCTTGAGAAGCCTTTTATTGGTTCATAGGTAATCTAAATGCCATGAAAATTCAAGGAAAAAAAAGGAAACAATTGGTTTTGAATTTTTAAATTAATAAATTAAAATAAAATCCAATTTAATTAAATGCTAACTATTGTTTTTGGTATTTTCATAAAAATGGTGAATAAGTGAAATGAATGGTGTGAAATTGAAAATATAAATGATGAATGCTCTTGGTAATGAAGAAATGATTATTCTTGATTAAAAAGTATGGGAGTTGAAATTCATTAAGTCTTAGTAAAAAGCCTCAAGATAACACTTGAGTCCAATATTCCCAATTAATAGTAGCTCCTACTAATATAACTAACCACTAAATCTTGAGATATTATTTAAAACCACTTAATGTGCAATTAAAATTGGAATAATATAACATAAGTCTTCTTGAAATTGAGTACTAAATAGTCCCTCAAAAGCACAAATCAACTACATTAACTAGGCAATAACACGTTAATTAATATCATCTCATTTCAACCACAAAGAAATTCAAACATATATATTTTTCACACTACAAAATCAATCCCAACTACAAATATCAAACCAACAGAGATAATTACCATCAATCTCAGTTCCAGAATCATATACAATGATTCTTAAAACTAGGTAATCTAAATATACAACTCTAGACTAGTGGAATAATATAAAAACTCCCTTATATACTCCATTGTGCTCAAGAAAAAATCTCCACCACCAAGGAGCAAAGGAATTAGCTTCTCATTGTTTTAAAATAACCACAACTCATAATCTCTGATATCTGTCTGATTCTTCTCAATGGAAGAAAATTGATAAACTATTTCCTAACTTTGGCGAAGAACCTAGGAACCTTAGGCTTGCCCTTAGTACGGATGACATGAATCCTCATTGTAGCCTAGCAGCATGCATAGTTCATGGCCTGTACTCCTGATTATTTACAACTTATATCCTATGTTATGCATGAAATGAAAGTACTTCATGTTGTCTAAGTTGATTTTGGGACCAAAACAACCTGGAAATGACAATGATGTTTGCCTTAAGCCTTTGATCGAAGACTTGAAAGAGTTATGGGAAGAACGTGTTGATGTTTTTAACTCAAAAAATAAGGAGGTTTCTAAAATAGGAGCCATGATCTTTTATACTATAAATGACTTTTCAGCATATGGTAACTTGTCAGTTTATGAAGAAGGCACATGCTACCTTCAACTTTTTAGGGTATAGTGTAAAAGGCAATAAAGCAGGGTCCAGTTTATGAAGAAGGCACATGCTACATGGAAGAAAGACAGTTTATCTTGGCCATAGGAGATTTCTTAGACCGGGCCACCCATATGTCGATTAAAGAAAGCTTTTTTTGGTGGCCAAGAATATCAAGATGCTCTAGAGGCATTGACTGGGGAGCAAGTTTATGAAAAGGTAAAAAATATCAATGTCATCTTTGGTAAGACTACAAAGAGTAGAAAGGAAACAAATATATGGAAAAAGATATATGTATTCGTTGATCTTCCATATTGACACAATCTTGATGTGAGACACTGTATTGATGTCATGTATGTGGAGAAAAATATATGTAATAGTATTGTTGGCACACTTCTCAACATACAAGGTAGTTCCAAGGATGGTGTGAAGGCAAGATTGGAAAGCAATGAGAATACACGAAGACTTACATCCAAGACCATATGATAAGAGAACTTATTGTCCCCCAACTTCTCATACTTTTTCTAAGGATGAGAAAAGAAGTTTTTGTGAGTGTTTACATGGTACAAAAGTTCCCTCAGGGTATTGTTCAAATTTTAAGACTCTTATATCGATGAAGGACTTGAAATTAGTAGGCCAAAAGTCTTATGATTGTCATGTCTTAATCCAACAGCTACTCCCAATAGCAATTCGAGGCATTGTTGAATATGATCTTTAACATATTTGACTAGACTTTGTTTCTTCTTCAATGTGGTTTGTAGTAACGTTTTTTATATTGAAAAATTGGATGAATTGGAAAATGAAGGATATCTTATCTTGCGCCAGCTTGAGAAGCTTTTTCTACCTACATTTTTTGACATCATGGTTCATCTAATTATTCATCTAGCCAGGGAGATAAAGTCATGTGGTCCTATCCATTTATGATAGACGTGCCCAATTGAAAGATCTATGAAATTCCTAAAAGGATATGTGAAGAACGCAAACTGGCTAGAAGCATCAATTGTTCAAAAATATGTTTCTGAAGAAGCCATAGAATTTTGTCAAAATTATTTGGTCAAAGTAAGACTTATTGGGCTTCCTAAATGTCAGCATGCTGAAGGAGGAAGACGAGGATCTTCAGTAAAGAGTGTGGATCATGATGAATTTCCACAAGTCCACTTATACATCTTGAATAATATTGATGAAGTTCAAGACAACATAGATGCACGTAAAGAAGCTGTAAGAAAATAAAATAGTTGAATTACTGATGAAAGGTTAATTATGGACCATAATAGAACTTTTGCAAACTGGTTCAAACAAAAGGTTGAGGGAGAGGAATGCGTTTCTGATACAATAAAATGGTTAGCATGTGATCCTGAGGTTGATGTCATAACTTGGAATTCATATGTGATCAATGATTATACCTTTTACATGAAGTCCCTAGATGATAGGAGCACCGTCTAGAACATTGCTGTTATATTAGAGGTTAAATCTATGTACTTCTCCAGTTTGAAAGACAAAAAGCCTAAATTGGTAATCATGCCTTATTATGGGGTTATTGAAAAGATTTGGGAGGTGGACTATGTTAAAATTAAATTCCTCATTTTCAAATGCAAGTGGGTTAATGTCAATAATGGTGTTCAAATCGATCGGCTAAGATTTACATTAATCAATATCAATAGTAGTAGTTTTGGAGATGAACCTTTTATTATGGTAGACTAGGCGAAACAAGTGTTCTATATTACTGATCAGGAAAATAAAATATAGTTTGTAGCTCTTAAGGAAAAAGGTTCATTGTTATTGATGAAGAAATTCGTTCAAATTATGGTCTTCCTGAGAGTACTCCTTTTTCAAGAGATCTCCCGGAAATGAATGAAGAAGATGAAGCAGATAATGAACTCGGCATAAGAACTTATCATCATGAAGGGATGTGGGAGGATATCTCTTTATAAAAGAGACATATGAAATATTCATAAGGTAATATTTATATGCAGAATTCTTTGAAAAATTTAAGGTTTTAACTATATTTCTTCCTATGTTCTTAAACAATGTCATTGACTGTGAAGCTTTTGTTTTTGTTTTTATTTTTGTGGCAGGATCCGAAAGGGGCATGTTATATAAAAGAGGAATGTTGGGTTGTTGGGTGAGAATTTGATGAAGACATGGTGAATTGGGTATGTATGTTCATTTAGGTGTTGTCTTTGTAACTCATTGTATTTGTAACTAATCTTATTGTATATATTCATTTAGGTGTTGTACTGTCATAGTATATTCATTAAAAGGATATAACTCATGGTGAATAATATTTGTATTCATTTCCAATAATTCAATTTGTAATTGATAATGGATTGTTCATAGCTTGTGGCTTAAAGTACTATCTTTTAGGTGCTGGATTGGGTGGTGGATGTGTATGATCAAGAAGAAATAGATCAGGGAAAAGATACGAGAAAATTTAGACCGGTCGTATTACACAGTAGGCCTAAAAAGTCTGAATTTTAAGACCTGATGTATAACGTTGATGGTCTAACTAATCTGACTTTTAAGACCGGATGTATCTCACAGCAACTCTTAAAATATAGACCTTTAAGACCGGTTGGGTGTGTTAAATATCCAGTCTTAAAATTCAAACTTTTAAGACCGGTTTATGTATTAATCTGGTCTTAAAATTTGGATTTTTTAGACCTACATTTTAATACGTCCGGTTTTAAAAGTTGGTCTTTTTAGACCGGCGTATTTATTTGTTTGGTCTTAAAAGTCGGGTTTTAAGACCTAACAAAAATATATCACATCTATATAGTACAACTTTTAAGACCTCATATTTCAAAAATTCGATCTAAAAACAATTGTTTAAGACCGGTCTCGTATCTGGTCTTAAAAGTGACAGACTTTTAAGACTGCATGTATCAAGACCGATCGGATATCCGGTCTTACGATGTATTTTTCATTCGGTCTTAAAAGCCTTTTTTGTAGTAGTGGAAGGCCTATCAGACAATGATTGGGTGATAGCAATGTAAGAAGAATTGAATCAATTTGAAAGAAATCAAGTTTGGTACTTGGTATCTAGGTCTAAAGACCATCCGTTCATTGGTACTAAATGGGTATTCAAGAACAAACATGATGAATGCACAATCATTGTCAGAAACAAGATAAGATTGCTTGCCAAAGGCTATAATCATGAACAAGGAATTGATTATGAGGAAACATATGATTTAGTTACTAGATTGTAAGCCATATGAGTACTTTTAGACTTTACGTGAATCAAAGGATTCAAGCTCTGTCAAATGGATGTCAAAAGTACCTTTCAGAAGGGTTACATTATGGAAGAGGTTTATGTAGAACAACCCCCTGACTTTGAAGATGTGTCAAAACCCAACCATATTTGTAGACTAACGAAGCTCTTTATGGTCTTAAACAAGCTCCTAGAGCTTGGTATAAAAGATGTGAGCAGATTTCTTAATTTCTTATTGACCAAGGGTTTATTAGAAGAAAGGTATACAAAACATTATTCACTTAACACAAGAAAAATGATATTTGAATTGTTCAAATTTATATTGATGATATTATATTTGGTTCTACTAAAGATTCTCTATGTCAAGAATTTTCCAAGGTTATGCAGGGTGAATTTGAAATGTTCATGATGAGAGAGCTAAATTTCTTCCTCAAGCTGTAAATTAAGCAGAGGAACTCTTGAAGAAATATGGATTGGATCATACAAATGGATTTGACACTCCAATGAGTTCAACCATATTACTTGAAGCTGATGTAGAGGTAATAGACCTTAACATGACAAAATATCGAGGAATGATCGGTTCTTTGCTCTATCTTACTGCAAGCTGACAAGACATCCAGTTAAGTGTAGGCATGTGTGCAATAAATCAATCCACACTCAAAGAATCTCATGCTGAAGCAATAAAAAGAATATTTAGATATCTTGCTGACAAGGCTAAACTTGGTATATGGTACCTAAAAGGAGGTAATGAGTATCTGATTGCATATTTGGATTCATACCATGGAAGATACAAAATTGATAGAAAGAGTACTAGTAGACAATGTTAGTTCCTTGGTAGCTCTCTCGTATCATGGTTCAGCAAGAAGCAGAACACTGTATCTCTCTCATCTACTGAAGCCGTATACATTGCTGCCTCAAGTTGTTGTGTACAAATATTTTGGTTGAAACAACAACTTCAAAACTTGGGTATTCATTTGAAGGAAATTCCCAATTATTATGACAACACCAACACAATAAGCTTGGCAAAATATCATGTTCAACACTCAAGGACCAGGTATATTGATGTGAGACATCACTTTATCAGAGATCATGTACAAAAGAAAGACGTAAAATTGATGTTCATCCCTATACACCTTTAGATAGCATATATATTCACCAAACCGTTGGCAAAGGACCAATTCCTGTACATAAGAAGATAATTGAGAATGGTAAATGCAAATGAATTATAAGCAATTTCCTTCATTTTAATTATGTTTTGATGATTTTATTACTAACTTAAGCATCAAAGTTCCTAGAAATTTGTTTTACAGGATCCCTTGTTCTTGTGTTGAAAATAGAGATAAACATAGAAGGGATCCCTTGCAAAGGAACTCAAGTGATTATATAGAAAAATCAGTCGAGTGATGAAGAGAAAAGCTAAAAACAACACATTTGATTTAAGGGAAAACTCGAGTGAAGCTCTGATGAATTCGAGTGATGAAGAAAATATGAAGGAATCACTCGATTGAGCGAGATAGCACTCAAGGGACACAAGAAGTTCACTCTAAAAACAACACATTTTTTTGATTTGTCGAGTTAATGTTTGAGGAAAAAAACTCGGCTATCACCCAAGTGAATTGGGTGTCCGATAAAACTTTAGATAACTTTGAAAATCTTTTCGCAACTTGGTGAAATTAGTTTGTATGACAGTAATGATTTATAGTGATTCAAACATAAGAGAAATAAGAGATAAGGGAAGAGAAATCAAACTATGATTTATTGGTTCGGCCCAATCGAGATAGTCCCAAGCTCCGCTTGAGATTTCCAATTCACTATCCTCTTGTTTAACCTTAGGGCACAAGAGAAGCCTATACAAAGGGACACAAGAAGTTCACTCTCACACTCGTACTCAAGTTATCCTCTCACTAGGATACACTCCCTTTACAAGGGATCTCAAGTACTTGAGATTCTTACAATGATTTAACACTCGAAATGTTCTCTCTAAAAGAGTAAATGAATAAACACTGAAGTACAAAATAATCTCACTCTCTAAGGTAAACTATATATGATCAGAGAGCGTGTGAGCTAAATGTTTGATTAAGGTGAATTTTTAAAGTTAACCACTCGTAATCATCGGCTTTTTGTAATCGATGTTAATCCTTCACATAATCATCGAAAACAAGCGATTAAAGATGACTAATGAGTGATGATAAAGATTAATGAAATCACAAACAATGATTTTGAGATTTAAAATTATCGAGTCGAGTTACCCTTCGTAACTTGAATGTTTTTTGTTCATCCGATGAGTGGCTCACGGTGTTTGCTAGCATTGACATTGATCCTCAATCCGAGCTTTTGATCATCGAAATTTGCTCACAAAGATTATTAATAATATTGAGAAGCTTAGCAAGTGGTAATCAATCACTCTGCTACTTTGTTGATTCAAGTTAAAATCTCTTCTCAATATTCATTCTTCTGAAACGCCTCTCGATTGATGTTGGCTCAAGTTTCCGAGTCTAACTTGTGTTATCCAAGCCTAGTTAACAACTCATTTCAAACTCATTGTATGTTGAGCGTTCTTGAACCATCTTGAACTGATAGTAACTTTCGAAGGCCATATCTCCATGGTATGAACTCTGTTTTAGTTGGTTCAAATCTTGATGGAAATCCCTTTGAGTCTACTTTCATATGCCACCGATGTCAGCTCAATCTGATTTGTATTTTGTGAGATACACTCAAAACACCAAAGGTTGGTCAGCAGTGTGGCGTGAAATTAGGATCCAACTTGTAGAATTAATATCTCCCTCATATGAACTCCTTTAGACTTGGATTATATATCAAAATGACGCATTGGGAGTCTAGTTTCATATGCCACTGATTTTACCTCAATCCGAGCTCTGGTTTGTGAGATATCATCAAAATACTAGACCTCGCCAGCTGAAACGCGAAACAGAGGTGAACAGAGTTGCTGATATACACCTTAACTCGAGTTTTTAGTGATAAACTCGAGTTACTTAGTATAACTCGAGTTATATCAGTCCAGAAACTCAGAAATGCTGTAACAGAGTGGTTAACTCGAGTTGCAACCTCATGACTCGAGATATTTTAACTCCAAATTGACCCATTCCAACTCCCATTTGATCATGGAGACTTCTAGAATCAATCTTGGAACTTGTATAATGATATTCTCATTCCTTTTATCAAAATCTTGATCAATCTCCATAATTTAACTCTTTCTTTCTTCTTTGGACTTAACATTTCAATTTGAAATTAACTTCTTGCTTCCTTGACATCCTCTTGCAAGTTCTTTTTTTGTGAACTCTTATTTTCTCCTTGATGAATCTCTATAACTCAACTCTTTCTTTCTTTTCTTCGCTTGATCATTCTTCATAATTTAACTTGGCTTCATCATTTCTTGCAAGTTCTACCTTCTTCAATATCTCTTCTTGAACTTGACATTTTCTCCAATTTCTTCTTTGTAATCTCTTATCTCCTTCTTGATCTATAATTCAACTTGGACTAATCTACATTAAATACAGAAGTTAGTCAATGAGGAGATAACTATATTACTCAATCTTTTTGCTTTTAATAATGGCATCTATATAAGACATCATCAAAACTAATCATAACCAACAAAAAATCACTTGAGTTA
Organism: Acacia melanoxylon; assembly: GCA_019022615.1. NCBI lineage: Eukaryota > Viridiplantae > Streptophyta > Magnoliopsida > Fabales > Fabaceae > Acacia > Acacia melanoxylon. Next base: position 1,510,860 of record JAFJYJ010000050.1, read on the forward strand.
TATGTGAAATCACTCGAGTGAAGTCTTGTGAAAATTGGCAATTACTCGAGTGAATCTAAAATCAATCGAGTGAAGATGACTTGTCATAGATTACTTGAGTGTGAACTTGTGAAAAGTTAGATTATATAGTTAAATACCATTTTCACCATGGAAGTTTAGTCTAAAGAGCAGTTGTTACCTAGAAGTTTTTTTGGTCTCATTTTTGCCCCAGAATTTTAAGAACATAGCAATTTTTCCCATCCATAGATTTTGACCGTTGAATTGTTTCTCTTCTTTGTAAGCTTCCAGGGGCAAAATTGCTCCTAAAAAAACTTCTAGGAAAATTACTTATAAAAAAAACTTCTAGGGCATATATGCTCTATTTTGTTAATGTCCGGGGAAAAAATGAGATAAAAAAAACTTCTACGGCATATATGCTCTATTTTGTTAATGTCCGGGGAAAAAATGAGACCAAAAAAACTTCTGGGTAACCAGTGCTCCTTAGGCTAAACTTCCATGGCAAAATCGGTATTTAACCAAAACTTCACTCTTACTTTCACTCGCACCAAAGACTTTCAGACAACCAAATCCTCTCAACTTTCAAACTTTTCAACTTCTAATCTAGTAACCATTGAACCGTTTTTCTCTGATTAAAACCCTTGGACACTCCATTGCCATATTATCAACATTTCCCTTCTCTCTCCTTTTCTTTATTTCTCAACCTCTCACTGAAAAACCCTTCGTCTCCTCTCACCGAAAACTTAACACTCTCCATTGCTCTCAATCTCTCAAGGTTGAAAAACCTTCTATTCGACAAAGGCGAGAACCAAAACACCAAATGTCGACAAAGATTCATTGCCTCCACCTCCTCTGAAGATCTCAAAAGTTTCAGAATCGTCCAAACCTTCGAAGACTCTGAAGTTTCAGCTAAAGGTCCAAGCTTTCGATCCCCCCAAAGCAAGATTGAAGGCCTAAAGGATCATTATTTGAGAACTCAATGAGTCTCATCCTTTATCGAAGTTAGTGCCTCTTGGTAAAGGGAAAAAGAAGGAAGTTTCATGATCTGAGGCCAATATTCAAGACCAACGATTCTGGGCTAGACTCAACTATGCTTTTTCAGAGATTTGCTTCTTAGAGTTCTATTTCAAAAAAAAAAAAAGATATGGTTCCTCATCTCAGGCTATGGCAAGTCAATCCACTCCTGGTCACTTTGGTTTAGTTGGTCCTACTCCCTTTCAATTGGTAGAAGAATTAGATTTTTTACTCCACCTTCGAACTTCAACATAGGGGGGTTATAGGTAGTTAATCAGGCTACTTTTGGCTATAGTTTTGCTCATTGTTCATTCTATCCTGTGGTCTATGTTGATATGACTACACTAAACAATGATTTCAACTTAGACTTATATCCCAACTTAGGACAGTATGAGCCCTGGTTGAGGATTAGAGCTATGTACTGCCCCACCAAAGTTAAAACATTCTATTGTAATATGGTAATAGCTGATGAATATGGTGAAAATGGCAGAGTCATTAAAGAGAGACTTGAGACTCCTGTGAGGGGACATAAACTTTTTGTAACTGCTGAACTATTAAATACATTGTTGGTCGATTTCCTTGATGGCAAGTGAACCAGTTGAACAAGTAATAAAGTGAAAGTAAAGTATCGTCCCATAGAGACTGAGATACCAAAGAGCGACACTCAATTGCTATGATAGTTGCAATCAGAAAGTAAATGTAGTTGGTTGGAAGGTTTTGGATGATTACGCTAATAACAGAAATAAACAAAGGAAATCGAAGAAGATATCCGTGAGAAATTAGGCTGAACTCGGACTCCTCCTTAAGTGCATAATTCCCCTAGTTGCTCTACTCATTGCTATAGCATCTATATTGTACAGCTTCCGTAATTGCTACAGCATAAGTACTAGCTACAAAGCTATTCGATTAACCCACTGCTATAATCTATCGGAGCTTCCGCATCCGATACATATGATATTAACTATACTCATTCCATATTCCTATGGCAACTTTCTAGTTTTTATCTGCATTATACTCAGGGTGTACTAGTTATGAGAGGTAGACCCATTCCTGAAGCCCACAATAAATAGGTCAAGCCTTGCACTTGTTGCCTAGCAAACACTGTTTCTCAAAGGTCTAGCCTCGACTCCTTGCCAGTAAGCCGAGACCACATATCTAGCCCTTAGATTCCTCTAATCGACTAGTAATTAATTTACTGATAAGCAAATCGAATCTATTAAATTAAGAACTTGCAACTGGGTTCATACACGCTTAAGGATTCATCCTCGTTCAGCCATCAGAAAGTTAGTTCATGACTAACGAAGGAAACAAAAAACAGATAATAACAGAATGACCCATGATCTAACTACTGAAATTAAACAACTGAAAATAGAAAGCTTGACGGCGTTTCGACGTCGTGGATGAAGCCCTGTCACGTCACCACTTCACGTCTTCTTCCCTCCGTCTTACGGTGAGGAAGGATGCTGGGTTATCCTGGAATTCTTGTGCTAGTGAAGTCTTTCACTCTTCTTTTGATTCGGCCGAATGTGAAGTCTCGTGTTGGCTCTCTGCGACTCTCCCTCAGGGTTGACTCGCTGTTTTATTTTATATTCAGACTTCCGTGTGACACAAGTTAGGCTGACTGGGCTTTCCAAATTTGTAGAGATCTATCGCATCTTCTGTTTGTAGATTGATTCTGCTGATACTGTGGGATTATTCAAATCTTTCCATTTCGATCCTCCGCATCTTCTATTTCATTATGTCAGCAATCTACCTGTTGATCTCGATCTTTTATTTCTATCCCTGAAATCAGCTAGACAAAAAGGTCAGAAAATATGTCGCATAACATTGCGTCCTTTACTTTGCTATGGCTTTCTTTATGCCTTTTAGTGCACTTCGAGTTGCTGTAGGAATGCTATAGCATAGTATCGGCTTTTCTATACGTTCTTCCCTAAAACCAATGTAACTTGCTATTTCCTTAGCACATGTTTAGGATGTAAATGATTTCCATCCCTCAGTTCCTTATATCATGAATACATGCCTTTTTGCTTGGGTTATTTGTAGTTTACGCTCTTATTTTCCATACAATTCAGTCATGAAATAGAGGGAAAACATGGCGTAATCTGCACTCATCATACATATCTCGGGATAGAAGGATGCTCCCATTGGGCCATTTAGAGAGTTCATTTCGAATGAGATTCATGAGATCCTCAAGTCACGAGAGCTAGTGGGACCTTTCAACTTTACTCCCAGGAGATTATGAGTGACACATTTAAAATCATTTTCTATATCCACTCTTATAGTATGGTAAATAAGGCCAAAAAACTTCTCTTATATCAATGGTAAGGATTACTTGATGATGGCCTCTATCCTCTCTCAAGAGAAGAGGAATGTTGGTAATTTGATCTTTCAGGAGATAAGAAGATTCAGATTTCACTCAACCAGAACTACCACCATTCCCTTTCCACAGCTGGTCTCGTACCTTCTCTTCCTTCACAATATATGGTATCCGATCCCTAAAGAAAAGTTTGTGAGAATTGATAAGTTCAGGAAGGTTCAGCTAGGCCGGATGAGCATTTCATTTGGAGATCTTAGTGAGCAATCATAGCCTAAGCTAAAGAAGAAGAAGACTAAGATATTGGAGACCTCGACCTCCAGAGCAGATAAGGCTCAATCCTCTAGAGTTGGTTCTTCGACTCTTTCCTTCTTTGGGGCTACCATCTAGCCATACATTCAGGACTCTCTTCAGACTACTGTTGTAGAAATCAAGAAGTTCAATGAGTACTTATTCAGTCAGGTGGACTACCAAGTAAGGGTTCTGGTTAAGGGTGTGAACTACAATTTTAAGCAACTATTTGACCTCCATGCAGAGTAGACAGTCTGTATTCAGAGAATATAGGAACTTATAAGGGCTCATCTCGATATTCCCTTCCCTAAAATCTCCACTAACACCACTTTTGCTCCTCCTGATACCACAACATTCGTTCCTCCTTGATATTATCCCTGATACAGTCCCTGATACCACCACCACCATCCTTGACACTACTACCACACTCATCTCTATCTTATTGATAATTGAATATTATTATACTTATTTGTATCTCTTGGTTAATAAATTAAGAATTGTTTAGTTCACAAATAATAGGCTTTTTTGCTTAATTAGACTTTGGGCTTTTGATTGGATTTAATTCGTTTTTATTATAAAATTTCAGATTTATAGTGTTTGAGTATTTTCATCATAACTTTTGATCTAGGTACCCAATTAGCCTCATTCTTGTTTCATTTTTTAAATGATTCAGGAGCTACAATTGATATAAAGACTTGAAAGTCAAATTTGGATAAGAAGACAGTCAAAATTAGAGCCAAAGTAAAACGCGAATTTCTAGAATTTTATTTAATTGGGCCCGATTTTTGTAATTAAAGCCCTTTAATATTTGTTTTCCTTTTGGGTCGGTTTTGGTAGTACAACTCAATTTATGTATTAGGTTAACACACTATGTTAGCTAAACATGATGTCATTACGTTTTTGGAGTAATTTTGGATTGAAAACAGAAGTTTATATTTTCTCTGAGTTGTTCATCATGTTTTTCATGTTCTTCGTCTGTTCTTCATCGTTCTACCCAGCCATGCTTGGCTAAGCTTCTATGATTGACCCATAGATTAAGGATTCCATAATTCCTGAGGATCTACGCTTTATTCGGTAACCGAACTTGTTTCAGTAAACTTCAATCAGATTCAATATCCTAAAAGAATTGGATATTAGATTAAATATCTAGATTGATATTTCAAGGACATAGTTTGAATCGGGCTATAGTAAGCATTGTGCGATCATATAGTGAACACGCCACGTGTTCGAACAAATGCTAGGGATCGTCTAGTTGAGGGAATTTTAGGACAAATGTAGAGATTTCAGTTTGTTCAAAATCAATCATGAGTTCAGTTATTCTTTTGTTCGATGATGGACGTTTTTGGAATTTGAATTTTGGGTTGGTCGTTTTTAATCTGATTAATCTCATTTTTATACATTCTGTCTTTAGTTCTTGTTTTAATTCACATTGCACTGAAAATCCTCCATACATTTACTGTTTTGTTGAGTGATTAGACTAATTGCGAATTCCTCGAGAGACGATCCAAGTTTTAATTATACTTCAAATCTTTAGAAAATCTAGTTATTTTGTTTGAGCTCAACAACTCTTGTCACTTATCTCAATTGGTGATCTTCCTTGTGAGGATCCCATTCTTCACTCTCCCTTTCCCACCTCACCTCGCTACTCTCATTACTCTAACTCTAGTTATGATACTTCCGAGGTGATAATTATTGAACCAAAATCCACATTCACTTCACATTCTCCTACTTATTCCTTCTCTCCTGATCTCACATTACCACCTTTGATCCTATGATTGTCATCGTTGTTTACACTCCACCTCCCTTTTCCTTTGATACCCTATTCCACTACTTTCTCCTCTCCAAACCAACCCTCCTCCACTTTTTGATATCACTTTTCCCTTTCATTTTGCCTTTTTTCCTAATGACAAAAAGTGGGAAAAGAGTGGAAGTTCTAATTCTTGTGTTTAGATAGTTTTTTATATGTAATCTGCCTTTTTGTAAATCTTTCTAATCATTGTGTTATTGAATTATATGTTATTGTATTGTACACTTTGATCATTTTGAATTTGCAAATGACTCCAAAGTTTTTGAAAGTTGAAGCAGACCACTCGAGTGATGGTTTGGAGCACTTAAGTGATGTAGTGATCACTCGAGTAAGGTCATTCCCTTGCGAGTCTAAGCAAGGCACTCGTAGGTGAACCAAAAGCGAAGTGATCTTAACATAAGATCACTCAGGTGATTGAAGCTCGAATTAAATTCAAACTAAACAAAAGAAAATTTTTGTCAAGTGCATTAAATGAATAGCATAGCACAACAGAAGGAAAGTAATGGAAGCATTTGATGAATCAAAGAGAAAGCGATTGATCATTCAATTTCATCAACGACTACTATTTCTCTCTAACAGAAAAATTTGAATGCTCACAATGGTCATTAATGTCGATCTACCTATAAATAGCGAAGTATTCAAGTTGGAGTATTAACGAAGCCAATAACAAACATTATGTATATTTATTGCTCAGTTATTCTCTGATATCCTATGATATTCATTTTGTTCTTTAGTGTTTATTTGCCAACTCTATGAGAAAGATTACCAACCTTATTCAATTTTTGTAAAGAAATTTTTTAGGTAGTGTGACCTTGAGTGTTGTCAACTTACAAAGTGTAAAGGGGAATGAATGTCTTGTTGAGGAACTCTCTTTTACCATGGTCGAATCTTTGAAATATAGTGGAAATCTCATAAGCGCTCTAAGGATTGGATGTAGGTCAGGAGGTTAAGTCCAAACCAGTATAAACTCCTGTGTATACTTCATAAATATTTCTCTAACTCTTATCTTTTGATTAAGCTTTAATTGCATTTGTTTTAAATTTTTAATATCACCCCTTTTACCTCCCTCTTGGGTGAAACTTTGACACTAACAAAGAATAACTCTAAAAGTTACATTTTCATAAATTTGTTTAGTCTAACATGAAGTACTAGTTCTCATAAGTCAAATACTTTAGAGTGAAGTACACTTCAACTCTATTTAAATTGGCCTACTCTTCTTGTTTCTTATTATCTTTTTCATCGACCTTGTCTTTCTCTTCTTTATCATGGTTAGATGCCAGAGAGCCCTTTTCATTCACCCTCCTCCACTAGCTTCTCCTCATCCTTACCTTCTTTCGTCTCCTCCTCAAATGGAGGCTTTATTGCAGATATTGGATAGTCTTGACTGCTCCACAAGGCATCTCGCTACATACGCCAACAATTTGAACAAGAAGTTGAATATCATCCTTCATCACAATGAGTTTTTATATAATCACTTCTAGTCAGACCCTTTATCCCCTTCCTTTGACATCGATGATGTGCTGAGTGAAGGGGAAGGGCAGGAGGAGAAGACAACAATAATGATGATGACTGAAAACCACTACCGTTTTTTTTTAATATCAAGAAATTAATTGTTAGCGCAAAGTAGCACAAAAATGTGAAAAATAATCAATTGATACTTCACAGTTATTAGTAAATAGCCATTAGTTATGTTAGTTGTTGGAAATTATGCCCTAAGGGCAAGTCATCTCCATTTAGTTATCATATCATTTGCATGTTTATAGTGATAACTGATCCTTGGATATATCTTATAGATTATCCTAAATGTCCCTGGTCGGTCATCTACGTGGGAGCGAAGATGAAATAAGACCAGTATGACTTTGATGAGGTATGAAGATACGAATCAAAGTCATGGGCACTTGTAAGAGTACAAGGTGCTGGACCGACCAACTATGAGAAAGCTGCATGGATTTAGTCATAAGCTTATCTCATGTATAACCGCGTCACAACGCCCTTTGACCTGAGATCATCATGGATTCCTACATGAGAGTCGTTGATCTTTGACCTAGTCAAAAGTCACCTTTGACCGGGTGATTATAAAGGCTTTGATCGGGATCCGTGCTTTTCATGTAGAGGAATGTGAATGGTCAAGATGGAATTTGTCCCTCACATTTGTAGAGAGATAATACTGGGCCCCTCGATGAGTGAGTCCGAGAAATGTATGGCCATATTACGATGGAAAGGAGTTTCCATTCCAGTTATTAGACTACTCAAGAATCGAGAAAGTAATGGTCAAGAACAGGAAGTTGACATTATCCATGCCTCATCCTTGACCAAATTATCGCGTGACAAAAGGGACGTGACATGGTTGTACGATAGGTAGTATCGTATCATCGATCCCCATATGAATTGGATAGTTGCAATGTCTTGCTAGAGGCCGCTTGCGACTTGTGGGCTGGTACAGTATTGGCTGCTGCCAATCTCATGTGGGCTTGCAGGGTTGCACACAAGAATAGCCTAACACGAGCAAATGTGTCCAGATTCATTGAATCTTAGATATGTCTAAGATTTAATGAATAGTGTATTTAATCTAGGATGAATAAATAAATAAATATATATATATTAATTATTAAATTTGAAATTTGAAATTAATAATGATATTATTTATAGATAATAATAATATTATATATAGTATTTAATTTATTTGATAAATTAAATAACTATAATAAATTGAGATATTGTATCTCGATTCAATTTTTGAATAAAGATATAGTATTTGATTTAATTAAATTGAGATATAGTATCTCATATTTAATTAAATAAAAAGATATCATATCTTATATTTAATTTATAAAGATAAATTAAATATGTAGTCTTATAATTCGGATTAAATAAATATATTAGATTACATCTATTTGATAGATTTAATTAATATATTTTTTAATTGAAATTCGAATTTCAAAATTGATTGGATTAATTTTGAATATTTTAATATGGCTTATTAGGGTTTTAGAAACTCTATAATAGATATTGATCTAATCGTATTATACAACGGATGAATTAGAAAAGCCACGAGAAACCCTAGAGAGAAAAAGTAGAGACGCAAGAATACTGAAGGCGCTAGCACACTGCCATCCGTGTTCGAAGGCTGTTCGTGTGGATACTGATAGAGGGAGAAGATTCGTAGAGTCTGCTCCTGGTTGATCTAGAAGGCAGCCCACCAGTTCAAATAGAACGAGACGCGGACCAGTTTGCCGTAGGTATGATTCGGATTCTTATAACCTTGATTTAAACGCGGTTGAGCGATCCTCAAAAGGGACTCGTAAAGTTTTTTTTTTAAAAAAAAATTCCGCTGCGTATATGGATCCCAACATTAGTAACCGTGGTAATTTACAAGGATACATGCAGCTCTATAATCCTTTCCATTCCAAAGGACATGTTCTACTTAATAGCTTGTGCAACCCTTTCTGTTACACTTCTATTTAATATAAACAAGAATCATATTTAATACTAAAGGACGAATTCAGCCATACCATAATCCACGAAACCCTTTCTATTGAAACGTCCGAAAACTAAACTCCATTTCTATTTCAACTTCTCATAGCCAACTTTTAACTTTTGTTCTTCATTAGTTTTATGGATAACACAAGAGATCTTCTGATTTATCATCTTTTGATCTCCCTAGGATAAAACAAAAATATTAGCTCCCTCTATTGACAAGCATTGTAGGGCTTGGCTTATTCACGTGACCTTTGAGCTCCAACATATGGTCGAGGTTTACATGTGAGAGAAAGGATGCATGGACCATTTCTTGAAGGAACTGACCTCTCTTGTTTGCTCTTTGAACGAGGAGGTGTGCAAATTACTAGAGAAGGAAGAACCCGATAGGCATCGGATCCTTCATCTCCATAATTTTTTATTTTTTGTTTGTTTATTTTCATTATCATTTTTCATTTTTAAATTTTGTTTGTAATATGGGGTTGAATAATCAACATTGAAAATTATAAAAAAATTGTGTCAAATACATAACAATTATTTAAAAAAAAAGATCACATTTTAGAATACTATATCAAACACGTAACAATTATTAAGAAAAAATTGTCACTGCTTATAAAACCTAATGATTATAATGAAAAAATTGTGAACTATTGTTCATAAAAATATTACAATTGTAAAGTTAGAACCATAATAAAAGGCCACCTTTCATAACATTTTTAAAGATATAACCGTAAGTAACTTTTCATCAATTTGCCTCTTTTAAAACACTCGGTAGCTCATGCCTCTTAACATTCCTAAGATATAACACTTAAATACACTTGTCGTAGGTCAAACAATACCTACCAACCTAGGAACCCCACTACTCCGGTTGACTTTTCTAGCTATTGATAGTTATTTTCAATCAAATGACAACCTCTAAAGCTTACATTGGACTTCTAAGCGACAACCTTATGAGTTGCATTGCTTGCCATAACTTGCTTTTACATTTCGGAACCTTAGCTAGTTCGCATTCCTTTATGTGCTATTTTTCCTTATTTAGAGGTATGATTTCTCTTTTACATTATGTATTCTCCATTTTTCACTTCGCCTTGCCTAACTAAGTTTTAACCTTAGTTGTGCTCATATTTTTTGAAAAACCCATTGCTTTGTTCTCGATGGATGACTGAATGAGTTTTTTTTTTATAGTTAAAATAACCTGTTAGTAGCTCTGGCATTTATAATCCCCCTAATGAAACCAGAAACATGACCTAGGAAGTGGCGGTAGAAAAAGTGAACAATATTTTTAAGGTGGGTTGCTACACCTTGACTTTCGTGAACCAAGCAAAATCGAGGGAAGAAAACATCATATGAGTTGGAACTCTGTTGATCAAGTTCTTGACCTGTCACACTTCATCAGCCACATTGGCGTAGCGACAAGGATCAATGTTTCTATAGATGCCACTCGTGTTTAGGACCAAAGTTATTGACCTGCTAATTACTCTTAAAAAATGTTAACTTGTATTGTGTGTTTTGCAATTGGCATATGATATAGATGCCACTCTGTTGAAATTTATTATCAAGAAGGCTGGGCATGCACTATACATTCTGTTATGTATTAACGATGGCATATTTGCAAAATCCAGAAGAGGCTGATAAGACAACAATTCCTATTGAACTATGGTCCACAATTAAACAACTGGATTAGAGAGAATTTGTCCTCTCACATCACCAAGGATCATTCAAGGTAATAGTTATTCGCAATTCATAAGGCTTGCTTGTTTTTGTTTAATATTAGTTGGAGTGCTGTGCGTTATCATAGAAAATAAGCCAAGCAAATAAGGAGATGGTGAAGAAGAATGTGTATCCCTACTGGGTAGGGTAGAAGGGGTATGAACGCATTGTTCAAGAGTTGTTCGTTGAAGATTCATGAACTTTAGTCAAAGGTGAGGCAAAATAAAGATGGTGTAATACCCTACTGATATTCCGATAATTATCAGAGCAATAATGCACATCAAAATGGGCAAACAAAAGTAGCATAAATATACTGATACAATAATAATCTTGATTACATAACAGGAGTATTCTCAGGGTTTATACACATTACAGACAGTAAAATTATTACACTGTCATTCTTCAATTTTCATCATTCTTCCTTCTGGTTCATCTTCAAGAATTCTTCTCTTTCTAATCTCGTCTTACATTTCTTGTTCATGCTCACCTTGCCTAATGGTTGGTTAGGGAGGATGAGATTTGAGGGAATTCCAGTAGCAAACAATACCAAACAATGCATGCAAGATAGATGCTAGTGTATAATATGCTTGCTTGCACAGGCTCATGTTAACATAATGACATTTTGTGCATGCTCAATGCTTCATACAACATACTCATGGCCATAGTATAGCTAGAAACAGAGCTCAATCATTCAAATATGTTATACAAAGATAAGAAAGCAGAGCAATCATACACATCAACACACAAGCAACATATCATAGATACATGCAAGAAGGGTAAGTTTGGTACCTTGTTGACTAATGTCCCTCCTTGGTTTTCCTCTTCCACCAAGCATTGGAATTGCTTGAAGTATCTTTCATCCTTCTTTTTTCTGAACTTCTCATAGCCCTAAATATAGAAATATATCATTAGAGCCATGGAAAATGAATACCTAATGGAACCGCCTCAACCTCATGCGCTTAAATTCTCATAGTAGCTAAAAGCATTTTCAATCAACTTTGAAAATTCATAACTTGTTGCAGAAATATCCAAATAAGGTGGTTCCAAAGGATATGTAACCCTTGTGGAGTATATTTTCAATGAAAAGTGCCATCTATAGTCAAACACACGCATACTCTTCCAGTTTCAATCAAATAGTAAACACTGTCTAGAATGACATTCTAGTTTCAAGGGTTAAATTCATAAATTCACATCTCAACGTACATAGATAAAAATTAAGCATATGATCTATAAAATTAAAGCTTGATAAGTCTACTTCAACTCTGCAAAGTTTCATATCTATTGGACACCATTTACTTATCTAAAAACACAACACAACTTGACTGCCACCTAGGGATCAATACACTGGCAGGACCTAGGGTTTTTGTACAATTCATTTCCAATTTTGCCAAAATCACTTTCTATCTTATTATTTGGGCCATAGACATACTTTAGATCATTTTTGGTTCTTTGGACAGCACCTCCCTTTAGGGTTTCAGCTATCCAAATTTCCAAGAAAACATGCAAAACCACCAACAGAGTTCCAAAACTCAATAAGGAAGCTTCATAGTCATTTACTTGACTTTATCTTGGTGTTTCTTGCAAAGCTTCTTCCTCCTTGGCTCTATATAAGTTTCAACCAACACTCTAAAACACCATACAAGAGTGTTTTATGAGACTAATAAGTAGGAAGAGGGAAAAACAAGAGATGACAAGATCATAGCACATGAACTCACCATAGTTTCCTACAAGCTTATTCTTCTTCTTGCTCTTGGTTCGGTTCTCTTCACTCTTTAGCATGACAACCAAATTTTGGATGATTGGATATGGCATTAAGGAGATATTAAGGGTCCAAAGTCAGTTATGGAGGAAGGATTACCAACTTGCCCTTAAACTTTCACTTATTTACCGGTTTTCCCTTAATTACAAATTTAGTTGAAATTTAACTTTTCTTTAGTCAAACTTGAACCCATGTGCTCCTTATCCCTTTTGGCCACTTGGATGAAATATTTACCATGTGTGGGAGGCTCCTTGATAAATTTACACATGTCCATGGGCCCTACAAGCTCTTGGCTGAATTTGATTTACCCTTACAAAACTTATTTTCGCACAAAATGGAAGAATTTTCACCCAATTGTAAAAATTCATATCACATGGTACAAATATCCAATTATGATGATTCCAAAGGCTATGTGACTATTAATAAGTCTATTTTAAGAGAAAAATACCTCTCACCATCAATCACACGCAAACTATTCCAGAATCAAGATGTAGTACACACTGGTACGGAAAACATTCCATATTCAAGACCTAACTTCAAAAGTTCATAAATCTTTGTATACATATCCAATTGACCTAGGTGACCATTGAAATTAAATCTTATCATTACCTTTTCTTAAATTAGTTTTATTTATTTTAAAATTGTCTTGATGGTGTGATCTATTATTGTACTTAGTGGACATTGGATGCTCATAGTACTAAATCCATACCACAAAAAGATTTGGTACTATGACTTTTAGTGGGGATCCATTGCTTAGGCCATTCATGCGGGAGACATTCAACTAGTAAGTTATCCATTCTTATTTATAATTAAGTTCAGTTTGCATGTTATATATAATATATATAATTTTTTTATTGTTTCTTCTCAGTGTGGTGTATAAGTACCAGACACAAAATAACCTTAAATGCAACAATTGCAAGCTCACTAGTGGCTACTTTAGAAACATATTCCAACGGCTAAGAACAAAGGTATGCACATTATTCATCAATAACTATAATATTAAATTGAAGCAGACATATAGTTTATATATGATTGACTGACACATATTTTTTTCGTTTCTTCACAGTGCCCATAACAACTAGAACACAACAAAGATTGTGGGTATTCCGTGATGTGATTTATGAAGGACTTAATCACACATGATCTTGATGATATTGGTCCTGTAAAGGTATACACACAAACACATATGTCTATATATTCACACATGTATATATACATGTGTATATGTATGTGTATACATATATATACTAGTACACATACACACACATATATATGCTCATTCATTTAGATATACATTTGGTTAGTTACATATTACAATAACAAACTTCATGTATTGTTTCCTTTTGCAAACAATATTTTGAAGATACCTACTTCCTGATGTACAACTCGTCACAAATGGAAGAAGTGGCTGAAAAGTTGTGAACAACTCTGCAACTTCAATGGGCTAGGGAAAGCAGCTTTGAATAACTGTAAATATATATACTAATTCATTTGATTGTTTTAATCATTTAGTTTTAATCAAGGTTATTAAACCTGGACCGACCACTGAACTGTTGAAGCAGTGGGTCAAGGGTCATGAATCAGATAAGAGTCAATCTAGAGCTAACCTGGGGCTAGACCAGTGAGAAAGTGAACTTGAACAATACTAAAATGGGGTAGTTACTAATTGCAATACTTAATTTCTCAATTGTAACATCCCAAATTTTGAATATTGAGGTTTCGAGTTAAGTAATATTTAATTATTGATGAAATTGAGGTATTAAGAGGTGGAATTTGAATGTTTGAGCTTAGAAAGACAATTATTGAAGATTATATCTATAGGATTTTTTAATTGTTTTGGAATTTGAGAATTTTTGAGGAACAAATGATAATATTTTTGGGTGATTCCTTTTGCATTAAAAAGTAGACATCTCAAGCTTTCCATAGAGTCTTAATTTGTAATTTTTGGAAATATGTAGAGTTAGATATGAATTTTTGAAGTCATGAAATTCTGAAGAAAAATTGAACCTGTCAAACCGGTTTAGCGGTGTTTTGGTCAAACTGGCCAGTCTGCTTTGGTTTTAATAACTGTGGTTTTAATAGTGTGTATGGGTGTGTCCTGTAAATATATTATTATTTGGTGTATTGTTGTATATATGAATGACTGTAAATACATATTTTGATTTTTTCCAAACAAATGTATATGTAGCGGGAATATCAAAAGCATAACCCCCATTGTTTTTTTTTTGTTTTTTTAAAAAAGCTTCAATACATAAAAGTTTTTACTTAATAACCGTTGTTTATATCAACTATATATAACGGTTGTTTAAATAAAGTCGTTAGCTCTATTATAAATAAATAACGGTTTTTGTGAAATAATCGTTATGTATGTTACTACATATATAATGGTTGTTAAAGCGAGACACTTATATATTATGCCAGCATTACCAAGTATATAACAATTGTTTACGTGTGCCTATTATTTATTATCACAGCTTTGTGCACATCATGGCCTCACCAAGCTTTAACACATAATGAGTGTTATGTTAGAACCATTATAATAGAGACTAAATAAATCATGGTTCGGAATCATTATGTATCTACGCAGAGCATATATAGCGCCTTTATATATGACAGCTCAGAACTGTGATTTATGGTCGATAATAACCATCATATATGTGCCATTATGTAGTAGTGACCAATGGCGGAGCCACACTTGCGAATATGTCCACACATGTAGACACAAGAAATATGCTTGAAAAACAAAAATAACTGAGTGATGAGTGAGTGTTTTGTAGCAAGGAGAGAGAAAAGCAAGAAGAAGAGAGATCAGATCCTTGAGAAGATGATGAAAGGAGATGCAAAGAAAAAGAGAAAGTTGAACAACATACTGTGCTTTCTCCGTCTTATCAAGAGCAAAAACACGAGTTACAAAGAGGAGGAGATGTTTTTGAAAACCAAAGAGAAAAGGAACACATACAGAGCGAGAAACAGAGAAAGTGATGAACTCATGAAAGGTGAAAAACTATTGTCCTCTGGTTTGAAGGGGGAGCACAAATACATTCAAGTGAAAAAATATTATCCTCTAGATTGAAGGGTGAAAAGCTATTAAAATAAAATAAAAAAATTACTAAAAAACTTAAAAGATGGAAGAGCCTAGTCACTAGATTAGTAGATTGCAATTAATTTGTTTCAGGCTTTTAGCTTTATCATGCTTTGTGAGGTGTGACTATGTTTAATATTTAAAATTAATTTTCTTGCACTACTTTAAGGTGGAGTTATTTAATAGATACCTAGGTTCAAGAGTTGGGTGATCGATTTGATAATATTAATACCAAGTTACTTGAGTGTTTGAGTTGTCTTGATCCTCATGATTCATTTGCTAATTTTAACAAAGAAAAGTTGATTGAGTTTGCTAGATTATATCCTTTAGAGTTTGATGAGCTTGTAGATATTCCTTTTCTTTCTTCAAGTCTCGATAATTTTATCGTTGAAAGAGCTTATTCTGATTTTGTCAATTTGAAAACAATTTCTAACCTTGCTTTGAAAATGGTTGAGAAGATAAAAGATATTGTTTATCCATTGGTTTATTTGTTGATAAAGTTGGCACTTGTTCTAACGGTACCAATTGCTAGTGTTGAGCGGGTTTTTCTGCAATGACTTTTGTTAAGGATATATAAATTGCGCAATTGGATAAGTGATTTTTGGTTTAACTCATGCATGATAAATTATGTTGAACGTGATATGTAACACCCCAAATTTCGTAGCATAAATCGTGCCGGTGACACGTGGTTTTATAAAAATTCATCAAAGTTTGAGGTGCTATAGCTTAGCGTTTTGCAGAAACGGAGAGCATGTACTAAAAATTTGAACAACGAGTTTAACAACGAGTAACTGATATAAAATACTCAAACATATGATGATGCCTGACGTATACTGGTATATTAAAAATTTCCCGAAGGAATATTCATGTGATACAATAATACAAAACTTTATAATTACAGTTCTTCCATGTAACTATACCCTCTTCAACCAAGCCTTAGGTAGACTTGGGGCATAGAACCTAACTTAGTTAAATCATCCCATTTGGCCAGGCTGGGTATAGTCTAGTGGAAGTCTCCCCGAGTATTTACGGCAACTGATTGACTGAACCACATAGACAACCCTTTCTAGTTTTAAGCACCAAATGATATGAAGTAACCTTATTAGATTCATGCTATAACGTAGGTTCTGTTATTCCTCTTTCGACATCTTTCTATGGTTCCATCTATCGATGCCTTCCATGATTCTTCCCTGACCATTAATTAAGACTGAGGTTCAATGCCCATCGGACCTCAGGTAACAGTTAACCTCATGCTTATGTAAACAATATATGTATGACAGGTATTCATGACATTTTTGCAATAATCACTACAAAAGCCCATAACAGATGTAGGAAATACATAATCATATATGTAAGGCAATAACAATACATAGCCCCTGCAGTATGTTTGCTATCCCAGTCTGCACATATCACCAGTGCAACGATGGCCTATCGTGTCCTCAGTGCTAGGAAAACTTTCAACGGTATTATTAAAACCATAACCCGTATATTCATGATTGTATAAAAACAATTGAGACAGAGTCTCAGTATAGGAACAAAGCAATCATATATAAGCATATCACAAGCATCGTAGTCGGTGTTAAGATGCGTCGCGAACGTACCTTCGTTGTCGACTACTGTACGTTTAGATGGTCAAACTGTGATCACAGATATCCTATAAAGATAATATCACCTCTATTAATTCACAAATATTATCTCAAGAGATATTTTGGCTATTTATGACCATTTTACCCCTGGATTAATTATTTCCCCATCATTTTATTTAATTTTCGTAAAAACGCTCATCTACTCAACAAATGCTGATTTTTCGCCTAACTTTGAAAAATCATAATTAATTCTACAGAACTCGAAACGAGGATCCGTAAAATTCCTTAGAAACCTTAGGATGTCTAATTTTAGGAAAAAATATTTTTTTTTGCCCATATTTCATAAAAAATTCCCATTTTTCGCAACAACATGTTCTGCCCAGAAATTTCCAGTATTTTTAGCCTATCTTCGAACATTTTTATCTCCTAGCACAAAACTCAAAATGACATGATATAGGTATATTTGGAAATCTCTATATGTATACTCTCAATATGAATTTTTTCATAATTTTGGCATAGCATCTTCAACACAAGATACCAGCGTTTTTGAAATTGCTTCCGGGAGTCGCTAACCGACAAAATTTCGCCAGAGCTTCGCTACTTTGACCATAATCTTCCAAAAATTTTGCTATAACTTCTTCTTCATCATTTTTTCGAAATAAATCCAATTATAATAGTAAAAACATGTAAATAACACTATAATTGGAAGATTATGAATCAAAACAACATTTAAGCTAAAAACTAAAAGCTAGAGCATAAGAACTTACCTAGAACTTTGCTCCTCCTTCCTTCTTGCCTCAAGAACTCTCTCTAATCACTCAAGAAATTCTAAAATCAGAACAGTCTTAGGCTGATTTTGGTGTGAGAATTAATGAAGGCTAATGCCTCTATTTATAGCAATTCCAAGATGCATCTAATTGGTGGATTCCAAAAACTTATTGAATCAAGTTTTATCTTTCATTCTCATCTTCAAAACCAACTTCACTCTCTCATACCTCTCTTCATCTTTCTTCCAACCCCAAATCCTAATTTAGTTAGGTGTAAGTTGGTATTTTTCTTGAGGATTCATTTGTACTTTTGGAATCACAATTTTATGACTTGATTTATGGTATTTTTAAACTTGGATTTCACATTAGTATGAATTTCAAACGTTTACCAAAATCACTTTGGAAACCACTAGGTTCAAGCTTGATTTTTGCTTATTCATAATATCTACTTAGATTTGTTACTTAGTTCATGGATTTGAAGATACGATTTATTTTCTATCGGTTCTCATTTACTTGTGTCTAGAATTTATCCTAATGGTTCTTATCTTACCATTTACTTAATTTAAACATTAATCACTTTTATTACACAAGCTTACCTCATCCTACCCCAAAAGTCCTCTTGTAATCAATGTTGATAATGACACATTAGAGTAAATATCTAGATTTTTTTTTACAACTTTTCTTCTCCCTCTATTATGTATAACCGTGTCACTCTCTCCCTCTCACACTCTTGAGTTATGTTTTATGGTCTCTCACAAACCACACCTTAGCCCCTTATTGGTTCTTTGATTATTACTTTGGATTTAGCTTTTAAACATGTAATTAATTTAGGCCTAATTGTAAATATTTGATAGGTTTTTAAATTAATCTTGATGATTAAAAACTCCTTGTGTACTAATTTTGGTCTTTATATATCCTTTGGATATTAATTAAGTTGATATATTCTTAATTATGCCCTTTTAAATTAATTATTAATGGATTTTGAAAAGTAATATAAATATCTCAATTATTGCAAATTTAATTTCCCAATAATTGTTGATAATTTTCTCTAATTAATTTAGGTATTTTGATGATATTTAATTGCCTTTTGTGACAAAATTAAAATCCCACTTTATTAGGATAATCTTAGGATATTTTATGATCCCTAATTAAATCTTCAACTATCTTAATTCTAGGAAGGAATTACCTAGAAATATAATAAGAAAAATTTAGACAACATATTCTCCTATTTTATATAGGTAATATTCATTCAAATATAATATTTAAGGTATGTTATTTATTTAAATACAATATTTAAGATAAATAATTATCCGGGTATTACATGATATGTTTGATAAAATTGATGATGAAGATATAATGCAATATTTTTTAAGGAATGAAGAATCAAAGAATGCTTTTTTGTAATCGTTCTGTTGTAATAGCTTAGTTGACTCTTGATTATTATTTTTCTATGTTAAGTTGAAGTTTTATTTTCTTTTCTTGTTTATATTCTTTTGGTTTTTTAATGCATTTTAAACTTTTCTTAAAAAAAAAAAATTGGAGGCATTGCCCCCGAATCCCCCCACTAATTGTGCGGACATAAACAAAAAATCCTAACTCTGCCATTGGTAGTGACTATATATATGTGTGTGTGTGACTGTTTTTTAATGCATTTTAAACTTTTCTTAAAAAAAATGGGGGCATTGCCCCCGAATCCCCCCACTAATTGTGCGGACATAAACAAAAAATCCTAACTCTGCCATTGGTAGTGACTATATATATGTGTGTGTGTGACTGGAACTCTAGGAGTACTGATACGTGACCTATAAGCAATCCACAACAAAAGGCATTCAAGAATATTGTGGAATTTTTTATTAATTAATAGATTTTATTTTAGAATTTATAAAAATATAAGATAATGTTCTATTGTGAGAGTATTTAAGTGATTTTTTTAATTTGAACGATGTTTATCTATAATTATTGAATTTTGAATACTATAAATATAATTTTTCATTTAATATTATTAACTTGTTATTATCAATAATTGTTAGTTCTCTAAGGGTTTTGATGATCTCCAATAATTGTAAACAAAGCATGAACTTTTGCTCTCAAATGTTGAAAAAGTCACTGTCAGAGCAAAACTCGAGGTTTGCACAGAAACCTCAAGGTTTGGCCTTAGAGAGAAGAACTCAAGGTTTTCGGATCGAGAAAACCTCAAGATTTTCGGAGAAAACTCGAGGTTTCTTCATACGAGACTTCTCAACATTTTCTGGAAAATGAAAAACTCGAGGTTTTCGTTCAAACCTCGAGGTTTGGACTTACGAGAGAGTCTCCTAAGTTTTGACCACTTGAAAACCGCAATTTTTGTCTCAAAACCTCAAGGTTTTGTTTTAACATGAAAATTCGAGGTTTCACAAGTTTTGTGTGTAATACCTGGATATTGATTTATCTGGAATTTCATATTGGGATAAATATATGACTAATTCAAGAAGGTGAATATGTGGTTTCAAATAATAAGTTATAATTATCTTGTCTTCTAGGGTAATTTTTATGGAATTAGAAGAGATAAAGAGCCAAAAGGCCAAAAATGCGTTTTTGGGCCATAAAACATCTTGAGAAAATTGTGATAAATCTTTAGAGGCAATAAAATATTTATTAAAAATAGGAGAGAATATTGTCTCTAATTTTGACAATTTAATAAATTATTTCCTTGAAAATATTAAAGGGAAAATTTAATATTATTTTTGGGAACCCTAAATGGCCCCATGATTTTTAATATTTTACATGGAGCATAAAATACCAATGTCAAGTAAAATAGTTGTGAGATAATGATTAATCCTAATTAAGAAAATAATCAACAATTAGTAAGTGGCTAATTAAGTAATTAGTGGCTAATTGTTTAAACTTAAACGAGAGAATATTTAAGGCAAATTACGTAAAACCCTTTAATTAGGTGTTTATGGCTATGATTAGCCTAAAGTATACTTACTAATTAATTGGCAAAGATTAAGAAAGATGTATGAGATTAAGTACACGAAAACCCCTAAGTCTTAAAAAACCCGCTAATCGTAGGATTAGGGCTTTAATTAAGCTTTCTAATTAAATTAAATATATTAAAAATTAATTAAAAAATAAAATAAGGGAAGGCGAAATTTGCTAAGTGTGAAAAGGGTTTGAGTTATTTCAAAAATATATTATAATATTTAAGTAATTAAATAATAATATATTCGGTAGGAAGACCAGTTGGCTAATTGAGAACCGATAGAAATAAAATCTTATCCCAAAATATGTGAACTAAGTAGCTAACGTCTTGACTTATTATAAACGAGTAAAATTTTATCCCGGAGCGGGTCATTTGTCTTCGAAGTCATTTCCGAAAACCGGCGGAGTGATTAAGAGACGGGATAAAAAGGAAAAGGGCAGATAGTAGAAATGAGAACCAATGGAAAATAAATCCGTTGTGGAAAACCAGGAACAAGGTTTCTTAGGTCAGGACATATTATGAACCAGTGAGTTTTTACCCAGAAGTTGGCGTAACCGGAAGTCATTTCCGTAACCGACAGCGTTTATCCAAAAATCTTCAGCAGATTACGGAATACCCTTAATGGGATCAAAAATTTTGTTAACTCAGATATTTTGAAAGAGGGAGAATAGATCTTCAGCGCTGTGTTGCCGTATTTTTGAGATTCGCTAAGATTACGCGATTGGAACACCGAACATGGAACTTTATCGGTACAGTCGCATAAAGCAAGAGTGTGACATCATGGATGACATCAATTTCTTGACTTTTGGGGAGAGGGAGGTCGGCACACATAAAGCAAGGGCCAAGATTGATTCTCTCAAAAACCCTAGATCCGACGGCCGAAAACTGATCTGAAAAAGGGTGAATAGTGCATAGAATTTGCCTATAAATAGCACCTTACACTCTTCATATTTTCACACCAAAATTCAGAATAGAGAGAATTTTTAGAGAGAAGGAGGAGTCCGTAGAAAATTGTAGCGAAGCCCTGGGTAATTTCTTCGGTCCCTAGTCTTAAGCTTTAGTAGTTCTTTCAGTAGCTATAGTAGAAATGCTATGCATATCTTTAATTTGCCAAGATAGTCTAGATATCATGTTTCAGGGATAAATATGATATTTATTTCAAAAATATATTGGAGGAAGAGATATGGCAAAATTTTGGAAAAAATAGAGTCAAAGTAGCAAAGCTCTAGCGAAATTTCGCCGAATAGTCAAACTAGGGGCAAAATGGTAATTTGTACCTAAAATGCCTGTTATGATGCTAAATATTGATAAATGTGATATTATCCTTATAGGATATCTTTGATCATGAACCGCTATTGCGCCGCTGTCAAACGTGCCATTTTCTGTCAAAAGTGCCGTTTTTTGTCAAACGTACCCAAGTACCGTCGACGAAGGTACGGACGCGTACTGTAACCCTAACTCTGGGCTGCTCATATACATATATGTGATAGATACGTTCATAGACTGAGGCTCTGCTTAGGGTCGTCAATCATACTTACAGTTTACACGGGTTATAGTATTGGTAATACCGTTTGAGTTTTCCTAGCGCGAGGACATGTGTTGTGATCGTGGCACA
Source organism: Acacia melanoxylon (assembly GCA_019022615.1). Taxonomy (NCBI): domain Eukaryota; kingdom Viridiplantae; phylum Streptophyta; class Magnoliopsida; order Fabales; family Fabaceae; genus Acacia; species Acacia melanoxylon. The sequence continues at coordinate 1,533,241 of JAFJYJ010000050.1, forward strand.
GGGTATGTGCAGACATGTTGTGGGACTTTACATATTGCTTTGTGCTTATGTTCTGTCATTGTATTGATCATACATCTGCTCTGTGCTTATGTGTTGATATGCTGCTGTATTGTTATGAATATCTGTTGTCGATATACTGTCTTATTTGAGCATAAGGTTAACCGTTACCTGAGATCCAAATTGGAATTGGATCTCAGCTGTAGCTTCAGGATCTGGTGGACCAAGGGTTGGAGATAGGGGCAAGCAGCCGGAGTAGGATTGAAGACGGAGATTTAATTACCGTCAAAACATTTTGACAAAACATTTTTTGAAATGAGTACTGATATGACCTTGGTGTAATATGTAGAGATGGCCAGAGATGACAATCCATAAATCATGTACCCTGAACCAATGGCTAGTATACCTTCTGAGCCAGAGAGACCTATAGGGTCGGATCATTCATCCTTCGATGATAATCGTGAGTACTTCCAACTGTTAAACTACCAAGATGACCTTGAAGTTGAATCTTGTTACGAACCAAATACCTTGCGACATGTTTTGAATACGAACAAATAGCTGGTAGGTGCTCTACGAACAAATTTCTTAAGTGCAGAATATTACCACCCAACCTTGAAAGAAACGTATTTCCAATGGCTAGGGCAAGTCAACACGACTTACAGACAGAAGAAAACCAATAAACTCCCCTACCCACTAGACGATTGGGTAATGTCAACACTATGCCTATTTCCTAGAGATCGCTTCTAGATGGAAAAGACGAATGAGCTCTTGGAAGGAGAGCGTACAGTCGATTTTCATTTTTCTGACTTATCTTCAAGGGCTAGTTTTAGACAATATGTAAACAAATAGATAGACGATGATATGAATATATGTACGTTTTTTGTGCCTCTTATTGTGCTAATTCTAATATTTATACCTGTCATTATTAAGTAAAGGAAAAAGAGTAAATCTGGAAATTTCAATGGCAAGAGAGCAAGCGATTGCGTCGGGTTTCACCGCGGAAACTCCACACAGGAAGGGAAGGCACCCTGGAGCAAAAGCCAAGAGAAGGATAAGAAGTCATTTCATTCTGAGCAACAGAACTATCCGAGAATGTCAGAACCCCGACCATGCTCAAAATACGGGAATTACCATCCAGGTCTTACCTATAGTGGTATACGAATTTGCTATGAGTGTCAAAAGCCGGGACACATTAGCAAGAACTGTCCTCAGAAAGTTACAGAGATAGGGCCATGAACTCAAGTCAGATGATGGCATTGCGCAAAGGGGAGGCCGAAGAATCTCCAGGAATGATCCAAGATACTATCACTTAGTAGGAATCCATTTAGATATTGTCCGATTCGAGTACTAAACCAAGTCAGTTACCTATGATGTCATGCGAATCATTTTGGGATGCATACATATATGTATTACCTTACGATCTAGTAGTAGTTACACCATTTGGGTGTGAACTATTTTGCTTATAAGGCATGTCTAGAATCAAATTTCAGTTTAATATATATCTTATTCAAAATCTCTGTTTCACAAATGTCGACGACATTCTCAATTCCGTTAAAGTAGCAGCGATCAATGCAATGATCGACTGTCGTAGCAAGAGGATATCATTTCCCGATTCACCTAGCAGGGACGAGATTGACGTGAGCCTGAATTTTCTCTCTGCTATGGAAGCTGATAGATGCATGAAGCAGGGATGCCAAACATACATGGTATTTTTCTCAGTCAAAGCAGAAGCCGAACTTTCACTCAAGGATATTCCTGTGGTGAATGAATTTCCTGACGTGTTCCCGGAAGATCTCACTGAGCTACCTCCTACAAGAGAAGTGGAGTTCGCTATTGAATTGATGCCTGGTACATGGTCAATATCAAAAGCACCGTATCGTATGGCTTCAAATGAGATGCAGGAGTTGAAGAAGCAGCTAGAGGAACTTCTAAAAAAGGGGTTCATTCGACCCAGTGTATCACCATGGGGAGCCCCAGTGCTGTTTGTGAAGAAGAAAGACGGACGTTTTCGACTCTGTATCGACTATCGGGAACTAAACAACATAACCGTCAAGAACAAGTATCCACTTCCCCGGATTGATGATCTTTTGGATCAATTATCTGGTTCCACTGTATTCTCCAAAATCGATTTACGTTCAGGATATCATCAGTTACGAGTTAAAGACGGTGATGTTCCCAAGACGGCTTTTAGAACCAGATATGGGCACTACGAATTCCTTGTGATGCCTTTCGGATTGACCAATGCACCTGCGGTATTCATGGACTACATGAACCGTATTTTCCGTTCACACCTAGACCAATTTGTGGTGGTGTTTATTGATGATATACTCGTCTATTCTAAGAGCAGAGAAGAACATCTGCGACTTGTGTTGAATATACTCAGGGAGAAGTGACTCTATGCTAAGTTGAGCAAATACGAATTTTGGCTGCCGGAAGTTAGATTTCTGGGCCATGTTATATCAAGCGGTGGAGTTGCGGTTGATTCAGGCAAAGTGGAAGTAGTTCTGGACTAGAAGAGACCAGAAACGGTGACGGAGATACATAGTTTTCTAGGTCTGGCGGGATACTACCGCAGATTTATACGAGATTTCTCACGTCTTGCCTTACCATTGACAAAGCTTACGAGGAAGAACCAACCCTTTGTATGGGGAGTAGACTGTGAGGATAGCTTTCAGAGACTGAGGGAGAGGTTGACTACAGCACCAGTGTTGATTATCCCAGATCCCAGTGAGACTTATGTAGTCTATAGTGATGCCAGTGGGCAGGGATTGGGATGTGTCCTGATGCAGCAGGGCAGAGTGGTGGCTTATGCCTCTCGTCAGTTGAAGCCTCACGAGTCGAATTATCCTACACACGATTTAGAGCTTGCGGCTATCGTGTTCGCTTTGAAGATATAGAGGCATTACCTGTACGGTGCGACCGTAGAATTGTACTGCAACCACAAGAGCCTGAAATATCTCTTTGATCAAAGGGAACTTAACATGAGGCAACGTCGCTGGATGGAATTGCTAAAAGATTACAACCTGGAAATCAAGTATCATCCAGGAAAAGAAAACGTTTTTGCAGATGCTCTCAGTAGAAAAAAGGTGCAGGTGTCATACATGATGATGCAAGAGCAGAAATTACTTGAAGATTTCAGAGATCTGAATCTATCAAACCAAATTTGCGTAGCCCTCAACACACCAAATGATGCCTATCTTGCAACTCTCCTTATGAGTCAAGGGGAATACGATTTGAGAGATGAAGTAGAGGAAGCTCAGAAGCAAGACGATTGGGCTATCTCTATACGGGAGAAGATCTCTCAGGGTGAAACCCAAGACTATGACTTATCACCTAGTGGTTTGGTCAGGTACAAAAAGCGAATCTACATACCGCCGGTCGATGAATTAAGGCAGAAGATACTGGATGAGGCTCATAAGAGTAAATATACTCTGCATCCAGGAATGGTCAAGATGTACCAGAACATGAAAACTAAACTTTGGTGGCCCGGACTGAAGAAAGACGTGACCGAGTACGTTTCTAAATGCTTAACTTGCCAGAAAGTAAAGATCGAACTCAACGACCCGTTGGTCCTCTTCAAAGACTTGAGATTCCGGAATGGAAATGGGAGTGCGTAACCATGGATCTGGTAGTGGGATTGCCCAAGATCAGAAACCACGATGCGATTTGGGTAATTGTGGACCGACTAACCAAGTCATCACACTTCATTCCTATCAGTATCAACCATTCTCCGGAACGTTTAGCGGAGATCTACATCAAAGAGATCGTAAGACTCTATGGTGTGCCAAAGAGCATTGTCTCTAATCGCGATCCGCGATTCACATCCCGGTTTTGGCAAGTGTTGCATAAAGCGTTGGGTACTAAGTTACGTTTTAGTACAGCTTATCACCCTCAAACTGACGGTCAGTCTGAAAGAACCATACAAACGTTAGAAGATATGCTTCGGGCGTGTGTGTTAGACTTCAAAGGCCATTGGGACCAACATTTACCATTGGCGGAGTTTGCATACAACAACAGTTATCATGCGAGCATACAAATGGCACCGTTTGAAGCGCTATATGGGTGAAAGTGTAAGTCACCTATATGCTGGACAGAACTATCAGAACGCGAGTTTCTCGGGCCGGATATAGTTGATAAGACCTCCGAACAAATCACGCTAATCAAGAAAAGACTCGTAGCAGCCCGCGAGCGGTAAGAGCTATGCGGACAAGAGAAGAAGACCCCCGGAATTCAAGTCGGAGACCATGTGTTTCTAAAAGTATCCCCTGCGGACCTGGTGTCGGTAGAATACTAAAGCGTTTAAGCCGAGTCCTCGTTACATAGGACCACTCGAAATTCTGACAAAGTGTGGACCAGTTGCTTATCAGATAGCCTTACCCCCAAACCTGAGTAATCTCCATGACGTTTTTCATGTGTCACAGTTGAAGAGATACCTACCAGACCGTGTGTAATACCCGGATTTTAGCAACTGAATTCCGAGATAAAGGAAAATTAATGAATATTTTAATAAAGTAAATTCATGACATAAAACTGTTATAGAAAATTGTTATAATTATAGAGTAAATTGTCAAAAAAGTTCCGGAAAATCGATGAACGTAATGATTAAAAATGATATAATGGTGATAAAAATAGTCTAAAAATATTATGATAAATACCGAAAGATCATGAAAAATTATGAGAAAAATAAGGAAGTGTTATCCCTAATTATGAGAATTTAATAAATTATTTCAGAGGAAATAACATGAAGAAAAGTTTAAAAAGCATTTTAACCATAAAGTAACCGATGAGGTAAACATTTTTAATATTTTACATAGGATATAAAATGACAATATCGATAAAAGTTTGTAAGATAACAATATACTGTAAATTAGTAAAGATAAATATATGAAGAAACCTGATCCGAAAAGATCACTAAACAAAGAAATTAGGCCCGATTAAGCCTTAACGGGGGTAAAACGGGAATTTTTGGTAAAAAATATTATATTTTTAAAAAAATGGAAAAAATTATAGAAAAATAAATAAATCTGAATTTTAAAATTAAGGGGCCGAAATTATTGGTATTTTTAATTAAAAAGAATTGTTTAAATAATTAAAATGATAATTAGAATAACATAATAATATAATGCGTGAGTCACCTTATAAAGGATCGAGGGAAAAGTTGGAAATAAATTCTACAGGTAAACCAGAGGTAAAAGTCTTTTCGACTCGATCAAATTAAGAACAAGTGAATTTTTACACGAAGAAAGAATTTATCGACGTTGTTTCCGCAACCGAAAACCCTAATTTCAAATAAGACGAAAAGCCGATCGATAGAGTAGAGTCGATAGGCAAAGTGAGAACCTATAGAAACAATTGCGTATTTTCAAACACAGATTAAGTTAGACAACAACGGACGTTTACGATTCGAATTATTGTCGGTTGGTTCTATCGGAAGTGATTTTCAGAATCGGACGCGTTTGTCCGAATATCTTTCGACGCACCGGAGAATACCTGGATATGATCAAAAAGAGGATCAAAATAGATAATATGAGAGAGGATGAAAAGATCTTCAAAGTTACATACCCGGATTTTTGAGTTTCGCGAAATCGCGAAAACGGACACCGACGGTAGCTTTATCGGACCGGGAGGCCATAAAGCAAGAGTCATCATTGGATGACAACTCATTCTTTGACTTTTTGGGCCCTAGATGTCGACCAAGACCATGGATGGCCAAGATTCCATCTTACAAAACCCTAGATCCAACGGCCAGTAATCATTTCGGAGACTTTTGGAAATTCCCACCTTGTCCCTATTTTTCTCTATAAATAGCAAGCTCTCTTGCTCTCATTCTTCACACCAAAATTCAGATCCTAGAGAGAGGTTCTAGAGAGAGAAGCTCTGGAAAAAATTGTGCCTTAGCTCCGAGTAAGTTCTTCCGTCCTTAGTTTTTAGTTTCCGTAGTTCTTTCGGTAGTTATAGTAGAACCGTTGTTTTGATCTAGGAAGTTTCGAATATATTCCTATGCTTGTTTTTATGCCTCATTGCATTGAAAGATGCCCGACGAGGTAAAAACATAGTGGGGATAATTTTGAAATGGAATACGGTCAAAGTAACGAAGTTCGCGAAATTCCGCCAATTAGGGGTAGTAAGGGCAAAATGGTCTTTTTCACCTAAAATGCCCGTTATGCTGCCAAATATTCATAAGTGTGTTATTATTCTGATTAGAATACTTCGACGTCGAACCGCATTGTCGAAATTTCATCGTTCGCATTTGTTTGCCGTTGAGCCGCGTTGTTCATTTTTTTACGTACGCCGTCGAAAAGTACCATTTTAGCCGGAAGAGCCGGATATCGCAACTAAGGTACGGACGCGTATCGTAACCCTAACTCTATGCTGCTCATATACTTTTACGTTAAAGATACGTTCATAGACCGAGGTTCCGTTGAGAATCGTCGAGATACTTACGCCTTTACCCACGGATTATAGTATTGGTAATGCCGTTTGAGTTATTCCTAGCGCCGAGGACACGTTGTGGCGTGGCACCGGATATGTGCAGAACTAGTTGAGAGAGACTTTACATACCGCTTTGTGCTTATGTTCGTCCATGTTATTGATCATACATCCGCGTTTTGCTTTTGTGATGATATCTTTGTATTGAAATGAATATCGTTGTACGTATCTCGTTTTATTTGAGCATAAGGTTAACCGTTACACCGAGATCCATATGTGGAATGGATCTCGGTTGTAGCATCGTGGTCCGGAGGACCAATCTTAGGCGATCGAGGCAAGCAACCGAAGTAGGCCGGGACGTGTCTACATTGTTTATCGTTTTCCTTTAGTTTCTTTAAAGAATTTCGGATAACTCGTAATCCAATACTCGTACACTATGGTCCATATTTTTGAATGTAATGTAAATTACTTACTCGCTCCAATGCTCTACTCTGACTACACTGCTTGAAATATTTGGAAACGTTTTAAAAAAAAAAATTCCGCCATTTTCAAATGGGATGTTACACCGTGATCATGTCATTGAATATGAAGACGTTGAAGTACGACATGATAATACCTTCGTAGTCGAGCCGGAGCGAATTCTCGGACGACAGGAGAAACGGCTTAGGAATAAGACCATACCAATAGTGAAGGTAGTCTGGAAGAGTTTGTCACCTAATGAGGCGACCTGGGAAACAGAGAGAGACATGAGGAAGAAGTACCCAGAGTTCATGGCCCAAAGTTTAGTCACGATAGATTAAATTTCGAGGACAAAATTTTGTTTAAGGGGGGAAGAAATGTAATACCCGGATATTGATTTATCTGGAATTTTATATTGGGATAAATATATGACTAATTCAAGAAGGCGAATATGTGGTTTCAAATAATAAGTTATAATTATCTTGTCTTCTAGGGTAATTTTTATGGAATTAGAAGAGATAAAGAGCCAAAAGGCCAAAAATGCTTTTTGGGCCATAAAACATCTTGACAAAATTGTGATAAATCTTTAGAGGCAATAAAATATTTATTAAAAATAGGAGAGAATATTGTCTCTAATTTTGGCAATTTAATAAATTATTTCCTTGAAATATTAAAGGGAAAATTTAATATTATTTTTGGGAACCCTAAATGGCCCCATGATTTTTAATATTTTACATGGAGCATAAAATACCAATGTCAGTAAAATAGTTGTGCGATAATGATTAATTCTAATTAAGAAAATAATCAACAATTAGTAAGTGGCTAATTAAATAATTAGTGGCTAATTGTTTAAACTTAAACGAGAGAATATTTAAGGAAAATTACGTAAAACCCTTTAATTAGGTGTTTATGGCTTAGATTAGCCTAAAGTATACTTACTAATTAATTGGCAAAGATTAAGAAAGATGTATGAGATTAAGTACACGAAAACCCCTAAGTCTTAAAAGACTGCTAATCGTAGGATTAGAGCTTTAATTAAGCTTTCTAATTAAATTAAATATATTAAAAATTAATTAAAAAAAGAAAATAAGGGGGGAAATTTTAAATTTGCTAATTGTGAAAAGGGTTTGAGTTATTTCAAAAATATATTATAATATTTAAGTAATTAAATAATAATATATTCGGTAGGAAGACCGGTTGGCTAATTGAGAACCGATAGAAATAAAATCTTATCCCAAAATATGTGAACTAAGTAGCTAACGTCTTGACTTATTATAAACGAGTAAAATTTTATCCCAGAGTGGGCTGTCTTCGAAGTCATTTCCGAAACCGGCGGAGTGATTAAGAGACAGGATAAAAAGGGAAAAGGGCAGATAGTAGAAATGAGAACCAATGGAAAATAAATCCGTTGTGGAAAACCAGGAACAAGGTTTCTTAGGTCAGGACATATTATGAACCAGTGAGTTTTTACCCAGAAGTTGGCGTAACCGGAAGTCATTTCCCAGAATCGACGACGTTTATCCAAAAATCTTCAAGAGATTACGGAATACCCTTAATGGGATCAAAAATTTTGTTAACTCGATATTTTGAAAGAGGAGAATAGATCTTCGCCACGTGTAGCCGTATTTTTGAGATTCGCTAAGATTACGCGATTGGAACATCGAACATGGAACTTTATCGGTACAGTCGCATAAAGCAAGAGTGTGACATTATGGATGACATCACTTTCTTGACTTTTGGGGAGAGGGAGGTCGGCACACATAAAGCAAGGGCCAAGATTGATTCTCTCAAAAACCCTAGATCCGATTTACGAAAAACCGATTCGAAAAAGGGTGAATAGTGCATAGAATTTGCCTATAAATAGCACCTTACACTCTTCATATTTTCACACCAAAATTCAGAATAGAGAGAATTTTTAGAGAGAAGGAGGAGTCCGGAGAAAATTGTAGCGAAGCCCTGGGTAATTTCTTCGGTCCTTAGTCTTAAGCTTTAGTAGTTCTTTCAGTAGCTATAGTAGAAATGCTATGCATATCTTTAATTTGCCAAGATAGTCTAGATATCATGTTTTAGGGATAAATATGATATTTATTTCAAAAATATATTGGAGAAAGAGATATGGCAAAATTTTGGAAAAATTAGAGTCAAAGTAGCAAAGCTCTAGCGAAATTTCGCCGAATAGTCAAACTAGGGGCAAAATGGTAATTTGTACCTAAAATGCCTGTTATGATGCTAAATATTGATAAATGTGATATTATCCTTATAGGATATCTTTGATCATGAACCGTTGTTGCGCCGCTGTCGTACCGCTGTCAAACGTGCCATTTTCTGTCATAAGTGCCGTTTTTTGTCAAACGTACTGAAGTACCGTCGACGAAGGTACGGACGCGTACTGTAACCCTAACTCTATGCTGCTCATATACATATATGTGATAGATACGTTCATAGACTGAGGCTCTGCTTAGGGTCGTCAATCATACTTACAGTTTACACGGGTTATAGTATTGGTAATACCGTTTGAGTTTTCCTAGCGCTAAGGACATGTGTTGTGATCGTGGCACGGGGTATGTGCGACATGTTGTGGGACTTTACATACCGCTTTGTGCTTATGTTCGTCATTGTATTGATCATACATCTCGCCTGCGTGCTTATGTGTTGATATCTTCGCGTATTGTTATGAATATCTCATTGTCGATATACCGTCTTATTTGAGCATATGGTTAACCGTTACCTGAGATCCAAATTGGAATTGGATCTCAGCTGTAGCTTCAGGGTCTGGAGGACCAAGGGTTGGAGACAGGGGCAAGCAGCCGGAGTAGGATTGAAGACGGAGATTTAATTACCGTCAATGTATTTACTTTACTTTTGAACACTAGGATGACTGTATCTATACTATTGCACTATGGTTAATGATTTTGCTATGGTTCAGTTACTCATTCGCTCCAATGCTCTACTCTGATTGAAAAAAAAAATTCCGCTGTAAAATTGGGATGTTGCATTGTGAAACCTCGAGGTTTGGTAAGAAACCTCAAGGTTTTGACCTGCCAGAGAAAGCCCATGTTTTGGTCAATTTTTTCAAAACCTCCAGTTTTGTGAAAAACCTCCGTGTTTGAGTCTAGTCAAGTTTTCTCAAAATTGTGAAAACTCGAGGTTTGAGGACAAACCTCGAGGTTTGAGGACAAACCTCGAGGTTTGTCCAGGCAGAGAGCATATGCGCTTTCCCAGTTTTGAAAACCTCCAGTTTTACTTCAAAACCTCCAGGTTTTATGTTTTGGCTCAAAAACTCAGAATTTCCACATTTGAGCGAAACCTCAAGGTTTCAACGGGTCTTCAGAATTTCAAATTCTACGATTTGACAATACCTTCTTGTTTGATCTTAATACTTTCTATGATTATTCTATATTGTTCCTAGATATGTTTAACCACTTTTTAGTGAGTTTCGAGATGAATTAGAGAATGTTTATTGAAGGTTTAAAACAAAAGCAAAAAGCATGTCGAACATTAAATGCTAAACCCGAGAAAGTTGCATACTTTTGGGTAATCCTTCGCACACGTCTACAAAGGATTAATGTCTACCTACCACATCCAAGAGGCTGCTACTCCAACGGATTAATTTGCGAGAGAGTCAACTCGAATTTCGCTTTGGATTAAGTGGAGATTAGAGAGAGAAGAAGACCAAACCGAACCGTAACCTTGTCTAATGAAAGCAACGGTTATATTGAAGATTACAACGGTCACTTAATGCTCTCTTGGTATAAATAGAGCTGCATTCAAGTCTTCTCAACTAACACACATGCTGAAAACGCATAGCATTCAAAGTTCTTCAACTACCTTTCTGTTTTCACTTGTATTGTGTCTTTTGACACTTAAAGCTTCAAGCAGTGTTTATCAATATCCACTCTTAGAGAGAGTTTCCTTTTCTGTAAATCATTTATTGTAAAGGATCACAAGTCTGGGGACTTGGTGATTGGGTTCATTGATTGCAACTTGTAAGGGGGAGTAAGTTCCAGTGAGAGAATTACTCTTGAGTACAGAGTGTGTAATCAATTGAGATAGTGAAAATCCCAGAGAGTCTGGGGACTGGACGTAGGTCAAGAGATTGGACCGAACCAATATAAATCATTGTGTCTTGCTCTTCTACTCTCATCTTAGTTCATCTCTGTTTTTAGTGTTCAAAAATAGAGGTATTCGAAAAAGATTTTTAAAATCTCCAATTCACCCACTCTTGGTGATTTAACTCAACTTTCAATAATTATAGTATGTCGTATATAATAAATCTTAATAGTAAAACTACATAAAACCAAATAATATAAAATAATTATATATAATAAAAAATAAAGTCACTTTATTGAAAGGTATTAACAAAGTACGGTTAATGCCCTTAATACATTATAGTTGTTAAAAAAATCCATTTAGTTGTCATCAATACATTATGATTATTAATAAAGAATTGTTAAGTATGTCTTCAATACATTACGGCTCGAAACCATTAATATTTGTAGCAAACAGCAGTTTGGAACCGTGATGTATAGTTAAAAATAATAGTGATTAAAGCGCTTTTATATAGTAGCGTATGATGCAAATAGCAATCCCACATGTTACGTTTGGCCCAAAAAGAAGGACTATTGTGGTCGCTACGTGGATGCCCACAAAGCTTTAAAAAAAAAAAAAACTAAAAAATGACATTTAGTTTTTACTTATAAAGAACATTTATTTTTAAAAAAAAAAAAAAATTAATGGTAACAATATAATTATTTTTTTTTTCTTGTAATTCAAAATAAATGATAAAATATAACAATTTCATTTTCGTAATTCATAAGTCGCTATTAGCCATTCACATGTCGACAAAACTTTTACAATAAAATTACACTCTTCCATAAAACCCCTCTTGTTATACAATCACAAGACCTGCTAAGACTAAATTTAAATTTGATATTTTAACTGCCTTTAAATAGGAATTTTTTTCCTTTGATTTTATTGACCATTGAAAATCTTCATGTCGAAAAGACAAACTTTTTGTTTACAAAAATTAGCTAAAACTCTTAAATCTAAAGATGAAATAAAAACATAACACACAAACCACTTGACGAAAATTCATTAAATAAAACCTAAATTATTACAGACACCTAAATCGTTAAAGTATATAACTATATATCATACACGGCCAAAGTATCTTGTACTGTACGTATTTATGGCCACCCTGACCCAGAAAATAATGAATGACGTTGCAGACAGAAAGAGAGAATATTTAAGATATGTGGATAAAGTTGAAGCACGTTGAGCATATGAGGAGGTAACTCTAATCAAAGATAAAACCAAAATATTTATAAATAGGTCGAGATAGTTCAGGGGTTGGTGGTGTAATTGTGGTTGAACAGAATCAACTCAATTGTGATTAAAATAATATAATATAATTTAAATAAATAAAATAATCATAAATAATCTTGAAAAGAGTGATTTTGAGTTTTAATACCATGGAAGAAAGCTGGATTGCTCATAAATAGACAATTGTATGACTTATACTACTACTTATCTCTAATATAAGATGAGCTAATTGAGGTTGCATTTGGTCTCAAATACAATATGTCAATCCATTTTATCCTACATATTTATTATTTTTCTCCAAACTAATTTATTCAACTTATACAATGTATATAATCTAATGTTACAGATATTTTAGGGAGATTATGTCACATTTGTTCAACTTAATCAATGTATTTCACATTTTTAATCTAACCAAATCATTAAATAATTATTATATTAAAGACTGGATAAAATATTTTATTTAGATATAGAAAACCACTCTCATTTTAATAGTTCCGAAATAAATATCATAATGTTATAACTATATCTTTCCTAAAAGATGTCATCACAAATTGAATTCTCCACGCATGCATGTATACAGTTCATCATTTTCTTCTTTGTTCTATTTCTTTTCTCTCACGGAATATCCAATCACTGAAGGAACCTCTCATGCATTAATTATGGGTGGAGATTGAAGTGTATATCTTTTGGATAACCTAAAAATGGTTAATTTTCTTCAATACGCATGATTCTCTCTATAATTCCTATCTCATATTCAACAGATTGCTGCTGATTTGGTCGGCTTGTCTCCTTGGGGAAGACGCTCATAAAAAATAGGGAAAATTCAAGAAAAACCTACAAAATTTTAAAATGTGATTTTCCACTAAAATGAGTTACGAATTTTTAGTAAGTGTAGGCAATGCCTTATCAATTGGAAAAAAAAAAAGACTTGATTTGAGATTTTGAAATCTTGAATATTTTTTTGTGGGATTTTCTCAAATACATATTTGTTTTAATTAATTTCTGTATGCGTTTTTCTTCTTCTTTTCTTTCTCGCTTTCCCGAGAAACAGACAGAAAAACAGAAAGAAAAAAAGATGGATGTGGCACAACTCAACGGAACATAAGCTAGCAAGCTAGGTATGTAGCTTCTCCTTCTAAGCGATGACTTCACATGCAAATTCATAAAAAAATATCTTCAATAATTGAACTGATCCAGGCAGGTTTTTTGATCAACTGTTATTTTAATTATATTGAATAGAGACAACTATATTTCGGTACTGAATATTTGATCATCTGATCAATCAATATGTTGGAAAAAAAAATTGAAAAAAGCTTATCAATCAATAAATATTAAATATATTATTTTTTGTTGTTGTAATTAACGAGATATCTTTTTTCCCGATATTATCAAACATTTTTCAGTTACAGCAACTAGAGTACATAATTTTTTTTAATTATTATAATGTCCTTTTTTCAAAATAATAATAATTAATGTTGATACCTTTTTATTTTAAATGAAGTAGAATGATGAAACATTTTTAATGCCTAATTTAAAATTGATAATTAAAGATAGAAATAAAACAAAAGAAATTAGAAATATAAACCGTTTCAATTAAAGTTGAATGATCTAAGTTATATATCAAAGAGTAACCCATTATACTCTTTTTTAAAAATTAGTGGCGGTTTAATTTTGGATTGCAGGGACGTTCGATCTTGTAATTTTGAGTTTGCCCAAAAAGATCTTGTAATGCAATGCAAATATATTTTTATAAGCAAAGCTAGAACTTCTATGATAATTAATGACATTAGAGATCCATGTATGGAAGATTATCTTTTCATATTAATTAAGAATCTGATTAGTAATTAATAAGTCTCTAGTAACATCCACAACCACAAGCATCAGAATTGTCTAAGTTGTCTTATTATATTACTCTAAAAGATACCTTGTCTCATACTCTCATTAACACCTTGTCTTATTACTAATTAGGTTTATAACTTGTTAAAGTTTGTATACTTATCCACTACAAATACGTAACATATAGGTAGTAAAGTATCTTCTGGTTCATTAATTATAGAGAAGCCAAAACAAATATCCACAATTGATATATTTACGATCGAACACATGAACCAAAAAATAAATAAATATTGGTCAAATGATGATGACAATAATTAATGATGGGTCTCTTGATTTATATATCCATTTTTTAGATTTTTGGAACGCGTGTGCTCAAATAATACGACAATAGCACGATCAATTTCTTTGTGAGGTTTAGCCAGCAAAAACTCTTCTGTTCGGCGGTTTTGATTTTTTAAATTTGAAGGAGTTTTTGTCCTTAGCTGGAGATGGCCCATGCAATTATCAAGAGGTAAAAACCCTAGTTTTATGTGCTTTTAGATATTAGCAGTGGTGAAGTTGATTTTGGATATTTGAGTACAATAGATTGAGCACAAGCTGATATGGATGGCTTCTAAAATTCAGTTTTTAGACTTGGTGAAAATCACTTTTTAGACTGTTTTTGGATCAGGTTTCCTTACTGCTGGTTTTAAAAAGTCTGTTACTTTTTAGACTGGTTGAGCAACCGGTCTTAAAAATAATTTTTTAGACTGGTTCTTCCAATATTAAGTCTAAAAATTTGGTCTTTTAGACCTAACTTGGCTTACACTAGGTCTAAGAAGTAGGACTTTTATGACCAGTTTTAAAAATATAAGGCCTAAAAAGTTTGATTTGTCTAAAAAGTGAGACTTTTTAGACCTGTTTTGTAAATATCAAGTCTTAAAAGTCTCACTTTTTATACCTTATATTTTTAAAACTGGTCTTAAAAGTCACATCTTAAATCTTTTTAGACTTAATATTTTTAACATTCGGTCTTCTTTTTTTTCCCATTTCCACTCTAGCTATTTCTTCCTCTTACCTACCATCTAATCCAGCATCTGAAAGATAATTTAAGCTACAAGCTCTAAACAACTCAATATGAGTTACAAATTGAATTATGGAAATAAATATACAAATTGAATTATATATTGTAAATGAATATAATGCCAACAATATTTCAATTCATAGTGGGAACAAAATGGATCTAACAACTATTATTTATCACAGACCACAGCTCAAGATACCTAACTCTTAGGTGTTAGGGTTCGACCATGACTTCTTCTAGCCTACAATTATTCCAAATAACGTACAGCATGAGGCCAAGAAGACAATATACTTCATATGGTAAATAGTAAAATCAGTTACTACATTGTCATTTTCAATACTAGAATGGCACCAAAAAAAGAGAGAAATGTGCAGGGCATACAATCCTAATGATATGATACAAAAAGGAGAGAAATGCTTCAATGCATGGAAACTTCACAAGGAAAGAAGGAAAAAAGCTTTCAAATCTCACAAAAAACTATGAGCAACTTATCCATATATCATATATGCAAAACCAGAGCGAGTTGAATTGAATCAATAGTAAACAAATATATTTAACAATCTCACCCAAAACCAAATTTTGTTACAATATGCCTTTTCTACTGTGATGCCACATATAAGATGCACTATTCAATTCAAGCTTCCCAACTTCGCTGCAAAACTTGACGTGTTTCATAGAGAAGATCAGTGTTAGGATGTTCATCCTCCGCTACTACAAAAAAAAGGTTTTTACTTCTCTAAAAGGCGTCCTTTTTTTTTAAAAATAAAAAATAAAGGCGGTGGCATTTGTAATTATATGTGAGAAAAGTTAACTTTTGGCGTCTAAATTCAAAATTTAGATGCCAAAAGCATCACTTTTGGTATCTAAATTCTAAGCTTAGACGCTAAAAGTGATTCAAAAAAATAAAAAATGCGGTAAATGAAAAGCCTGGTGCTAAAAAGTATCACTTAATTTAGACGCCAAAATCATCACTTTTGGCGTCTAAATTCAAAACTTAGACGCCAAAATCATCACTTTTGGCATCTAAATACAAACTTAGACGCCAAAAGTGATTCAAAAAAAGGAAAAAATGAGGTAAATGAAAAAAGCTTGCCGCCAAAATGTATCACTTTTGGCGTCTAAATAATAAACTTAGATGCCAAAAGGGACTCCTTCACACGCTCAATCTGCACATCTCTCTCATCTACGCGCCTCTTCTCTAACTTCTCTGACTTGCCTCATTTCATTTCATTTCAATTGGAAAGACTTCTCTTCTTCTCTCCCTTCCAACGCTCCCCTCCTCCGTCGTCGCCCTTCCTCCGCCTCACCCCTCCCGTGCCGTCCTTCCTTCCTCGTCGTCCTTGTCCTTGTCAGCGTCCTCATTTCAACTCGATCTGCCTCTCTCCAATGTTCACTCTCTCAACACGTCGTTGCCTCCCTTGTTCAGCAATGACAGTTAGTTCGACCAAACTCAAGGGTTCTGCGACATCGTTGACTCCGGTCCTCAGTGACGGCAGCGTCCAGGTGCTTCAAGGATTCTAGACGATGGCAACGCGAGGACGGCGAGGACGCTCCTTTGATTTCAACTCCTACAGTGTGGCTGGGAGTTTGCATTTTTGCAATTTGTTTTAAAGATGTTGTTTATGCGATCTATTTTGTGATTTGTTTTGAAGGTACTATTTTGTGTTTTTGTGATTTGTTTCTGGAATTTGTTTTGCGATTTATTTCTGGAATCTGTTTTGCGATATGTTACTGTGATTTTTTCTATTTTGTGATTTGTTTATTTTCTATTATTTTGTGGGTGAGATTCACCTTTCTCGATCTCTAAGTCCGCCATTGTCTTCAGAGTGCAAGTGCGCTAGACCGGAATCCATCTTTACCGGTCTATTTTGGTTTTTTTTTTAAAAAAAAACAAATACTTATGGAGTCCAAAAAAAATTTAGACCCGTAACTCTCCGCTTTCTACGCCTCCCAAATAGGCGTCCCTACGGTTTTAGACGTTAAGAGGCCAAATAAATGGACGTTATAGATGTTATTTGTAGTAGTGCTCCCAACCACTCTAGATTAAATCCAACACCTCTAAACAATACGTTTCCACAACTACTTTGTTCCATCCTGAGTCCTAAGCAGTCTTCGAACCCAATAAAACAACCCATATTTTTGCTTGTAAACAATTTCGTCTTTTAAAGTTAAACATGAAACCTCCAAGGATGTCTCTTTCATGATTTCTCGCCATTCCACCACACACCACTTCACTATTGTCCTTCTTGCATTCTCCATCGACATTTACTTTAACCCAACTAGTAAATGGCACCTTCCATACGGTATCCCACTTCCTATCAAGATGCTTCTTGTATAGACTCACATCAGACCACTTAGCTTGGGTGCATACCTGTGGCAAAATTTGTTTTGTTCCCACTGACTTTCCATTGAAGATTTCGGCATTATCCTTCATCCTTGAAACTCTTGGATTCTGGCCAAACACCTATTCAAGAAGATGGTGCATAAGAAGAAGAATTTTTTAACTTTTAATGTTTAATTGGAATTAATCTTTCTAATGCAGGGATAAATAAGATTAGAAGATCATAGCAGCAATGGCTTTGAGGAATTGTGTTTTATTAGAAAACCAAAAGTAAAATGCTAAGAAAGCACATAAATAAACAGGAAAAATCCTGTGAAATCTCTAAAAAACCCATAAATGATTTGGATTCTTCAAAGAAAGACATGGTACAAGATTAAATTTTGAATGCCAGGTTAAGTTAAAAACCAGTGTAAAGGTTAGCAATGATTGTATCTTCACCATATTTAGCGTTTACCCAAGCAGAATCATTATTAACTACTCCTTGAGAAGACTCTAATCCAAGAAACTCCTAAGAATATGTTGTGTGCAATTCCCGCCTTCTGTTCAAGAACACAGACACCACATTTGATTCTCTGCACCAACAAAAACACCATACAATGAAGAAATCAATAACCTTTTAATGTTAAATAAAGAATGTGGCGATTCTTCTGTGATGACAAAGTATATCCATATTTGAATTCCTATAGACGAAACATTTAACATACATTATCTCAACATATAAGATGCATTTTGAAGCAAAAAAAATAAAACCTTGCAAGATGCTAAAGTCCACATTATTCTAATATATAATATCCTAACAACAAGGCCAAATTAGAAGGCAGGAATAAAGCAAACAAAAAATGCACTTATTTGGGTTCTTTCGACTCTTAAGTACTATGGTTCTATAACTAGGAACTCTAGCATAACTAACAAAACCCACTATTGGGAGGTTCTTTTGACGCAAATCTGACCCTATAAAATCTAACTTATTCGGGTTTTTGTTACTTAAAAATGAAATATTTTAAGCTCCATTGAGCATTATTGAAGCCATGTGTGGTTCTGACAAAACAAGATGACAAACAAATTAACTTCAGAGTTAGGAAAATGGCATGCGAGGAGCATGTAATGGTATCAATATACCAAAAATTGAAAAAAAAAAAAACTTATGCGAAAAGTGAGCTTATTAGAACTAGCTTTCGAGAAAGAAACGCGAAATAGCGACGAGGCCACACATCAGACACTGGCATCAGTGGTAATGACAAAAAAAAGAGCTACGAAAGAGGACCAAAGAGTGACGAATGAGTTTAGAAAAGCGATAGAGCTCAAAGTTATCGCAATAAGAAGAGAGGTTCAAAAAGCAAAATTCAATTTTTGCCACGACAAATAGAGAATTTAGTGAGCGAGTCTTAGTTTGGGGATTATCTTTTAGACCGACTATGCTTAAACTAAAGTCTTAAAAGTTCACATTTTGTACCGATTATTTGTAAAAACCAGTCTTAAAAGTAATAAATATATTATTTTTTATTCTGCATCTTTTAGACATGTTATAATAAACATAAGACATAAAAAGTTTCATCTTTTTGACCGGTTATTTGAAAAAACCGGTCTTTTTTTTTTTTTTTTTTAATTCCACATCTTTTAGACCGATTATAAGAAACATAAGGTCTAAAAGGTTTCATCTTTTAGACCCGTTATAAGAGATAACCGGTCTAAAAAGTAATCAATTTTTTTAATCTTTTTAGATCAGGTGTTTGAAAAACCGGTCTAAATAATATCTTTTAGACTTTATATTAAAGGAACCTAAAAAAAAAAATTATGAAAATGCCACCAGTCATACTTTTTAGACATGATCCTCTACTGGTCTAAATGTGGCAATCTGAAAGCCCTTTTTTGTACCAGTGTTATGACAGAATAATCATGAGTTTAGGTTAAAAATACATTTTGGTATGATGGGTGTTTCAATTATTTTGAAGAAAATCAAGGTTTTGCCATCCATAGTTGATTTTGCAATGAATCCAAAAAGAAACTTAATGTCACTTGATGATCAAATTTTGAGTATTTTCAGATCTAATTGAGGGTAGTTCTCATAACGCTAGTTCTTTTTCATCTTCATAATTTAAACGTAGACAATATTTAAGATGAATTGAGTCCCTTAGGGGCTGTTTGATATGAAGAAAATCAAGGATTTGCCATCCATAGTTGATTTAAAAATCAATTCAAAGTTTTTAATTAATTTTTTAATTATTATATATATATATATGGGAAAAACATTTCTCATGTTGTAGGATAAGTGTTTTCTCATGTCACACACACATAAAATGGTGGGACCCACATATATATAATTAGCATTATATATATGTGGGTCTCACTATTTCATGTGTGTGTAGGAATCTTCTTCTTCTCATGTAACATGAGAAGTTTAAACCCCTACTATATATATATATATATATATATATATATATATATATATATATTCTCTTAATTAAAATGTTATAAACCCACTATTCCAATTTTTTAAAAGATAAGTTATAAAAAATTTCCCTCCCTTCCAAATCCTCCATATCAAACAGCCCCTTAGATTTAAACTCGATTTTCTCAATCAATGCAGTTAGTTCAACATATATGGGACTAATTACCGCAGTAGCAATATCCCTTTAATTACATATGGTTTGAGAAAATATAGGCTAATTATCATGCTTTTTTAAGTTTAAGTGGGCTTTTCAACTCTTCAAATGGCAACCGAAATACACCATTGTTACATAGTATCATGTTTCTTTTAGAATTAAAATTAACATTAGGTCCTAAACAAAAAAATTAATTATTTTTAGTCTAATTTAATTAACAGTCAAATTTCAATATTTATACGTCAAACTTCATAATTTACGAGTATTTGGAACCTACGGACAATTAATTTTCTTATTCTAGACCTGTATGTAATTTTCCCTTCTTATTTATTATTTCGGAAATACACAAGTAATAAAGAATTTACTTATCATTCTAACCCGAAATGTACTTCTTTTGAACAATACAATAAAAAGTTTGTTGTACTAAATTCATTCAATTTACCAGTGAGACAGTTATAAGATAATTAAATTAAGTTTGCTTTTCGAATTGTAGAAATTATGCGAATTTACACTATTTCAAGGTTATAAATTTGTTTTACTCTCACAAGTAGGCATATGGAACTCATTCAAACTCTCACATTTAAATATTATACACGCACACACACTTGTCTGTCACGCTTACATATATATACTTGAGAAGGAATATAATTTGTGTAAGCTTGCAAGATCATACAACTTAAAAAGGGACAAATCTTATAAGAGAAAATGGGCCAAAAAGGCAATAAAGTCCTGAAGAAGGAAAAGGGATAGGAAAAAATATACATCAATTTCAGCCTGAAAGCCTGCAAAAATAACTTGGAAAAAAGTAATACATTCTCTATTTCTGTTACAGATTATTTAGCAGAATACATGATAATGAAACTTGAGAGTGAATCCTTATAACGACCTTGCGAGTCTTTATAAGCAAACGGGCCTCATCTTCATCAACAGACTACCAAGTTGTTTGTTATATATATATATAATTGAACATGGACCTGATCTCCTAAGTGATTATTGATCAAAGGAAGGTTTGTTGGAAAAGATCATCAAACAAAAGATGCTGGCAAAATTAATAAGAGCTGGGAAGGTCATCAACAAGAGTACGTTTCAACTTATTTTCATTTGCAGATAGATATCTGTTTATGAAATGCTTGGAGATTTTTTCATCTGTTATTGTGGTTGTCCTCAGGTTTGTGACTGGTTTAATTTCTAGCTTGGCAGATGGATGAAAATGTTCTTAGCTAATTCATCATGGATTAATTTAATTATTCTCTACCTTCTTTTTTATATGAATCTATTCCTCCCTCTGAATATTATTCTTTAGAAATTGAATGGGATGATGGAACTGGAAAGAAAGGAACAAGTTTATAAGTTTTCTTTTTGTTTGATAATCATTATTAGGAAGGAAGTAAATTAGAGTCATAATCAATTGTTTTGCATTAGCATTCTAAAATTATTCAAACTATTTTAGGATTTTGGAAAGTTTCATCCAAATTGAGCAAAAGGAAACGTTTTACCAATCGAATTCTCAGCTCCTCTTTTCATATTCCTTGGTTTACTTGCTTCTTAATTTCTCCAAGGGTCTGTTTGATATGGGGGAAATAGATATGGAAAGGGGGGAGGAGAGAAAATTTTAATGAGTTCAATGACAAAGAAATAGAGAAGTGGGTTTACAAAATTTGAGTAAAAAAATTAATTAAAAACTTTTAATCATACTTCTCTAAGTTTTTGAAATTCAACTCACAAAAATAACCCCTCCCCTCTCCTCTAAATCTCTCATACCAAATAGGAGCTAGTAGATGAGTTTGAAAAATCTCAATATATTTTATCAAATGAGTAAATATTCAATGCAAATGATTAAATATGGTATTTTAAGAAAATCAACATATTTTTTTAAGATGGGGAATAATAACATTTCTTTTGTCTAGCAATGTGTGACCAAGTGTTAAACAGCTGCTTGAAAGTCCAAATGAAATGACTCCGCAAAGTTTTCCTACACATTGATAAGTTAGTGTTATTTTTTTTCTTCAGCAAAACTTATTATCGATGCCATGTTTAATTTTTTGTGACGATGAATATTTCCATCTATTAGTGTGTATTTTTTTTGTCAAGCTTCTAATGAATTTCTTCCTGTCTACGACTTCTCACATTCCTCACAGTACTCTAGGATCTAATTCTTTGTCAGTATTCTCAAACTGTTTGCATACATTAAATAGCATCTAACAAAAAGCAATTACGCTAAGTTGAACACAAGATACAAGCAATCTAACTACACAAACACGATACACAAAACAGTATCAACAGCTAGCAGAACATCACTATATATATATATAGGGAAAAACACTTCTCATGTTGTAGGAGAAATGTATTCTCATGTCACACACACATGAAATGGTGAGACCCATATATATATATATATATATATATATATATATATATATATAATTAGCATTATATATATATGTGGGTCCCATCATTTCACGTGTGTAGGAATCTTTTTCTTCTCATGCAACATGAGAAGTTAAACCTATATATATATATATATATATATATATATGATTTATCGTTTGTCATGTCACTTGACATAAGGTTATGTCAAGTCACCCCAAAACTACGTCGTTTTGGGGGTTAGGGGAATTAATGAAGGGTGTTTTGGTATTTTTATTTTTGTATTTATTATATGAATTTTACAAAAAGATTCTTCATTAATTCCCCTAACCCCAAAACTACATCGTTTTGGGAGTTAAGGGAATTAATGAAGGATGTTTTGGTATTTTTATTTTTGTATTTATTATATGAATTTGACTAAAACACCCTTCATTAATTCCCTTAACTCCTAAAACGACATAGTTTTGAGGTGACTTGACATAATCTTATGTCAAATGACATGACAAACGATAAACCCATATTTATCGTTTGTCATGTTATTTGACATAAGATTATGTCAAGTCACCTCAAAATTACGTCGTTTTGAGAGTTAAGGGAATTAATGAAGGGTGTTTTGGTATTTTTTTATGTTTGTATTTATTATATGAATTTGACTAAAACACCCTTCATTAATTCTCTTAACTCCTAAAAAACGATGTAATTTTGAGGCGACTTGACATAATTTTATGTCAAATGATATGACAAACGATAAACTTAGTATATGTTCCATAGATTAAATTTTAGATTCATATTTCATAAACAATCTCCACTTTTAAGTTATATTCAAGCAACACAGCTCAATATAGACATTAATTTTGCAGAAGACACAAAATATAGGTTAAATATCACCCACATCGGGTAGAAACTTTGCGCAGAGTTCCATTTCCATTAATGGTTTTCATGCATGTATCTATATGCTTCATAGATTTTCATTAATTATATGTCCTATTATTTAATTATTTCGTATTATCCTTCACTTACTTATAACTATATTTGACAATGAAGGTTTATATGTACACGTGTGTGTGTGTGTGTGTTTACTGTTTACTTTTTTTTTTTTTTTTTTCAGGTAACAATAATATGGAAGAAAGTATCAACGTACATGAGGAATACCACATGGCTCTGAGGACAAAATCTTATGCTGATTTTTTCACTAAAGCTCAGAATTTACTCACCAATAAGCCTTCATTTTATGACAACCACATTAAATTCTCCGAAATCCTCCTTGAACCAACCCAAGAAACCATACCTTCAATTCTTAATAATTCATCAATCCTTTCACAAAAGCCAAAACTCAAAAACCTAATGCTCTCTTACTTCGACATCACTGCTTCAGCTTCAAACTTTTGCATTCGTCTCCTCAAATGCATCAACCAAGTTCACTCTAATCACAGCTTCATCCGAAGATCAATAGACATCATAGACCAACAAGAACAACACAAACCCCATTATGTAGAAGAAGAAGAAGAAGGAGAATCTTCAAGCAACTTCGAACTTGTCGCATTCGAACTCCTCCAATCATTCATGCTTTCCAAAAACCCTTTTTTACCCCCTGAAAAGTTCGACTTTAAAGCCATCAATGAGAAAAACTCATCAGTGCTTCAAAATCTAAAGGCAATGAGGAACAAAGTGATGAAGAAGATCAAGTACATAAAATACACAAAGAAAGCAAGTACGGTTTGTGCAACCTTAGCCTGTGGGGTATTAGCAACTGCTGCCGTAATTATAGCAACACATACTCTCGCAACAATCATTATGGGACCAGCAATATTGTGCTTTCCATTGAAGAGTTTCAAGGAGAAGCTAAGTGGAAAGATTATGGTTTTTAGAAATGGGTTTCTTAGTAAGGTTTGTGAGCAACTTGATGCAGCAGCCAAGGGAACATATATATTGAGTAGGGACTTCGATACGACGAGTCGTTTAGTGGCTCGGCTTCACAATGAGATCGAGCGACACAGAGAGATGATAAGGTTTTGGATGGAAAGGAAAGAGGAGAGAAAGTTGGGTTTGGAGATTGTGAAGGAGTTGAGGAAGAGTGAGGTTGGGTTTAGGAAACAAGTTGAGGAACTTGAAGAGCATGTGTACTTGTGTCTTGTCACTATCAATCGTGCAAGAGCTTTGGTTGCCAAGGAAATGATTAGTAGTAAAGTATAGCCTTGAGGGAGCAACCCAGACTTGTTATTTTAATGGTCTAATTGTACAGTGTAATGAAGATATATAATAATTTGTTTTATTCTTCAGTTAAATTCGATTATATCTTTTTTTTCATTGGAAATTAGGTTACGAGTATGAAGAGTATGGTTGAATTGCAAAAGTTGATGGATAGATGTAAGGGAAACTTAGGGTGTTTTCTGATTTTTAATTAAGTGCGTCTTTGTTGTTTTTTCCTTTTTATTGGTGATTATAAGTATTAATCCTTAAGCCTTTGCACGTCCTTTAGAACTTTTTGGTCCATTTGAAAGCTTCCTTCACTTATCACTTCAATTTGGGTCTCATTTGTTGCCATCCCAAACTCTTTAGCGCATAGATAAGTGATAACCCTTGGTTGGCCATCTTGGGCCTCGTACAGCTTGTGCTTGGCTTGAAGATCCAAAATAACTCCCTATAAGGCCTCCATCATGGCACGTTTCCTTCCTCTTGTCATTGGTCCTCCAATTCCTCTTAATAGATCATGTATTGCTGGCTGTGACTCTGGACTCTTATGAGAGGCTCCCTGACTCCATCATTCCCTCCCTCCTCGAAAAGATTCGTCCTCAAATCTCTCTACCTACATCATAAGATGAAAAATTAGTAACATTGAAGGAAGTACAAAAAATTTACTCACATGGAAGGTCCACTTTATACGCATTATCATTAATCATTTGAAGTATTTGGAAGGGTCCATATCCTCTTGGTGCGAGTTTAGACTTTTGTTGATCTAGGAAAAGTTCCTTTCAAAAGTGCACCTATGCCCAATCTCTAGGTTCAAATACCACCTTCCTTCGTCCCTAATTTGAAGCTCTTGCATTTAACTCATTCTTTCTTTCAATATTGGCTCAAACATTTGCTAGTTCTCAGTTTATGTTTGATGATAACAAACTTGGAAAAGAAAGAGAACTTGATAATTCAAGTCACTCGAATGTATGTTTCAAAACACTTGAGTGAGCAACCGTTATTTGAACTAAAACTTATCTGGAAACTATTTTAAGGTGTTCTGAGATGAACACTCGAGTGTTGGAGAGTATTACTGATATGCAATTGATATCTGGTGGGCCCCACTGCCGGCCGCCGACCACCACCGGCGGGGGGTATTTTAGTCTTTTTTTTAAACTAAGGGCAAAAGGATAATTTCACCCATGTTACTGTTCACTCCATCCAAGTTGACGGTCAACGTCTGGTCAACTAACGGCCCATGGTATTTTTGCTCCCAAAACGTAACCACTTGTGTACTTTTGCTTCAAAAAAAAGCTCGTGGTGCTGGGCACTCCCTGAGAAAAAGCTCATGTGTAAAATTGCTCCTTCACCCAATAAGGAATATCTAGCTTGGCACTCCCTAAAGTATTGTGTCTTATGGAAATGCCTTTTGTGGCAAGGATTTTCTTCAAAATCTAAGGAATATAATCCTCTTCTTCATTTAGATTAGTGGATGCCTCTTAGATTTGGATTAGGTGTTTCTTGAATACTTAGAATGAGGGATGGTACTATGTTCTAAGAAATCAAGTTAATCATGGATGCACTTATTTTTGTAATACCCCTCGGTATATCAACATACATCAGAGTATTTATACACAGTTCAATAGGCAAAACGAAATAACATAATTTACTGATATAAAGCTCTTGATTACATTACAGGAATACCCACAGGTTTCGTACATTTCACAAAATAAAATTATACAATTACAAAATTTCCTTTGTTGATATCTCGCCGCTTTGAAAACTTCCTTTGTCGATATCTGCCGCTTTGACTTGAGAGCTGCATCCAAGTACATTGTTTATTTCATATATGTTAACAAGAGCGGGGATCCTAAAGAATCCAAGAGTAACAATTAATCTCACAGACAAAGTATAGACAGTATATGACAGCTAACCACAACAAAACAATCCACAACAACATAGCAGCATTCAGAAATCATAACACATATCACATGCAGCAATATTGGCAACATAGATCACAGAACCATAGCGCTAAGTATTCGACTAGGAACCGCCCAAGTCGTCTGAATTCAACTAGGTTTGTCACCTGTGGACTATCGGTCCTATAGGCCCTAAGCATCGGGAAGGATCTCCATGGTCAACCCTTCCGCTCAATCGAGCCACAAATGGTGTTGGGTTGGTAGAAGGTATCGGTGCAGAAGGGCACATGACGTCTATTCAATGCCATTGGGTTGGTAGAAGGTGTAATATCCTCCATTTTAAAGGACAATTATTAATTATTAACTTAATTAAACCATTCATTAAAAACTTGTAGCACACAGTTGAGCTTTAGATTTTACTAAATCCATACTGTAATACCCCGAAATTTGAATTAGGGAATTTAAGGGCCAAAGTGCCAAAATGACCAAAATACCCCTAGGAAGGGTAAATAACTTAGGAAAATGGTGAAAAATCCTAAAAGGCAATGAAATAATTATTTGAATTATGAGAGTATATTATCTCTAATTATGGTAATTTAATAAATTACGAACTTGGAGAAATTGAAGAAGAATGCCCAAAAAGTATTGTAATGACAATAATACCCTTGTAAATTATAGAATAATACAAGAGACATGGAAACACAAGTGTTAATGCAAGAGTTTGGAGGTAATAGGGCATTCTAATTAAGAAAATTATCAACTAGTGATAATGAGGTAATTAAGTAATTTCTGGCTAATTACTTAAGTCTCGAGCAAAGGAAATTTAGAGATAATTATGTGAGGCTCAAAAATTAGTGGAAAATAGTTGGAAAATAGTAAAAATATATTTACTAATTAATTGGAGATTTTTGTGAAAAATAGTTGAGTTTAGGTATTTTTAAGCCTAAATACAAGAATGGACCAATAAGAGAATTTTGTGGAATTTTTGATAAAAATTTCATTAAGTAATTAATTATGTAATTAAATAAATCATGGAAAATATTTACAAATCCAAAAAAAAAAATGCTCAGCCGAAAATGGACAAACAAATGGAAGATAAGAGTGAAAAATTTAATATCATGATATCTTTGTAAAATTGTATTATTATATAATATAGTGAATAGTAATGGAATAAATAGGAAACAGATCCTATCTAGAGAACCAGGAATAGCAATTCCAAAGTCGAGGTAAAATATTGATCAGTTAGTTTTTAACTTCAAGTGACCTCTTAGGAAGTTAATTCCGAGGTCGGTAGCGCATTTGCCTAATAAGACGAAATAGGGAAAAATGCGAGATATTCACATTTTGATTTGAAGAAAATAATTATAACTCAACATCTAGAGATGAGTTTATAATTATCTGGACATATTTGGAATCGTGAATTATTATCCAGAGATTGATGATTCCGAAAGCGATTTCCGACACCGGACGTGTTCGGACACGTTTTTCGAGAAAACTTCAACCGGACTGTTGGAACCCGTAAGGGACCGAAATCTAAGTTAAATTAGATATTCTTGATGAGGAAGAGAAGATCTTCAAAGTTATGAATTCAGAATTTTGAGATTTCTCAGAAGAGACGCGAAACGGAGATCGAACAGGAAAATCTATCGAACCGGCCATAAAGCAAGTTGACTCACCACTCTTGGACCAATGGCTTGCTGCCACATCACTCCCCAATGTCGACTAAGGGCTGCCCATGGTCAAGAATTAAACACCATTATGCTTTGATTTTACTTGGTTATAAGGTAAGAGAAAATTACAAGATTTGGAATATGGAAATTACCAAAGTGGCACAATTTTTCCCTATATAAGGGCATGAGCACCTTCTTCATTTTTCACACCAAAAATCTGCCCCTTAGAGAGAAGTTAGAGAGAGAAGCTCGGAGAAAGTCTCGAGCAAAGTCTCGGGTAAGTTCTTCGGTCCTCGGTCTTTAGTTTCGGAGATCTTTCGGTAGATATAGTAGGAATGCTAGATTTATCTTTAATTTTTCAAGATAGTCTAGATATCATATTTAGGGGTAAATATGATATATATTTCGAAAATATGATGAGGGAAAAGATCTGTCAAAATTTCGGAGAGATAGAGCGAAAAATGGGGCCGAAGCTCCGCGAAATTCCGCCGATTAGGGGTTCGGGGGCAAAATGGTAATTTGTACCTAAAATGCCCGTTATACTGCTAGAAGTTGATAAATGTTATCCTTATAGGATATCCGAGCTAATCGAGCCGCTGTTTGTGCCGCCGTCATACCGTTGTTTTTCCCGCCGTCGAATTTCACGTTTTCCGTAAAAGTTACATTTTGTACCGCCAAAAAGGTACGTTCGCGTCCGGTAACCTTATCTCGATGTTTATGGTTTACATATATGTGGTATGTGTGTTGTAGAGGTGTTATCCGTGCGAGTGCATATAGCGGTTAGAGGATATGTCGTATCTTTGGGTGCATATGTCGGTCTTGGGTGCAATATGTCGGTCATTGGGTGCAATATGTCTCGTATCTTTGGGTGCAATAGGTCTCGTATCGGGTGCAATGTGTCCGCATCTTTGGGGGCAATACATATGCATGGGTTGTGGTAGAGTGATTGTTGTCTTGTTGATATTATGGATGTCTGTTGTCTGTATGTGTATACATAAACATGAGGTTAACAGTTACCTGAGATCCAATGTGGTAAATTGGATCTCAGCTCTTAACTTAGCATCAAGTTCGGAAGGACCGAGGACCGAGGAGAGAGAAAAGCAGCAGGTTCAAGGACCCGGATGAAGACTTTCCGATGTTGTCCTTTACTTTTGATGTTCCGGCGGAAGCCTTTCTTTCAGTTGTTTTGTACTTTTGAAACACTCGCCATTCGTACCGATGTTGTAAACAAAGACTTACGGCATTTATAAATATATGTATCAGTTACTCAATCGCTCCGATGCTCTACTCTGATGAAAAAAAAAATATACTGCTTTTGAAAACGGGATGTTACACATACTTTTTAACTAATTAATACTTCAAAATTTGCCAAAATATCCAAAATATACTAGAATTTGATGAGTGAGCCCTAATGTGGTAACATACAATAATTCAACAAGTACCAAAAAGGTGGAAGCACTACCGTTATCAAAGTAGTTTAAGCTTCCGAAGTCTTCCCTGATTGACCCACACGAGAACTATCACCCGAAAAATATTTGTAACCATCAATCTAGCTCATTATAAATGCTAATATGTGCTTGTGAGGTGCCAAGTGGAACATTTTATATAACAAAGTGCTAAATATATAATTTAGAAATTTATTAAATCTCAATTTCTGTATCGTAATTTCTATATCAAATTTCATATCATGAATCACATATATAACATGTCAAGCAATAGATCAATACCCTGACAATTCTTATCACCCCCATCCTTATTCCCGCTGACAGAACTCATGGGCTGTTACGTAATAGGTGTAGTCTCTATGACAAGACTGCACCAAGCTCTCCAATAATGAGGTACAGCCCGGCCAAAGGCTATAGAACTCATACCGGACCTTCGGTTCCCTTTCCTTCGAATATGGAAAGGTGTCACTGTCCCAAGGGTTGACCCTTAACCCGGCCAAAGGAAAAGGGTGATACCAAGGGCCCTGAAAATATCAAAGTCATCCGCTGTGCACCTGGCATACCACGTGGTATTATATACACAATAACTCCCATCATCACTCCAGATCCATCACCACTTCACATCATCATAATCTTGGCATGTATATATAAGATTTCAAACATGATTTATAAAAATAATACATCGTCTCAATAATCATTAAGTTAACGATATTTAACCTGTTTGGTAAACCATCTGATGGACTTATAAGTCCATCAAAAAATTTATGAGTGTTTGGGTCAGCTTGTTGTTTGATGGACTTCATGCTTTGATGTTGGTTTTTTTTTGAAGCTACTTCATGGAGCTTATTATCCCATCAGCTTCTTCTCCATCAATTTCACATGTGGGCCCTATTTGTTAAATGATTATCCCACCCCTCCCCAATTCGTGCCTCTCTCCTCTCCTCTTTTTTGTCTCGTTCTCTTCGTTCGCCTGCTCTTATCTCCTCCGTTCCTGCCATTAATTCGAAATCTCAGCAATTAATGGAGATGGCGATGGAGAGCAGAGAATTGGCGGTGGAAGAAGTAAAAGCCGCAAGCTACCTCCTGTTCTCCATTAAAGTCTGACCTACCTCGTCTCCTCTTCAATTCATGGTTGAACTACCTCCTGTTCTCCGTTGAAGTCCGACCTACCTCGTCTCCTCTTCAATTCATGCTCTTCTTTGCGCTTCAATTTCATGCAATTAATCAGATCTGTTCTTCTTCTCCATTGCGTTGCCGTTGATCTCGTTGGATCTTTGTCTGACCATGATACTTCTCCATTGCGTCGCCGTCGATCTTGCTGATAAAATCGTAATTCATCGGATCCTTGTTCTTCTTCATTTTGTTTCCTTTCTGCATTTACTCTTCTTCATCCGATTTATGCTCTGCTTTGCTCTCGTCCTCGTCAGATCTTTTTTGGCTTATACTGGTTAATTGCTCTGCTTTGCTCTTGTTCTGGTTTATCCGATTTACTTTTCCATTGCATTTTGTTTCCTTTCTGCATTTAGTGTTCGTCTCGTCCGATTTATGCTCTGCTTTGCTGTCATTCTGGTTGTAATTGCTCTTCTTTTTTTCACTTTATTTTGCTAATTTCTGGTGATTGTTGTACACGAATTAAGATCCTTCCCTAGGAGTCAGTTATCTTTTTCTTTTTTCTTTTTTGGGGTTGTATAAAAAATTTAGAGTTTAGGTTCTTTTCCGTTTCTGATGATGAAATTCCAAAAATGAAAAGAAGTAGATGACCCATAAATGAAATCTGTAGGGATAGATGTTGAAGGTAGCAGTGTAAATTGTTAGCGGTTGGGTAGGTTGTTCTTTTTGGCTTTTTGATGATGATAATGACGAGAGAATGTTGCATCCAATTTTCAATGGTAAAGTACTTCTGTGTTTTGTTAAGAAGCCCGTGAATTGGGAATTAACGAAGTACTAGATGGATACTGCTATTATGCTTTACTTGATTGAAGGACTTCTTTTTATATCATATATCATAGCAAGCATTATGGTTTTCGATTTGGTGGATTTAACTTTAACCAGTTGATGATTGATTATGCTTCTGGAACAGAGTTTGTGAAGAAAAAAAATTGAGTTAAAGTGAGATGAGTGATATGGAATCAAAGGGAAGGAAACAAAAGAAAGAAATTAAAGGAAAAGGACTAGAGAGGTGAGGTGGGCAAAAAGGAAAGAAGAGAAGGAGTGAACAAAGAAGAGGGATTTACATTCCCTCCCATGCTCTTTGCTGGTTGATTGGCTTGTACTAATTAATTGCTCTTCTTGTGCTGGTTGATTGGCTTATTTTGATGATGTTGTACGTGGATTGATTTCGGTTTATTGCTTATTAACTTGAAAACCGTAAGTAGCATGTATCAATATATATTATTTAATGACACTTACTATTGACACTTATTGTTGGTATTGATTTGGTTAAGTCTTGCAACATATATCATTGGTATTGATTTGGTTAAGTCTTGGCCTTCACACAGGTTTCATTATATATCCATGGCAAGTTCGAGTGATGAGGATATTTCAGAAAGTTCGGAGGAAGAATGATTGTCTCATGAACAAAGAAGGTCCCTACAACTTGATATTATAAACGAACAAATGACAAAATATGCACAAATTGGTAACTTGATGGCTCAGTATATCGCGCCTTCTTTTTGCAAACAACCACGTAGAACTAGTAAGCAAACAGGGGCAATGTGGGTGTAGGAGGTTTTGCAAGGCCATGATGTAGTATGTCAGGAAAATTTCCGAGTGGAAAAACATGTATTCATTCACTTATGTTCTAAATTGAGGGAACATGGATTACAGCACACTCGGAAAATTGGCGTTGAAGAAATGATTGCCATATTTTTATATACAGTTGGGCATGGACAAGGAAATTAGATAATCCAAGAACGATTTTAACATTCAGGTAAAAATATTAGTAGGATTTTCAACAAGGTTCTAAAAGCTTCTTTCAAGCTTTCAACAAAAAATATCAAACCACTTGATCCGGAGTTTCATCGGTGTCACTCAAAAATAGCTGGTGATGCACGATATCACCCATTTTTCAAGGATTGCATAAGAGCAATTGATGGAACTCGCATCAGGTGTGTGGTAAGCCAATCCAAGCAAGACAAATATATTGGGATATGTGCTTTACTTTTGTGTTGGCAGGATGGGAGGGTACTGCATATGATGCTTGTGTCTTCCGGATCGCGCTCGAGACTCCAACTATGAACTTCCCCATCCACTTTGAAGGTATATCTCTAACATCCCTACTTCAATTACATTTAATTTAGTCTTTATTTCACATTTCCTATAATTTAACAATGTCATATGGATGTCAACATTTATCAGGGAAATATTACTTGGTCGACGCTGGCTATCCAACACCAGTTGGATGTATTGGTCCGTATAAATGTGAGCGTTATCACCTTCCAGAATTCAAGCGACAGTCGGGATTTCGAAATCCCAATGAGTACTTCAATTTTTATCATTCAAGTTTGAGGTGCACGATAGAAAGGACTTTTGGAGTCTGGAAGAATAGGTTTCGCATCTTGCAAAATATGCCCCCATATAAATTTCGAACGCAAGTCCACATAGTTTGTGCAACCATGGCGATACATAATTTTATCCGGAGATATTCCCAAAATGATGTGGAATTTGATCAAGCTAAAGAAGGAAATATGGGTGATGAAGATAATGATGATCCACTTGATGAAGCATCCTCATCAACACGAATGAATCATCTTCGTGATCAAATCAGAAATGAACTTGTAGGGACTAGGTTTATTTAAGCACTTCATTGTGTTGTAATTTTTTTAATGGTAATTTTACTATTTTATTTAGCAAATTTATAATTATTTTTAATTTTATCCCAAATTATCACATTTTATACAACACATGTGTGTGTGTGAATTTTATTCATGCCCTTTTCAGTCATTTTTCATCTCATCTATCTTTTTAAAAGCTATGTCAAACAAGTTCCCATCACAAACAAAAGCTACTTTTGTTGCTGCTATCCCAAACACAAATCACATCAAAAAAAAAATCCATCAGAAAAAAAGTTCATCAGGAACAAAAGCTACTTCTCCCACCGCTATCCCAAACGGGCCCATTATTTCAACTCATGAAACCATGAAAAAATACATTTTCCATAACGTATAATATTACTAATCATTCCAAAAATAAATCCCACAAGGCAACTTCATTTCCAACGTAGTTTCATATATTTATATAATTAAAAATCACTCACAAACATCATACAAGCAAGTACAACGAGTGGAAAGTGGTTACCTCCGTTCTTGACACAAAAACTAAACTTGAGAGAGATCAAGTCCACTCTAAAAATAAATATAAAATTATGCGTTAATAACATTAACAAAAATGCCTACTAATCAATAATTAATTAAACTATAATTGTCTTATTTTTAGTTTTTTTAAAAGAAGTGACAATTTTATTTATTCCTCTAATCATCGTTGCAATCTCATTTTCTTCCTTCATAAATTATTTCTCACTGATTATGATTATCAAAATATCATCATATCCTCAATTTAACTAAAATATCCAATTTCCTATAATAAAAGTTTCACCTAAAAGTTCAAATAATCATATTTATAAACCTCAAATCTAGTCCATTTATTCCTTAATATAACCTCCAATAAATGAATTATAAATTCAAATACAATAGACCTATTATCATAAATCTCAATTTCTTAACCTAATACTAACTTATATAAGCATAACCCAATTTATTTAATAAATCTTCAAATTCTCATATAATCAAAATCATATCAAACTCTAATTTAAATTCCAAATCCCAACTCATAATTTTATACAATTCCAAATTTAGCAAAACTAAACCAATTAAATCGACAACAATACCTCCAGTAATCCAAATAAATACCTTAAACTTCATTTGATCGGTAGAAATATCCTATAAAGCATAAATCCTAAATTCTTTTAGATAGAAAATTAAATTTAAATTCCCACAACTACCAACTAATAAATCTAAACCGATTAAAATTATTTATTAATCATGCTCTTGATATATACAGTCATCTATTATCAAAACTGAAATCTTTATCATAATTCTAATCCCAAAATTTTCACTAATCAATACTATATTACTCTCATTAGAAAGAAAAAAATGTGTAGAATAACTTTCATGAAGAAAGTTTATTAAAAATAAATTAATTTAACTACCTAAATGATCTTGTAAAATAAATAACTTACCTTAAAAAGTCAGATAGGCTCTCTTTTTCTTTTCTTTCTCTCTCTCAGTCTCACTCTCGCTTCAACTCTCTCCCGGCCTCACCTTGCTCACCACACACACACACTACACTCCCCTCACACACACACACACATATATATATATATGAGGGAAGAAAGGCTGTGGGAATTAAATCAATTAATTCCCCTCCTCCAAATAGTGGCAGCATGTTTGCCATATTTTTTTAATTTCCTTTTTTTTTGTAAATTTATTATTATTGTTGTTGTTGTTATTTTTGGGAAAAATTACCATAAAGACCCTACACATTTTGTTTTTCCTTCTTTTCTCTATTATCTCAGCTAATTTTTTTCTAATAAATCATATCGTAAATAAAAAATTTATCATGATAATTACATGACAAATTCATGTATCATGATTAATTCTTTCTTATATGTAATTAAATCCTAATATAAAAATTAGGATGTTAAAGAAGGTTTCCACCTAGCTATGTACTAAGGTATGAGACGATTGGTTGAGCAAAAATGTACTGGTATAGATGTGCACATGGCATTTCCAAGGCACATATGTGTACCCTGCGTTTTGGAACATGACGCTGGTAGATGGTGCCAAGTAGGGCCCACATATATAGTCTAACCTGGTATCATTTTGCCGGTTTCGGTATGGTGCCTCAATCCTAAGTAAAACCCGAGCAGAATCCCGAGTAAGCACCATAAAGTAGCTTTAATAAAGTAGGTCATAATGACTAATGATGACAAAATATAAAGCTACTTTTATGTTGGTCCAACGGAAGTGTGACAAGTGTCCCCTCATGATGATAAAGTACAAGGCTACTTTTATGTTGACCTAATAGAAATGTGACAAATGTCCCTTCATGATTACAAAGTACAAAATCACTTTTGTGTTGGCAACATCAGAATGCACCACTTAGGGCTTGAGTCCAGGGAATTCACCGGTCTCCAGTCAAAACATGTACTTGAATTTTTTCGAACACCATACCTGAGTCAGGGGAGGTGCCACCTCATCCATCTTTCTCAAGAATTCCAGCCAAGTGGCTACATGGAAGAAGAAGACTGAAATAAGACGGGAATTTTCTTTAATGCTGGCAGACTGAATTTCCTGGAAGGCAGTCAGCATGTAACGTGATTTTGATTGAGAAAATGATATCCAATAACTATGAAATTTCCAGACTTAAATTAGACATGAAAAAAAATAATTTTATAGATCAAGAGGCTAATTTGGATATGTACACATTGAGATATGAATTTTTGAAGTTAGCCCTAAAATCTGTAACGTTTTCTGGACTAGTGTGTAATGATTGGTGAATCTGGGACACATCACTTGTGTTTAACCATAGGATGTATTTTTCCTTAAAAATTGACTTCCTAACGGTCATATAGCCTTTGGAATCACTACAATTGGATATTTGTACCATGAGATGTGAATTTTCAAAGTTGGGTGAAAATTCTGCTAGTTTGTGTGAAAATAGTGTAAAGGTAAAATGGTCAAATTCGGCCAAGAGATTGTGGGGCCCCAAGGACTTGGCCTCCAAGAAATTCAAGAAGCCTCCCAAAGGACCCTTAATTTTTAGTTAGGAGCACAAGGAAAGATGAGAAAGGAGAAGTCAAAAAGGGACCAAGATATAGTTAGATATTGACTAAATGACATGCTTGTAAGGGACCAAGATATAGTGTTAGCTCCCATTGATGTTTCGATGATAACTAAGATTTACAAGAAAATATTCATTGACAAAGATAAGGAAAATGCTTTTCTCATTGTCTAAATCACGTTGCATCGGTTGAAGTTTTTTTTGTCAAAATACCTCCAGCAATTGCGCAGCCTCGAGGCGCCCTTTAAAAACCAATTCTTGAAGAGCGTTTTTACCTCTAGTCATCGAGATGTTACCTCGAGTCTTCCACCTCGAGGTGTGATAAACCTTACCTCGAGTCCGCGCTTTGTTTTTGCATATATGGTATTACATATTACCTCTAGTTTCTGGAAGATCGCCTCGAGTCCGTCACCTCGAGTTATGGTAATTGGTGCCTCGAGTTAGCTCATTGAAGCTGCATTTCTGAAATTGTATTTCACCTCGAGTTAACAGGTATGTCACCTCGAGGTCGGCACCTCGAGTGAAGGTAAAGTTCTGCCTCGAGTTATTTACCCATCTGGATTCTCTTGTTTAACTATTATCAATTGATTAACTCGAGCCTCTAATCATTTTACCTCGAGGTAACGCAATTTGTCTGTTCTTGTGAAAGTTTACGATTGTATTTTATATCTTTGTTAATTCAGATTCTATCTTCTCCATATTATCAATCACATTACTAATTATCTTTCTTAGTAATTTCCCAAAATACACAGCCCAGGTTCAATATCACTAAAGCTTGGGACATCAAGAATGACGAAAGACGGAGCCTAACAAAGATATTATTATTCTAAAGTGCCCATACCGCAAAAGCAACCGTATCGATATTCTAAACCAACCTCCATCAAAGAACATGTGAGTAAACAAGCTGTAAAGACATTCCACTAAGCAAACACACAAACATGGGCAAGCGAAGGCGCGGGTGACTAAACATTCCCAACGGACAATTTCAATTACCTAAGCAAGATTCAAATTCTTCCAACGGTCTTCAAAACTTCAACTTATAAATACCGAAGAATTGAATTCACAAGACACGACGTAACCAGCGCACAAATAGAAAAAGCTTTCAATTGTTCATACCGTATTCAGATTATATCTTCGGATATTAGTGAGCTTCGGTATTTATCATTTACTCGTGAGAGAGAGCTTCATTACTTGTTTCACAATTCATTCAAATCTCAAGGTAGTGGTATCTTGAGTGTGGGTGTACGATTACAACTTGTAAAGGGGAGTGAGTCCTAGGAGAAAGGATCATCCCGAGTACGAGTGTGTAATTGTATCCGTGAGATAGTGGAAATCCCGGAGTGTCCGGGTGCGGACGTAGGTCAAGGAGTTAGACCGAACCGTATAATTTTCTCGTGTCATCTTTACTTACTTCTTTCCGCTTTCACCGTCTACTCTTCATATCGCGAAAGAAGTGTGTAATCACCTATTCACCCCCTCTAGGTGATATTTCACCTTCATTTGGTATCGAGCAAGGTTTCTCGGTTGGGCTTAACATCCCGAGAAAGATCATGGAAGGAATATTACCCGATGGAGCCTCTATCAATCGTCCACTGGTTTCAACGGAGAACATTACTCCTTTTGGAAAGTCAAATTTAGAGTCTTTGTTATGGCTACCGAATTTGGTTTGTGGGAGGTATTCGAGGAAGGTGATTATGTACCATCATCACCAAAGATGGAGTTCGAACTCCTAAGCAAAAGAGAGATTACGATGAGAATGACGGGGAGACTTGCCACTCTCAACAAAGCAAAGCCATTCTAATGCTTCAAAGTGCTCTTAGTCATCAAGAGTTTTTCCGAATTAGCAATCTGTCAAATGCAAAGGACATGTGGAAAGCCTTGGAGATTGCTTATGAAGGAACCTCGGAATTAAGGAGAATCGCATCAACACGCGACAACCGAGTATGATCTCCTACGTATGAAAACCGGAGAATCCATAGGAGAATTTCAACTTCGCTTTACTCATCTCGATAAATCAATTGTCGGCTTTGGGTAAAACATACGAGCAAAATTCTCAAGTCGGGAAAATCCTCAACGTCTTGACCAAAGATTGGGAAGCTAAGGTCACAAGAATCGAGGAAGCCCGTGGAGAATCAATGCGATCGATTCTTTGCTCTATTCGGAAGTCTATCTGAATATGAAAGTAAACTGAAATTCAAGAAGGGCTTGGATGAAATTAACAACAGTAGAAACAAAGGTGTTGCTCTGAATGCTGTGAAGGAAAAGGAACCCAATGAAGAAGATGAGGATGATGATGAAATGGCCATGTTTGTTCGAAAATTCAAAAGTTCTATAAGAGGAATCAAGGGTTGTAAACAGATTCCAAAAAGGAACCTCTAGCAATCGACAAGACTTCAAAGACAAAGAACAAATCATTTGCTACGAGTGTGAGAAGCCAGGGCACATCAAATCTGAATGTCCTCAACTAAAGGATAGGAAGAAAAGATTCAATCAATTCAAGAAGAAAGCCTACGTATCGCCATATGGGGAGATAGTTCTTGAGATGAGGAAAGTGATGAGGAAGAAGTAGCAAATGTCGTCTAGTTGCTAAAGAACAGGTTGAAGATGACAACGAGGTAAGCGACTGCGAACCTACATATGATGAACTACTTCTTGAATATGATGAACTATATACGGAGTTTAGAAAAATTACTAGAGAACTTATTTCCTCAAGGAAGAAAATCAAATTACTTGAAAAACAAGCTGAAAATGCTTCTACATCTTGCGAAAAATCTTCTTGTGAAAAATGCCCGATCTTGAAAAGAAAAACATCAAACTTACGCAAACTCTTGAAAAGTTCACCAAAGGAAGTGAGATGCTCGAAGTTATTTTGAAATCACAAAAGTTTACAAATGATCGATCAGGCATAGGATATAATCCTACTTGTTGACGTAAAGAAAGGGAAAAAGAAAAGTGGAGGAAAAACTTATTTGAATTACTTTCGGAAGTACTGTTCATTTCTCAAATCCCTTTGCTCATCGCAACTATTGTAACCG
Organism: Acacia melanoxylon; assembly: GCA_019022615.1. Classification (NCBI taxonomy): domain Eukaryota; kingdom Viridiplantae; phylum Streptophyta; class Magnoliopsida; order Fabales; family Fabaceae; genus Acacia; species Acacia melanoxylon. Next base: position 1,572,739 of record JAFJYJ010000050.1, read on the forward strand.
TAAAGGTCACAATATCTCATCCTTGTTTTCATAAGAAAGATAGAAGAGATAAACCTATTGGTAATTATCAATGGGTACCTAAAGGAAGTTATATATCGAAACACGTACTAACCCGAAAGGACCCAAGAAAAGATGGGTACCTAAGGCTTGATCTTATATGAATCACGGTATGTCCGAAAGCATCAAAAACTAGTAAGTGGTTTATTGATAGTGGATGCTCCAGACACATGACAGGAGATCAATCCAAGTTCATAACAATGAATGCAAAGGATGATGGCAAAGTAACCTTTGGGGGAAATCAATATGGAAAGATAGCTGGGATTGGCGAAATTGGTGAAAAAGGGAAACCCCTGATCAAAGACGTATACTATGTGGAAGGACTCGCCATAATCTTCGAGTGTGAGCCAAAGTGCAGACAAGAACAATTGGATCATATTTGACTCGAGGAATGTCTCATCGTGGATAAGGATGATCTTCCAATCGACAAAGGTAATCTCAAAACCTTGTTCAAAGCATCAAGAGAAGGTAATCTGTTATACCTTGAATCTTCCTAATATGAATTCTGAAAATTGTTTTGTTAGCAACTTGAATGAGAGTTGGTTATGGCATAAACGTCTGGCTCATGTAAATATGTTCCAACTAGACAAGTTGTTAAGAAAAGATTTAGTTCTTGGTTTACCCAAACTTCGTTTTAAAAATGATATGATCCGTGACTCGTCGGAAAGGTAAACAAACTAAATCCTCTTTCAAAAATAAACTGAGATTTCAACTAACGAGACCTCTTCAATTACTTCACATGGATTTAGTAGGACCAGCTAGAGTTAAAAGTCTTGGTGGTAATTTATACACTCTAGTTATAGTTGATGATTTCTCTCGATTCACTTGGACTATATTTCTATCATCTAAAGATGAAACATTTGATCTATTCGTTGTATTTGCCAAGAAAATACAGAACGAGAAAGGTATGTGTATTTCAGGTATACGGACGGATCATGGAGGAGAATTTGAAAACCATGCTTTCATGGAGTTCTGTGATGCTCATGGTATTGACCACAACTTCTCTCGCTCCAAGGACACCACAACGAGAATGGTGTGGTTGAAAGGAAGAATCGTGTTCTTACTGAAATGGCCCGTGCAATGCTGAATGAGAACAAGACATCTCAAGTCTTCTGGGCAGATGCAATGAGTACTGCATGTTACGTGTCAAACCGAGCATATCTTCGAAAGAAGCTTAACAAAACTCCTTATGAGTTATACAAAGGAAGAAAGCCAAACTTAGCACATCTACGCATATTTGGATGTAAGTGTTTCATTCATAACAATGGTAAAGATAACTTAGGAAAGTTCGATCCTAAGTCCGATGAAGGTATCTTCCTTGGTTATTCAAATAGAAGTAGAGCTTACGAGTATTTAATCTACGAACACGGATTGTAGAAGAATCAATTCATGTTGTGTTCTCGTGAATCGAATCGACAAATCTCTTGATGAAGATGAACCTATTTTTCCAACTCAAACACTTTCAAAAACGTCCACTATTCCTGAATCTTCAGAAAGTATTTCAGAAGTTGAACCTGAAAATGCTTGCGAAGAACATCCTCAATCTCAACCTCTTGCTTGGAAATATAGTAGAAGTCACCCATTAGATCAAGTAATAGGTGATGTCAATAAAGGTGTGAGAACAGAAAAAGCATTCTTAATGAAGTTACTTTTTCAGCTTTTATATCCGAAATTGAACCCTCTAAGATTGACGAAGCCCTATCGGACAATGATTGGGTTATAGCAATGCAAGAGGAATTGCATCAATTTGAAAGGAATCAAGTTTGGGATTTAGTACCTAGGCCTAAAGACCACCCGGTCATTGGCACCAAATGGGTATTCAAAAACAAACGAGATGAATCTGCAATCATAGTCAGAAACAAGGCTAGATTGGTCGCCAAAGGCTATAATCAAGAAGAAGGTATTGATTATGAGGAAACATATGCTCCAGTGGCTAGATTGGAAGCTATACGAGTACTCTTAGCCTTTGCATGTATCAAAGGATTCAAACTCTATCAAATGGATGTTAAAAGTGCTTTTCTTAATGGTTTTATCCAAGAAGAAGTATATGTTGAACAACCTCCGGTTTTGAAAGTGAATCTCATCCGATCATGTTTTTCGTTTGAAAAAGGCCTTGTATGGTCTCAAACAAGCTCCTAGAGCTTGGTATGAGAGATTAAGCAAATTTCTTCTTGATAGAGGATTTGTCAGAGGAAAGGCAGACACTACATTGTTTATTAAGAATAATAAAATCAATGAAATTTTAGTTGTGCAAATTTATGTGGATGATATAATCTTCGGTGCTACTAATGATACCTTTTGCAAGGAATTCTACGAGATGATGCGGGAGGTGAATTTGAGATGTCTATGATGGGAGAGCTCAACTATTTCCTTGGTCTACAAATTAAACAAAAGAAGGATGGAATCTTTATATCCCAGACCAAGTATCTCAATGATCTACTCAAGAAGTTTGGAATGGATCGGTGTAATGGAGCGATACTCCAATGAGTTCAACTACCTCCTTTGGATGCTTGATGAAAAAGGGAAGGACTTCAATATTACAAAGTATAGAGGAATGATTGGATCATTGCTCTATCTCACCGCAAGTCGCCCGACATTCAATTCAAAGTGTTGGAATGTGTGCGAGGTTTCAATCTGCGCCAAAGGAATCTCATCGAGAATGTAAAAGAATCTTGAGATATCTTGCAGATACAAAGACCCTTGGATTGTGGTTTCCCAAAAGTCAACCGAACACCTTGTAGCATATTGATTCAGATCATGCTTGGATACAAGACAGATAGAAAGAGTACAAGTGGTCAATGTCAATTCCTTGGTGGATCACTTGTCTCATGGTTCAGCAAGAAACAAACATCTTGTCTTTGTATCAACAAGCGAAAAATTTGAATATATTTCTTTGCATCAAGTTCTTGTGCTCAAGTTTTGTGGCTCAAGCAACAACTTCAAGATTTGGGATTCCATTTCAAGGAAATTCCAATTCTTTGTGATAATACCAGCACAATAAGCCTGGCAAAGAATCCAGTTCATCATACCCGAACCAAGCATATTGATGTTAGACATCATTTTATCAGAGACCATGTTCAAAAGAAAGATGTGACAGTATTGTTCATCCCCACTCACTTGCAACTTGCTGATATCTTCACCAAGCCTCTGGCTAAGGAACAATTCACTTTTATTAGAAGGGAATTGGGAATGGTAAATCCCAATGAACTGTAAGTAAAATGTTAGCTCAATCTTGTTAAATATGTTTTGATGATTATTGGAAACTAACTTAAGCATCGGAGTATCTAGCAAATGTTTTGCGGGATCATGTCACACGAAGGAGTATATAGTATCTCGAGGCAACTAGATAAGCACCTCGAGTCTACTCAACGAAATTTCAAAAGAACTCAAAGAGAAAGAAATTTACCTCGAGTCGACGAGGCAACCTCGAAGCAACGAAAGACGTAAAGATAGAACAAAGGAAAGACATATTTACCTCGAGTCGGGCTAGACACCTCGAGGCAAATGCGAATGACGAAAGATAGAGCAATGAAGAGCAGTTTTTACCCCGAGGTAAATCAACCACCTCGAGGTAAATGAAGACGAAAGTTTGAAGAATGGAAAGCTCGTTTTCTCTCGAGTTAGTAAGTGGAACCTCGAGGTAACTTCGCATCGGGTTTGATACATTTCTCTTAATTACCTCGAGTTTGGTAAGTGGAATCTCGAGTTAGATAGCTCGAGGCGAACATGCATATCTCGAGTCAACCGTTTTAATTTCGATTAAATGCTTGTCGTGTCTCTTGGCTCTTCATTTCTCTCTCGCGTCTCTTCGTCTCCTCATCACTATCACTTTTATCTCATCTAAATCAAACCCTAACCCTAACTCTCTCAAATGCCTCCCAAAACAAAGAACCCTCTCTTCCAACGAAATCCAAGTCCAAATCTAAAGACTCAGACCCAGATTTCATAGCCTCTGACTCAGCTTCTCTTCCTCAGTCAGAACGCCCTCAACGCTCAAAAATGGCCCCCAAACGATTTCTTCCCAAGGTTTCCTTCGAAGATCAGCCGAAGCCAAAGAAGCTAAAAATTGCTGAACCGTCAGAAATTCCTCAAAAGAAACCAGTTGACAAGAAGGCTCTAGTTCAGAAACAGAAGGAAGTGGTTGTTGTCAAATCTACTCCTCCAAAGAAGAAATTCGCCATTGCCTCTTCTGATTTTCGAGGAACTTCCAAGGGTCAAGCGGGTTACGTTTTCGCTTCAAAAGCTTCAAAGCCCTATGCTACTCCTTCCGAGCATCCGCCTCGGCCTCTAAAGACTCGTTCATCAATCGGGTCAAAGGTATCCGTAACTCCTTACATTATTTCCATTTATGATGTCCCCACTGCTCATCCTCCAATAGGCTTTGCTAGTAATCCTATTCTATTCTCCCTACGAGGATGGAAAGAAATTCGATAAAGACTTTGCTTTTAGGAGTTTCGTCCCGTAGTCTCGTGAATTTAGACAAACCGAAAACCGAGTGTAACTGGACCTTTTCCCTTGGTATGAAAAATATGCGTCTTTTCTAGGAATCCATGCTTCATTCGGTCCAACTTTGGTCGAGTCTTCTATTTCAATATGTCTCAGTGCATACTCTTTTGGATAAGCACAATCACATTGCGAGAAGAAAGGATTTTTACTTCGTGAGAGGAAGAGGATTGAGATTACCCCCGATTATTTAAATGACTTGTTACAAATTCCAAATCCACCTCCTGTCCCTCAGGTCCATTATGATAATGAACAGATTTACCAAATTCTTCGACCAGATGAACCATTGAGTGAACCTATAGGGCCTATTTCTTTCAATCCTGTTGACATGCCACCCAAACATCGAGCCTTGTGGTATATTTACTCAAGGAACTTTGTTCAGAAAGGCAAAAACTTTACCCATTTCACTCAACGAGATCTGATCATGTTCTCTTCCATTATTGACCAGATTCCACATAATCTTGGTCACCTGGATTTTGGGGAACTAAAAAAATATGTCATGCATTCTAAGAAAACCTCTCCAATCCCTTTCCCAAGTCTTGTGTCTGTCATTTTGTTCCATGAGCGTATTTGGTACTTGGAAAAAGATGAGGAAGCAAAGACACCTGAAGTATTTGGTCAACACATCCTCAACTTAATGAAGATCAATTTTCAAGAAGGTTCTGGGCAATCTAGAGCTCCTGCGCTCTCTAAGTCCAAAACCTCCAAACCAAAAGCTCTTTCTGGCCAACAAGAACATCCCGAGCCCTGGTCCGTGAATTAACATCTCACCGCTCCATTCTCTTTGGGAGCTCAAATAAAGGCTATTGTGGAAAAAGCAATCTCGGACATGCTTAGATCCTTTGCACATCTCTATGGCGCTCAAAACTCTCTCTGTCAAATTGGAGTTTGAAATTGGTAAATTGATGCAAAAAGTTACCAAGCTTGAAGACAACCAAGAGGATCTCTTTGGAAGATGTTGGCACTTTCAAGGATGAAGTTAGCGGCCTTCAAGAACACTTGGATGATCATGGCGCCTCAATCACCAACATGCACAATACACTCGGTCCCTCTCTCACAAGGTTGACAAAATTCTCTCTATGGGTGGTGGCTCGGCTCGCAATTCCTTCTACCACGCTATCTTCACCTCCATCTCCTTCACCATCATTTGCCTTTCAATCACCCACTCCCGCTTCGCTCCACCTCTATCTCCATTCCTCCTACTACCTCGCCAATATGAAAATTACATATTCGGAACTTCCACGTGCAGAGTTATTTGGAGAAGATGATCTAGTCACTCTCATTTCCACATCTCCAATCCTCTCTCGTCACTCCTATCCCATCCACATCACATATCCTCACTATCGTCCCTTACTCACCTTTGCCCTTTCCTATCACCTCTCATCCCTTTTCCTCTCATTACCAGAAGCCTCCCTTGTGATACCCATCTTTTTGATAGATGACAAAGGGGGAGAAGACCTGGAAAGACTGAAGAAATGAAGATGCCAACTTTTGATCTTTTGCATTTTGCTGTGATGTTGTCAATTCGCATTTTGCTAAGTCATTTTGTTGTATAGGCTTCGTACCCCGGATATTTCTTGTCATAACTCCCGCTAAAGCATTCTCTCGGTTAATACTTCCTTAAACAAATTAAGCTATAGGTTTTATTATTTGTGATTATCGACTTAGCTTAATTAAGTTTTTCATGCATTTGTCTCCTTAATGTATCAAGCGTGAGTTATAAAATCCTAAATCTATTTCGAACTTCTTCTTTCTCAAATCTTGTCATCATCAAAAGGGGGAGAATGTTAGCTCCCATTGATGTTTCGATGATAACTAAGATTTACAAGAAAATATTCATTGACAAAGATAAGGAAAATGCTTTTCTCATTGTCTAAATCACGTTGCATCGGTTGAAGTTTTTCTTTGTCAAAATACCTCCAGGCAATTGCGCAGCCTCGAGGCAGCCCTTTAAAAACCAATTACCGAAGAGCGTTTTTACCTCTAGTCATCAGAGATGTTACCTCGAGTCTTCCACCTCGAGGTGTGATAAACCTTACCTCGAGTCCGCGCTTTGTTTTTGCATATATGGTATTACATATTACCTCTAGTTTCCTGGAAGATCGCCTCGAGTCTGTCACCTCGAGTTATGGTAATTGGTGCCTCGAGTTAGCTCATTGAAGCTGCATTTCTGAAATTGTATTTCACCTCGAGTTAACAGGTATGTCACCTCGAGGTCGCACTCGAGTGAAGGTAAAGTTCGCTCGAGTTATTTACCCATCTGGATTCTCTTGTTTAACTATTATCAATTGATTAACTCGAGCCTCTAATCATTTTACCTCGAGGTAACGCAGTCTGTTCTTGTGAAAGTTTACGATTGTATTTTATATCTTTGTTAATTCAGATTCTATCTTCTCCATATTATCAATCACATTACTAATTATCTTTCTTAGTAATTTCCCAAAATACACGGCCAGTTCAATATCACTAAAGCTTGGGACATCAAGAATGACGAAAGACGGAGCCTAACAAAGATATTATTATTCTAAAGTGCCCATACCGCAAAAGCAATCGTATCGATATTCTAAACCAACCTCCATCAAAGAACATGTGAGTAAACAAGTCGTAAAGACATTCCACTAAGCAAACACACAAACATGGGCAAGCGAGGTAAGGCGCGGGTGACTAAACATTCCCAACGGACAATTTCAATTACCTAAGCAAGATTCAAATTCTTCCAACGGTCTTCAAAACTTCAACTTATAAATACCGGAAGAATTGAATTCACAAGACACGACGTAACCCGCACAAATAGAAAAAGCTTTCAATTGTTCATACCGTATTCAGATTATATCTTCGGATATTAGTGAGCTTCAAGTATTTATCATTTACTCGTGAGAGAGAGCTTCATTACTTGTTTCACAATTCATTCAAATCTCAAGGTAGTGGTATCTTGAGTGTGGGTGTACGATTACAACTTGTAAGGGGGAGTGAGTCCTAGGAGAAAGGATCATCCCGAGTACGAGTGTGTAATTGTATACGTGAGATAGTGGAAATCCCGGAGTGTCGGGTGCGGACGTAGGTCAAGGAGTTAGACCGAACCAGTATAATTTCTCTGTGTCATCTTTACTTACTTCTTTACTGCTTTCACCGTCTACTCTTCATATCGCGAAAGAAGTGTGTAATCACCTATTCACCCCCCTCTAGGTGATATTTCACCTTCATATAGTTGGTGTCCAAATGTTTCTCTTCTCCTCCTAGCTGACTTGGACCCTCTTAATATTTATTAAATCCCTTTTCCCCTCCATTTGAGTCAGACTCACACAACCAAGAAGGCCAAGGAAGAGCAACCGAAAACAAGAAGGGAGAGGAAGGAAAAATCAAGAGGAATAAGAGGTAAGTCTTCAAGCCTTCAACTCTTCTAATCTTCTTCTTGTGGCCATTCCTTAACCCTAATAAGCTCTCAACATGGTGTTTTAGCAAGGTGAACCAAATGCCTAAGGCCAAGGAAGACAAAAATTTCCAAGAACACAAACCAAATACAAGGTAAGGGGTGAACTTAGCATTGTTGTTGTGATTCTTGGTGTTGTTGGTGTTGGAACCGATTCCTTCTTACTTTCTTATGATTTTGGAAGCTTTAAACCCTAATGAGAGGTTCTTCCAATTTCCTACAAATGATTAAAGTATGATTTGTGGCCTAAACTACAAACTAAAGGATTGTTAGGAGTTAGTTCATGATGTTTTGAAAGGAAGCTTTGGAAAATAATTTTTGTTTCCTCCTAACATGTATTTTGGCAAGAACAGGGGTTCCATGAGGAGTGAGATTTTGACCATTTTGATGCTTCTAATGTGTTTAAAATGTAAAATTGTATAGGGTAATGGTTAAGAAGTGATTTTGGAAGCACTAGGATTGAACTGGGTCAAAACTCTAAATGTTGTCAGTTTTGATGTTTTGTGCGGCAATTCAGTTGTGTTATGTTTTTGACTGGGTAAATGTTGTCCTATGGCCTTGAAACTTTTCAAGATTGTATAAGACATCCTAATATTTAAGTTGATATATAATTTGTGCCATTTAAGTTCGTAGATTGTAAGATATGAATTGTTAACTATTGATACGAAACTGGAACATAATCTGGGACAGTTTGGCTATTGAAGGATTTCTAAACTGTTGTGCATCTAGTTGGCTAAGGACATTATTTTTCCCTGAATCTGTACTTAGTAGGGGTCGTTTGGCCTCTGTAACCACCTTAATTGGGTCTATGTTGATTTAGTTATGATATTTCAAAGTTGAACCAAAAGGAACTGCAAAGTCCCTATTTCCAGAATTTGGATTCCTGTTTTGAGTGAGGTTTTGACCAAGTGAATGACCCTTTATGTTGTGAATTTTGGTCAGAAGATAGTAGACCTCATAATCTTTAGAATGAGTCCTAGAACGTATTAATAGAAGGTTCAGAACCCAAGTTATGAATTTTTTAAGTTTGGTCGTTAAAACTAGAAAGTTTTGTATTAACCCGCCGTCCATAAATATGTATTTATAGGACCCAAAAATTTCCCAGAACGACGAAAGGATTGGGATCTGATCCGAGTATTGGTAAAACATCCAGGTGGTAACTCTTCTCTCACACACTTTGTATGACTATGTATGTTTGCTTGAACCATATTTGTGAAAGTCTCGTCCCGTGTAGGGCCAACACCACTCGCGACTTGATTAAGCGAAAGGGCTAACAAACCTAGTTGCATTCAAATGATTTAGGCGATTCCTAGTCGATCTTTCCTAGTGCTGTGTTTGTGTGATCTCTGTTATGATTGCTGAATGTTGTTATGTTGTTGTGGATTGTTTCCTATTTGTGGTTAATTGTCATATACCGTCTATACTTTGTCTGTGAGATAAACTGTTACCCAGGGGTTCTTTAAGATCCAAACCCTTGCTGTTATTTCATAAATAAATAGAGTAATGGGCGTGACTCCCAAGGCAAGGCGGCGGTTGTTGGCAAATGGAGATGCCTAACTTGTTTTTGATTGGTAAGGGGATTATTTGATGTGAATTATGTATTTACGTTTTAAGTTTGTAACTAATATGTATGAATCCTTTGGGTATTTTTATGATGTAATCAAGAATTTTATATCGTAGATACCGCTATTTCTATTTTGTCTACTAAGCTACAAATAAATACTCTGATGTATGATGGGATACCGTGGGGTATGACACAACCTACCATAAAACATGAGCACTCAAACATAACACAACAATTATACACATCACTTACAAAATTCCTAAATAAACTCTATTACAATAGAGTAGATCACCAATTATAGCCTTTGGTTCAATCTAGGTTCTCTATCCGCCGGTACTCGTTACCGCCTTTACTCTAGGAGTTGCGTCCAATACGCTATGCAAATTGTAGGTAGTAACAAGGGCTGGGATCCCAAAGGTTCCCAGAGTAATAGTTAATCTCACAGACAGAGTATAAATAGTATATGAAAGTTAATCAAGATAAGAAGTATACAACATCAATGATAGCATTCACAACATATAATACAGATTACATGCAGCCAAACCAACATACACATATCACACAACCATAGCTCTAGGTATAACCAATTGGCATGCACCGAGAGTCCTCTCTAGTTCCGCCGGCGTTCTCATATCGGTACATCCAACTAGGAATAATCGACTGGAAACCACCGAGAGTCCTATCTAGAACTGCCAACATTCTCAATTAGAAGTTCCTAAGTCACATGAATGCAATTAGGTTTGCCACCTAAGGACTACCGGTCCAATAGGCCCTACACCTAGTTATAACCAGAAGGAAGGTACTTCATGGTCAACCCTTCCGCTCAATCAAACCACAAGTACTGCTGGTCCCACACGGGAAGGGACATTCACGTATATGATACAAAAAGACATACACAGTCATACAAAGTATGTGAGATTAGAGTTACTACCTGGTTGCTTACAAGTTTCCAAATTCAACTTCAAACCCTTTGATTCCCTTGGACACGGTTATGTTCCTATAATAATTCAATGACGGACAACGGATTACTATTTATTTAAAGGCATTAGGATGGACATTACACTATGCTCAACATAATGTTTATGGGTCTATATTAAGTCCCAAGAGCCCACATTAACCTCTTAAAGATCCAACTATTCACTTTGAGCTTAACTTTCTATTTTTGCCTTTAGGCCCAATTCTGCCAGATTTAGTGCACAATCTTTGAAAATTCATATCTAATTGTACAAATGTTCAAATGGAGTGGTTCCAAAGCCTATGTGATCATTGATGAGTATATGTTCAAGTAAAAATAGTACCAACAACCTTATACATGCATACAAATCCATAATCAACAATGATCACACACTATCCAAAATTTTGCTCCAGATTCATAGGTCAGATTCAAAAATTCATATCTCGATCAATACAAATCCAAATTAGGGATATCACCTATCAAATTAAATATCATTATATCTAAATTTATTTTGAAAATTTTCATGACAATTGGACTCCATTTACCAAGTCAAAAATACGAAATAATCTGACTTTCTCGCAGGAACAACCACAAGGTAGATTTGGAGTTTAGGCAATTTACCTCCAATGCTTCCAAAATCACTACCCAACCTTTATCCCACACAGTTTTTTATTTTAAACACATTGGAAGCATAAAAAAGGAAAAATCACACTCTTCTTGGGTCCCATGTTCTTCCAATTTCATTGCAACAACACCTTATTTAGACTCTAAATCACATTCTAACTTCTTGTTTAGGCCCTTAATCATACTTTAACCCATTTTAGACAAATGAACAACACCTCCTGTTAACACTTAAGGTTTCCAAATTTTCAAGAAAACAAGAAGAAGACACCACAAGTTTAAGAACAACACCAATAGAATCAAGAATACCTCTTACCTTGAGTTGATCTTGTGTTCTTTAAATTTTTCTTCCTCTTCCTTTCTTGATTTTCAACCAACTCCTTCTCCTTTTTGTGTGTATGTTTGGCTGTCCAAAATGGAGGAAGGAGGAGGCATATGATGAATAAATAAGGGTCTCAAACGGCTAAAGAAGAGGGAAACAAATTGGCTTCCAACTAGACTCATAATTACAAGTTTTCCATCTTGTAAAAATCCAACTATATGGTTAGGCATGTTTGGACTTTTCTTCTTCTGTTCTTTTGGGCTCTCTTGGCTAAATATTATGGGCCTTTTGGGAGGTTTATTGTTATCCTATTTTGTCCTTATTATTATTGGGAAATTCCCATTTTACCGTTACATTTATTTTCCTTTGCTTTGGTCAAACATTAATAACCTTAAGAATTATTTAAATATAAATTCCTGTGTCTCATTCTTAAATTAACATATATCCCAAAATTTAATATTCGGGAAAATTAAACACTTAGCCAACATTCACTGTATCATTCCAAAGCTTGGAATGTCACACTTCTTGAATTGGGCTTAGTCATCTTCCTAATACAAGCTTATCCTCAGTCTCTAGGGCCAAAATTCAATATTTTACATTTCTCCTCCCGTTAAATAAATTTCGTCCTTGAAATTTGAACATCTATACTTTGGAGATTCATTTCATATACTCAATCTATCCCTTTCCTATGCATGCTCAATAAGCACGCAATATAATCATACATCATTCTCATTCATCCTGTACCCAAGTGTAGTATTCAAACATAGGACCCACTGGTCCACTCTCGAAGCGCTTGATTTCTTAGGCCTCACTACCCAATACATTCTGCTTTACGGCTCATTCATCACAATTCACGCACAGCAACGAAGGCAAACAGAGGATCACATGCAACGTTGACTGCGAACGTAGGACTATACCTGTCCTATACTATAGTGCTAGGTATTCTGGCCTTATTGCCTAGGAGATCACCCTTAGACCATAAGAATCTTGACTAAAACCTGGTACAATCTATATATTTTGCTAGCCTCAAAACATGCTATGGACACACTAGTCCAATGTTACCATGCTAAGAAACAAACACAGTGCTAGGCTCATAGCTCTTATGGTCTAGGGACACCATCCCGTGCAACTTTTCACACTTGGTCTTACCGCCTCTGCTCATCTATCCCATGTCTAAGCTTCTTCAATTCGAGCTCTCAAACTACTTTTCTCTTGCTTAGCACTGTAACTAGCAAATACTAAGTGACTTAACCAGTTTAGATTTCTATACTATTCTAAAAGTTTCTATACCGGTATCATTATAATCACCAATTGTACTGCTTTTCATTTCAACACATCAGCGACGACAATCCCAACACCACTTTTCAATTCTACTACATTGTCTCATATTTAGCATTTCTGATTTTCAAATTCAAATATTCAAAATTTCAGTGTTAGTAGTACATTTTCATAATCACACTATACGAAAGTGGTGCTTTCACATTTCAATAAAACAAAATCGCTGCCAACTCAATTTCAAGAAAACACATTTACTACCGACTCAAATTTGAGAAATCACATTTACTGCCAGCTCAAATTTGTGAGTAGGATAATTCATCTCACATGGTTTAACAACTGAGAGGCACACGCCACCATTCTACCTTGCTTCACCAAGACATAACCCAATCCTTTCTTTCCTACACACTTGGCCACCACCAGGAAGATACTGTCTTCCAACCATTTGGCTCATGAGTGGTAAGGCGCCCCTACAAAGGAATTTTCTTATATCGAGAGTATTCATTATAGGTGTGTGTTTGAACCTCTCATAAACATATTCCCATCAAAACAATTCTTTCTTTCAAAACACTATTCAAATGAGCTTTTATCAATGGCCAGTGATTCAAGAAACGTTTCAAAAACATTTGGCAAGACCTTGCAAACTGAGTATGTCTATAATATTTTTTGGCCTTTTCCAATTCCATACTGCTTCTACCACAACATAGTTTAAAATACAGTTCCAGTTCTGGGTTCCACAAGGATCCCTTCTATGAGACAACATAGTTCACATTGGACCACTACAACTGGTCTCAAATTCTGTTGAAAACATTTCATTCAAAAATTCACAAATACACCAGGTGCATTGACAAGTTCAAAATTCAATTTTCAAACATATCCAGGAACCAAACAACTACTATAGAAGGTTATCAATTCCAAATACATCTCAGGCTCTAACTCTTGCTACTCAAGCTATCCATGGTACCCTTAGTCCATTCTATCCAGCCTTCTGGCCATTCTAGGACAACGCACATAATTCTTAGCCTTCACAATCTCTTCAGGACACTGTCCGATATTTATAGTTGAATGACCGTGGGCTTCTGCCAGCCTATGGACACACTAGTCTCACAAGATTTGGGGCTTCAAATATTGAGTTTAACGACCTAAGGACATACTAGCCTAATAGGTCTCACTGCCCCCATATATTCATGACACGAATATGCTCGTAAACAAACACTTTTGTACTAGAGCACCCCATGGCAATACACTGGATCATATGTACTGGTCTATGACCATCTTATCAGGGGTCATTCTATTTGGACTTTTTGACATTAGTCCAACTCCAGGCATAGTCACATATTAAAATTTCCCTTATTGGGTATTCAACCCGTACTTTCAGGGAATCCATTAGCCATTCATATATTTACAGTTATATATCTCGATCATGAGACCATAACCCATGGCTACTGAGGTTTTAGCTACTACTTGGTTCCATCAAGGAACAATCTCTCAATCAGTCTTTCTAAGGGAATATTTTATAATCAAGATCTTTCCCTATGCTAGATCAGCAAGGAGCAACCTCCAGATACCTCATGCACATTTGGTACCACGTTCTAGTGCCTTAAGTCATTCAATTCAATCAACATCATATCCTAGTACCTCAATTCATTCGGGTCGATTTGCATGCCTAAAGAATCACTCAACTAACAAGTTGGATCCTTATGTCACAATTCAGTTGGTAGCAATCCCTCTAGATGCCCAACCAGTTCTTAGGTTCATCAACCTAATTCTGAAACCTCTACCATATCCAATAAACATGCTAGAATCATTTTAATTCATAGCTTATCAAATTCAGGCACTATCCTTAGTTATTCTCAAAGCAACAATCATCAAATTCACAATTCATTTCATAGAACCTCAACATAAATTGGGCCAAGGAACCATGTTTCCTCAACAATATCCATTATTCATACTAGGATCATGATTCACAATTCCTAGTCTAATCCTCAAAACATTCAAGTAATATTCTTGAAAGCAGAATATCACCTAAGAGGAAGGTGAATTGGATGATTTCAAAAACTTTTTCAAAAAACCGAAGAACAATGAAACAGAGCAGAGAATAGAGAAAGATGAACATAGAGGATTTATATTGGTTTGATCCAAACTCTTAACCTACGTCTAGTCCCTAGACACCCTAGGTTTTTCACTATCACTCAAACACAATTACACATTCTGAACTTCGAGTAATCCTCTCATACTAGGATTCACTCCCCCTTAAAAGTTGTAATCGGTACACTCACACTCAAGGTCCATCTACCATAAGATTAAATAGATAATCAATCAAAAGTATTAACTCTTTAAAAAAGTAGATATATATAATCACTGAAGTATAAAAATATTCAAAGATATTAAGAAAATTGAATGAAACAATAAATCACAATACATTCGATTGAACGTTTAGTTGTTTTGAGGGGTTGGCGAATTCAATGTTTTTGGTGTTTATATCAACTTTAAGATACCCATTGAGACTCTTCAACTGTTCCATTAGACACATATGGCTTCGTCGATCATTGCTTGAATAAGTCGCTTTCGGATCGCCATCAACAGTCTATGACATACTTCTTGTCAGAGGTTGACTCTGGAAAAGATACTTTAGTCTTTCATTGGAATGGACATTTGTCATAGGAATCATTTGGTTTGCTATGATTTTCATTCCATGTGTGTGCTCTATTTTCTGTGAATAATAAATGCTCTAACATGCTTTATTGTTTTTCACCAATTTGCAATTAAACCAATCGTTAATGATATGAAACTTACTCAAAAAGATTATTAGTAATAGTGTAAGTAATATTGAGAAGTATTTAAACAAAGTCAAATGGATAACCAAAATATTTGAATTTACGATTACTGTTACAACGAAGATTTGGAGCAACTGAAGAACAATGCTCGAGTACCATTTATAGAGTACTTGAGTAAGCTTTCAATTATCATTTGGAAAACCCTTAATGTTAGCCTTGCTCGAGTACAATTCAAGTGTCTACACAAGTATCATGCTCGAGTAGCACTCTAAGGCTGCTCAAATAAAGTCTATGAGAAGCACTGCAAGACACCTTAGAATGCATATACTCGAGTACCATGCTCGAGTATAGTCTCTGGGTTTCTCGGGTGTCATCTGAGATTCATCTGTGATCAAGTATGGCTTTTGACATAGTGTTATTCTTGACATAGGCGAACATGCTCGAGTAAGCTAATATTAGTACTCGAGTAAGGTTCTTCAAAGACCAGTGTAGATAGCTCTTACTGATAGCATGCTCGAGTATACTTCCTGATATAAAGTCTTTACAACAATAGAGGCTTGAGTAACAACTTATGTACTCACATAAGGACCTGTGGAGACTTAATAGAGATATTAGCGTAAGCATGCTCGAGTAAGTTTGAAACTATGCTTGAGTACACTTTTGAGTTAGGCACTTTTTCACTAACTCAAAACCTTAAACATTTTCAAGTCTTATTATCATCAAAACTCAAATTGAGAACCAAAAATTCTCACACCACCAATACTATTCACGAGGTTCTAATTCTACCTTAAGGTCAACCATTAATCATACCCAAATAAATATGTTGATAGCACAGCATCAATCACATCATTTACTTGGTTCATACTCTAAGGTATTGGAACCCAAATTGCAACGTCAATCACATTTTGACCTAAGCACTATTTCAGCTTAGATCATATTCAAGCTTATCCGTATTCATTCCAACATTCCCATGGCATCCCAAAGAATTACCATATTGTATACCTCAAGGTACATGGGCCTCAAATCAAAAGATTACATTTTCTTATAACACTTCCCAGGAGGTCACCCATCCCAAGATTTCTCTCACCTAAGCACGCTTAAACTTAAAGTTTCGATAGGATCTAAGCCATACTATATCAGCTTCTTGGTACAACTCCCTATATATTCCTGTAACATAGGGTGGGAATCTAGATCATCTCAAATCTTAAAATCAGAAGCCTTAGAATAAGCAACAGAATCCGCATTTTGTGCTATTTCATCTATCCTTAGAGCCTCAACTCATCGAAGCTTGAACCTTCTTCCTCAGGGTCCATATCATTACTACTCCGATTCCTATTACAATGTAATCAAGTATCAATATGCTATTTTGTTGCTACCAGAACCACTGCTTTGATACGAAAATGTAATACCCTAATGATATTTTGATAATTATCAGAGTATTATTGCAGAGCATAGCGGGCAATAATCAGAGGCAATCATAAATATAACATACAAATATAGTGTACTAGATTACAACCAGGAACTCTCAAAGTTATACACAACTTACAAAATTCCTAAATAAACTATATTACAATAAAGCAGAACACCAGTTATAGCCTTTGGTTCAATCCGAGTTTTCCATATGCCGTTCTCGTTGCCACTGCCTCCTTTGCCCAGGGTGCCACATCTAATACGCTATGAAAATTACAAGTAGTAACAAGGGTTGTGATCCCAAAGGTTCCCAAAGTAACAGTTAATCTCACAGACAAAGTATAAAATGTATATGAAAGTCAATCAAGATAAGTAGTCTATGGCGGCAATTATAGCATTCAGAATATATAATATAGATTACATGCAGCCAAACCAGCATACACATATAACATAACCATAGCGCTAAGTATAACTAATTGGCATGCACCGAGTGTTGGGATCCATACACGCAATGAAAGGATTCTCATCCATTAAAACTTACGGATCCCTTGAGAGGATCCATCAACGTCGTTTAAATCAAAGTTCATTAGAAACAATACCTATGCGAAATTCATGAGCGTCCTACGTTCGATTTGATCTAGTAGGCTACCTACTCGATCAACGGAGCAAACTCTACGAATCTCCTCCCTCTACTAGTATCCACACGAATGCCTCCAACACCGACGGCAAAGATGCTAGCGCCTTCGATTTTCGTCTCTCTCTTTTTTTCTCTAGGGTTTCTCGCGGCTTTTCTAATTCATCCGTATGCTTAATACGACTAGATCAATATCTATTATAGAGTTTCTAAAACCCTAATCAGCAGTATTAAAATATTCAAAATTAATCCAATTAATCTTGAAATTCAAATTTGAATTAAAATAATATACTAATTAAATCTATCAAATAGATCTAATCTAATATATTTATTTAATCCAAATTATAAGCCTACAGATTTAATTTATCTTTATAAATTAAATCGAGATATGATATATTTTATTTAATTAAAATTTGAGATACTATATCTTTATTCAAAAATTAAATATGAGATACAATATCTCAATTTATTATAGTTATTTAATTTATCAAATAAATTAAATACTATATATAATAATATTATTATCTATAAATAATCTCATTATAAATTTTGAATTTAATAATATATATATCCATCCTATATTAAATATTGTTAGTTCTCATGTTTTTGATGTTTTGATGATAACAATTATAATGTAAATAAGTTAATAGATTCAAGGTTAAATCATGTTTTATATAGTTAACTTGAATCTATATTGGTTATAAAGTTTTGCCTTTGGTTGCCTTGAGTTTAGCTTTGCATGCTTCGAGTCATGGGTTATTATTTAAAAGAAAAATGTTTTTTATCTCATGTGCCTCGAGTTGAAACGTTTTCAACTTGGAGTTAATAAGTTGAATTTTTACATGCCTTGAGTTAAATCCATGGAAGCTTCAAGTTAAACAATGGAAATGTTTTAAATAAACATTGTTAACTCCAATCAAATGTTTTTATGCCTCGAGTTATCTATTTGATGTTAAGTTTTTGGACCAATTGTTTTTAACTATTGATATCAAGTTAATGACTCAAGTCATTAACTTATTATATCATTAAGTTAAAGTTCTCAATTGTCTACTCTTTTGGAAGGCATCGATTTTAACTCTTGATATCAAGTTAATGATGACTCAAGTCATTAACTTTTTATATCAAGTTAAACTTTCAAGTCTATTTCCAAGCATCGTGTTTGACTCTTGAATATCAAGTTAATGACTCAAGTCATTAACTTCTTATACCAAGTTAAGCTTCTTAAACTTGCGTTTTTCAAAGGCCATTGGACTTAACTTTTGCATATCAAGTTAATGAATCAAGCCATTAACTCAAGTCATTCACTTATTGACTCAAGTTAAGTGATTTCTCCTTATACTTATCGGCTTTGACTTTCACCCATATCAAGTCAACTTCTTATATCAAGTTAACTTTCAAGTGAATATCAAGTTGACTTCTTATTTCAAGTTAACTTTTGCTATTAAACTTAAACTTGAAGTTAAATCACTTATTGCCTCGAGTCAACAACTTAGTGTATATCAAGTTAAACGTTTTCTTTTACACTTCCTCAAACATCAAGTTAACTTTCAAACCCATATCAAGTTAACTTCTTATATCAAGTCAACATTATCTTAACTTGAAGTTAAACATTGTTCTCTTCTTATATCTATCGTGTTTGACTCTCAAACAGCAAGTTAACTTTCAAGCCATATCAAGTTAACTTTAGTTTAACTTGAAGTTGACACTTTCAGTTTTCAAAATCACCGCCTACGGAAATCAAAAATCATTCGGTGTGATTTCATTGCTTCTAATCATTACTCATTACTATTCTTAAATGCTTTTAATCAGTTTGCTAAATGAGTTTAAGATGATTAAATCTTGGATTAACATCAAATTATCATAAAGCAATTTGTGTGTAGAGCGCATTAAATGCAGTTACCATATCGAGACACAATCACACCAACCATATCTCTGATCATTCAAAATACATTTCTGGCGTCTCGCAATTAATGCCATTTCACAACATGCAAAACAGAATGAATGAAAGAATATGGTGACAGTAAAAATCTACCTGGATCATTAATGGCGAAAATATTAACCAAGTTTCTTCAATCTAACGGCTATATTTTGAAGAGTCACAATGGTTAATCTTCAAGCTTCACCAACGGTCATAAATTGCAACAACTATAAATACCAAAAGCATTGAATTCGCCAACTACCAAAACGTTGTGCATTCAATTAGAATTTATTGTAATCATCTGTTTCGTTAGTTTCACTTAATATCTTCGAATATTTTTCTATACTTTAGTGTTTATCATTTATTTACTCAGTGAGGAGTTTAAACACTTATTTGATTATCTTAGTTGTTAAATCTTAAGGTTGTGGAACTTTAAGTGTGGGTGTACAATTACAACTTGTAAGGGGGAGTGAGTCCTAGTGAAAGGATCATCTCGAGTACAGAGTGTGTAATTGTGTCTGTGTTTATTTGATTACAACTTGTAAAGAGGAGTAAGTCTTAGTGAGAGGATTACTCAAGAGTTACAAAGTGTGTAATCAAGTTTCAAGATAGTGAAATCCCAAAGTGTTTCTGGGGACTGGACGTAGGTCAAGAGTTGGACCGAACCAATATAATCTCTTGTGTTCATTGCTTTTCTCTCTATCTCTATTTTATGTTCTTGAGCTTTAGCGAAAGATTTTTTATAATCATCTATTCACCCCCCCTCTAGGTGATATTCCATCTTCAAATACAGTATTCATTAAATCTTAGACATATCTAAGATTCAATGAATCTAGACACTTTTGCTCGTGTTGGGCTATTCTTGTGTGCGACCCTGCAGACCCACATGAGATTGGCAACGAGCCAATACTGTAGTAGCCCACAAGTCGCAAGCAGCCTCTAGCAAGACATTGCGACTACCCAATTCATATGGGGGATCGATGATACGATACAACCTATCGTACAACCATGTCACGTCTTTTTTGTCACGCGATAATTTGGTCAAGGATGAGGCATGGATAATGTCAACTTCATGTTCTTGACCATTACTTTCTCGATTCTTGAGTAGTCTAATAATTGAAATGGAAACTCCTTTCCATCGTAGTATGGCCATACATTTCTCAGACTCACTCATCGAGGGGCCCAAAGTTATCTCTCTACAAATGTGAGGGATAAATTCCATCTTGACCATTCACATTCCTCTCGCATGAAAACCACCGATCCGATCCAAGCCTTTATCATCACCGGTCAAAGGTGACTTTTGACTAGGTCAAAGAACAACAACTCATCATGTAGGAATCCATGATGATTTCAAGTCAAAGGGCGTTGTGACGCGGTTATACATGAAAAAAACTTATGACTTAATCCATGCAGTTTTTCTCATAGTGGGTCGGTCCAAAGACCTTATACTCTTACAAGTGCCTATGACTTTGATTCGTATCTCCATACTCATCAAAGTCATATCGGGTCTTATTTCATCTTCACTCCGCGTAGATGACCGATCGAGGACATTTAGGATAATCTATAAGATATATCCAAGGATCAGTTATCACTATAAACATGCAAATGAAATGATAACTAAAGGAGAATACTTTAAATAACATAAACGTTTAAAGTACAATGACTTGCCCCTAGGGCATAATTTCCAACCCCGAGAGTCCTCTCCGGTTCCGTTGGCGTTCTCACACCGATACATCTAACTATGAATAATCGACTTGGAACCACCGAGAGTCCTATATGGAACCGCCAGCATTCTCAATCGAAAGTGCCCAAGTCACCTGAATGAAACTAGGTTTTCCACCTAAGGACTACCGGTTCATTAGGCCTATTCATAGTTATAACCATAGGAAGGTATTCCATGGTCAACCTTTCCGTTCAATCGAGCCACGAGTGGTGCTGGTCCCACAAGGACGTGACATTTACGTATATGATACAAATAAATATACATAGTCATGGAAAGTATATGATATTAGAGTTACTATCTAGCTGCTTACAAGTTTTAAAATTTGACTTCGAACCCTTTGATTCCCTTGGACACGACTATATTCCTTTAAGAATTCAATGACGAACAACAGATTGATATTTATTCAAAGGCATTATGATGGACATTACACTATGCTCAACATAATTTTTATGGGTCTACATTAATCCCCAAGAGCCAACATTAACCTCTTGAAGATCCAACTATTCACTTTGGCTTTAACTTTCTATTTTTGCCTTTAGGCTCAATTCTGCCAAATTTGGTATCTTTGAAAACTCATACCTAATTGTACAAATGTCCAAATGGGGTAGTTCCAAATCCTATGTGATCATTGATGAGTTTATTTTCATGGACAAATAGTATCAATAGCCTTATACATGCATACAAATCCATAATCAACAATGATCACACACTGCCCAGAATTTTGCTCCAGATCATAGGTCAGATTCAAAAATTCATATTTCCATCAATACATATCCAAATTAGGGATATGACCTATCAAATTAAAGATAATTATGTCTACATTTATTGTGGAAAGTTTCATGACAATTGGACACCATTTACCCAGTCAAAAAAATGAAACAATCTTATTGTCTCGCAGGAACTAATACAGGTCAGATTTGGAGTTTTGTGCAATTTACTTCCAATGCTTCCAAAATCACTACCCAACCTTTATCCCACACAATTTTTCATTTTAAACATATTGAAGGCATAAAAATTGGAAATATCCCATTCCTCTTAGGTCCCTTGTTCTGGCTGAAAATCATTGTTAAAAGACAACAAAATTGTTCTTCCAATTTCATTGCAACAACACCCTATTTGGACTCTAAATCACATTCTAACTTCTTGTTTAGGCCCTTAATCATACTTTAACCCATTTTAGACAAATGGACAGCACCTCCCCTTAACACTTAGGGTTTTCAAATTTTCAAGAAAACAAGAAGAAGACACCACAAGTTCAAGAACAACATCAATAGGTCAAGAACACCTCTTACCTTGAGTTCATCTTGGGTGCTTGAAATTTTTCTTCTTCTTCTTCTTGGCACCAAGAGTTTCAGCCAGCATCTCTAACCACCATGAATCCAACTTACCTTGAATCCTTGAACCTCTTCCTTTTCATTTCTTGATTTTCGGCCAACTCCTCCTCCTCTTCTATATGTGTGTTTGGCTGGCCAAAATGGAGGAAGAAGGGGGCATAAGATGAATAAATAAGGGTCTCAAATGGCTAAAGAAGAGGGAAACAAATTGACCTCCAACTAGACTCATAATTACAAGTTTGCCATCTTGTAAAAATCTAACTATATGGTTAGGTATGTTTGGGCTTTTCTTCTTCCACCCTTTTGGGCTCTCTTGGCTAAATATTATGAGCCTTTTGGGAGGTTTATTGATCTCCTATTTTGTCCTCATGATAATTGGAAAATTATCATTTTATCCTTACATTTATTTTCCCTTGCTTTGGTCAAATGTTAACAGCCTTAGGAATTATTTAAATATAAATTCCTTGTGTCTCATTATTAAAGTAACATATATCCCAAAATTTCATATTCGGAAAAATTAAACACTTAGCCAACATTCACTTTATCATTCCAAAGCTCGGAATGTCACACTTGTGTTAGTTCTCTATGAGTTTTGATAATAACTGACAATTATAAACACAAGTTGAAGTTTGTCTTTAGTAAGTTGAAAAGCTTACTGTCAAAGGAAAACTTGAGTTTTAGAAGCAAAACTCGAGTTTGAACTTGACAGAGAGTAGCTCAAATTTATAAAGTAATGAAAACTCCAGTTTACTTAGGCAAACTCGAGTTTGCAAGTCACGAAGAGAGCACTCAAGCTTTTCACATCAAGGAAAACTCGAGTTTGGGTTTGCAAACTCGAGTTTGTACCATATAGAGACACTTCAAGTTTCCTAAAGAAATCAAAAACTCCAGTTTTGATTTATAAACTCCAGTTTTCAACTACCAAAAAGTTTGTAAAAGTTTTCTCTTACAAGGAAACTCAAGTTTGGATTTTGAAAACTAGAGTTTTGGTTATATAGAGAGCTCTCAAAGTTACATCAATTTGATAGAAATCAAGTTTGGGATTTGGTACCTAGGCCTAACGACCATCCGGTCATTGGCATCAAATGGGTATTCAAGAACAAACGAGATGAATCAGCAATCATTATCCGTAACAATGCAAGATTGGTTGCTAAAGGCTATAATCAAGAAGAAAGAATTGATTATGAAGAAACTTATGCTCCAGTGGCAAGATTGGAAGCAATAAGAGTTCTTCTAGCCTTTTCTTGTGTCAAAGGATTCAAGCTCTATCAAATGGATGTAAAGGGTGTGTTTTTAAATGGTTTTATTCAGGAGGAAGTTTATGTTGAACAACCTCTTGGTTTTCAAAACGATCATCATCCAGATCATGTTTATTGCCTCAAGAAAGCCCTTTATGGCCTTAAGCAAGCTCCTAGAGCTTGGTATGAGTGATTAAGCAAATTCCTTCTTGATCAAGGATTTGTTAGAGAAAAAGCAGATACAACTCTCTTCATAAAGAGTAATAAGCCTGGAGAAATTTTAACTGTTCAAATATATGTTGATGACATTATATTTGGTGCTTCTAACGATGCTTTGTGTGAAGAGTTTGCTAAGAATATGCAGGGAGAGTTTGATATGTCCATGATGGGAGAACTCAACTATTTCCTTGGTCTACAAATCAAGCAAAGGAAGGATGGAATCTTCATATCTCATACCAAGTATCTCAATGATATGCTGAAGAAGTTTGGGATGGATCAATGCATTGGAGCTGATACTTCAATGAGCTCAACCACTACTTTGGATGCTGATGAAGAGGGCAAGGACTTCAATATCACAAGATATAGAGGAATGATTGGATCATTGCTCTACCTCATAGCAAGTCGTCCTGACATCCAATTCAGTGTGGGGATGTGTTCAAGGTTTCAGTATGCTCCCAAGGAGTCACATGCTGAGAATGTGAAAATGATCTTCAGATATCTTGCTGACACAAAAACCCTTGGCTTGTGGTTCCCAAAAGGTCAACCAGAACATCTTGTGTCATATTCAGATTCAGATCATGCCGGATACAAGACGGATAGGAAGAGCACAAGTGGCCAATGTCAATTTCTTGGTGGCTCACTTGTCCCTTGGTTCAACAAGAAACAAACCAGTGTGAATGTGTCTTCTATTGAAGCTGAATATGTGGCTGCCTCAAGCTGTTGTGCACAAGTCCTATGGCTCAAGCAACAAATATCTAACTTGGGAATCAACTTGAAGGAGATCCTAATATTGTGTGATAACACTAGCACAATAAGCTTGGCCAAGAATCCAGTGCAACACACTAGGACCAAGCACATTGATGTGAGACATCACTTCATAAGGGATTATGTTCGGAAGAAAGATGTCAAAGTCATGTTCATCCCAACTCATCTTCAACTTGCTGACATCTTCACCAAACCATTGGCCAAAGAACAATTCAATTTCATAAGGAGAGAATTGGGAATGGTAAATCCCAATAAGTTGTAAGTATCTCTCTCTCTCTCTCTCTCTCTCTCAATGTTAGTTATGGTTTTGATGATTGTTAATTACTAACTTAAGCATCGGAGTATTTAGTTATGTCTTTTGCAGGATGCTTAAAAGACTGAGGTTTGCTGTCAAATAAAGCAAACTCGAGTTTGAGAAGCGAAACTTGAGTTTATCGGGGACAGAGAGCAACCTTTGGTTTTTGGAGAAGTTCAAAACTCGAGTTAGTAAGTTGGAAACTCGAGTTTCCATCAGATAGAGAGCAACTATGCTTTAAAGAGAAGTGAAAACTCGAGTTTGGTAAGTGGAAACTCGAGTTTTGTAGCGGAAGTTGAAAGGTTCACCATACTCCTTTGAAGTCCAGGTTAGTAAACATTTATGAAAACTCGAGTTTGCTATTGGAAACTCAGGTTTGTAGCGGCATTTATATATAAGTTGCTATGCCTATTCGTCTACACTCTCCTCAAAACTCAAGTTTTGCCCTAGCTATTCTCTCTTCTCTCTGTCTCTCACCATTTTCGACAAATTCCTCTCTCCAAAACCCTCAATGGCCTCCAAATCCTCAGCTCACTCCACTCACAACGCAGGATCAAAACAAGATGGGTCAAAATCATCGACCCCCTCTCCTCTTCAGCGACCAAGAAGGGTGAAATCCACACCCAGGAGATTCCACTATGGGGTCGACAAATCCATTCGGGATTCCCTCTGACTCATCTCCTAAATCCAAAGGAGTTTCATTCTAGGAACCCACTGTGTCTCCATTGCAGAAAAGAAGTGAACCAGAACCTGCAAAGGGAAAAGGAAAGAGGAAGGTTGCTGAGTCTTCAAAACCTCATAAGTCAAAGAAATCAAAGACTACCTCTGGGTCCCAAGCCACTGAGAAGGATCAACCACCATCTAAGGGACAGGCTTCTTCTGCTACTCAGCCTTCAGTTGAGCCAGATTCCATTTTTTGATATCTACATCCATGACACTCCTCCCTCAGGGTTTGCTTTCACTTCCACTATTATGTCTAATGATCTAGCTGCCAAATTCAAAGATTCCTATCTGAACAAGGATTTTTGTCCCTCTGTTTCTATTTATTTAGACAAATTAAAAGAAGATTGTAACTTAGACTTGTCTCCTTGGCTAAAAGAATATGAGTCTTTCCTTTCAATCTTTGCCTCATATACCCCCAACATTGTCAAAGTCTTCTATTTCAATATGATTTATGACAATATCCTAGATTCTAAGGGCGAGTTAGTTGAAGAGAGAGTCTCTACCACAGTTAAAGGGGTCAAATTCACTTTCTCTGCTTCTACCATCAACACCATTCTCAAAATTGTTAATCCACCTCCTGTACCTACAATCCAATTTAGCAATAGAGAAATTTTTGAAATTCTTAGGCCCAATGAGCCTATTCTAGAAGCTGAGCTCCACACTTTGTCTTTCAAACCAGTGTCTATGCCACCAATTCATAGAGTACTTTGGTATATTTACTCTAGGAATTGTTAGTTCCTACTTATGTTTTGATGATGATTAAAGTTGAAAACAATGTATGATCAAGTAAAGTAAGTAAAATAATTTTATCTCAGTCAAAATCATGATTTATCAGAGAAAACTTTTTGTTGTCACATTGACTCGAGCCATTGTTGCATACTCGAGTCAATCACTCAAACATGCATCGCTAAAATCTCATTTTGACTCGAGCCTATCAAAAGACTACCTCGAGTCTGGCTCTAGACTCAAGCCTCGTTTCTCAGAGACTCAAGTCAGTTATCTCTGGTCTTTGAATATTTCTTTAATTATGAATCATTTGCCTCGAGTCCACAAATAGCCTACCTCAAGTCTATTGGTAGACTCGAGCCAGAGGACTCAATTGTGAAAAATTGCCTCGAGCCATAAGCATTGACTCAAGCCAGTTTCTCAACTGTTACATTCAAAGGACAATCCTGACTCGAGCCTACATTTATCTGCCTCGAGTCACAGTCTTGCTTAACAATAGTCAAATACTTTTTACCTCTCGATGACTCGAGTCTTAGCTATTGGTGCCTCGAGTCTCAGCCTAGACTCAAGCCAATGAATTGACTGCCTCGAGTCAAATAGCATTTTCAAATATTCCTTTTGTTTAACAATGGTTTGACTTGAGCCTCTGAGAGTGGTGACTCAAGCCAAGTTCATCTCTGTTTTACGAATGTTGATCTGGAATCCTAAGTTTTCTAAGTATGCTTCTATATTTTTTTATATCATCTATCAACTATGTTCTTAACTTCGATTAATCAGTTT
This sequence comes from Acacia melanoxylon, assembly GCA_019022615.1. Classification (NCBI taxonomy): domain Eukaryota; kingdom Viridiplantae; phylum Streptophyta; class Magnoliopsida; order Fabales; family Fabaceae; genus Acacia; species Acacia melanoxylon. Next base: position 1,600,008 of record JAFJYJ010000050.1, read on the forward strand.
GCTCAGTAAGTTACAGATGATTAGAACAAGCATTACTCAGAATTTAAGTAAAGCATCCAACGTGTCAGAGCATTTAATGCACTTACCTGATTGAGACCCTCAGTGAACAGATATACCTTTGGACATCGAAAGACGCTTCCACAAAAGATCAATTCATTCTCTTTGTTGTGCTGCCAACGGTCATAAATCTCAGAAGAACAAAAGAATAAAAAGAATATTACCACTTGATTATTTGGACTTCCACGCTTCATCTCTAACAGACATATTACAGAGTCTCAATGGATATTTCTTCAAGATTCTCAACAGACATAAATGAACCGAACTATAAATTCCTGAAGCTTTGAATTCTCCACCTACCGAAACGTTGTGCATTCATTTCGAACTTATTGCAATTTGCTGTTTCATTAACTAAGATAATATCTTCGAATATTTTCTGTGTTCGTCAATGTTTAACATTTATCAACTCGTGAGGAGTTACTAAACACTTATTTAATTATTATTTTGTGAATCTTAAGGTTGTGGAACCTTAAGTGTGGGTGTACTATTGCAACTTGTAAGGGGGAGTGAGTCCGAGTGAAAGGATCATCCTAAGTTATAGAGTGTGTAATTGTATACGTATTTGAAGAGTTAGTGGAAAACCCAAGGTGTGCTTGGGGACTGGATGTAGGTCGAAGTGTTAAACCGAACCAGTATAAATCACTCTGTGTTTATCTCTTCTCTCTGTTTCTGTTTTACTTGCGTCCTTGTGCAACACGCGAAAAGTTTTTGAGATCACCTATTCACCTCCCCCTCTAGGTGATATTCTATCTTCAGGAATTTCATTCAGAAAAGGTGGCAACTTTACTCACTTTACACAGAAAGACTATCCCTTGTTTGTTGCCCTTGTCAATAAGGTACCCTTAAACCTTGACCACTGGATCTTTCAGGAGATGGTAAAATTCAAGTTTGTCTCTCGCAGGCCTTCTCATATCTCATTTCCTTCTTTAGTGTCAGTAATCCTTTTCTATCATAAAATCTGGTTTCTTGGACCTCCTGACTCTATCAAATCCCCTCATGTCTTTGGCAAATCCCAATTGAACTATATGAAGATTACCTTTGAGGGTGAGGGTTCTGGCCAATCAAAGGCTTCCTCTAGATCCAGAGCTTCTCATGCCAGAGCTTCTCAGGCCCAAGCACAGGAAGCTCAATCAGCTCCTCCACCTCCACCTTCTGATTTTGATGCAAGGGTCAAAATCCTTGACCTACGTCCAGTCCCCAGACTCTCCGGGATTTCACTAACTCAAACGATTACACACTCTATAACTCACGGAGTAATTATCTCTCTAGAACATACTCCCCCTTACAAGTTGTAATCGAATAACCCAATCTCAAAGTCTCAATACTTTGAGATTCTTACAAGAAAGGATAATCAATAATAAACTCTCTAAAAGAGCAGATTAATAAACACTGAGGATCGATATATCCGAAGATATTAACACTTAGACTAGAAACAGTAAATGTTCTTAATTGCTAATTGAATGAGCAAAGTTTCGGTGGTTGAAACATTGAATGCTTCTCCTATTTATAGTTGACAGCATTAATGACTATTGAGAAGAACTTAATGAGCCGTTGTGAGTAATAAATATATCCGTTGAGATTTCGTTGCTCTGTTTCTTCGTATGCTTCTGACATTCGACCGTTATTCCCGGTTGACATTCTTTATTCAAATTGTCCGTTGAGACTTAGTGAGAATGTTGTTCAGGTGATAGATGAATTGCTCTTCATTTGTTCAGAAGTCCATTTCCTCTTTCATGCTTTGGTATCTGGTACAACATTTAATGCTTTTGACAGAAATTTGCTTTTCAAAATCTCAAGTTTAAAATATGTTAAACATATCTGAAAAACACTAGCAAACTGATTAAACTTGGTTAGAAATAGTGATGATCAATAATATTAGATACCCAAGCTTTAATCAAAGAGTTTCAGATTACGAAGACGGTGAATTCAAATTCTGATATAGATAACTCGAGTTACATTGGACAACTCGAGTTATAATCAAGTTCAGTAAATATACGCATCAAGAACAAAATGGAGTTGTGGATGATAACTTGAGTTATGTAACTCGAGTTACAATAGACAACTTGAGTTGATTCAGTATTTTTGTCATACAGAAAGTTTTCGCAAATAAAATGACTTGAGTTATCTTTGATAACTTGAGTTATGTAACTTGAGTTACTCCTGACAACTCTAGTTAGCTTAGCATTTTTATCATACAGAAAGTTTTTCGCAAAACAGAATAACTGGAGTTATCATTGATGACTTGAGTTGTATAACTCGAGTTACAACAGACAACTTGAGTTATATCAGTAGACTACATCAGTTAAGCTTTCTGTGACTCTTCATAACTCGAGTTATGTCAAAACAACTCGAGTTATATCAGACTTTAGAAAATCCTGATATTGCGATGGACTTTTGAAAAGCCAAGGTACAACTCATAACTCGAGTTGTTAAGTGACAACTTGAGTTATGTTTTTCCAAAAATCAGATTTTCCAAATCTTATAACTTGAGTTATGTCTTATAACTTGAGTTATGTCTGGTAACTTGAGTTACTATTTTACTAAATCATTTTGCAAGGAGCTTAATTGTAATATGACTGAACTTAAAGCTTTGCAGTTTAGCCAATCAATTATTACAATTGTTAGACATCATCAAAACACATAGAGAACTAACAATCATGATCTGGTGGATGTAAAAGATGCCATGAAGGAGACTGTGGACACTATCTCTGGTCAAAACAATGTGCTCAAGGAAAAGGTTGACGACCTCACTGATCATATGATGGACCATGATGCTAAGCTCACCACTTTGATGGTCTCCAATGTGAGCTTAAGTGACAAATTGGACGAGGTTCTGAAGCACATTCATCCTAGTTCTTCTTCTACCTTTGGTGATGTTGACATTAAACCAGATCTTGCACCATCCTCATCACCATCATTCACCTTTACTACTCCTCAGGATCATACTTCCTCTCCTGAACCATCATCTCTTAAAGTCACTTTATCCCATCTACCTACCTCCACACCCTCCACTGAGATCATACCTCCTCATCTCCACTTACCCCTGCCACTGAGATTCTTCCTTCCTCTCTCACTTCGAGCACTGAAATCCTACCTCCTCATGACTCACCTCCTCCTACTCCTCTCATTGATCCTCTTCATGAACCCTCTATCTCAGATCCACCCTCATTTGAAGATGACAAAGGGGGAGAGAAACAAGAGTAGAGTTTGAGTGTTTGAGTTGTGTAGAAGAAATTATTTGAGTGTTTAAGTCAGTTTCTGCATTTTGATTTCAATTTGAACTTTCAATGTTGTAATCTTGCAAAGTATGAATGACATGGTTTTAGAATGTTGATTTGCCTAACTATCTACTTACTTCTGTTGCCTATATCTGATCTTTAATCTTGTGATTAAATGCGTTGATTAGTTAAACATGATAGGTATGCACAAAATTTTTCAAAAAGCACAAAGTATTTTGAAACTCAAAGTGCAAATCCATTTCAAAATGCATAATTTGTCAAACCCTTGAAATCTTGGTTTACAAGTGTTGTCATCATCAAAAAAGGGGAGAATGTTAGTTCTCTATGGGTTTTGATGATAACTGACAATTGTAAACACAAGTTGAATTTTGTCTTTCGTAAGTTGAAAAGCTTACTGTCAAAGGCAAAGTCGAGTTTTGGAAGCAAAACTCGAGTTTGGACTTGACAGAGAGTAACTCAAATTTATAAAGTAATGAAAACTCCAGTTTGCTTAGGCAAACTCGAGTTTGCAAGTCACAGAGACCACTCAAGCTTTTCACATCAAGGCAAACTCGAGTTTGGGTTTGCAAACTCGAGTTTGTACCATACAGAGACACTTCAAGTTTCCTGAAGAAATCAAAACTCCAATTTTGATTTACAAACTCTAGTTTTCAACTACCAGAAAGTTTGTAAAAGTTTTCTCTTATGAGGAAACTCGAGTTTGGGTTTTGAAAACTAGAGTTTTGGTCATACAGAGAGCTCCCAAAGTTTTGAACTTAAGAAAACTCCAAGTTTATACCAAACAAAGAGTTTGTCAAGTTTTGTGAACTTGACCAAACTCGAGTTTGTGTTTTCCAAACTCGAGTTTGGGCTTGGCAGAAAGTCTAAATATTTTTCATCCTTTGCAAACTCCAATTTACATTTGGAAACTCCAGTTTGCACTTAGCCAAGCATTTTCTAAGTTTTCCAAAGTTATGAGGAAACTCGAGTTTGGCCTTGACAGAAAGTTAACATGTTTTATCACTTTGAGAAAACTCAAGTTTGCATTTTAAAACTTCAGTTTTCACTTGGCAAAGATTTCCAATTTTAAGAGGAAACTCGAGTTTATTTTTGGAAACTTGAGTTTGTGCCTTACAGAGAGCTTTGCTCATTTCATCATTTTGGAAACTCAAGTTTACATTTGGAAACTCCAGTTTTGAGCTTTTGGACTTAAATATGTTTTCACTATAAAAGTCCAAAACTTCGAGTTTGAATTTGGAAACTCGAGTTTGGCCTTCTGAAAACTCAAGTTTGTAAGAACAAACTCAAGTTTGTGTCGCCAAGTTTGAAAATCAAATTGCACGAATTTGTGAAATCTTCATGATTGATCCAAATACTTCTTATCATCACTCATTGCTATTCCTAACTAAGTTTAATCAGTTTGTTAGTGAGTTTCAGATGATTTAGAGGATGTTAAATGAAGATTTGAAAAAAAGCAAAAAGTGACGTCAGCACATTAAATGCAAAGTCCAGAAAACTTGCATCTGTTTGGACAATCATTCTACACACGTTGCAAAGGGATTAATGTTTCCTTTCCACATCCAGTAGTTGCTCTTCCAACGGATTAATATTCAAGAAGTCAACCATAAACTTTTGTGCAACTAGATTAAGCAAAGAGTAGAGAGAGAAGAAGACCAAAGCTTAACCTAGTCCTTCCTAAATGTCTCCAACGATTACATTAAGGATTACAACGGTCATTTAATGCTCTCTTAGTATAAATAGAGCTGCATTCAATTCTTCACAACAACCAACCTACTAAAAATGAATTGCATTCAAGTTTACCAACTACTCTTTCAGTTTTCACTTGTAAAGTATCTTTTGATACATTGATCTTCAGTGATTATATTTATCCACTCTTAGAGAGAGTTCATTTATTGTAAGAATATCAAGTCAGTGGACTTGGAGATTGGGATATTGATTGCAACTTGTAAGGGGGAGTAAGTTCTAGTGAGAGAATTACTATAGAGTTACAGGGTGTGTAATCAATTGAGATAGTGAAATCACAGAGTGTTTGGGGACTGGACATAGGTCAAGAGATTGGACCGAACCAGGATAAATTCCTTGTGTCTTGCTCTTCCTTTCTCTTCTCTGTTATACCCTATTTTTAGTGTTCAAAAATAGAGCTTTAGAAAAGAATTTTCAAAATCCCCAATTCACCCCCCTCTTGGTGATTAAGCTCCACTTTCAACTTGGGCTTAGTCGTCTACCTACTACATGCTTATCCTCAAGTCTCTAGGCTCAAAATTCAGAATATTACACTTATTTCAGCCAGCACTAAGAGAGGAAGAGGGGAGAGAGAGAGAGAGAGAAATAGAGATAAAATGGGAGGAAAATGAAAGAGGAGATAAGGTGGATTTCATCTTCGATTTGGTTTTTCTAGCTTTTTGAGGACTTCTCTAATGTTATTCCTCTTAGTGAGAGCAACATTTATACGGTTTCAGATTCTTGATCAAAGGTGTTTGGTGCCATCTACAAGGCGGAGGTCCTGTCAAAATCAAGAACCGGTTATTGAATCGAGTAAAGGTACGTATAAGCTCTAATTTGAGTCGAATATTCTAAGATTTTGTTGAGTTCTAATAAACCCTTGATCTTCGACCAAAACCAAAACTTGGGAAAGAATATGATTTATTTATTTATTTTGTTGTTAGAAATGGATTCTACCCATGAAATTGTGTGGAAATAGGTTGTGAATATGATTTTATGAGGGTTGGATTGAAAACCCAAAGATTAAAGATAAAGTAGTGGTGTTGGCAGATTTCGTTTTTTGGAGACAGTCATCTTGTGATAAGTTTTTGAATTATCAAATCTTGTCTAATAGCCATGAAACTTTCCAGAATGGTATTAGACTTCCCAAGATTTAACTTGATATATAATATGTGTCATTTGGTTAAGTATATTGTATGATATTAATTTTTGAAGTTATAAAATTAAAACTGGAATGATTTTGTGGCAATAACGATTTAATGGGAATTTTGGATTTGTGTGAGTACAAGTGGCAGTGGGAAGCATTTTGCCCTAAAATTATACTTAATAAATGTCACATAGCCTTTAGAATCACTATAATTGGATATTTGTATATAAGGATATAAATTTTCAAAGTTAGGTGAAAATTTTGTCAGCATATGCTTGACTTGTGAAAATAAAAAGGTATGGGCATTTTTTTTTTTTGCTAAAAAAATTTAGGAGAGAGTTGGGCTCACCCACTGTCCAAGAGCAAGGCGGTATGACTTTGGTCCCCAAGGTATATAGGACTGAGAGTACACATGCCTCCACCTCAGCTTGCGTTTCCACAAGTTCACATCACCTAGAATGTCTCCAACTCCTGATCGAACCCCCTCCCTTTGGTGAGAATGTTCGAGCCCTTTGTAGTTAAACCCAAAGACGAGGGGTAAAAGTAAGGCCAATTGGTAATAAACTTAACTGCCAAGGGTTAAGATAAGCACTTGAGTTAAAATTAAGTTTACCACAAGAATCCAAGCTTCAAGCTCAACCACAACTCAAAAGGATCTATAACAATCAATTAGAACCATAATTTAGTATTCCTACCTTTTGAAATCAATTATAGAGATAAAATTTGGGATATTATAAATCAACATTTCAAAACTCCATATTCCTACCTTTTTTATCAATTTGTCCTTTTGCGTATTATTCAAAAGACATTTTGGGTTTTTAAAATTTATGACATATTTTTTTGGGGATTTTCCCATTCAAAATCATCATCAATTTGAAATGAATGTTTTTTCCTTCTAGGAACAAGAGCTCTTCTCTTATTCTTCTTCAAAATCATCATCAATTGTACTACGAACGAGATTTTATATAAAAGATAAGAGGTAGTACACCAATAAAGTCGTTTTCTTTGACATGTCAGATGCAACGAGCCACTTCCTGACAAATGCATGTCTCTCATCTCTGTCACCCATCACCCCCACTTTTAACGCCACAAATTGCTTTACGAAAGGTCACAGTTGGTGGAAAGTACATGAAACTTGTTTGCTAAGAAAACAGAGGAGAAATTCTAATAAATTTAATTGAAATAATTAAAATTGTAATTAAGACGATTATTAGTTAATTATAAAGGAACATTATAGTCTTTTAACAATATTTAAAAAGTTCTAATTATGTCTTACATATGTCTTTATTAGGAATTTGTTAAAAATGCATATTTCAATTTAGATTTGGATATTTTAGATGGATTTAATTAGGATTTTTCTTAAAAAACAGGAATATGGACTTTTAAGAATAAAAAACAGTGTTTGAGAGATTAATGTGCAGCAACTCACTTTATAGAATACATATATGGATTATTATATTTAACAATTCTTGAGGAAGTATCAATTTGAGTAATTTGTGAAAATATTAACAACTATGGAAATATGTATTACATTTAAGTTTAAAATAAACTTCTCAATTAAGTCCTATATTAAGGGAAAATATTTTGTTTTAATTGATGCTAAATTGAGAATCCAACTCCTATACTTCTTTCTTCAATTTCAGTCTTCCTCATGATTTTTTTTTTTTTTTTTTTTTTTCCTTTTTGAAATAATTTGGCTAAAATGCTTTTAAGAAAAATGCTTTTCCATATCCATATCCTTTTGAATATTCGAGAATCAGCTATCAACTTGTTATACTTGTTTAGTAAAATTAATAATTCATTAGTGAACTTAACTAACTAACTAATTCTTAATATATATATTCCATTTTTACACTTTAGTCTTCGGATTTTGGGTTAAGTAAAGGTAAAGAACTAAATAAGCCATAAAATAAAGATATTTCTATTTCACTGACTTTTAAAATTGGACGTAAGCCCGCCAAATATGTCGCTTTTCCTTTATCCCCGGGGAAGGACTCCGGCAGAAAACAAATATTTTTAAAAAAAAAAACCCCCACGTGGAACGCGAGGCAAGCAAGGACCATTTTATTAATTTTTTTTTTTGCCATGAGGAAAGGAAAGACCACGCTCATTGGCCATTGGTAATTAGAATATTCATTACTAGGGGCCCATTTATTTCGTATTTTTCAATTAAATTCATTTTTTTTTTCAAAAAATAGTTTCAAGAAATTTATTTAATATTTAAGATAGTAATTATATATTTTTTTAAAAAATAATATTTTTCTATTTTTTGAGGTTACTTCTAAGAATAACTAGATAAGAAGATGAAAAAAAGATAGATACAGTAGATAAGAAAGATTATTCTTAAAATTCACATAAAAATGCACATATTTTATAGGATTTTAAAATATCTAAATACTAAATTATTTTTTATGATTATAATAAAAATAAAATGGTTCAGACTTCTTTTTTGAAAACACGTTTTGACATTTCATAACGAATGATCACCCTCTTTTCTTAAAAGTCATGGAGCTAAGCCCCTAATGAAAAGGGAAATTTTTTTAAAAAATACCACTTGAATTTTAAAATCTTAAATAAGAGATTTAATAATAAAATGAGTTGTCAATTATTTTATTGTTATTGTCAATCCCATTCCTTGTTGTTGTTAATAGGATTTTAAAGTTCAAATGATATTTTTGTGTCTTTATCCCTAATAAATAATTGGGCCTTCAAAATGGATTAGTTCACAAAATAATTGATGAATTTCTTGACTAAAGTCTACTATAATATTTTTTAAGCTAAATTTTATTTTTAGTCAATTTTATTTACATGAAATATACTTTTAGCCCCTTAACTTTATAAAGTATACTTTTGGTCCTACAATTTTAATACTATTCATTTGCTAACGAAAAACTTTGACGCAACAAACTCAAATAATAACTATGTAATTAAATGCTGTTAATCTAAAATTTAAAATGTGTGTAAATGAAAAAATAGCTAAAAACATAATGAAGCAATATATCAAAAAACTCAATTTTATTAAAAATTTAGTTTAGTAATCTAAATATTGATTTCATTTACAACAATTTGTTGGTTAAAAACTGCACAATTATTATTTGAGTTTGCGGCATCAACATTTTTCTTTACTAACATTGACAATGTTAGGAATATAGCACCAAAATTATGTTTTATAAAGTTAAATGACTAAAAAATATATCTCGTAAAACTTAAAAGACTAAAATTATATTTTAACTCCTTCAATTTCATATTTGATCACTCTTTTTAATAATTGATGAATTTTCCGACAAATGTCTATTTTGGATTTGAGTCTAATCTTTTTCGGACTAAGAACGTTAAAGTTAAAGAACTCCTAACAATTGTGTTCCCTGAGTTTAAACTTATGTTCTCCTCCTCAGAGAAGTAATACTATTTACTATATCAACCAACAGTTTGTTAGTAATGTTATATAAAATTTTATTTTGATATCATAATTTTATAAATTATTTTTTCAATCTTTTAACTTTACTACTGTTAGTTCTATTTATAAGAAATGTAGACACAAAAATTTTAAGTCATTATTAAATATTGATTTAAATTAAATATTTAATAATGAAAAAATATAATCATTTGAAATTAACAACGAAAGGTTAGGTTACGTTATATGGAGTTATAGAGGAGGGGGGGGGGGGCAGAAGAGCACTTTTGCCTAATCCATTTTATCTTATAAACACACAAATGATCTAGTTATTCTCTTATAAAGTTAGAAATCATTCTGAAAGTGTGAATTTGCTTTCCATTATATTTCAAGTTAGTTTTTATTTATTTAAATTTGTTGGTCTTATTCATGTTCTAATTTTGAATCTTTTCATATAAATAATATTTGTATGGATATTTGTTATTTATTCTATACCTTAATCTACAATTTATAAAATTTATGGTGCATATTTCATGAATGTTGAAAAACATTTCGAGAAAAAAACATGAGATTTAGTATAAAAAACCAATAACACTATTCATAAATTGACAATAACATTTATAAATTTTAATGATAGTTTAAAGGGTAGTGAGAGTAAGAAAAGACGTTCAAACTTCAAGCCTTATGATTCCCTCTACGTTAAAAAAAAAAAAAACCCTAATGATTAAATTTCTAAATTTGATTTTAAAAATATAAACTTAAAGTTTGAGATAATAATTGAAAAACATTTAAAATTGTAAAATCTCAAATCAGATTATTATTAAAAGTTGATAAGAGAATGGTAAAACTTAATAAATAATTTATAATTTTTTTTTTTTTTTTTGAAAAATATCTAATTTAAAATCTTATAATTTGAAAATTCTTTTCTATCATTTTCCCTCAAGTTTATAATTATTCCAAAATTAATTTTTAATTTTTCTTACACGTTACTGGATTCTTCCATTGGGCTCGTGGGGAACTGGGTTCCTGGGGAGATCCTTGCTTGCTAAGCATCTGCCGAGTACTCAGCTTTCTTGTCAAAAACAAGGACCATCTCTATCTCTGTTTTTCCCAATAAAAAAGGGGAAAATTACGTTTTCAGTCCAGAAAGAAGGGAATTAATTACAATAAAGTCATGAAATCATCAAATTACGCCTTCGGAGGAGCGATTTCGTGTAATTATTTGTATTAACAAATGCGAACGACATATTAACAATGGGAAAACGTAGATTAACAACAACTTTTAAATACCGATCATTTACAACGGAAACGTATATTAACAATGCGAAACGACATATATTTACAACAACATTTAAACACCCTGATTTACTGATTAAAAAACATAGATTAACAACAACTTTTAAATACCTGACCATTTACTGACGAAATGCATATATTAACAACAGGAAACGCATGTATTTACAACAACTTTTAAAAACCCTGGATTTTATTTCCATACAAATAATTACAAGTCCCTGGCTATTTACAAAGAAAATGCATGTATTAACAATGCGAAACGTGTATTAACAACAACATTTAAAAACCTCCATACAAATAATTACACGTGTTTCTTGGGACCTTGGCGTAATTTGATGATTTGAGACTTTTTTGTAATTTTTTTTCGTTCTTTGGGACCTATATGAAATTTTCCCATAAAAAAGATTCTCAATTTTATTTATTTATAATAATTTGTTTTCCTTCTTTGAACCGTGAATATGAGTGTTATCGAAATTGGTATTTCCTCCCCAAAATTTCCATATTTATAAATTCGTTGCTGAGTTTCCGAGCTTCAATTCATACTTCCCTTGCACATGCCTTAACTGGTTCTTCTCGCGGCTTTTTCTATTTTGGATTTTCTTTGCTTTTGCTTCAACTGGTTTTGGCGCTTACCAAACTTTCTTCCTGCTTGAATGGCTGTTTGGTTTGCGTAGTTGGCTGATTACATTCACTACTCAAGCTTTCAAGCGAGCTTCAAGTGTTCAGATTACTCAGAAATTGTTGCTTCTGAGCTCGTGAGTGAAGAGATTCTTGGTTGCTTATTGGGTTTTTATCCTCTTCATCGTCAGCTATATGGTGATTTTGAAGTCCGTTCATAGAGCATTACCGTTTTGGTCCTGGGCGTTTATTAGAATTTGCAAGTTTTGCTGACTTAAAAGCACTTCAAGTGTCGAGAATTGATATTGGGGATTCTTGATAAGCGGATAATGAGTTCAAATTTTTTCCAACGAACCAGTTAATAAAAGAAAGATTCAAGGAAATGGAAGGTGCTGATTCGGTCACAGTACCTTTGTTATCTTGTGAGGAGCCACAGAAGTCTAAAGCAAAAGAACCAGAAGCTAGTTCTTCGCTTCGTAGAGGTTAGTGCTCATTGGCTGAGTCACTAGTTTATTGTCACTCTATCAGATATTTGATCGTTGTATGGCATTGTCATCACTATAGGTTAGATTATAAATAAAGCATTCAGTGTGGTATCAATGATCTTGTCGGTTTATTAGTTGGATAAATTCATGATTAAAAATCTAGGATAATACTATTTATGGGATTACGTGAATCATAGAAGTAGTGCTTCATGGCTTGAAATGAGGTGAGGCCAATTTGTTGTGGGCTTTATTTTTTTTTATTGTTTTTGGTCCTTACTGTGGAAGAAGTGCTTGAGCTGCAGTGGTCCACTTCGTAGCTTAATTTACTTTCTCAGACTTAGTTCTAATGAAGTTCTTGCTGTCCTGCCTCATCTGGTTCATGCGGTATAAGCCATGGGAAGAATACAAGAAGCTGATGCCAATTAAAGAAGGAAAAAGACTTGCATTTCTCATATAGGGGATTGCTTATTGTCTAAGACTTCTTGTACAAGTCCTTAGAATTGTGTTAGCTTGTTGACACTGACCTTACTTCTCTGTAGTGAAATAGGGAAGGTATGTAGACAAATAATCTACCCTTTGCTTCCCCCCCCCCCCCCCCCCCCCCCCTCCCCTCCCAAAAAGGGAAAAAAATGACCCAGGTCTTGAAAGGCTTTATGCATTTTTCATTATTTTATTTAATTGGACCCAGGTAAACCAGCTTTCATATAAAAAATCTTCTCATCCAATTAGGCATTGCTTATACCTATAATACGTATAGTGATCATCCTCTTTTGTGTTTCACAAATTTAAATCTACATAATTGTAAGTATTTTCATATCCTTTTTCGAGACCTTAATGGCATGATCTCATTTTAATTTAAAGAACTCAACGTCCACATTTTACCTTGGGCACATGCCATTCATTGTCTCTTATTCTCAATCTTGATACTGTTGGACTGTTAATTTTGATTTACTTCTTTCTTAAAGTTTGTTTTTATGTATCATAATATTGAACATTTTTCTTGAAGGGTTGAGCCATTGCATAACAGCACCTGTTGGAACTGAGCAGGAGCCGCTTATTGATTATAATGAGGTTACATTTTCTCGATCCTTCACAGAGAAGAGAGCATCTCCAAGGCGCAGGTTATTATTGGACAGACTTTTAGATTGTGAAAAGGTAGTCACAATATCTGTGCTTGGGCAATTTTGTTCCACTGAAGTAATTAATACCTGTCTATTATTTGCCCTTTGATTATGCTGCTGGAACAAAATTCATCTTCATATGCTTTGAAGGTTGCTTATGTCTTTAAGCCATCCCATTGTTTTGGGTTATTTTGGAAAATATGTTGCAGGTTGTTGTTTTTTCTCTTGATCTTGAAGTCTGTATTTCCTGTTTATGCTTTTTAGTTAAAAACTTTTAGGCTGGTGATTACACCTTATTGTGCTCCCCAGAAAAAATTTATTGAGAACCTTGTGAAGATACAAAGTGATGGGACTGTCGAAGTGGATTTAGAAAAGAGTGAGGCTGCGGCAGAATTGTTGGAGCTTCAATCATTTGAAGACTTGGCAGTGAGGGAAATTCTTGTTTCTGAATGCCAAAAACAAATTCCAAGGTTGCAAATTGTTATACTTGTTGTTGGAACTAGAGGAGATGTACAGCCTTTTCTGGCCATTGCAAAGAGACTACAGGCATGTCTGAACGTTTCTATTTAATTAACCTTGATTCTTAAAAGAGTTTCATAGTCAAATCATGTTATTGTTATCATTATGATTGCCGTTGTTGTCATCGTTATTATTTATTGTTCTTGCCTGTCAAGTGGAACAGATGAATATCAAATGTTTATAGTAGATGATTGAACTCATTCAAAATAATAGATTCTTCTTTATGCATGTGTTCTTAAGCCACAATTTCTCTGATGTCCGTTAGTGACATCTGTATGTTTTGGGTTTGTTTCATTCACCTTGGTCTAAGTCTCTTTCCCAGTTGATGATAGCTACTAGATATCAAAGGTATAAACAGGTTACGGCCATTGGCTCTAACATGTACCTTCGTTTTATAGGATTTCTTTTATTTCTTGTTTGAAGGTAGGGCTTGGTTCTTGTCTTCCATTTACTTCAATAGTCAAAGTTGAAGTCCCAAGTTTAATTTATATTGATATGCGTGATCTTACAGTTTGGTGGGGAATTTCAAGCAGGGGTCGGGGTTCATTTTAGGGGACCCAAATTTATCTGTGCCAGGTCTAGGGTTGGTTAAAACCCCAGCCCAACCTGGCTATTGTACACTGTATGTATTAATATCATTTGAAGCAATGCCCTTGACTTCTGCTCTTTGACAAGTGCAATATTTTGCAAGTCTATTAAATATTAATCAAATGTCATCTTGTTGCTGATTCGGTCCCTGTAATTACTTGAGTTTCTTGACCTGTGATTTAGAAATCATTTATACCTTAAATAATGTTAGTATTCCAAGTATTTCTATCACAAAAGGCATAGAATGTTCTAATATTTTATTGAGTTATATTCATTTTCATGTTGTTGATCTCTAACTTTGTACATCTTGATTGTTGTCATGAAATTTCTGCTAATGAACTATTCATAGGATGCCAAATCTTGATCTTCCAGATAATATATTCTACCTGTCGACTGTTATATTTGTTGAATGTCACTTTCTCCAATTGTCTGATTTATTATCAGTGATGATTTGATGCTTGCATGCAGGAGTATGTCCAAACAGTACCCGCAAAAGATTAAATCAGGTACAAATACAATCGACCGGAAACGTCATCATGTTAGGTTAGCAACTCATGCTAATTTTGACACATTTGTAAGGTCAGCTGGTGTAGATTTCTACCCTTTGGGCGGTGATCCTCGATCTTTGGCAGAATGTAAGGGTTCCCCAAGTCTAAGATATTTGCATTCATGTCTAATAATTCTTATTTCAGAGTGTTTGCTTTTGATCTTAAATTGGATATGCAGAAATGTTTACAAAGTTCCTTTTCTTTGATTCACCTATTGGATTTTGCCTCCAAAAAAATGATGCCAGAACACACTTTTTTTTTCTTCTTGATGCCAGACTGATTTCTGCAAGGTAGTTTTCAAAGGTTTCTTTGAAAGCTTTGTCTAGTACAGAAACAAGAGATCTTGCTCTTCGAGCACACCTCTAGCTGTTAGATGTCGATAGGTTTAATAATAAGAAACAATTATGAAAGTTTGGTATGGTCTATAAACATCTTAGATGAAAAAATATTTGCTTGTATAATTGACAGGAAAAGGATATTAGCTCTAGGCCATGAACTTAAGGTCAAGCAATGGCGGATCCAGGAAGTTACTGAAGGGGGTACAAGTGGCGACTTTTTTTAAGGAAAGTTTTAAATGCATTAAAAAACAAAAGAATATAAACAAAAAAAAAATATCAAAAAAATATTCATGAAATCAAGTGAATACTGATGATGTAATAAGAGAGGCAATTATTTTACAAACCTGTCATTTAGAAAAGCAAGGCTAAGTGCTGTTAGAAATGCAGCTACATAAATTACAATGAAGGGTGGGCACTCAATTAGTTCAAGTACATATATTTTAATAACATAAATATATTACAATAAAAATAATTACAATGTCATCCTTCTAAGCCTTATTTTTTCAAATTCCATCATAATTGCCTTATTATCAATGCTATCAAATACATCTTTTTCAATATAAGGACTAAACAATCATTCAACCATTCATCCCCCATCCGATTACGAAATGCAGTCTTGATGTATTAAGGGTGAGCACTTAATTTAAGGGTGGGACAATCATTCAAACATGTATTATTATTATTTTTTAAAAAAATCCCCAATTCAAGGGGTGGCACTTGCCCCCCTTCTCTTGTGAGTGGATCCGCCTCTAAGGTCAAGGATGTTTTTCATAGCATCTTAAACAACCAAATTTGAAGGGTAAAATGTAAAAATTTTGATATGAAAGAGAGGAGAGCTGAAAGGTCAATATATATTGAACATCTGCAAGGCAGATAAATGTCAACTTAGGGCTACACCAAATAATTCTAATTCTGTTAGTGTAAGGAACATGCTTTGGCCTTGGTGATCATAGGTCAAATAAAAATTTCTGCTTGCCAAAACAAGTAACTACTGGAGCTGTATATCTCAAAACAGAAGTGATTAATTCTGGTGGTCATATTACATCTATAATGCTGATCTCTAAAATTAATTTAGAATTATATCAAGATAATTCTCATTACATTCTCCCTCATATTGTACTAATGCTGAGGATTACAAAACTTGCCCAAATTTCTATCAAGCTAATGCACTCAATGACTGATCCGTAAGACTTCCAAAATTGCAATCTTTCTGTAACTCATGACTCTGTAATTTTCATTTGAAGAATATTGAGGATGATTAATTCTGTGACTCTATTTTAATTTCACGCTCATTTTCCTCAATTTTTTGCAAACTTATATGGAATGAATTATTTTATTTTATAGATATGGCAAGAAATAAAGGTCTAATCCCATCAGGGCCATCAGACATATCGTTGCAAAGAAAGCATCTGAAGAGCATTATTGAATCTCTTCTCCCAGCATGCACCGCACCTGATTTGGAAACTGGTGTTCCTTTCAGAGCTCAGGCTATTATTGCCAATCCTCCTGCATATGGTGAGTGACTACAAGCTTAGTGAGTTCTGTGATTCTTAACTTAGAAATATAAATGTACTATGCTTATCCTTTTTCTCTCTTCTTTTCCTGTGTCATATGGGATGCATGAGTTGGGTAGCATGGCTAAGTATTATGATGAAGCTGTGTAAAATAGTCTGTTGATATGGGTCTTATATTTTTTGGCTTCCAATGTTAATAATGGAAAAAAAGTGTTGAACATGTACTTGGGGAAAATATGGGAAATTTGGGCCACATAAATAAGTATTGACTATGGATGAAGTTTGATGCCTATAACATTTGATGTTTGGACAAAGCACTTTTTTTGCCATTTCCCCCCAGTACATTAGAATGTGACTTAATTGCACTTACTTTGTGAAGAATATTGATAGAAATATATCTTCTTTTTGTTTTGTAGGACATGTACATGTTGCTGAAGCGCTTGGTGTGCCCATTCACATCTTCTTCACAATGCCTTGGACGTGAGTAGTTATTATTATTATTATATTACTTGAGTGGGAATTATGACTACAAGAGACCTCTTAGCTGAAAGATATGGTGTTACCGACAAATAAACAACTTATTATTGGCATGAAATATTCATACAGTACAGAAACTAAGTAAAGGAATAACTGCAGCTTTGAATATTATGATAAATGCCTTTTATTATGAACAATAATTACACATTAAGTAAGATAAAATACAGTACTAAAAGTCTTAGGCACGGCTCCAATGTCACGATGAACATTTTGATATTGCCATGGAATCTTGCTTGGTGTAGATAGTATCTGGACATACGATCTCTTGACTTAGAAAATAAAATGATGACATTAAGGTGATGTGAGAATAATTCTGTGCTCATGTAGCCAATGTAGTGCTTCTCGCTGGAGAAGAAGTTGATGCTGAATACGTCTTATTTTTCTGGCTAATTGTTACTCGTTACTCAATTGTAATTTTTTGCAATATGCCAATTTTCAGTCTGAAGCATGATCTGGAAATTTTAGTATTATGTTTCTCCTTATGTACTTTATATTGTGTATTATGGCAAGATTTATGTGATATCCATGCTATATGATCGTCATTGTAGATACTATAGTCAAATATCTTCTTTCTTATTAAAATTATATTAGAATCTTTTTTTAATATATATATATATATATATAAGATTAGAATCAACTTAGAAGCTGATTTGGAGGGAAAGTGTAGGGATTATTACCTGTATGTGTAATTTTACATCTTGTGTGTGCATATATCACTGTTAACTGTACAGACTTTGACAACGAATTAAATTGGAAAAATAGCCCACACGGCTACTGCTCCAATGCCTCTGGTGTCATTTCTTACATGTTTTCTTTTCAATAGGCAGGCCAACACATGAGTTCCCTCACCCTTTGGCACGTGTTCCTCGAAGTGCTGGTTATTGGGTATGTCCTTTCTTAAAATGTTTTGCCTTGGTAATTAGAGTTTACTAGTATGAAAGAACTGGAGAATTACATTTACCACTAAATCTGTTTATATTTTCTTCTGCATCCAGCTGTCCTACATTGTTGTAGAACTAATGTTGTGGTGGGGGATGAGAGGACTTATCAATGACTTCAGGAAACGGAAATTGAAGCTTGTGCCTATTGCATACTTCAGTATGTATCGTGGATCGATATCTCATTTACCAACTGGCTATATGTGGAGTCCTCATCTTGTTCAAAAGCCAAGTGGTATGGTCGAGGATGCAATTAATCATTTATTATAACATTTGGTGATTGGTGATGCCCGCTCATATCATTTTAATTACATAAAGTTCCTTTAATTGGGATATATTTCCTCAATTAATGAAGTTTTTTCCCCATGAGAACGCAGTGACTCTGCTCTAGTTCAAAACTCAATACTAAGCTGTCTATGCTTAATGAGAGTTGTGAAAAAATAGTTGTCTTGAAATGTTTGGTAGACATGTTTTGTTTAATCTGTCTCAATACTAGGAATAATAATGTTTAACATATTTGCAGACTGGGGCCCTTTAGTTGATGTTGTTGGTTATTGCTTCTTAAACCTTGGATCAGAGTACCAACCACGGGAAGATTTTGTCCAGTGGATTGAAAAGGGACCAAAACCCATATATGTTGGTTTTGGAAGCATGGTATGGAAAATTCATTCAGCTAAATGAGTTTCTGAGGAACTTATTTCTAGTTTTTTTGTGGTAATTATTCATGTTATATCATTTAAACATATTATAGCTTTTGGCTTGTGATCTTTATTATTCAATACTTCTTGAAATGTCAAAACTTCATCTCCTGCAAATGGAGCGTGGATGATACTTTGAGTGGTAGCATGAAGACGTTTTAACAAAACTTCTGGGGGAAAATATTTTGTGTGGTAACATGAACAGTTTTCCTGCTCCATGAAGCACAAAAATTGAAGGTTCTCCTTGGAAGCAATCACAGTAGAAAATTGAAAATTATTCTTAAAAGACAATCATAATCCCACTCAATCATTATTTCATCATATCCTTAGTATAATGTCAAATCTGTATATGTCCTCCTTCTGTAATTTGATAGTTAAATGCACTTTTGAAAGATTAATGAAACACAAACTGCTTAAATATTTTTAAAAGCAGTATCAAAGAATTTTGCTAAACATTGAAGTGCTTGTTTGTGTGAATGAGGTGGTTCAACATGTTCTCAGTACGAGGGAGAGCATAGAAAAGGCTAGGGATATTTTGTTCTCATTAACTTCATTATATTTAGAAGCTTCTAGGTGCAGGCTCTTCATAACAATTTTCTGAATTTTCTGGACCTTTCAAAACAGAGTCTTCTGTTTAGGCTGCTATTTCCCCCCATTTTTGTCCTAATTTTCTGACAACCCAACTCAAACGGGGTTCTAATTAGCTTTGCCATGCATGCAGAGAATTCCATCTAATTTGTAACTTTAACTGTGGACTGTATCACTCCGTCGTCTGATGTGGTCCTAATATTGTAGTCACAGTGCGCTCTGCAGCTGCATCAGCTAATGTGCAGTCTACAATGGATCAATGGCCACTTTTCTTTTGTGTTTCCTACAATAATTCAAATCACAAGAGAATGACAATCATAATTTAATTAAACTTACTTTATATTATTAATGAATAAATGTTAAAATAAAAATCTTGGAGCATTTTTATGATTAATGCACTATGGGCATGCATGTCGTGTCGATCTATTTATAAAATTTGAATTCAATCTAGAATCAATTTACTCTAATGGCTTGCTTGTCATAAGTAAATGCCTGTGAACTTTTGATTCCATGTGCTTTGTCACTGCTTGACATTTTGTAGGTAGTTTTGGAAATATTCTAAATATGAACTTTATGGTTTACTTTACTAGCCTCTTGAAGATTCCAAAAAAACTTTTGATGTTATATTGGAGGCACTAAAGGATACAGGACAACGAGGTATTATTGATCGAGGTTGGGGAAATCTAGGGAATTGTAAGTGTTTATCACCATCTTTATATTATACCTGCCTCCTCAATTCCAAAATACAGATTCTTATTGATGTTGGAGATCATATAATTATTTCAAATTCTTGTTTCATCTTAAGTCATTTATTGGTATCAAGTTACATAATGTTCAAAGTACATAATGTGTGTTACTGAGAGTTAATATAACGAGTTTGAAAGTTAGGTTTTATATTCTGTACTATGTCAATCTTTCTAATTCCTGGTATACATCATGAATGTCACTAGTTTCGGCTTCTTCTCCTTCTTCTTTTTGGTAGTATTACAAGTTTTTTATGGATTCCGTAGCTAAATGTTATCAAGATCATAGAATTTTTCATTTGACAGTTTTCTCTCGCTGTTGCATAACTTCTGGGGCCTTTTTTCTTTGCTGAAGGATAACTGTTTTGTGATGCTCCTTTATTCTTTAGAGTTTGAATCTGGAGTCTCCAGGGATTGCATTTGAAACGACATGGCTTGATATTGCCTCTGTATATTTAGGAGTAAATATGAGTTGATAGTCATTTTACGGGATGATGAGGAGAACCTTTAAGGTCCAAGAAACATATCTTGAACAAATTGCAAGAGGGATTCTGTGAATTGGAATGAGGAGTCTTCTTTTATTAAATAGGTTAGAAAAGTATAGCAATACTCTGAAAAAGTAGTCTTGCTTGTGCTGGAATTAATTTTCTCTCACTGTCTAATCAAATCTTATATTAATTCTTCTTTCTCTTGTTTATTTCTTTAACTCATTTTTATTGTCAAAAACAAGGTTTTCACTTTTTGTTGTTATTATAAAGTTGAGGAGTTGTAGAAGTTTTTCTGTGGGAAAAGTCCAAGAAAAACAGAAGGCCTACATTCCAAAATAACAAATTGAGTTTGTTTATTTTGTAAGAAAGAGCTTTTCAGGGTTTTCAGTGCATGTCCTGGTCAGTATATTTCTTGCATGTTTTCACATGTTTAGGTTTTTGCTTTAAAAGGATTTGAGGTATTATGAACTTTGCATGTCAAAATACCAAGAAGGGAAAAGTTAACACCTAAGTAATGCAAAAAATAAGAAGTAACCTAGTGACTATATTTCAGCTTATATTGACACACACACACACATCTTGTGTCAGCTAATACATTCAAGACTGCCTTTGACTAAATTTTCCATTTTAGCACTGGCTATTGAAATGCCCTCATCAGAGTCACAGGTTTCTTTGCCATTAGTGAATTGAGACAATGATAACCATGCCTTGAATTTCATCATTTCTGTTCAGAACCACCTTAAGAATTAAATGATTTGTATATGATACGGTGTACATGTGATACAATAAAAACATATTTTGTTGCATGCATTGTAGAATATCATCATAGTTCCACTTACATTACGATTTTGATGTGCAGTGGAAGAAATTTCGGAGTATGCTTTCCTTCTGGAGGAATGTCCTCATGAATGGTTGTTTCCTCAATGTTCTGCCGTGGTAAGATTCTGTTTGTTTTATTTTGGGTTTCTTTGGAGATGAAAGAAATTCATTCTCTAGCATGTGGCTGAGTTTGCACTCTCAACAAATCTTGAGGAGCCAGGGGGTGAATAAACAAACTAACTGGAAGATATGTTGGTGCAAAATTGCAGGTGCATCATGGTGGTGCTGGAACCACAGCCACCGGATTAAAAGCTGGGGTAATGTTGTCTTCATAAGTGTCTTTTTTGTTTCATAATCCAAATATCTGTTTGAATTCCATCACTTGTCCAAGACACTATTAAATAATAAACTATGAAATTTAATGCCAAGTTGATTCTATTCCTCGATCACTCTCTCCTCACCAAGCCCAAGTTACAAGCTTGGCCCTATACTTATTGGTCTAACATTTGCCAAGTTGAGTTTTGTTTTTTTGTGTGGTAGGCCAAGTTGTTTCTTGATGCCTGCTTCTGATGTTATGATAAAGAGCTCATTGAAATAAATTGGTATTGAATTTTTTTAATGTAATATCATGACAGTGTCCCACTGCCATAGTTCCATTCTTCGGAGATCAGTTTTTCTGGGGAGACCGAATATACGAGAAAGGATTGGGACCAGCCCCAATTCCAATCTCTGAGCTCACTTGCGAGAAATTATCAAATGCCATAAAGTTCATGCTCCAGCCAGAGGTAATTCTAATTTTGTGCATACAACATTTTGGATTTCTTATCACTATTCCCCACTGGATTTCTAGAGAATAATGTGATTTATTTATAGAGGGCCATTCATTTATGAGCTAGTCATATTTGTTTATGATTTTTATGAAATTTATGTGAAGTTATGATTGGATTTATCTCCAACAATTATGATATATGGCTTTCTATCCTAAAATAAATGTCTACTCCATAAGTGTTCTCTGATTATGGTTTTCCCTATATTTTTTTTTTTTTTTCTTGCCATAGATTACTACTGCCACCCATGTAAGTAGACATATTACATATGCAGAAGATGGCTCTGTATTCTTAGTGATATTATTGAATCATAAATTTAAAGTAGGGAGAATTACTATAAGGTCTCGAGAAAGAGATTTAATAACCTAAAAGTTCCAATGACAAGTGAGTAGCACAAACCTGTTGTTATTTCTTGCATTGGAACTTGTCATTATGTTCTGAGCAAAAAAAAGAAAAAAAGAAAAAAGAACTTGTCATTACGTGTTCCTCAGTTGTTATTGGACTTTTGAGTAATTAAATCCCTTCCTTGGGACCTTATAGTATATCTCCCTTTGGAGTATGATAAAATAAATGTCTTCCTTCTTTTCGCCCCTAATGTTTATTTTCAACATTTGGATTCTCCGACATTTTATTGAGCCTGCAAATTTGAAACTTGATAGTTTAGCCGTCAAGTGTATAGGTGCTGACATCTTGCAAAACTCTTATGAACAATGCTGTGCATCATAGTCTTGTGAAGTATATCCAACAACTAGTCTAGCCCATGAACACCCCTATTATAAGATCATAATATGTAAAGGAATTTTAAATCTTCAGGTGAAATCTCGAGCAGTAGAAATAGCCAAGTTGCTTGAGAGTGAAGATGGTGTTGGTGCCGCCATGGATGCATTTCACCGCCATCTGCCTCCGGATTTAACCTTCCCAAGCCAATCACAGCCGGTGGAGCAGGACCAACCTTTTCCTCTGCAGTGGTTTTTTCTTCAGGTTGCAAACTGGTGCTGTGTGCCTTGTGGTGGTGTGTAGGCTTTTTTAAATTTAACTTCAATCTTATTTTCTTTTTCATTTTTAATATTTATATAGAATATAATAGAATGTCCTTTTTTTCCTTCCTGAATTTTGCAACATAGTGATTTGCTATGATGTTCCATTCATTTTAGACTGAGTATCAAACTCTATTTTGAGGGTTTGATTAATAATTCATATTGTAAGATGTAGATTAGGCTTGTTTTCTGCCTTGTGTAAATAAAGAGGCTTTGCTATTTGGAATATTTGATGTTTGATCATTATATTAAGATCTCTTGGATTTCTCAGGAAGACTTGGGTGATTTTTGGGCTGAAGATCTACTTCTTTTAATAGTACTTTTACAAAATCCAATATAATCCAGAGAGTGGAATTCTCTTTCATTTATTTGGCCCAAATTAATCTTGTCTAATTTTACGGAAAACTTCACTTTGCCCATGATTTTGCAGAATGGCCATCAGTTTAATTTTAAGGGTGAGGTAGAGGTCAATGACCTGGCTATTTCAGAACAAGTTTTAGAAACAGATTTTTTTTTTTTAAAAAAATAAAATAAAAAAATTCTGTTTGAATCATTACTTTTGGAAATCGTATCTAAAATGGTGAGGTGAATAGTATAATTGTCATTAATACAATGCCTTTTGACTAGTTGAAAAAAGGTTTAATAAAAGTGATAAAATATTAAAAAAGATATTGTGATTCTTTATTTTGAGGGAAAAAATGAATTTTGTTATGAATATACTAATTATGTGGATGTCATCGACTCTTGTTCCTCAAATAATATTTACGGATCTACTTGTTTATACGGAATTTTGTTCACGATACGTATTTACTATTCACATATACGTATTTACTATTCATGTATACGATTTACTATTCATGTGGGGCCCACGCGAACTTTCTCTCAAATTCCAGAATGCACGGCGGCGCAGACACGGTTTGAATAATTGAGATTTTGGGGAAAATTACACTAATGACCTAAGGTGAAATAATTACACTTAAGTATCCATTTTTCTTCTATAAATGAGGTCATGTAAACATTTTGAATACACTTGAATGAGAACTCTTCTCTCTACTCTCTCTCTCTAGAATTACTCTGCTCTTATTCTTCTTCATTTACCTTAAGTTATCTTTAGTTTTATAACACGTTATCAAGACGAAAGTCTTTCTAACAAAGGTACGATTGTTTCTTTAACAATATTGTTTTCTTTTATGTTCATTTCATCTATCCGGGATAATCGAAGCCATTATATTGAATTAAAATTATATTTTTACCGATTATTTTAAACATCGGTTTTATGGCTAAGATTTGAGATTATTTACTATTCATTACTATTCATTTTTAATCATTTTAATTCGTATTATCTTTAAATGATTTCTTTATATGTTCGTTATATTAATCTGTGATGATCTTAACAACATGGAATTAAAAGCATATATTTATGATACCGAATGTTTTAAACATCGGGTTCCATGTATAAGATTGGAGATTATTTATTTAAATAGTATTTTACTATTCATCCTTGATTTGATTATTTTCATATTGTTTATTGTTATTGTTACTAATTTTAACATAACATTTACTTTTATGTTACTAACATATTTATGATTCAAGTAATTTACTTTTATGTTACTAACATATTTATGATTGATAATTTACTTTTATGTTACTAACATATTTATGATTCATAATTTACTTTTATGTTATTAACATAACTTTTACTTTTATGTTATTAACATTTACTTTTATTTATATCTTATAATTATTAATTTCGACACCTACTTGGGTTAAACCTCTAACCTAAGTCATGATTTAATATTCGGTATTTACTTTTATTCGCTAACATATTTATGATACTGAGTATTTAATTATATTGTTGTTTATATTTATTGCTATTTAATATTTATGATACAAAGTATTTAATTATACAAAGTATTTATGTATTTACTTTATTGCTATATTAATTCTAATTATTATTATTATTATTTTTAGTCATGACCAATGCTAGCCTCACCAAACTTGAGTTTAGTGCTCTTGGCGTCTTTGGGAGAAATTATCTATCATGGATTACGGATCTTGAAATCCATCTTGATGCGATGGAACTTGGAAATACAATTTTACCGAAAACGATGCATCACGAAAAGATAAGCGAGAAAGCAATGATTTTCCTTCGCCACCATATTCATGAAGGATTAAAATCGAGTATTTAACGGTAAAAGATCCATTTGAATTATGGACAAATTTAAAAGATAGGTATGATCATCAAAAAACGGTGATTTTACCTAGAGCTCGTTATGATTGGATACATCTCGTGCTACAAGATTTTAAAACTATAAGTGAGTATAATTCAAGCAGTTTTCAAAATCAGTTCTCAAATGAAATTGTGTGGTGAGAAAATAACGATAATGATTTATTAGAAAAAACTTTTTCTACTTTTCATGCATCAAACATGCTATTGCAATCGCACAATACCGAGAAAAAGGTTTTAAAAAATATTCTCAATTAATCTCATGCTTATTGGTAGCCGAGCAAAATAACGAGTTATTATTGAAAAATCATGAAAATCGTCCAATGGATCTGCTCCATTCCCCTGGAAGTGAATGTGAGTGTATATAATAATGGTCGCGACGTGGCCGTGGCCGTGGACGTGGACGAGGCCGTGGCCGTGGTAGAGGTCGTGGTAATTACCGTTATCATGGTGGCGTAAATACTTATTATAATCCTTATACCCACGAAGAAAAAAGATAAATAATGAAGGACAGAAGAATGACAGGGGTGGTCCTTCAAAGGTTGCTGAGAATCAATTTTATCGCCCTTCAAAGGTTGTTGAGAACCTATGTTACCGATGTGGTATGAAGGGACATTGGGTACGAACTTGTCGTACACCTGAGCATCTAGTAAAATTGTATCAAACCTCCATGAAAAAGAGTGTGAATAATGTTGAATATAATGAAAATCATGATGAGGCATGAAGAATGATGATGCCAATGAGCCTAATGAAAGT
Source organism: Acacia melanoxylon (assembly GCA_019022615.1). Taxonomy (NCBI): domain Eukaryota; kingdom Viridiplantae; phylum Streptophyta; class Magnoliopsida; order Fabales; family Fabaceae; genus Acacia; species Acacia melanoxylon. The sequence goes on from JAFJYJ010000050.1 coordinate 1,626,252, forward strand.
GATGCTATGGCACACTTAGAGGTGGCGAGTTTTCTTGAAAATGTTTGGTTGATTGTATAATATGTATAATGTTTTGTAATATGTGATTTATGTTTTATATATTATGAGATTATTATTAAAATATGTTTTAATACATTTCTTTTCTATTTGATGAAGATTATGGAAATTACAAATATTGAACACAAGAATGAAGATATGTGTCTCATTGATAGTGCTACAACACATACAATTCTTAAAGACAAGAAATATTTTTCACATCTAACAATAAGTTGTGCAAGCATCAATACTATAGTGGGTAATACAAAATCGATTGAAGGCTCCTAAGAAGAGCAATTATAATATTACCCAAAGGTACGAAATTTGTTATTAATGATGCTTTATATTCTTCTAAGTCTCACGTAAATTTATTAAGTTTTAAGGATATCCGCAGGAATGGATATCATATTGAGACTATAAATGAGAAGAATAAGGAATATCTACAAATTATTTTTGTTAGATTTGGTGAAAAAAGTGTTCTAGAAAAATTACTAATGTTATCTTCTGGTTTGTACTATACAAATATTAGTACAATTGAAACAAATGTTATGGTAAAAGAAGAATTTTGATAAAGATATGTTTAATGTTTGGCATGACCTAGGTTAGGCCATCCCGGGTCATCTATGATGCGAAAAATAATTGAGAATTCATGTGGACATACCTTGAAGTGTAAAGAAATTCCACAATCTCATGATTTCTCATGTGTGGCATGTTCAAAAGGAAAATTAATTATTCGCCCCTCAACAATTAAAGTAGAAAGTGAGTCTCTCACATTTCTAGAACGGATACAGGAGATATTTGTGGGCCGATAAACCCACCATGCGGACCATTTAGGTATTTTATGGTTTTAATTGATGCATCAACCAAATGGTCGCATGTTTGTTTATTATCTTCTCGTAATTTGGCATTTGCGAGGTTGCTTGCTCAATTGATTAGATTAAGAGCACATTACCCGATTATCCCATCAAGAAAATACGTCTTGATAATGTTGGTGAATTTACTTCACAAGCTTTTAATGAATATTGTATGTCCCTTGGAATTGATGTTGAACATCGTAGCACATGTTCATACGCAAAACGGACTTGCAGAATCATTGGTTAAACGATTGCAATTTATTGCAAGACCTTTACTTATGAGGTCTAATCTCTTAATTTCTGCTTGGGGCCATGCCATTCTGCATGCAGCAATGTTAATTCGTATCAGGCCAACAAGTTATCTGAAAGTTTCCCCTTTACAAATGGTTTTTGGTCAAGAACCTAATATTTCCCATATAAAGATTTTTGGGTGCAAGATATGTGCCAATATCACCACCACAACGGACCAAAATGGGTCCTCAAAGAAGGATGAGAATATATGTTGGGTATGAATCTCCTTCAATTATAAAATATTTAGAACCCTCAACGGGGAGATTTATTTACGCACGATTTGCCGATTGTCATTTTAATGAATCAGTTTTCCCAACATCGGGGGGAGAAAGTAAGCGAGTTGGGAAAAGATATTAGCCGGAATGAATTATCTTTGGCTCATTTTGATCCTCGTACAAAACAATGTGAACTAGAAGTTCGGAAGATAATTCATTTACAGAATTTAGCTAATCGAATGCCGAAGCATTTTCGACCAAAAAAGGTGACAAAGTCACATGTCCCAATGTTAATGCTCCTATTCGAATTGATGTCTCGAAGGACAAGGTCAATTTATTATGAACAAATCGAAACACGCTTAAAGCGTGGAAGGCCTATCGGTTCAAAAGATAAAAATCCTCGGAAAAGAAAAGGAGCTAAGAATATAGATGGTCAAATTGAGGATAATCAAGGAAAATTTATAGCTCCAGGAAGAGCTACCTCATGAAGAGGTATTATCTATAGAAGAGAATAATGAAGTCTCGAAGAGACTGTGCACGAAACATGTGAAAATAATGAGATCTCAATAAATTATGTTATGAATGGAATCAATGGGATCGAAATGACGTCAATATTGATGATGTATTTGCTTATTATATAGCAAATGATGTAATGAATAATAATGAGGATTATAAGCCAACATCTATTAGGGAATGTCAACAAAGAAAGGATTGGCCCCTATGGAAAGATGCCATTAATGCAATTGAATTCTTTGGCAAAACGAAAAGTATTTGGACCGTAGTCCAAACACCTAAAGATATAAAGCAGTTGGATACAAATGGGTATTTGTACGAAAGAGAAATGAAAAAGGTGCAATTGTTAGATATAAAGCACGTCTTGTAGCCCAAGGCTTCACACAAAGACCTGGCATTGATTTTGAAGAAACTTATTCACCAAAAGAGTGGATGCAACTACTTTTCGTTATTTAATCACCTGGCGGTAAATGAAGGTCTTGATCTGCATTTAATGGATGTTGTGGATCGGCCTATTTATATGGATCACTTGATAGTGATATTTATATGAAAGTCCCTGAAGGACTTAAGATACCAAGAGCATCTAATTCAAATTCTCAAGAACAATATTCAATAAAGTTAAATAAGTCTCTATATGGCCTGAAACAATCAGGGCGCATGTGGTATAATTGTCTTCAGAAATATTTGTTGAAAGAAGGGTACAAAAATGACCCTATATGCCCATGTATCTTTATGAAAAGATCAGGAAGAGAATTTTCTATAATTGCTGTTTATGTTGATGATATCAACATTATTGGAACTCCTGAAGAGCTTCAAAAAGCAATTAATTGCTTGAAAAGAGAATTTGAAATGAAAGATTTGGGAAGAACAAAATTTTGTCTTGGATTACAAATTGAGTATTTAAAGAATGGGATATTTGTATATCAAGAAACTTATACAAAGAAGGTCCTAGAGCGTTTTTATATGGATAAGTCACATCCATTATGTACTCCAATGATTGTAAGGTCTTTGAAAGTGGATAGAGATCCATTTCGACCTAGAATAATTAATGAAGAAGGTGAAGAAGATCTACTTGGTCCGTAGTACCATATCTCGGTGCTATTGGAGCACTAATGTATCTTGCTAATCATACACGTCCCGATATATCATTTGTGTAAACTTATTAGCAAGATATAGTTCTTCACCTACTCAAAGGCATTGGAATGGAGTAAAACAAATTTTACGCTACCTCGGAGGCACTATAGATATGGGGTTATATTACTCAAATGTATCCAAGTATGAACCGATTGGTTATCTTGATTTGGATTTTTGTCGATCCACATGATGGTAAATCACAAAAGGCTATCTATTTACATGTGGAGGTACAAAGCTATATCATGGCGATCTATGAAATGAGACTATATCAGCCACATCATCTAATCATGCAGAAATTCTAGCAATGCATGAAACAAGTCGAGAATGTGTATGGTTGAGGTCGGTAATACATCATATACAAACAACTTGTGATTTATCTTCAGGAAAAATGGTTCCAACAGTTCTGTATGAAGATAATACCGCATGTATTGCTCAACTTAAAGAAGGATATATCAAGGGTGATAGAACGAAGCATATTTCACCAAAATTCTTCTTTACTCATGACCTTCAAAAGAATGATGAAATAGATATTCAAAGAAATCGTTCAAGTGAAAATTTAGCATTTGTTTACCAAATCACTTCCAAGTACAATCTTTGAAAAGCTTGTATTTAATATTGGTCTTCGAAGATTCAGAAATTTTAACTGATGTTGTCAAGTGGCAACTAAAAGGAATATGTGTTCAAAAGACATTGAAAGTAATGTTATCATCAGGGGGAGTAAAACTGATGTAATTAAGAGGGGGAGTTAATATACGCGTACTCTTTTTCCCTTATCTAGATTTTGTCCCACCGGGTTTTCCTAGAAAGGTTTTTAATGAGGCAAAGATTAGAAAGTGTATCAATGAATGATGTACTCTTTTCTTTGGCTAGGTTTTTATCCCACCGGGTTTTTCCTAGTTAAAGTTTTTAATGAGGCATATTCATAAATGGACATCCAGAGAGTGTTATGAATATACTAATTATGTGGATGTCCATTGACTCTTGTTCCTCAAATAATATTTACGGATCTTGTTTATACGGAATCACCTTTGTTCATGTATACGTATTTACTATTCACATATACGTATTTACTATTCATGTATACAAGTTACTATTCATGTGGGGCCCACGCGAACTTTCTCTCAAATTCCGTAATGCACGGCGGCGCATACACGGTTTGAATAATTGAGATTTTGGGGAAAATTACAGCTAATGACCCTGTGGAATAATTACACTTAAGGACCCATTTTTCTTCTATAAATAGAGGTCCATTGTAAACATTTTGAATACACTTGAATGAGAACTCTTCTCTCTACTCTCTCTCTCTAGAATTACTCTGCTCTTATTCTTCTTCATTTACCTTAAGTTATCTTTAGTTTTATAACAAATTTGACAATAGGAAACATTAATTAAACTCACAGTTTTTGCATATTCTATGCAACGCCTAGATAAGTATGATCAGAATTCAGAATACGAGAAGACAGGAAATTTGCCAATTGTTCGGTTGCACTCCTACCGTTGATTTGGGTAAGTACTTGGGGTGCCTTTACATCATTCGAGAGTGTCAAAGCGTACTTATCGGCATGTTTTGGATAAGATGGATGCTCGACTGTGTCAAGATGGCAGGCGAAACATTTAGGAAAAATTACATTTACGTCTTGGATAAAAGAAAATACAATAAAATAGTTTCTCAAAATTGTATTTAACTTCCGTGAGACTTTTTTTGGAATAAATTCTAATTGTTAAATGTCCATGGACTTGTCAAGGACACCTATGAACTTGTCAATGTAGTGTTCATAGACTTGTCGGTGGAATTGGAATTTAGACTTAAATGCAATTTTAAGATTTTAAGGGACTATTTTATCATATTTTTTCTTATCGGGGCCTAAATGCAATTTTTCCAAACATTTATCAATGGTAGCTCGGCACACCCTTGTGTCTTCAGTTGTGGCAGCTATACCATCGTACACTATGCAGTCAATGCCACTGCCGGTAGATACGTGTAAGGAGATTGATAAGAAATGTCGGAGTTTCTTGGCGAGGAAGGTTTAACTTGTTGCTTGGGATGATATTTCAAGACGTAAGGAGGAGGGCGGGCTTGGGTTGCGAAGTGCATGCAAGGAAACCGAATACGGCATTCATGATGAAGCTGGGTTGGGGAATAGTGCGCCGTTGCATCTGTTGAGGGACTTGTGCTACTTACCTGTGTTGGATGGGACACGCATGTAACCTAATTTGTTGTTGCTTCATGGAATTCTTGTGCGTGCGATAGAGCTGTCAATCAGGGCCGGCCCGTGAAGGGCCAGGGCTTAACATGGCCCGGAGTAAGAAAAACACATGTTTTTCAAAGCCCAGCCCGAGAGCACCAGGGCCAGGGCCGGCCCGTAGGGCCCGGAAATTACTATTCCAAATTTTAACTATTTTTCCTCCGTGTGTTTCAAAAAAATATAATTAGTAAATTACAACACGAATCATCTAATAAATAAGTACAGTCACTAATTCATAATCAAAAGAAAATTATGTTCACAAATAACTCACATACTAGTAAAACATAAAAAGCATATCACTAAACGACATTAGTACAATGATTATTATTGTCGTCATTTTCGTCACTATCATCAATTTTAACGACATTTGATTGTTCTTCACTTTGAGTAGTAGCCTCTGGCTCATGAGTAAGAATATCATGAAATTCTTCTCCCGCATCATGAACACATCCATAATCTTTATTTGTAACAAATTATAAATCATATCATAAAATTAAAGTATAGTTATTATGTATTTGTAGTTAAATGGATAAACAACTCTATAACAAATACAAAATATATATAAATTAATAAATTTAAAAAGAAAAAAAAAAAAGCTACGGTGAAAAGGGCTCGGCCGGCCTGCGCCCTCCTGGCCGGGCCGTGTAAGCCCGTGGCTGTCGGGCCGGCCCTCCAAGGCTAATTTCAAATATCTCGTCCATTTTTCAAGTCCGGCCCTTGAAGGACTAGGGCTTAAACGGGCAGGCCCGATGGGCCTGGCCCGATGGGCCTGGCCCGTTTTGACGGCTCTAGCGTGGGACTCCTCCTTACAATCTTGCAGAAAGGCATCCGTTCTCGAGCTCTTGCCCCCGGGTGCTAAGTAAGCTTGGGCTTAGTTGGATTCTTGCATTCGGGCCGACCACGTGACACACTTTGTACTTGCCCCCATCCTTCTTATTTTGGTGGTCCTTATAATGTGTGGGATTTCAATTTGATCGATGGTGGGGTGCGTAGCTAGTGGTTCTTGGATATCCTGTAAACTAGGGGCGGACCCAGAAAAATAGTGAAGGGGGTATCATTAGTGGGGGGATGCAGCCATGCAAGGGTTCGGGGGCAGCGCTCTCGAAATTTTTTTTTGAGGAAATTTTTAAATGCATTAAAAAACAAAAGAATATAAACAAGACAAAAATATCAAAAAAAATATTCATGAAACAAGTGAATATTGATGATGTAATAAGAAAGGCAATTATTTTAAAACTTGTCATTTAGAAAAGTAAGGCTAAGTATTGTTAGAAATGCAGCTATATAAATTACAATGAAGGGTGGGCATTCAATAAGTGTTCAAGTACATATATTTTAATAACAAAAGTATATTACAATAAAAATAATTACAATGTCATCCTTCTAGGCTTTATTTTTTAGAATTCCATCATAATTGCCTAATTATCAATGCTATCAAATACATTTTTTTCAATATAAGGCACTAGACAATCATTCAACTATTCATCTTACATTTACGAAGTGCAATCTTGATGTATTAAGAGTAGATACTAAACAATCATACAATCATTTAAACATGTATTAGTTTTTTTTTTTTTTAAGTTTCCCAAATTCAAGGGGACACTTGTCCCCCTTCTCTACTACCTCAGTCCGCCACTGCTGTAAACGATATACTCATCAAATCCACATCCGTCATTATGGGTCAGATTACTACATGAAAAGTACGATATTATTCCAAATATGGAAGGGTATTAGGCGTGCATGATGGTTGTAGAGGTCAGTTTTGGAAGACGCATGTCTGCCTAACTACTCATGCGTTGGTGGATATTTGATGATTTTGGATTCCTTCTCTGCGTCACGTGGTTGGAATTTCGATAGGTTAGGGGGTGCACTCCCAAACTCCATTTTCATGTTTAGAATTGGAAGAGGAACAAGTCTCCAATGGACTGTTATATGGCGACTTAAAGAATATCATGAAAGTTCATTAATTGAGAATTGATTGAACTTCCACCGGCCAACAATATCCACATATCAATCTTATCATAAGTTACGTTGTCCAAGAAATCATTGCTTATTAATTACTGTTACATTAAAATATTTATATTTATTCTTTTTCTTAAAACTTAATTGTCTAACTGATATATTTTCTTTGATCTTTAATATAAAATTTAGTTAGCTTTTCTTTTTGGAGAGATTAAGAAACCTAAATTAATTAATTAATTATAATATTTATGTAGTATGTATGTCAGTTTATTAGTCACACAAATTAATTTTAAAGAAAACCATAAATATGAATACTTTAAAGTTGTTTATTTAGCTTCATGAATTTCTCTAAAAAAGTCAACTTGTTTTATATTAAGGAGTGGAGGGAGTATAATCTATTGATACACCACATATATTATGATTAAATAATTTATTTAGCTTTTTCAAATTGCTAAAAAAAAGTCAACTAACTCTTATATTAAGAATTGAAAGTAGTATTTTCTAATTTTACTCTTGTTTAATTCTTGTTGGAAAAAACATTGAGAGAGAAATGAGAATAATTTGTAAATGTAAGGAGAGTTAGAGAGAGAGTTTTCATAAGAGTACATTTGAAAAATTTATCAATTTAAGACATTTTTAATAATTTTAAGTGTCATTTAGTACTCCGTATATATGAATAAGTTCAAATGTACGTATAATGAGCACGAGACTTGTTATGGACCAATATATTGGGTCAGGCAGGTTCCCGGCCCAGTAAGGGAACCCGCGGTGAAACCCCCCTTTTTTACCCAGGTAAATGGGGAACCAGGTAAATGGGCTTACCACTACTCCATCGTGTCCGATATGTGCGTAACCGTACGCGTAGTGGAGCGTAGACCGGAGAACGTGGGAAGTGCATGATGGCCGAGCGATGGAAGCATTTGCATGGGAGTGAAACCCTAGTAATCCCTATAAATAAGAGATTACCCACTGGTGCTCTCTCGGACTCTCTCTATTTCCATTGTTTATTATTCACCACACCGCACACACCCCCCCCTGGGCGAAACGTCTTACCTGTGTTGCATTGTGATCTGAGCTCTCTCGACGATATCTTCCTCATAGATATTATCGAGCTAGTGCCTTTCATTGACACTCGACCAGTGAAAGACTCGTTGATCAAACATTAATCATTCCTAACTCATTGAAGCTAGACATCTGTGTTCTATAAGTTCTATAATTTTAATAATTTTAAGTGTCATTTAGTACTCCGTATATATGAATAAATTCAAATGTATGAGCACGAGCCTGGTATTCTAATGGGCTTGAAGATATTTCTTCATATATGCACTGAACCCAAAGATTCATGCATGCAAGCTTTTGGAACTTGGAAGCATAAGAGGCGATACGAGTAATATTTAATTACACCTCTAATTTCGAGCATTCATTGGTAACACCCATTTTTATTTACTATAAATACCCGTTTGATTGAATCATCATAATCGTACGTTACAACTTACAATACCTCTCCGAAAGAAGTTAATTGAAGTCATATCTATACTAGTCCAACATCTGAAAAATTGACGGCAATGGACAACGTGGAGATCCTCGAAAACGGTGGTGGCAGTGGAGGCAAAGGAGGGGAACGACGCAAGGAAACATCGAGGGGGTGGTGGCCGAAGGTGCTATACGGTAGCAGTGCCGGTAAAGATACGGTCTGCGGAGGTTATCAGAAACCACCGGTTGGCAGTGGAGGACGTTACGAGAAACCACCAGGGGGTGGCTGATGCATACATGTTACGTTATAAGCATATAGCTAAAGGGTAACAAGTACACGTATAGGGCTATATGTATCGTAGTGTGAGAAATTAGAAGTCTTTAATTAGTGATATGTAAAATGAATTTGTTTTTGTTGCTATGTTGTTTATATCAATATTAATATAATATAATAAATTTCTTGTTCATTTGCACACACGCTGCTTTTGTCTTCACCTAGCATTTCGAGAATAGTGGTGCAGATATAGACAGATGAGAAAACATGATCCTGTTCCAGAAAAAAGTTCTTTTGGGGAGCAATAACACACTAGTCTGATTGAAGGTATTTATCTTTATAGACTTTAAGAATTAAAGAAGCAAAGAAACATAGGTCGAACTGAAGACTAAATAATTGAAATAAATTTATAGAAAGTCTAATTGTTAATGGAATCACGCCACAGTATATTCAGTAACATAGCAACATATGATTACAGATTGTGTGATTTTAAAGAGGATCATTTTTATAGTTTTTGTTTCAAAAAATAAGTTGTTTTTATCCTTTATTCTGTCAGACACAAAACTTGTCTAATTCTAGATTTTGGCTTAAAAAAATACACTCATACTCTAATGGTAAAAATTACCATAAAAAAGGATAATATATGGATACTGATGAAAAAAGATAAAGGTATTATACTTTTATGAAATTTTATAAATGAATAATTATGTGTTACCTTTATCTTAAGGCAACTAAAAATAACTAGTGTGTTGAAGACACATAGATTAATATACAATTATTTCTCATTATATAGTTTATTTGGGATAATTAGTTGAAGTGGCTCCCTTTTCTCCAGACCAGAACCTTATCCCAGCTGGATGGCAAGTTTTCTCTCCCGGCCAAAAAGATTGGTTCATTCTCTTAGTTGGTCTCAAGCTATAGATTTGTTGACACAAAAAATTGCTCATTTCTAACAAATGAGTTTATTTTCTTGTTTCAAGTCAGTAATTCTTCTTGTGTGTCGTAATCCTAAAGAACAATTTTTTTTTTTAATTCCATTAGTTTGTGTAATCGTGTATGGCATCATTCACCAAATGGATAGGAACTCACATATATACATGATTTATGGGGATTAAACTTGCAACCTCACACTTAAAAAAGATTTAGGGAGATGTTATTAGGCCAAAAGGCTCCGATTATATTAAAGGCAATTGATTTCTTATTAAAAAAAATCATTTTTAAAAAAAAATTATGACTTTGTTTATTTAACAATTTTATAGTATATTTCCTCTTTTCAAATATAAGATGTAATTGCCCGTGCATGTTAGTCTAGGGCTGTTTGGTACACGGGGAGGAAGAAAAACAATTGTGTTGGATTTAAAAATATTAGAAAAGTTGGATTATAATTTTTTAATTAATTTTTGTTATTCTTTTATATATCTTACATCTTCTCTTTATTAAAATTTTATAACCCCACTTTTTCAAAAATAAAAAATAAAAAATCCAGCTCATAAAAATTTCCCCTCCCCTCCAAGTCCCTTGTACCCATGATTAATTATTAATTTAAATCAAAGTAATTTTGATATATATACTTCCAAGATTATTTTAGATTTTAGATTAAAAAAAATTATAACTCATCTAGTTGCGTATGCAATTGCATCAAGGAGGTTGAGTGCAGTTTCCTTTCTATTCCCAGAGGTACGTGTCATCCACGTAATTGCCTCAATGCTCTTTCTTTGGCCGCTTGATGATAGTTCAGCCGCACCCCATACTCTCTGTACATGTCAGCTCTCCCTCAAACCATCCACTTGTGTTTCTTTTCTTTTCATTATATTCCTCTCCAAGAGACATGAATCCTACTTCATCCAAGCACACCTCTCCTCAACGACCCTTTCTTCTCCGAAATCCCCACCCCTTGCTCCCCCACAACACTTCCTCTTTCCTCTTCAAGCCTTTAACTTCACCACCAAAGTCATCGTTTACCATTCTTAGGATTAATTAACAACTCCAAACTCACACACCCATTTGCCACTCTATCCTCTTTCGCCGAAGATGAAGGTGAAGAGAAGCAAAAATAAGAGATTCAACTTAATGGGAAACATCAGGTGATCCATGACGGCAACATTTCTCTTTAACATATCTCTGGTAGATCCTCCACCTTCAGAGCCTTCGGCATCATCCACTCCTGCAATGAGTTATGCCAGCTAGCGGCATCCAACAAGTAGAGGTCGTGATTGCTGGCGTACATGAATCGCTATCCCTCTTCACGATTATAGTACTTGGCCTTGATGTGTTAAGGCTAGTCATGGAAGGCTTTGATAACTTGGAAGAATCCCAATGTTTTTGTCGCTTCCTTGATCTTTTGCACAATGTTAGGTTTATGGGTTTGAAAGGATCTATAAAAAAGGTTGATGATAGGGATGGCGAAATCTGTAAGGGAGGAGAATTGGAGGCTGAAAAGGGCATGGAGGTCTGTGGAAGAGTTGTGGAGAGTGGTGGTGATGAGGGTCATGAAGGAAGGAGAGGGAGAGGGAGAGGCGAATAGAGAGAAATTTGACCATGGATGCAAAGGGAGAGAGAAGCATAAAGGAGGTAGACAAGAAGGCCAATTTTGTAATTTCAATATGACTTCAAAAAAGACAAATGAGGTACCTATACTTCAGTGTGGCATTATAAATATTGAGAACATCTCTTTGTCTTTTCTTATCTTTAAAGTTTTTATGTGGGATTTTCTCTAATTATTATGCATTATGCATATGTAATTGCCTTCCTCCCATTATTTATACCAAAACTAATCTTGTATACGTGAAAATAACATGAAAAAACTACTAAAAAATCTTCATTAATTAATCCTAATGGCAAGGGATTCAATTTCTCTCATAAGCTATATTCTCATCATCTCTCATAAGTTCTCAATCTTGGTCGTCTATTCGATCTAACTGCTCAAATAAAGCCACATCATCTAGCTTTAAATAAAATTGAATCTAAATGTTGGCTTAGTTGTAGGACCTTGTTTAGAGGTAGTTTCTTCAGTTTCCTCGCTTGGCCAATGAATTTGACCGGCCTTTTGCCACCGCCTCTGCTTTCGTCCATACTATATTTCCTCCTTCTTTCTCCTTTTTCTTGGTCTCCTCACTTGCTCCCTCTTGTTCTTATTATACCCTCATTTAACTCAGCAAAAGCAAAAAACACAAAAAAAAAAATCGACCTACCACGATCGTTGAAGCCAATTCATGATCAATCTAGTCGTCAGAGAAAACATGGCCGAATCACCCTCTCCGACACCTAAGCAACCCTTACCAGAATATGATGATTCACACTACTAGTGATACCACTGCAACAAGTATGTGTCCGTAGAGACGCATCTTGAGGGCCCAGACATTCTCTACCACGAGTGCAAGCATGGGTTTGTCAAATTGATTCCTTCGTTGTCTTTGGCTTTGCTCTCCACGAATTCTAATCTGATTGATGACCCTCATTTTGAATCACAATTTGTGCGTGTACTTTGACTACTTGAGTGTCAACGCGTGATGAAGATGCATTTGTGATTTTTCGCCGTCGGAGATTGTCGTCAAGGGAGAGAATCATCACAACATATATACTTTGCTTTTGGGTTTGTGTTCATTTCTTCCTTAATCGTATCTACCTGTTTCTATCTCTATATTGTGTATCTGTCATATGAGAAAGCTTCTAGGTTTCTATTTGGGCATTTTTTTTTAATAAGATCATCATTTGTTTGCTAGGAACAGTAATGTATGTTCTTCCTTCTCTGATTCTTTTGTTCCCTTATTGAGATTACCTCTTATTATTATTATTATCTTACTTGCACCAAGTCTGGAGACACCTATAAGGAAAAAGAGGATTGAAGATCGTGTTTTTGCTACTGATACAAAGGGTTATTTAATGGCTTTAATTTGCTTATATACTAATTTTCTAATGTAGTTTATTTTTTTGTACAAAGCTAGAAATACAATAAACTGCTTACATTCTAATTTTTCATTGCAATTTCATTTGATGGCTTTACTTATGCCAGTAAAAGCTTTAGCCTAAGGCAAAAGCTTTTTGCTCCCTAATTCACTGCATGTTGATTTGTGTCTATTCTAGCCTCATTATTTTAGCAAATTCTTTTTATTAGATTTGTTTCTACCAAGTCTATGATGTATTTTCTCCCTTTTCTGCGATTGGAGACATTACCAAGTTCCATTTCTTAACTTGTTTTTTTTTCTTATCTATAACTTCTTCTGCAAGGCCTACATTCTTCTTTGATTTGTTTCTATTCTAGCCTCATTCTATTGTTTCATTGCTACCTAATGCGCATATTTTTACAAACACATCAGCAAAAGTTTAAAAAAAACAACATTTTCTTGTGGATATTGATCAAGTAGTCCAACATAGGTATGGACTCCAAATGTGGTCACTTTGTAGAAGGCCTTGTTGAAAGTAATGCAATATGTATTGCTGTTGATTCATGCTTATGCTCAAGAAAAACTTTGGCCTTATATTTCCTTACCTTTGTATGCATTTTTCTAAAGATAGAATATCACCTAGAGGGGGGGTGAATAGGTGATTTCAAAAATTCTTTTTGTAAACTCAAACGAAGACAAGTAAAAGCGAAATGAGAAATGACGAGGAGATGTAAGGTAGACACAGACGGTTTATCTGGTTCGGTCCAAAATCAGCGACCTACGTCCGGTCCCGAACACCTTGGATTCCACTATCTTTCAAGAACAATTACACACTCTGTAAACGAAGGATGATCCTCTCACTTTCAAACTCCACTCCCCCTTACAAGTTGTAATTGATACACCCTCCCTTAAGGTTCCTCAACCTTAAGATTCAACTGATAATGAAGTAAATGTTTTTGAACTCCTCACGAGTAGATAAAGTATTAAACACTGAAGTACAAATTAATGAAACAGTTGAAACAGAATAGTATTAACTCGAATTAATTGCACAACGTTTTGGTATGTGAAGATTTGAGTGCTTCTGGCTTTTATAGATGATAGCAATTAATGCCCGTTGGAAGAAAAACTCAAAGAGCCATTGAGAGTAATAAATATATCCGTTGCTTTGTTTCCTCGTAATCTTCCGAGGTTGGTGAATGTACCCTATTGACATTCTTTGTTTGATTTGTCCGTTGAGACTCAGATAGATTAATAGCTGGAAATATTTTGAAATGCTTTGAGTGGCTCAGATATCCATATTCTTCTTTCGTGCTTTGTCTCTGTTTTGCGTTAAATGCGTCTGACACAATTTTGCTTTATGAAAATTTGACATTTAAAACATCTTAAACATATCTGAAAAGCACTAGCAAACTGATTAAACTTGGTTAGAAAAAGTATAAATCAATAATAATAAACACCCAAAGTATAATCAATGATTTACAGATTGCGACAGCGAACGTGTTAAATGGCAACAGACATTCTCGAGAATTGTTCATATGGTTCTCAAGAATAGTAGAGTAAGCAGGTTGATCTAGAAGTTGAGTGTCGCTGATACTCGAGAATTGTGATTATGGTTCTCGGGAATTCAAAGCACAGATTGTTATATATATGGAAGATGTTTGGGCATTCTTGAGAGTTGATGGGTTCATACTCGAGAATCACTCTTTAATATCATATTGTTGATGCATGATACTTGAACGTATCTTGACCATTCTCGAGAATCGCTAAATGATTCTCGAGAACCATTCTCGAGAATCACTCGAGAGACATTTCTTCAGAAGGCATCAGGTGAAGTGATTGACCATTCTCGAGAATCCTTTAACTGATTCTCGAGAACCATTCTCGAGAATTGATTCTCAATTCTCGAGAATCACTTGAAAAACAAGGTTTAAGACTTTACGCAATGTGATCGCTTAATGTGATAGAATAATCATTCTCGAGAATCTACTATCCATTCTCGAGAATCCGTTGTTCAGAAGGTTTTGTAATGGTAACTTAACTGCCTTAACTGCCATTCTCGAGAATTCTTAAGTCAATTCTTGAGAATCACTTCCTGAACATATGAAAACCAGATTTCAACATTTTTCAAAACTTGGACTTTTGTTATCATCAAAACATTATGAGCTAACATTTTCCTTGTTTCATTTTTGTCAAAATTCACTCTAATGGTTAAGATGTTGCAGTCCTTTGTCAGAATTCACTCTAATGGTACTTTGTGTTTGAAGTGCACCATTCCATGCTTTGCTTCTCCTATTTCTTTGATAACTGTTGTACATATGTTTTGCCATTTTGCTGCCTTCATAATAAAAATTGTGAGATCTGTCTGTATGGTGGATTTTTTCCTTCTTGACTTTAGGAAATTGGTGACTTGTACAAACTTGATCAAGACATAGAGAATGCCTCTTTATATTTTGATAGGGCTACTGAATTTTTCATACTTATGGATGCAACAACTTTTGCCAACTAGTGCAAATTGAAAGTTGCATAGTTTTCTGCTCAACTTCAACAATGAAAACTTTTTTGCCTATTTTTACACTAAGCCAATTTCTGATTGTTGCCATACTAAACAAAATACAGTTTTCTATCATATTGAACAATAGCCAATTTAATTACACAAAAGGAAATCAAATGCTCAAGAAAATGAGAGATATTTCATATTTTCATGGATGTTTTTTGTTTGAGCTGAGTATCAAAAAAAAGTTCAACTATATTGAATGTCTAAACTGTTGGATATTGAATTGTCATTTTAGGTATCTGCTTATTAATCCTTCATGTGGATGAATACTAGTTAAGCTATAGAAGATAGACCTTCACCTACTTGGAATTGACTGGACATTGTTGAAGTTGTTATAGAAGATGGACCTTCACCTAATAAGAATAAAGAAGATAGAAAAGCAATGTTATTGTTAGTATAGGGTTATAAAAAAGAATTCTAATGTAATATTTTTTATATAACAAAGAGTTTATTAGAAAATAACAGTTGTATTTAGCATCATGATGTAATATACACATTGATTTGAATAAAGTTGACATTCTCTCATAACTTGTGCTTATGCCTATCTTTGCTTTTCTATACTTGACAACAAAAACTCTTCTTCCATTACTTCCAATGATGGCGTTGAACAATCTAAGGGAGCCTATAAATCATCACAAACAAAAAGTATGAATATTATTAACATGAAAAGGCATTATACAAAAATTTGTCTTGTTGATACCCCACTAACTGAACAAGACACAAAGGACATATAATGTTTTTTTTAGGGAAGGGTACTCACCATCAATATACTAGAAAATGACTGCACTTGAGGTAATGCTTGCAATGTTGTAGGTACAAAACATGAAATTAGAGCATTTGATTCCACACTTCTTACCTTGGACTTGTTTATCTTTCCTACACACTCTTGCGAACCCCTAAATCTTTTTTTGTCTCTTAGTTCCATCTCTCTTTTGAATGCCCTTGGGTTGTTCATCCTTTGACTCTATCTTCTTTTTTTCTTGGGTGCTCCATTTTGCCTTACATCCATCTTCTTCCTTTTTGTCTTCATCTTTTGATTTTCTTAGTGATGAATGGAAGTTTCTTGCTTCTTTATGAAGTTGTATTATAGAGTTGCAAACAAGGGAAGAAGTCTCTAGACGGTCATACATTTCAACTGCTGATGTAATCATCAAATGACATAATTGTCGGTATATTTGAGTGCTTTGAAGCTTAGGATCCGCTTGTATTTCATTTCCTCTAATATCATGTATCACACCCTTTCTAGCATCTTTAGTCCAACTTTTCAAAATATATTTTCTGATAGTTTCCTCACTTCATTCACCTCATATATTTTTAAAGCATGACTATTGGAAATTATGTCCTAGAGGCAAGTCATTGTACTTTAAACATTAATGTTATTTAAAGTATTCTCCATTTAGTTATCATTTCATTTGCATGTGTATAGTGATAACTGTATCCTTAGATATATCTTATAGATTATCCTAAATGTCCTTGATCGGTCATCTACGCGGGAGCGAAGATGAAATAAGACCAGTATGACTTTGATGAGGTATGGAGATCTGAATCAAAGTCATATGCACTTGTAAGAGTACAAGGTGCTGGACCAACCCATTATGAGAAAGCTGCATGGATTAAGTTATAATTTTTTCTCATGTATAACCGCGTCATAATGCCCTTTGACTTGAGATCATCATGGATTCCTACATGAGAGTCGTTGATCTTTGACCTAGTCAAAAGTCACCTTTGATCGGGTGATGATAAAGGCTTGGATCGGCATCAGTGGTTTACATGTAGAGGAATGTGAATGGTTAAGATGGAACTTGTCCCTCACATTTATAGAGATATGATATTAGGCCCCTCGATGAGTGAGTCTGAGATATGTATGGTCATACTACGATGGAAAAGAGTTTCCATTTCAACTGTTAGAGTACTCAAGAATCGAAAAAGTAATGGTCAGGAATAGGAGGTTGACATTATCTATGCCTCTTCCTTGACCAAATTATCATGTGACAAAAGGGATGTGACATGATGTATGATAGATTGTATCGTATTATCGATTCTCATATGAATTGGGTAGTCGCAATGTCTTGCTAGAGGCCGCTTGCGACTTGTCGACGGGTGTTATTATTGGCCCATCGCCAATCTCATGGGCCCGTAGAGTCACACAAGAATAGCCCAACACGAGCAAAAGTGTCCGATTCATTAAATCTTATAAATGTCTAAGATTTAATGAATACATCATTTAATCTAGGATGAATATATATATATATATATATATATTATTAAATTTGAAAATAATATAATAATATTATTTAATATAGATTATAATATTATTATATAATATTTGTTTTATATTTAATTTATTTGATAAATTAAATATCTAAAACAAATAGAGATATTGTATCTCGATTTAATTAAATAAATAGATATCATATCTTAGATTTAATTTATAAAGATAAATTAAATCAGCAGGCTTTTAATTTGGATTAAATAAATATATTAGATTAGATCTGTTGAACAAATTTAATTAATATATTATTTTAATCCAAATTCAAATTTCAAGATTAATTAGATTAATTTTAAATATTTTAATACGGCTCATTAGGGTTTTAGAAACTCTATAAGAGATATTGATCTAGTCGTATTAAAAAAGAACGAACAAACTTACGAGCCGCAAAAAAAAAAAAAAAAAAACCCTAGACAAGAGACGTGAGACGCAAAGCTTGAAGGTGCTAGCACGTTGTCGTATGTCTTGGAGTGCTGTTCGGTGTGGATACTGGTAGAGGGAGTGGATTCGCAGAGTTGGCTCCTGTTGATCGAGTAGGATGCACACGAGTTCAAATTGAACGAGACGCTCACGAACTGGAAAGGTACGGTTCTTATCTAACCCGAGTTAAACGCCGTTGATAGATCCTCCTATGGGATTCATAAGTTTAATGGATGAAATCCTTCCGCTACGGATCCCAACAATGACAACATAATATCCCAATAGATTGAAAACGCCTGCAACTTCACCATACATAATCATCCTTCGGATCAAATATCAATGTCCAGTTTTTGTCTTCATGAACCATAGTTCCAATATAAGGGAACAATAAACCTTTATCATCTCGAGAGGAAATACATGAAGTGAAAAAAGATCCAATTGCTCTTGGAACAATTCTAATACTGAAGCGGTGTAAATCTCTGCAACTTGTTGTAGTATAGGTGAACTTTGGACTATCATCGTGGTTTTTTTCTCCCTTGCTCCATACTCACATTTCATCTCATTATACCTCTTATCTGCAACAACTTGCTCAAGCCTTTTGAATAATTCATCAATATTAATACTTGAGTTTGTAATACTCTTAATATCGGCATTAACACTTTCATTTATTTGTGCGTTATGCAGACCAGGAGTAATAGAGTACTTCATATAACACCATGCCCATTTCTCTTTGATTTCATATATGGACTTCAACCATGAGTTGTCCTCTAAATTGAATGATGATATTAGAGACGAGATGCTTATTCAAATTGTGATTTGTCTTCAATAGCAAACATTTACTTGTTGAAATCACGCAAAAAATGCGAACCACCCTTCATCTTATTCCCTAGATGTTTTATTCCATTTTTCTCAATATGCCATGTGCATAATGCATGCTTCCTTCTAGCATAACCTCATGTAGTACTCTTGCCATTGCTTGATATTGGTCAGTAAAAACTATTGCTGGTCTCTTTTGCTTGTTTGCTTTCAAAAACGTTTCTAACAACCACTTGAATGATTCTATGTTTTCATCATATAACAAAGATGCACCAAAAATTACAATTCCTCATGATGATTGAGTCCTGAGAATATGGAAAGAGGCCTATGATTATTGTTTGTGCAGTATGTGGTGTCTAATGGAATTACATCCCTAAAATAAGTATAATCTACAAGCATATGAGAATCAGCCCAAAAATATTTGTAATTTGATTTTCCATATCAAGTTGGTATGAATGATAAAATGAAGGGTTCTTAGTAATTTGTTCTTCAACATAATTCAACAACCATCCAACTTCGTCATTCTTCATGCTTTTTCTTCATTTAGCTTTTAAATAATTTTTCATATCAACTTGAGTGAAGCCAAGATTAGCTCATCCACCTGCTTGCTTACTTATAAGATCAAAAGTTGCCTTCTATTTTAGTTCATCATCCCTTGCCAAATCAATCTCATCTAGTTGTGCATCACATATTTTTTTTGTTGAGACCTCATCATATGTATTGTTTCTTTGAGATGCAATGGGTGGTTATGCTTTTCTGCAAAGCTGGTGATCTTGAATTTAACTTCCAATAAATTCCAGCTTTCCATTCAGTTCTAGTCTAAGGATGATGGTTGGTGGTCAGTGTGTATCTTTTATCCGATCTTTGTTTTCCTCTTTTGAACACAAATATCTATAGGAAACAATTGTCTCCTTATCTTACTTACTCTTTGTCGCCCATTTTTTTCTTGTACTAAAACCTACTTTACAAGCATATTCATTTCAGAACCTCCATGCTTCCTTTAGATTATCAAATTTTTTTCCCGATCTAGGAGTCAAATCAACTCCATAGATTGAAACCTACAAAATAATGCAATGCAACACATAAAACATAAAATGATGTGAAAAATATGTGTTAGTTCTCTGTGTGTTTTGATGATAACTGACAATTGTAAACACGAGTTGAAGTTTGTCTTTGTTAGGTTGAAAAACTTACTGTCAAAGGCAAACTCGAGTATTGGTCTCAATACTAGAGTATTGACTTGACAGATATTAGCTCAATTTTATTAAACAAAGCAATACTCGAGTATTCCTTTGGATACTCAAGTATTGAACTTACAGAGAGCACTCCAAGTTTTTCACCCTGAGCCAAACTCGAGTATTGGTTTGAATACTCGAGTATGCATCATACAGAGACTCTCTCAATATTTCCTAAAGATTTCAAAACTCAAGTATTTGTTTTGAATACTCAAGTATTGATCTTACAAAGATTCACCCAAGTTTTCAACTTGAGAATACTCGAGTATTGGTTGGAATACTCGAGTATCGGATTGACAGAAAACATACAAGTTTTTCACATATCTTTCAAAACTCAAGTATCCATTACAATACTCAAGTATATATTGGTGTTACAGAGAGTCACCAAAAAGTTTCAACTTGTGAATACTCAAGTATTGGTATAAATACTCGAGTATGGGATTACCATAAAGTTTTCAAACTTTACACATGTCTTTGAAAACTCAAGTATTGACTTGACAAAGATTTCTCAAAGTTCTCAAATTCTCTGAATACTCGAGTATGGGTTTGAACACTCGAGTATCTGACTGACAGAAAGTTTTCAAGTTTTATACAATGATTTGAATACTCAAGTATCATTTTGAAAACTCAAATATTGACTTGGCAGTGACTTTCCAAAGCTCTTCAAGATCTCTGAATACTCGAGTATTGAGTTGGAAACTCGAGTATCGGGCATACAGAGAGCTTTGCTCTTTTTCCAATGATTTGAAAACTCAAGTATTGAAATGGAAACTCTAGTATTGAGGTTTTGGACTTAAACTGATTTTCATATCAAAAGTTCAAAACTCGAGTATGGATTTCCATACTCGAGTATTGCTCCTATTTCAAAGATATAGTCCAAAGCTTAAATCACGACATTCCTCTCTGGAAGGGAATACTCGAGTATCTTCTTGGATACTCAAGTATTTATATAAGTGCACAGTGCTAAACTCGAGTATTGAAGAACATACTCGAGTATAGGTCACATGGCTTGAAAATTAAATGACGAATGTGTGAAATCTTCTTGTTTAATCTCAATACTTCTCCTCTACATCCACTACTATTCTTAACTATGTTTAATGAGTTTGTTAGTGAGTTTCAGATTGTTTAGAGGACATTAAATGAAGATTTAAACAAAAGCAAAAAACAATGTCAGAACATTAAATGCAAAGTCCAAAAACTTGCATCCTTTTTAGCCATCATTCTCTACACGTTTGCAAAAGGATTAATGTCTGCTTTCCCTAAACAGTACTTGCTCTTCCAACGGATCTATTACAAGGAAAGTTAACACTAATCCTCTGGACAAAAGGAATTAACTGAAGAGTAGAGAGAGAAGACACCAAAGTGCCTCTAACAGCTAGATTAGTGCACCAACGGTCATAATGGAGTTAGGAACGGATCTTTAATGCTCTCTTAGTATAAATAGAGCAACATTCAAGTCTTCTCAACTAACACACTTGCTGGAAACGAATTGCATTCAAGTTTTCCAACTACTCTTTCAGTTTTCACTTGTAAAGTATCTTTTGATACATTGATCTTCAGTGTTTATATTTATCCACTCTTAGAGAGAGTTCATTTATTGTGAATCATTTCATTGTATGAATCTCAAGTCAGGGGACTTGGAGATTGGGATATTGATTGCAACTTGTAAGGGGGAGTAAGTTCTAGTGAGAGAATTACTCTTGAGTTACGAGTGTGTAATCAATCGTGATAGTGAAATCCCGAGTGTCGGAGACTAGACGTAGGTCAAGAAGTTGGACCGAACCAGTATAACCCTCTTGTGTTTTGCTACTCTTCCCTATCCTCTGTCCAGCTCTGTTTTAGTGTTCGAAAACAGAGCAATTTCGAAAGAATTATTAAAATCCCCAATTCACCCCCTCTTGGTGATTAAGCTCCACTTTCAATATGAATTAAGGAAGTAAACTTTTAAAAAAAAAAATCATCAAAACAAAAAATATATTTATACATATACTGATCCTATTCCTAATTGTTTACTATTAAATTATAACGCCCCACATGGCTCATTTTATAGTAATATATAAAGCTATGCCATGTATTGATATATAAGATATTGTGGCGGAAAGAATGGTGTAATAGATTGTAAATTTGCATGGTAAAATCTGCTTGCTCTGCTTCTCCTACCCAACCCAACTAATAGGGACAAAAACAAAACGGTGGGGGCCTTATATGCTTGTAATTTTGTTTAAAACGAGTCCTAATGTATTCTGTTGAATCATTAGATAGCATTTTCCTCCTCTATTTTTGTTTTTTTTGGTAATGTTTTTTGTTCCAATTTTATATTAGGCAATGAAGATATTAGCCAATCAAGGAAAGGAAACAAGTTTATGTTAGATAGATGTAATCTTTTTATGAAAAAAGAGATTAGCTATGAAATCATCCAAAAGATGTAATCTTTTGGGTTAAGGTGCAAAAATGTACATATGCTTTACCCTTAGAAGCACCCAACACCAAATTTTTTTTTTTGGTGCAAAAATGCACACGAACTTTCTCAAATGAAGCAAAAATAGCATCTCCGTTAACCACCTTAAGCATCCGTTACTTGTTTGGTTTATGGGCCCTACAATTATCCACATGTCATCTTTTTCTCCCACACGCGCCTAACTCCTTTTTGTCCTTCTCCTTCCTCACACCTCCTTCTTTCAAACTTTTCTCTCTCTTTCTGAAACCTTTTCGTTTCCACCACTTCTTTTTCTTACTTTTGTGAATTTCATTCTTTGGTTTTTCTTTTCTTGTTCTTCAACATGCCACTTCCATGGAAGAAGAACAAGATCACTCGAATCTCTCAAATCGTCGCCGATCTTCAGACTCCCAAACATGGCGGCTCTCTTGTTGTTGAAACTAGTTTCCCTACTTCCCTCATTGACCTTATCGTCAAGAATTGAAGCCATTTTCAGAAGCGGAACTCTAAGAAACACCTCTCGTTGGAAATCTATGATTCTCAATCTCTACTTCCAGCTCCTCCACCTTCGTTGTCAAGTCTAGCTACTAGCTTGAAGGTTTCTCCCATCAGATTCGTTGATGAAACCATTCGTGAAGATATTCATGGAGGTCTGTATTCTATACCGGTCGCTAAAGTCTTGAGGTGATCCATTGGATACCACCGACAACACCTTCGAATTCAACGAATATCGTGAAGGTTTCTATTGAGACATCCAACTCAGAGCTTTGGCCAAGCTCGCTGATTCAAAAAGATGTTGATAAACGCATCACCGGCGTCGGTGATTTGGTTTGGATTCTTAATTTGGTTTGGAAAGCCAAGCCAAATATGGTTATGGCTACAATTTTGAATACGGTTGCGATGGTGTTTTTAATCTTGTGGGTCAGAAGCTCACTGTTGGGACTATTTTGACCGCATTTTCTTTATTATTTTTTGAATTTGTTGGGAAACATGTGGCTTCTTGCTTGAATCTGAAGCCATGTTGGAGTGCAAAGAAGGAATCCAGATCTCTAATCTCAAAAGTTACATGTTCATTTTGGTTTCAAGCAAAGAAAATGCAAAATTATACAGTTTTAGAGCAAAAATCAATGGTTCTTGCTTGAAGGGGCCGCCAATGAATTGTGCTATGCTTCTTCGTCAATTGAAGAAATCAAGGTAGTTCAGGCCACAGAGGTTGAGATAGATATACATAGTGATCCATTGGATGCCACTGACAACGCTTCGAATTCACCAAAAAGATGTCAAGGAAACAAAGATGACATGACTAGGTCCTAACTTATTATGTAGTTTAGGGTCAACCTAGGTCATTCTCCTAAGGAGCAAGCTGTGGGTTTTCTTTAGGTTGAATTTAGGTGATGAAAAATGCAATGGAATGGAATTGGACCTAAACTAGAATGCAAGACACTACTACCTATATGCAATTAATTAACTAAATACAAGATGAAAATTGAGTCTAAAACCTAAATGAAAATGAAACTAATCTATATGAATTTGAATGAAATTCTTGGGGGGTTTTGTTATGAGAGAATAGTTAAAATTCTAAGAAGAAAATTGATTAAAATCAAATCAAATAAGAAATATCTAGTTCAGTTATGAGAAAGGAGGGGATAACTTAGGATGCACATGGAGTAAACTTTCTTAGCCCAAATCAATTAATTAGACCAAAGGGAGATTAGTGAAAGATTGGGATTAATGAATTTAATTATCTAATTGAAGCATGGGAAACCCTCAAGTTCAATAACACTTAATCCACTAGAAAACTCATAATGGAATGAACGCTAGTTAATTAAACTCATTAAAACCAATTAAAATAGTTTCAAGATAGTTTGGGAATTATGTTCACAATTGCCTAATTAAATAACTAGACAATTAACCAACCTAATTAAACAACCAAGAGGATAAACCTAAATTGGCAATTAAATCAATAATGAAAACTTAATTATCAATATAATTGACAATCAAACAGTTTGCAAGCAAAAATCCCAGCAAATATCTTAGCAAATTCAAATCCAAATTATCAATTTAATCCGAATTAAATAATATGTTTACAATCTAAAACTAGATTGTTCTCAAGGAAACAACTCAAAATTATCTAAAACTAAATAATTTCAAAGTCTTCAAATAAATCGATAAAAGGAAAAGAGTAAATATCCAATTTGGTCCATGAAAAAAAAAATACAGACCCCTTTTTGGTCCCTATATAAAAATAAATGGTCCTGTCATCCCTGAGAAATTAAAACACATCCCACGTTATTCCTTCCGTCAGTTAGCTCCTAACGGCGTCACTAACGCAGCTGATGTGTCACGTTAGTCGTCCCAGTCACCTGTCACCATCTTCACTCCTCAGCAACCCACGTGGTTGGGACAAAGCTTCCTTAATCTCCCTCCATCTTCACTCCTTTGCTAACGTTGGGAAGAAAACGTTTAGGTTTTGGAATTTTGCTTTCTGTGTGGAAAGTGTTTGCCCTCCATTCTCTTGCCGTAGTATTTCAAGGTTTATTTGGGTTGAGAAGATGAATGTTTATTCTGGGAGGGGTGGCTCAAGTGGAAGCGGCTCAAGTGGAACGAGAAGTCAAAGAAGGACAAGCCGCTCCAAGGTGCAAATGTGGGAGGCCAAGTGTTGTGTATACCTCCAAAACTCGAGAAACCCAAACAGCATTCTTCGGATGTCCCAATTTCAAGGTCTTTATGTTTACTTCACACATTGTATATTTTCGAGGTATGTCACTCGTGTGGATAACTTGTCTGAATGTTTTAATGAGATTGTTTTTATTCATTTGTAGGAGAAGTTGCCGTATTGTGATTTTTTTCAAATGGGTTGATGATTGTGGACCTGATTCAATGGATCTGGAAGATTTGAGAATGAATAAGTCGGAGCTAAATAATGCTTTGAGGTGGAATTCAAGTTGAACTATATGGATATGAAGTTTGAATGAGCATGAAATGAAGATTAGGGAGCAGCAAACAAAGATGATTGAGTGTCAATGAAGATGGTTGCGAGAGTTTGATAGGGTGGAGAAGGAAATCGGGCTCCGGGTAGGTGTGCTAGGGTGTTTTTGTCACTATTGTAGTTGTGGGAGCCATTTGTATTTATGTTGGGGGTAGGCTAGAATGAGAAAGAAGTGTAGCTACCGTAGTTACCATAGACGGAATGGGTTTGCACGTATGTACTCATATCCACTATTGTGTGGTGATCAAGTGAAAAAAAATCCTTGATGTATGTACTCATTTTGATGAATGATAAGTAATAGTTGCTTTATTTTAGTTATTATAACAAAGACAATCCAAGGACAAAAAATGGAAAAGGAATCGCATATTACATTTGGGATGAACCTCATTTGTGGAATTCAACAAGCTTTATTTTATTGTAGTTGCTAACTCTTTATTTTGCTTCTGTTTTGGAATTCAACAAGCAGCTACTCATTTTGCTGCATACTTTGCTAAGATGTTGGGTGGGTGGACACTTGGACACAAGTGGTTGCATAAATGCATGTGGTTGGTTGATTTATGTATAACTTGAAATCAGGAAATGCATGTCTAGTGACTTCAAGAGTTAGCAAGTACCTTGAAATGCATGACATGGTGGAAATGAGAGGGGCATTCTTTTCATCATCATGTTATCCCAAACAGGAACCAAGAGCAAAAACAGAAAGATGAAGCAGAGTGATGTAATGAAAGAAGAAATAGAAAGAGGCAGCAGTGTGCAGAAAAAGAAAGAGGTTTCAGTGTGCAGAAACAGAAAAAAAAATGGTGCTATCTTTTTGGCTTGCACTGTGCAGAAACAAAAAAAATAGCAGTGTACAGAAACAAAAAAAAACAGCAGTGTGCAGAAACAGAAAGAGGCAGCAGAAGCAGAAATAGCTGTGTGCATCCAATTAAGATATGATAGCATCCATCTGTATTACAAAATATAATGTCAACATAACATGGCTAATGACAAAGAGCATCCAATTGATCCAGAGCATAACTAGTGGATGAATAACAACAACAACAAAAGAGCATTCTGTTTCATTTCCAAATGATGGCCTAATTACATATATAAAAAAAAAGGCCACAATTGTCCTACTTACAATTTCTAAACATGGCCATTAATAAAGAGCATCCACAAAATGCCCCTAAATACTACCAAAAAATTGCCCTCCTGCTTCACTCTAGTTCATTTTCCACGAGCTGGCCTTGGTGCCCGAAATCCAGGTGTAGACATAAACCTGGTTCTTGTTCCACTGCTGGCTGCATGCATTGTTTCATTAGAAGGGAGGTGAGGTGATTCAGTTGGTATGGAGGGTTGTGGGCTGCTGCCTCTCTCTAGTTGGGAGTTTACTTCGGGAGCAAGGCCTCCTTGGCTGAGTGGTTTCTCTCCTTGTCTCTGTGTGTTAATACTTACGCTCCTTGGTGCAGATTTTTTTGTGGATTGTCGTGGAGAAGCAGGTTTCTTACATGTCTTACCATAATGGCCCAACTGACCACATTTGGGACACTTCACTGCATGTGTCCTCTTCAACCTGGTTGCACTTTTTTCAAGGTCTTCAGTTGGGTCCTTTTTCCTGTGTTTTTTGGGTATGCCTGCTGGTCTTTTTAGTTGTGGAGGTAATGGTTTGGGTTCATCCGAGGAAGGCCAATAATCATGGGAATTAACCGGATTCAGAGTGTGTGCATATGTTGCATGCAAGGCATCCATGGTGAGCCGGCTGGTGTACATAGTTTTCTATTGGTTCATTCTTATGAGCAATTGTAGCAATGGCATGCTCACAAGGCAGACCAATCAGCTGCCAAAAATTGCATGCACAAGTGTGGGTTGTTAAGTTCACCCCAACCTTTTCACCCCTACCACTCACTTCATACATATCCCGCATCAAATTCCCGGTCCGGGTAGGAGTCCGACATTCTTTGGCTATTTTTAGCTTTTCCAACCTTTTTTGTTGTCTTTGGTGCTATCTTCCCCCTGTTTGTTCCTAAAACCCGCTTGTGGGCTGCCATCCTTCGCATTATATAGGATCTCAATTCCTCACACATGGAATTCCATACCTCACACATATTGTTGGTTATGTTGTCACACTTAGGCCCATGGCTATAATATGCCTTGACCCAGCTTGAAGGATCAATGTTATCCAAGTATTTCCAAGCTACTTTATTCACAAACTTTCGCCTTCACGCATACTTCTCTCAAATCTTGGGATGGTTGTGCATCTTGCACACTCCCAAAGAAGTCCCCTAAGTTGCTTGTCCCTCCATTGCTTCATGAAGTTTTTCCAGACATGCTGGACACAGAACCGATGATGTGCTCGAGGCATTAGCTCCTTCAATGCAGGAACCAAACCCTGCATGTATCAAAACAAACAAACAAGGTTACAAACATCCAATGTTGCATAAAAAAAACAAACATAAAAATATGAATGTACCTTCTGTTGATCCGAAATGAAATTCCAACCATACACTAGATGGTCCCCCAAGTCTTCCTCCAGTAGGGTTAAAAACCATTTCCAATTGTCTTTTGTTTCACTATCAACCATAGCAAAGGCAATTACATAGAATTGCTTGTTTTCATCTTCCCCCACCACACTCAATAACTGCCCTCCATAATATCCCTTCAAGAAACAGCCATCCAATCTAATTAATGGCCTACAGCCAGCCTTGAATCCCTTTTTGCAAGCATCAAGACATATGTACATTCTGTTGAATACTGGTGGAGCTTGTGGGACTGGTTGAGGATGACTTGTAGCCCGCAAGTGCAGCCAGGATTGCTCCTTAGTAGCTCTGCCAGATATTCCATTATCCTCCCATATTGTTCCTTCTCACTGCCCTCAATACTTTTTTTGGCTTTCTGCAAAGCCGTGGTCACCTTCTTCATGTTTAAGTGGGTATTGTATTGAACCTTCATATGTTCATATGCTTCAGTCCTTGTCATATTGGGTTGTGTCAGAATCTGTTTCTCTAGTTTCTTGGCAACCCAATCTCCAGTGGCATTAATGTTTTGGAACACCCTGCAGCAGGTGTGGTTGTCATTGAAAATCTTGATTTGGAAAGTGTTCTCTTTGCTGTTCCAAGCACAATATATCAACCATTCACAGTCTTCCACATCACATCTTGCCCTTGCTCTGCCCTCGTCATTCTTCAACCATATAAATTGCCTCCCAAGACTAATATTATAGTCTTTGACAGCATTTTTAAACTACTGTAAACTCACAAATTCCATTCCAAGTTCCAAATAAACATGTCCAAATTCAGCCTTCTCATTAAACCGTGGCCCACCGTTTACTATCATGCCCCTCATCGTCACTTGAACAAGGGGTCTTCAGCTCTTCAGAATCATCTTCATACCCATTTTCTTTAAAGGAGATATTGCCATCCTCCTCATGAACCAAATTATCCTCATACTTATCCTCATTGCTCTGTCCAGCAGGCTTCTTCTTCTTCGGCCTGCAAGCATCCTCATCATCTTCCTCTGATAGGTCCTCCGCATCAGGGGGAGGAGGCTTATATGCCTCATCTTCAGCGCTTTCATATGAATCAGATTCCTCCTTAGGAGAAAACATCCCACGATCCTCCTCACTGTCATGGGAATGCACAGGAGATATGATGTCAGGCACTGCAATACAATGATCATAGTAAATATGAATCCTATTGCCATTAGCCAAGGCAGCTGAACACATGGCATTGATGTCGGAATCAACACATAGAGGTTGTAAACCATGCTCCAGATCAGGCTCATCAGACTTCAGCCACAGCATCCTATCACATTTTTCATATCCAAAGTCCTTGAAAATTGCCTCAACGTCCTTCAAGTTAACAAAGTCTGCGTCCACCTCAGCCAACTCATCAACTCTGCCATTTATATACACCAAGACCCCATCGTCATTCCTTACTAACAATCCATCTGTAAAACCCAAATAATAGCAATCCTATGAATCCAAATGCATAATGCAAACCAACACACCGTAATACCAGATGTTTACAAGAAAAAAATAATGGAAACAAGTCAATCCTAAGAAAGGGGGAACATTTTACTAACGCACAAAGGGACCACCAAACAGGGCCCATGGACACTAAGAAGCACTTTTCACTTTTTAAAAACCCTAATCTTTACTAGGGACCACCTTTAGCATAAAAAATGGACTGCTACACTGCCATTGTACATGGGACCACAGAATCAAAACTTTGTTTCGATTATACACTACCAGTAAGAATATTTACCTCAAACGCAGGTCTTCTCTTTTATTTCTGAACACACTCTTGCCAAAACTCCAGTAGCAACCACACTCACCGCGCAGAAATCAAACGAAATACGCAGAATGGCTTAGCCCAACACAATTGTTTTTCTTGACGTTAGAAATTCACCGGCGAAATGGAGGGAGAAGGTTGTGTTGTTTTCGTTTCAGCGGCAAAATGGAGGGAGAAGGTTGTGTTGTTTTCGTTTCAGCAGCAAAATGGAGGGAGAAAATGGAGGAATACAACGTCGATTTGTCAGGGACCACGTGGGTTGGTGACGAGTGAAGATGGTGACAGGTGGGACGACGTCGTTTTCGCCTTCCTACTTGGCTTGTGACTGGGACGACTAACGTGACACATCAGCTGCGTTAGTGATGCCGTTATGAGCTAACTGACGGAAGGACTAACGTGGGATGTTTTTTAATTTCTCAAGGATGACGGGACTAGTTATTTTTATATAGGGACCAAAAAGGGGTCCGTATTTTTTTTTCAGGGACCAAATTGGGTATTTACTCAAAGGAAAAACACTCCCATGTGGTCTTCAAGTGTAAACTCCTAAGCTTTAGCTTCCTCCATGTTCCACCAAGTTGTCTCCCAAAAGAGATTAAGCTGCCATGAATGTGTTTCCTCCTCCAGAAATTATGTAGCTCACGGCCATTGAAATTGATGAATGGAGAATTCACTAGATTCAAGGCTATGGGTCCGTGAGATAATTGAGAATATAGGGAGTTACAGATTATGGTAGAATTCTCTGCGTGAATTGTGTTGCTCCAGGAGAGGGACACAACTTCTAAGCTGTTACACCCCTACCGGCCTCGCCCTTTCGGGTGGCGGGTTAGAGGGATTCCTTTTATTAGTTACCTTCCCTTCATTATTAGGTCCATTTACCATATATCAGAGTGAATGCAGCAGAGTATTAGATCGGTTTGGACTACCTACTGTACTGGTAAAAGTAAAATAAACAGAAAGTAAAAGTCCCCAAAGGGTTAAGGGTACAGTTATCCAAAATAATATATACAATCATCCAAAGGTAAAGTACAAAATATGATAGGGCCTTCCATATTCTTCAACTGCACTGCAACGCCCTACCTTTCCAAAAAGGTTCTTCCTCTTCAGGCACGTACCCCTGTAACTTCAAAAATATCTGGAGTCCAATAATGGCCCCCAGAGTAACCGTCAATACTCAAATACTAAATGTGTAAGGAGTATGTATGTTACCATGCCAGATGAAAACGCATATAATATGCCAAATACATACCACATATGCAAACAAAAATACACAAACATCACCGACTACCACGCGCCGTCAGGCTACCTTACCAAGGCAAGCCCCGGACTTACCGGAGTCACGACCCATAAAGCTGCCTGCACCAAGACAGCCCCGGACCTATCAGACTAATCGTCCTCAGCGCTAGGAAACATATAACTCTGTATGCATATTTGGCAATACATACAAAAAAACATATGGCAAATACAAACATACAACAAAACACATAAAGATATCTGAGTAAAGCGGTTACTACCAGGTATGGTGGGTACTACTTTAAATAGTTTTAGGCCCTGTGATTTTCCAAAAATACCCCTGACCAAAATACATCAAAATACCATTTTTAGTAATTACAAAAATACCCTTACATTATTTTGTCAAAAACCGAGCCTATACAGATTTTTCCAGAAATTCAGTGTTTCTGGCCCAACTTCAAGAATTTTTAATAAATTCCAAAAAAAATCATTTTTGCATGTAACTAGCGCCATTTAAACCATTGGAATATTTATTTTTCAGGAAAAATATTTCCAGACCCTGAAAAGACTCATATTTTGGCGTGTTTCTTATTTTCCAACCCTTGGTCAAATTTCGCCCTCCTGCAACCAAATCCATCTTTAGCAATTTTTATCTCCTAGTAGGAAAATCCAAAAATTACAAAATTATACATCTTGGTGATCCTTAGGAAGTTTAAATTTTTCCTGTAAAAATTCATCCAAAAGTCGTTTACTATTTTTAGAACTCACTTGAAGGTCCACTGCCAGGATTTCCAGAATCACAACAAACTTGCTCTTAAAGATTTTTTCGATGATTTCGAGTTTGGAAACTTAAACTACTACCTAACCCTACACAAAATCACGTTTTAAACACTTTGGGACCATCAAAAAATCCAAAATATGACCCTAACACCAAGCCCTAATCAGTTGCTTGAAAATCCCAAGTTTAAGCTTTAGAGATTCAAGTTGTCGGTAGTTACCTGATTCGGAGATTTAGCTTGGTGAACTAAGTGGTTGAGTGCTTGGCCTTGGATATGAAGTTTTAATGAACCTCTCTCTCTCTCTCTCTCTCATCATCTGGAACACGCCTCCTTTAGGAGGAAAATGAAGGGTTAAACTCCTTTTTAAAATAATAATAAAGGTAGCTAAGCAGTCTCCAAAAACTGTGGTAAATTCCTGTCTATTTGGATCTAACTTTTACGATAATCTTCAAATAAATTTCAGAGGTTTCTAGGGGCTGAGGTGGCGCCTCCCTAGCCTCATTCTTCAGATTTTATCTTTTCATTTGGTAAAAATTACTTATTTTGACCCGAAACACATTTTTCACCACTCGTAGGGCCCACATCCTGATTAATTGACTTATTGGTCTGACTTTTCCTCCAAGCCTTCCAGAGAATTCCAGGGATCTCTAGGGGCAGACATGTGGCACCTCCCCCTCTAAAGTCAACAGATTTTATTTTCCCTTTTGGAGCAAATTACCTGTTTTGGCCCATAATTTTTTTGTAAATTACCAATTATGGCCCGGAACTTATTAATTATTCCTGAATTTTCCCATGTACTTTCACCTACCCAAAATGACCTATGTGGCGCCATTTGGGGCCCACACATGTGCTCCAATTATTTTTTGCACTTTTATTCCCATTTTACCCTTTTGTCTGAAATGTGGGACCCGGTTTGACTTTTACACTGATATCTTTTTCTTGCTCCCTAAGAAAATATTTTAATCATTAAGGGGGGCATGTGGCGCTTAATGGGGCCCAAAAATATGGTCCCCTATGTTTAATTCCTCTTTCCCACTTTATCGGTCCGATTCTTCGGGTCTACCGGTCCCGTGGGTCTCGCTAGTCAACAGGGTGTTTCCTTTTGCACTTTTCTTCAACGTTTTCAGATAATCTCCCCTACATGGACATTCATATGTGGTGCCTCCTTGAATATCCAATATGGCCCCACATTTGTCTTATTCAGTCCAAAAGAAACCCCTAACTGGTCCCTATTAGTCCCTTTTCTACCGGTTAATCGCTTGTGGGACCCGTATTTAGTGTTTGGGCCTAAGTATGGATAAAATCATCTGGTTTTCTCTTCTCTCTCATGATGGACAAAATTCAATGTTAAAAGGACAAGGTATTGACTATTTTGCCTTGATTTTCCTCTTTTAACCCTGAAGTGACACATGTCCCAATGTAATCATTACACTGACTCTTGCTTTTTGACATATGATCCTCCAGTGTCTCCATCTCTTCCTATTTTATTCTAAAATGAAGAGGACCCTTATCTGTCCAAGAAATGTCACACTTCCTGAACCGGGTTTAGTAGTCTGCCTAACTTAGACCTATTCTCAATTCTCAGGGTCCAAAATTCAGGATATTACACAAGCCAAGAGAGCGAGTGTGATTGTCGGGACTTGGCTTTCCTCCTATACCCCTTACCATCCTTTTCCCTCCTTTTCCTTTGTCTATCGTTAGATTAAGATCTCAACGGTTCAGATTTACCATATGATAAAAATATTATTATAAGGGAAAATGATGGTAAAAAATGATGATAAATCTGGGCCATTAAGATCTTAATCCAACGGTAAAAAAAGGAAAAGGAGGGAAAAGGATGATAAGAGGTATAAGAGGAAAGCCAACTCCGTGATTGTCGTGTGCGTCTGTGGCTCTTTTCTCAGCGTGTGGTGTTGCAGAACGTCCGTTTGTGTAATCCTCCATCTGGCGGCTAGGTTAGGTTAATTAATGGGAGAGGAAGAGAAGGCTTTTTGGGTACCAATTTGAGCCCAATAAAATATAAGAAGCACAATAAAATTCCAACATTGGATTTCCATTTAGTTTCCCTAAAAAATTTTGCACCATAGGATCTTCTAATATGATAAAATCGTGATCTATCATATAATTAAAAATATTATTCAATCACAAGATAACAATTAGGATATTAACCATTTAAGCTCAAAAATCTCATAATTAATTCAGATTTATGTTATTTCTTAAAATTGGCTAACAATTCAAATATTATCCAATATATCCAAATTAGCCTAAAATAGTCCCCAAAATAAATGAATAAAGTGGGATAAAATATATGAAAATTGAGATTTATCACATGTAGAAATTGTGGGGTCCACAAACAAAAAAGTAACAGACATTTAAGGGGGTTAACGGAGATGGTATTTTTGCTCTATATGAAAAAGTTCATGTGCATTTTTGCACCCAAAAAAAACATTTGGTATTAGGTGCTCCTGAGGGTAAAGCACATGTGCATTTTTGCACCTTTACCCTAATATTTTTAGGGGGAAAAAATTTATTTTGATCTTACCTTTGCCTCTTTATGTATGTCTCACCAAATTGTAGAAGAACGTCCAAGTAGGGGTTATTTGCGGGAGTTAGAAGCATTTCAGGGGGTTTAAAATGAGTTTTAACAATATAAAATGGACGGTCAAGATTAAGTGAGATCAACGGTGTAGATTGGCTTATGAGAGATGGGGAGAAAGTAAGATGGTGAGAGAATCTACTCCCAATGGCAAGTGTCGCATGTGTCAAACTGTTTACCTTGGAGATGGTTTCCATTATATGGCAATATTAGGGAATAAATTTGCATGCTCATTTTCTGTTTTTGTCATGTCCCTTGTGAGATAATATATTGGCGACAAAAATGGTGTCATGTCTTGGCACTTGACACCATTTGACTATGTATTCATTATTTCTTCTTCCTTGCTTATCAGGAAAATATTGAATGCAATTGGTATGTTTAAAGGTTTCATGCAGATGAAGGAAAATCAAGTCCCTTCTAGCATGTTGTTTTTTCACAACTGTGGTGGCTTTGATTAGAATGGAATGTTAGTTTTAGTATGAAGTTTCTTCCTTGAAATCTTTAGGAATGAACAAGGGCTGAACAATGCCAATGCTCACAAGAAATGCCACAACTTCTAATTCAAGTCTTTGTTGGAACTTCACAGTGCAAAAGATTATTGTTTATCTCTAAACTTTGATATCAAATAACACAAACATCCAGGGCCATATTTTAGATGTAGGGTCTAAAGATCATTCATAGTACTTATGTTTATCACTGCAATATTTAGAGCATGAGCATTAACAGTAGAATAAGCAACCCAACCTTATCCTATCATAGACTACTACTGCCTCACTTTTCTTTTACAGGTTCAACAAACATGTCGACCTTCAACATGAAGCGCTGATTATCAACTATGGATACCTGTGGTCGCAGGTTATGTAGGAAACGTCAAAACCTTAGCCCTGTCATTGTAAAACATCTTTACGTACACACGCCAAATTCTTTTCCCTGATGCTTCTCACCTCCTTAGTCTTTTCTTCATGTTTCGTTGACCGTGTACATCAATATATTTCATGTAAGTTTTCTTTTTATGGGAGCACGAACCTACATTTCATTGGGATGTATAACCTGGCTGCCTTGCTTTACTCCCCTGACATTACTGCTTTTTGTTTTCTCTAGGGACATGGTATCTGATAATTGTATTTCAACATTTGCTTTCTGCTTCATTTTAACATGATCATATGCAGACTCTACAAAGCTATTCTAGCTCTCTCTTTTCTACCACACTCGACTGTCATGTTGCATTAAGTACTTCCATCAAGCTAAGAACTTATATGTCATTGTCAACTTACATATTCACACACTTTTAACATTTTAAAACTCCCGAAATTATTCAATATTCAACTATTGACTATTGATATTGATATTCATGATATTGAAGTACTTCATTGAAATTTCCCATTTTCATTTTGGAGCTGTAATATCCCGAACTTTGGACCCTGAGAATTGAGAATAAGCCTAAAGTAGGCAGATGACTAAGCCCGGTTCGGGAAGAGTCACAAGGATGTCAAGAGATAGGAAGCCTTTTAAGGGCTAAGTAACTTGGCTAAACAGGTCAGTGAACCTAATATGTATAAACCGTGGAATTAAAGTGCTAATGGAAAAGGGGTACAGAAGGCCCAGACGGTATAAATTCGGTTGAAAAGGTGCCACCTAACTATATCTTAAGGTATATGACAATTATTTGAGTGAAAATATGCTGATATAAGTAAGTATACAGCATTTTCAGGGCAGTCAGGGATGCCCTGCGTTTTTGAAGATAAGGAGTCAATGTAATCACTGCTGGAGGACACGTGTCACTGCGGGATTGAAAAGCAAAAAGTAAGTAAGAATTACAGGGGTAGAAAAGTCAATTCCTTACCCCTTAAGAATTGAATTTCGTCCACCCACGAGAGAGAAGGAAAAATCATATGATATTATCTATACTCTGGCCCAAACATAAAATGCAGGTCCCACAGGCGATTGACCGGTAGAAAGGGGACTGATAAGGACCAATTCGGGGCTTCGTTTGGACTGAATGAGACAAGTGTGGGGCCACTTTGGGAGGTCAAGGAGGCGCCACATATGTAAGTCCATTCAAAGAAAATATATGAAAAGTTGAAGAAAAATACAAAAGGAAGCACCCGGTTGACTAGCAGGGCGCAGTAAGGACCGGTAGAAGGAGATTGGACTGAATAAAGTGAAAAAGCCAGATAAAATGGATGAGAGCAGATTTGGTGGGGCCCCTTATGCGCCACCTAGCCATTTAAATAATTAAAAATTTACTTGGAGGAAAAGAAAAGCAAAATCAGTCCAAAAGTCAAAGTGCGAGTCCCACTTTCCGGATAAAAATGGATAAATCAGATAAATTAAGAAAATTAATTAAAAAATGAAAGGGATCAGATTTGTGGGCCCAAGATGGCACCACCAACCCCCTAATCATTAAAAACGACTTGGGGAAAAAGAAAGAGAAAATAAAGGAGTTCCGGGCCAAAATTGGTAATTTACATAAATTCCGGCCAAAATTGGTAATTTTCACCATTTGAAAAGTAAAAATCTGCCAAACTTGGATAAGAATGCGCCACATGTACCCTCCTAGAATGCTCTGGAATTTCTTGCAAAATAAGTCAAGAGACCTTGATCCAATTTATTAATTACCGGACAGGATTCTACTCCAGTTATTTTGGAGTGATCTGTACCTTTAACTATTATTAAAATCACATGCTCTCTCTCTCTCTCTTAACCCAAAGAGCAATAAATTTCAAGAGGTAAGGAGAGAGGAGCTCAGCCAAGTTCCATAGCCAAATCAAGGTCCAAGCTTCATAGATCATCCACCGAACTTCCAATTCAGGTAAACACCGAAAACCTGAACCTTTGAACTTGAACTTGTGATTTTCGTTCAAGGGGTTGGGGCATGGTGTTTCAAACTTATTTTTGTGTTTTTGATGGTCTCAAAGTGTTTAAAACATGATTTTTTATGGGGTTAACCCATGGTTTGATTTTCCGAACTCAAAAACACCGAAAAACCTCTAAGAACAAGTTTGTTGTTAATTCTGGAGATTCTGGCAGCAAACCTTCAACTGGGTCCTAAAAATAGTAAAACAACTTGAAATAATCTGAGATTTTATAGGTATAAATTAAACTTCCTGAGCTTCACCGTGATGTATGATTTTTTATCATTTGGATTCTCCTACTAAGAGATTAAAATTGCTAAAGTTGACCAAGAAGTATCAGGCCTAATTTGGACCAGGGAGTAGAAACATGGCTACACAAAAAATATACTTTTCAATGGTTCAAATGGCGCTGGTTTCATGCAAATACTATTTTTTGGAATTTATTAAAAATCATGGAAGTTGGGCCAAACTCACTGGATTTTCTGGAAAGTTAAAAGGGGCTCGGTTTTAACTAAAAATGTAAGGGTATTTTTGGAAAATGCTAAAATGAGGCCTTTTGGTGTTGTTTAGGGCTAAACCACACTTAAGGGAGCTAGTAGGCCCAATAAAATATTAAGACGGTACATACCCCCACCAAGTAGTAACCGCTTTACTCATATATCTTTATGTGTTTTGTTGTATGTTTGTGTTTGCCATGTGTGTTTTTGTATATTTGTTTGCCAAATATGCATACAGAGTTGTGTTTCCTAGCGCTAAGGACGATTGGTCTGAGGCCGGCCTTGATTGGCGGCTGTACGGGTCGATAGGTCCGGGGCTATCCTGGTGTATGCAGCTTTACGGGTCGTGACTCCGGTAAGTCCGGGGCTTGCCTTGATAAGGCAACCTAACGGCAGTGGTAGTCGGTGATGTTTGTGTTTCTATTTGCATATTTGGCATGTTTGACATATTATTTGTGTTTTCACATTTGACATGGTTACCTATATACACTTTACACATGTTGTATTTGAGTATTGACGATAACTCTAGGGGCCAACAATGGACTCCAGAAGCTTTTGTGGATAAAACGGGACGTGCCTAAGTTATAAAGGCCTTTTTGCAAAGGTAAGGCAATGATGCTGGTGAAGGATAGGGGATGCCTTATAATATTGTGTATATTATTTTTGGGATGACTGTACTTATTATTTTGATAATTACTGCTGGATGACTATATCTTAACCCTCCGGGGACTTTACTTTTGTTGACTTTACTTTTTACCAATACGTTAGTTTGTCCAAACCGATCATGTGCTCTGTTGCGCGTACTCTAAATTATAATTAAATGAACTAATAATAAGGAAAAGGTAAATTATAAAAGGAATCCCTCTAACCTGCCTCCCGAAAGGGCGAGGCCGGTGGAGGTGTAACAGTTTTGGTATCATAGCACGGTTTGGACAGTACTGGTAAAAGTTTCCGGTTAAGAGTACTAATGTGATGGTATAATGAGGTAGGCGGAGATGGACCTAGATCCCAGATACGGACACCGTACCAACGGAGAAGAAGAAGACAGCCGACGGTACTGGGAAGAGCAAGGCATAGAGTGGATCTACCTGCACCTGCACCTGCTCCCGAGCCTAATTTTCCACCTCTACCCCCGATAGCACCCGTCCTCGAGATTCCACCTATCCCTCCGGTTGCACCTGAGCCAATACTGCCACCCAATCCAGAACAGATACCACCTTACGTGCCTTTGTTTCCTCCTGAACCCGACGAGAACCCAAAAGCCTTACCCAATGTGATACGTGGATTAGAAATGCTTGTGCCTGATCTTGACCTAAATTTACCTATATCGGCCTTTCTACTGGCTTTCAGTGAGCCAAATAACCCAGAAATTCTTGATATGTTTAACCTGGCACTTGAACCTGATCATGTACCCCTGTCCAAACCGTACTAGGATGAGTGGGACATTTCCAGGCTCATTCAGGGGTACACGATCAAGTTCAAGTTCCAGGTTAAACAGATCAGGAATTTCTGGGTTATATGGCTCACCGAAAAGCCGATGAAAAACGGTATAGGTAAGTTTAGGTCAAGATCAGGCACTGGCATTTCTAATCTGGGTATCACATTGGGTAAGGCTTCTGGGTTCTCGTCGGGTTCAGGAGGAAACAGAGGCACGTAAGGTGGTATCTGTTCTAGATTGGGTGGCAGTATTGGCTCAGGTGCAACCGGAGGGATAGGTGGAATCTCGAGGACGGGTGCTATCGGGGGTAGAGGTGGAAAATCAAGCTCGAGAGCAGGTGCAGGTGTTGGTAGATCTGCTCTATGCCTTGCTCTTCCCAATACCGTCGGCTGTCTTCTTCTTCTCTGCTAGTACGCTTGTCCGTATCTGGGATCTGGATCCATCTCCGCCTACCTCATTATACCATCACATTAGTACTCTTAACCGAAAACTTTTACCAGTACTGTCCAAACCGTGCTCTGATACCAAAACTGTTGCACCTCCACCGTCCTCGCCCTTTCAGGTGGCGGGTTAGAGGGATTCCTTTTATAAATTACCTTTCCTTTAATTATTAGTCCATTTAAATGTGTATCAGAGTATGCGCAACAGAGCACAGAATCGGTTTGGACAAACTATCGTACTGGTAAAAAGTAAAGTCCCCGGAGGGGTTAAGATACAGTCATCCGGCAGTAAATATCAAAATAATAGGTACAGTCATCCCAAAATATACTATACAAGATATGATAGGGCATCCGCTATCCTTCACCAACATCGTTGCCCTACCTTTGCAAAAAGGCCTCTACAACTCAAGCACATTTCGCTAAATCAACAAAAGCTTCTGGAGTCCATTGTTGGCCCCCAGAGTAACCGTCAGTACTCAAATAATAAATGTGTAGAGTGTATGCAGGTAACCATGTTAGAATGAAAACACAAATAATATGCCAAACATGCCACATATGCAAACAGAAACACACAAACATCACCGACTACCACGTGCCGTCAGCCTGCCTAACAAAGGCAAGCCCCTGACTTACCAGAGTCACGACCCGTAAAGCTGCCTGCACTAGGACAGCCCCGAACCTATCGACCCGTACAGCCGCCAACCAAGGCCGGCCTCCTACTTCATTTTCTCCCGCTCCTTCCTCTGCCTCATATACTGGGGGTGCAATGGCAAGAGGTGGCACCATGAGTGGGACATTTAGCTCATTCAGGGTTACATGATCAGGTTCAAGTGCCAGGTTAAACAGATCAGAAATTTCTAGGTTATATGGCTCACCGAAAGCCAGTAGAAAGGCCGGTATAGGTAAATTTAGGTCAAGATCAAGCACATGCATTTCTAATCTGGGTATCACATTGGGTAAGGCTTCTAGGTTCTTGTCGGGTTCAAGAGGAAACAGAGGCACGTAAGGTGGCATCTGTTCTGGATTGGGTGGCAATACCGGCTCAGGTGCAACCGGAGGGATAGGTGGAATCTCGGGGACG
The DNA here is from genome assembly GCA_019022615.1 of Acacia melanoxylon. Classification (NCBI taxonomy): domain Eukaryota; kingdom Viridiplantae; phylum Streptophyta; class Magnoliopsida; order Fabales; family Fabaceae; genus Acacia; species Acacia melanoxylon. The sequence goes on from JAFJYJ010000050.1 coordinate 1,667,038, forward strand.
GGTGCTATCGGGGGTAGAGGTGGAAAATCAGGCTTGGGAGCAAGTGCAGGTGCTGGTAGATCCGCTCTATGCCTTGCTCTTCCCAGTACCGTCGGTTGTCTTCTTCTTCTTCGCTGGTACGCGTGTCCGTATCTGGGATCTGGGTCCATCTCCGCCTATCTCATTATACCATCGCATCAGTACTCTTAACCGGAAACTTTTACCAGCACGATAGTTTGTCCAAACCGATCCTGTGCTCTGTTGCGTGTACTCTGATATACATTTAAATGGACTAATAATTAAAGGAAAGGTAATTTATAAAATGAATCCTCTAACCCGCCACCCAAAAGGGCGAGGCCGGTGGAGGTGTAACAGGAGCCAAGTTTTCAAACCACTCAGTCCATTTTCCCGCTATCATGGATTGAAACATGCCTATAAGTGTTCTGTTTTTGTGCTGAAGTTTCATCTCATCCGCAAATACTGAGTTTTGTAGCAAAACCCTTTATATCTCACCCACCTCCTTTCACTTACTGATTACTATTTATCTAGACAGCATGTCTTCTTTGCTTAAGTACGTCCATGATGGTTCTGATATGTGGACTATAGTCATTCGTGTTCTTGAAACGGAATGTCTGCCGAAAGGCTGCCCCTTCCGAATTATTCTGTGTCTCATTGCTATTGCTTGATGCTGAGTTTTGTTATTACTCTCATCCTTCACATACTCCTTCAGCTAACGCATTCATATTATCGCTAATGTTTGATGCTTTTTTTTTTTTTTTTTTTTTTTTTTTTTTTGCTACTATGATCAGGAAAACCAGAACCAAGCAAGAGTCCTAAACAAATCAATGCACAACAAATTCTGTCTTGACATCCACGAAGGCCAAACATATGAGCTTAAATAATTAGATGTCCTTGAACAATCTGGGGATTAAACTGAGTCATATGCCTTCCAACATACATGTGTGTTCATTGTGGTGTGCATTTGAATTTTCTACACAAGGACTTACTGCTATTGCTATTAATGCATCATATTCTATACAGACATGCACGCGTGCATTGTTGATAAGCGAAATTCATGCCCAAACGTTGTGTTATAAAGGGTTTAAAGTGTGGAATATGAGTAATATATATATGTGCACTTAAAAAATGGGCATTAATATGAGAAATTAATGCCCATGTCAGTTGCAGCAAAAAGATTGCTAATTTAAACATGTTGCAATTATACTATTCAATATGGAGCATATTAGTATGTCAGTAGCCTGAGAGATAAGGATAGTAAGGACATGGTTAACTTAACAGAACAAACATTTCCAAACCAACATATTTACATGCTTTATAGTCTCTGCTGATGGTTCCCTGCTCCAACTGACATGTTTAAACAGTCTACCAAATCATATTTTGATCACATCCAATCAATATCAATATAAAATATAAAACCTACTGAATAGTATGCATGCAACTTCGTTTAATTCTTTCTATCTGTTTTTTCACATTTCAATAAGGCCTAAAAGATATAAAAATAAGCAAAATCTTCCATAAACTTCTGACTTATAATCTATCATAAATTGGAAAGAAATTCACTTTTGCAGTAATTGTTCGCCTGAGGAAAAAATTAAGAAAAGCATTTATGATTGAAGGTTTAAGGAAGAAAACCAAGGGTATGCAGGAGTTGTGCATGTCCAAACAATAGTTTCAGCAACTTATTAATGAACTTATTGATCATTAAATTGGGATCATCCCAATAAGATGTGATTTATTAATTTCTCCAGATAAAGAAATACCCTCAATGATCATCATTATTCATCATCAATTACTACCCTTTGTTAAGAATAGGTAAAAATCAAGGGAAACGTTTCATAGGAAAGTAATTTCATACGAGAATATTACAATTTATCCTTTCTAAGAAGCCAGAGGCAACATGATAATATTGTAAAGTGTAATTAATCATATCAAAATTCTGCAATAATTTGAAGCAAGGCCAAATGAAAAGGTATTCATTCATAAAATGGATATAAACCCTTTAAAATCTAAATGGTCATTTTGTATACAGAGAAGACAATTTCTAATAATACTTTCATTTACTATGACCATTAACAAAAGTCAAGGCCAATTTTTACATCATGTGGGCTTATATCTTTCAAAACATGGTTTCACACATAGTCAACTTTATGCTACATTGTCTAGAGTGCAAAGTATGGAAGGTTCGAAGATTGTGTTGGGAGATAATGAATGTGGAGGGAAATCAACAACAAATGTGGTGTACAAGGAGATTTTTTGGAATGTTGATGTAGTGTCACAGACTTTTGTTCCTAATCTGATTTAACTCCAACCATAACGTGTTGGTCTTTGTTTTGATGTAGGCGGACTATAATAATGTCCGTTATTGCTTTATATTTCCATTGCATGGACATTGATGTTTGGAACTTTGTCTTTTTAAGTAAACAATGAGTAGTATTTTTATTTTGTTTAGTATAATTGTCCGGGTAGCACATGCTCGTTTTTCAAAAAGGGATACCATCAATTCCTTTCCTGTACGGACCCGCATTTCTTCGCTCAGTCATCACTCATCAGCTTCGGCATCGACAGTCCGCTGACTGTCTCCTTTCCATCAAAACGATGCGATGGCCGGTGGCCAGATCTAGTGGCTTGGGCATCGCCGCCATGTGCTACATCACCATCGATTACCTTCGTCACATATCGCCGACCTGGCACTCGCGGCTGCAACCGGCTCTGTGGTTCCTCCTTGCTTTGATTGCCATATCTCGCATACCCTTTTACAAGCACTGGTCCGCTGAATTTCGTGCGGCGATTCCGTTCCTCGCTTCCATGGTCTTCATGCTCTCAGCTTTCCTCGTAGAAATTATCTCCGTTCGCTCCGTTACCGCTGTGCTCGGCCTCGATTGGCACCGGTAAATGTCTCTCTTTCTCTTTCTGGTATGGTCATTCCTTCGTTAATGGGGTTAAATGAACTTCATTTTTACTTAGTGTAGTACGCAATTGTATGATGTGCGGATCGATTTCATTTCATTTCCGCTTTATTTGAGTCCAGCTCGGTCTTCGTCTTGTAGTGTGTTTCATTGAGACTCAGTGCAATATGTAATCTTGGCTACCTTTCACCTCTGGTTGGGTATGTACGCTAATGCTATGTTCTGATGAACTTGCTACTTAATCTGTCAGGATTTTGGGAAGAGGATCTGGTAATTAGTGACATTCTTGTGTTGAATTCATATGTCACTCGTATCATATCTGACAAAACACTTCAAATTGCGTGTAAATAAAATACATTTTGGAGCGTTTCTATGTTCTTCTATTTCCCCCTTATTTCTTAAGGCTGCTGTATCTCATTTTGGATTCAGTATTGGCGATTCTTAAAGCTGGTTAGAAATATGGATTTAAGACAAATCTTGGATTAGGAGCTTAACTAGTTTCTTTCATTTAAGGTGTAGTGAATAACTATAAGGAGCTTTGACCTATTATATTAATGACCACAATGTGGCTGTTTAACAATGATAGTGAGTCTAGTATGGATTTACGTTTCAAGTTTGAACGTAACTTGGGTTTCTCTCGTTTGGTTAATTGGTTTCCAGTCTATGCTTTGATCTTGAGATCTCTTTGCTTTGATTTTACATTTGATGGCTTCAATATAAACGTTATGAAGTTTTAGGTCTCTGTCCGTAGTCTCGTAGCCATTAATCTCCATTGAAGTTTCACAATGAAAAGGGGTAGAATTTTTTATTGAATAGACTTGGAAACACATGCTTCATATAATCAAAACTAGGGTGGCTGTTTAACCGGTGCCGCCTTGCTGTTTGTGCAAGTTTATTCTTCAAATTCAAGCCTTCAAGGTAGAATAATCCATCCATTCTCTAGAAGTTCCGATCGTCCGCCGATTTTAAATCTTTGAAAAACACATAAACCATCATCAAAGAGTCAACTTGCTCACGAGATATCAGGTTACACGTGAGTTGGTACAAACGGGACATTTGTATGGTTAATTGATTAGATAATGTGGCCAGGTGCCAATACCCTCTCTTGTGAATATACCGTTAGCTACTTTGACTTTGAGGTGTTCATGGCCAATTTTAGGTTGTTGAATAATGTTTTGTTAATGGCCATATGATCCGTAGCTCCCTGAGTCAATAATCCAGGTACTAGTCATCACCGTTGGGGCTACAATAGAATTTTTGATTGAACCAAATTTCCCTTGAAGTAAAATTGATTTGATTATGAGATATTATTTTACAAGTGGTCTGATAATGTTAATTTGAGAGCGCTCAAGCTTATTTGGGACTATCAATCTATCATTGGCGATGATAAAATTATTGAGTTTTTGTTTATTTCGGTATCTTTTGGCTGCATATTCTTAATATTGCAGTATAAAAGACCAAAGCAAAATAAAGTTTCCTCTCACATTTTCTAGTCAATTGTGGTAGAGTGTCTATGGTACGTAAGAGATTGGTGTAGGACAATGTAGAAATTGGGAAGGAGAAGGAGGAAGAGATAGAAAGAAAGGAGGGTGAATTAGGGAGAAAAGGGGAAAGATACTAAGGCCTACATCAAACTAAAAACCTAAGGCCTATTTTATGGAGCCCACAGTGTTGAAATAATAAAAGTAATCTAAACTATCCTAGATAAAATGAGATAATCCTAAATAAGATTGAATATTAGGCTAAGCTTATAAGTTGTAATGCAGCTACATTAATTCAAAAGCTTATCTAAACACCCTAATTAAAATAACTATTTGAAAACCAAGTTGGGTTAGCACGAGTAGTAGGGGTTTCAATTCTTGTATGGAACAAAACAAATTAAGAGAGGTTTGCCCTTTGCCATTTGTATTCTGAGGAAGATTAGTCTTTGGTGCTGTTGGAGAATACTCCTGATTTCACAACAAATTAAAGATAAAATAACCCTATTTCTGGTTCCCGTAAGAGACTGAGACTGCTTGCAGCTCATTTTGGAGAAGTGACGAGTAATTGGCAGACTTTCTGCAGTAGGAGCTTCAAATAGATTCTAATAAACGGTATATTCACTAGTATTAGAGCCTGGCAACCTTCGATGTTCTGTGACTGAGAAAGTTTGCTTATTGAACTAGCTGACAAAATCATTCGGCCTTTTTTAGTGTTATTTTCAGATGAAAATGGCCTGTTCCACTCGTACTGGGTTCAAGATTTTCTTCAACAGAATAACTTTTGCTAATAATAAATCTACTTGCTTATATCTGTTTCTTTTCATAAGCAGTATGATATGTACTCAGCCTATTTCTCATAGACAATGCTTAAACTCCGGCAGTATTTTCATATAAAAGATTGATACTGATTTTCTTCTTTCACTTCTGACAGTAATACACCACCGCTGCCAGATACTGGCCAGTGGTTGCTCCTGGCATTAAATGAGAAACTTCCTCAATTAGTTGTTGACATATTAAGGGCACGAATTGTTGGCCTACACCATTACCTGATGTTGTTTATGATGCTGGCATTCTCTGTGTTGTTTGACTCTGTAAAGGCTCCAGGCTTTGGACTAGGTGCAAGATATATGTTTACAATGGCGATTGGTCGCCTTCTTCGGGTTATAACTTTTACATCTACAATTGTACCATCAGCGAGGCCTTGGTGTGCCACCATGAAGTACAGATTTCCAGCATATCCTCATATTTGGGCTCAGAAATATTATGTTCCTTATGCTTCAGACCATTATGCTATCAGCCAGTTGATTAAGCGAGATTTAGCTTACGGTATGCAGTACATTTGTGCACTTGATTTTAGTGATTTTCTCCTAAAACTGATGTTAATGAAACTATAAGCTGAATTACACTTGGGGTGTCAATTCAGTGTTGCCTACAATGCATCAAAACCCTGCCTACTTGTCCGTGATATTTTTTATTGCATGTGGATTTTCAGATTTATCCAACAGTTAATAACAGTGCCAATTAGGCATGGTACCAGTACTCTCTGGATTACTGCCCTTTTTCCTCAGGGCTGAATGAGCCCAAGCAGATTTCTTGGATCTCTTAATGCGTGCATGCAGATATTATTGTGTTTATTGTGCCTGCCTGTATTTGTGCTTGTCCTGGTATTTTGGTGGGTGTATTAACTATAAAACAAGAATATCGTCTATGAAGCTTTTTTCAAAATTCCTCTTGATTCTTTTCTGAGCATTTCGCTCTCAGAAAGATATGCTTTGGACTGGAACTGAAAAATTTCAGATCATGGAATCATCTGCAATCTGTCATCAATTTAGTGAATAATCTATCATCAATTTCATGTTTTGCATCTCTGAGTCTATCCACTTATACAGGTATTCTCTTTCTCCTGAAAATCCTGCAAATAATTAACATGCTGTTCTTTCACAGCTGACATTGTAAAACCTACCGTTGACTACCAGCCAGATTGGGGTAGGATGAACTTTTTAATTGATTTTCTCCGACCTACAGCCTCAGAAGGACCTAAATGGTACCATCTCTTGAAGAAAGCTGAAGGTGGTTGCAATGACCTCATATATAGTGGCCACATGCTTGTTGCGGTACTTACAGCTATGGCTTGGACGGTATGATTTGTAGCCTTATTACAAGATTCTGTTATTTAATCTTTCCGTGGCTTCAGGCTTCAGGACAATTTTTTCTCTATATTTGAAAAATCTAAAACTTCTTGCAGGAAGCTTATGGAGGTGTTAGTTCAGCATTTATATGGCTTCTTGTATTACACAGTGCTCAAAGAGAAGTAAGAGAACGTCATCATTACTCTGTAGACTGCATTGTAGCCATCTATGTGGGGATCCTCTTGTGGAAGATGACAGGTTTCATCTGGTCAAAACGAGCCGATGCGAAGTTGAGTAAGCTCAAGAAAATTCAGGGTAAACTAATCCAAGCTGCGAAGGATTCAGACATGGATGAAGTGAGGGACCTTCTTAAAGACATTGGGTCATCTAGTGAAGAGAACAAGAATCTGAGTTCAAAGGAACAGTATCCATGGTGGTTTACTTGCTCGACAATGTTCTTTGCGCTTGTCATAGTTGTTCTAGCTTTCGTTTTGACAAGTGATGGGTAATCCCCTCAAGACAGTAATTGTTTTCCCACCATCATGATTCATGGTGTTTTGCATTTAACTGTCTGTAAGCACTTTTCGCCCTTTTTTTCTGGTAGAAACATGGATGGGAAAAAGTTGGGCGGATATGAATGAGATTAATTAATAGGGAGCGGTCTTCTTTTTTCTTCAAGGTAGAAGGGCAGACACTAATGGTTCAAGGCTAGAGCAAAAGTGATATGTTACCCCCTTTTGTATAAGAGCCTGTAAGCTCATTGACAATAGAGCGTTTTACCTAAAATGTGTCTAATAGGGTGGAGGAGGGTCCCTTCCAAGTTTTCATTTTGATAATGCCTCGGAAAGTTGTTGTGTTCCTCAATGTATGTATGGAGCTTATCACACTTTGATAGATAGACTTTTGATAAAGTAAAAAGAGAAAATCATTTTTCAGGTATTTATGTTTCCTCCCAATTTTTAATTTGGCACTTAAGGTGTGTATAGTAATACTCCCAGAATGAGTTTTTTTTTTTAAAAAAAAAAAATTATGTTCCCAAGAATAAAAATAGATAAGAATTGTGTTTAATAAATCTGTTTTATTTTTTCGTTCTCGGAATAACCGATTTATTTTTTGTCTTTGGGAAATAAAAAAAAAAAAAACTAAAAATCTCTACTTCTCTATTCCAGGGCACAAAATCAGAATCATTTCTGCTCCTCCATCGTATCTGTCATCTTCATTATTGCAACGCAAGCCACGCACTAGATCGGCCTTCCTCTCACAATCCACTTCCACCGCAACCACCAAGTCGGCCATCCATTGTCGACCTTCCACCGTAGCTTCCTCCATCATCACCGTCTTCATCCTCCATCACCACCATCAACAACCTCTCTTTCTTTGTTTATATCTCAAGCAAACAATGAAACCCTACGATGGCTCTGATCTCGAGCAAAAGGTTTATACTCTTTCTCTATATATATATATATATATTTTTGGCCAAAAGAGTTTTTCTCTATTTATTAAATTCTTTAATTTTGCTAGGTCAGTATTATTAACCTTTAAAACTTTGCTTTGTTAGCATTGTTAGCCCTTTTACAAGAGCCAAGGATGCTAACAAGCAAAGTTAAATGATAATCTACAGAAAGAAAAGTGCAGGTACCAAATTAAAAATTTTGGGAATATATTTACAAGAGCTAAGGATGCTAAAGAGCAAAACTAAATGGTAATCTACAGAAAGAAAATTGCAGATACCAAATTAAAAATTATGGGAATGAACAAGTGCTTGCGACATGGTTTCTACTATTGAAACTGAACACACTTTGGGCTTGATCAAGTGGAGTTTAAGTGGAACAGAGGGGTTAAAATAGGAAATCACAACAATCTGGGTCATGGGCTTATTCAATTTTTTGTCTTTTTAGATGGACTGGGGTCGACACCTGATACAGTGATGCTTGGCCTGCGAATACAGAATGTGAAAGAGAGGAAAAAGCCCAAAGAACTAATGTCGAAAAGAATGAAGAAAGCCGAAATGACTAAGGGCCCGTTTGGGATAGCGGTGATAGAAGTGGTTTTTGTTTTTGATGACTTTTCCCGATGATAGACTTTTTTTTCGGTTGGACTTTTCTTGATGTGATTTGTGTTTAGAACAACGGTAGTAAAAGTGACTTTTTTTTCCTGATGGGCAACTATTTAGTATAGCTTTTGAAAAGATAATTGAGATGAAAAATGACTAAAAGGAGCAGAGTTAAATATATAATGTGATTATTTGGGATTAAAAATTAAAAATAAAATGCCTAAGCTACTGTGATGGGATCAGAAGTTTGGATCAATTCTTCCCCAAAAATGGCTTCAGCCCTTGAAGCTGTGAAACTATTCCAAACACCCAAAAAAACAAGTTTTCACTTCCGATGGTTTTTTTTTTTTTTTTTTTTTTTTTTTTTTTTTTTTTTTTTTTTTTTACTTACTTACTTATGTTGCTTTTCTAAACAGGCTCTAAATCAAACCAACCTCCGCATGGCACAAGAACCCCAACAATACTCCAAACCTAAATATTGGACAAAATAGGCATTATACATGAATCAGCTTATGCCAAAGTCATCTATCACTAAGGAAATACACTGTTGTTTCACTGAACTAACCTTAAACAGAATACAAACAAAAAAGGGGATGAGTATTTTACAACGCCTACTGTGCTTAACGGGCCCTAAGTTTGTGGACCTTCACATAGCCAATCCCAAACACAGATTTAATCCCTTCATAATTGCAGAGTGTTGCAAATCATTGGCGGGATCATATATGCTAGAACCCTCGTTTTTGGGTTCAAATGGCGAAGGGGTCGGACTTCCTCACCTTAAGGGACGGGGTTCGATCCCTACGTTGGTCAAAGATTGGGGGATCTGCAGGGATCAGGAAGCGATGGAAACGCAGTAGAGGTAGAGGCGATTGTCTTTCTACCCGAAGAAGTATGCCTTCATGGACGGACTCAAGCTCACCGCTTGGGATCAAGAGCGTGAAAGTGAAATTTCAACCCTTTTCCTAAAATTTTTATAGGAAAAAAAAATGTGTCACTAGCGCAAATCTTTTAAAAGAAACCAACACAGTCGTTGAAATTGGAAAGCCCAATGCTTTTGGCCCTTAATGAAAGCATCATTGTAATGAGTGCAAGTTCTTAGGATAATCACATCTCAAAAGCTAGTTCTTAGAGTTGGAAAGCATAGTGTCTTAGAAGATCCCTATTTCAAGGCATTTTACTGTCTGTAGGCATTTTTCACCCTTTGTTTTATGGTAGAAACATGGTTTGGGAGAAATTGAGGAGAAATGAATAAGGTTAATAGGGAGTTTTTTTTTTTTTTTTTTTTTTTTTTTTTTGAGTTGGAAGAGTAGATATTAATGACATGATGTTATGGTGGGATCAAACTTATGGCCTTCCATTTATATGAGAGTTTTCATGTCACTAAGTTATAAGGTCATAGGAAACAAAAAGAGTTTTATCTAAAATGCGTTTGATAAGGTAGAGGGTCCCCTTTAAGTTTTCATTTGAAAATGCCTCAGAAAAGTAGGTATTGTGTTTTTCAAAATGTATGTATGGAGCTTATCTTGATAAACGCTTTGGTAAAAGGATTTTTGATACTCCTCTAGTTGCTAGGATCTAATTGGGGAGTTTGTCTTGATCCTAGGTATAAGATTTACTTCTCGTATTTCACAAATTACTTATATTGATACTCTCTCCACAATATATTAATCACTTTTAAGAAATTTAGTTTTAAACATGGGTTGTTTAATAGAAAATAATATCATATTTATTATAATTAACTATCTTTATTAATATAAACAAATTAAACCAAAGGAGTAAATTGGAAACCGAACACACAGTTAAGGTTTGATTAAGCAAAATTTAAGTCAAATCATACTAAGAGGGAAACGCTAGTAAACTAAGGCCTCTGACTCTCAATAAAAGCATCATTGTAATAAATATAAGACATTGAAAGAACATCTCAAAAACTAATCGTTGGATTAAAAAACCAAAGTTTTATAAAACCTTTATTTTAAGGGTTTTTGTTTTGCTAGTAAGATATCCTTAATCCTTCACAATGTCGGATTCATGACAATATATCGAGATTTATTTTATAATTCCATTTAAACTATTCCATACCTTTTAAGTTTTCAAGTGGAGACCACATATGTCATAGAGAAGAGGAAACAGATCTTGTCAAAGAAAAAGAAAAAGAACAGAGATGGAGAGATGAGGAAAACAAACCTCAAGGAAAATCTTAGTTATAGCACATCCTCCATCACAATTATCATTTAATGATTTTTAGTGGGGTTAAAATTCAAAAAATAATTTTATAAAGAATCAAAATTAAACCAAAAAAAACTTATCCAATCCTAAATGTAAACCATAATTTGTAGTGCATTAAAAATTATCCCCTACATTTGAGACAGGAGATAGTACTCTTACCTAAGTTAGTATAAAATAAATAAAAATGAAATTATAAAGAGCATTTTGTTGAATTATATTATAAAATATAGTTTTAAGAATTTTTTTTTTTTTTTTTTTTTTTGATACTGGAGAGTTTAATATACATAAAAGGAAATTACAATGGTGGGGAAATTAATCCCATCGCCTCAGCAGCACAGAGAGCCCTCAAAGGAATCGGGCAACCATCCAAAAACCTGGAACAGGAGATACCCTCCTTAGCAAGACTATCAGCTATCATATTACAGCTTCTAGGAATATATCTGATAACTACTTTCCAATCTCTTCTTAAGAATTCCCCAATTTTCCAGAGAATAAGAGTGGGTCCACTAACAGTACCGCTGTGAATTAAATCTACTAGTTCCTATGCATCAGATTCGAGAATAACCTGTTTGCAACCCAACTCCCAAGCCAAATGAAGACCCTTAATAATGGCCCAGCCTCCCGCTTGAAGAACCTCACAGCGCCCTAGACTATGCATAAAACCAGCAATCCATAAACCTTCATGACTCCGAAGAACTCCTCCACATCCAGCCAGGCTTGAAGCTCTTGACACTGCCCCATCAACGTTTAGCTTGATCCACCCAGCATCAGGAGGCTGCCACTTCTGAATTGTCAAAATCAGCAGGATCCTCACATGGGTTGTGAGAACACGTGGGATCTGTCATTCTTCGGAGTTGAGTCTCTGGCGCAATGAGCCAACAGCCCAAAACTGTGCATTACAACAAAGCGTCAAGTAGGACCCTCTTAGCAAGTCACTAAGTCACCCCTTGTTTTTTTGGTTCAACTGGCGAAGGGGTCGGACTTTCTCATCAAAAGGGAAGAGCTTCGATCCTGGAGTTGGTCAAGGCGTTGAGGGGGACATCCTAGGCTTCTATGAAACAGTGGCATGCACAATCTTTGTGGATTGACGCTTCCAAAGCGCCGCTTAGGGCAAAAGTAGGTCTAACCCTTTCTTAAAATTTTCTTATAAAAAAAAAAAGTCACTAAGTCTTTTTTTTTAAAAAAAAAAATTACTCTTTTCCAATTTAATTTTTAAAGTCAAAGTAAAATTACTGACCCGGTTCTGTAGAATGAATCGCTGACTATTTGAAACAATGTTTTAAAAATAGGATCCATGCGAGACTGTGCACATAATAATTAAATAAAAGTTTAACAAAAATAATTATATATTCATAATCTCTAGAAATTTATACATTTTATCACATTTCCCCCACTTTTTTCTGGTTCTGAAATAATTTTTGTGCATAAAATATAAATAGACAAAGAAAAATGTGATGTGGCCAAATCAAACCTAAGCCTTTGATAATTCATGAGCTAAATGTAATTGTGATTAACTGAAGAAAGTTAAAGAGCTCATAAATTCCTTTTCCTTATAGAAGGATGACAACTAGAGGAAGAAGCGTTCAAAGATCATGGGAAGCTGTAAAAAGAGGGAAAGAATGCAAGAGGAAGATTATGAAACGAATGCCTACATTCCTTATGGATTCGCCCTTGTGGAGTCACAACAAACTTCCCTCAAAAGTTGACCTCTCTGCTCGCATTTGATGTGGTTTCGATGGGGTGAACTCACAACGAAAACACCTTTCACAGCAACCTCTTTATCTCTCTTTGTTGTAGCTTCACCCAACAAAGCCACAATGAAACCACCTTGGAAAGCATGGTTTCTAACCTTAGTTCGCCACGGCTTCGCTACGACAAAGTGACGGCGAACACATAAAAATAATGCACTTGCAAAGTATTAACCTAGGTTTTTGTGTTGCAATGCAAGCATTCTACACTCTAAGAGCTAAGGATCAAAAGGAGGCACCTTCAATGAGAATAGTTGTCGAAGTTTGGACTCTTTGAGGAAGATTCTTAGAGAGAGATTCAATGGTCTTCTTTTGTTCTTTTCATATTTCCTTCTCTTTTTATGTTATAATCTGGTATGAACATGAGTTATTTGTACAACTTTAATTTATTTAGACTATGTGTAGCTAAACCTTTCATTTAGGATTATTTTTTCCTATTGTATGGATTGGAACTTTCGAATTGCCTTTCTTTTAATGGTTAATGAGAGCGTGTGTTTATTTTGCTTGATATTTAAAGCTACAGTGTGCTTAATCACCACTTTGTTAGATTTGTTCAATTAGATGATGAAGAGAAGTTATTTTGATTGTATATTTAAGAAAAATCATGTTAGATTTTGTTCTATTCGTAGAACATAATTTCTGTTGAAGTGTATAAATGTATAGTCTCAAAGGACTAGAATATTGATATAGGATCAACTAACCTTCTCTCAAGTATCCATAGATTAGATACCTTAAAGAATATGAGATCACAGAGCACAAACATGGGGGTTTTCACTCAATGGAGTGGGGTGTGTGCTCTGTGTAGGCAGAATAGTAAAGAGGGAGAGTGTAGAAGATGTGTACCTTAGGGTTTACCATCTATTTATAGTTGGTACGGCAGGGTTAGGGTTTGGTTCCTCTTGTTGGGCCTCACTTGAATGAGCCTAATATTTTATTCCATGATTTGTTTGCCCCGGTAGTTCGGGTCTCGAGCCGGGATGTATTAATTGTCTGATGTGAAACACGGATTTGGCCGAGATATATCTAGCTTATCCGGGTTGTTTGAAAAGAAATAAGATCCTTGCTTGCTTTCATAGCGATTTTTCTCGGTCTATATTCCTGCATTTAATAATATGTAAGTAAATCATAATCAATGAAAAATACTTACTGTTTGCGCAAATCATTCAACTTGCTCATTTCGAATACTTGTCAGCGTTTGCATTAAACCCGGTTGTTGATAATATGCTTTTCCATTAACAAATTGTTTTCTACTCTGTTGCCCCCCAGCCCGGTAGTTCAAATCTCGGGACTGCCGGGATGCATTTAAGGCTTAACATGGATCTACACGCAGAGCCAAGATTTTAACCAGATTCGGTGTAACCGGATCCACCTTCAAAAATGCACATAGAGCCGAGATTTTAACCAGATCCGCCTTCGTCCCTGTCGTAAGGGTTCATTCCATACGGAACTCGGATTTTTACTGTAATCAGTGTAACTGGGCTCCGCCTTCGAAACTCGTCCGAGTTTTGTCTGATGACTGGCCAGAGTCATAAAATCATTGCGCAAAATACAGTTTTGGGACCACCCATGGGCTATCAACCCTCTTGAGTGATTGACCAGAAATCAATCGGGAATAAGAGCCATCCGCCACATATCTAGGTTCAGTGTCGCAACCGAACTCTAAACATTCCAACTTGATCAGGGTCGTTGTGACGGCTAACTTTAATTCCTGTATGTGGGCGTTACCGCATCTTGGAAGAGTGCGTTTTAGCCAAAATCTTAGTTTTACCGCATCCCGAAGGAATATGTGTTAACCTGTGGGTTTTACCGCATCCCGAAGGAATACGTTTTAACCATAATCTCGGCTGTACCGCATTCCCGAGGAATACATTTTAGCCATAATGTAGGCGTTACCGCATCCCGGAGGAGTACGTTTTAGCCAAAATCTCGGTGTTACCGCATCTCAAGGAAACACGTTTTAACCGTTATCTCCACAGAGCCGGGATTTTAACCAGATTCGGTGTAACCAGGTCCGCCTTCAAAAAGTATCACAGAGGCCCTTTAGCAAGGACAGAAGTAGTAAATCATGCAATCTAACAAGAAAGCTTAGCAGCTCCTTATTTCTAGAATTTATCTCAATTGGGAGACAAAAAGAATAATGATAAAAGCTATGCCACTTCATGGTTGGCTGGCTTTTGCAGATAAATAAGATGACCAAGATGTTGGGATCTGTACACGCAGCGGAGTTAAAAATTTTACGAATCCCAAGAAGATGATCGCTCAACTGCGTTTAAATCAAGGTTAAAGATTCCGAATCATACCTTATACGAAATTCTCAGCTAGCGTTTCTTTCGATCTAAACACGTGGGCTACCTTCTCCGATCAACGGGAGCGGACTCGTGAATCTCCTCCTCTCTTTGGTATCCACACGAACGACTTCAAACCCGATTGCAGCGTGCTAGGTTAAGCTTTTCTTCAAAACTTGCGTCTCTCTATTTCCTCTAGGGTTTCTTTCGGCTTTCTAATTCGTCCAGTCTTTTTCATATGACTAGATCAATATCTATTTATAGGGTTTCTAAAACCCTAATAAGCCATATTAAAATATTCAAAATTAATTCAATCAATTTTGAAATTCGAATTTCAATTAAAATAATATATTAATTAAATCTATCAAATAGATCCAATCTAATATATTTATTTAATCCGAATTATAAGCCTACATATTTAATTTATCTTTATAAATTTAATATGAGATATGATATCCTTTTATTTAATTAAATATGAGATACTATATTTCAATTTAATTAAATATGATATACCATATCTTTATTCGAAAATTAAATCTAAGATACAATATCTCAATTTATTATAGTTATTTAATTTATCAAATAAATTAAATACTATATATAATAATATTATCATCTATAAATAATAATATTATTATTTTAAATTTAATAATATATATATATATATATATATATATATATTCACCCTAGATTAAATGCAATATTCATTAAATCTTATACATATATAAGATTCAATGAATCCGGACACTTTTTCGTGTTAATTATTCTTGTAATGCGACCATTTATTACATGAGATTGGCGTTAATGGGCTAATACCGCATTAAGCCCACAAGTCGCAAGCGGCCTCTAACAAGACATTGCGACTACCCAATTCATATGGGGATCGATAATACGATACAACGTACAACCATGTCACGTCCCTTTTGTCACGCGATAATTTGGTCAAGGATGAGGCATGGATAATGTCAACTTCCTTTTCTTGACCATTACTTTCTTGATTCTCGAGTAGTCTAATAAGTGAAATGGAAACTCCTTTCCATCACAAAGATTACCGTACATTTCTTAAACTCACTCATCGAGGGGCCCAATATTATCTCTCTACAAATGTGAGGACAAATTCCATCTTGACCATTCACATTCCTCTCCATGAGAACCACGATCCCGATCCAAGCCTTTATCATCACCCGGTCAAAGGTGACTTTTGACTAGGTCAAAGAAACGATGACTCATCATGTAGGAATCCATGATGATCTCGGGTCATAGGACGTTATGACGCGGTTATACATGAGATAAGCTTATGACAAAAATCCATGCAGGCTTTCTCATAGTGGGTCGGTCCAAAGACATTGTCTTTCCTACAAGTGCCCATGACTTTGACTCGTATCTCCATACTCATCAAAGTCATCATTTGGTCTTATTTCATCTCGACTCCGCGTAGATGACCGATCAGACATTTAGGATAATCTATAAGATATATCCAGGGATCAGCTATCACTATAAACATGCAAATGAAGTGATAACTAAATGGAGAATGACTTGCCCCTAGGGCATAATTTCCAACACAAGAAAAGGTCTATTCATAGATGAGACTTTACAGAGCCAAGCATAGACAACAGATGTATGCCTAGTATATGACTTTAATCTCATGAGAATTCAGATTAAAATAATGAATTAACCGAGGGAATCTGCTTCCTGCAAGAATAATTTCAATAAAGAACATGTGGGTAATTCCCCCAAAAATATTTCCAAGTCAAGGTTTGTCTGCAAACCCATGAGGGCGTATCAAGAAGAAATTTGTCAGCTCCATGAGAAGAAACGAATGAGACAAATAATAGTCACCATTGCCACCCCACAGAATAAAAAATTGGTTCTTTTAATCTCATGTCGTGTTGCATCCCAATCCGTATAGCATGATGGAAGTACAAGAGAAATTCCAAAAGCAAAAAGTGGCATTTGAGCTCTAGCAATAAATGTATAGAACATGCCAAAAACCCCATGAGTCAATCAGGTGCAATAATTTGCTATATGAATTGCCTAATTGGAGATCCAACAATGATGGTAGCATTCCATCTTGACCCCCACCTTTCTCCACAATTTGCTCATCTAGAATCATAGAGCCTGTGTACTAGACTCTTACTCCAAATACCCACCTCATGCAGAATAAGGTCTCCTACAAAAGATGAAGAAACATTGCATTGGCCACAAACAGGCAGCTAAATAAACCAATGTGGAACCTAGATCATATCATATGTATGTTTTCTTTATATTAGATTACCCACATAAAATTTGGTCAAAACCATACCGATTTTGTGACAATAATGACCAGAAAGAACATGCTATGAAAGAGGATAAACCACAATATAATCACTTTCTTGAAAGAGAACAGTGATTTAATGTTACTTTCCTCATCAATATACTCATAAGCCACAATTGAAGCTCTCACAGTAGAAAATTTCTGTGGGAATAGCTCACTAGATGCACAAACAAGTGCAGATGCTGTGACAATGGAAGGTTTGAACCCCACAAATTTGATGTCTTAATGAGATTCAAATACCAACAAGTGAAACGAGATGGTGATGATGAATTTTAGATAGAATTTTTATTGCAGTTAGGAATTCTGGAAGTCCCTGCCGCAACCTTCACATTTTCTTTGAGCGTTGCTTTGTAAACCATAGACTTTTGAAGTTCATGGGAAAACTCTGCCAAGTAATAGTATAATAAACTCCATTTTGAGCTGTTTCAACCTTGATGTGGTACCGCTGCCATAAATGCAACTAAAAATGCATTGCAAGGTAAATGGAAAATTATTAGCTGCTGCAATAAAAATTGACAGGAACTGCTGAGATGCATATTTTGACAGTTGATTGATTAAAATTTCTAAGCTTCTGGCGCGATTTAAACCATAAATGTTGTCCACCTCCACACTTCTTTATGATCACTTCCTTTTACATAGGTATGGCCCACCACAGAGGCAAAGCTCCTCAAAATTCCACTTAGGCAAGAAACTGTAGAAAACACACTTTACTCCAATGGTAGATATGCGGTAGGAAACTCAACTGAGAACATTGAAAAATGAGTCATTGCCACTGTAGATCCTTTGCTCAAATAAACATTTGATTCCCTCATTACATAAATCACTTGATAATGAAGTTAACAATGTTGTGTCCCCATTGCTGGAAGGAACATTAACGCCACTCCAACAACTAAATTACCTCCTGGATCAACTTGCATCAAAATTAAACATCCACAATTTGAAATGAAGATTTTCCTGCATACTAGCCACGAGAGCGTTGCAAACTGTTATGGACCCAAGTAATGGGCCCGATAGGGTTGGGTCCAAGAAGAGGATCTCACAACAAAATCGTTCTAAATCAGGTAAGAGGTCCATTATCCCACGATCATATCCATAACCATGATAGTGCGGTAGTGGGGGGCGAAAGTCACGCCAATCATGGGAACATTCCTTCGGGAGGATCGAACCCAAGGTACCCATTATAAATAGATAGTGAACCCTGCCGTACACAGATTCCCGAACTCCATTTCTTTACTGATTAATATTTAACACACACCCCACTTCCCCTGGCGAAAGCCTTGTGTGTGTCTTCTGTGATCTCTTATTCTCATGGGTGATCCCATCCATTGGATGGATACCGCAGGAGTGGGTTCTGATCCTACATCAATATCCTACCATCTGCGCTTTATATGTGTTCTTATGACAGAACATTGGCGCCGTCCGTGGGGATTCGGTAAAATTCAATTCCTGTCGACCAAAGATGGTCAATGATTTCAGTTCTGAAATCACCAGAAACTGAAAGAAAATTAAGAAAAACTCAAGAGTTTCAGTCTTGCCTCTCAAAAGATATCATTGATTGATTCTGGGTTCCGTGAACAGTGACTTGTTCGTTCGATCTGTGTTTTCCGGCTTCAGGCTTCTTCTTGTTTGATTGCATCTTCTCTGTTCAGGGGAGTATGAAAGTTCCAGATCCAAGATCGTGCCCTTGAATCCCGGAGCTAGCGTCGCTGCAATTGGAATTGTGGGTTCCATATGTTTGGATTCTAAATTGCTGAAACAATACTTTGGCGGTGGAGTATGGCGTCTATTCGATTCTATCTGTTGCAGTTGGAATTGGGGGTTCCATCTATTTGAATCAAGGGGGCCAAGAAATGAATTCCGAGAAAGGGAGACAGGTCTTTCTGATCCGAGATTGCAGTGTGAAATCTGGATAACCAATGTCGGCTTTACCGCAATATTCTGAGGTAATCAATGCCGAGATTCCTCAAAATTCCGAGATGGAAATCAATGCCGAGGTTGGAGTTGCCGAGAGTCTGAAACAATGGAGTGTCGAGATGTATATGTCGGCAGTGGGTGTATGCCGAGAAACAGGGCACATATTGAGTTCTTCATCTTCGATGGCAGTGTGAAATCCGAGATAACCAATGCCGAGATGTGTATGTCGGAGAAGGGTGAGTCCGAGATGCAGAGCAGTGGCAAGCTCAGCTCCTTGTAACGTCTGTCAATATCTAAGCTCTGAAATACGAAATTGTCACTGGGCTGTTTCGACATGCATAGTCTTCCATCGTTCAGCATTTGAAAAGACGAAAGCATGACGAAAATCAGAGGCAAGCGACGGTTTGTTGAATCCCTCACGCTCATAACCGCTGTGAAGCATTATCTCGAGAAGGTTCCTCATGAAATTTTGGGGAGGAAGCTTGAAAGTGCTTTGAAGAGTCATCAAGATCAAGAGGCATGGGAGTACTTTTATGATTTTAAAAGCTCCTACGGCTTTCCTGCGGGTTGTTCAATTATCTTACACATCTAATCATGTATGGTTTCGAAAAGCATGTGATCTGGCTTTGCAAATTGTCAAAGAGAAGTCAGACTTACTTCAGGCTGAGACCTTAGCTAAACTCGTTCTCTCTCTAGCAAGGCCACAAAGCCAATCCCTGCCTAAATGATTCTCAGTTGATGCTTGAGCTAGAGTGTGCGCCCCCTATGAATTTGTGGTTGTAGATTTTGTTGTAGATGGTAAAAACTGAAATGGGTCAAACATCGCATCCAATTATCTGGTTCAAGTTTCTGACTGTTTTAAATTCTTAAATGGCAAAAGTGTTCATGAGGCAGAACCAGCCAAGACAATGATATTTAACTTTGTTCTTGACGTTTGTGGGAGATTTAAATTATCATTGAAAGGTCAATGCATCGTGGATTTAATGCCAATGATAGGCATAGTGGTTCATGCAATTCTCAAGGCTAGGATCATGCATCAGATGGAAGCATTCAGAGCAGGGTTTGATCAGGTTTTTAATATCTCATCTTTGCAAATTTTTATTCCGATATATTTCTTTAATATATATGTGGAAAAGCTAAATGAAGAGATTTTATTTGAGGATATGGAAACCAATAATATGATATCTGGTACAAAAACTGATAACTCTGGGCAACAGTCTTTATCAAGTTTAAAAAGCCTTTGTGAAAAAGTAGCAGCAGAGCATCTGGTGGAGTCACGAAATGCCATACAGCTACTTGAGATTACTGGTTCTGATGAAGCACTAGTAAATAATAATCAGAAGCAAACCATCAGGGGCCGGGAATTGTGGCATGGATCATAAATGTGCACAGGCCAAATCACTACAACGTTGATTTTGGAAATGATTCTCATGATATAATTTGCAATGATGATATCTTCAACGTCAACTTCAAAATTAATGGAACAGGGGTCTACAGCTTTAGAAATTAATGCCAAGAAAAAGGTGGTGAATGGCTTCCCCGATTTTACTCTTTATGGAGATATATATTCCACCAATTCTCGGTTAACATTTTCTCACAGCCTTGTGAAAATTGAAGGCTTGAATGTCAATGGAAGTGGAGGAATTTTTGAATTTGAATGGTCAACCAACAATGTCATAAAAATTGAGTCATGTTGGTGTGAACAGGTTGACACGGCCATGATCAACCTTTTCCTTACATTAGAAGATTCTGGAGAGGATGGAAATACAAATAAAAAAATATACAGGGGCTAACATTTTTAATGTTTGGCTTTGGTTTCTCTAATAAAATTGCATTTCAAAGACCTTGCTCGGAGATATGGCAATCCAATTATTGTGCTCAATTTGATTGACACGTTTGGAACGTTCAAGGAGTACTTGTTATATACCCAAGGTGATTTAGAAGATTTTCAAATTAATAAATTTGCAGCAATGGTGCATGATAGAATGACTGAATGTGTTTACATCCAGAAGTTAACATCTTTTGAGACTAGTGTAGTTCCAGAGTAAGCCTATTATATACCCGTCATGGAGAAGGGGTAGAAGGCATAAGAAGAAATTAATCGACGATGGATGTAGCTTTTGATGACCAAGATATTCAATACCGTGCTAAAATTTTCAGAAAGGATATTAAGCGTGATCAAACTAATGTTGAGTTATTTGGATTTGCTTATATGAACGATGTCTTGCGCACAAAAAGCATTACTAACTGCTTATGATATATTACTTGAAGAACTATTGAGATTTAGCAAAGCAATTGCTCAAATAATTGATATTTTAGAGTGTGTGTCAAAGGGGAGCATTGTGAAGGTAACAAATTCTATTCTGCAAGCAAGTCAGAATGCTCTATTCCTTATCAAAGAATGAATTTTTGCACTTGTGGAGATCAAATGCTCTAGACTTAATTCTCTTGGAGGTCAAATGCTTTACTTGTGGAGCACATTTTTAAAGCTCCATAGGGAAAACAAAACAAAAGTTATAAAGCACCGCCGGTTCACACTAGTCATTTGAAGGAAAGAAAAAAGCTCAAGGAAGAAGGAAGGGAAATTCTTGCAGTATTAAAATTTCGTCTGCAGTTGGGTACCTCTTCTTATGTGTTGCTGGACTCTTGTTTGAAGATATGAAGAAAAGGGGTTGTGTCCCCAATCGAGATTCTCTGTGTCTGTGTCAATACATTGATTTTGAATTAATATGGAGGTACTGGATATTCTTTGTTGCAACCGCAAGTTTCTTGTTTTTGGAACATGTTTCCTTGCATGAGCTCCTTTTCCTTACGTCCCCTTTTTGGGACTTATTTGTTTGAAAAATGTCTCTTAGAACTTCTGTCTGAGAAAATTGGTGGATGGCGTTGGTCATGGTTATCGATGCAATTCATGGCTTAATGATCTAGCTGCTAGTAATGTTTTGTGCAAGAGGAAGCTCACTAAGCCTGGAGGTCCATCTGATGGGTGAGGCAGAGTTTTTCTGAGGAGCTTGGAACATTCTTGTGCTCTAGAATCAAGGCTTAAAGATATTTAAAGCAACTTGTGACATTACTGGAAGACCACAAAATAGGGTCAACTCTCCATGCAAACAGAAAAAGGCAGAACTTAAGCATACCTTTTGAAACTTTGCACAAAGCTGATGAGGACTTGCTGCATTCTTAAGATATCCAAGTCTTCTAGAAAATTTCCAACAGCGCTTTTTCCTTGTTGGTGACGCCTATATTCATGAGAGATTGTATAACTGCCAAGACCATGAGAGCTTCAGGCATTCTAAGACGGTCAATTCAGTGAAAGGGGAAATACCTTTCAACATGCAATGTTATCATTGTGCAATGATACCTCCTCTCTGGTTTGAAGAATGAATTGTTCTTTAGTTACTGAAGCTTAACAAACAGCTATGTCTACTTACTGATTATGTCTTAAATAAGCAAATGATATTTTATCTCTGATTGAAAGTAAGCAAGTTGTAATCTCAATGAAGATGGAACCATGGTGAAGAATGGAGGGGACTGTTGAAGATGAAGCTCATGAATGAGGGTAAAATCCAATTGGGTTTTAGCTATTTTGCTGGTACTCATGGTTATATTGCTCTTGAAATGGGTTTTTTATGGATTGCTCTACATTTCTCATGGGGATCGACGCAAGTATCATTACGATGTTCTACTATGGTAGTTTCTTTGGAGGGAAGGATTTGGAGATCATGTGGATGATCTTTTCTTTTCCCTTGTATTTCTATTTTTGGCTAGGTGCTTGGTACCTTCATATTGGCACGTTCCCTGTATAATTGCTTTGGATGGCTCCCCATAAAATCTTTGCAAGCATAATTTTGTGGGGATTTCACAAAAAACATCATTTTGTGGAATCGTGGCAATTCCACGCCAGCATATAGCTCTCCCCCATTTGATGCATCATTTTCATCAAAAAGCAGCACATCCCAGTTGGAAACATGTGTATTTATTGGAACACTTGGTAGCATCTTTGACTTCACGGTCTAGAGAGGTTTCAAAATTCTGTGGATCCCAATCTTGGTAGCATGTGGATATGTTCAATGTTTTGGTGTCGCAAGGCTACAATTTCAATGGCTAAGTTAAAGCCTATGACCTTGATGCATTTCCTCGTTGACAAAGATGCTGGAAGAACAAAGTTTTTATTGGAGAAGCTTGATGAGTCCCAAAAATCATATGTAACTCTTGGTGACAACCAGCATATCCAAGTTAAAGGTACTCTTAGCATGGATACAAGCTTGATGAGTCCCAAAAATCATATGTAACTCTTGGTGACAACCAGCATATCCAAGGCAAAGGTACTCTTAGCATTGATACAAGTCAAGAAATAAAGTCTGGGCAAATTATTGCTAGAGTTAATGCAAGCATGATATTTCACTAGTATGAATTTTGTTAAGGCAAAGATGCCAAATCTGTGGAAGGGAAAATGGCTTTATTAGCATTTTCTTAGAAGCATGGAACTCCCTGCACTGAATTACTTGCAGATGTAGCTATTTATTGCAATGAGAATTGTCAATTTCAACAATGGCAAACTTCAACATTGAAACCAGTTTCAAGGGCATTGAATTCCGCCTTGAATCTTTGCGCAATTTTTCCGCTTGAATCAATTTCTCTTTAGAAGGTTACTATACAATCATAGAAAAATATTGTTGTATCAACCGTAGATTTATTAATAATTCGAAGTGGCACTCTATGCCGAAAGGAGATGCTAAAGTCTTTGCAAGCAAAATATCTTGCACTCTTTCATTTACAGATAGTAATATGTGTTATTCAATTTGGGGAGCTTCAATCTGCCAAATATAAAATTGAAGGCGGACCCGGTTACACCGAATCTGGTTAAAATCCCAGCTCCGTGTGAATTGTTGAAGGCGAACCCGGCTAAACTGAATCTAGTTTAAAATCCCGGTTCCGTATAAATTATTTGAAGGCAGACCCGGTTACACTGAATTTGGTTAAAATCCCGGCTCCGTATAAATTATTTGAAGGCGGACTGGTTTAAACTGAATTTAGTTTAAAATCCGGGATCCATGTAAATTTTTGAAGACGGGCCCGATATAACTGAATCTAGTTAAAATCTGGGATCCGTTAAACGTTTCGAAGGCGGCCCCCGATTTAAACTGAATCTAGTTAAAATCCCGGCTGCATGTAAATTTTTAAAGCCGGACCCGGTTAAACCGAATCTGGTTAAAATCCGGGTTCCGTGTGGAGTCCGTCCCTATGAAAGGGAACGAAGATGGAACCCGGTTAAACTGAATCTGGTTAAAATCCCGGCTCCATGTGCGACGGCAATGCCGCTAAGGTTAAACATGTATGAATTCATGTTAAAGAAACCAGTTTTTGAAAATCAAGTTCAAGTTAAACATGTAGGAATCCGAGGTACATAAA
Organism: Acacia melanoxylon; assembly: GCA_019022615.1. Classification (NCBI taxonomy): domain Eukaryota; kingdom Viridiplantae; phylum Streptophyta; class Magnoliopsida; order Fabales; family Fabaceae; genus Acacia; species Acacia melanoxylon. Next base: position 1,691,506 of record JAFJYJ010000050.1, read on the forward strand.
CCCGTTTCCGAAAATCATGTCTAAGGAAAACATGTATGAATTCATGGTAAAGAAACCAGTTTTCGAAAATCATGTTCAAGTTAAATATGTAGGAACCCGAGGTACATAAACCCGTTTCCAAAAATCATGTTCAAGGCTAAAACGTACTCCTCCAAGATGCGGTAACGCCCACATAAATGTTAAAACGTGCTCCCTCCGGAACGCGGTAAAACCGAGAAGCCCTTGTGGCCATGATGCATCAAAGCTTGGGGTAACGAAGCAAACCGTCACAACGACCTTGATCAAGTCGGATTATTTAGAGTTTAGTTGCGACATCGAACCTAGATATGTGGCGGATAGCTCTTACTCCCGATTAATTTACGGTTAGTCACTCGGGAGGGTTGATGCCTACATGGGTGGTCCTGGACCGTATTCATTGATTTCTCGGTTAGTCACTCGGGAGGGTTGATAGCCCATGGGTGGTCCCGGACCCACATTTACGCGCAGCAAATTTCGACTCGGCCGGTCATCAAACAAAACTCGGACGAGTTTCGAAGGCGGAACCCGATTACACTGACTACAGTTAAAATCCGAGTTCCATATGAAATGAACCCTCACGACAGGGACGAAGGCAGACCCGGTTACACCAAATCTGGTTAAAATCCGAGCTGCGTGGAGAAACCAATTCAAACATGTGTCCTTTGGAACCTGATAAAACCGAAAGGTTAAAACTTGTGTCCATTGGAACACGATAAAGCCGAAAAGAGCGGTCAAAACGTTTTCCAAGTTTTGCAGAAACATTGTTGAAGGCGGACTCGGTTACACCAAATCTGGTTAAAATCCCGGCTCCGTGTGAATTTTTGAAGGCGGGCCCAGTTAAACGAATCTATTTTATAATCCGGGATCCGTGTAAATTTTTAAAGGCGGACCCGGTTAACTGAATCTAGTTAAAATACGGGATCCGCCAGTAAAGACGGCAATGATGCAAGTCTATTTAAACGACTGAATTTTGGGTAAACAAACCCGTTTTTCAGAAATCAAAAACCCGGAATCTCGGTGTTAGAGTACACCACCCGGAATCTCGGTGTTAGAAGACATAACCTAGAATCTCAGTGTTAGAAGATATTAACCCGGAATCACGGGGTTAGAGATATTAACCCGGAATCTCGGTGTTAGAAGATATTAATCCGGAATCTCGGGGTTAGAGTATATGAACCCGGAATCTCGGGTCAACACGCAAGCAATCCCAACAATCATGAACATCCGGTCCGGGTTGGAAAATCAACACATCCGACGGATTACTCGGTGACTTGAACTACCGATCGGGGCAACAGAGTGGATAACGATTTGTTAATGGAAAAGCATATTATCAATAATCGGGATTATTGCAAACCAGAACGTTTAATGCAAATTTGGACAAGCATTCGAAATGAGCAAGCTAAACGATTTGTGCAAATAGTAAGTGTTTTTCATTTTATTGTGATTTGCTTACACATTATTAAATGCAGGAATATAGACCGGGTGATTATCCCAGGAGAAATTGCTACAAAAGAAAATTCGGATTTAAGGGATCTCGGAAAGCTTCTAAACGGAAGAAAAATCGAATACACCATGTCCGGGTTAAGCAGTCATTAATCTCGGCAGCTCAGAGACCTAAACTACCGAGCTTGGGGGCAACTGTTATGGACCCAAGTAATGGGCCCGATAGGGTTGGGTCCAAGAAGAGGATCTCACAACAGAATCGTTCTAAATCAGGTAAGAGGTCCATTATCCCACGATCATATCCATAACCATGATAGTGCGGGTAGTGGGGGCGAAAGTCATGCCAATCATGGGAACATTCCTTCAGGAGGATCGAAACCCTAAGGTACCCACTATAAATAGATAGTGAACCCTAAGGTACACAGATTCTGAACTCTGCCTCTTTACAATTCCGTCTACACATAACACACACCCCACTCCCTTAGGTGAAAGCCTTCATGTGTGTGCTCTGTGATCTCTTATTCTCATAGGTATCCCATCCATGGATACCTAGGAGGTAGATTCTTGATCCTACATCAATATCCTAGTCCATCTAGGGCTAGACATCTGTGTTCTTATGACAGAACACAAACCATGACCAAAACAGTTACAGCAAATGCAATGATGGAGGACGTGAATTCTAAATTCCTTTCTAATTTTTCTTTGAAAGGAAATTTTCTACACCAAGCGATAATTTGTCCAAAATAGCCCATTTTCTTCGATTTTCTTCATAATTTGAATTGGAAATTCAGAAGAACAAGAAAATTAAAAACGATCAGAAGAACCAAGGGAAAATAATTTTGCCTCGGATATCTGATACATTTTCCCATTCAGTTTGATCTTTTTTGGAAAGAAATGATCCCAACACTTTAAGTATCACTGAAATTCCTCAGTCCATAATTCATTTGACAAATCTCAAATACTTGGACTTAACTTTATGCAATAGACTGAAGTCAATACGCAAGCTCCCTCCAAATTTAATTATATATGCAAGCAATTGTCACTTGTTGGAAACTACATCCGCTCTACAGCACCTCTATTCATCTTGTGCTCCAAAGGGTCCCATTCACCTTTTTATGACTTCCAACTGAAAGATTAAAAATGTCTCCAGCTGGATAATCAAAATTAGATGGAAAAATATCATCTAATTTGTTAAATGAGAATTCAACAATGTCTTCAATAAGCTCAGCATCAAGCATGTAATTTCTTGATGTGCTTCGTGTTCTTGCATTTCTCCAGGAGTAAAAGTCACATCTGGTTGCAACTTGACTATATTTCCTTACCAATGTACAATAAAGATGTATCAGACCCTTCTTGCAAGATCTATTAATAATTGTGTTAAATATAACGGCTCCAAGATGGACCCCATTTTTCTCCATCAAGCAGTTTTGTTAGCTAAAAGCAATCTTGATTCAAGATTGAATGCTCCAATGCTATTTAATAAACCAATGTCCACTTACCTACTGGGTGCCGATATCTAGACAAGGGAATTTGTTCCTAGTAAAGAGATCAAGGAAAATGGTATAGTTGACAATTATGGATATTCAGAGCAAAGAATGCAGCATATCTCTGATTCTAAACATTGGTGCAAGACCATGTGCCTACTTCTGCTGATGTGATGATTCCACCATAGTCCTTACATCCACTAATAGATAATTCAGGCTTAAGACAAATGGACCATAGTTTTCTCCTTCTAATCATAGATTAAAACTGTTATGGAATAAAATATTAGGCCCATTCAAGTGAGGCCCAACAAGGGGCAACCAAACCCTAACCCTAAGGGAAGGACCCATTATCCCACAATCACATAGTGGGAGCACTGGGAGATGAAACAGGCTAGTAATGGGAACGTGCAATCAGGGGAATCGGATCCTCATAACACTCACTATAAATAAGGAGATATTCTCCAGGTGAACGGTACACAAGGATTCTGAACTCTGCCTCTTTACAATTCAGTCTACACAGAACACACACCCCACTCCTTTAGGCGAAAGCCTTCATGTGTGTGCTCTGTGATCTCTTATTCTCATAGGTATCCCATCCATGGATACCTAGGAGGTAGCTATTTGATCCTACATCAACATACTAGTCCACCTAGGGCTAGACATCTGTGTTCTTATGACAGAACATTGGCGCCGACCATGGGGACTCGATAAATTTCGACTCCCGCGACCAAAGATGGTCAAAACAACAACTCAACGATCGATGCAAGACAGGCATGAAATCAAAAGATAATCGCTGAGAGCGATTACGCTGAATTTGAAAAACTTCTCAGAATGCTGAAGCCTAGAGCAGGAGATCGAAGAACCCAGAAGATTTCAAGACCTGCTTTGAAAACAGGATTTTTGCAATCTTGAAACCATTTCGGAGAGGCTTGCCGTCAGAATCTCTTTATTCAGATTGTCTCGGAGTGCGTGAAGAGGGCTCGTAAGGCTCGTGTAGAGGGAATCGAATATCGTGGAGGAACTCGTAGTTTAGCACCACGGCAGCTGAGTTGTCAATGAACACATCATTATTTTTATCTAAGGTTGAAGGTACTGAGATTGAAGGTGCCGAGACTGAAGTCTGAGATTGATATAAATTGACGCTCGCACCTCCAGTGACCTAGTAAATTCCCTAGTCACGTAGTCGAGACGCCGAGATGACGCTGGTGGTAAAAGCCAACATAGTAAAAACCGAGATCGTATGCGGAGACTGCATGTATGATGAAATTGTGGTTGGATTTTGTGGAGTAGCAGAGTTAAAGGGCAATGGAGTTAATTGCATATTGCTTCTATTTTCTTGGAAGAGTTTCTGGTGGCTTCGTTGGTATATCGGAGAAGCTTTGAAAACGTTAAAGGAAACACACTCGAATCCTTGTCCAGTCCCCCTGGATGACATGATTATTTCCGTAATACGGAGCTTAATGACGAAGAAGCCGAGATCGAGGTTCTTTGAATAAATGAACGAGATATATTGTCCGGGATTGAATGGTCGGAGTGCCATTCTTATTATCTAATACCGAGAGGTAGACGGGATAGCCGACTTGATTCTACTGCCGAGATACAACGCCGAGATCATGAGGAAGTTGAGCTCTTCGACGAGATGAAGAGTTCTAGAAATTTGAAGATCCTCAAATGCACTCCTACTTTGATTGTCGTCAACGTCGAGATGATGAGGCGATAATGATGTGCCGAGATGAGAATTTCAAAATCGAGATGATGATGTCCGAGATGCTCGGGAGTTTATCACGAAGTGGCCGAGATATGGGTTCCATCCCATTAGGAAGCACTAATTGATCGGGATTGAGCAATAGTCACCGACGGGTAATTAAAAGGAAAAAACGGCACTGCATATTTGCGTCATTAACGTTTTCAAAGTGAAGGAACGTCGGGACCGTTGGCGAGATATAGGGATATACCGCCAAGATTATGGATGGCGTGTTTCCAGACTTGCATTTTGATGAACACCAAGGGAGTGTGGGGCTGGTGAGGCACGTGGCTTTGCAAACCCTAAACCACCCTCAATGAAAGGAACCGCCGGTACGGGTCGAACCATCATCACTTTTCATTCATCACTTTTCATTCCATTTTGATGAATGCCGAGATTGTGGGGCCGAGTTGAGACTTGCCGAGATGATGATGACGAGTTGATGAGGCACCGAGACTCCGAGATATATCCAGGAGATGCTGAGATTAAAATGGCGAGATTCCAACAGAACTGCTATATTCAGGAGATGCCGACATGCTCTATAAATTATGTGAACAAGTGCTCCGACTTGGAGTTGCTTACTCTAATGCCGAGTTACGTGTTTCAATATTCGCTTGTGGCATTGTCAATTCCTCATTACAGCATTATAGGACCTGCACGGAGAAGTTTGTGGAGGAAGACGCTGGTTCTCTTTAAAGATCCTCGAGAAAGAGTTGAATAGCACGCACGAGTCGGCATGGCAAATGAAGACGAAAATTGTGTTTGAAGAGAATGAACTAGAAGAATATGATGAGAGGATGGTGCCTTCCAAAGATGTGTCCTAAGCCGAGAAGATGAACCTGCTTGTTTTCAGAAGATGAGGTGGTAATAGATGCAGCTTTTTTCTTCCTAGAGCAGCATGATATTCTCATGGACTTAGCCGTTCAACCGGGCAGTCGGAAAGCTAAATGCAAGATATTTTCTCAGTTTCCCAGGTACGTGTTGGAAGACATAGGGGGAATTGAAAATGGATATGTCAATGGGCCCGCTTTGTCTTATTTATTTACGCAGACCATTGCACCAAAAAACTTTGGGGTTCTATTTGAAAAAGACAAAGTTGAGCATGCAAAAATATTTATTATTAAATTATTGCATGGCATTTTTTAAATTATATGCCTTATGATGAGCTATTTTCCTCTCAAAGTGATTACACGCCCATTTAATGTGGGTTGTTGAAGTGAAATATGCCATTTAGTGGATCTTGAGCAACCTGGATAATTAATAGGCTGACATATTAATTTTTATGACAAAGACGAGATTGACAGCTGTTCACCATCAAGAAAATATGGTATTGATGTACTTCATGAGACACGCTTTGTTATTGTTACTATGCTTTCCTTTAGAATATTGGAACACAAACTACCGTAGGAAAAGCTATGAAGTCATGCAACCATGGTTGATCAAGAATCTCCAATCAAATATCTATATTTGAATATTTTTCTCCTAACAAGCTTGTAGATCAATGTTTTGATATTTCTGTGATAGCTGTCAAAAACAAAGTATTTCCAATGCTCCATTTAGAAGATGCCTTACATAAAAGGAGGATTGCGCCTCAAAAAAAAAAATGGCAGACGCTACCCGGTTAACTGAATCTGGTTAAAATCCGGGCTCCGTGTAAAGTTTAGCGGCAAAGGAGAAAAGGCGGACCCGGTTAAACTTAATCTAGTTAAAATCCGGGTTCCGTGTAAATCTTTGAAGGCGGACCCCGGTTAAACTGAATCTAGTTTAAAATCCGGGATCCGTGTAAATCTTTGAAGGCAGACCCAATTAAACTGAATCTAGTTTAAATCTGGGCTCCGTGTGCGACGACAATGTTGCCAAATCAATAAACATGTAGGAATCATAGGTACAAAAACCCGTTTCCGAAAATCATGTCGAAGATAAACATGTAGGAATCAGAGGTACAAAAACCCGTTTCCCAAAATCATGTCGAAGGTAAACATGTAGGAATCAGAGGTACAAAAACACGTTTCCAAAAATCATGTCAAAATTCATATACATGCATGAATCTGAGGTATATAAACTCGTTTTCATGAATCATGTTACGACGACAATGCCGTCAAGTCTATCTCAAACTCCTGTAAAGAAAAAGAAGGCGAACCCAGTTTAAACCGAATCTAGTTTAAATCTGGGATTCGTATGGAGTTTGTTTTCTACAAAAGGGGACGAAGACGGTCCCTGTTTAAACCGAATCTGGTTAGAATCTGGGATCTATGTAAAGTTCCTTGGTTGGAATTATCTAAAGGCGACTATTTAAAGAGCCTATGTAAAGTTCCTTAAGTGTAATTATCTAAAGTTTTCAAGCCGGACCCAATTTAAACTGAATCTAGTTTAAATCTGGGATCCATGTAAAGTTTCAAAGGCGGACCCGATTTAAACTAAATCTAGTTTAAATTAGGGATCCCTGTAAATTTTTGAAGGCGGACCCGGTTACACCGAATCTGGCTAAAATCCCGGTTCCGTATAAATTATTTGAAGGCGGACCCGGTTTAAATTGAATCTAGTTAAAATCCGGGATCCGTGAAAAGATGGCAATGCCTGCAAGTCTATTTAAACGACTGAATTTTGGGTAAACAAACCCGTTTTCAGAAATCAAAAACCCGGAATCTCGGGGTTAGAGTACATAACCCGAAATCTTGGTGTTAGAAGATATTAACCCGGAATCTCGGTGTTAGAAGATATTAATCTGGAATCTCGGTGTTAGAGTATATGAACCCGGAATCTCGGGTCAACACGCAAGCAATCCCAACAATCACGAACATCTGGTCCGAGTTGGAAAATCAACACATCCGTGCTCGGTGACCCGAACTACCAGCCGAGGGCAACAGAGTGGATAACGATTTGTTAGTGGAAAAGCATATTATCAATAATCGGGATTATTGCAAACCAGAATGCAACAGTAAGTATTTTCCATTTAATGTGTTTGGCTTACATGTTGTTAAATGCAGGTATATAAACCGGATAATTATCCCAGAAAAAAGAGCTATGAAAGCAAGCAAGGGATCTTATTTCTTCTCGCACAACCCGGATAAGTTGGATACATCTCGGCTAAGTCCGCGTTTCATATCCAACAAATAATACATCCGGCAGCTCGAGACCGAACTACGGTGGGGGCAAGAATTGTTATGGAATAAAATATTAGGCCCATTCAAGTGAGGCCCAACAAGGGGCAACCAAACCCTAACCCTAAGGGAAGGACCTATTATCCCACAATCACATAGTGGGAGCACTGGGAGATGAAACAGGCTAGTAATGGGAACGTGCAATTAGGGGAATCGGATCCTCATAACACTCACTATAAATAAGGAGATATTCTCCAGGTGAACGGTACACAAGTATCTTCTACTCTGCCTCTTTACAATTCTGCCTACACAGAACACACACCTCACTCCCTTAGGCAAAAGCCTTCATGTGTGTGCTCTGTGATCTCTTATTCTCATAGGTATCCCATCCATGAATACCTAGGAGGTAGCTATTTGATCCTACATCAACATACTAGTCCACCTAGGACTAGACATATGTGTTCTTATGACAGAACAAAAACAATTCCGAAAGGCATGGAACAGATGACAGTTAAAGCATTTTGTTGAATCAGTATTTTTATTCTTTCCTACACACAAAAATTCAGAAACAACCCATATTTAATTTGAAATCCAAGTCGGTATTTAAGACATGTACCCTTTGGATCATAGCATATTATCAACCTCATTTCCTGATTGAAACACGATGGTGTCAAAAACTTCTTTGACCTGCAAGGAAAAATCTCGAGTTGGCACCACCACGATCTTCTCACGAATGTTGCCTTGGAATTCGACGATGCTAATTTTGAGATATAAGGGGATGATCTTGAATCTGGAACTCGGCCAACTCTGACCTTGGCCTATTTGTAGGGAGGATGTGGATATAAGACCTGACAAAACTTCCTTAAGCATAGCAAGAGCACCATCATTCCGAAAGCATGCCTTCATCTTCGGCCTTTGAGTAGGCACCTCCAAGTCGGAGCTCTCCAATCCGACATAGAATGTGTAAGAGGAAGCATCGACCTTGTCCACAGGATTAGATAACATGATCACTCCTCCACCATGTAACACCAAAGTCGATGACGCAAGCTCGCACCCATCCAGAATTACCCGGGATAATTACCCGGTCCACCCAGATGAGGCATACCCAAAACCAGTCGAACAGAGTGTTACTTATTCAGAGTCTGACGAGAATCCCACGATAGAATGTTTTCTGGCCTGACGAAGCAGAATTAAGTCGGCTTTAAATACCCACCAAGATTCTAGTGAAAAGCTTTGTCCTCGCCAATAGCTATGACTCGTTGAAAAGCTTCATCTCGTCTCCTCATCATCTCGGCACCATGCATATTCTTGGCCTACATACAGTCTCAGCATACAATCTTAGCACCATGTGTATCTCGCCTCAATCCAAGTCCAGACAATATTCCAGGCATCCCGGCGTTGGATGCATCCCGATATTCTAACATTGGTTTAAAGTTACCTGTGAAGCTACCTCGTGCCCTTGTTGCTGCGAAACCGCAAGATACAGGTTCGAGAACTGGCATTCTAGAGAAACTAAAATAAAGACACTCGTGGTGGTATTTTAAAAAATCTCTCTCGGCATAAATGGCAAGATCATCCTTGAACTCCAATCCTTTGAAGCAACCAAAGAATCATAACTTCTCCATATCTCAGTCGACTTTGAAGTTTCTACCAATGTGCACTGCAATAACATTATCTCGGACTCTAAATGATTATCTCGACCAGGCGAAACTAGTAATCTCGACGTGCCCCTGGACGAGAAGGAATTCATCTATAGCTATCTCGGCATTCAACCTCCTCAGAAACCTACATCCCGGGTTCGAAAGCATCTCGAACAAGAACAAGCATAATCTCGGCAAAATGGCTTCCAACCTGGGAGTCCCAAGCTGGTGGCTCCTTCACTGTGACAAGAGGTCAATGGGGAACCTTTAGGTCGAGGAACCAAAATGCCTCTCCCGCTTCACATGAACACAAATCTCGTCTTCCCATTTCCTTCTCAACGAAGAATGTCAATCAAATACGACTGGATGATAGCCACCATAATGCAGAACGATGTCATCCTGCTTGTCTTCCGACTTGGAGATGTCGATATAGTCTCTGCTTTGAGATAATCCTCAGCTGAGGCTGAGATAGAAGTCTTGTAAGTCGGTATTGGGCAGTATACTAGACAACGAATTTAGAACTCAAAAAATGAAATTCCACCAAGCAGCTCTACCTAGGAAGCCGGGCCCAAGAAGCCGAATTCCCCGAACTCAACGTCGGATGTACGTTTTAACATTTTGCCGTTGTGATTCATAAGTGTATCTTTCAACCACATTGATGCCGCGCCCCAGAGACCTTTTCTTCCTAATTCCTTCTTCTTCAATGGCGAAATCGGAGGCTTCACAATTTTTACTCTTTCCTGCAATGCGCTGGATTTCTCGAATCAAAACGTGAAATCTTGTGTACATCAGGAGGATTCATGAGTATATTTTGAGAGCCTAGTCACTCAGTCCGAAGCTTGGATTTAGTTTTTGAGGTCGAAATGAAGGTGGTGGTGGGATGGAATAATGGCGGATGAGGCGTATCACAGCAACCTTGTGCGACATTCTTAGGGTTTGGCAACAGCAGAAAAACGTCATCAGGATGAACTAGACTATTAGCGACAAGAATCATCAGAATTATGCTTTACTGGATAAACTCCCCAGATCAGTGATTGTTCTATTGGCCAATTGTGGTTTGGAATATTTCACCATATCTGTGGTCACGGGATTCTGCAATTTATCAAATCCCCACGGTCGACACCAATGTTATGTATGTACGTAGAACATAATTTCTGTTGAAGTGTGTAAATGTATAGTCTCAAAGGACTAGAATATTGATGTAGGATCAACTAGCCTTCTCCCAAGTATCCATAGATGAGATACCTCAAAAAATATGAGATCACAGAGCACAAACATAAGGGTTTTCACCCAATGGAATAGGGTGTGTGCTCTGTGTAGACAAAATAGTAAGAGTGAGAGTGTAGAAGATGTGTACCTTAGGGTTTACCATCTATTTATAGTTGGTACCTTACGATTAGGGTTTGGTTCCCTCTTGTTGGGCCTCACTTGAATTGGCCTAATATTTTATTCCATAACAAATATGAAGTTTATTTATGGGTTAAGGTGCATTTTTGCCAACAAACAATTACAGAAAGAGCATCCAGCACAAATATTAATTAAGGGTACCTTAAATACCAACAAACAATTAAAAATATGCAGATTAGCTTAACGAGCTTTTAAAAAGGTGCAGTAGCACAACGCTTAGTTAGAACAAAGTTAAGGTCCGTTATCTAAGGTGCAGAGTTTGGTTAATGAACTTTTACTCAGGAGCACCCAAAGACAAAAAAGTTTTACTCGGAGCTCAACACAAAATTCTTAATTTCACTAAATTAAATAATTTTTTTGTCAATTGTCATTATTCAAAACTACTTGTATAGATATCTATGGACAAAAATTACTCATTTGCTAAAATAAAAAAATATATAATTATATGATTTAAATAAAAATCAAGGTGTTTTATAATTTATTATATATGTTAAACAAAAAAAAATTATATGATTTATTTTTATTTTAGAAGAAATTTATGTGAGTTAAAAAATTCATTTAATGTTAATAAAATTTAAAAAATCTATTATATCCGAAAAAATGAAATGAAATGAAATTAAAAAAAAAAATTATAAAAAGAGTTTAATGAATATCAACGTTGAAACTCAATAATATAAATCCGCAACTTGATGATATTTTTGTTAATTAAATTATCTATTGATTATATCAATATGAGACTTGTTGGAAAAAAATTTGTCATTATTAAGTATTTTGGAATAGCCTCAACAAATTATTTATGGGACTTTTTTAAAAAAAAAAATCAACAAGTCTCATATTCATATAATCAATAGATCATTTAATTAACAAAAATGTCATCAAGTTTCAAGTTCTTGATTTATATTATTAAGTGTCAACGTTGATATCCATTAAGCTATTTTTATAAAAATAAAAAATAAACTCATTTCATTTCTTTCCGGATATAATAGATTTTTTTAAATTTTATTAACATTAAATGATTTTTTTAACTCACATAAATTTCTTCTAAAATAAAAATAAATCATATAATTTTGTTTTGTTTAATATATATAATAAATTATAAAACACCTTGAGTTTTATTTAAATCATATAATTATATTTTTAATTAAATTTTTTGTTTATTTTAGCAAATGAGTAATTTTTGTCCATAGATATCTATACAAGTAGTTTTGAATTATGACAATTGACAAAAAAATTATTTAATTTAGTGAAATTAAGAATTTTGTGTGGGAGCTCCCGAAAGTAAAACTTTTTTTATCTTTAGTCTTTGAAAAAAAGTCATTACTAATCTACACCTTAGATTACGGATAACTTTAACTTTTTTCGGCGTTAGGCTTAATTGACCTTTTCAAAAGTTCGTTACTAATCTAGACATTTTTAATGGTTTTGTTGGTATTTAAAATGCACTTTAATTAATATTTTCTTTACGGACGCTTTTTCAGTAATTATTTGTTGAAGAAAAATGACCTTAACCCTTTATTTATTAAAGGATGGTTTGTTGTTAGGTGAAAGATATCTCTAACAACCTCTAGCTAGCATATTCTAATGAAGATTTGGTTTCAAATGTGATTTTCATTAATTATAAAAAAGATATTGAATATTATTAATGGGATTAAAGTTATTTTTTGACTTCAGAAAACTTGATCGATGAATTAAGAACCTTTGACTAACCAATAATTTCTTTTTCTTTTTCTTTTTCTTTTTTGCCTTCAATACATGTAATTTTCATTTGACCATTGATAAATAGATAATTGAAGTAGTTTCATAAAATCTAATGGTGAAAAATTAATCCTAAGCCCTTAAACTTCTGAAGTTCTAAAACAATTTTCTGATTTTCATTGCTTCTTTTTATTGTTTTTTTTTATATCAAAAGTCTTATGTAAATTGAACAAATTCAAATGTTTTTATTCAACCTAATTAAAAACATAATTACAATAATTATCTCACTTTTGTCATAGTCCCTGTGGGAATGACACTCTTCTTAACATTATACTACTTATTTTAACATGTTCGTTTAAGCTATATGACAAACATATATATAATAATACATAAATATATAATAATTTTTTTGAGGTAAGAAAATACATAATAAACACCACAATCTACAAAGTTTTCAATAAAATAACAGTATTTAGTATTAGAAATGGTCTGGAAATATAGAGTTTTTTTTTATAGAGTCAGCTTTTTGTTTTTGTGTTTGTTAAGTTTTCAGTCTCTTTTTCTGTCAGAGTCAAAACCCAATTAGTTTTGTAAATCTTGTTATAATTCTTGGGCCAATTTTGGCTCAATGACGGTTCAATTTTGATACTATCTGATTTCATAAACTTCTCATGCTAGAACCAATTCGCTTGTTTAATTGGAGGTTTGAAATATTTCATCTCATATTCACGGTCAATAAATGCATTCGTGTAGGCAATAAAAGTTGGTCTATTTAATAAAAAGTTCACTCATAACTCTCAAAAATTTGTGAGACGTACGATCCGTAATATATATATAAAGGCTATTTGAGAGATATTTCTTAACCCTAATGATCCTTAAAGACCTAACACAACTAAACTTTTAAATATAAAAAAATAAATGCATCCCGAACCTGGTTCTCATCTCTTCCATTTTCATCATTTTATTCATCTCAATCAACTGTTAGATTTGAATCGTCGATTTAATCTTTTATAAAAATATTAATAAAATATTTAATTATTAAAAAATATTTTATAAAATATTAAATCTACACTGTTTAGATTTAAATAGATGAAAAAGATGTGATGTGAGTATTATATTATATAATTTCCTCCCTCCCATGTGCAAAATATTTGGAAAACAAAAATCGGTAATTATTGAATGTTGAATAATACTACCTCCGATCCTAATTATAAGAGCCTAATGACTTTTTCTTTGGAGAGATTAATGAAGTTTAAATAAGTTCTTAATCATTTCATATGTTAAATATTCTTAGATTATACATTAGTTTATTACCAAACTAATAAGTTAGAAAAAAAAACTTTAATGTAATTTAATTAATTTTCCTTAATCTCTCTAAAAAAGTCAACTAACTCTTATAATTTATAATTAGGACCGATGAGTAATTAATAAGGCGACTTCAAGAAAGCTGGAGATCCAGAGTGCACACAACAATATTTTTCTGGCTCCTTTCTTCGATCTCATTTTCAGATTTTATAGAGATATTTACTCCTCGCGCTGAGCAAACAGATATTTTCTCTCATTTCTCTTCCTGATTTATCCATACACACTACAACGTTGTGTTGATTTCGAGCTGGAGATTATCTCTTTTCCTTAATTGAGGTCCCATGGCAGTCTCCTCCGTTTCAGCTTCCAAGATTCTCTGCTTGAACTCGGACCGTTCCACACGGTTCGGTCTTGCTTCTGCAGCAGTTTCTTCTTCCTCATCGTCTTCTTCGATAAAACTTTCTTTTCTTTCGCCCCTGCAATTTCCTGTACGGGCCCGTCTTCTTCGAAATGGAAGCGGAGGTGTTGTCATTTCCCCGCGGCCTCGAATTCTTCCTCTGGTAACAATTCCTGCCTTTATTGGTCGTGATTCTATTTGTGTTTTGCCTTATTGTTGAGTAGAACTCCAGTGGGAGAGCTTAGTACTTGTTTTTTTCCATTTTGTCTGATTAAGCTTCTTCTGATGATTTTCGTGGCTTTTTGTTTGTTATTTGTTATATTTGTTCGCCTCATGTTTAATGCATTGTCTAATTTGGGTTACTTGCTTCCTTTTTTTATTGTTTTATTTTCTAATCTTTTGTGATTTATCTTTGTGGGTTTAGACGGGAAGGTTTTCTTCCTTTTTTGGGTGTATGATTGACACTTGATAACAGAAAAGCAAGTGTAACTCGTTCCGCAAAGAAGATTTCATGGTTTCCCGGAAGTATAAAATCGTGATGGATAGAATTGAATTTACCATGTATAAATAGCTGTTTCAGAATCATATTAGTAAAACATGCTTAGATAATTTGACACTTCAACAAAATTTTCTTATGTAGGTTTTGAAAATAGAAAGTGAATGTGGGTAATATTCAAAAGGATTATGATACAAAGCAATGGAGTATATTTGTTTTTCATTTAGAAATTTCAGCTGGATTCTCTCTATTAATTCCATAGATGGCTGGTGATTTTTGCACCTCTTTCTAATGCTTATATTCCTTTTATTCTGCTCATATCTGGTAAGTACATGGTACATCAACTGCGAACTAATTCAGATTGATCCTTCCCATTTAATGGAGTATAAAATTGATTGGGGATGTGTAAAGTTGATTATGTCATGTCATAAATCTGTGCTTATGCTGATAGCTGTTCTTTCTGACCTTCTTTGCGCTTTCATGCATCTTCAATGTTGGCTTAATCTCAGTTTTTATTGTCTATGAAGAGCTGACTAGCAATTTTGAAAAACTGTTGTTGTAGGTGGAGGCAAAGAAACAAACTTTTTCCTCATTTGATGATTTGGTTGCTAATTCTGAAAAACCTGTATTGGTTGACTTTTATGCAACCTGGTAATTTATTCTCTTCTTGGTATCTCTCTTGTGGTAATGCGCATGTTAACTTGTATTATTTGATACAAATCATAACTTTCTATATCCCGTAATTCAAATGTATTTAATCAAAGGCATGGTCTCCAGGTGTGGTCCTTGTCAATTCATGGTTCCCGTCCTTGACGAAGTAAGCTCTCGGCTTACAGATGTCATACAGGTAGCAAAGGTTGACACAGAAAAGTATCCTAGCATTGCTGATAAATACAGCATTCAGGCATTGCCTACTCTCATAATCTTTAAGGATGGAAAACCCATTGATCGCTTTGTAAGTTGGATTCTATCTTTTTCTTTCATTTGAATTCTTTCTTCTCACACCCTCTCTTTGTGGTTAACTCTCTCTCAACATTTTAAAGTGGGCAGAAGCCTCTCATCTGTAGCTTTTGCCAAAGACTCCTGGCATTTTCTTACATAACATGAAGTTTTGAACTTCGAAATTAGATGCTTAGCATGCATCATGAAGTATTCATCCTTATGAATATTTTTGAGATATCCTATGCTTAGGACCTCTCCAATTTTGCTGAAAATTTCGAGTTGCATTTATAAATAGTCCTTTTAAATTTACTAGTGACATAAGCTGAAATTTATTTTGAATGATTATTTAGTTGTAAGTGACTGATGCCTGTATGTGCTAAAGTTCATGAACCAATATAATGTTGTGCTTGATGGCTAAGTGGTCAGAGGAAAGAAAGGAATGGTTTTGGTTTGTGAGAAGCCTGCTATTGCATTCTTTCCTCATTTGCTGAAGTCAATTTAGCAAAAGACTAACAGCCCTGAAAGAAGACTTCAACTTGATTTTCCCTTTTTTCTCAGAATCTGAAATATTCAAATATCACGTATGTTCAAATTCCCTATTTATTTATTTTTTAATTATATTTCACTGATGAAATTTTTACACCAATGGCTGTAAATGATTTATATGCGTAGGAAGAGAGGGTAGATTAGCCAAAAAATTTTTTTTTCTTATTTTGTTTCAATTTGTAGGTGTAAACTAAAAATAGGAATCACTTCCTGGCACTTTTGAAAGTGCATCAACTTGCTTTACATTGGACAAATCATGTGATTTCTAAATTATGATTAAAGCTATGAGCAAAAAAAAAAAATTATGATTAAAACAGGATATCGGCCACTTGAAGTTTAATACCCTCCAACAATGTTCCTTTATATAACTAAGATTATCAAACTTTCTGGCCATATTTGTTTAAATTGCCTGTCAAAATTTATCGAGCTGTCAAACTGTTTCTTGTAACCGTACATGAGATTTTCATCTCATATGGCTCCTCCTCTCTTTTATGTGCATAATGATAAAAATAGATAGAATAAAAAAAGAATGCAGTATTCTCATTATGAACTGAGCAGGGCTAGTGTTTTTACAAAGTGCTTCTTATGGAATATTGTTTTTTAGTACTACCTCCGGTGCTTTAGAGAAGAGCTAGTTGACTAATTTGGAGGTTAAAGAAACTATATAAATTACTTAATTATAGTATATGTTGCATGATCCCTCCGAATTATTTATATATATCATTAAATTATATATCAGTATATAAATTAATCAAATTAGTTTTAAAAAAATAAGATAAAATGAAAAAAGATCTCATATTTAGGACTAAAAGTACTTCTAGACTAGCTCTTATATTTAGGAATGGAGGTAGTAAAATCAAAGAAGCATCTAATCTCTCTTAAATCAATCTGCCCTCTAGCAGATTGCCTAACTTCAAATTTGAATTGAACAAAGAGAATGAATAACAAGAATTTGATGATTTTCAGGAGGGAGCACTTACTGCAGATCAGTTGATTGAACGGATAGAATCCAGTCTCAAGGTTAAGCAATAATCATACTTAGCTTGTATTGTTTTTTCTGTAGCTTAGCACAAGTGTAATAAAGATACTTTCTTAAGGGCATATCTCTAAGCAGCTAGATGTAGAATGTCCCCCACACTTAGCTCCAAAAATATCTTATCATTGGTATTTTTTTTTTTTATGAGAAAGCTATCTTCAGCTGTTATGAAGCCACTAGACAAAGATGGGTGTTGTCTGATGCATGTATTACTGCATTTTGTAAACGGTGTCTAGCTTGGAAAATGACAATTCCTGTTTCAGCATTGTTGTTGTTGTTATACTAATCTCTCCTCTAGTCCTTAATATTAATTAGATTAGATAATATGACATGTATTTTCTAAAATATTCTAGTCAATCTTCTTTAATTTTCTCATTCCCTCTTCTCTTTGATTATTGTTGTGGAAGCATCAATAGGGGTAATTAGGAAAAAATTGACAAAAATGAAAATTATGTCTAATATTTAGGATAAGATCAGCTCTTCAAATAAATGTCTTATATCAAGGATAGGAGGAGTATGATAGTGCAGTAATTACTGGTCTTTAATATTCTGTACCTTCTGAACTTACCAATTGCATCTGGATTGTTTTGACCCTGTGAGTAAATAATATATTTGATCACCCAAAAAAAAAAAGGAAAGGGAAATTCATACACAGGCATAAAACAATAATAGGGAAAATCAATCATTTATCTATCTTTTCTTTCTTTCATTTCCAAGAGGCAAGTTCCAGCTTGAAAATCACAAAGCAGACAACATTAGTCAAAACAAAAACAAAGTTACTGCAGATAATCTACTCTCAAGTGAGCACTATACAGCCGGGACGTGGACCTGCATAAACAACATGCCCTCGTCAAGGTGCCAGATAGTCAACATGCTGAGTAGCTTCACGTGATGCATATTGAATCTCAATGTCCTAATTCGAGTAAATCATTTATGCTAAGACGTTTATAAAACCACGATCCTTACATATTCGAAGACTAGTTAAGAGGGCCAATAGTTCTGCAGAAGTTGATGGGGCCAAAGCTAAGCTTCCTCTGAAAGCCTAAAAGACATGTCCATCCTGAATCTCTTATCAGACATCCTTGAAATGGTCTTACAAACTATATAAAAGTTGACACACAATGGAGACCATAAACTAGTTGTCATATGAACAAGTGAAGTAGAGAATTGCACTTTTGAATGGCACGAAACGAAATACACAATGCTCATTATTTTCATTTGATTAGATCATATTTGAGTATTTTCGGACCTAATTGAGTTAGTTTTCTCAACAAGGTTTTTTGCATTTGCGCGATTCGAGCTCGAAAAGAACTATTTCAAATTAACAAAAACAGGGCACTTTGGTGAAATGTTTTTCTATCAAGTTTCTCAGAAAGGTTTTTTGCATGTTACGCGATTCGAGCTCGAAAAGAACTATTTCAAATTAACAAAAACAGGGCATTTTGGCGAAATGCTTTTCTATTATTTCTATTAGAAATTCTCACCAGAAGCAACAAGCTAACAAGGAATGGGCATTCGATTGATCTAGTGGCTTGAATTCTTTCATTCCTTCTTTATATATATATATATATATATATATAAATTTGGGTAGATTCCATTGAATGCTTATTTGATTGCTTTTGATAAATTGAGTTTTGTTCATCAAACATTAGTTTATCCA
The DNA here is from genome assembly GCA_019022615.1 of Acacia melanoxylon. Lineage (NCBI taxonomy): Eukaryota > Viridiplantae > Streptophyta > Magnoliopsida > Fabales > Fabaceae > Acacia > Acacia melanoxylon. Next base: position 1,710,420 of record JAFJYJ010000050.1, read on the forward strand.
ACAAAAGTTCAATTATTCCAACGCAAAATTTTGTAACGAATAGGACAACATAAGCTTAGGCTCGAGTAAACTAAAGCAGGAACAAGTTTGATGACTTGAAGAATGTCTACAGAAGCACCTACAAGTCCTCCGTCAATAAGATTATCATATTAACAATGAGATTTAAACTAAATTTGTCTGCAATTCTTTAATCAAACAGCTAATAGTTTTTGAAGATGGACCAGAGTAGATATGGCTGTTTAGGCACCAAATTGTATTTCAAGCACAACCATAAGATTCATAAAGAGTTCATATTAAATGGCTAGTAGTAACAGGCTCACGTTCAAACATAAACAAAATTCAACTGCATTCCAAAAACAAAAATTACTTGATTATCCGACCACATATCTAATTTCTTTAAAACAAGTAGTAAATCACTAAAAGCAAGAGCTCAACGCTTCTTAGAGACACCAACAGTCTTGCCCCTACGTCCAGTAGTCTTGGTGTGCTGACCACGAACTCTAAGACCCCAGTAGTGCCTCAAACCACGGTGGTTCCTGCATACAAAGTTTCAGATGTTACACTTCATCCGTATGTTTCACTAGCCAGAATCTAGTTCACAACCAAGTACAAAATTAAGGATCAATAGACAGTTCTTCTGGCCAAGGAAATTGAAGATATAAACAAATCAACCTCAAAAGGGTACATATAGCTTCAGGCCAAATAATACTCCCATCAAAACAATAGAATACAAAGTAGGTCATCTTTGATATACATAATGCTCCCACCAAAACAAACGCCGGATAGGAGTCACTGTAAAAATCTACCTTTATTTTAAATTTTAATGAGGAAAAAGGTCAGGACAGTCAGAAAAACACAACGCAGAGAAGTTAAAAATAATTTCCCACATATTACATATTCAGTATATTAGTGTGTCTGGATCCTATTCAACAGATATGCACTTCAAAGAATATAGATTGAAAACAGTATGAGAATCTATAAATCAACAAGTTAGATGCTTAACAACACTGCGCATGTGGAGCTAAGTTTCAGTAAAAATCTACAGATGATGTGATTAAGAGCATGAAGATAAAAATAACTAAGAGCATGAAGATAAAGATAACACATGTTCGGAGGTCACAGATTTGACAGAACAATCTGAATATTTGTCGAACCATGGATGAAAAAACGCTACAGTCCAAAATGTTATTCACCTGATTTTCTTCAGCCTTTCCAAGTCATCTCTCAACTTCATATCCAAAGCATTTGATACAACCTGAGAATACTTGCCATCCTTGTAGTCCTTCTTCCTATTCAAAAACCAGTCTGGAATCTTGAACTGCCTAGGGTTCGCAACCACGGTCATAAGATTATCCAACTCAGCAGCACTCAATTCACCGGCCCTGATAGTAAAATACCAAAACTTTATAGATTTAATTTCCTTTCAAAATAAAGGATTAAAAATCAAAAGCGCGTAACCCAGGTGAAACAAACCCTAAGTAGTCAACCGTAGACACTATCATCAAATCATCGAACACAAATCAGAAATGTGAAACCCTATGATAACAAACCTCTTGTTCATGTCAATATCAGCCTTCTTGCAGCAAATGTTAGCGAATCGCCTGCCAATACCTTTGATAGAGGTCATAGCGAACATAATCCTCTGCTTCCCATCGACGTTTGTGTTCAAAACACGAAGAATGTGCTGGAATTCCTCGTTCGCCACCAGAGACTAACATAAAAACACACAGATTTCGAATTACGTTTGTGAAACTAAATCAATATAAACTAAAAGAAGGAGAAGATTCGAAGTCTAAAAAGTTCATTAAGAGCAGCCAATATCATCAACAAAAATCTGCACATTTCAGCTCATAAAAAAAACAGAGAATTTGAAGATACAAACATTTAGACAACACACAGGGAAAAGATGAAGAGATGACAGAACGATAAGGAACGTACCATCTTGGAAGCTGAGATTCAGGTATGCGGCAGTGCCTGGTTCGAAGATGTGATAACCACAGCTCCTTCAGTCTAAACCCTAAAATACATATTAGGGTTTTTTTTATAGTACACATAGACTGGGCTTGAACCTGGCCCAATAAAATAGGCTATTGATTTGGGTCATATGGAACCAAAATTTACGAAGTTATTTTTTTAAGAGAATTGTGTAATTATCATTTTGTGGGATCGGTTAAAGCCTCATTCTCTTGGTCAAAATAAAAAAGCCTTGTCCTCCGTTATTATTGGTTTCTATTGGGCCTTCATTATTGGGTTGGGATTTTATGATTTGGGTTAGGCTTGATTAGAAGAATATATCTTACTCTTGAAATTAGGGCATTGCTAATTCTGGTATTTGGGATGAATGCCCTGTTGATTTGAGGGTTATTTTGCGGTAAAATCACTCGTAATCCGGATTAAATTTCCACTTTGGGAATCATCCTTTTCTTATGATGTAGGCTGCACACTTACCACCATTTTAACATATTAAAAAAAAAAAAAACCCGATTTTGTTTTTTTGGGCCAGAATATACCCGATTTGTTTTGATCGGGTAAAATTTGTACTCTCCCCATTTCAATAAAGGAAATTGTTTTTAGGGTTAATTATGAATGAATTAATTAAATCTTGTTATTTTTTATACCTGAAATTAAATCTTGTTATTAAAATCTTGTAATACAGGTCTTTTTTCGCCAAGCATCAATATTAAATATTAACTTCTAATTAAGTATTGAGTAGAAATTAAATATTCATCTATCTAATCTTCTATTTTATATATACATAGTAGGTTTGAAAACATCAGTCTCGTGCTACCAAAGGCATTAATAAAATTATAACACTTATATATGTGTTTAGATTATCTTTTGAAAAAGAATGATTTGAGTGTTACCCAAACACGATTTACAACTGATGTGATATATGTAAGAAAGGTTTTGTACGGTAAAACCCTCGTAATCCGCCAGATGTAAAATGGCTTTGGGAAACTCGTGATTTGAGTGTTACCACCAAACACAAATATATATGTATATATTGTGTATTATATATTCAATCTATTATTTTATTTATTATTATAACATGATGGAAGTGCTAAATGCATCCTTCTCAAGCTACAACAGGGATTAATGAAATGATTCCACGTAGATTTAATAAATATTAAATTAAAAATGGCCATATGCCTTTTTTTGGATACATTACTAGCTTCATCAACAATAAGACAAAACTCAGCATTGGAAATTTCTTCCCGTATTGTGGTCTTTACCTTTTTAGAGAAAAGATGAAGAATTTTCTTTTAAATTCAAAGGGAACTATATGATGCATTTTGAGGGAGCTTTTTCTAAAACAATTGCTACAACTTCTTGATTACAGGAAACTAAAAACTTTATCATCTCAAAAAAATTACCACAATTAAGTGAATTTAAATTTTCATCATGACCTCTAAAAAGACATCCTTTAAAAGCAAGCCATCTTATCATGTCCACCGAAACTTGTAGTCTCAAACGATTACCTGCAATCTCTTGAGAAATAAGTTTTTCAACCAATATCTCAATATGTTGAGATTGGTTTATAAAATCACTTCATGAACTCACAATATTTTTATGCATTTAAATAACATTTTTCCCTACATAAAGTAGAAAAAGCAAAATTGTCTCCATTGTTAACCTTTTTTCCAATTTCTAAATCCATCAATAACAAATATATTAAGTCCAAAATGACCACTGCCACTTGGTTTACTAAATAAATAACAAGGCAAACAAAATGAAGCATCTTTACTTGAGAATACTCTAACCAAGATGGAAACAAATAAAACCAAGAAGAGAAAAAAATGACGTTGATTCTTCTCTGGCTTAGAAAAAGATAATTTTGAAGCTTGCACTGAAATGGACCAAGTTTAAGACAAGCATAATGAATTTCATCTTGTTGATTTATAAGAATTTCCATATTGGAGGGCACAGTGCAGGATCTATTTCCAATGAAGTAAGATCAACTTTTTTAACTACCTCTTTATTTTCAATTTATGAGACTTTGAAGAATGACTCTTAGTATTTGACAATCTAACATTAGAAGTAGACGAGGGCAAAGACTCACTAATCTTTCTCTTAAAATAAGTATCAATGGTAGCACTCTTCTCCATAATAATCACCTATAAAGAGCATGAATTATTTCATGACCAATATGATTTTGAAAATATTATTAATAACAAAAGTAAATCGATTAAAACTAATTATTAATCATCATCTATATTCTCATAGCCATCTTTTAACAAAACTCAAAACTTGCCCAAAATCCTAACCCTAAAATATTCTCTAATTAGTATAAAAGTAGTATCATTAAAAAGATAAAAGCATATATAATAAATTTTATGAAGGAAATTTAATGAAAAGAAGTGATTTTGAATACCTTATTGATTCTCAAAATTTGTCAAAAGCTGTTAAAAAAAATGGTGGACGATGGGACGAGCAGCGAGCGAGAGGAAAAGAAACACAAGATTTCTAAAAAAGTGTAAACAAGTGGAGTTGAGGATAATTACAGGTTGTGGGCCCACATTTTTATTATTATATTTTTAGTTTTTTTAATACATATGAAAGCAAACGAAGGGTCAGGAAGAAAGTAGCCCAAATGGAGAGCTTTAATTTTAGGGAATGCAGACTTCAGTTTTATATTCCCGAAAGATTTCATTTGTTTACATTTTTTTTTTTAATTTTTTTTTTTTTGGGGGGGGACCCTTAGCCCTTCCCCCGTCCACCTTGACCCTTTAAGGTTGGCCCTGAGTTGCAACTCTAGTTTTGTCGCCTTTATTACCACAACCATCGCCATTAAACGATCCTTGGTGAGATAACGTGACGGTTATGATGAGGCAGCATGACGGTTCTTAACTATTTTTCTACAAAGATTGTATTAAGGACAAAGTAGAATTGGTGTGATATATGAATTTTAAATAATTATTAACAAAAAATAATTCATTGGATCTTGCTTTAAAATCAAACCAAACACTGGCCATGTAATTAATATTGCATTATATTACCATTGCACCGCACTGCACTATAAAGTGTAATGAGATCAAACTAAACAAGCACCTAGTTACTGTTAGTGCCACATATACGAGTTCTAAGGGACTCCATTGTTTTATGAAAAATAAGGATGGAGGTAGTTGAGAAAAGTATAAGGAATGAGTCTTGAGGAATTAAAATATGAGGATTGAGTTACAAACTTGGTGAAACTATGAAGATTAAATAATTAATTTTTCAAGAAAAAAAATATTGTTTACTTTCTACCTAAGTTGCCGATGACAACTGGTGTAAAAAGACAAAATCTTCACATGTTATTTTTTTAGGAAAAAGTTTCCCGTATCCTAGCCCTAATATCTAGGGAAGTGAGATTCGGACCTGGCTTTGGTCCAATGCCAATAGCGTCTGTTGCCATTTTTTCCTTAAAACTGCACCGTTTTGGGTAGAAACAGTGATCTGGTGCCTTTTTTTTTTTAATATTTCAAGAAAGATACTTTAAGATATTGATCGATACTTAAAAATTATTGAAAAATTATTTGAAAAATTATTTTAAGATTTTAAAAAAATATTTCAGTACCCATCAGTATCTAATTTTTTATTATTTTTTTAAAAAGGCACCAAGTCTCTGTTTTTGAGCCAAAATGGCGGAGTTTCATTGAAAAGGATGGTAAGGGATGCTTATTAGCAGCGGACCAAAGCCAGGTCTTTGAGATTCACACACCCACCATATAGCCAACGTCCCATTTAAGGGGATGTGATTGCTATGTGACCCATAGGCTCTTGGCATCTCACGATTCACATATTATCAATGAAAATGCCACCGATCACGCTTTCTACATTGTCCTCGGCAAACGTGTAAAAGGTTGCTGAAAAATTGTTATTTCACACTAGGGGAACAAAATGCAACAAGTTGACAATGCAACGGACAGTTTAAATAAATTGGGAAGCGCAAGTTCTATATGGGTGAGCAGGCACATCGTCATACCTTCCAGGAGGCAAATGAAGATTAACTTGAAGTAGATGGTTCAGTGTTGGCTAATGGACGAAGTGGTTGCAAAGGAGTTTTAAAGGACTACTGGGAAGTTGGATATTTGGCTTTAGCAGCAAACTCAGGACCGTCCCACCAGCGATTGCAGAGTTAATTGCCATGATTCATGGGCTTCATGTTTGCTGGGCTAGATGCTATTGGCAAATTTTTGTATTTTTGTATTTTTGTATTTTTTATTGTATTAATGCCATCAACCTGATTTCAAGAGGTGGTGAGAAGAATCATTCTTTTAGAGATATTGTGGATAAAACAAGGACTCTAGTTTATAGGGAATGACAGGTTAGCTTTAGACATTTTGATAGGGATCAAAACACTGTTGTTGATAGATTAGTTGGGATGGCACATCAGTTAGTAGGGAATTTCCGCTTTTTTTTGATCAACCACCAACTACTAGGGAGGAGGAGGTTGCTGAAAGAGGGTGAACTAGAATTTTTGTTGTAGGTCTTCATTATTGAGACATGTTATCCAGTTTCAATTATTAAAAAAAAAAAAGGCAATGCAAAGACAGCTTGATCAAAGCTTAGTGCAACATATCATCATTCCAAAGTCGGGTTTAGTCTATTCTAATTGGACCTGTTTGGAGTCGACTTTAAGCTTCTTAACGCCAGGAAAAAGCCAGAAAAAGTAACCAGTGGAAAAAAAGTTTAACATGGCTTGTTTGGAATCCATGTTGCGTCGACTGGGCTTTTTGAAAAAGCTGAAAGTTGCTGAGCTTAAGTAAACACTCTAATTTGGAGCTTATATCATAACGTACCGAAAAAAACCGTGACTATCGCCCGCCTCTGATTAGAAAAAAATCAATTAGTTAATAAATGAAATTTGACAAAAATAATGTCCACTGGGCTTTCTTTTTGCCTTTTCCCAAAAAAAATGCCAGCAAAGAATTTTTTGTAAGCTTTTATAAGGTAAAACACAATTGGACAAAAATAATAAATATTTAATTATGGTATTAAATTTTATTTAATAAAAAACGGTGACCATTGCGTGACAATGATGTAAACTCATAAAAGTTTACTTTTATCATTAAATAGGTATTAACAATCTATAATTAAATAATTAAAATATAAAATTTTTATAAACAAATTTATCCATTAAATATATTTAATTAAGGACTTTATTGTTTATTAAATTTTTTAATAAATTTACTTTTTTTCAAATTAATTTTTTTATTATCTCAATATACAACTAATATGTATATGTAGTATTCAATATTTTGTCATTTTCAGTAATTTTTTATCTCAATTGACTTTTATAAAAACACTCGGATCAAACTGAATCCAAACACAAATCACATTTTAACTTGATTTTTTTCCTATAGGACTTTTACAAAAAGTTTCGATGCCCATTCCTACCGCACACCCAAATAGGCCCATTATCTGATAGCTTTTTCTGGATTTTTTTTCCCTCTTACATTTCCTATGTGCCTTCTTTATTAGCATCCTCTCACAATAATTTTTCACAACTTGGAGCCTTGTTTTCACTGCCATGTTCTTCACAATAATTGCATATTAATTTTCTCAAGCTCCATTTACACATGTGTGTATCACGTCTTGTGTTTTCTAGTGGCGGAACCACTTGTTGGCCAAGGCCCTAGTTGACTCCAGCTGACCTTTTAATTTTTAATTTTTACATATATATGTATTTATTATATGATATTTTATTTTGACCAATAATTTGGCCCCGGCTAATTTCTTTTCTTCTCCATAAGGACAATGTTTGGTTCATTACTTATTGGGTTGGGAGAGAAAAGTAAAATTCTTGTTTGAGATACCTTTGAAAAGGTTCGTATTATCTTATATCTTGTTTTGATTTATAATTGTCGGTTATTATTTATTTATATTTTCAATGTTATGTGATATTATTTAGTAAATGATTCAATATGTTTATTTTTTGGCTTTGGCTAAAAATATTTTTTGCTTCCTTATAAATAAATTGTTCCTTGCAATTTTTATTACAAAAATTTATTTTCTCCATTTTTTATACAAATTTATTTCTCTTATTAAATATTGGACTCACTAGAGTTGTAAGAAAAAAATGGTTTTATTTATAAGGTAGAGAGATAAATTTTTAATGTATAATTCTATCCTTTATTTATTATTGTGTTGATTTTGTTATCATGAGATAGTATAATGTATATTAAACATGCCTAAAGTTGAAAGGTTGTTCCCAGAATTTTACATAAACTTCTTTGAGATAAATAGTCTTTTCCATGCAATTCTAAATGTGAAGTAAGTCTTCATATCTTTATTAGTGAAATTGAATACTTGAAATTCAATCGATCCTGAGTTTTCTTCTTTTTTTCTTTCCTTGTGAAATACGGAAACATGTTAGAAGTAATTTATAAATAGGATTAAAAAAGTATTAATTAAATATTGTATTTAAAAAATGCTGAAACAAAAGCACTGTCGTTTAATCTTCAAGCCCTGGTATTTATTGGGATCGCTTTGTTAATGGGCCTTTCTGGTAATTCTAACTAGGGCTCATAAAAGGAGTAAATTGAATTGAACTACACTGACATTATATTTAAATTCATTCCACCATTGGGAGTGGCTGATGTCCTCTGCCACTCCTGTTCACTTCCTTTCCTAAAATTTTTCATATAAAAAAAAAATGAATTGACCTACACTGACATTATATTTAAATTCATTCCATTTTTGACTTCCATCCAAACTATATATTGCATCGTTTTTGACGCAAAACAGTGACCCATGCCTCTTTTTTTTTTTAATAGAAATATTTTAGAATCTTTGTCGGGTACTTAAAAAGATACTTCGGGATCTTGTTGGTAATGAAAAAATACTTCATGATCTTGAAAAAATAATTCAGGGTATTGACTGATACTAAAAATATATTTGAGGATATTGATTGGTAATGAAAAAATAAGTATCAGTCAATAGTCACTATCCTGAAGTATCCTTTTAATACTAATCAGTACCTAAAATATTTTTCAAGATCATAAAATAATTTTTTAAGATCATGAAGTATATTTTTAGGACTAGTCAATATACTCAAATATATTTTTAGTAGCAGCCAATATCCTGAATTTATTTTTTAAGATCCTCAAATAATTTTTTAAGATGATAAAGTATTTTTTTAGTATCGGTCAGTACCCTGAATTATTTTTTTAAGATCATGAAATATTTTTTCAATATCGGTCAATATCCTGAAGTATCTTTTTAGTAACCAACAGTACCCTGAAATATTTATTAAAAAAAGGGGCATGGGTCACTGTTTTGCGTAAAAAACGACGCAGTATAGGGCCAGTGGATGGAAGTGAACGGGAGCGGCAAAGGAAACTAGCCGCTCCCTCCACCTACATGCATTGCACAAAGTGGAAAGGGATTTGTTCTTCCTTAAGCACGTCCTCCGTTTGAGATGTATAGATGGAAAAAAAGGGTTTAAGAGCTCATCTCCCATGACCATGAGTCTAACACGGAGCAAGTCTAGATTAGTTGGAACCAATGTGTTTCGGAGACCAAACGAGCAACCAAAAAAAATATTCCAAAAATTCTACCTGAGAAAAAAATAAAAAAAAAAGGCACAAAAATACCATTTAAATTACAAAGGTCCCAAAATGTCTATTGAATTAGCAAAAGGACAAATAAGTAATTTGATAAGACTATGAGATTTTGAAATTTGAGTATTGATGACTTGAGTATAGGAATTAACAACTTAGGTATAGAGATTGACAACTTAAACTCCCCAAGTTGTCATTATATATATTCAACTTGCTAATTATTATTTTTAAGTTGTCATTGCACTACAAAAGTCTTTATAATAAATTTGGAGGAGTATTATTATTTTTAAGTTGTCATTGCCAATACTCAAGTGGTCAACACCCACACTTCAAAATCCTAGATTTCTACTAGATCACATATTTGTCTTTTTTACTAATTTAATAGACATTTTAGATTTTTTATAATTCAAATGGTATTTTTATGTCATTTTCTTAAAAAATTAAGTCTAGTATGGTTGCTAATTTCATTGCTAAGTTTAGCCCTTTTTTAGGAGAAATATATACTAATCCCTCTTGCCCTTAATATATGAGATATTTGAATAGTTGATTTTGGTCTTAGATATAATATATATTTTTTATATTTGTCAATATTTTCTTAATTTACCTTTATTGATACTCCCTCAACAATAATTAAGAATGAGAGAATTATAGAAAATGACTAGGTTGTCTTAAAAAATACATGTTATATTAGTAAATTTTTTAATCTAATCAAACTAAATAAATATATCTTATATTAAACAACTACTTCATTGATATGGCTACGATATATGTTAAAGGCCCTACGCGAAATCACGTTTTGGGATTTTTGTCCCTGTTTTGAGTAATATGGAATTTGTACCGTGATTAATCCCCTTTTTTTTTTTTTTGGTTATTTTAAGATTCATTCCAAGAAAGATGGAATAAAAAAGGTAATAATAAAATGAGCAAAAGTCATCAAAAAAATATGTTGATATTGAAATTTTAAATTTTGAAAAAAATACATTTTTAAAATGCTATCATATTAAGTTTAACTTTTAAAACAACATTTATCATTAAAAAATTATCACTTGATTTTAACTATATTAGGGGTAAAAACACTACTAATTCAACTAAAAGGTGGATTTGAAGATTGAATTTTGAGCATAATTGGTCATGAATCTTCTCTTTATCATGCCCAAAATTAAATTTCGCTTCCAAACCTCTCTTCAAAATTCCGTCAGAATTCTCTATGCATTTGTGACGACTCTTATCTTCACGAGAAGGTACTATAGGGTCTTTCATTTGTCATAGTTGCATCCAGAGGATTTGAAGCAAACAAAATATAGATGACATGTGGGTTGTTGGGGTGGAAATTGTGGACTAATTTTAACTCTTAAATGCAAACAATAGATCAAAACTCAACAAAGAGAGGTCATCAAATTAACTTGAAGAATTTTCAAGATAAGAATTAATTTTACACACTCCAACCAACGAAATTCAATGCTCCTTCTCCATAATTCTCCAAGTACATGAACTCTGTTATGGACTCATATAAGAGGCCCATCCACCATGAGGTCCAACAAGGGTAAAGCACACCAGGATTTGCCTATAATGAAGGAGGATCCTAATCAGCCTATAATCAAGGAATTCCCTAACCAATTGCAGGTGAGGCGACTGTCGCATGGGCCAAGAGGCGCACAAAACCCAAGGACCCAAACCCTAAAGGTAATTTCTATAAATAAGAGATTAACCTAAAAAGTACACATTCTCTATTCATCCTATTTACTATTCAGGCTCATTGTGCACACACCCCACCCCTTTGGCTAAACACCATATATGTGCACAGTGATCCATTGTTCTCTTTGGTATCTGCTATATAGATATCTTGGAGAGTCATCTGATCTTCTCTTCGGTATCTGCCTTATAGATATCTTGGAGAATCCTTATGATCCAATATAAACATACTAGTCCATTGAGACTAGACATCTGTGTTTTACACTAGAACATTGGCGCCAACCGTGGGGATCGGTAAATTTTGATTCCAAACGACCAAAAATGGTTGCTGCTACCACAAGTATTAGCTAGATGCTTCGGTAGGAATAGTTGCCAGAGGATCCACCACAGCAGAATCAAGAATGAACGGTTCAACATGAGAACTTGATCGTTCTAGATTATAACCAAGTGCAAGAGGAAGACACAGCTGATACTGCATCTTCCCCGGTATTCGCGGCAACCCCTGTAATATCCCAAATCTTGTAATCGCAAGCCTTAGCGGATTTCATGATGGAGCTAACCCCACCGGGTGAAGGGGAGATTGGAGATGCGGAAACCTGGAAAGTGTTTGTAGATGGCTCATCAAACACTAAGGGAAGCGGAGTCGGGATTATAGTAGAAAGCCCAGAAGGAGTTTCAATGGAGCACTCCTCATAGATGAATTAAGATGAGAGTAGAAGCTCAATTTTCTAACTTCAAATAATCAAGCGAAATATGAAACACTGAAGCTTTAAGTGTCAAAAGACACAATACAAGTGAAAACGAGAAAGGTAGTTGAAGTTATGCTATTCGTGTGCTCCGTAGAAGACTTGAATGTTGTTCTATTTATACTCGGAGATCATTAAATGAGAAAATGGAGCCAAGAAGGTTCACATTTCCACCGATTCTCGTAGACATTAATCCTTTGTAGACGTGGCGATCCAAATTGAAGGGACGCTTTATCTTTAAACCTTCAATAAACATTCTCTAATTCATCTGAAACTCACTAAAAAAGTGGCCAAGAGGTCCCTTGTATTAAGATCAAACCGATAAAGTACTTAGGGAAGGTGAAAGAAGCCATGGCCGAATTTGAAAAGGTGACTATCATCCACATCCCAAGAGGAGAAAATAGAGAACTAACAAAGGGTCCCTTGCTGATAAAGTACTTAGGGAAGGTGAAATAAGCCATGGTCGAATTTGAAAAAGTGACTATCGTCCACATCCCAAGAAAAGAAAATACCAGGGCTGACATCCTGTCCAAATTGGCAAGTATGACGAGCTTGGGTAATCATCGAACTGTGATCCAACAAATTTTGTCGGAGCCCAGTTGTGTCATGGTGATCTCGGCAACCGGCGATTGGAGAAAACCAATTGTCGATTACCTTGAAAAAGGAGTCCTCCCTAACGACTCAATTGATGCAAAGAAGTTGGTGCGGGAAGCAGCCTTACATGCGGTGGTGGATGATCAACTGTATCACAAAGGTTTGCATTCTCCAATGCTAAAGTGCCTGAATCCTACAGAGGCAAGTTATGTTTTGGCCAAGATCCATGAAGGCATCAATGGGCAACACATAGGGGCCAAGGCGCTGTCCCAAAAAGCCTTATGAACTAGTTATTATTGGCCAACAATGGAGGCAGATTTGAAGGACCATGTGCAGAAATGTAGTGCTGCCAGAAACACGCCAAGATAATATGGTCTCCCCCAGCAGAATTAAAGTCTATCTCGGCTCCATGGCCATTCTTAAAGTGGGGCTTAGACCTATTGGTACCATTTAAAGCAGCTCCATGACAGTTGTGATGGCTCATAGTAGCTGCCGATTACTTCACCAAGTGGATATAAGCTGAACCGGTGGCGACAATCACTTCGGCTTGGGTGCAGAGATTCTTTGAGAGAAACATCATATCCTAATTTGAGATCCCGGCAGAAGTAGTCACGGATAATGGAACCAAGTTTATCAATAAGGATTTTCAAGAAATGATGTTCGGCTTCCAAATCAAGCAACACTTTGCTTCTGTGGAACATCCCCAATCCAATGGGCAAGCTGAGGCCTCAAATAAAGTCATAGTGGATGGATTAAGGAAGTGGATGGAAGAGGCAAAGTCAAGTTGGGTGGACCAGCTGTATTATGTCTTGTAGGGTTACCGGACTAGCATTCAAACATCAACTGCGGAAACTCCCTTTAGGTTGACATATGGATATGAGGCTATGATCCCAATAGAGATTGGCCAGCCCGAGTGGAGGAGAGTTAAGGCCCTTCAGGAAGAAGGGGGAACAGTCAAGCGTTAGCGGTAGAGTTGGATTTAATAAATGAAGTTAGAGTCACGGCACACTGTCGTGATATGGCCACAAAACAACTCGTCGCGACTAGGTACAATAAAAAGGTGAAGCCTCGGTTATCCAAAAAAGGTGATTTGGTGCTTCAAAGAGCCAACATAGGCAATAAAAATGCCAGAGATGGAAAGCTTGCTGCAAATTGGGAAGGCCCTTACCGGGTTAGAGAGAATCTTGGCAAAGGAGCTTTTATGCTTGAGACTCTAGAAAAGAAGGTGGTCGAGAGAACATGGAACGTGGAACACGGATAAGTTGAAAGTATACTACAGTTAAAGCCGAGTCTCATGTAAAGACGACTATGTCACCAAGTCTATTTTAAATTCCTTTTTGGAATCATGTTAAGACGACTATATCGCCAAGTATATTTAAAATTCATTTTTGGAATCATGTAAAGACAACTATGTCGCCAAGTCTATTCAAATAAATGAAGAAGTTCTCAGTTGAGAATTCCATTTTAAATAGTACGAAAAAAGTTGGGATCGTTGGACCCGTTTCCAGATAAAGAAGCTGTAGTGAAAGGCCCTCGTGGCCGTGATGCATCAAAATTGTTTTTCCGGGGTAATGAAGTGAACCGTCATGCTGGCCCTGATCAGGTCGAAATATTTAAAGTTTTGGTTTAAAAAAAAAACTAAATTTGAACATGTAACGGGTTGCCTTTACTCTGGATTAAATTCTGGTCGGAAGCGTCGGAATGTAATGTGATGGATTAATTAAAATATTCAAAAATATGATACCTGGTTTTATTACCGGATGAATATCTAAGCAAATTCTGCACAAATATTTTTGACTCTGGCCCAGTCATTGAATAGAACATCGAAGCATGTGTTCGAGTTTATATAATCAACCCATTGTGGCGTAAAAGTTAAAATTCGGAGTTATATCCGGGTTGGACAAGAAATAAGCAAGCTAAACGGTTTGCGCGAAACATAGGTATTTTTCATTAATTTTGGATTGCTTACATGATGTGATTTGTAGGAATATAAACTGGGATATTAACCCAGGGAAAAATTGCAAAGAAAGCAAAGGGGCTTCATTACTTCGACCAAAACATACAAACAAAGTCGGCATCCTGACCCTTAGCAAGATGGAGCCCCAGCGTCAAGTTGAATCTCCTTACCCTGCTTTCCCTCCAACTACGATCCAAAATCACCGTCGGGAGAGAAAGAAAACGGGATTAATCTGCCTTCATCAATGAAAGACATATAATCCATCCCAGAGGTGTTGAGTTCGATGTCAGGGTTCAAGAGCCGGATATGCTCTAAGGCGTTCTCAAAAAACTCCCTCGTAGCTTTCTTTATTGCCGCTCCGTTTAAAGCAATATCGGTCTTGGCAGCCTCAAGGGCGGCTCGGGTATGATTTAGTTCAACTATGAACTCCTTTTGCTCCACCCGAAGAAGCTCCATGGCTTTTTCATCCCAAGCACAACCTTGTTGAAGCTAGCATAAATCCGAGTTTGCCTTCTCAAGGTCCTTTTTGATCAGCTGCAATTCCTCGCCCATTTTTTTCTTCACCGCCTTGGCCGCCCGCACCTATTCCTGAGCTTTGCGTTTCTACTCTTTGGCTTCCAAATTGACCCTCTTTAGCTCGTCAACATGTGTAGTGTACCTCGCGTTCACCGTGGTCAAAGTTTGGGCCAACCCGGCGACTTTCAAGGCATACCGTGCTATATTCGCCATCTCTTGTAGCTTGGCATCATCATACTTAAGAGGTTCAAAGAAGCGCTTTGGGGGACAGATAAGCGTTGCTGAGCTGATCAAGTACCCGCGGCTCCAAATGACCCCATGGGGGAGCTCCGGGAGTAGCGGCGGAGGAGGAAGATTCGGGGAAGGAGAAGAAGTAAGAGGCGTCTCTGTTGAGGTTTTGATGGTCTCTTTGGATTTATGGGATGGAATTGCTTGGCCAATTTTTGACCGTTTAGCCGGGCTTACCTGGCCGCTCGTACCAACGCTAGCCGGTCCAGTTTTCGGAGCAGATCCCTTTCTTGTTGGCCCCCATGTTCAAAGTCTCGTGGCTGTTCAAGGTGTCAAAGAAAGAGGGTCTTTGTCCCATTCTTGGATCTGCAGGACAAAAGAACAAAGGCTATTTACAACACTCCAACAGAAAATAGAAGCACGACTCAAAATATAAACAAGTGTCCTTACTCCTTGCCGAACCCAACCCGACTCGGCCTGGGATAGTGGAATGTAGTCAGTCAAGCTCATGGGGCTGTGTTCTACAATATGGGTTTCTATAAAAGATATTGTGTCGGTTTCAAGGTCAAAAAGCCCTTGTCAGAAAAGCGGAAGGCGAAAGGGGAAAGAGTATGATGATCCTGAGTCCTATAAGGGAAATTTCTCCTCTACAACCTGGACCCTAGGGCCTTAAGGAATCAAGGCTGCTTTCCGGGCACGACAACAACCTTAAAAAAAGCGTTTTTGAAATTTTTGAAGGATTTAGTAAAGACCTTGAAGAGTCTCCGGCCGGTGATAATCTTGAGTGAGGTCCAACCTTTCCTAGATGAGTCCTCTTTGTCGACACAAGCTTTGTGGATGGTAAAAAAGTGAAAGAAAATTGGAAGGGTACAGGCTAGATTTTTGGCTCTACAAAAATGCTCGAAAGCGATAGCAAAAGCCCAGCCGTTGGGATGAAGTTGGGAAGGAGCAAGATAAAGGTGATTCAAGGAGGTCAATTTGGAACTCGGTAAACGGAAACCAAATATTGAGCCGGAAATAAAATCTCGGTAAAAGAAGAAGAAATGTGGATCATCATCCCTTTCCCGACAGGAGCATATTGACTCGTATTCAAGGGGCAAGCGAATGGTGTAGCCTTTGTTAATTCCTATATTTTGATGATCACAATTCCTAATCGAATTAAGCATGATTAGATTTTTAGTAATCATGCCCGAGCAAAGATAGAACCTTGCCCGAGCAACATCAGACTTCAGTGAAGGAAGAAGCAAGGTAAAACAATCATGCCCGAAGCAACCTTCAAAAGCATCCGAAAGCATGACCTTGCCCGAGCAAGGTCATAGTCTTGCCCGAGCAACGTCGGGGTCTCGAAGGAAAAATAAAGTTCAAAGTGATCATGCCCAAGCAACGTCGAAAGCATAGGAAAGCATGACCTTGCCCGAGCAAGGTCATAATCTTGCCCGAGCAACATCATGGCAAGAGCGAGAATAAACCCCGCTCAAGCAACCCTCGAAAACGTCGGGAAGCACGACCTTGCCCGAGCAAGGTCACAGGTCTGCCCGAGCAACTTCAAGACAAAGGCGATAATCTTCAAATTGAGGAAGCCTTGCCCAAGCAAAGAAGTAAGCTTGCCCGAGCATGTTGCCCGAGCAAAGACCAAAAAGGCCGCCCGAGCATCATCAAGCCTTCACCTCGTCCCGAGTCCCGCCCGAGCAAGAAAAATAGTTCGCTCGAGCAACATCAAGAAGAAACACTTAATTCCTTCACGAAGAAGAACTTGCCCAGCATGAAGAAATGCTTGCCCAAGCATAATGCTCGAGCAAAGGAAAAAGTCTGCCCAAGCAGACTTACGTTCTCTTCCTGAAGTTGCCTCTGTCTGCAGTTTGACCGAGCAAAAATATAAGCCTGCTCGAGCAACATCGAAAGAAGGTGATTTTTGCTGCATATTGAAAAGCTTGCCCAAGCACATAAAACATCATGCCCGAGCATCATGCCCAAGCAAGGAATTTTTCCTTGCCCGAGCATCAGCGAGCAGAAGACATTTTGAACTTCATTTCAAGAAGCTTGCTTGAGCAAGCCAATAAAATTGCCCGAGCAAAGTAGCCCCTGTTTTTGAAAACTCCGTCTGCGTAATTCTTAAAATCTTTACTTCTTGCTTATCACATCTGATTATTACTTATTGAGTTTACCAAATGCTTTTAACCAGTGTGTTGATGAGTTTCAGATTAATTAGACACAAATTACCGGTGATTAGAATAAAGCATTGTGCTCGACGAAGCATTAAATGAAGCTACCTAAACCGAGAGCTAAATCGTTCGACCGAAGTAAAGCCTCTCCGACATTCTCATTGCACATTAAATGCTATTAGACAACGGATATGCAAAAGGAATGTAAGAGAATGTTTCCCCAACAAATTCCAGCTGTGATATTCAAACGGACGAAATTGAGACACAGCGGTTCATCTATCTAACGACTACCTTGATGAGTCACAACGATTGATTCTTAATCTTCCTCAACGGTCATTAATGGTATTCACAATAAATAGGAGGAGCATTGAATTTGGACACCTACCGAAACGCTGAGCAATTAATTTGATTCCAGATTCATTCGCTGTTTCATCTGTCTCATTAAATTCCGAGTGTTCTTCGGTGTTCATTATTATCGCTCGTGAGGAGTCTTTTAAACACTTATTCATTTCATTCAGTGAGTTATACTTAAGGTTGAGGAACCTTAAGTGAGGGTGTACTAATTACAACTTGTAAGGGAGAGTGGAGCGACCATCCTTCGTTTACAGAGTGTGTACTTATTTGAAAGAGTAGTGGAATCCCGGTGTGTTCGGGACTGGACGTAGGTCAGTGATTTGGGACCGAACCAATATAAATAGTTTTGTGTTCATCTTCTCTTCTCTGTCTCATTCGTGTATTCTGTATCATCGCGTGTGTTTCAAGAAGAATTTTTTTAAATCACCTATTCACCCCCCTCTAGGTGATATTCCACCTTCAGCCTTCTCCATCACGGATGTCTAGCATGGCGAGCTCAGTTGAGGTCATCATGTTCGTAGTGCATAACACCTCTTCGATAACCCATGGGCCCGAAGTCTTTGAAGCTCTTGAGGGACTAGTAGAACTCGACTCCCTAGACACAGATCACTCAGTATGGCGTGAAGGTGAACCCATCTATACCTATAATAAAGAGGTAAAAGTCAGAAACAGGAGGTATACCTGAGTCAAAAGAGCTATTGTGTGGTAAAGCGAAAGGTGCCAGGCCGGGATAATTCAAACTGCCAGAGGTTAGGATGGCTTTGGAAATAAACTTATGCCGGTAGGAGGCCAAAATCGACTCGGCTTTTGTGCCACGACCGCTATTGACAAGTTTAATGCTTAAATAGCAACAATCATCGCACGGATTGACGACGTTCCTCAGATGAGGTCCCGGTCTAGCTTGGTGCATATTCTTTGGCGGAAAAATGTGAGAAGCCGGAATAGATGAGCTATGATCCTGATTGTGAATTCTAAGTGGATGAGCAAATGATCCCGAGTTGGTGAGTTCGAGTCACAGCTCACATGCGTTTGTATTTGGATTCTCTCTCTACTCCTACTACCCCGGGTTTGCGAAGCAATGCCTCTTGCTTCTCTTCTTCGATATGAGGAATTCCCCAAAGCTTGTATCGTGCTCCGGTAGGAAGTTTTTGAAGTATCTCATATTCCTTTACTAGAATCATTTTACCGTGAATCGAAGAAGGCAAAGGAGTACTTTTACCCATGAAGTTTCTAGAAAAAGAACCAAGATTCAAAGATTATTGGGATGGCTCAGTCCAACTGTTTTAGCCTTTTGGGCTTAGAGAGGAATTTCCTAGAAGGTCATCACAACCTCCCAATGCAAGCGTGTTCGGTTGAAAAGGGGGAGAAAGGGATGAGCATGACACTGGAAGTATAAAGACAAGAACCAAAGTGGCAAAGGGTTTTGAAACCCCAAAGTACCTACCCAGAGAACCCTAAACACCTACCCAAAAAACCTATAAACTCTAAATGCTTATTTAGAAAACCAGAATAAGGATTCGACAAGCACAGTCGAAGAAGCAAGAATAAAAGTAGGAGAAATAAAGCGGAAGCAAAAGAAGAGAAGGAAGCAATGTGAATACTTGGTCTTAGAAAGATTGGAGGAGCTAAGAAGAGCAAGTGGGAGTATTGGGAGAAGAGGGTTATGTAGAAGTGAGAGTGTTCTGGGAAGACGATGAAGGCGTTAGATGAGAAGTGATGAAAAGAGGCGGAAAATGTGAATCTATAAATGTTACGAATTCGAATAATCAGGGGTAGCGAAGACAATTCCCACTGAAAAGCAGATTTCCCCCAAAAAGTGTAATGATGACTGATACGAAGCAACGTGGGAATTAAATGGCACGAATATCAAAGACGGCAGAAGCGACCACTATGCGAGAAATGGTGGTTTTATGCCATGACAATAGCAAACATACAGCTGTCAAAATGTCAGTGGTATAGGTGAATGGAATCTGGTCGTATGTTATTATCTTTTCATAATATCCCAGATTGGGGACAACCCATGGCGGAAAGGTACAAACCCAGCAATCCGGATGAAGGTTATACAAGCAATCCCGGCCATCACGAAAAGCAAGTGAGTTTTCAAAGTGAACTAACCCGGAGTATATACCTTGGGGCAATCGTGTCGAATTCCCACAAGTCCGAGGTCCATGCAGAACTCGGCAGGAAGTCAAGCGAGTTAGCTATGGCGGTCAAATCCATTTTCCACATCTAAGTCGGGATGTAGATAAACTTACGACCCAACAAATATGGAAATGGGCAGTTTCAAGCAAATCAACCCGGACCACGCGTCTTGGGGCAGTCCGCAGCATCAACACAAATAAATTTGAAGATCATTAGAACTCGGACAGAAGTTCAAACCACGTGGAAATAAGATCTGTCTCTATCTTGGGAACCCGGTTAAATCTGCATTCAAGGCTAAATAATCAATGTATCCCGGCAGCCCAGAGACTTGAACTACCGGGCTGGGGGGCAACTGTTATGAACTCATATAAGAAGCTCATCCACCACGAGGCCCAACAAGGGCAAAACACACTAGGATCTGCCTATAATGAAGGAGAATCCTAATCAGCCTATAATCAAGGTTGTAATCAAGGAATTCTCTAACCAATTGCAGGTGAGGTGGTTGTTGCATGGGCCAGGAGGCGCACAAAGCCCAAGGACCCAAACCCTAAAGGTAATCTCTATAAATAGGAGGTTAATCTAAAAGGTACACATTCTCTATTCATCCAATTTACTATTCAGCCTTATTGTACACATACCCCACCCCTTTTGGCTAAACACCATATACGTGCACAGTGATCCACTGTTCTCTTTGGTATCTGCTATATAAATATCTTGGAGAGTCATCTGATCTTCTCTTCGGTATCTGCCTTATAGATATCTTGGAGAATCCTTATGATCCAATATAAACATACTAGTCCATTGAGGCTAGACATTTGTGTTCTACACTAGAACAAACTCTATTCGCAATTTAAATAGACACATCAAAGAAACATCTCACAAAATTCATCTTCACAAAGTTCCAACGATGGCTTCTTAATTCGCATCTTCTTTCCCAAGTGTATTTGTTGAAAAACTAAATAACGTGCAGAATCCATTGGTCTGTGCAATACACAGGGGAGAATACCTCTTTCTTTTTTTTAAAAAAAATGTTGTATGGACACTCAAATTATTTAAATTTCATTTTGTTATGGACCGAGATAAATTGGCCTCGAAAGATAAGGCCCATCGACGTGCTCCTACTGGGACAGGACCCATGATCCCATGATCCTGTGATCTCGGATCCCACGTTCCCCATCATCATGAATGATGGGGAGAACATCTTAGGGTAGAAAGGCAGGAAAGCTGCCAACTAACGGTAGAAACATTTCCTCTATAAATAGGAAGGATCCAACAGATGCACGGTACACACATTCTCTGAACCTATTTACGATATTGCATACACAGAGCACACACCCCACGCCTTTGGGTGAAAACCCTTACGTTTAAGCTCTGTGATCTCCTATCTATCCGGATATCTCCTCCATAAGTATCGAGACAAGACTAAAGATCCTATATCGACTTACTAGCTTGCTTTAAAAGTACACAAGAACACATTTCATAAAAAGAAAGAAATGGAGAAAAAAAGTAAAATGTATGATTAATCTTGTAAGTAGGTCATAACACTGTTGGGGCGTCTTTTTCACAAATTGAGTGTTTTTTTTTTTTTAAATGGTTTTAATTTAATGTTTTACAAATAAATTAAAAATCAGTTTAATTCGTAAGAAAAATTTTATCTCAATTTTTTAAAACATTAACATTTTATTTTACTCAATCAAAATTATCTCTAAAATTCCACCAAAGAAATCATCTCTAAATTAAAATCATCATTATTATTCGCATAATATTTGAATAAAATTTATTGTTAAAATACCCTAACTTCAAAAATTTCCGAATTCTCTTACAAAATTAATGCCCCTTTTCCTGTGCACTAGAAAATATTCTAACTATCGTTTCAAAATAGAACTAAGAAATTTAATTTTGAAATGCAAGACAATGAGAAGATTAGAATATCTTTAGGTATGACCTATATAACTAATTTGTGGAGATTAAAAAAATTAGGTAAGTTAGTTAGTTATAACAAATGTATGATATTTTTTTCCTTAAAATACCATCTTTAATCATTAACATTAAAACCTCCCATTTATGAAAAAACCTTTTACATGTGCACATAATACGAATAGTTTTTTAAAAATTATAATTATTAATTTATGAGATAAAATACATTGAGTTCATATTTAAGAACAAAGTTAAGCTCCATATACTAGCTCATAAATTCGAAATTCCAATTTTTCTAATTAATACTATTTATTCAATAAATTCGATTGATGGATACGAGTTGATTTTTTATTACGATAAATTCACGAAACAATATAACCGGTCCGATAAGAACCGGACAGGAGGGAGTATTTAACTCGTTTAGGTAATAAAAATGGCCAAGTATACTTTGTTTCAGCCATAAGACGCGTATGATATACGTTTGTTGCTTGAAGAGTAAGAAATAATGTGAACACAATAAATGCTTGACAAAGTCATGAGGAATAGGATTGAATACCCCATTAAACCACACCAAGTCACATGGAGGAAGATGGGATCGTGGTATGAACAAAACCATGAAAGAGGTCAATTGGAGAACGTGGCAGCAATACTTGGCTTTGCTTAACCTACACTCTCACCTCCCTTCCCTTACTTTACTTCCTTCCCCACTTAATCCCCCTACCAAATAAATGTCTCCCTACATAATCCCTACCTCTAATCTTTACTTCTTAATTATATCATCTTTATTCTCTCATTTAACATCAAAATGGCACTCTCTACCATTCCTTAACTTAATAATTAGTGTACGAAGATTAAAAAAATATTTAATTTAGTTATTTGTAAAGATATACTTCATCCAAGCTACTCCCACTGATGATTTTTATAAGAGATTAAATTTGAATTACCTTGGTTCTTTTATAAGAACTCGACAAAATTAAAGTTGTCTAGACATTTAATTTAATGAATGTTTGACATTTTTATCCATCATTAATTATATGTATTATAATGATTAAAAGGTGGTGATACTTATTTTTACTTTATTTCTCTTTCTTACTTGCCTCTTATAAATAAAGGTATATTTGAAAAATAAATTTTATTTTAGACATATTTATTATTTTTAATTAATTTTAGCCGCTTTCATAAACGGTGTAATTTGGTTATTCAGAGGGTGTGCGATATAAGTTATTTTCTAAAAAGATTCTTTGATTTATAATATAAGTCACTTAGAGAGTAATTAATATATATTTGCCAATTCAACCCTTGCAATTAATGCTTTACATGGCCTCTTGTAGTTTTCTCTCTCCTTCAAAACATCATTACTTAATAGGGATAAAAAAATAATAATTTAAGACATATTTAATAAATTAACCGTTGTTCCTTAGTTCTAGTGAAGTGGTTAAAAATAATTTATATTTTGTACCGAAGATAGTTTCCCTAGAATGCACTTTTTAATTATTTGAATTGAAACTATTCTTGAGGAAAACATCTAAAGAGTGCAATAAAAAAGAATAGTTAAAAAATAGATTCTAAAATTAAGGGTTAAATATCATTTTCGTCATAGAAGTTTAGCTTAAAGAGCACTAGTCACTTGGAAGTTTTTTTGTCTCATTTTTGTTCTGGAAGTTTAAAAGCATAGTAATCTTGCTCATATGTCCGTTGAATTGTTGCTCTTCTTTGTAAACTTCCAGAGGCAAAATTACTTCTATAAAAACATCTGGGAAAAATTTGCTTTTAAAAAAAAAAAAAACTTTCGATGCATATTTACTCCGTTTTCTTAACGTTAGGGGCGAAAAATAAGACCAAAAAAACTTCTGGGTGACCAGTGCTTATTAGGCTAAACTTCCATAATAAAAATTGTATTTAACCCTAAAATTAAAACACAAAATGATTGACGTCTTACATTAAAGACTAAAATTAAATTCTCTAATTAGATCCTGCTTTGGGGTCAAGTGGAGTATTAAAATAAATAAAAAATTGCCCCTTGGGCCGGATAGCATCACGGTATGAAAATTCCTAACTACGTTATTGTGACTCCAATGAAACTTTGAAACTCATGCCGAACGTTTTCAGACTCATGATCATTCGATATTTAATATTATAATACAGAATAATTCGATATTTAATCATGCTATAATTGTATGCTATTTTATAACTCAGTTGAATAAACCTCA
Organism: Acacia melanoxylon; assembly: GCA_019022615.1. NCBI lineage: Eukaryota > Viridiplantae > Streptophyta > Magnoliopsida > Fabales > Fabaceae > Acacia > Acacia melanoxylon. The sequence continues at coordinate 1,734,483 of JAFJYJ010000050.1, forward strand.
ATTTGGGGATGGGCCTACATTGTTTTTGATTTGATTTAAAGGGGAAGCAAATAATGAAATAGATATTTGTAGCAAAGTTAGACAATAGACATCATGATTGAACAAGTTGAAACTTTTAATTATATTTAATTTAATAAATCAAGTTATAAAGATTTTTTTTTTTTTGCCAACTATAAAGATCCTTTTTTAGATGATTGCTTTTCTATTTTGTATGATTGGATATCATATACTAATGTGTAAAATACCTCATCTCTACTATATATTGATCTTAATTTTTGAGATCCTTCTTTTACTTTTCACAAAACTTGAGTTCGTTTGCTTATATTCATTAAGTCGAATTTTCTAATTAAACATTGTCCTTAGTGGTTCTTATTATTGATAATAGTTCAATAGAATTGTGAAATTTTATCTATATGAATTTTTATATTTAAAAAAAAAATCAAGTGCTAAGATTTGATGGGAGAATTAGACATAATAAATATAACCAAATGAACATAAGTAATTCTATTTTTATTTGAGTATTTTTATCTTTAAATTTAGCAGTAAATTATTCAAATTTACATAATTATTATATACCATAAATCGAATGATTTTAATTCAACTTTTGATTATTAGAAGAGTCATATATTTAAATTGAATGGTTTTTTTTTTTTCATAAAAAGATTCCGATTTCAATTTGTTTCTTTTTTGTTTTTTGCTTTGATAATCTTTTTTTAAAGATTTAAATGAAATTTATGGGATATTAGTATATTAAATTAAAAAGGTAAATGTTTAAAATCATATCATGGAATATTCCTTGTTGCCGACACACAGTAACCGACGTTTGACGTCCAATGGGGCCCACATAACCGACCATATTATGGTGATGGCTCCACAAAAAAAGCAATCTAATCCTATCATTTCAGCTTAGTATTCTTTATTTTTTGAGAGAAAATGATTTAATTTAAAATAAAATAAAATACTTACACTTTATTAGAATGTGAAATCAATTTAATTTTCGTGGGTAGAAAAGTACATAGATCTATAAATGTCGTAGTAATATATTAAAAAGGGAACACTATGTAGTAACTACCAAATTAAAATGACTTTTCTGTTTTTAATATTTTTATACTCTTTTAATATATTAATATTACTGTAATATATATTTTATCAAATTAATTTTATTACGTAATTATTAGATGTATTTGATAAGATTGATAATAAGACAATTATAATAGAATTAAAAAATAAGGCGCTAGAATGAAGACATTGTAATTATTTTTATTGTAATATCTTTTGTTATTAAAATATATGTCTGAACTTATTAGTAAGACACCCTTCATTGTAATTTATGTGAATCGCATATCTAACAAAGACTTAGCCTTGTTTTCCTAAATGACAGGTTTGTAAAATAATTGCTTTATCTTATTACATCATCAGTGTTCACTTGATTTCATGAATATTTTTTTTATATTCATTTCTTTTCTTGTTTATATTATTTTATTTTTTAATGCATTTAAAACTTTCCTTTAAAAAAAAATTCAGGAGTGCTTCCCCCAAATCTCCCCACCAATGGTGCTCCCTCGGTAATTTTAAGGTCCGCCCCTGTATGCATCAACAGATGAACTCCAACACGGAAAGATATTAGAGTCCAGGGGACAATTTGGAGGGGCCAAATATATACTCATTAAGTAATTAAAAAAATTTATGAACAATTTTTTTTTTTTTTTGGAATGGAGCCATGGCCTTGGAATAAATATTTTCTTGTGTAAAAATACATTAAATTTTACATTATATTGAATTTTTAAGAAAAAATCTGAACAATTTTTTTGTTTTGGGGAGCCATGGCCCCCCTTGTATTCATTAAGGGCTAGTTTGGTTTGAGGGAGGGGGAGGGAGGAGAGAGGGGGGGGCCAATCTTTGGTCCCTCTCTTTACACAATGTCCCTAAAAACTTTTTAATATTCCAAAAATATCTCTAAACAAAAAGGAATATTCCTTTCATTAATGGCATTTGGCCATTTCCCTACTTTCCACTCCCTTCCCTCCCACTCCCTCCCCTCAAACCAAACATGCCCTTAAGTTCCGTCTCTAGACAGGTGGGCCCATTTTGATCATCCCATCATTTACCTTATCAATAATTTTTTTATTTAATTTTGTTCCTTAATTTCGACTGGTATTGTATGAGATCAAGACTATATTTCTGAAAGATGTTAAAGTATTATATTAATAACTAGTACAAAATTATTATAAATCAAATAAAAATTTATAACTTATTCCCTCTGAAAATGTATAAAAATATATGTTTTTTATACAATAAAATTATAAGTTTGTATGGGATTAATTTGTTCTATAAATTCTATGCATATTTTATTAAAATTTTTAATAAAAATAAATATAATTCGTTTTAGCTAGCATGTGATCTAAAGAAATGTATATTATGTTATTGAAGTAATTTTACATTTAAGAGCTTACGTTATATAATATCCCTTCCAACATATATTTAATCCAACATATTTAAGGAGTTGATCTTGGACCTAAATATAAGATATAGTTTTTTATATTTGTCAATCTTTTTCTAATTTACCTCCATTGATACTCCATCAATAATAGTCAAGGAGGAGAAGGAATTATGGAATTAAAGAAGATGACTAGAATATTTTAGACAATATATGTCATATTACCTAACTAAACTAATTTCTTTAATAAAGTTAGATGAGATAAATATGTATTATATTAAGAATCAAAAGGAGTATAGGTTAAGCTTGTTCCCTATTCCAATTACTATAAAAAAAAAAATTATTGCAAAAATATGTGTTTTATCACCCCAAGTTATATACCAAGTTAGTTTTCCCTGCTACAGAATCACACATATATGACGATTTTTATTGACTATCGATGACGGTTTCAAACCGTTATATATGAAACTTGATGTAAGTAAGGTCAAAATTTAAATTTGAATAGGATAACGGTCTTATTTGCGCCAAAAGTTTTGGCTGAGGAACACTAGGTGAAAGTTTTTTTTGGAGTAAAATTGCCACGGAAGTTAACAAAACGTAGCAATTTTGCCCCTCTGTTAATTTCGACCGTTAAGTTTAACTGAGTGCACACGTGGCATGCCACTTCATCAATCAAATAAGAGTTAAGTAACATTTTTGCTCAGAAAGTCTTCGCTGAGGAGTAAGTTTTCCCCGGAAGTTTACAAAACGTTGTAATTTTGCCCTTCTATCCCCCAATATTAAATTTGACTATTACATCAGTCAAAAAAATGCACATGTCATGCCTTGAAAAGGTCGAACTTGAAGTCAGAGAGGGAGATCTTTGAAACGTTCAGCTCAAGGAGGCCGGAATTTGTGAAGCCGAACTGGTCAAAAGGACTGAAAGGTCTGTCGCAAAACCTAGAGAAAGCATTACTTATTATCTAAGCAAATGAAACGCAAAACGAGAAATGAATTGTCTCAAAAATTGGTTCAGTAAGACAAATCAATAGTGATAGTATTTACCTTTGTATAGATTCATCTATGCCACCCACCCTATCCCACAAGATAAATCTCCAGTGATTTTAAGTAATGCTTACTGAACTAGTTTTTGAGACAATTCATTATTGATTTGTCTAGATCAAACCAAATTTTGGGACAAATCAACAATGAATTGTCCAATTGTTCAAAAAAAAAATTTGTCCCAAAAATTAGTTTAGTAAGCATCACTTAAAATCACTGGAATTTTTAGGAGCAGTATAGATTTACCTTATAGGACAAGATGGGTAGCCTAGATCAATCTATATAAAGGTAAATACTATCACTATTGATTTGTCTTATTGAACCAGTTTTTGGGACAATTCATTTCTCGTTTTGCGTTTCATTTGCTTAGATCATAAGTGATGTTTCCTCTGGGTTTTGCGACAGACTTTTCAGTCCCTTTAACCAGTTCCACTTCATAAATTTCGGCCACTTTGAGCTCAACGTCTCAAGGATCTCCTTCCTCTGACTTCAAGTTCAACCTTTTCAAGGCATGACATGTGTGTTTTTTACTGATTTAATAGTCAAATTTAATATTGGGGGATAGAAGGACAAAATTGCTACGTTTTGTAAATTTCCAGGGCAAAATTGCTCTTCAGCAAAGACTTCGGGGAAAAAATGATACTTAACTATTATTTGATTGATGAGGTGGCATGCCACGTGTGATGAGGTGTGGCATGCCACATGTGTACTTAGTTAAACTTAGCAGTCAAAATTAATGGAGAGGCAAAATTGCTACGTTTTATAAACTTCCGTGGCAATTTTGCTAAAAAAAAAATTCGTCCACCCAGTACTCCTCAGACAAAACTTCCAAGGTAAATAAGACTCTTATCCCAATTTGAATTTAAAAATGTAACTAACCTTCTAATATTCAGTTTTGAAAAAGTATTCTTATAAACTTACACAAGAAGATCCTCTAACTTGAAATATAGATTTATCTAGATAAAAATATTGAAATAATCATTATCATTATATGGATAAAACGAAAATAAAAATTACTGTTGATTAGTGTAAGTGCATGGGATTGAAGCAATAGTTACGGAGGCAAGTTCAAGTGATTATTATATAACTGATTAAAGTTTGGGCTCTATTATCATTTTGTATAATCAATTGAAGGGTTAAGTCGGGCGGGGTGAGTAATTTTGTCATGACTGATGTCCAGTTAATTTTAATTGTTAGTTGATATAATACGATGAGTTGACAGTCAAACATGTCATCAACGTTATTTTTTTCAAGGTGCAAATTTGCACTAAAAGTTCATATGCGACTTTGTCTTTTTTTTAAAAAAAAAAAAAAAAAAACTTTCAGGACAAATTTTCACCTTAAAAAATGGTATGGATGACATGCAAATTGTCAAATCAGTATATTTGATCAACTAAAGGTTAAAATTAACCCGGATAACGGTCAGGGCAATTTTTTTTGACACTTCTAAAAGAACTACTACTAACTCTCAGTATATTTGATCAACTACAACGTAACTCAGTATATTTGATCAACTAAAGGTTAAAATTAACTCGGATAACGGTCAGGGCAATTTTTTTTTTGACACTTCTAAAAGAACTACTACTAACTCGGATAACGGTCAGGGCATTTTTTTTTTTGACACTTCTAAAAGAACTACTACTACTACAACTACTACTTTTTTTTTTTTTACTACTACAACTCAGTATATTTGATCTACTAAAGGTTAAAATTAACTCGGATTAATCAAATGAGTGGTGAGTTCGTAATCAAATGTAGCCAATATTTAATCTATTGTAGGAAACAAAACTGATTTGAGATTTTAATTTATCTTGATGCTTTTTTTTTTTTTTTTTTTTTTTTTTTTTTTTTTTTTTGAAATTTTCCCCAATAAGTACATAAGTAATTTTTAGATAAATAAAAAGTAATACCTCAAAATAAACAAACTATACACTTATAATGTTACATTTGAAATTGTTTTACTACATTTTAATAACAGAAACTGAGTTCAACAAGAGTTTGCCATTTCAAAATTTACATCACAATGAATTTTGTATTTTTAAATACTTTTATCAATCAATTATCCAAACAATTAACTAGTTCACCCTCATAGTACAAATGTCTTTCTAGGATTCAAAATCAAACTTGAAACCAAGGGTTTTGTCATTATATTTAGGGAATATCACTGTAGAGGCCCTTTTTGGCACAAGAAACCCAAAAAGGGCCCCAACAACGATATTAAAACAGCCCTAGGGCCCCGATTGGGATTGAAGTTAATAAGAGAAAAGACACTAACACCCCGATTAAAAACGACCACATCTTTCGTATAATTTGATATAAAAAATAAAAGGAGAAAAATTTATTCGGAAGAGTGTTCGAGCTTCTTCTTCTTGCTCTTGTTCGATCTTCTTCATCGTGTATGTGTGAAAATGGGATTTCCGCAACCGACCCGCTTGCCCAACCGAGTTTGCCTCCGGGATTTCGGTTTTACCCGACCGACGAGGAGCTTCGGTTCAATATCTATGCCGGAAAGTAGCCGGCCACCATTTCTCTCTCGCAAATTATAGGCGAAATCGACTTGTACAAGTTCGACCCATGGGACCTACCGAGTAATTACCCATTTCCTTATCTCCGAACGAATCTTTTGTTTTATTGATTATTCTTTTGCTAAATTGATAATGTTTGATGCAAATTATGCAGGCAAAGCGATTTTCGGTGAGAAAGAATGGTACCTTTTCGCCCGAGAGACCGCATTCGAATGGATCTCGAGCCAACAGAGTTGCCGGGTCTGGATACTGGAAAGCCACCAGAACTGATAAGATCATTACCACCGAAGGCCGGAATTATAACCCGGGAAATGACCTTTATGTCCCTTCCATCTCTCGGCTCTGCCACACGGCGTTGCCGGCACCGAAGGCAGAGAAGCTTGGGAACTCAATGGAGGAGGATGTTCGGAGCGGAGGGAGGACCCGGGTGGAGAGTTCTGGCGGTTACTTTCAGGCGAATTCGAATGTGGGATTCTTGAACTCCATTGACCCGTATGGATTCAAATACCCGAGTCAGACAATCGGGTTCCGATCTCAACCATAACATAACATTTTTGAATTGGTGTAAATTCTTGGGGGGTTATGTGGGCTAATTAACGGGTAGATTAGCACTGAGCTGAGATCCCAAAAGGGGAAGGCATGAACATTTTGGGGAAAATCAGACGAAGACGAGAGGGAGAGTGAGCAGAGATTCGAGAGAGTGAGGGAATGAATGATTCAGAGTTGTTCCTTTTTGTTTTTTTAATAAGGGGTGTTAGTGTCTTTTTTCTTATTAACTTCAATCTCAATCAGGGCCCTAGGGCCTGTTTTGACAATATCAGATTGTTGGGGCCCTTTTTGGGTTTCTTGGGCCAAAAAGGGCCTCTATAGTGATTTTCCCTTATATTTATATGCCTTGCTTTTGTCTTCTTTTTTTGACATATGGGTCTTGTCATTATATTTAGGGTTAAGGAGCCTTTCCAAGACCACGAAGTTTGCCCCAAGGAGCGTCCAGTACCACAAAGTTTTTTTTGGAGCGCCCAGTGCCATGAAGTTACGTTTTGGGAGCGCCCAGTACCACGGCCGTTAGTTGACCGTTAGTTGACCGTCAACTTGGATGAAATGCTGACGTGGCGATGATATGGCACCGACACGCCGACGTGGAATAAAAAATTTAAAATAATAGGAAACAAAATCGAAAAAAATAAAAAAACATTTGAAAAAAATTCAAAATATTAGGAAAAAAAATTTAAAATAATAAAATAATTAAAAAAAAATTCAACAAATTAAAGGAAAAATTCCAAATAATTAAAATAATTTGAAAAAAAATCAAATAATTAGAAAAAAAAATCAAAAAATTAGGAACAAATTAAAGGGAAAATTCCAAATAAATACTATTTGAATTTTACACATTTTAAGTCTGTCGAATTTGTAAATACTATTTGAGGGATATGAAAATTCGGGTCAAATTACCCTTTTACCCTTTAGTGTTAAATAAAATAAAAAATAAATTGAAACATCCTAAATTTTGAGTTTAGGATATTAAAAATATTATAAAGAATCAATTATAGGAAATTTAGCCTGGATAAATTAAAAGGTTAATATTTGGAAGTAAAGGCATATTTTCCCGTAAAAATTAAGGACAAATAGTTGAATTTTTTTTTTTTCGATTTTTTCCTAATTTTTTGAATTTTTTAATTTTTTTTCTATTTTTTTATTCCACGTGAGCGATGTCACTTCTAGGGGAAATTTGTACAAATTCAAATAGTATTTATTTGGAATTTTCCCTTTAATTTTTTGATTTTTTTTTCTAATTATTTGATTTTTTTTTCAAATTATTTTAATTATTTGGAATTTTTCCTTTAATTTGTTGAATTTTTTTTCTAATTATTTTATTTTTTTCAAATTTTTTTAAATTTTTTGAATTTTTTTCTAATTATTTTAATTTTTTCCTAATTATTTGAATTTTTTTCTAATTATTTGAATTTTTTTTCAATTTTTTCTTTTTTTTAAATTTTTATTCCACGTCATCGTCACGTCGGATGTGTCTTGCACGTCATCGCCACGCCGCGTCAAGATTCCATCCAAGTTGACGGTCAACTAATGGCACAACTAACAACAGTAGACGTGGCCCCAAAACGTAACTTCGCAGACGGCTGACGCTCGCTCCGAAAAAAAAACTTTACAGACTTGGACGCTTCCTTTCAAGAAACTTCGTAGTCTTGGCTTCTTAACCCTTATATTTATATGCCTGGCTTTTGTCTTCTTTTTCTGACATATGGGTCAGGTGCATTGTTTAGAGTTTTAAAAAATTAAAAGAAAAAGAATCGTTAAAATTTTTATTTCATATAAAAATATATAGCTTTTGTCAAAGCCCTTGGGCTTGATCATGTTAGTCCTCCAGCATTGAGACGTCTCGGGTTCGATTCTGTGAGTGAAGTCCTTCCTATGGGAGAGAAACGGGGTCGTGTGTGAGATTTAAAAATATATATAAATTTCAATGTAGAATCAGATTTTTTTAATGTTGAAGATATAAACTTGTTTAGAGCAAACAAATGAGAAGCGTCCAAGTGTCAAAATAATAAAGGAAATGACTCCATCATTTGGATGCAAAGTCTTGATCAAAAATTAAATACATGTGAAAGCTCATTAAATGGTGGAGGACCCATCTAGATCTAATAATCTCGATCCATTTTATCTCTGTGATCAATCGCACACATCACCAATTATAAATACATCCTCCAATTCCCCACGTATACACAGAAACACACACACAAACACAAGTCTCTTCTTCTTCTTCTTCTTCATCATCATCCTCTGATATTTGTGATTAACCAGAAGCAGCTAGCATGGCTGAAGAGAAGCACCACCACCACCTGTTCCACCACCACAAAGACGGTGACGAGAACCCCGTAGATGCTGGCTATGGAGATCAACCTCCTGAGGATTACAAGAAGGAAGAGAAGCACCATAAGCATCTTGAGCACCTTGGTGAGGTTGGTGCTGCAGCTGCTGGTGCTTATGCTCTGGTATGTATATACACAGACACACGATCATTTTAATTTCTTAATTTTTGCGCTTTACTCTAATACTCCCAGTCTTTTGATCTTGTTTTATTAGGATATGGTTGATCTCTGTTCTTAAGAAATTGATCTATGTTTCTGTCTTCTGAATCTCTACAGAAGTTTTTTATATATGTTATTATATATGGTGTTATATATCGCTGGTGCGTTGACTTGAAATCAATTCAATTTTTTTCTGAAAAATAATTATTAATTAATGAGTGATTAATCGTGTGTTGTCTCAAAACTCAATCTCGATGAGTTGGTCAAACTAGAGAACGGGTAAATCAGTAGTTAAGAATTTTAAACGGGTTTACTGGGTTGGATATTACATTTGTTTCTTCCTTTGCTTGGCCTAAAATAACGTTGTTTCAAGTTGAAAAATACTCTTCTGGCACTTAATATAAAATTTATTTGAAGAGTAGCTTTTGGTCATAAATATAATACATAGTTTATATATTTGTTAATCTCTTCCTAATTTTTAAGGAGGAGAAGGAATGAGGGATTAAAAAAGATAGCTAAAGTGTTTTGAAAAATTTATACCATAGTAACTAATTCAACTAACTTCCTTAATATAATTTAATCTAGTAATTAAGTCTTATATTAAGGACTGAGAGAGTAGAATTTTATCACCAAGAGTGATTGAGTTTGCCAAAATGGCGCTAGTTATTTAAAATGTAGCCAATCAATGTTGAAATTCGTTAGGAGAGATGGTGCCGAAAATACTTCAAATATGATTAGTGCCAATAAGAGGATTCCTGTGGTTATTTTTTTAAAAAACATTTTATCTTTACCAAAAAAAACATTTTATCATATTTGTGCATTAATAACTAATTTTAAAGCAACAACTTGCTAAATCATATCTGTGTAGTATTAAATATTCTAAAGTAATTTTTTATGAATAACTCTAGAGTATTTTTCTCATAGTACTCAGTATCATTAAGTGATTTTTGATATATTGAATACTCTAAAGTATTTTTCTAGTAACACTAACTTAATCTGTGATCATTACTACTAAGAAAATACTTTAAGGATAAAATTGTCAAAATATTAATTTAAGATAATGAGTGCTATTAGAAAAATGGTTTAGGGCGTTGGATGCAACTTAATTTGTTTTATATATAGATTGATGTTGGTATTGATGAATGAAAGTTTGAAATGATATCTTATAGCATGAGAAGCACAAGGAAAAGAAAGACCCAGAGCATGCCCACAAGCACAAGATAGAAGAGGAGATTGCTGCCGCTGCGGCCGTCGGAGCCGGTGGATTTGCCTTCCATGAGCATCACGAGAAGAAGGAAGCTAAGGAAGCAGACGAGGAGGCTCATGGCAAGAAGCACCACCATCTCTTTGGCTAAACATTATATATATAAGCACATAGAAGCATCACCATTATCTCTATCTGCAGGTTGCTTATTATTCTGCTTTCTGTATTATTATGTGTTGTCAGTTGTGTTTCTTTTTTTGGTTTATGGGAATAACTTTGGAGTGAGTCTGGGGACTGGTTTTTCTCACTAGGTGTTGCTTCATATATCTCTGTGTGCTACAGGTTGAGTTATTAATAATAATGATAATATTGTAAATTAATTTAAGATTATATTCCTTATTTAATTGTATTGGTCATCTTCAATTGCTGGGAATTGACTAGTGGTTGTGATTGTGCGTTATTGAGAAAACACAATTATATAATGACATACATCAATTTATTTTTTTTTTTGATAAAGACATACATCATATTATTCAAACCACAAAATTTAAATGATGGGCCCAATAACCAATTATACTATAAATAAATTAAACCCAATGATGGGGCCAAGGTTAGGGGATATTTATTATACGGGTATTTAAGTTAAAAGTTTCAACTTTTATAAAAGAGGTTAGTCCGTTACAATGTGATAAACTAAGGTTTGAATCTTTATTAGGAGAGATGTCCATATTTAGTACCTGCTTGGCAACAAAGTCCTTACATCAAGAGCGGAATTTAAACTCAAGACTTTATGAATTATGATAACTCAACTTTTTATCAATTAGACCATTTTTTATTCACTAATCAACACAAATTTATAAGTTAAACAATGAGTATTTATCATTAGTGGTCAGCTTGTTATTAGAATAAAATATTTAGACATAATTCTTCCATAATCTTGATTGTCCCACCTTATGTATCTCCTTAACACACTATAATTAGTATAACTTAAACTTTTATATCTATATCTACACTTCTTTATTATGATTTTTTTTTACTAATAATATAACTTAACTAAATTTAAAACATATTTATTATAGCTGAAATCTTTAATTAACACAATAGGTAATGCACGCATATTTTCCTTTTGAAATAATGCACTTAATCACGAATATAATTTTTTTTGACACGCCAACATGAAATATCATTGCTCTTTCCGTATTGAACATAAGTCAATGAAGGTTAAAATTAACTTGAATCACAACCACGTTAGTTGGTGATGGGTAATTATTTAAAATGAAAGATATATACAGTAGTGTAAAAATCATTTTTTAGACCGGGTAAAAAATGCTTTTAAAACCAGTTATGGATCTGGTGTCGGTACAACCAGTCTTGAAAGCCTGATATTTTTTAGACCGGTTGAGAAATCTGTAACATCCCAAATTTTGGGATTTAGGGATTAGAAATAATATGAGGGGATTAATTATGGAAGAATTTGGCCTTAATTATTATAAAGTTAATAATGGGAATTTAAGGCATATTTTCCTGTAAATTAAAGGCAATCTAGTTGGAAATAATTATTGGCAAGAATATTTTGGAGATGATATTTTATGGCCAAAATAAATTAATTGAGGAAAGAATAAAGTCAAAGAATATTTGGAAGGGATAATTTATGGCCTAAAATAATTATTGGAAGTTAAGGCCTAATTTCCATGAATTTTTGGGAAAAGAAGTATTGCAGTTAATGGCCTAATATTAGGAAGAAAAGGAGGAGCTAATATTAGTGCTATTATGCGTTGGTAATCTCTACCCCTTAATGTAATTAGAGTGAGAATCGGCGGCCCGTCGACGGGGCTTAGGGTAAGAAAATCATATGTTTTTTTGTTCTACCCGATAATCAGGGCTGTGGCGGCCTTACCGGGCTTGAAAATTACTATTCCAAATTTCAACTATTTTTCCTTTGATTTTTTTCTTCAAAGAAATATAATTAGTAAATTGCAATCATTAAAGTTCTAATCTATCAAATAAATGGTACCAACATTAATATCTAAACAATATAAATCATTCAACAAATAAACACATTCATTAATTCGTAATAAAAAACAAATAAACACAAAGAATATATATTTTTTTTTTTTTTTCAAAAACTATTAAACAAAGGAATTGCTTTATGTATGCTCACAACAAAATGCCTTTCCCTCCCGTAATTTTGTATGTGTCTGCAGATTCCTTCGATTCATGCATTATTTTTGTGAGATAAAAATAATTATACTTATTTTACACAAAATATATTTATAATTTATTACTTATATAATATTTTAATACCAAAGTATGTGTTTATTTAATATGAAAACACCAATTCTTTAAAATTTATAATAACTAATTATGTGTTTTAATACAAAATAATAATAAACATAAAGAAAGGGTTATAGTTTAAACTAAAAAAAATCTAAGTAATTACAAATAAACACATTCATTAAGAGGAAGTCTAAGTAATTATTATTATTATTATTATTTTAAAAAGCTACGGTTAAACGGGCCTAACGGGCCGGCCCGAGGCCCTGCAGTGCCAGACCGATTAAGCCCGAGGCCCTATAGGGCCGGCCTTGCAGGGCCAATTTCAAATTTTTGGCTTATTTTTCAAGCCCGAGCCCTGCAGGGCCAAGGCTTAAACGGGCCGGTCCGATAGGCTTGGCCTGATTTTCCGGCTCTAAATGTAATATTGTATTAGTTACTTAAAGACTCAAAGCACATTATGCAGAACCAATACGGACTGTGAAGCACGCTCATACCCCCTTAATTCATTTAATCTGCTTCAGCTCAAATGCTTCGTTGATATTTCTCCTTGGCTCATATATTCATTTTGTGCAGAACCATTTGAAACAATACAGCAAAGCCTAATACTCTTAAGCTTCTATCCGGACCACATACTCACAACACAACACAACACAACCCATCTTTTCTTTTTTCCATTACTCCTCTCAATCCCAACCAACCAAAACGCAACATCAGTAGAAAGGGTATATACATCAGCTAAAACGTTAACTTGTTCTCAGCAGAAAACACGTGAAGCAATCACCGAAACAAATCTTCATTCTCTTGGCCTGCTACAACAAACTATTCACGCAAGAGCTGAACATCATATCTCTCGCGTCATCTTATTAGCAAGACCATACTCCTCCATCCTTCTCGAGCTCCACACGTAAATCGCTGGTCACTCTTATTCTCGGACTGGACCATGAGTCCTTATTTAAACATTGTTCCTTGATCTTCATTCATTCACTTTGGTCAGCCCAAGTGAAACCGAGAGCGAGAGGGAAATCGAGAGTGAGAGGAAGACTGAGACACAGCGAGAGAGAGAAATAGTGAGTTAAGCCATTCCACCCTCCTCTGTATCTAATACCGAAAACAGGGGTATTTGTTCTCATTGAAGGTCACGTCGGGCATGCTTGAAACGAAGGTAATCATCGGGTCTCTCTTCCTTCTAGTTTCTATGAATTCCCAACATGAGTTTTTGAATGTTAAGCCATAGAAATAAGCCATGAGAGTTTGCTGGAAAACAGGGGCTGTTCTGCATCTATTTGGCATCTCAGTGTTAGTATGTATGTATGTATGTGTGTGTGTGTGTAAACGCACGCATGTGTGTGAATGTTGCTGCATGAGAAAGAGAAGAGGGTGCATGTGTATATATAAAAGAGAAAAGGAAAGGAAATAATAGGATAATATATGTGTATATATATTCATATATTGTTATATATATATATATATATATATAATGGAAGTTATTTGCTAATATAACATCATGAAATCAAAAAGAAAACTTTGCTGTCATGTTTTGTGTGTGTGTGTGAGTGTATAAGGCTACACACGAACTCAAAGCTGTTAATTCTAGGTGTTTTGATGATAACAAATACTAAGGTTTTTGATTCAGTAATTGTTGCCCAAGTAAGAAGTATACTCGAACAGAAGTCTGTCTCTACTTGAGCATACTCCAATCTAACAGTGTGCTAAGTGTTTTACAGAAGCCTACTCGAGCAAGGCATTGTTTGTGCTCGAGCATGGTCGAGCTAGAAAGAAGAATACTCTTTGTCAAGCTACTACTCGAGCAGGTAAGTAATGCTCGAGCATAGTACTCGAGCAGAGGTAAATCGATACTCGAGCACTATCGCTAAGATAACACTCCTCCTCTCTGTTTGCCTGATACTCGAGCAAGGTTTCTATGTTGCCCGAGCATGGTACTCGAGCATATCTATCAGCCTACTCGAGTAGTCACAATCCTTCATCCTACCTGCTCTCTGTCTGAGGTATACTCGAGTACAGTGTAAGGGTTGCTCGAGCATACTACTCGAGCATGATAAGTTTGGTACTCGAGCATACATAGTTACTTTATTGTTTTCTTCTCTGTCTGACTAATGCTCGAGCAAGTTCTTAGGTATACTCGAGTAGTCTACTCAAGCATAACATAGATGCTACTCGAGCACCGGCAACAATCACTTCTGATTCAATAAGGAGTTCGATGTTACTCGAGCAAAAGAAATTCAGTGCCCGAGAATGGGCTCGATATTGCTCGAGCATGAGTGATTTTCACACTTCTGCAAAGGCTATTTACCCATGTATGCTCAAGCAACCAAGACCATCTACCCGAGCAAGGTTCATCATCTGTCAGAACACACAATAATCATGAAATCATTAATTTGAGCTATCATTCGTATCTTTATTTAAATCTCATTTAAATTATTTCTAATCATCCTTATGAGTGATTTGCAGTTGTTTAATCTTGTTCAAATTGAGATTAGCCAAAAAGCCGTTTGTTGTGTCAGAAGCATTAAATGTTTATTCAGAAAAGTAGAGCTACAATCAGAATGAGGTTTTGTAGCAGCCGAAGACATTCCTTCGATGCATACTTATTCTAGCTATTATACTGAGTCACCCTATGCACAAGTACAATTGACGGCAAAGCATTTAATGAAGCAACGGTCGATTAAACTCAATGAAAATTCATCGTGCCTACGTTGCCATCAATGAATCCAAAATAAATTGGAGAAAAACAAAAACAAAAAATTATATAATAATAATAATAATAATAAATTCTTACGAAGAGACACAACAACTACATTCAAATCTTCACAATGACATTCACAACAACATTATTGATGACATTTAATGAAGACGGTCGATTAAACGATATAAAAGCTCACCACATTCAATTCTGCCAACAACCGAACTACCGAAACTCTACGCATTCAATTCTGTATTATTGCGATCAATTGTTTCATTCACTTCATTTAATATCTTCGGATATTTTGTACTTCAGTGTTTATTAATTATCTACTCAGTGAGGAGTTAAACACTTATTTGATTATTTGTTTAGTTGAATCTTAAGGTCGTGGAACCTTAAGTGTGGGTACGATTACAACTTGTAAGGGGGAGTAAGTCCTAGAGTGAAAGGATCATCCTGAATTACAGAGTGTATAATTGTAACCGCTTGTGATTAGTGAAATACCCAAAGTATTTGGGGCTGGACGTAGGTCGAGGAGTTAGACCGAACTAGTATAAATTGTCTATGTCGTCTTCTCTCTGTCTTTATATCTGTTCTTTGTGTGCATATTTATTTTCGAAAAAGAATTTCGAAATCCTCTATTCATCCCCTCTAGGTGATATTCTCTCTTCAAAAGCTTGTTATCTTGGTTACTGATATATATATATATATATATATATTAAACCTAAGTCTTACTACTGTATGTACATTGCACACATATATATGCCTTTGCGTATGGAACCATCAGGAAGCTATAGTTAGCTGCACACAATGTGTGTGTGTGTGTGTGTGTATACATACATACATGTAGGCATGAGTTGTATAGCTGAACATGGGAAATCTCTCTATATTGTTTATGTATATATATATAATCGCTGTAGTTGGGAAGAGAGGGATGGAAACTGTGTTGTTATATATATATCTTTGCATTTGGAAAATAATATGATATATATTTGAGAACTTGTTTTGGAAATAATAGGAAGCCCTACTATCTTGAATATATACATATATTGTTGGGCATTAGAAAACAAAAGAAGACTAGTTGTTTTTATATAGATATCTATATCTATAAGGCATAGCCCAAAGCTTGTAGTTACACACACACATTGGAAAACCATGAGAAACATTATATGTAATGCATTAAAGCATAATTTATATGATGATTGGTATTTATAAGCTCCTAATTTAAAGTGTTAGTATAGCCTCTGAGAATTTAAAATAATTGGAGAGAAATAATAATAATAATAATAATAATAATTATTATTATTATTATTATTATTATTATTAGGAAAGGGAATAAGTAATAAATTAAAAAAATGGTATTGTAATAAGATAATTTTAGGGGTTGATAACCATTTTTAATCCTCTAAAAATAATTCATGTAGTTAGTTACTTTACGACGTAAGAAGTGACTAATGACAATGATGAACATTTATAGGCATACCTTGACACCTCTACTAGTCCCAACACCTTCGGAAAAATTAAAGATTCAAGCTTGAGGTGGGTAATTGTTATCTTATTAGCTTGTATATATGTATGTATCTATGTATTCATGTATAACTAACGATGTTTGCTAGATAATTTGCATATATGTATCCTAGCTATAGATTAGGGCTGCGTGTCCTAAAGGGCTGCGGTCCTTGGCCGATAACTGCGGTTACGGTGTGACTTGTTTACTGTGAATTATTCTATGCTTAACATGTTATATGTTGTCATTTATATTTCATACTTGCATATAAGATTAATTATTACCCCTGGCGTTTATTCATCTGAACTCCAGATCGCATGAAAGAAACCAAGTAGTGGATCGAGATCAAGAGGAAAGATGCAGCTGTAAGGATTACAGCTGAAGGAACTTTTTGGAAAAACATGAGTAGATCGACTTTATTTTATCATTTATCATTTGTATATTTTAGATTAATGTATTAACTTCCCACTATGGGATATGAAAGGACGGAATATGATCAAGAGGAAGGGGGTGAATTGGGGATATAAAATTTTCTTTCAAAAAATACTCTGAAACTAACTAACTAGAACAGAGCATAACAAAGAGGAATAGAGAACCGATGAACACAAACAATTTATACTGGTTCGGTTTAAATCCTTGACTTACGTCTAGTCCCCAGACTCTCCGGGATTTCACGAACTCAAATGATTACACACTGTAACTCTCGGAGTAATTCTATCACTAGAACTTACTCCCCCTTACAAGTTGTAATCAAATAACCCAATCCCAAAGTCCCAATACTTTGAGATTCGTACAAATATTGATAAACAATAATAAACTCTCTAAAAGAGCGGATTAATAAACACTGAAGATTATATATTCGAAGATATTGGCTTTTGGACTAGAAATAGTAGATGCTTATATCACTAATTAAATGCACAAAGTTTCGATAGGTGGAGAATTGAATAAGTCTGGCTTTTATAGATGATGACATTTAATGACTGTTGAAGAGAGATTAATGAGCCATTGAGAGAAATGAATATATTCGTTGAGTTTGAACGTTACTCTGTCTATTCGTATTCTTCCGATGTTGCCGTTATTCTCCGTTGACATTCTTTACGCTATTTGTCCGTTGAGACTCAAATAGAATGTTGACTAGAAATGGCCGGAATGCTTTATCATCGCTCAGAAGTCCATTTTCCATTTTCGTGCTTCATCTCTGTTTATGCATTTAATGCGTCTGACACAGATTTACTTTATGATAATTTGATGATTAAAACATGTTAAGCATATATGAAAATCACTAGTAAACTGATTAAACTTGGTTAGAAGAAGTATAAATTAATAACATGGAGTACCCAAGCCATAATCAATGATTTGCAGTTTACAAGAACAGAGATTTCAAATACTGATATATGTTCTCGAGAATTGTTCATACCATTCTCGAGAACTATCGAATAAAGGTCTTTCCAGAGAGATCGATAGTTAACCATTCTCGAGAATCATTTCACTCATACTCGAGAATCATGTTATCAAAACAAAGACACAGTACATGTGTAACATCCCATTTGAAAACGGCGGAATTTTTTTTTAAAAAAAAAACGTTTCCAAATATTTCAAGCAGAGTAATCAGAGTAGAGCATTGGAGAGAGTAAGTAATTTACATTACATTCAAAATATGGACCATAGTGTAAATGTATCGGATTACGGTCATCCGAATTCTCAAAAGTTAAAGAAACTAAAGAAAACGATAAATAATGTAGACACGTCTTGGCCTACTCCAGCTGCTTGCCTCGATCGCCAAACATCGGTCCTCCGGACCACGATGCTACGGTGAGATCCATTCCACATATGGATCTCAGGTAACGGTTAACCTTATGCTCAAATAAAACAGTATATGTACAACAGATATTCATTTCAATACAGCATATCATCACAAAAGCAAACAGCAGATGTATGATCAATAACATGGATAGAACATAAGCACAAAGCAGTATGTAAAGTCTCTCTCGACTAGTTTTGCACATATCCAGTGCCACGCCACTAACGTGTCCTCAGCGCTAGGAATAACTCAAACGGCATTACCAATACTATAATCCGTGGGTAAAGCTGTAAGTATCTATGACGATTCTCAACAGAACCTCAGTCTATGAACATATCTATAACGTAAAAGTATATAAGCAGCATAGAATTAGGGTTACAGTACGCGTCCGTACCTTAGTTGCAGATATCCGGCTCTTCCGGCTAAAAACGGTACTTTTTGACGGCCGTACGTAAAGCGGCTCAATAGCGGCAAACAGCGGAACGATGGAATTTCGACAGCGGTTCGACGTCAGAAGTATTCTAATCAGAATAATAACACACTTATGAATATTTGGCAGCATAACAGGCATTTTAGGTGAAAAAGACCATTTTGCCCCTACTACCCCTATTTGGCGGAATTTCGCCAAAACTTCGTTACTTTGACCTTATTCCATTTCAAAATTATCCCCACTAGGTTTTTACCTCGTCAGGCATCTTTCAATGCAATGAGGCTTAAAAACAAGTATAGGAATATATTCGAAACTTCCTAGATCAAAACAACGGTTCTACTATAACTATCGAAAGAACTACGGAAACTAAAAGCTAAGGACGGAAGAACTTACTCGGACTTTTGCTCGGACTTTTTCCGAGCTTCTCTCTCTAGAACCTCTCTAGGTTTCGGATTTTGGGATGGAAATGAAGAGCAAGAGAGCTTGCTATTTATAGGGAAAAATAGGGACAAGGTGGGAATTTCCAAATTTGTTTCCAGATCGGATTTCGGCCGTCGGATCGCACTTTGCCACGTGGCACTCCCTTGGCCCTTGGATGTCTTGGTCGAAATCTCCCCCCTTGTGACATCATCATTGATGATGTCACCCTAGCCGACTCCCGATCGTCTCTCCCGATCGGTACCGTTTGCGCGATTTCGCGAAACTCAAAAATCCGGGCATGTAACTTTGAAGATCTTTTCATCCTCTTTCATATTATCTATTTTGATCCTCTTTTTGATCATATCCAGGTATTCTCGGTGCGTCGGAAGATATTCGGACAAACGCGTCCGTTACGGAAATCGCTTCCGATAGAACCAACTGACGGACAATAATTCGCCAATCGTAAATCGTCCAGTTGTTGCCTAACTTAATGCCGTGTTTGAAAACACGAAAAAATTTTCTATAGGTTCTCACTTTGCCTATCGGCTCTACTCTATCGATCGCCTTTCCGTCTTATTAGGAATTAGGGTTTTCGGTTGCGGAAATCAACGCCTGGTAAATTCTTTCTTCGTGTAAAAATGTACTTGTTCTTAATTTGATCAGTCGAAAAGACTTTTACCTCTGGTTTACTGTAGAATTTATTTCGACTTTTCCCCTCGGTTTGCCTATAAGCCGACTCACCGCATTATATTATTATTTTATTCTAATCATCATTTTAATTATTTAAACAATTCATTTTAATTAAAAATACAAAGAATTTCGGCCCCTTAATTTTAAAATTCAGTTTTAATTTTTTTCATAATTTTTTCCATTTTTTAAAAATATAATATTTTTTACCAAAAATTCCCGTTTTACCCTCGCGTTAAGGCTTAATCAAGCCCAAATTCTTCGTTTAGTGATCTTTTTAGGATTAGATTTCTTCATACATTTATCTTTACTAATTTATCTTAATCTTTTTATCATAATTAGTAAGTATATTTTATGCTAATTACCAGCCTTAATCTCTTAATTAAGGATTTTACCATAAATTTAATTTTCTATATTTCTCTTGTTTTACTGAATCAATTAGCTAGTAATTATCTAATCATTCTCTTACCAATGGTTGATAATTTTATAATTTACAGTATATTATTATCTTACAAACTTTATCTTGACATTGTCATTTTATATCCTATGTAAAATATTAAAAATGTTTACACCATAAAATTACTTTATGGTTCTGGAATGCTTTTTAAACATTTCTTCATGTTATTTCCTCTGAAATAATTTATTAAATTCTTATAATTAAAGATAATACTCCCATAATTTTCTCATAATCTTTCATGATCTTTCGTATTTATCATAATGTTTTTAGACTTGTTTTTTATCACCATTATGTCATTTTTAGTCATTCGTTCATCCGATTTCTACGTAACTTTTTCGACAATTTACTCGACAATTATAACAATTTTCTATAATAGTTTTAAACTCATGAATTTGCTTTATCAAAATATTCATTAATTTCTCTTATCTCAAGAATTCCAGATTTGCTAGAATCCGGGTATTACAACATGTGAGTAATGACATTAAGAATTAGACCGTGTATTCTTGAGAATTACCTCACTGATTCTCGAGTACCATTCTTGAGAATCACTTACCCATTCTCGAGAATCATATCAGATGAAAACTGATGTAGGCGAAGAAGAGTCATTCTCGAGAATCAAAAGTTCATTCTTGAGAGTCACATCAGAGAAGCTTGCGATGGTGATTCTGTCACATACCATTCTCAAGAATCCTTGATCCATTCTTGGGAATTGCTACCTAAACACTTCAAGAAAAGAGATTAGACATTGACTCTCAAGTATTACTTCAGGATTCTCGAGAATTGCTTACCCATTCTCGAGAATCATAGGCATATACTCGAGAATCAATTTCACAACCAAGATAATTCTGATTCAAAAATTTACAAACTTTAACGACCTTGTTATCATCAAAACATTGGGAGCTAATAGGATAGATTCGAATCGCGAAAAATTTATCATCATGTTTTCAACTAAGTATTTTAAGAAAGTTTTATTCCGCAATTAAGTCGTCCAAACTATTTTGATGCCTGTGCACTATAACTCTAATAAATAAAGGCGTATTAAGGACGGGTGTGACAAAATCTGTCTTAGAAGTAAGACTTTTAAGATCGATTTTTTAAAATAAGAGATCTTGAAAGTAAGACTTTTAAGACCTGTTTTTAAAATATGAGATTTTAAAAGTAAGACTTTTAAGACTGATTTTTAAAATATGAGATTTTAAAAGTAAGACTTTTAAGATTTGTTTTTTTGGAATATAAGGTGTAATAATCCACCGGTATACCGTCATTCATCAGAATATCTGCACACTGTTTGGTGGGCAAAACAGAAATAGCATAATATACTGATATAAAACTCTTGATTACATTACAGAACTACCCACATGATCTATACATAATGTTTACAAAATTCTAAATATTACATCATTTTATAACATATAACCCACAACAGGTCTTGAGTCAGACTAGAACCTGCAATTGCTGGTAGCCGCCGCCTTGCCTCAAGAGCCACATCCAATACTCTGTTCAAAAAAAAAATAATAGTAAAGGGATGGGATTCAAATGAATCCCAAGACAGTTAATCTCACATAATATGCATGCAAAATATATGATAGGCAATCAACATGAAGTACCTTTGGCACTCAAATTATACATATTATATGCAGCACCGATTGCAAATTAAGATCACATAAACCACACCACAATACTAGGCGTACAATTAAACAAATGACAAATCACAATAATGGTTCAAACACATATAAACTCACACATAATATGTGAGAGAAGAGTTACCACTTGGATGCTTTACCAATTCCCGAATCGGCTCCTAATCCTTTCGTCTCCCCGGGCAATCGTTGGCTCCTAGAAATATATATTTAAGAACAATGGCTTATAATCTATTCAAACCCTTCATATTCTCAAAATACTAGGGTTGATTATCTCTACTACCTATTGCCCTTACTTTCTTATTTTAGGGTAAAAGTCAAAACTGACAGAATTTTTAATTAATTTTGAAAATTCATAACTTTATGTACAAGTGTCTAATTGCAATGATTCCAAAGGCTATACAACCCTTATTAAGTCTAGTTTTAGGCAAGAATAAGATAATTATCCAATTGGACATACAACATTCAAGAATTGTAATTCTTTGGACACTACCCCAAAACTTGTCAGTTTTACATGTTCAACTTCAAGAATTCATAATTACCAATATACAGATTCAATTGACCTATATTACATATCCAATTAAAACTTAGGATGTCTACTACAATCCTACAAAGTTTCAAGGCCATTAGACAACATTTTCCCAGTCAACAACACGACACAAACTAATTGCCATGCAGGAACCAACCTGACAACACTATTATATCAACTTCAATCTTTGGGTTTTTAATCCAACCCTTCTAAAAACCATAATCACAACCTATTCCCACAAATTTTTTTCCAAGGAATTTATTTCTAACCTAAAAAATAGAAAAATAATTCTTCTTGATATAGAAACAGAATTGGCCGAAACTTTTAGGGTTTTTGGCCAAAATATCAGTTTTCACTACCGATGCTTCTGGAATTGGTTTCTCACCTTTATCCCACACAATTTTTCATTCTAAACTCATTGGAAGCATAAAAACTAAAAAAAAAACCATACTCTTTCATGATTAAATAGGGTCTAGCAAAAAACAAGGCAAACCTAACAACTCATAAAAACCTCAAGATATTCGGCTCAAATTGGAGCTTATACGTACCTCTACTCGATTCTGTAGTAGGTTCTTGAGTTCCGCATCACCCCACCATGTAGACAGCACCAAACACCTTTAGATCAAGAACTCAAAACCATAGAAATGTTGCTCCCGTCAAGAGGAACGACATTAGAGGAGGCCTCAGGAGCTAGAAACGCCGAATCGAAGGCAAAATCGGCTCCGATCACTTTCTCTTTCTTCCATCTTTCCACCACCTCTTGTCTTCCTTCATTTCGATCTCCCTCTCTATTTGTATGTTATGGATGACTTTAATGGCCTAAGGGCAAAAAAGGGAAATGACACATTAAAATATCCATGACACATGTGTGGTCCAAAGTGTGCCATGTGTCCTTGTTCAACTAGTGAGAGAGAGAGAGAGAGAGAGAGAGCTTGCCGAATAAGCTAGAGAGGAAGAGGAGAGGTGATGCAATCTTAAGAAAAGAAGGGGGTGAGGTGGTGCCTCCCTTGACTCCTAGGTTCGATGTTTAGAAAAGTTAAGCCTGTGACCGAGTCAGAGACCGGTAGATTCTCTGGACTCAAACGTTACGTGGCTTGTCCTAGTGCTGCCAACACAAAAGTAGCTTTGTACTTTGTCATGATAAGGGGACACATGTCATATTTCTATTGCGCCAACGCAAAAGTTGTGTCAACATTATGTTGGGATCTGTACACGCAGCGGAATTTAAAAAAAACTTTACGAATCCCAAGAAGAGGATCTATCAACGGCATTTAAATCAAGGTTTGTCAAAAAAATTGTACCTATACGTGGGGTTGAGAGTTTCGTTCAATCCGGTCTGGTGTGCATCTCCTTCTTCGTGCGTCTCGACCGTCGTATGTCTTGAAGTGGTGCCATCTCGTTCGATCAAACAGAAGCAGACTTTTCGAGTCTCCTCCCTCTACCGGTATCCACACCGAACAGCTCTCCAACACGTACAGCAGCATGCTAGCGCCTTCTCTTTTGTGTCTCACGTTTTTCTAGGATTTCTTTCGCGGCTTGTCTCTCATCTGTTTCAATACGACTTAAGCTTTATTTATAGAGTTTCTCAAACCCTAAATGGGCCGTATTAAAATATTCAAGATTAATCTCATTAATATTGAAATTCGAATTTTAGATTTAAATAGCATTAATCAAATCATCCACAGATCTAATCTACTCTATTTATTTAATATGAATTAAAAGCCTCGCTAATTTAATTTATTTCTATAAATTAAATCGAGATATGATATCTATCTATTTAATTAAATCGAGATACCGTATCTCAATTCAAATTAAATCGGATATATGATATCTTTATTCGAAAATTAAATGCGAGATACAATATCTCTATTTGTTTTAAATATTTAATTTATCAAATAAATAAATACAAAACAAATATTATATAATAATATCATTAAATAATAATATTATTATTTAATTTCGAAATTACATATATATATATCCATCCTAGATTAAATGTTGTATTCATTAGATCTTAGACACATCTAAGATTCAATGAATCTGGACACTATTACTCGTGTTGGGCTATTCTTGTGTGTGACCCTGTAGGCCCACATGAGATTGGCAGTGGGCGAATACAGTACCAGCCCACAAGTCGCAAGCGGCCTCTAGCAAGACATTGCGACTACCCAATTCATATGGGGATCGATAATACGATACAACCTATCATACAACCATGTCACGTCCCTTTTGTCACGCGATAATTTGGTCAAGGATGAGGCATGGATAATGTCAACTTCCTGTTCTTGACCATTACTTTCTCGATTCTTGAGTAGTCTAACAACTGAAATGGAAACTCCTTTCCATCGTAGTATGGCCATACATTTCTCAGACTCACTAATCGAGGGGCCCAATATTATCTCTCTACAAATGGTGAGGGACAAATTCCATCTTGACCATTCACATTCCTCTGCATGAAAACCATTGATCCCGATCCAAGCCTTTATCATCACCCGGTCAAAGGTGACTTTTGATTAGGTCAAAGGTCAACGACTCTCATGTAGGAATCCATGATGATCTCAAGTCAAAGGGCATTGTGACGCGGTTATACATGAGAAAAGCTTATGACTTAATCCATGCGGCTTTCTCATAGTGGGTTGGTCCAAAGACCTTGTACTCTTACAAGTGCCTATGACTTTGATTTGTATCTCTATACTCATCAAAGTCATATCGGTCTTATTTCATCTTCGCTCCGCGTAGATGATCGACCGAGGACACTTAGGATAATCTATAAGATATATCCAAGGATACAGTTATCACTATAAACATGCAAATGAAATGATAACTAAAGTAGAATACTTTAAATAACATAAACGTTCAAAGTATAATGACTTGCCCCTAGGGCATAATTTCCAACACATTAGTCATAACGACTTCCTTGATTAAAGATACTTTAATAAAGCTACTTTATCGGTGCTCACTTGGGATTTTGTGCATATTGAGACTTGCCAAATGACACCAAGTTAGACTCTGTATCCAGGCCCCACTTGGAACCACATACTGGTGTCATGTTCCAAAAACGCGAGGTACACATATGTGCCCTGAAAATGCCATATGCACACATATACTGGCACATTTTGCTTGACCAAACGTGCCATACGTAATAATATAGCTAGGTGGCATCTTTCTACCAACCGAATGACACATCATAAGTGTTTTATGCCCTTTTGCACCGCCACTTTAATCCTACGGCAGATGCATGTTGGGTCCTCTTCCCAGTATGGCCAAATCATATAGTCCCGAGAGCTATTATATCTCTTGATATTTTTGGGACTCTTCCCAAACTCGGCTTAGTTATCTGCCTAATACAAACTTATTCTTAAGTTTCTAGGCCCAAAATTTAGGATATTACATTGTTGATGAATTTTGGGTGTTGCCTGACATTCAAGTGCAAAAACTCATGCGATGAAGAACAAAAATTTTGTTCTTAACCAATTACAGCAAAATTTATAATTTATAACCTAATCTTTTATGGTACTCATGAGAACTCGTAACTCTTATGGGAGAGTATGAATCTAAATATCGAGATAAATAAAACCATATAAATTAATATATGAAAACCTGTAACTCTTTACGGGCGCTCATGGTATTAAAGATCATAAATAATTAATCATTATGAAAACATGTGACTCTTTAGGGTGCTCATAAGAACCCATAACTTTTACGGTACTCATGAGTAATGATTTCAATTATGTTTTCGGACTTCATGAGCATTATGGATCCCATAACTCTTTACGAGATCTCTTGAGTTTTCCCAAATTAAACGATGAAGTAAAAACTCATGGGCTCTTTCAGAAATATTGATCATGTGATTCCCGTAACACTTTACAGGAGCTCATGGGATATTCCCATGATCTACCCATTAAAATAATTATGGGTTTTAGGATTACCTTAGATTACATTGAAGACCTCAAAATTTATGACGTCCTCTAATGCTAATCCACACGGCTATCTCCCGATTGCCTTGAGAACTCCTTCTCTTTGATTCCTCTCTCTCTTTGGATGCTTTCTAAGCGACGGCAAGGTTGAGGACTTAAGGTTATTGGGTTTTCTTTATCTTAAGAAGATTAGGTTTCTTAAGATTAGGTTGAGGACAAGAAGAACAAGATTGGATTACCTATGGATGGCGCTTCTTGCTCCTTTTCTTGGTGCTTTGGTAGAAAGTCTTTGGTTCAAGAGAGCACAATCAATTCGGCCAACACCTTTAGGGTTTTACTATGTTGGCCAAGATTTTCAAGACTAAAAAGTTGTATGAATTTTTCAGCCAACATCGTAATTAAGGTTGAAGTTTAAAGGCCCATTAATTGTATTATCCAAATAATTAAGAAAATGGATCTCATCCATTTTTTTTAATGGTTAATACCATTTTTGCCATGGAAGATTAGCCTAAGGAGCATTGGTCACCCGGAAGTGTTTTTGGTCTCATTTTTGCCCTGGACGTTAACAAAATGGAGAAAATATGCCTTATAAGTTTTTTTAAGGAGCAAATTTGCCCCAAAATTTTTTAGGAGCAATTTTGCTCCGGAAATTTACAAAAAAGAACAACAATTCAATGGTCAAGATCAACAGATAGGCAAGATTGCTATGTTTTTAAACTTTTGGAGCAAAAATGTGACCAAAAAATTTTCTGAGTAATCAGTCCTCCTTGGGAGCGGCTTGTATCCACTTCTTTTAATATCTACTCCCATCCACTTCTACGAAACTGTGCCGTTTTGGCACAAATTTGTGAAGGCTGGTATTTTTTTATATAAATATTTTAGGGTACTTGACCGGTACTAAAAAGATACTTCATGGTCCTAAAAAATTATTTTAGGATCTTAAAAAATATTTCAGTAATTATTTTAGGATCTTGAAAAATATTTCAGGGTACTGACTGGTACTAAAAAGATACTTTGAAGCTATTTACTCGTACAAAAAAAATACTTCATGATCTTAAAAAATTACTTCATGATATTGGAAAATTATTTTATGATCTTAAAAAAATATTTCAGGGTATTGAATGACACTAAAAGGATACTAACTGATATTGAAAGAAAAATATCTCAGGGTACTGACTGCTACAAAAAGTACTTTGATGATACTAATTGGTACAAAAAAAAAAATACTTAATGACCATGAAAAATTAGTTTAGGATCTTGAAAAAATATTTCAAGATATTGACTAGTACTAAAAGGATATTGAATGGTACTAAAAAAATACTTCATGATTTTAAAAAATTATATTAAGATCATGAAAAAATATTTCAGAGTACTGACTGGTACTAAAAATATACTTCAAGATATTTTTTTAAGATCCTAAAATAATTTTTCAAGATTATGAAGTATTTTTTCTGTACCAGTTAGTATCCTTAAAAGTATCCTATAAGTAGTGGTCAGTACCCTGAAATAATTTTTAAGATCCTAAAATATTTTTTTATGATCATGAAGTATCTTTTTAGTACCGGTCAATACCCTAAAATATTTTTTTAAAAAAACGTACCAGCCTTCACAAATTTGTGCCAAAACGGCACAGTTTCGTAGAAGTGGATGGGAGTAGATATTAAAAGAAGTGGAAACAAGCCGCTCCCCGTCCTCCTTAGGCTAAACTTCCATGGCAAAAATGGTATTTCACCCTTTTTATTATTTCTTGAATTAATAATTCAAGATAATGGATCACATCCATATCTTTAATCATTTCTTTATCCTTTATTTGTCCAATCTTTATTGGACATTTATACACACACACATAAATATATTAAGATAATTCAAAATTATCTTTATAACTTAATCTCTTGAATTTAAAATTCAAATTCAAATTATAAAATCAAAATTCGAATTGACCTAAGACCTCGTTTGGTATTCTAACATATTTGGGTCTATTAGTGGAGAAACTAATTTCCCACCAAGGAACCATATATGGTGCCATTTTTGTATATTGGGCTTGGAGTCTCACTTCAACCCAAACACACTTATTTTTCTCGAAAAAGCCCAATAACAATTATTGACTCAAGCTTACTAATTTTAAGCAATCAAGAATAACCTTTGTGTGTGATCCATTAGGCCCAATTAATCAATGACATAAATAACCTTGGACCAATTAAACTCCTTTAATGGGCCCAAGTTATCTAATGACCACATAAGACACTAGGAATGCTCTATGGCACCAGAATTACTTGAGTTGATCAAGCAATCTACCTTTTCTAATTTGGATACTGTGCCAGGATCATCCCTCACATCGTCATTCACATTTAGTCGAGAGAAAAGATAGAGTATCATCTCTCTTGGTTGACTAAATATAGCTTTTCATAGAACTAGGAATCTTCTTTTATTGACTCTAAGATGGATCATGACTCTTCATGATCGCTTACTGTGCACCGATTCTCAAGTCAACTAGAAGTCATCCAAACCCTACCAGTTCTGTGAACGACTAATCCCTTGTAAAGGACTGTGAGTCCTTTCGGCATGTCCATCTACACTCATGTATTCGAGTCATACCAAGAGCACACTGTTCTACCCATTCTTAGGTAGATAGAGTTGTACAGTCAAAGTATAACCCTAAGATATAGTGCTCGATGACATCTTCAAGTCTAGGACGATCTACACTACCAACGTTGAGAGACTTTACATATCGAATGATACTCTCTACAATGAATCTTTGTGAAGTCTCTCGGTAGGTCAGTTTGGTGCTATCTATTGTCCAACAAATCCATCTACGACATTAGCTAAGGCATCACTATGCATGTATTCCATAAGGTCGCTACCTTGCATCTCTGTACAAGAAGACGATGTCGTACTAGTCTTATTAAGATCACCAATGCCTTTTCTTAGTGATTCAAGACTAGGAACAAGTTTTAGGAATTAGACATGTAGTGTTCTCGAGTCCTCATGATCATGATCCCTATCATTCATCATCGAGTGTACACATGTTTTATTCCTAGGGCTTTTATCTTTAAACGTATATTGACCTTAAAATAAAGCCGAGAAACAAATATGATAAAGATAAAAGGTGCTCATTTATATTAATTATGAAATACTAAATAAAAAAAGGTGTTATTATGTCAAAACAGATTGTCTTTAGGACACCTATTTACTAACATACATGAGGTCTTAAAAGTAGTTTTAAGACCAGTTGTTTCAAAAATAGGTCTTAAAAATAGTTTTTAGACCTTATATTATTAAAATTGGTCTTAAAAATTAGACCTCATATTTTATACTTCGTGTATTAATTCTTTTTAGACATGATATTTATAACATATGGTCTAAATTTTTCCGTTATTTCACATATCCACTCTATTTCTTCTTCTTACACACCATCCAATATATCCAGCAACTAAAAGACAATTTAAGCTATAAGCTCTTAGTTGTTAGTGCCAATGTTTTACCCAAGAGGAGATGAATTAAGTGATATTAAACAATTTAAACCAAACATGACAATCAATTAAATCAGAGAGAAAGAGATAGAGATATATTATCAAAGTGTGCATAACGGTTTATACTGGTTCGACATTAATTTACTGACCTACGTCTAGTCCCTAGAATGTCTCTAAGATTCTCATTAACGTTCTAAGCTTATACGGGTTCTTGGTACCTTAGTACAGAGTAATTCTTGCTATGACTCACTCTCCCTTATGTTGTAATCTAACAACCACACTCCAAGTTCCATTACTTTGAGATTTTATAGAAATCAAATTATTTGTAAAACTCTCTCAGAGTAGATAAATAAACACTGATAAACATATAATATCAGAAGATATTATAATACAAGAATTTATGAGCAATAAATGAGCAGTAATTGATCGTGTACTTAGTTAGTTGCTCTGTCTTCAATGCTAAAGTATTTATAGTTATACATCATTAATGACCATTTTGAAGGTTTAAGCTTTCTGTTGTGAGTGTTCAAACTATCCGTTAGAGTGATCAAGCTTTCTGTTAGAGACAGATTGGAGTCGTTAGAAGAAATTGAGGTTTGATCACTTTCGCTTCTCTGCAATAAATATTCATGTGACATCCTGCTCTAGGATTGCTTAATGTTGGGTCACTTTTGTCTTCACCGCGATTGACGCTATAGACAATACTCCTTTGACCTACTTTGAGATCGCTTTCGTGCGCTCTGGTTTTAGTCATCACATTTAATGCTCTGACACGTAAACTTGCTTTTGAGATTTTAGACGTAATCCATGAATTTAATCATTTGAAAGTCATAAGAAAATAAGTTTAGTAGCATTGAGAAGTAGTATGAGTAGTAATCAAATGTAAGTATATATTAATCAGTGACTTTGAATTCTCAGAGACAATGGTTCAATATAGCAAGAACAGACACTCGAGTGTGATTTCAAACTCACTCGAGTGCTAATGAATTCTATCTATGGTAGAAGACTATTGAAAAATAGGATACTTGAGTATTTTGAAACACATACTTGAGTGCAAGTTAAAATGGTTTCGCTTCTACCAGATACTCAAGTGTCATAGAGGCACACTCGAGTGCTTTACTCGAGTGTCACATAGATTCACTCGAGTGCATCTCATAAAAGGATATAGCACTCCTTATTCATCAGTGAGCGTCTTGCACAGAACTTGCAGGTGTTTACCTTTCACTCGAGTGTCAAAGTTCACACTCAAGTGTCCATCACAATAATTCCAGAGGTGAAGTGAGTTTCATGCAAGGTCTTTGCAAGTGTTAGTCACCACTCGAGTGTTCACTTATACACTCGAGTCTCAATCCCAACACTTACATAAATGAAGCGAGTGTCTTGCAGAATCTTTGCAAGTGTTAGCCAACATTGGAGTGTTCACTTATACACTCGAGTATTCTGAGCTTTATCATTCGAGTGTTGATCCTAACACTCGAGTGATCATCTCAGATCACTTTGCAAAGTTTCCCGATTCAAGTTTTAGTTCAAACAAATGTTGTTCACTCGAATGTCTTAAAACATACACTCAAGTGACATGAATCAACAAGTGCTCTTTCTTTTCCAAGTTTGTTATCATCAAAACATAAATTAAGAACTAACATGAATAACTTAGTATGAGTTACAAAAAAATTTTTATTGGAAACGAACATACAAATTGATCAATTATTGAAAATGAATATAATGCCAACAATATTCCAATTCAAGTGGGAAAAAATCAATCCAATAACTATTATTCATTAAAATCACAATATTTCACAGCCTTCAAATGATGAATACACACATGATGAAAAACACAAGACATAAAATCAATATTGTTCTAAGAGCTCATATATGAATTCACAACAAATTTTGCGAATGAAGTCAATATCTTCTTAAGGAAAGGGATCAGTAAGATCAAACATTTGTACGTTCCTTGTAAGAGGTTCCAATTCAATTATCTGGAGCTGCAATAGAATGCACAAAGCAGAATTGTCCATAAAAAAAGTTCTTGAGTGTAACATCCCAATTTTTCTAATAGTAATTAAGCACTATTAGGATATGATTTATCAAGTAATATAGAGTTTATAGAAGATCTAGAAGTATAAAATTAACAGTTGAGAAAAAATAAAAAAAATCATTTTATTTTTATATAATATAATAATATATGATATGATGATATATTATTATATTATGGTATAATATATTATATTATCATAACATAATATGATATAACGTTGGCATCGTAATTGTTGAGGAAGATTTTGATAGTAGCATTGAAAGTTATTATGAATTGTAATTTTAAGGGTCCAATACTTCCTTATAACGCGTCAAATACAATTAATCATTAGGGCAGCCAGATAATGCTATAATTGAATGTTTTGTCTTAAGGAATAAAGAGTTTTAAATGGACTTGGACTTACTAAATGGAGAAAAGGAATTTATTTGTGAATGGAGTTGGAAAGAAATACCTTTGAGGAGTTTTATTTTGTAGAATGATTATTAATAGTGGTATGTAGAAACACCAAGAAGCAAGAACAACATGTTAATTGAGGACAAAATAGAGTTGTTGTTAGAAACTATATTGTGTAAGTTTTGATCAAGTATATGAGTACATAGTAAATTTTAGCAAAGGAATTTGAAACCGACCTAGATTAGATAATAATGAGACTTGATGGATTTAGTTTGATAAGGTAGGATGTCTGTGTTGTTTGGAAATGATACTGATACAAAAAGGGGAATTGGAGGATAAGTGAAAATTTCATAGAATCTTAAATGAGAAGCGTAGAAAATTATTTGTGTATATGTATTAATTTTTTTAAAATTATTTGGGAAGATATTTGAATGGTAGAAGGTGTGACAAAATTAATTGATAATTGTTGCACACAAGGGGCTTGTTAAAAGGCTAATTAGTGATGGAAAATTAGAGAAAAGTCTGCCTATCTTGTAACATCCCAAATTTTGGGATTTGAAATTTGAATATTATATGGGAAGTTGAATTGTGAAATTGCCCAAAAATAATTATGAAAATAATTATTGGAATTTAAGGCATATTTTCTCATAAGTTAAGAACAAATAATTAGGGAATAATCTTTGGCATAACTATTTTAGAAATAATATTTTAAGGTTAAAAGAAATTTAATTGAGAAAGAAAATCTTAAT
This sequence comes from Acacia melanoxylon, assembly GCA_019022615.1. NCBI lineage: Eukaryota > Viridiplantae > Streptophyta > Magnoliopsida > Fabales > Fabaceae > Acacia > Acacia melanoxylon. Next base: position 1,767,750 of record JAFJYJ010000050.1, read on the forward strand.
GGAATTAAGGATTTAATTTTAATAATTTTCCAATACTTGCAAAGATGAGTCTTGAAGAGGATCAAGTGGGATAATTTTTAAAGTAACCCAACACATATTGCAGCCCAAAACGCAAAAGCCCAAATACTTCCATATATGCGGATCAGCTCAAAAACAAAACTCCAGCCCATTTGACTTGCACCAAAATGCAACAGCAGAAGCAATATTCATTAAATCAGTTTTCCCTTTTCTTCACTGCACACTTCGGTCGAACACATAAAAGATGCTAAACACAGTTAGCAAATCAGCCATACTTCTCCAGCGTGATTATCTCACTCTTTGTACACGCAAGATCAAAGGCGCCATGTTTCTCCAAACCCCCACCATACATTTTGAACTCAACGCCATTTACCTCTAAATATTTCCAGTCAGACTGGACCCTTTTGGTCCTTATATATGTTGCTTTTCCTTGGTTCTCATTCAGAACCAACACCCTCCACTGAGAGCGAAAGAGAGAACTGATAAAGAGGGACGTGGAAACAGATAGAGAGTTTCAACCATCTTCATTTCCCTGTTTTGAGCTAGTAGAAGCAGAGGCTTTGGTTTTAGCCGGACCTTTATCATTCGAGATCAGCAATTGAAGGTAAATCATTGGGTATTTTCCTTCTAGTTTCTATCAATTTTTTCAAAGTAGTAAATTGTAGAAACCAAGCCATAAGAAATTATCTGCTGCATAAATGATAAATCGGGGGCTATGTTGAAGAAATATAGATTTTTGTTTTCAAAGTACATATATCAACGTTGTATATGCATGATAAGGGAAGGAAAACCTGGGTAGTATGCATATATGTATGGAAACCAAAAGTTTTACGGTGTATTGTTGATATTATGATAAAATGCTGCACACTTGGAAAACCATAGGAAACGACTCCGACATCCTCTATTAACCTGTCACCTTAACCCATAAACTCTATCACGAACCCGACAATCTCCCTTAAAGCCGTCACCACCTTAACCCATACACTCTAACACAATCCAGGCAATATCAATCCCGACAATATCCCTTAACCTGGCACCTCAACCTATACACTCAATCTCCACCCAGCAACCACTCAACTCACCCTAACCCATACAATCAACCTACACCTGGCAACCACTCAACTAACCTTAACCCATACACTCCACCTCTACCCGGCAACCACTCAACTCACCTCAACTCATACACCATATCATGAACCCGACAATCTCCCTTAAACCGTCACCACCTTAACCCATACACTCTATCACAAACCCGACAATCTCCTTTAAACCGTCAACACGTTAGCTCATACACTCAATCTCAATCCCGGCAACCACTCTTAAACCGTTACCTTAGCCCATACACTCTATCACAATCCCGGTAATCTCCCTTAAACCGTCACCACCTTAGCTCATACACTCAATCTCAATCCCGACAATATCCCTTAACCCGGCACCTCAACCTATACACTCAATCTCCACCCGGCAACCACTCAACTCACCTTAACCCATACACTCAACCTTTACCCGGCAACCACTCAATTCACCTCAACCCATACACCATATCATGGACCCGACAATCTCCCTTAAACGGTCACCACCTTAACCCATATACTCTATCATGAACCCGACAATCTCCTTTAAACCGTTACCACGTTAGCTCATACACTCAATCTCAATCTTGGCAACCACTCTTAAACCGTTACCTTAGCCCATACACTCTATCACAATCCCGACAATCTCCCTTAAACCGTCACCCCCTTAGCTTATACACTCAATCTCAATCCCAGCAACTACTCTTAACACATCACCTTAACCCATACACTCAATCTCAATCCCAGCAACCACTCTTAAGCCATCACCTTAGCCCATACACTCTAACACAATCCGGCAATCTACCTTAAACCATCACCACCTTAACCCACACACTCTAAACACAATCCTGGCAATATCCCTTAACCCGACACCTCAACCCATACACTCAATCTCCATCCCGGCAACCACTCAACTCACCTCCTCAACCCATACACCATATCTCAAACCCAGCATCCTCTATGGATTCGATAAACGTCTTTACATAGGTATGAACGACCTTATGAAAAAGGTATTATTTAATAAAGAGAATTTTAGGGATTAATAACCACTTTTAATCCTCTAAAAATAATTCGTATAGTTAGTTACTTTGCGACGCAAGTAGTGACTAATGACAATGATAAACGTTTATAGGCATACCGTGACACCTCTACTGACCCCAACACTTTTGGATGAGTTAAGGATTTAAGCTCGAGGTGGGTAACTGTTATCTTATTAGCTTGTACGTATGTATTCATGTATGACTAACCATGTTTACAAGATAATTTGCATGTGTATCCTAGCTATGGATTGGGGCTGCGTGTTCCATAGGGCTGCATGTCCTAAAGGGCTGTGGTCCTTGATGAGTGCAGATTATGCCATGTTTTCCCTATATTTCATGACTGAATTGTATGGCAAATAAGAGCGTAAACTACAAATAACCCAAGCAAAAAGGCATGTATTCATGATATAAGGAACTGAGGGATGGAAACCATTTACATCCTAAACATGTGCTAAGGAAAGAGCAAGTTACATTGTTTTTAGGGAAGAACGTATAGCAAAGCCGATATTGTGCTATAGCATTCCTACAGCAACTCAAAGTGCACTAAAAGGCATAAAGGAAGCTATAGCAAAGTAAAGGACGCAATGCTATGCGACAAATTTTTTGACCTTTTTATCTAGCCGATTTCGGGATAGAAATAAAAGATCGAGATCAACGGGTAGATTCGACATAATGAAATAGAAGATGCGGAGGATCGAAACAGAAATATTTGAAGAATCCGCGATGTCAGCGAGAATCAATCTCGCAAACGAAGATGCGATAGATCTCGACAGATTTGGAAAGCCCAAACTAGCCTAACTTGCGTCACACGGAAGTCCGAATATAAAAGAAAACAAGCGAGTCAACCCCGAGGGAGTCGCAGAGCCAACATGAGACTTCACATTCGGCCGACTCAAAAGAAGAGTGAAAGACTTCACTAGCACGAGAATTCCAGGATAACCCAGCATCCTTCCTCACAGTAAGACGGAGGGAAGAAGACGTGGAGTGGTGACGTGACGGGGCTTTCATCCACGACGTCGGAACGCCGTCAAGCTTTCTATTTTCAGTTGTTTAATTTCAGTAGTTAGATCATGGGTCATTACGTTATTATCTGCTTTGTGTTTCCTTCGTCGGTCATGAACTAACTTTCGATGGGCCGGACGAGGATGAATCCTTAAGCGTGTATGAACCCGAGTTGCAAGTTCTTAATTTAATAGATTCGATTTGCTTATCAAGTAAATTAATTACTAGTCGATTAGAGGAATCTAAGGGCTAGATATGTGGTCTCGACTTCTTCGGCAAGGAGTCGAGGCTAGACCTACGAGAAACAAGTGTTTGCTAGACGGTGCAAGACTTGACCTATTTATTGTAGGCTTCGGGAATGGGTCTACCTCTCATCGAGTATAATGCAGATAAAAACTAGAAAGTTGCCATAGGAATATGGAATGAGTATAGTTAATATCATATGTATCGGATGCGGAAGCTCCGATAGATTATAGCGGTGGGTTAATCGAATAGCTTTGTAGCTAGTACTTATCGTAGCAATTGCATATGATAGATGCTATAGCAATGAGTCATTTATATTTCATACTTGCTAATATATCTTCTTCGATTTCCTTTGTTTATTAATTAGCGTAATCATCCAAAACCTTCCAACCAACTACATTTACGTCGCTCTTTGGTATTTCAGTCTACGTGGGACGATACTCTACTTTCACTTTATTACTTGTTCAGTCCTTTTGATAACTCTTTGTTACAGTGCGACTTGTTTACTGTGAATTATTCTATGCTTAACATATGATATTTGTCATTTATATTTCATACTTGCATATAAGATTAACTGTTACCCCTGGGGTTCATTCATTTGAACTCCAGATTGCATAAAAGAGACAAGTATTGGATTGGGATCAAGAGGAAAGAGACAGTTGTAAGGTTTACAGCATAAAGGATTTTTGTGATAGTATAAGTAGTTGGATTGTACTAATTTGTTTATCATTTGTCTATTTTTGGATTATTGTATTAAGACTCCCCTATGGGATAGATATCACTTGCAAAAAATTTATCCTCATGTTTTCAAACTAAGTTATTTTAAGAAAGTTTTATTTCGCAGTTAAATCGTTCAAACTATTTCGATGCCTGTGCGCTATAACTCTGATAATTAAAAGCGTATTAAGTAAGGGCGTCACATATCTTGAGTAGGTTTATAAAAGAAGATGGCCTACATGAACCAAGGGTAAACAAGATTGTTGCATAGTAGCTTTGTTAGAGGGATGTTGATTGTGCCTTTTGGTTTCTTGAAAAAGCAACAGATAACTCTTCAGCTGCCACTTTTTCCATCTCTTTATTAAAGGTTTTTATAAAGGAGGAAAGAGCTTTAGATACATATAGGCTTATCATGGAAGATCAAATTATTTACCGACCATGGATGTTGTTGGTTATTCTACTGTGATTGATGGGTTATGTAAGGGAGGATATGTAGATAAAGCATTAGATCTTTGTGTTCTTGCAGAAATAAAGGGGATTACTTTGAACATAGTCTCATATAATTCAATTATTAATGGATAGTGCATGGATGGACGTCTTATTGAAGCATTTCGTCTATTTGATTCATTAGAAATAGTTGGTTTGACACTTTGAGATAACTTGGATATGCTATATTAATATATGCTCTGTGTAGAGAAGGATATTTGTCAAATGCCAATCATGTTATCAAGAAAATGGTCTTGAAGGGGATTTCAACCAAAATTTCAAGTTTACTATTCATTGCTTGATGGTATTTATAAAATTGGTCAATTAGAGAAGGTCATAAAGTTTTTAGAGGATATGAAGACAAAACATATTCAGTCTGACTATTTTACGATCAATGTTATAATAAATTGTTGTTGTTAGAAGGGTGACCTGAAGGGCCCCTTGTATTCGTTGATGAGTTCAAGAGCAAGGATATATTACTGGATTTTCAAGCTTCTTATATTTGATTATGGGCTTATGTTCCAAGGGGAAGATGGTGAAATAGATAGTACACTACAAAAAAAAAAACAGTTTTTTGTGACGGAAAAATTCCAAAAAAACGGGCGCATTTTCCGTCGCAAAACCGATTTTGCGACGACTTTGCGGAGGAAAAAGTGCGTAGTCATGAAAAAAAGCCCATCGAAAATGATTTTCCCTGAAAATGCTCTTTCCTCGCAAATTCAAAAATTTGCGTGAACACTTTTCCCTCGCAAATCTCGGAATTTGGGAAAAAACCTTTCCCTCGCAAAATTTTCAAATTTTGCGAGGGAAGCATTTTCCCTCACAAAATCCAATATTTTGCGAGGGAAACCTCTTCCCTCGCAAAATTTGAAAATTTTGGATTTTGCAAGAAACATCTTCCTCGCAAAATTGTGGATTTTGCGGGAAAAAGTTTTCCCTCGCAAATGCCAATTAATTTTTATAAAAAATATAGAAAATCATAAAAAATAAAATAATTACATAAAAAAATATTAAAAATTAGAAAATAAAAATACTTGTATATCATAAAAATAAATTGTAACAATCATAAGAATTTACATAAAGAAAAACAAAATATTACAAATTATAATGTTTACCAAAATGAACTAAAAAAAAGTTTAAAGCTATGTGATGCTGTCATGATCACCACCAGTATCGTCATTACCACCAGAGTGTCCATGCATGCATGACAAAAAGGAGTTAATATTTTTTATGTTTTGTTGTTTAAATATAAAATCTTCTACAAAAATTATAGAGGAACTGAACAAAGCATTAATGAAGTATTTGTATCAAGTATAAACTAAACTACTACCTTTCCAAAAGTTTCATTGTAGTTGTCTCATCCAATACATCCTTGGAGTCACCGAGAAAAGCACGGAACTCTCTAATGATTGATTGGTACTCAATTGTGATTCTCCCAAGCGAGTCATCCTCCAACATGATAGTCAATTTATCTAAAGATCGAGATATGAACACCAAATCAACTTTAAGATAAAAATGTCATAACTCAATAGGTAAATAGAATATTTGAAGTAGCAGCTCTAATTTCCCAAAATCTCAAAGGAGTCTCAGAAATTGCACTCTTGCATTTCCTATTTTTTCCAACTATTAAAACAAAACCTAAACTGGTACTAACTACTAACCAATTTACTACCAATCATAGCAATTTTTTCATTTAGGGATGGTTTAGATGCTTCTCCAACAAACAATAAACTTTCATATCTTCATACCCTTTTGACATGGTTATAGCTACAAAACCAATATCTGACCAATATAGACAAGTGACAATGTAAATGTTGAGAATACATGTCAAGTAAAGGGATCCCGATATTATTTTATAAAAATAAGCATCCTTCTCTTTCATTATCGATGATATGGTTAGAACAAAGCAAACGATATAAAGAAAAATAAAAATAAGGAACAAATAGCCCTTCCAAGTGCCAAGATTTCAGAAGAACCTTGTCCAATGTTAGCAGTTGCCCATGTGGATATCATTGTTATTTGGCATGTATCATCTTTTGCTAAACTATCAAGTTTCCGCAATATAAAAGTCCTCAAGGCATCCTGCAGATAAGCAGATATAATGATGAAGTTTATTTTCTTTGTTTTCCTAGAAAGCTCATATAGAGAATGAAACTTGCAATGAGGTAAGGAACCCATTGAGACCCAAAAAGTAATCCAAGCATAAAATAGACAATCGAAACTTAATACAACTTCGGTTATGATATCGAAACACATGACCAGAAACTTGTTCAATGCCACAAAAGGAATAACAATGTGAAGTACCTGATAGATTGCTTTCTCTTCATTCCATAGCATATTCGAAGCTGCTGAAAGCAAGTCATGACAAAATCGACATCGACCTATGATACTACAACATTTAAACCAATAAATATAAGAGTTCAATTTGCATAACTATTACTCTGGGAAGAAAGATGATGCACTTGTTGATCACAGATCTTTGAAAATGTTTCCAAAAAAATCAATCTTGAAGCCCCCTGCATATGACAATTAACAGCATGTATCATGCGGCTTCACATTATCCGTAGCAAATTTTTGCTACGGATAATTTTTCCGTAGCAAATTTTATAATTTTTTTTTTAAATTTTTTTTTTTTTATTTAGAAAATTGATGAGAAAAAGTAGTGTACCGAAATATTATAACAATTAAAAAGAGTTTACATTGATTGAGAAAACAAAATATATATAATAATGTTCCAAAGAGCAACTTAACGTTTTAAACGCATTAAAAAACAATTAAAAAAAAGTTTTAAAGAGCAACTTAACGTTTTAACAATTAAAGAAAGTTTTAAACGCATTAAAAAACAAAATAATATAAACAATAAAAAAAAACACTTCAACTTAACGTTTGAAATAAGATTGTATCGTTGACATTTTTCGGAAGAAAAAAGTTTGACAACATTAGGGAACATGTTGGTTCTCTATTGCCTCTCATACTTACATAAAATACTTTTGAGAAAACTCAAATCCATTAAGAGCCATTGGTTATGGAATATGAAGTTATCCAAAGAAGAACACAACATCAAACATAGTTTAGTGAAAGTGAAGGTAGGCCAACAATTATGTTAACATTCATATGATTTTAGGGAAACAGAGAAATTTCATTATCGAAACATAGTTTTGAGCTCAAAAGTACCTGCTCCACGCCTTAAATTCGGGTGATGCCAACTCAACACGAGTTAATTTTAGCTCTCGGAATGGATTAGCAAAAAAGTTATGTTAGCTCTCAATGTTTTGATGATAACTTGAGTTCTTAATGCTTTTGATAAAGTTCTTAGCTTGCTCGAGCAACCCCGGGAACCTTGCCCGAGCAACATCGGGTTCTGGAAAGGAAGTAGTGATGATATTCAGTCATGCTCGAGCAATCCTCATGAAGTTTTCCCAAGCAACATCGATCCAGAATCGAATGCAGCATGATTCAACATTCATGCTCGAGCAGGATGTATTTCTTGCCCGAGCATCATCGAGGCAGAAGCAAAGATAATCAGTCAATGAATCATGCCCGAGCAAAGTATTCTGGCTTGCCCAAGCAACGTAGAGGCAGAAGCAAAAGAAGGACATTCAAAGAACCTTGCCCGAGCAAGATATATTTCTTGCCCGGGCAACATTGAGGCAGAAGCAAAAGACAGAACGTCATCGAGTAATGCCCGAGCAAATAATTATGTTCTCGCCCGAGCATCATCAATACGTGCGAAAGAAGACCATTCGAGGAACCTTGCTCGAGTAAGGAGTTTCTCTTGCCCGAGCAACGTCGAGACGAAGCAAAACACGGCTAATCGAAGGTCTTGCCCGACGGCGAAAAAGGCCTGCTCGAGCACCATGCTCGAGCAAAGGCAAAACATTGCCCAAGCAACGTCCATCATCTCTCAAGTTCTCGCTTCTGTCTGAGTCTTGCCCGAGCAAGGAAAGTGGCTTGCTCGAGCAACATCGTGTGGCGGTACTTCTCAGTTCATAAAGTAGAAGCTTGCCCGAGCATGAAAAATATCATGCTCGAGCACCATGCCAAGCAGAGGAGAATACTTGCCCGAGCATACCCTGAGACAACGGTCATCAAGTAGCTTGCCCGAGCAAGCTTTGATTCATGCTCGAGCAACATCGCCAAAACACACTTTCTCCGCGAGCATACTTTCTGGGTTGCCTCAAGCAATGTGTTGTGCTCTCTCTACTCCGCCTCTGCTGTGCCTTGCCCGAGCAAGAATTTCACCATGCTCGAGCAACATCGAAACGAGCACTAACAAGCCTTTGTAAAGAAGCCCGCCCGAGCATGATTTTACCCATGCTCGAGCACCATGCCCGAGCAAGCATATTATCTTGCCCGAGCATCGCCGAGCCAACCCGCATCCGAACTACTTCATACAAAGCGTGCTCGAGCACACATTGATTGTTGCTCGAGCAAGGTACCCTGTTACTTAATTATCTTCGTGCTATCTTCATACTCTCGTGATATATTATTCAATCCTATATGATACTCATTATTATTCTCAAATACCTTTAACCCATTTGTTTAAATGAGTTGCAAGGAGATCTTCACATTGATTAACATCTTATTTGAGTTGTGAAGCACCGAGATTGTTTGGATGAGCCAACATCGAAGCGGGAAGCCCATAACCAAAAAGACACGAAACAATATTCTAAACTTATCTTCTTCCAAGACGACGAGAACGATGATCTGTAAAGTAACTCCACCAAACAGACATCTGATCATGGTGAGGCGCGGATACATCAAACGCTTAACGGACATATTCAAATTCTTCAACGGTCCTCAACTTCAATCAGTACAAATACCCGAAGATATGAATTCGTCAAGCACCCAGAATACACACAGACGCAGAAACATCTTTTCATAGAAACTACTTTCTGTGTATTCTAAAATATCATTAAGCTTCAGTGTTCATAGTTCAATTACTCTGTGAGAGAGCTTTATCATTTACTCTTAATCTTTCAAAATCTCAAGATAGAGGTATCTTGAGTGTGGGTGTATTAATACAACTTGTAGGGGGAGTGAGTCCGAGAGTGAAAGGATCATCCTTCGTTTACAGAGTGTGTAATTGTATTTGTGAGATAGTGGAAATCCCAGAGTGTCTGGGGACTGGACGTAGGTCAAAGAGTTGGACCGAACCAGGATAACTTCTCTGTGTCTATTATCTTTACTTCTTTACCGCTTCCATCGTTTACTGATCATACAGCAAAAAGATTTTTTTTGAGATCACCTATTCACCCCCCTCTAGGTGATATTCTACCTTCAAGTTAGAGTTGTACATCTCAGTGAATGAAGAGTAGCTATTGAGATCAAAACAGATAACAGCTGTCACGCCCCAAAACTTATTGTTTAATGATAGCTCAAAGTAGAATTGAGAAATGAAGCAAGAGCATACATTAGTCACTCATATGAAACGTAACGTACTCCCTAATGAATATAAGATGTTGTTTCCAAAATATACTTGCTCGCACAAACACTCAAATCGGGTTCAAACTTTAGAAACACCTATTCGGAAAAGAAAAAAATAAAAAAAATAAGCTTAGTGCTAATTAAATACCTCTTAATAATTAAGTTCCTTTGCTTAAGGCAGGGACTTAAATACCTCTTAATAATTAAGTTCCTTTTCGAGGATATCATAACAACCAAATACATTTTAGGCTTCACGACCCAAGGACTACTGGTCCTCAAGTCCTTATAGCCTAACGCGTGTTCATAAAACGGTTTACAATTAGGGTACAAACATACATACACAATTATAATTAAAGTAGGATAACATTGGATCAAACGATAATGAAGTTTAAGCATTTTTGTTATACATGATTAGGTGAGTCTAGGGCAACATGGGTTGAATTTGAAAATTAAATATGGGCCAAGTTTCAATCAACCTCATCTGCAAACGCAAAGTTGTAACATTTTCTTGCATAACACGCGAGCCACTAGTTCTTTGTTATTAGTTGCTTTATTCTTAGTTACTAATGCTGAACCTATGAACGTTTTGCCTTCAGACATTAGGAAAGTAAATTAAATTAGAAATGGTGACCATATATTGCAATTTAGATATCTGGGAAAAGAATCAATGCTGAAAAAAATAAGAAAATTTGAGGACATGATATGGACAAAGGGAAATTCAATTTACTTTTTCAATTGTTTCTAAATTGTCAACACAAATAATATATACAATTCACAAAACGAAACACAAGTAGTATGCATAGTAATATTTGTGCGTGTGTTTTCCTCTGATGAACACATAATACCAATTTGCAATTAAGATGCATATGCAAAACATGAACAACAAATGTAACTACAAAACAATGAAGCCCGTTTGGTTGGCTGGATATTTCTCTCCAGAATTAACATTGGAAACTAATTTCCTATTGTTAGGTTAATTGAAAGTGGGAAATTAATATAATGAAAGAAAACGATGAAAAATGAATATATGGATAAAGGCTTATTGAATTTGGATTCGGTAAATGAAATGATGGAAACTCTTTGCTGTCAAAAGATTCAAAAATAAGGAATAAGTGTTCAAACTATTGATTAACACATAAGACATACCTTAAGGTTCCTAACATATGATTAGAAACAGTAGAATTGTATTTCATAAATCTAATCTTTTTGTTTTGTTTTAGACAACACTGTTTATTGTTTAAGCCTCCAAATGAGTTGAGAATAAATATAAGTGTTTTGGCCCAATCTGTTTAAGAGAGTTAGCTAAGTTTTCATTAATTTAATCGTTCCAATGGTATTAAAGATGAAAATATCTAATGTTTGAAATTCTAAGGTGATAAGCTACAGATATAAGATGTTTAAAGGTTCCTATGCTATGATTTCAAGTTCATCAGTGCCATCTTTTCCTCCCCTGCTTGACAAAATTACTAAACAGAGCTACTAGAAAGGCCCCAAGCTTCACAGAATTAAGATCGCCAATTAAACTTCAACTAGCAGCAATTTCAACCAAAAAAAGATTAACTTACAGAAAAGTTAAATAGAACTTGACGCACCTCAGAATAGGAACGAATTAATAGATCAAGCATCTGATGTCGATAAATAGGCTCGAATCTTCCATTCACTTCTATGGACTCCCTTTCCCAGATACGCCTTTCAACCAAAAAAAGATTTCACAACACTCGTAGACTACACAAGAAACTTCAGTATAAGTGGAACAAATTTACCTTCGACCAGAGTGAGCACTCTTAGTAGAGAAGTGGGTGAGAGTTTCGCTTCAGAGTTGATTCAACGGTGGGGACTGAGCGGCAGATGCTGATTCGCGAATCGAGATTCGAGAGTGGGTGAGAGTTGAGCTTCAGAGTTGAGAACTTGAGATCGAGATTTGGGGAGAGTTGAGAACAGATTCAGTGACTCGACGGTGGTCGGTGAGACGCGAGAGCTGAGAAGAGTTGCGATTGAGGAGGAGACGAGGAGTGGAGGGGACTGAGCAGAGACGGCTGAGAAGGGTTGAGATCGAGGAGGAGGGGGGAGACGAGGGTCACGTTCTCGGGGAGTGGAGGAAAGGAGTGCGGCTGGTATGGAGATGGAGTAATGGATTGGAGACTATGGCAATTTTTTTTAGGGTTTGGTCCACATTTCAGTAGTTCAGTTTTTCAACAATTTTTTTTTTTAAAAAAAAGCTGGGCACATTTCAGGTTAGGCGTTCATGGCGCAAAGGAATTGGTTGTTATATCTACTTTTTCCTGCTACTGTGTGGAGCAGATTTTCTCAAAATTCTTATTATTTTTTAAAATTTTATTTTTAGAATCTCATCTTTACTACCCTTTGGTTAAAAAAAGAAAAATGATGATTCAAATTTATTTTTTTCTAAAACTATGATTCTAGTGTTTATAGATTATTTTTTATTAATTATTGTAGTTATGAATTGTATGTATCATATTTTAACATCTTAATGGTTTAAGTTTACTTATTTATGTTTAAAATAATAGTCTTATAAGATATTAAATTCAGATCATCTATTTTTTAAACTCGAGGATGATGATGGGATTCTGGGAAAAAAAAGGAAAAAAAAATGATTTGACAGCACCGAAACCACACTCATCAACCAATATCTTTAAATTATTAACCCATAAGAGAAAAATATATAAACTACATAAAAGTCTTCCACACCCTACTCTTTTTGTTTTTCTTTTTTTATTTATTTAAATTGAATTTCGTTTGTTGATTAGGATTAAGTTCCATAAAAACACCCGCCTTTTTTGAAATATCCTGAACAGTTCCTGTAGGTTGAGCGCCCTTTTCAAGGAAATATAGAATAATAGGAATATTTAAATATGTTTGATTCTTTATCGGATCATAAAAACCCACTCTCCGAAGATCTCTCCCCTCTCTTCGGGATCGAACATCAATTGCAACGATTCGATAAACGGCTCATTGGGATAGATATAGATAAATAGAGATTCGGTATTGTAGGAATAGAATTTCTACAATAGGTTTGATTCTTTAAATAGGTTTGATTCTTTATCGGATCATAAAAAATCAAATGAATTCGGTATTGTAGGAATAGAATTTCTATTCTATTTCTATTTATTTTTTAGAAAAATAGAGATTCAAAATATTCTTATTCAAAAAAAATAAATAGCAAAAAATATAGAATTAGAATTCCAAATTTTAATAGAAGATTTTTATTTATTATCAAAATCCAATTTAAATTTAAAAATTTATTAATTAATATTCAATATGAAATATATTTTTAAATATATAAATTTATTCTAAATATAAATTAGAAATATATAAATTAGAAATCTTATTTAATATATTTTCTATTTTATTAAATTAAAATAATAATATAAATTTTGAATATACATATACAATACAAATAAAAAAAGAAGTTCTTTTTGAATCTACATTTATATAACCCTAAGGGTTAGGCCAACCCATGCGGGCCAAAAATCATTTCAAGATACAATAACTTAGTTTTTATTTTTTATATAAATGATTCAATTATTTTGCTCGAAACTCTTTCTAAAGTTAAAGAAATAGTCAGATAAAGAAAAGGAATTAGTTTAATATTTAATGAATAAAATAATGAAACCACGAAATTCTATTTCGTTGGAGTTTGGACGCGTGTGAAGCGTGAAGTAGCTATAATGAAACCACATGGTCAGATGAAGAATTTGTTTAATCTTATTCTTGTTTAATAATTAATATTTAATGAATAAAATAATGAAACCACATAGTCAAATAAAGAAATAGCTATAATGAACAAGATTTTTTTCTTTTATTTGGTATGGATACTTTATTTTATTTTTCGTTGAAAATTGCTATGTCTTTATTCGAATGCATAACCCTTGTCGATAATAGGATCTTACGATCCGTGTTGATCCCAAGATTTACGATCTTTACACTCCCTTCCGATCTTATATAGGATCTTGATTTTAACAACACGAGTGCGAGGCAAGAGCTATTTAGGGTTTTATTTTTGCGAGGAAAAACGACTCCTCGCAAAATTACCCAATTTGCAAAAATGAGTATTTATATATAATTCATGTAAAAGCGACATTTGCCCATAGATTCTAACCTTTTACCATTTAACCCTAAGCGACATTTATATATAATTCATGACAACATCGCAAGTTGATATAACTATAAATTAGAGATAATATTACAATGGTCATATAGTTCATAATTTCAAGGGCTTTTATTCTACCATTCAGTAGCAATAATTATTCGCTTATTTAAACATTTTTAATCATGTGATTTCAATTTTTTTGATATATTTCTTATGAAGGTTTTTATTAATTTACACATTTAAAAAAATATGTCATCTATTCTCGTTATATTTATTTGATTAAATGGTAAAAAGGAAGATATATAGAAAAAATAAATATATTAATTATAAGACAAATGTTTAATCAATATATTTCGGTTAGGCTTTTGCCATTTTGCGAGGAATATAGGACCTAATTGAAGAATTGATATTGATCTTATATATATATTATTATCTCCGATTTTAAATATAAGATAAAGTTTGCGGTATGATTTATACTAAAACCTTTGTCTTACCTTTGAGATCGGAGGAGTACTTATTTTTCATGTTAGTCAATTTTTTCTTTATCCCTATTGATACACCATCAACATTGTTATCAAGTATGAGAGGGAATAAGAAATAAAGAAAGATGTACGAGTGTTTTAGGAAAAAAATATAGTATCATGTTAACTAATTTAACTAATTTTTTTTTAATATTATCGATTAAATAAATGGGTTTAATAGAAAAAGCGAAATGAGTAATAAAAAAAGGAAGAGTGGTCGGTAAGATCGAAATGGATAGAGTGCATTGGAAAAGGTAACGTGGCGGGCTTCAAATAGTTATGTCGCAGTGTGAGGAGATAAGGGCCGAACAACTTTCGATGGCACAAACATAGCCACTGACATTACCAAATTTCACTTCTAATCTTTGGAATCGACTCACTCACTCACGTCACTTGCATTGTGCCTCTTCTATTCTTTGGCCTCCTAATACTTTTGAGCTGTGGTCTCACATGTTGTTAATAAATTTTAAGTATTTTAAATAGCACAACTTCAATTAAAAACAAATAATCATACACAATTTCATATGAAGCTCAAAATATGGAGTCTCATCAATGCACAAGGAAAGATGTTAGGTAGTTTTTCTTTAGGGACAAAATTTTAGACGGGAGTTAGGCTCACATACATGTTAAAGATAACTAAACCATGGGCCAAAATGATAGAAGCGCTAATAACTATAAATTAGAGATAAAATTACAATGGTCATATAGTTCATGATTTCAAGGGCTTTTATTCTACCATTCGGTAGCAATAATTATTCGCTTATTTAAACATTTTTAATCATGTGATTTCAAAATTTCGATATATTTCTTATGAAGGTTTTTATTAATTTACAATTTTGAAAAATATGTCATCTACATTTCGTTATATTTATTTGATTAAATGATAAAAAGGAAGATATATAGAAAAAATAAATATATTAATTATAAAACAAATGTTTATAAATATATTTCAAAATACTATTGTTTAGAAGAAAATTGTCTTGATTTTAATCAATATGCTCGAGTCGAGCAGGCGGAAATTAGTGAGAGAGTTGAATTTTTTGGTTTAATTGCCTTGGCTTTACTTTGCAAAAATATTTTTTTAAAAAAAAAATAGTAATTTGCGAGGAAATTTTTTCCTCGCAAAATGATCACTTTTGCGAGGAATGAAGTTTCCTCGCAAAATGGCCATTTTTTGCGAGGAGGTACGGTTCCCTCGCAAAATGTGGCCATTTTGCGAGGAAATTTTTTTCCTCGTAAAATAGAGGGAAATTGGCGGGATATTTCCCCCAATTTCCCCAAATTTGGCGAGAAAAAAACTTCCCTCGCAAATGGTCAAATTTTGCGAGGAACTTTACTTCCTCGCAAAAAATGGCCATTTTGCGAGGAAACTTCGTTCCTCGCAAAATTGGGGAAATTGGCGGGAATTCCCCCCCCCCCAATTTTCCCCAATTTTGTGAGGAGCCATCTTTCCCTCGCAAAATGGGGTTTTTGCGAGGAAAGTATGTTTCCCTCGCAAAAAAGTGGCCATTTGCGAGGGAAAATGTTTTCCTCGCAAAAGTGATCATTTTGCGAGGAATTTTTTTCCCTCGCGGGAATTAGCATTTTTTTCGAGGGAAAATGAGTTCCTCGTAAATTTGTCAAAATTTGCGACGGAATTTTTTTCCCTCGCAAATATGACATTTTTTAGTAGTGGTATAGGAGATAATATCTATGAGTACCAAATGAAGATGAAGTAATGTAACCTATTTGGATGTTGAGTAAGAGGTTGAATTTTGAGGACAAAATTCTTTTTAGGAGGGGAGAATTGTAACATCGCTATTAAGATATGATTTATCAAGTAATATAGGGTTTAGAGAAGATCTAGAAGTATAAAATTAACAATTGAAAAAACAAAATATAATAATAATAATAATAATTTTATTTTTATATAATATAATAATATATGATATCTTGGACCACTTTTGTAGTGCAAAGTGCACTACAAAAGTGTTCCTATAATTAGGATCGGAGGTAGTATAATGAAATATTATTATATAATATAATATAATATTATTATTATATTATAGGGTTAAGGTGCAAAAATAGACATGTGATTTTCTAGAGGCCGTGTAGCAAATGTTTTTTTAGGTGCAAAAGTGACTATTTGGTTACAAATTAGGTGCAAAAATAGCGTTTGACCGTTAAGTTTGACTTTTGACCGTTAAGTTTGACTTTTTTTTGATTGGACGATGACGTGGCATTTCAAAGGTGCAAAATAATTTTATGATCTTAAAAAAATATTTCGGTATGGACCGATTACTAAAAGGATCTTGAAAAAAATATTTAAGGGTACTGACTGGTACTAAAAAGTATTTTCAGGATAATGATTGGTACAAAAAAAATATTTCATAATTTCGAAAAATTATTTTAGGATCTTGAAAAAATATTTCGGGTATTGACACTGTACTAAAAGGATACTGAAAAAAATTTGAAATGCCACGTCATCGTCTAGTCAAGCAAAAAAGTCAAACTTAACGGTCAAACACTATTTTTGCACCTAATTTGTAACCACATAGTCACTTTTGCACCTAAAAAAAACATTTTTCACAAGCTCCTCGGAGATAAGCACATGTCTATTTTTGCACCTTAACCCTATATTATATTATCATAACATAATATGATATAACGTTGGCATCGTAAATCTCATACTCTTGTGGAAGTGCCGCGGCAACGCGGGTATAAAATTTCATCTAAAACCTAGGTGGAAATTTCACTAAACTACCCACACCCATCATTATATAAACTAACGCACTGACACACCCAGTGCGCACAAACTTGACGGCATGAGAAGCAGTGGCGGAACCAGGAAATTATTTTTGCCTAGGCTAAAAACTAAATATATTGAATTATTTACTAAATAGTATCGTATAACATTGAAAATACAAATAAATAATAACCGACAATTATAAATCATAGTAAACAAAAATTCTATGACGTTTAGAAGGAAACTCATTACAAGATATATGCATCACTTTCAAAAATTATTTTCTTAAAAATATCACTTTATGAAGTTATTTTCTTTTTAAAGAACATATCTATGCTTTTGTTTATCCTTACTCATCTTTTTCAACCTATAACAAATTTGGTGACCCAGAATATATATTGCTATCAGTGTTAATTAGTATCTTGTGTCACTAAACATTAATTCTGATAGTACTACTCAATCCACCAAACTAACACTTAAATGCATATTCCACCTACATTAAAACAAAATAATTGGAGAAAATAAAAGAAATATAATATAAACTTCATTTTTAAAAAAACAAACATACAAATTTGATTCAATTTTAAATTTAAGCAAATAACCTATTATAATATATTCTTTAAAGAGAAATTCATTATAAAATCATAAGACAACCAAATAATAAATATAAACTTATTTAAATTAGCCATTAATTATCCTCTATATATATAGTCATCTATTCTCAAAACTCTCCCAAAATCATAACCCCAAAATTTTCACTAATCAGTACAATATTACCCTTATTAGAAAGAGAAAAATACATAGAATAACTTTCATAAAAGGAGTGAGGTGAAAACAAGTGATTTTGAGAGTCTATTTAATACTTAAAATGAAGATGAACAGCACCGGATATAAAATGATACTAACATTTTTAGTAGGTATCTCAAACAAGAATTTTAATTTCTTGTCACAGTCTAATAAGTAATGAACCAAACATTGTTCTAATAAAAAAAAGAGTATAATTATAGAAAAGATAAGAGATTAGCTGGGGCCAAATTAGTGGCCAAAATAAAATATTATATAGTACATATGTATTTATACATAAGATAAGAGAAGGTCAGTTGGGGCCAAGGCCCCAGCTCGCTAGAACATGGCTCTGCCACTAATAAGAAGAGTGTGAGAGAGTCTGGAGAAGTTGTGGTGGAAATTATTTAGTGTCAACAAGAAGCAAGTATTGATGAGAATAAAGCTGCTATGAAGATGCTAGCTGAGAAATTAAATTCATGGCCTAATTTAGAGACTCTAAGAGAGAGTTTTCGAGTAACTCTTATGTGATTTTTTGTAAGCTTGGAGTAAAGGTAACCCTGGTTATTCTTTTATATACTTGTCAAATGTATATATATGTATATTAAACTATTTTGATTTGTTGTGCCCATAGAGGGCTTGATTGGAAATTATATATTTGACTAAAATTTATTGATGAGTGAGAAACTTTTCAAGCATGCTTGTAGTATTTTTAGAACTCATGGTTTTGTACTTTAGAAAATTTTTAAGCATGCTTATATGTTATGATCAAAATATTATTGATTTCATTGTGATTGTTTATCATTGAGGCATATGAATGGTGATACATTAGTGATGGGTTGGAGTAAGGAGGAATTTTTATGATGAGATTTGTTTATGCCATCACTGGTGCACAGTGTATGATAGTTGTTAGGGCCCCTTCTTCCATGTCTTCCTTTGGCCGAGATTGCATTGGAGTTGTAGGATAGGTCACACCTCCTTAGTTGTGTTTTTTAAAGAGAGGAGCCATAGTCCAGACTTAAATTCTATGCCTTTGGCCAGATGTATTTTAAGATCTGGTGAGCTTGGGACAATCCAATTAAATGGATGATTTTCGGTTGGGCTATTATTAAATGGATGAGTTTCGGTTGGACTATGTGTTAGCTTATGGCTCCAGTCAACGGTATAAGCAAAGGCGGACCTAAAAAATTACAGAAAGGGGCACAATTGGCAGAGGGATTTGGGGGCAACACCCTCGATTTTTTTTTTTTTAAGGAAAGTTTTAAATGTATTAAAAAAACAAAAGAATATAAACAAGAAGAAATATATTAAAAAAATATTTATGAAATCAAAGGTGAATATTGATGATGTAATAAGAGAGATAGTTATTTTACAAACCTATCATTTAGAAAAGCAAGGCTAAGTACTGTTAGAAATGCAGCTACATAAATTACAATGAAGGGTGAACACTCAATAAATTCAAGTAAATATATTTTAAGAAAAAAAGTATATTACAATAAAAATAATTATAATGTCATCCTTTTAGGCCTTATTTTTTTTGGAATTCCATCATAATTGCCTTATTATCAATGCTATCAAATACATCTTTTTTCAATATAAGGCACTAAACAATCATTCAACCATTCATCCCCCATCCTATTACGAAGTGCAATCTTGATGTATTAAGGGTAGACACTTAATTTAAGGGTGGACAATCATTCAAACATGTATTAATATTTTTTTTAAAAAAAAAAAAACTCAGATTCAGGGGGGCACTTACCCCCCTTCTCTAAGAAGTAGGTCTGGCTATGGGTATAAGGGTGGAAGGTGATATAAGGGAGTCATATTGCATACCGCATAATTGTATATATATATATTATATGAATATTTTATGAAAAATGTTTGGAGAATGAATTATGATGTTTTTGAACTCTTTTTTGGAGGGAGTTTTGGTAACCGAGTTGAGAACCAACTTGTGAAATTTTTTGTATAAAGTATAATATAAATATATTTATGAGTAAATACCCTTTCGATCCCGACAAAAAACGCGATCCTCATTTTGATCCCTTATTAAAAAAAGTCCTTTTTAGTTCATAAAAAGAACGAATAAGGTCGATTGGTTCACAAATTTCCAAAATGTCATTTTTAGTCCATAAAAAGGACGAATAAGGGTCTATTTTTTTGTAAGGGACCAAAATGGGGTCCGTGTTTTTTGTCGGGACCGAAAGGGTATTTACTCTATATTTATTTTGAGATAAACTGTATTCTTGAATAGTATGTTCTCGATCTTGATTTGCATGTATATTTCTAAATCACCAATGGTTACAGGGATCTTTGGATCTCACGGTTACTAGATTTATTTTTTCAGGATATTATTTTAGTAGGGAGAAAGGGAAGATATCTATGAAGTGAGTCTTGAAGGCTTTTTTGTCCTCCTAGAGTATGTTATGTTATTTGTATTTGCCATGACCATAAGACTTCCACATTTTATTAACTCTGAAATTATTTTGTGAAAATAATCTGGCCAAGTGAAAAATGGGTTTTTGTTGATTGACAATATTTCAAATACTTTGATTCAGTTTTTGGTTGTTGAAAAGTGGGTGTTACATTGAGGGCTCCCTTTAGCTGTACACAGTAACCTGGCCCTATTCTCATATGTCACGTGTAACCACAATTTGCAAGGCAGGGAAAGAACAAATGAAGGAGAGGGGCAATGCATAAGATTATTGAGCAAAAGTAACAATCAAAACAAAATATGTTTAACCCATTTCATTAACAAAACACCCAAAAGAAAACATTAGACAGGAAAGGAACTTACATCGATCAGAGTGACAAACCTATGTGCTGCTGATTTATTGTGAAGGTAAAAAATTGGGATGCCTTCCAATGCTAAAGTATGAAATCTCTATAAAAAAAGTGTAAGATATTTTGGATCTCTTTATGAACAGAGAAACTAAATATAGAGTTTTGCAAAAGTAAAGTGCTGGTTCAACCTTTGCTGAATTCAAGACATGTCAATTCTATATTTCTTAGCAATATCCCACAAACAAGACATCCAAATCCTATCTATATTTTGAACGATGACTTACTAAATAATCCAAAATAGTCTGAGGCTCCAAGCTAAGCGGTTTATCCCAAAGTTCCTCAAAGGTAAAATAGGCACATCCATTAGCTCCCAGTGGAACCTAATGATTAAAATCTGTAAATAACAGTGATAGTTTTCCCTGCAATAAAAAAAAAGTGTGAACATATATACTTGTACTCAGAGGCGGATCTATGTATTAAGTTTGGGGGGGGGAGTGCCCCCCAAAATTTGGGATGTTTTAAAAAAAAATTAATAATGCATGTTTGAATGATTACCCACCCTTAAATTAAGTGCTCACCTTTAATACATCAAGACTGTGACCGTAATCGGATTGGGGATGAATGGTTGAATGATTGTTTAGTGCCTTATATTGAAAAATATGTATTTGATAGCATTGATAATAAGGTAATTATGATGGAATTTCAAAAATAAGGCCTAGAAAAACATTGTAATTATTTTTATTCTAATATACTTTAGCTATTAAAATATATGTACTTGAACTTATTGAGTACCCACTATTCGTTGTAATTTATGTAGCTGTATTTCTAACAGCACTTAGCCTTGCTTTTTCTAAATGACAAGTTTATAAAATAATTGCATCTCTTATTACATCATCAATATTCACTTGATTTCATAAATATTTTTTTGATATTTTTTATTTATTTATATTCTTTTATGTTTTAATGTATTTAAAAATTTCTTTTAAAAAAAAAAATTCGGGCGACCCGAATCCCTCACCAATTGTGCCCCCCTCAATATTTTTCTGGGTTTGCCCCTGGTTGTACTATTTTTCTGGGTCCGCCCCTGCTCATACTGTCCTTCCCATTACTGCTTCCACCTCTTGGGGAGCAACTTTCAGTTCTCCAATTAACTGTTGAAAACTTTGGCTAAGAAAGCCAGATAAGTCTTGGCAAATTAAATAAAAACCTTTCTCACCCTGTAGAGTCCAAAAAATAGGGGGGGGGGAATCCAGTAATTAGAAATTAACACTGGAAAGAGCCATATAAGATATATCTACAAATGTGAAATTTAAGGGTTAAGGGGCAGTGTCAAAGTGATTTTGTCCTGACGGTCCCAGTTAATTTTGGTTAGTTAATTAAATATCTTTGTGACAGCCTATATGTCATCAACGCTGTTAAGGTGCAAATATGGAAGTTCAAATGCCACACCTACTTCGTCTTTTTTCAAAGTTATATTTAAAACTTTTGGGACAAATTTGCACCTTAGCAAAAATGACGTAGATGACATGCAGATTTGTCACCAATATATTTGGTTAACTAATGGTCAAAATTAATTGGGATAATGGTCAAGGCAAAATTGTTCCCTTTTTTGACACTTCCGAGAGGAAAAATTGCATGCCAAAATTCAAAAAAAAAACAAATACCTTCAAAATACTAAATTAGTTTTGTTTCTTACAAATTTACAATAGATTAGATATTAACTATACTTAATTAGTAATTTACAACTTATTTTAATAGAAAATCACTGATTTGATATTTTTAAAGTTTAAAGGGGTTTTGTTTTATATAAAAAATTCCCTATTTATTATATATCTTTACATAAAGTTATATGTATTTAATATCTTAATCAAAAATTTATAACAGAAAAATAAAAAATAAAATTCTATTTTTTTTTATAAAAAAATAGACTTAACCAAAAAAAGGATGAAAAAAAAACAACAATAGGAAAAATTCTGGAAAAATATTTTCAAAATTTGAACTCGTGATTTTCTACTAAAATGAGTGGTGAGTCAATATTTAATCTATTGTAGGAAATAAAACTGATTTGAGATTTTGGTATATCTTGAAGGTTTTTTGTTTTTGAAATTTTCCCAAATAAGTACGTATGTAAGTTTTAGATAAATAAAAAGTAATACTTCACAATAAACAAACTATACACTTATAATGTTATATTTGAAAATCTTTGACTCTATTTTAGTGACACGAACTTTGAGTTCAACAAAAGTAAGTGTATACTTTTTTTTTGATTTGATCAAAAGTTTGCCATTTCAAGATTTAAATCGCAATGAATTTTGACTTTTTTTTAATAATATTATTAACCAATATTTGGCACTTTTTATATTTTGAATCTATCAATTATTTGAGCAACTGACCAGTTCAACTGTTCAAGGTTTATGATTACCCCTCAAATCCTCGAGACCCGAGGATTTTGTCGTTATATTTGTGCTTTGCTTTTGTCTTCTTTTTCTGACATATGGGTCTGGTACATGGTACAGAGTTTAAGAAAAAGGTCGTTATATTTATACCTTTGATTCCCCACATCTTCTTGCCATTTTCCCCTCGTGTCGACGCTAAGCAAAATCGGAATGGTGCGTGTTACGGACCTACCTGAGGCCCAACACTGGGACGGCCAAATACGAGATATATCATATATCTAGATTTACCTACAATCATGGAGGATCTCATCATATCCATAATCAAGGGATAAGGTAGATCCAGCAGTTACGATATCGAGGTCCACCCTATATATACAAGGGTCGGACTCTAAGGTGCACACGTTCTAAACCCTAAGCTATTTACTTTCAGTCTCACTATGCACTCTCCCATGAAACACAACCCCCCATCCCCGTTGGTGAAGAGCCTTCATATTAGTGTACAGTGATCCCACGCTCTCCCGGATATCTGTCTCATAGATATTCCGGCAGGGCCATTCGATCCAAGATCAAAGCACCAGCCTACCGGGCTGGACATTTGTGTTCTACACCGGAACATTGGCGTTGACCGTGGGGACGTTAAATTTTGATCCCCGTGACCAACAATGGCTAACACCAGAAGCAGCAGTTGAAACCCTCACCGTGGAAATCCATCGTAAACCGAGACGAGTCAGCAACAACAAACTCAAGGACCTCCGTAGCCTGAGAATATCCCAGACGCTGATGCCACGAATGAAGGGAATGACGTTTCTGACACGGCCTCCTCCCCTCCCAAAGTGGAAAAACCTCGGGATACACCGAGTCCAGATCTCCTCCTCTTGCGGAAGACTCAGGAGTCAATGCTGAGACGGATGGAGAATATGGAGAAGCGAAATAATCTCCAGCGCTAAGAAGACCTCAGAGTGATACAACAGATCATGCAGGACCACCTCAAACAAACTGAAGCATCGGCTCAAAAGAAAAACCGAGGTGACCAGCGAGGAACGAAGGGAAAGGTGACCCGAGATTCCGACAGCCCTCCTCATAGCAAACAGCCAAGATCTACTCAGCACACTACGGGAACAACCTCTCCGGATACGGACTCAGGACAAGCAAAGCCTCGGGAACATACCTCGGACTGGAAGAAGTGTTGCATGGAAAGAACCCCGGACGAAGAAGACCGAGGTATAGAGAGGACAACCCGACTAAAGGGCTCTCTCAGGGAATATCGAGTGAAGTACATAGCAGGACATAATTGTAGTCCTTTCTCGGAAGAAATCAAGAATGCCCCGTACCCAAAAGAGTTTGACTTGGTAGACCTGCCAAAGTATGACGGCACTCAAGACCCGCGGTCACACCTCGACACATTCGAATTGCTCATGTTCGTGCGAAAAATCGTGGGTCCGGTCATTCCTCGGCTTTTTGCGGCCACGCTAACAAGACCTGCCCAAAAGTGGCTCCATACATTACCAATCAAATCTATCCATGATTTTGAAGACCTTGGGTGAAAGTTCGAGCTAAACTTTGCGAATAGTAAGAAGCAGCCCAAATCGCAGTTCACCCCGAGTAAAATCAAGCAAAGAACGCGGGGAAACTCTCCAAAAATACTTGGATAATTTAAGGAAGTCGCCCTGCAAGTACGTTTGCTCCCAGAAAGTATTCATGTACATTGCCTCATCGATGGCCTGGATCCTTCGTCCAGGTTGGCTAATTCGATCTTCAAGAACCGGGTTTACACCCTCACCGAGTTTAACACTCGATCGAAGCAATATTTAGACGTAGAACATATGGAAATTGCCAATACCATCGGAAGTGAGAATCGGAGGAACACACCTCCGGCAAGCAAGAGTCAGCCGAACAGTCGAATAGAAGATTCCCAAAAGCAAATCCGAGATAACAAAACTAGAGGTGAAAAGTTTGAGAGCAAACCGAGGTATGAGAGCAAACCGAGGTATGAGAGGTACACCCTGCTTAATGTTTCACGCTCCCTATTATGGAGGGAGGTCGCGTTGACTGAGATGAAGAGGGTCGACAGACCTCGGACTCCTAGATACCGGCCTACGACGGATCATTCTAAGTTTTGCGCATTCCACGATGGGCCGGAGCATACCACGGATCAGTGCTACGAACTCAGAGACACAATTAAGAAATTCATCCGAGAGGGCAAATTACGCCAATATGTGATAAAAACACTTGGCCGGAAAAACAATAAGTGTAGGCAAGAAGACCGAAGTACGAGTCCGGCCCCAGGACAGAAGGTTGATGGAATTCGGTGAAAGCCGTCAGATGATGACGAGGAGTTCCCAGAAATAGACGCCGAGCTCAGATGCAGTGTAATTAGTGGAGGCATGGGAAGAGGCGGAGATACGGCAAACCAAAGGAGAAAATACTTAAGGGAAGTTTTGTCGGTAAGAGACATCCCCAAGTTTAAAGAAGACCATGACCGACCGACACCTCCGCCATTGCAATTCACAAGAGATGACTTGAAGGATGTCGTACCAGGCCATCAAGACGGACTGGTGATCACGGGAATCCTAGTTAATTTCCAGGTGAAGAGGATTTTTGTAGACGTGGGAAGCTTAGCGGACATCATTATGTGGGAAGCCTTCAAAAGAATGAATTTGGACCAAGAAGACCTGAAACCGTGCAAAACAACTCTCATTGGATTCAACGAGGAACAATATACTCCCAAGGGATACATCGACCTCAAACTGACATTGGGAACGAAAGAAGCATTCAAGTCAGATAGGGTAAGATTCATAGTAGCCGATATCTCCTCCCTATACAATATGATATTAGGCAGGCCGACTATCCACAATTGGGACATGCTAGTCTCTACCAAACATCAAAAGTTGAAGATGGTGGTAATTGAGATCGAAAGAATCACGGCAATGTTATTACGAGACAATCCGAAAGAGGGGAAAGAGATCCCCGATTCAAAAAGTGAAAAGAGCTTGGAAAAGCAAAGAAGATTAGAAGATGGAATTGGATCTACGAGAAGAGATCGAGATCCCACGTCCCGAACCAGAAGGCGAATTAGAAGATGTGGTACTAGGAGAAGACCCGCTGCAGATCACTAAAGTGGGTGGAATGATGACCCCATAGCTAAAAAGTGAGTTGAAAGAGTTCCTAAAAAGGAATTGAGTTTGTTCGCTTGGAAGTCGTCAGAAATACCCGGGATCGACCACAACTTTTGTTGTCACAGGCTGGCCATTTGACCGGGGTCCGTCTCGGTGGCGCAGAAGAAGCGGAAGCTGGGGACCGACAGGAAGATCGCCTTGGAAAAACATGTCAACGAGTTATTAGATGCCGGATTCATCCGAGAAATACAGTACACAACATGGTTGTCTAACGTGGTCATGATAATGAAACCCAGCGGTAAGTGGAGAGTATGCATGGATTACATTAATTTGAATAAAGCTTGCCCTAAAGACTCCTATCCGATACCCAACATCGACCAGCTGGTTGACAACTCATCTGGATTCCGACTGTTATCCTTTATGGATGCCTACTCCGGATACAACCAAATCGTGATGCACCCCGAGGATCAAGAGAAGACAGCTTTTATGACAGAGAAGGCCAATTATTGTTATAATGTGATGCCTTTCGGACTAAAGAACGCCGGGGTCACGTATCAAAGGATGATGAATAAAGTTTTTGAAGACCAGCTCGGTCAAAACGTGGAAGTTTACATAGACGACATGATCGTCAAATCAAAAGACCCGAAAGACCACATCCGAGACTTAGAACAAACATTAGACAAGTTGCGGAAGCCTCGGATCCATTTGAACCTGGCAAAATGTGCATCTGGAGTCCCAGCCGGAAAATTCCTAGGCTTCCTGTTAACAAACCAAGGAATCGAAGCAAACCCAGACAAATGTAAGGCCGTGCTAGACATGAAAGAACCTAGGAGCAAAAAGGAGGTGCAGCAGCTGACGGGGAGATTGGCGGCTTTGACAAGGTTCTTACCGAGATCGGCGGAGAACGCTTTACCTTTCTTCAAATTATTAAAGAAGGAGGCACGAGGGGATTGGAACCAGGAATGCGAGTTTGCGTTTGGCAAGATTAAGATATGTTTGGCAACCCCAATAGTCCTAGCCAAACCCGAACCCGGCGAGACCGTATACCTCTACTTGTCGGTAGGCGAAGAAGCCATAAGCGTCATTTTGGTCCGAGAGACTAGAACCGGCCAAGTACCGATATGCTTTATAAGCAAAGCACTGCAGAGCTCCGAGCTCAGATATCAGAAGCTTGAAAAAGTGGCATTTTCCTTACTAATGGCAGCAAGGCATTTACGTCCATACTTCCAGGGACACCAGGTCGTCGTATGAACCAATCAACCAATCCGACAAGTACTGCATAAGTCGGACATGGCAGGACGGATGATCAGTTGGGAAATAAAGTTATCCGAGTTTGACATGATATACGAAGCCTGGCATGCAATCAAGTCACAAGCGCTGGTGGATTTTGTAAGGAAACTCACCTCGTCACATACAGAAGAAGAAAATGGCCTCTAATTGTGGAAGGTTTACATCGATGGCTCGTCAAATTCAAAGGAAGTGGAGCTGGAGTAATAATTGAGAGCCTAAAAGGGGTCGCAATTGAACACTTGCTCCGTCTCAACTTCCCAACCTCCAACAACCAGGCAGAATACAAGGCTTTGTTGGCCGGGCTCCAACAGGCTAAAGAACTTGGAGCACGGAAAGTCAAGGTCTTAACCGATTCACAACTTGTAGCGGCGCAAATTGAGGGTACTTACCAAGCGAAGGGTCCTTTGTTGGCGAAGTACCTAAACAGAGCAAGAGATATGATTATCAAGTTCGAGGAAGTAACAGTCAATCACATCCCTCGGGAGGAGAATACGAGAGCGGATATTCTGTCAAAACTAGCCAGTACAAAAGGTCCAGGGAACCACAGGACCGTGGTCCAACAAAACCTGGCCGAGCCGAGCTATATTATGACCATATCATCCACCACAGATTGGAGGAAACCGATCGAGGATTACCTAGAAAGAGGAATCATACTTGTTGAAGTGACAGAATCCAAGAAATTAATCCACGAGGCCACCATGTACACTAGGGTGGACGATCAACTATATCCAAAAGGACTACATTCTCTCATGATGCGATGCTTAGGATCGACCGAGGCACGATACGTCTTGGCCGAAATCCACAAAGGGATTAATGGACAACACATGGGAGGGAAGGCTCTAGAAAGAAAAGCTCTACGCGCCGGCTACTATTGGCCGACTATGGTGGCAGACTTCAAGGAAGCAGTAAAGAGATGTGATAGCTGTCAGAAACACGTCAAGATCATTTGGACCCCACCAACAAAATTAAAAAGCATCTCGGCCCCTTGGCCCTTTTTTAAATGGGGGATGGACCTCCTTGGACCATTCAAAGCAGCTCCCGGACAGTTAAGATGGCTCGTGATCGCAGTTGATTACTTGACAAAGTGGATTGAAGCCGAGCCCTTGACAACGATCACCTCGGCACATATACAACGATTTTTTCGCCATAGCATCGTTTCTCATTTTGGAATACCGACCGAAATAGTCACGGATAACGGGACTCAATTCATCGATAAGGAATTCCAGGGTATGATGTCGGATTTTGATATCGTAATCACTTCACCTCGGTCGAACACCCCTAGTCTAACGGCCAGGCTGAAGCAGCAAACAAAGTCATCATCGATGGTCTAAAGAAGCGTATGGAAGATACAGAATCATCCTGGGTCGAACAGCTCTACAATGTACTATGGGGTTATAGAACCAGCGTACAAATGTCGACCCATGAAACCCCCTTTCGGTTGACTTACGGATGCGAGGCGATGATCCCGGTCGAACTAGGCCAACCATCTTGGAGGAGGTTGAAAACCCTCGAAGAAGGCGAGGGATAGAACAATGATGCGTTGAGGACAAAATTGGATTTTATTGACGAGGTTAGAATCACGGCACATTGCTGAGACCTAGCCACCAAGTAGCTCATTGCGGCTAAGTACAATCGCAAGGTCAGGCTCCGCTCCTTCAACCGGGGCAACTTGGTACTAAGACGAGCGGACGTCGAAAACAAGAACGCCAGAGATGGCAAGCTAGCGGCAAATTGGGAAGGTCCCTACCAGGTCAAGGAAAAGCTCGATATGGGGGCGTACGTGCTGGAGACCTTAAGAAGGAATCCGATCAAAAGGATTTGGAACGCCAACAAGCTAAGAATCTACTACATTTAGATCTCGGTGCCTCGTCTAAGCAATGGCCGAACCGACGCATCACAATTTTGTATTTTGAATTCATTTATTCCTTAATTGCAGTATTTTGATTTTCAGTTTAGGTTTTGGCTTATTCAATTCTCATACTTGAAGTTATTAGCTCTTTCAAGCGGGTTATTTAATAAAGAGCTCCTCAGTGGAGACGACAATTATGTACTATCTATAGTTTAAATTCATTACACCGAGGTCATCAAACTCGGTCAGATATAGATCCCAATTTAAGGGATTACACCGGGGCTACCACGCCCAGGTTGCGAAATGGTGAAGCCACTATTTCTTCAATCTGATACATCGAAAACATGCTCTTAGATAAGGAGGTGAATAGTCATCCAGACCCTGATCAGGTCAAAATGTTTCAACTTGGGTTTCTACACCTCGGTTGGACATGTGACAATTTGCCCTTATCCTGGTAAAGAACCCGGACAACGGATCCAAAACTCGATAGCTCGGGTAATTTGAAACACCCTTACCCCCATACCCGATATTGACTTATCGGAAGAATAAAATTAGCAAATACTGCGCACGCAAGACCCTAGCCCGGTCATAAAATTACTAAGAAACTTGCAAATGAAAATTCACAATGATGAGTTAAAAGGAGGCGAGATCAATATTAACAAATTGTCACTAAGGCAATAATTACAAATTAAACCCGATATAAGACACCGGCATGACAAAAGCGATAAGTCCGACACTCAGCTTGGAGGAACAACATCTTCAGAGGGGACCACCTCGGCGGACGGAATAGACTTCGAGGTTCCTTCACCACTCTCGCCGCCCCGCTCCACATTAGAAGCCTCCTCTCCACCTTTTTCTTCCTCCACGAACAACAAGGATTCGTCTTCAGTTGAGGGAGGAGGTGGATACAGGACGCCATCTTTCACGTAAGCTCGGTGGTCATATCCGTCAATTTTGAGTTCCACCCCAGGATTGAGATGGCAAATCTCGAGCAAGTGCCATCTTGAAGCAGTCCGTGGTGGCCTCCTTCAAAATCTCCTATGCAGTCAAGCCGGGCTTTCTTCTCCTCGGCAAAGCGGTGTTGACCTGGCTGAGCTCCGAGCACAAATCAACACGCTGGGTTTGAAGGGCCTTAACGGCATCCAAACCCTTCACGTGGGCATCTTGAAGAGAAGCAAGTTCTGAGGAGGTCTTCTTCATCGCCTTTTCGTTAGAAGGAGCTCCTCGATGGCCTTCCCGGCACTTGCCTTGGTCATCTCAAGCTCTTCCTCAACCCGCTTCTTCACCTGCTCGACCTCTTCTTTCTCCAGCTTCAGCCAGCGTACCTCAGCAGATTAGCCAACATATTTTCCTTTCAAGTGAAGCAACGCTTGGGCCAACCCGACATACTTACAGAGATGATCTTGCACGTCATGAACTAACCGTTCATTGATATATGCAAGGGTAAGGCATTCATAAATTGGTGGGGAGGCAAAAACGCGACTTCCAGCTCCTCGGCCAATCCTTTTTCCCACGCAAGACCGCGAGCGATCTTGAAAGCAGGGGGAGGAGCAAAAGGACCCTTGGGTGGAGATGGTGGCGCTGGCGGATCCGAGTGAGAAACCTCTTTGTTCTCGGCAGTCGGCTTGGTGGATTGAGAGATAGGGCAAGCTCGGGGAGGTGGAGACGTTTGGGCTTGGGCCGAGGTCTTCGCCTTCTTGGCCGCAGCAGCTGGGGAGGCTCTAGAGGATTGCCCTTTCTCGGCCTCCGAAGAAGGCCGTTTCGGGGTACCCTTCTTACTAGGAGCACCGGTGTCAGGGGCCACGATGGACAGGTATCTCGGCAATTCCGCCAAAGCTTGAGCTCCAAGAGGAAGATAATAAAAGTCAAATAATCGACTATAGCAGAAACATAAACACACTCAAGAGAAGCGACCAAAAGGATCATACTAATCACGTATCTCGGTTTGGAACCGGCACCGGTAATAAAGAAAGCTGCGCTTCTGGTGCCGTATGCGTTAACATAAGACACCAGGCGATCTATCGACAAAACCTCCTCGGCTGGAAGATCTTCAGGTTCGACTTGATACGAGGTGGAGGTCAGCTTATGATGATCATACATCCAATATAGGGGGAACCTCTGTTGGTTTTGATTAGTTTTGATGATGTCTTATATAGAAGTCATTCTTAAAAGCAAAAAGATTGAGTAATAAAGTTATCTCCTACATTCACTAACTGTTGTATGTAATGTAGATTAATCCAAATTGAATTATAGAGATTAATCAAGAAGGAGATATTGAAGAAGATTATTCCAAGTAGAACTTCAATAATGGAGATTGATCAAGAAAGGAGACTAAAGAAAGACGAACTTGCACTATATGTGACACTTTGGAAGTCTCTATGATCAAACGAAGTTGGAATGAAGCTTAATCATATTTGAGCTACAAAGTGGAGTATAAATGAATAGTGCTCATACGGGAAGCCGACACATTAAATTCTAGAACAAGTTCAGCATAGGCTCGGCTTTATGGATATTAAAGAAGATGTAAGAATGATCAAGAAAGTAGATTGAAGAAAGAAGTTCTTGCACACAATATAATGGGAATATCAGAATATCAAGGAAGCAAGAAGTTCTCAAAGGATTTTGGGAATAATCAAGAAGAGAAGATCGAGGAACTTGTAGAGAATGATGAGTACAAGTTGAATGATATAAAATGAAGAAGAGAATATAAGAGAGAAAGAGTTGAATGATGAAGAATGATCAAGTTGGGAGATGGAAAAAGGAAGAACTTGTTGAATGAAATGAAGATATCATTATTCAAGTTCTTACATTGATGCTAGAAGCCTCCAAGATCATATGGAAGTTGGAATAGCTCAATTAGGAGTTAAAGACAGCAAAAATCAGCTTCAGGATGAGAAAACTTGAGTAAAGAACTCAATACTTGAGTTTAGGAGTCAAAACTCGAGTATGTTCATCAATACTCGAGTATTGGAGTGTTTTCGCATCTCTCGGCCTCCCGGACTAGCAATACTCGAGTATCCAAGTCAATACTTGAGTATGCAGTGTTTTTCAGCATCTCTGGGGTCCCTGGAAGGTCAATACTCGAGTATCCAAGTCAATACTCGAGTATCAGAGCCAATACTCGAGTATCCAAGTCAATACTCGAGTATGCAACGGTGATCAGCTCTGTTTCACGTTCAGCACGAGCAACGTCTGGTAATTTGATGATATCTTCCAAACCAGAGATCCGATTGAGGTAAAATCAGTGGCATATGAAAATATACTCCCAATGCGTCATTTTGATATATAATTCAAGCCCAAATGAGTTCATATGAGAGATATATGAATTGTACAAGTTGACAGATAAATCCACTCCACACAGCAAACCAAGCTTCAATGTTTTGAGTGTAACTCACAAACTAAAAATCCGATTGAGCTGAAATTGGTGGCATATGAAAGTAGACTCACAGATGTTTCCATGAAGAGTTGAACGAACCAAAACAGAGTTCAGACCAGGGAGATATGACCCTCGAAAGTTGACGGTTAGTTCAACAAAGGTCAATACTCGAGTATGTAAGTTCAATACTCGAGTTTCCATCAGACAGAGAACAACTTGAATGGTGAGAAGCAATACTTGAGTGAATACTCGAATATCCAAGTAAAGTATTGAATACTCGAGTTTCCAACTCAATACTCGAGTATTCGTCGCGGGTTCAGAAAACGAGGTTCTAACGGCTAGTTTCTATCTGAGTCTAACGGCTATATTTCTTCATCCAACGGTCATATAATGATCTCTACCTATAAAAGAGGATAGATTCAAGATAGAAGAAGTAAGATACAAGCCTACAACTTCAAAATGCTCATACTCTGATCTTCATCTTATTTACTCTCTGATTTTCAAATGTTTACATAGTTTATCATAGAGAGTGAGATGATTTGTATTGTACTTGAGGTGATTATCATTATCTACTCTTAGAGAGAGTTCACGATTGTAAATCATTTATTGTAAAGAATCTCAAGTCGCGGGGACTTGGAGATTGGGATTCAATTACAACTTGTAAGGGGGAGTGAGTCCTAGTGTGAAAGGATCATCCCGAGTACGTAGTCGGTAATTGTAAGAGGATATCTCGAAAGAGATTGTAAAAAGGCCGCACAAGTGCCCGACTAAACTTGTGAGGTTGTAAAGGCCTTTCTCTTGTGCCTGGTTAAACAAGGAGATAGTGGAAAATCTCAAGTCTTTGCTTGGGGACTGGACATAGGTCAAGAATTGGGCCGAACCAGTATAAATCTTAGTTTGCATATTCTCTTCCCTTATCTCTTACATTTCCGGATATAAGTTTGAATGACTGATTATTGATTTACGAATTATTCTTGTCATACAAACTACTTTCAATAAATTGCGAAAAGATTTTCCAACTAACAAAAGTTTTATCATACACCCAATTCACCCCCCTCTTGGGTGAAGGTCTTTCAACCTCCACTCCACATCTTTGGCTTTCCCCTTGTAAAAATTAGGCAACTTCACGGGTTTGGCCACTATTTTGAAATAACTTTTTAGAAATGTTTGAAGGAATCGGAAAAAAGTTTGTTAAAAGTTTTATGTCGGATCACCCCGAGGAAGTCATCCCCTTTAATTTTTCCGGTTCTTTACCAGAGCGGGGGTAAAAGGACAAAAGAAAAATAAAAAAAGGTGGCAATACAAGGAATATGGGCTGAAAAGGAGCGACACAAACGTTCGAAGGCCATTAGATAGGCCCACCCGTTCGGATGAAGCTGTGAGGGGGCCAGATGGAGGTGGTTTAAGCAAGCAATCTGAAACTCGGTAAATGGGAAGCGAATACCGAGCCGGGAAATATAAGCCTTGTAGAAAAAGAAGAAGTTGGTAAGTCCTTCCACCCTCGAAGAGCAAATAGGCTCATCGTCATTAGGGGGACTCAGCAGCAGCCTTCCAATTCCCCCAGCTTGATTTGGCGTATGTCGGCAACGATCATAAGGGAGTAAGTCATTAATACGTCACGCGTCACCTAGGGGTATCGCTCAAGCAGATCCTTGGGGGGACTGGAGGAACCCGACCCCCCGGCGTCAGATCGGGCACTATTGGGTGAAGATGATGACTTCATTTACCTATAACACAAAATAAAAATACTAAGATCAGCAAGTGTGGGAATACCTGACACAGGCATGCTATCACGTGGAGAGGGAAGAATGGGCGGACTCGGGATGATGCAAACCCTTAGAGTTCAGGTTTGGGTCAGAGGACGACCTATGGTGACAAGAGCCCAGAATGATATTGGCCGAGAATCTTCACCATTCGTGATATAGTATGAACTTGAGGCGATAAGTCCCAGCAAGGGTCGAGGTACCCTACCGGAACGGGGTCCGACCTAGGACGCCTAGGAGCCTCATAAACATTGATATGCTGCACCGTACGGCCTCGGCCCCATCCCGACTCCCAGGGAAAGACCTAGTATTGGAACTAGTGCTACGAGACCTAGCAACGGAGGGGCGAGATGCTCC
Source organism: Acacia melanoxylon (assembly GCA_019022615.1). Classification (NCBI taxonomy): domain Eukaryota; kingdom Viridiplantae; phylum Streptophyta; class Magnoliopsida; order Fabales; family Fabaceae; genus Acacia; species Acacia melanoxylon. Next base: position 1,802,827 of record JAFJYJ010000050.1, read on the forward strand.
AACAGTCCTACTACCAGATCCACCACAGAGAAAGGAGGCTAGTCTTTGCTCCTCAGAGAGGGGAGTGCCGAAAAGCCTATGACTTGTTCGAGGATAACGTGCACATAGTGCTTCCTACTCTTCTGGGGTTAAATCCTGACTCGATGAGGCAGGGTGGTTAACTTTACCCATGGACACCGAGGGGTGCAACCTAAAGAGGCAAAAAATGACCAATAAGGAACATGGCGGAAATCCCCCCATGAGAAAAGACATGGCTATAGACAAGAAACCAAAATGTAGAATCTACCCAGAAACCCCAACTAAAACCCAGCCAGGAAACGTGAGAGAAAACGTATCGAGGGACTGGGAAGCAGTAATGAAGAACAAAGACAAAATAATCAAACAGTGGATGCGGCAAAGGAAAAGAAAAGAGTAGTAACGGCATACCTGATAGGATGAAGAGATGGTGAAGTAGGAAGCAGAAGAAACTGAGAGGCGTGAGAGATCGTAGAATGCAAGGACACCAGAGAAAATCAGAGCTTTTCAGAATGAAGGCGAAAAAGAGAGGAGTGGTTAAAATGTAAGAAATGGAGGGAAATGTGAAGGGATGCTGGAGAGATGAGGGCATAAGGACAATTTGCCTTTAGAGTAAGAGTGACGTACGATGGGTAATGGGCGCATTAAATGCGCACAAAATTCGGAGGTAGCTAGGAGCGATGGTTGCAAGCCTTCACCAATCTAGAAAGGTCAGGTGTCAGGAGGCCATGATGGCGAATGCGGAAGGGTCCTAACCTCGAAATCAAGCGATCCACTTGTCATCACATCGGATCCTCGAATGCCCAGGCGTGGGCTCGGACCTTTGAGATATGACCTCGGGTCCAGAAGCCAAGTAGGGTTCCCGGCAGTATACCCCAGCCTGGGGGCAAGGAACAACCCGGCCCGGGGAACAAGGTACATCCCGGCAGCTCAAAAGCTTAAACTACCGGGCTGGGGGGCAACTGTTATGGACCTACCTGAGGCCCAACACTAGGACGGCCCAATACGAGATATATCATATATCTAGATTCACCTACAATCATGGAGGATCCTATCATATCTATAATCAAGGGATAAGATAGATCCGACAGTTACGATACCGAGGTATACCCTATATATACAAGGGTCAAACCCTAAGGTGCACACGTTCTAAACTCAGACCTATTTACATTCAGTCTCACTGTGCACTCTCCCACGAAACACAACCCCCATCCCCCTTGGCGAAGAGCCTTCATATTTGTGTACATTGATCCTCTGCTCTCCCGGATATCTGTTTCATAGATATTCCGGCAGGGCCATTCGATCCAAGATCAAAGCACCAGCCTACCGGGTTGGACATTCGTGTTCTACACCGGAACAATGCGTATCTTGGCGCCCCTCAACCTACAATTCAAAGGCTCGAGCCCTACCATCGATATACTCAGAAGTCTCAAACCAGAGATTCCTTCAAGTTAGTTTAACCAAATGTTAATAGAAACTTAGAAGAATTCACACTTGTCCTCTGCCTTCACTACCTCAAAATTGTTTTTTTTTCACCTTAAAATGATTTTTTTTTCAGATTTATTATTGAATATATTTGATTAAAGTTGATGGTGCAAAGGAGAGGTGGTTTTTTTTTCCCCAGATTTGTTAATGAATGGTTTTTGATTAAACTTGATGGTGCAAAGGAGAGGGGTTGCAAATTACTGAATGTCCTCTCCTCTAGGGTCTTATATATTTCCCAACGAGTCGACTCGTCCTGTTGTCCTTGTCAATTCGCAAGAAAATGGAATTTGACTTGTTCATGCATTGATGACTTGTGCGGATGCTGTACACCAGAATAATTTCGCTCTCACAGAAGCTTTGGTCAAACAGATCAGATTCCTCGCGGTGTCTCAGGCCGGAGCTATGCGAAAGGTCGCGACCTACTTCACCGAAGCGCTTGCTCGCTGTATATATTGGCTTTACCAAGAAAATCCCCCCGACCATTCTTCTTCCGACATGCTTTAGACGTTAGAGGCCTTAGGGGAGAGATAAAATGGCGGTTAGGTTAAAGTTAAAGAGATTATGCTATTTTTCCATTTAAATTGGTTATTGGTATTTTTGTATATTTTTAATTGTTCTTTGATTTTTTTACTTCCTTTAAAACTTATTTGTGGTTGGGGCTCCTAGCATAAAATTCTGTTGGCCAATTTGCACGTTAACCCTTAAAAAAATAAAGATAATCGTTAAAATAATATAAAAATATATAGCATTTGTCAAAGCCCTTGGGCTTGATCATGCTAGTCCTCCAGCATTGAGGACGTCTCGGGTTCGATTCTGGGAGTGAAGTCCTTCCTATGGGAAAGAGAAACGGGGGTGTGTTTGAGATTTAAGGAAAACAATCAATGTAGAATCAAATTGTTTTAATGTTGAAGATATAAAAGTAACATACTAAAAAAAAATCAATGTAGAATCAGATTTTTTTAATGTTGAAGATATAAAAGTAATATACTATCTTCCAATTAACCACAACTAGATCAAACGTGTTTAAAGCAAACAAATGAGAAGCATCCCAGTGTCAATAATAAAGGAAATGATTCCACCATTTGGATGCACATGAAAGCTCATTAAGTGGTGGAGGATCCATCTGGATCTAATAATCTCCATCCATTTTATCTCTGTGATCAATCGCACACATCACCAATTATAAATACATCCTCCAATCCCCCCACATATACACATAGAAACACGCACACACACAAACACAAGTCTCGTCTTCTTCATCGTCATCCTCTGATATTGTGATTAACCAGAAGCAGCTAGCATGGCTGAAGAGAAGCACCACCACCACCTGTTCCACCACCACAAAGACGGGGACGAGAAACCCGTAGATGCCGCCTATGGTGGTGAAAATCCTGAAGGTGGCTATGGAGATCAACCTCCTGAGGATTACAAGAAGGAAGAGAAGCACCATAAGCATCATGAGCACCTTGGTGAGGCTGGTGCTGCAGCTGCTGGTGCTTATGCTCTGGTATGTATATACACAGACACATGATCATTTTAATTTCTTAATTTTTGCGATTTACTCTAATACTCCCAGTCTTTTGATCTTGTTTTATTAGGATATGGTTGATCTCTGTTCTTAAGAAATTGATCTTTCTTTATTAATTAGGATGTGTGATGGCTTGATCGCTTGTGTTCTGGCCTCCAATCAACTTGTTTGTGATTTAATTTAATTTTGTTTCTCTGTTTCTGTCTTCTGAATCTCTATAGAAGTTTTTTATATATGTTATTATATATGGTGTTATATATCGCTGGTGCGCAGACTTGAAATCAATTCAATTTTTTTCTAAAAAATAGTTATTTCTGCGTGATTAATCGTGTGTTGTCTCAAAACTCAATCTCGATGAGTTGGTCATACTAGAGAACGGGTAAATCAGTAGCTAAGAATTTTAAACGGGTTTACTGGGTTAGATATTACACTTGTTTCTTTCCTAAAACAGTGTCGTTTCAAGTTGAAAACTATTAGTCCTGTTCTTTATATAAGATTTATTTAAAAAGTTGATGTTGTTTTTAAATATAAAATATACTTTACATATTCGTTATTTTTTCATAATTTACTCTTATCGAAGCTTCGTCAACAATAATAAATGAAGAAGAAGTGAGGGATTAAGGAAGATAACTAAGGAGTTTTAGAAAATACATGTCATATTAACTAATTCAACTAACTTCCTTAATCTAATTAAATTTAATAAGTATGTGTTATATTAAGGATCAGAGGAGTAGCATTTTATCACCAAGAGTGATTGGGTTTAGCAGAAATGACTAGTTATTCACAATGTAGCAAATCAATAATGAATTTCGTTGGAAGAGACGCTCACATATAGTACCCGACAGTACTTTAAATATGATTACTTCTAATAGGAAGATTCCTAGTTATTAAAAAAGGCAACATTTTATCATATGTGTGCATATATTAATAACTAATTTTAAAGCAACAACTTGCTAAATCATCTTTCAGTAGTACTAAATATCCTAAAGTAGTTTTTTATGTATCACCCTAGAGTAATTTTCTCATAGTACTCAATATCATTAAGTAATTTTTGATGTGTTGAGCGTTATAAAGTATTTTTCAGTAACACTATTTTAATGTGTGATCATTACTATTAAGAAAATACTTTTAAGGGCAAAATTGTACAAAAAATTAATTTAGAATAATGAGTGTCACTGGAAAAATGGTTTAGCAACTTAACTTGTTTTATATATAGATTGATGTTGGTATTGATGAATGAATGTTTGAAATGATATATTATAGCATGAGAAGCACAAGGCAGAGAAAGACCCAGAGCATGCCCACAAGCATAAGATAGAAGAGGAGGTTGCTGCCGCTGCGGCTGTCAGAGCCGGTGGCTTTGCCTTCCACGAGCACCACGAGAAGAAGGAAGCTAAGGAAGCAGACGAGGAGGCTCATGGCAAGAAGCACCACCATCTCTTTGGCTAAACATTATATATATAAAAGCACACAGAAGCATCACCATTATCTCTATCTGCAGGTTGCTTATTATTCTGCTTTCTGTATTATTATGTGTTGTCAGTTGTGTTTCTTTTTATGGTTTATGGGAATAACTTTGGAGTGAGTCTGGGGACTGGTTTTTCTCACTAGGTGTTGCTTCATACATCTCTGTGTGCTACAGGTTGAGTTATTAATAATAATGATAATATTGTAAATTAATTTAAGATTCCTTATTTAATTGTATTGCTCATCTTTAATTGCTGGGAATTGACTAGAGGTTGTGATTGTGCGTTGTATAGAAAACACAATTATATAATGACATACGTCATATTATTCAAAACGGGCCCAATAACCAATTATACTATACATTGATTAACCAAATGTTGGGGCCCAAAAGGCCCAAGGTTAGGGGGATATTTATCATACCGTGCATTTAAGTTAAAAGTTCCTTATATCAAAAAAAGAAAAGAAAAAAGAAGTTAAAAGTTCCACATTACCAAAAAAAAAAAAAGTTAAAAGTTCCAACTTTTACCAATGGGTTGAATAGAGCTGGAGTTATTCATTCACAATGTAACGAAAATCAATGTTTGAATTTTTATTAGAAGATGTGTCTACATTTAGTACCCACTTGACAACAAAGTTCTTACATCAAAAGTGGAATTTAAACTCACTACTTTATGAATTATGATAACTCATTTCCTTATCAATTAAACCAATTTTTATTGGCTAATCAAACACAAATTTATAAGTAAAACAATGAGTATTTATCTTTAAATCATTATTAAGAATAAAAGATTTAGACATAATTCTTCCATAATCTTGATTGTTCCACGTTAAATATCTCCTTAACAAACTATACATAGTATAACTTAAACTTTCATATGGATATCTACACTTTTTTTTATTATGAATAATTTTTGCTAATAATATAACTTAAACTGAATTTAAAATATATTTACTATAGCTGAAATCATTAATTAACACAATAGGCAATGCACGCATATTTTCCTTTTGAAATAAAGCACTTAATCGCAGTCCCACTATGGACAACATGAATATATTTTTTTTGACATGCCAACATGAATATCATTGCTCTTTCTCTAAAGAAAATATCATTAATAATGTCAATGAAGGTTGAAATTAACTTGAATCACAACCACGTTAGTTGGTGATAGGTAATTGTGCAATTATGTAGTAGTGCTAGTTTGGTATATATTTTGTTGAAGATTAAAGTTAAATCATATTTTCAATTAATTTTGAAATATTTAAAATTCTAGCATGATATGTTTTTTTTTTTTTTTTTTTTTTAGAGCGATAGATTAATTTAACCCAAAAATAAATATTAGTAATTAAAACTCATAAAAATCAAAGTAAGTTTTCATTTTTAATTAGTCTGCTTTTTGAACCTTAAAGAAAAATATTTATATCAAGTTCATTTATCTATTATGTCAAATTCTCTAATCTCAGGTGGTCATGAGTCCTATTTTTGAAATATTATCATTTAACTATAAGTTTATATGAAGAAATAGGACACATACCTATATATGATTGGAAAACTTGACATAATAAATATAAGAAACTTGATGTACATAAGGTCAAACTTTAAATTTAAAATTTAAAATATAACTAATCTAATATTCTGTTTTAAAAAAGTATTCTTAAAAAATTTATAAAAAGATCCTCTAACTTGAAATATAGATTTATGAGTTAAGTAGCAAATCCATCTCGAAGTATATGCCCAAGAGCAATGTTGTCCTGAAAGTTTTTTTTTTTTTTTTTTTGTCTCAATGTTGCCTTTGAAAGTCTACCAACATAGCAATGTTGTCCTTTTCCACTAAAAAGTTAACGGTTAACGTCAATTTTTTAACGGTCAACGTTAGTTTTTTAACAGAAAAGAACAACATTACTACATTTTTTTGACTTCTGGGGTAACATTGAACCTAAAAAAACTTTCAGGGCAACATTATTCCTAGATGTATATTTCTAGGGTGGATTTGCTACTTAATCCTAGATTTATTTAAATAAAAATATTGAAATAATTATTATCATTATATGGATAAAACGAAAATATAAAAATTACTGTTGATTAGTGTAAGTGCATGGGTTTGAAGCCTAACTGACGGATGCAAGTTCAAGTGATTATGAACCAACTGATTAAAGTTTGGGCTCTATTATCATTTTGTACCATCAATTGAAGGGTTAAGGGGCAATGTCAAATAGGAGTAATTTTAACCTTTAATTGACTAAATATGTTAACTTGGCAATCGCATGTAATAAATGTTGTTAAGATGCAAATTTGCACTAAAAGTTCTATGTCATCTACTTCATCTTTTTTCAAAGTTAGATTTAAAACTTTTGGGACAAATTTGGCTTAATAAAAATGGCGTGGATGACATGCGAACTATATATCAGCTTAATATATTTGGTCAACAAATGATCAAATTTAAATGGGATTATGGCCATGGCTAAATTGTTACATTTTTAACACTTTCGAGAGGCAAAATTGCACCTCAAAAATCTTTTAGGATAAAATTGCCTCTTAGTGAAAATTTTCGGGACAAAAATACCCCTTAACCCTCAATTAAAACAAAAGTTAAGAAAACATATAGCCCTTTTATATTCAAATAAACGTTTTCCTTACCAATATCGTTATTACTACTATTACTACTATAATTATTATTATAGGAAAATTCCAAAAAACAAATATCTTCAAAATATCAAAATACTAAATTAGTTTTGTTTCTTACAAATTTAAAATAGATTAGATATTAACTATACTTGATTAGTAATTTACAACTTATTTAGTAGAAAATCAATAATTTGATTTTAAAAAAAATTTTAAAGGTATTTTTTTTGATATTTCCCTACTTATTATATATCTTTACATAATGTTATATGTATTTATTATATCTTAATTAAAAAGTTAGAACAGAAAAATATCAAAGAATATTCTGATTTTTCCCCAAAAAAGCCAGACTTAACAAAAAAAAGGATGGGAAAAAAAACAACAACAATAGGGAAAATTCTGGAAATATATTTTCAAAATTTGAGAATCCCAACACAGTGATTTTCTACTAAAATAAGTGGTGAGTTTGTAATCAAATAATTGTAGTCAATATTTAATCTATTGTAAGAAACAAAACTAATTTTGGATTCTGATATAACTTGAAGGTTGTAGAATTATAGGGTGATTAATTGAATAGTTGGTTAATGCCTTATTATATATATAAAGGGTCTAGATATTGAGATTAGTGTGTGTTGGATGTGGAGTGTTGGATTCGCTACACGCAGCGGATTAAAATTTCTACGAATCCCGTCTCGAGGATCACTCAATAGAGTTTAAATTAAGGCTAAGGAATCGAATATTACCTACGGCTAAAAACGGTCCACGTCTCGTTCTCTTTAAACTGGTGGGCTACCTTCTTGATCGCGAAGTCGACTCCTTGAATCGGCTTCCTCTCTTGGTATCCACACGAATAATCCCGAACCCGATTGCGGCGTGCTAGCGCCTTTTTGATTTTTCGTCTCTCTCAATTTTCTCTAGGGTTTCTCGCGGCTTTACGCGTAATACGCTCGACTAAAAAAGTCCCGTAGGTTTTCTCAAACCCGATCGGCGTATTATATTCAAAATTAAATTCCCATTAATTTTGAAATTCAAATTTTAAATCTAGATTAAAATATATTAATTAAATCTATCTAATAGATTTAATGTAATCTATTTATTTAATCCGAATTAAAAGCAGATCTAAAATTCGAATTTTGAATCTTTGATTAAAAGTATATTAATTAAATCTATCTAATAGATCTAATCTAATATATTTATTTAATCCGAATCAAAAGCCTCCGATTTAATTTATCTCTATAAATTAAATCCGAGAAATGATATCTATCTATTTAATTAAATCGAGATACTATATCTCAATTTAAATTAAATAGATATATGATGTCTTTATTCGAAAATTAAAACATGAGATACAATATCTCTATTTGTTTTAGATATTTAATTTATCAAATAAATTAAATACTAAACAAATATTATATAATAATATTATAATCATTATTTAATATTATTATATTATTTAATTTCGAATTAATATAATATATATTATATTAATATATATAATATTCAGCCAGATAAATAAGTATTCATTAAATCTTAGATTAATCGAGATTCAATGAATCGGACACTTTTGCTCGTGTTGGGTTATTCTTGTGTGCGCGACTGCACGCCCATATGAGATTGGCGGTGGGCCAACATCGTACCCGACCCACAAGTCGCAAGCGGCCTCTAGCAAGACATTGCGACTACCCAATTCACATGGGGATCGATGACACGATACAACCTATCGTACAACCATGTCACGTCCCTTTTGTCACGCGATAATTTGGTCAAGGATGAGGCATGGATAATGTCAACTTCCTTTCTTGACCATTACTTTCTCGATTCTCGAGTAGTCTAATAAGTGAAATGGAAAACTCCTTTCCATCACAATACGGCCGTACATTTCTTAGACTCACTCATCGAGGGGCCCAATATTATCTCTCTACAAATGTGAGGGACAAATTCCATCTTGACCATTCACATTCCTCTCCATGAGAACCACTGATCCCGATCCAAGCCTTTATCATCACCCGGTCAAAGGTGACTTTTGACTAGGTCAAAGAACGAGTGACTCATCATGTAGGAATCCATGATGATCTCGGGTCATAGGGCGTTGTGACGTGGTTATACATGAGAAAAGCTTATGACTTATTCCATGCAGCTTTCTCATAGTGGGTCGGTCCAGCACATGGTACTCTTACAAGTGCCCATGACTTTGACTCGTATCTCCATACTCATCAAAGTCATACTGGTCTTATTTCATCTTCGCTCTTGCGTAGATGACCGACTAGGGACATTTAGGATAATCTATAAGATATATCCAGAGATCAGCTATCACTATAAACATGCAAATGAAGTGATAACTAAATGGAGAATGACTTGCCCCTAGGGCATAATTTCCAACATGGAGTCCTCATCATGTTAGAGACAGAGTTAACTTGGTCTCTCTCCAAAGAAAATTAATTTGCTCTCTCTTTAAGAAGGAGTTAACTTAGTCTCCTTCTAGGTTTTAGAGATAACCCAAATGGATTACTCATTGAATGAGCATGTTGCTCTTTGTGGTTAATACAATAAGATTCTTCATCTTCTTTCTCCATATTTTTTCTTCAATTACATTTGTTAATAAATGTTTTTTGTTTCTGAAATTTTCCTTAATAAATGCGTATGTAAATTTTAGATAAAGAAAAAGTATTGCATACAAAAAAGATAAATAAAAAGTAATACTTCACAATAAACAAACTATACACTTATAATGTTATATTTGAAAATTTTTGACTATATTTTAATGACAGTGTTATGGACTTGTATAATGGGCCCGGCAGAGGTGAGGCCCAGTAAGGATACTTTATGACAAGATCTTCCTTAATCAGGTAAGGCGTTAATCGCTCCACGATTGTGCCTATAATCCGGGATAATGTAGGTAGTGGAGCAGGCACTAGGCGGATCGTGGAGGCACACATGGCTTGGGGAACATATGCATTACCAGTGGACTGAAACCTTAGGTGACCTCTATAAATAGAAGGATATTCACCAGGTGCACGGTACCCATTCTCTATTCACTATTTACATTTAGTCTCACTGTGCACACACGCCACCCCTTTGGCGATACGCCGTACCTGTGTAGCACAGTGATCTCTGGACACTCAATGTTATCTTCATCATAGATAGCAGTGGGTGATCTCCTCTCGGGTGTTTAGTTGATAGACATCCTTGGGAGTTATTTGATCCAATATAAACCATTCACTAGCCCACAAGGGTTAGACATTTGTGTTCTACACCATAACATTGGCGCCGACCGTGGGGATCCATAAAGTTCGATTCCCAAATCACAAAAAGCCATAGAACCACCATTGAAAATGGTCGCAAATACAAGAAGTCGTAGTCAGGCAACTCGGCAGGACCAGTTGCTAGAAGGGCAGCCACAACAACAACGTCAGGAACAAATGACTTAGTTGGCAGATATTGTGGCCCCAGACGCAGACCATGTCACTGTGGAAATGGAATCCGAGATGTCGGATACGGCGAGCTCTCCACCCCCCGAGAACGTGGTGATCAGCAAATTTGTTCGCCAGTTCAACGTCAGGATCCTTCGTTAGAATTTCAAATGGAAAATCCTGACATTTGAAGGTTACAATCCACTCTTGGGTCGATGATGAACCGGATGGAGGAGATGGAGACTCGTAATCGTCTCCAGAGAGAAGAGGATATCCGACTTATCCGGGAGGAAATTGACCATCGTAACGCCATCTGGAGACAGGAGGAAGGTTGAAGGTTGCGACAGCTGTTGGATGAGCATGCTGGATGGGTTGAGCATCCAGCTCGTAGTGCAGAGAGACGTTGCTGGCCCAAGCCGGCTTAATGTTTCGGTATCTACAAGTGCTAGAACACCACTTGCAAACCCCGTGGAAGGAACCGTGCTTGGTCATGACCAAATCTAGAATGCTGATGACGAGACGTTGAAGATACAATCGTTAGAAGAACACATCAAGATGCTTGAGAATCCAGCACGGAATGCTGGCCAAGATGTTAGAAATCCGAGCGGAGATAGTCGCACGATGGCCACTCAAGTTGATGCAGGTGTCTCAAAGGCCAGGCAAGATCAGGCATGGATTCGGAACTCGGCTCAGACTAAAGGAAAGGAGCCTGTCGGAAGCCGAGATCCACCTAAGGTGGACGTGACACCTTCATTACAACATGTGTCAGTTTTTGATGACGAGGATGGAATTCTGAGTCCTTTTTCCGAAAAGATCATGACCGCTGCTTATCCCAAAGGACTAGACACGAAGGACTTTTCAAAGTACGACGGGAGTCAAGACCCACAAGTGCATGTTAGTAATTTCAAAATGGAAATTATGGTGAAGGGTTATGTAGGACCCGTGATACCTTGGCTGTTCGTAGGAATGTTGTAGGGAGCCGCACAAACTTGGTTTAACTCCCTACCAATAAATTCAGTTCCAGACATGAAGGACCTATTGAAGAAGTTTTTGCTGAATTTCGCCACAAGTAGGAAACAACCAAAAACCGAGTTCCAGCTCGGACAGGTGAAGTAGTCACCCGGTGAAACATTGCAAAAGTATCTGGAACGTTTTAAGGACACGGCTCTACAAGTGCCGGGGATGAAAGAGGAAGTACATTTGCATTGTGCCATAGCAGGCCTGGACAGGTCATCACGCCTAAAGAAATCAGTCATGAAACGTCATCTAAAAACCTTTGCGGAATTCCAAGATCGGTCAAGGCAGTACTTAGAATTGGAGCAAATGGATATCCTGAGTCAAGTACCAAAGGAGAAAGCTAGAAGTCCGCCTCCTCGGGGCAAAGAGCAGTATGGCCAGAACAAGCAAGACTCTCGAGCACGCGGAAGAGATAACAAGCCTAGAGGAGGCAGGGCAGAAGGAAAATATGATAGATATGCTTCGTTGAAAGTCTCAAGCGCAAATCTGGAAGGAGGTATCCATGACCGAGATGAAGAAAGTTGAGCGACTACGGCCATTGTGGAAAGAGGCCACCTTGGATAAATCTCGGTACTGTGAGTTCCATGACCAACATGGTCATATAACGAACACTTGCTGGGATTTGAGGGATGCGGTAGAAAAGTTCATCCAAGAAGGAAAACTACGTCGTTACGTCATTCAGACATAAGGGCAATAGAACAAATGCCTAAGAGGCAAAAGTAAGAGCCCGCCCCCAGAGAAGAAGAGGCGAGAGCAAAAACAGAAGGCGGAAGGCAATGATGACGAGTTTCCCGATTCTAAATACGACTGCAATGTGATCATTGGAGGTTTCGGCGGTGGAGGATATTCAGTTAGTCAACGAAAAAAATACTTGAAGGAGGTCCTCTCTGTTAGGGACCGCCTAGAGTTCAAAAAGATTCCACAAGGCCAGAACCACCAATGTTTGGTTTTACCAGAGAAGAATTGGAGGACGTGGTACCAAGCCACCATGATGGGTTGGTAATCACGGGAACAGTGGTAAACTGCCGGGTCAGGAAAATCTTTGTAGACAATGGTAGCGCGGTGGACATAATTCTCCGGGATGCGTTCAAGCGCATGAGGTTTGACTCAGAGGACTTGAAGCAGTGCAAAACTACCTTGACGAGTTTCAATGGACAGGATACTCGTCTGAAGGGGTATATAGACCTCAAGTTGACGTTGGGGACTAAGGAGGCGTTTAAGTCAGATCACGTCGATTCATCGTAATCGACTTTCCTTCCTTGTACAATATCATCTTACGACGATCAACAATACATGATTGGGATATGTTGGTGTCCTCAAAACACCAGATGTTAAATCTCGTCAACAAGAAGAATCAGATCGTTACTATTAAGGGCGATTAGAAGGACTCCCAACAATGCTACTTTGAGGTGGTTAAAGAAAGGAAGACATCTAAAATAGGATGCCTAGACAAGGACAAAGGAAAGTCAATGAACAAATCCGTCCATATGGTCGAGTTGGACCTTCGGGAAGAAGATAGAATCCGAAGGGCGGAACCAAATGGCGAAGTGGAAGACTTTGTCTTGGGCACCGAACCGGAACAGACTACCAAAGTGGGCAAGACGTTGGATCCTAAGATCCGCGCGGAACTAGAAGATTTCTAAGGCATAACAGGGACGTGTTTGCATGGAAGCCATTCGAGATACCGGGATAGATCCCGAGTTCAGCTGTCACAAACTGGCAATACATCCGGGGTCGATTCTAGTGGCACAAAAGAAGAGAAAGCATGGCTCGGATCGAGGCTTGGCTCTGGAAGCACATGTAAAGGAATTGATGGAAGCCAGTTTTATTAGAGAAGTGCAGTACACAACGTGGCTCTCCAACGTGGTCATGGTTAAAAAACCTAATGGCAAATGGCGAGTCTGCACAGATTACAAAGACTTAAACAAGGTATGTCCTAAAGACGCCTTTCCTATGCCTAGCATCGACCAGTTGGTTAATAATCCCTCTGATTTTCAACTCTTATCTTTTATGGATGCATACTCGGGATACAATCAAATTGCTATGCATCTTGAGGATTAAGAGAAGACGGCTTTCATCACTGACAAAGTGAACTATTGTTACAACGTGATGCCGTTTGGCCTCAAAAACACCGGGGCAACATACCAGAGAATGATGACCAGGGTGTTCAAAGATCAACTCGGGAAGAACGTGGAGGTATACATAGACGACATGATAGTAAAGTCCATAGAGCCGGGGAACCATGTTCACAATTTGTAGCAGACGTTTGAAAAACTGCGATTTCATCAGATTCGACTGAACTCGGCTAAGTGCGCCTTTGGGGTTCCATCAGGAAAGTTCTTGGGTTTTTTATTAATGAACCGAGGTATTGAAGCCAACCCAGATAAATGCCAAGTAGTGTTGGACATGAAGGTGCCAGCAAATAAGAAAGAAGTGCAACAGTTGACCGGAAGGTTGGCGGCTCTAATAAGGTTCTTACCAAAGTCGGCTGAGAAATCACTACCCTTTTTTAAACTACTAAAGAAGGAAGCTCAGGCTGAATGGAATTTGGAATGCGATGCCGCATTTGTGAAGATAAAGCAGTGCTTGGTGACCCCACCGATTTTGTCCAGGCCCGAGCCAGGCGAAAGTTTGATCTTATACTTATCTGTAAGCGAAGAGGCGGTTAGCGCTGTGCTAGTTCGGGAGACCAAGGACGGCCAAAAACCGGTATATTTTGTAAGTAGGGCTTTACAGGGCTCGGACCTAAGGTACTAAAAGTTAGAAAAGATGGCCTTTGCCTTACTTACCACGGCTAAACCACTTCGCCCTTATTTCCATGGCCATTCGATCATCGTTAGAACTGATCAGCCCATTCGGCAAGTACTGCACAAACTTGACCTTGCGGGCAGGATGATAAGTTGGGCTATAGAATTGTCTGGATTTGACATTTCTTACGAAGCCGGCAAGCCATCAAGTCTCAAGCTTTGGCGGATTTTTTGATGGAATTAATTCCCTCAGGCGCATGAAGAATGGCGAAAGCAGAGCCATGAAAGGTATTTTTGGATGGTTCATCAAATGTTAAAGGAAGTGGAGCCGGGGTCATAGTGGAGAGCCTGGAAGGAGTCTCTATGGAATTATGTCTCTAACTTGATTTCCCAACCTCCAATAACCAGGCTGAGTATGAGGCCCTCATCGTAGGTCTGCTTCAGGCCAAAGAAAACAGAGTCGAGCAAGTGCGTGTATCCACAGATTCCCAGCTCGTGGCATCCCAGATAAAGGAGACTTATCAAGCCAGAGGACTACTATTGGCCAAATACCTCGGGAAAGTGAAAGAAATTATGGCAGATTTCGATGAGGTGATAATTACGCACATTCCAAGGGGGAAAATACAAGGGCTGACATTTTATCTAAACTCGCTAGTACCAAGGGCCCTGGTAACCTCTGAATAGTGATCCATCAGAGTTTCTTGGAGCCAAGTTGTGTTATGATTATATCGGAGTCAAGAGATTGAAGAAAGCCAATCGCCGACTATCTAGAGAGAGGGATCATCCCAGATGATGTGATTGAATCGAAGAAGCTGGTAAGAACAGCAGCTGCGTATGTAATGGTAAACGACCAATTGTATCGAAAGGGCCTACACTCCCCTATGTCAAAATGCCTTAACACGGAAGAAGCCCAGTACGTTATGGCCGAGATCCATGAAGGTATTAACGGCCAACATATGGGCGCCAAGGCACTAGCCCGAAAAGTGGTACGGGATGGCTATTATTGGTCTACCATGGCAGCCGATGCTAAAGACCATGTGCAAAAATGCGAGAGTTGCCAAAATCATGCCAATATAATACGGACTCCCCCAACAGAACTAACTTCAATCTCGGCTTTGTGGCCTTTTTACAAATGGAGCATGGATTTGTTGGGACTATTCAGGGCAGCGCCAGGACAACTGCGATGGCTGATAGTAGCAGTAGATTACTTTACCAAATGGATCGAGGCAGAGCAACTGGCGACGATTACCTTGGCTCGGGAGCAGAAGTTTCTTCAATGGAATATTATATCTCTGGTTGGGGTCCCGACAGAGATAGTCACGGACAATGGAACCTAGTTCATCGATAAAGGTTTCCAAGAGATGGTATCCAATTTCAGAATTGAACATCAATTTGCCTCCGTGGAACATCCACAATCCAACGGGCAAGCCGAAGTGGCCAATAAGGTTATAATTGAAGGATTGAAAAAGCGGATGGAAGAGGTAAGTCTAGTTGGGTGGAGCATTTGTACTCCGTTTTATGGGGACATCAGACCACCGTTCAAACATCTACTGGAGAAACCCCCTTTAGGTTGACTTATGGATGCAAAGCGATGATCCCGGTTGAAATCGGCGAGCCCTCATGGAGGAGAATTAAGGCTCTACATGAGGAGCACGAGAATAACGAAGCAATTGCAGTGAAGTTGGACCTAATCGACGAAGTCAGAATTATGGCACACTGCCGGGACATGGCAACCAAACAACTCATTGCAGCTCGGTACAACAGGAAGGTCAGACCTCGGTCGTTTGAAAAAGGCGACCTGGTCCTTCGGAGAGCTGACATAGGCAACAAAAATGCCAGTGTCGGAAAGCTCGCGGCAAACTGGGAAGGCCCATATCGCATCAAAGAGAAGCTTGGCAAGGGAGCCTACATGCTGGAATCATTGAAGAAAAAGGCGGTCAGGAGAACATGGAATGCGGATAAGTTGAAAGCCTATTACAGTTGAAGCCAACATCCACCAAAAAGTGACGCAGTCTTAGGTCTGCGAAACTCTCTTTGTTGCAATTATTTCCAAAAATTCCTTTCGTTGTAGTTATTTTCAAGCATCCTGGTAGCGAGTCTGAGTAAATTTTGTCGGGAAACATGTATGATGGCATTACCACCAGACTTAAATGAATAAAGAATTTCGGGTCTAGAAACCCATTTTCAGAAATCATGTCTTAGCGGTAGCGCCACCAATTTAATTTGCATGTATGAATCCGAGGTAGAAAACCAATATTCATAGATCATGACTTAGCGGCAACGCCACCAAATTAATTCGCATGTATGAATACATGGTAAAAAACCATGTAAAATTTAAACATGTATGATTCCGAGGTATAGAAACCCGTTTTCATAAATCATATCGTAGCGGCAGAGCCGCCTAAATTTATTTGCATGTATGAATCCATGGTAAATAAACCAGTTTTCATAAATCATGAGTAATTTAAGCATGTACGAATATGAGGTACATAAACCCGTTTTCATAAATCATGTTGTAGCGGCGGTGCCGCCAATTCCATTAGCATGTATGAATTCGGGGTATATATAAACTTGTTTTCATAAATCATGATAAGACGGCTTTATGACAAAGTTTATGCAGTAAGCAAAACTTGGGGTTTAAAATCCGAGTCCAGTTTACAGAGAAAATGCCTAGGCCAATGAACTGGCGTGTGACAAGCTTAACACGGATGTGTACATCTTTATTCTGAAACATGTCTCGATCAAACAGTAGACGCAGTGGTGGATTAGTAAAAATTCACAGGGAAACTAAACACGCGAGCTTGGTAAATCAAGGTACGTGAGAAAAGTAAATGCTTTTCATTTGGTGAGAATTGTTGACATAATGGGGTGCAAGAATGTTAAACGAGTAGAAAATATGTTTGCTATCTTGCTTTTACATCCGAGACATGCTTGCAAGTAAAGCTAAGGGAAGGCTTCAACAAGAAAGTACCCTAAATTCCTCAGAGGAAGGCGTTTATCAACCAAAAATGAAAGAGACTAGAGCTGCATATGAGGCTATGCTTAGTGTAACTTAGCAGCAGGAGCATCCACGTTAGAGTTGGCCGAGTCGGGAGGATTGTGTAACACCCCAATTTTTGTAATATGTGTACAGACGTGTATTAATAAAGCAATGAGGAATTTTGATTCATATTCGAAGCATCCATCATCCGGAAATCTATGGTAAAATTATTTGAAGGACCCTAAGATGGAAATCCATTGTTAATAATTAAATAAAGAATTCCTAAGTCAAGCTAAGAAGAAACCACGACCCATTGTGAGGTAACTTGTGTACGAAGTAAGCTCGAAGAAGAAAGCCGGCATAATGTATAAAAGACAAAAGACATTAGTAGGACGGGGACACTGACCCTGTGGGACAGGATATGCGTGACAACCAACAAGAAGAGAGAGAATATGTATCTAGTCCCAGTAAAGAAGGAAAATTCAGTGGCAGTAGTGCTACGTCGGATATGTGGCATTTCGGGGCCAGAAGTTGATTTATCGGGTAGCACGCATTACGAGGTAGATACGAGACAACGGAATAAGGGTTTCTTGATCCCCAAGGTATTATGTCCCGTCTGGTCAGGGAAAAGTGACTGATGACCCAGGCCCACACAAGCCCAGTTGAGGGGCACGGATTACGAGGAAAAGTGTAACTAGCAAAAAGGAGCTAAGCGGGACCGGTTAGGATTTCCCAGAGTCGGGCCCAGGCCCAAGACATGGTAAGGAGGCAAAAATTTGGTGGGCCCAAAGGAGAAAGAAAAGGTCATGTCAAGTATTTATGAAGAGAGAGAATGTCACATCAAGTAATTATGATGAAAGAAAAAGAATAAAATATTCCGGAAATTCTGGACCACACAATTTAAATCCAATGTGACAATGGATTGATATGTAATTATGACTCATTAAAAGGAATTTATGGCATATCTAAAGGGGAAGATTTTGTGGGTCCCACGGATTGGTAGAAGTGCAGTGCAAATTACCGTTTTACCCCTACACCAAAAAAACCTACACCTAAAGCACCATAAGGGGCAATTTTGGAAATATTCCTTTAGGGAAGAAAAATGGCGCCAATTTAGAAAAGAATTCTCTAGAATTCTTGAGAATTTAATTAAGAAATCATATTTTAATCCAAAGCACCCTTTTGTCCAATGGATAATAACCAAACTTGGGTAAAAGCTTGCATCCTTGAGGTCTATATAAAGGGGCACTCCTCCCTTCATTTCCCCCACACCAAGCATGACTCCAAGAAGAGGGAGAGGAGAGTCCAAGCTGAAGATAGTGATTCAGGAGGTGGAGAAAGCTATACGCAACCGACAACCCGAGGTAAGTTTCTTAACCGGCAACCTAACTACTTTTACTTCTGCCCTGTATTGTTTCGTAAGGTTGCAGTAGGATATACATATTTTTAATGTTCTAAATGGGTTCAGAAGGTGTTTTTGTGTAGGGTCAAGTGTGATCACCTTTTTCCCAAACCCTAAAAGCTTGAATCTCTATTACACGAAAATCTGCCGATTCTTACGGTTTTTGGGCAGCGAAGACAAACTGATGGTTTTAAGTCGTAAATGGATTCCGTTTGCTCTGAAATTTTATATGGTGAAATTATACATCCTAAGGATGATTTGGATATAATATTTTGTGTCATTTGGATTTTCCAACCGAGCGTTCTTTAAGGTTGAAAATGACCTAAAAACCTGGACTTTACTCTGGACCAGCGGGTTTGTTTTGTAAATAAAGCAAGGATTAGAACCCATATGACTCTAGGAATTATTTTTATGGTAAACTAGACAGCATGAGGGTTCTAAAGCCGCTGATTCCATGTCAATATGATTTTTATAGAATTTATTAAAAATCAGCAAAGTTGGAACAGAAATGCTGGAAATTTTGGTGCTATGCGGATTTTCGGAAACTTGATGTAAAGTTTGAAGGTGTGATTGAAAGGATGGTGTTTGACTGTAACTAGGGTAATAACGAGTGAGAGACGTGTCTTCAACACAAAGGGAGAAGTTTTTCGCTTTAGAGAAGTGCCAGGTAGTAACTGTTGACTTGCATACTCTATGTTGCTTTTGCATGTATGTTTTATCATGATGTAGGAGATCGGGCTGTAATGCCTATTAGACTGCGTATCCTTAGGTTTTTGATACAGTACCGAGATCGGGCTGTAGTACCTATTGGACTGCGTGTCCCTAGGGGTCGACTACAGTACCGAGGGCATGTAGGATCGGGTTGTAGTGCCTATTTGACATCGTGTCCTTAGGGTTTTGCTACAGTACCGAGATGTTTGAGGTAGGTAGGGCCTATGTGACTGTGTGCTCATAGGTAACTACTGAGGCCTTAGGAGGGATAGGTGGTTAGGGTTTGGCCACCCTAACTACTGAGGCCCCTGAGCGCGCTGTTCCGAGGGGCTTGTCTTGACTAGGTGGTCCTGTGGAGTTTCTACATGCCAGTTTGCTGTGCCAGTGAAGCAGGTTTATATTTATTTCCTGATTGTGATTTCCATTGCATGCATTGTATACATACGGTATATGAGTCTAACAGTTACTCTAGGGTTCAACTTTGAATTCCAGACCGTTTTGGAGACACAGGGGTAAGGCAGTAGCAGCCGGAGGCGTAAAGAAGAAGGTAGGGCGTACGCAGTGAAACGAAGAAAATAGGGGATGCCCTATCTCATTTTGTACTCTATGTTTTGGATTACTATTGTTTATAATCAGTGCTCTATCTGGATGACTGTATTAACCCTTCGGGGACTTACTTGCTACTTGTATTATAAATGTTTATCAGTATATTAGACTTGTCCAACCGGATCCTGTGCTCTGCTGTGCTAACTCTGTGATAAAGTAATTAGACTAAGTGATAATGGAAGGCGATTATATAAAAGGAATCCCTCTAACCCGCCACCCGAAAGGGCGAGGCCGGTAGGGGTGTAACAGTTTGGTATAAGAGCACAGGTTTGGACAGTACTGATAAACAATTGAAACAGGCGGTAGGGAGTACTAACGAAGTTTTGAATGGTTGAAGTAGGAAAATGGATCGAAGGTTTGGACGGATGTATCATAGAAGGGGAGGACGAAGCAACATAGCTCCGGAACCGGCTCGGCATCAGGGAAATCCCTCTAAACACTGAAGTACAAGAATATCCAAAGATATTAAATGAAACTAATGAAACGGGAGATTGCAATAATATCGAATTGAATGCACAATGTTTTAGTAGGTGACAAATTCAATGCTTCTGGTATTTATAGTCTTTGCAATTAATGACCGTTGATGAAGCTTGAATGATTCCGTTGTGACTCTTGAACATAGCCGTTAGATAGGTGAAGCTTCGTAGACATTTTCGTCGTTTAATTAACCAGGTGGATTTGTATCATCACGACATTCGTTCATTCTTTTTGTTTTTCCCGTTGTGAAATAGCATTAATTGCGCAGATAGAATAGCAGCAAAGACTTTAGAATGATCAGAGAATTGGTTATCGTGAATATGATTTGATTTGGGAACAACAATAAATGCATTCTGACACTCAAATTACTTTACAACAATTTGTTGTTAGTTTATGGTATAATCACCTGAAACTCATTAGCAAATTGATTAAAAGCATTTAAGAATAGTAATGAGTAATGATTTGAAGAAACAAAATCATAATCAGTTGATTTTGATTTTCCAAAGACGGTGATTTCATAATTAGAAAGATATGACTTGAGGAGCATGACTAGAGGCATATTAATTGACTGGAGGTAACAATAAAGCGTTTGAAGATTTTGCCTTGAGTCAAAAATATGATGCCTTGAGTTGACATGACTAGAGGTAATAATTTTTTACTAGAGGCAAATACGATATTAGCGTGAAGACAAGCAACATGACAATTTGCCTTGAGTTAACATGACTAGAGATAGATAATAAATAACTAGAGGGATACACTTGGATATAACTGGGAATGGCCAAGTCGACTTGACTGGAGGCATGAATAAAGTGAAGTCAAGTTGCCTTGAGGTAATTCACTAATCGACTAGAGGCAAAAAGAGAGTTTCAGCATAATTACTATTTTGCCATTAGATCATATTTCGAAAGTCATATGCGCTGGAGCAAAAGAAAATAATGCCTTGAGGCAAGTCATAATTGACTAGAGGCAAAAGGTAAAGTTCATAATTACGATTTTGCCATTTAAAAGTAGATTTTCAGCATAATTACGACTTTGCCATTAAATGCTATTTCGAAAGTCATATGCGCTTGGAGCAAAGGAAATGCCTTGAGGCAAGTCATAATTGACTAGAGGCAAAAGGTAAAGTTCAACATAATTACGATTTTGCCATTAAAAGTAGATTTGCAGTATAATTACGACTTTGCCATTAAATGCTATTTTGAAACATATACTGGAGTGAAAAGAAATACCCTGAGGCACTTATCAAGTAACTTGAGGTATCTTAAGGCACGAAAATGAATTTTCAAATATTCAAGCAAGATAACTCGAGGCATATATAATTTGACTAGAGGCAAATTAGACTTTCAAATTTTCATCAAAAATTTAAATTCAATTACATTATAATTGTTATCATCAAAACATCAAAAACAAGAGAACTAACAAGGGTACTTTTTGACAGGATCTTCCTTAATCAGGTAAAGCGTTAATCACTCCATAATTGTGCCTATAATCCGGGATAATGCAGGTAGTGGAGCAGGCACTGGGCGGATCGTGGAGGCGCACATGGCTTGGGGACGGATGCATTACCGGTGGACTGAAACTCTAGGTAACCTCTATAAATAGAAGGATATTCACCAGGTGCACGGTACCCATTCTCTATTCACTATTTACATTCAGTCTCACTGTGCACACACCCCACCCCTTTGGCGATACGCCGTACCTATGTAGCACAGTGATCTTTGGACACTCAGTGTTATCTTCATCATAGATAGCAGTGGGTGATCTCCTCTCGGGTGTTTAGGTGATAGACATCCTTGGGAGTTATTCGATCCAATATAAACCATTCACTAGCCCACATGATTAGACATTTGTGTTCTACACCAGAACAGACAGGAACTGTGAGTTTAACAAAAGTAAGTGTATAAGTTTTTGATTTGATTAGGAGTTTGTCATTTCAAGATTTAGATCTAGATCGCGATGAATTTTTTCTTTTTTAATACTATTTACCAGTATTTGGCACTTTTTATTTTTTTTGAATCTATCAATTATCTGAGCAACTTTGACAAAAAAGAAAAAATAAAATTATCCGAGCAACTGATTAATTCAAGGTTCATGATTATCCCTCACAGATCAACACAGATGTGTTCTCTAAAACTCACAGCACCGCACGACCAAGCGTTTTGTCGTTATATTTATGCCTTGCTTTTGTCATCTTTTTCTGACATATGGGTCTGGTCACTGGTGCATTGTATAGAGTTTTAAGAAATAAAGATAATCGTTAAAATAATTATTTCATATAGAAAGGAATAGCTTTTGTCAAAGCCCTTGGGCTTGACTTGAACATGCTATAGTGCCCCAGCATTGAGGACGTCTCCCGTTCGATTCTGTGAGTGAAGTCCTTCCTACGGGAAACAGAAAGGGGGTGTGTGTGAGATTTTTTCTTTTTTTTAAAAAAAAGTTCAATGTAGAATTAGATTTTTTTTTAATGTTGAAGATATAAAAATAATACTATCTTCCAATTAATTAACCACAACTAGATTAAACTTGTTTAAAGCAAACAAATGAGAAGCATCCAAGTGTAAAAATAATAAAGGAAATGACTCCACCATTTGGATGCAAAGTCTTGATCAAAAATTAAATGCGCATGAAAGCTCATTAAGTGGTGGAGGACCCATCTAGATCTAATAATCTCCATCCATTTTATCTCTGATCAATCGCACACATCACCAATTATAAATACATCCTTCAATCCCCCACATATACACATAGAAACACACAAACAAACACAAGTCTCGTCTTCTTCATCATCATCCTCTGATATTTGTGATTAACCAGAAGCAGCTAGCATGGCTGAAGAGAAACACCACCACCACCTGTTCCACCACCACAAAGACGGTGACGAGAACCCCGTAGATGCCAGCTATGGAGATCAACCTCCTGAGGATTACAAGAAGGAAGAGAAGCACCATAAGCATCTTGAGCACCTTGGTGAGGTTGGTACTGCAGCTGCTGGTGCTTATGCTCTGGTATGTATACACACACCCACACACACGATCATTTTAATTTCTTAATTTTTGTAATTTCCACTAATTCTCCCAGTCTTTTGATCTTGTTTTATTAGGATATGGTTTATCTCTGTTCTTAAGAAATTGATCTCTCTTTATTAATTAGGATGTGTGATGGCTTGATCGCTTGTGTTTTGGCCTGATGGCCTCCAATCAACTTATTTGTTTATTTTTTTTGTGATTTAATTTAATTTTGTTTCTCTGTTTCTGTCTTCTGAATCTCTATAGAAATTTTTTTAATATTTTTTTATATATGGTGTTATATATCGCTGGTGCGTTGACTTGAAATCAATTCACTTTTTTCTAAAAAATAATTATTAATACGTGATTGATCGTGTGTTGTCTCAAAACTCAATCTCATTGAGTTGGTCATACTAGAGAGCAGGTAAATCAGTAGTTAAGAATTTTAAATGGGTTTACTACTAAGAAAATACTTTTACGGGTAACATTGTACAACAAATTAATTTAGAATAATGAGTGCTAAATTTATTTTATATACATAGATTGATGTTGGTATTGATGAATGAATGTTTGAAATGATATATTATAGCATGAGAAGCACAAGGCAGAGAAAGACCCAGAGCATGCCCACAAGCATAAGATAGAAGAGGAGGTTGCTGCCGCTGCGGCTGTCGGAGCCGGTGGCTTTGCCTTCCACGAGCACCACGAGAAGAAGGAAGCTAAGGAAGCAGACGAGGAGGCTCATGGCAAGAAGCACCACCATCTCTTTGGCTAAACATTATATATATAAAAGCACACTGAAGCATCACCATTATCTCTATCTGCAGGTTGCTTATTATTCTGCTTTCTGTATTATTATGTGTTGTCAGTTGTGTTTCTTTTTATGGTTTATGGGAATAACTTTGGAGTGAGTCTGGGGACTGGTTTTTCTCACTAGGTGTTGCTTCATACATCTCTGTGTGCTACAGGTTGAGTTATTAATAATAATGATAATATTGTAAATTAATTTAAGATTCCTTATTTAATTGTATTGCTCCTCTTTAATTGCTGGGAATTGACTAGAGGTTGGGATTGTGCGTTATATACCCAATAATATAATGACATACATCATATTATTCAAACCACAGAATTCAAATGATGGGTCCAATAAACAGTTATACTATAGATTTGTTAACCAAATGATGGGGCCCAAGGTTAGGGGGATATTTTTTTTGGAATTGGGGACCTAATTAATTAGGCAGGCTCGAACGCGTCCGATACAAAATTTGGATAAGCAAAATCATACCACCGCACTACCTGAGTGCTTGGTAGGTTAGGGGGATATTTATCATACCGTGTGTGTGTGTGTGTGTTTTTTTTTTTTCATACTGTGTATTTAAGTTAAAAGATTCAACTTTTACAAACGGGTTGCATAGAGCATGAGGAGTTACTTCTTTACAAGGTAACAAACTAATATTTAAATTTTTATTAGGAGAGGTGTCTATATTTAATATATACTTAACAATAAAGTCCTTCCATCAAGAGCGGAATTTAAACTCACGACTTTATGGATTATGATGACTCAACTCGATCGTTATCTTTTTTTGTTTTGTTCAAAAGCTATTTATATTTTTACTACAAACCGGTGCAATACATGAAAACAAACCGAAGATGGAATACAAATAAAACCAAATCAAATACAACAAAATAAGCAAAAATACAATAATAGGCAATCACTGTACATTAAAGATTTAAGAGTAGAAATAGAAGTATGGACAAAACCGGCCTCCTTGATATCCAAGGTTAGAAGTGACGTGAAAGAAAGCGTTGGTTGTAAAACTCACCTTAACGGGCACACCTTCTTATAAGTATTAGCTGCAATTAGAGCAGCTGCACAGATACCCCGTCTTGGGGTAAAGATCAAAGAAAACCCAACCTCAGAAGGAAGAAAACTCATGATATCTTGAAGAACACTTATGCTACTCCGTTCAAGCAAATATGGTGACATCGACCACACACCGAATAACACCTCTTGAAATCTTCCCCCAAGAACGCAGATCCAAGCCACTAGGTGATAATAGAATCTAATAATATGTTCAAACAATAATCCAACCAAGAGGATTTATACTCATATCTCACAGATCTTTTTATTTCTTGAGAAAACAAGAACACCACCATAAAACTCAGCACCACAAAAAAGAAACAAAAGACAGATAGCTCTCACCGCCACAAAACAGATCTGAAGAAAGGAGAGGAAAAAACTCGCCATAAGCACAAGAGAAGTCCACAACTGCCAGAAATCAGAGGGAGAAGGCCACATATCAAAGATTTGGAAACTGATCAACCACTTTGATGCAGTTGTGCCATAGAATGATACTCGCCGTCGGCTTATGATGGTGCTACAAACCGCCAGCGAGAAAGTGATGAAGGAGGGTCGTGAGGCAGAGAAGAGAGAATTCAGATTTTAGGGTAATCAACACAAATTTATAAGTAAAACAATGAGTATTTATCATTAGTGGTCAGCTCTTTATGAAGAATAAACGATTTAGACATAATTCTTCCATAATCTTGATTGTCCCACGTTATATATCTCCTTAACACAACTTAAACTTTCATATTGACATCTACACTTTTTTATTATGAATAATTTTTGCTAATAATATAACTTAAACCGAATTTAAAATATATTTATTATAGCTGAAATCTTTAATTAACACAATAGTAATGCACGCATATTTTCCTTTTCAAATAAAGCACTTAATCGCAGTCTCACTATGGACAACATGAATATTTTTTTTTTGACATGCCAACATGAATATCATTTCTCTTTCCCTAAAGAAAATATCATTAATAATGTCAATGAAGGTTGAAATTAACTTGAAGGACAACCACGTTAGTTGGTAATGGGTAATTATTTAAAATGTATGATATATATCACCTACTGATAGGGACAACAAGAGGCCAAGTTTTTTTGTTTTGTTTTTTGTTTTGTTTTTTGTTTTTTGTTTTTTTAAAAAGTGATTGGGGTCTTCTAAGAAATATTGAGTTAAAGGGTGGAAAAAGCATCTAAATCCCTTAAAATATCTTTAAGGAAATACACATGGAACTAATGTTTAATCTAGATTGTCTAAATTTAATTTAATTTAATGTAACATCAAAATTTAATCAATTTTAAATCATTTAAATTTGATTTGAGCAATACAAATAAAATGTTAAATGTATAATTAACTATATAAAGGAAATCCATATGTAAGGGGAAAACTGGAAAATGGCTTATATGAGAGTCTCCAATTTAATGTTACTATTTATTACTCCATCCGGTCATATATATAGGATAATTGTACTACAAATTTTGTCCTATATTTAACACCAGATGTAGTATATTTATTCAGTATCATGATGCTAATCACATTGAATCCAAAAAAAAAAAAAAAAAAATCCTATGATGCTAATCATAGGGTTAAGGTGCGCGAGCACGAGCACCCAAAAATATTTTAGGGTTCAATTTGTCTTGATATATTTTGAAAAAATATTTTAGAGTTCAATTTTGCCTTTGATATATTTAAAATGGATTAATCTCACCCTTATCAATTAACAGGACGTTTATTATCTCTGTTATGTTCTGTTTTTTTTTTTTTTTAAAAAAAAAAAACCTTCCATATTCTCTCTCTATTCTCCCGCCCTTTATTATAGCTACCATATATAATTAGGTCCCTTACTTTATGTTTAGAGAAGCGAGAGAAAAATAAAAGGAGTGGATGTTAGAAAGAAAGGAAAACTTTGAAAAATGGTAAATTGTTTTACTATTTTCAGTAGTTGTCTCACGTAATTTTCTTTCTCCCTACTAAGGTTGTTGTCATGGTCTCTCGGGCATTGTTGCAGCTTGACAGCTTCAAATCGGCGCTAAGGACCTCATTTTGACAGCCTATTTTACAACTTCGATGCTGTAGAGATCAGTGTCGTCAAAGTATCCAAAGAAGGTCCAGATATATGACATGAATGGCCCAAAATATAGATGTTTTTTTTTTTTGGGTATCCTACCCGGTTCATTCGAACCATCGGTTCCGACTAATCCGGATTTCGCCCTGCGTCGGGCCTATGGTCATGGGGGAAGAACTCCCAATGGAAGTTGTTCCCAAAATGTAGATGTTGATGCTACAGTTTATCCCTATTTCTTTCTGATGTTGTGTTGGGCTGTGTAAAATGCCTCACTACACTTTTGGCACCAAATAAGCTATGAAAATAAAGCCAATCCTGAAGGTCCAATTGAATTAGTGGGATTCACAATGGGGTTTCAATTTTTCAATATTTGTGCCTAGTCTTTTATCTTAAAAAAAGGTAATGACTATATTATCCGCATTTATGAAGGTCACCCATGAAGCATAAAAAGAAATTAAAGTGGCTTAATTTCTTGATATGAGCCACTTTTTTTAAGATTGTTTGTTGCTCTTTATAGTCTACTTGGGTGGTTTACTCATTAAAACAATGTATAAGCATTTAGCTTCCTCGGCTTTTGAGTCTATCTTGGGCAATGGTTTGAGTCAATCAGATTAAAAAGTGGAGTTTTGTTTGAATACTAAGCGTATTGGAATGGGCCAACATAATTTACATAATTGGGTCAGGCCTCCTAAATGAGCAACATATAGGCCTTAGAGTCCACATCTCTAGTCCGATTTCATCTTTCTATTCTTTAAAGGGTGAAGGTGCTATTTTACCAACAAACTATTAGGGAAAGAGCATCTGACACAATAAACTATTTAGGGTACCTTAAACACAAAAAAAAAACAATTAAAAGAGGGAAGCAAACACAACACCGTCAGGTTCTGAAGGTAACGGTTGTTTAGGGGAAGGTTGACGCTGATGTGGCATATGATGTGGGTGCTTGTGGCTGAACATGTGGCATTAGATAATGGTGGGTGTTTGAGCAGAGAAGAAGACGAAGACGCATCCTGAGAAAAGCCGAGAGAGAGGAGAAGAAGAAAGAAGGGCGAAAACGCGATCTCGGAGGTAAATGCGACGGCGATCTGGAAACGTATCATCTTCTTCATCCTCGACGGCAAGAAGCAGGCGGAGGGTGGTGCTTCTTCGACAACCTAGTCGTGAGGATGATTATGAACCTCCGAGAAGGTACTGTTATCACAGAATGATGGTTTCGAGATGGACGGCGTGGACTGAGGGCAACCCAGGTCAGAGGTTCTACGGATGCCCATACTACTACCAGGTAAGCAAGGTTAATCGGAGTTGGGTATTATTCGAGTTTGGGTATTTCTTGCTTCCACACTCGATTCTGCAAGTCTGGTTTTTGGTGCTTGATTTTAAGATGTCAGGAAACATGGTGGTTAGGGCTCCTAATTGTAGGTTGACGGGATTTCTAAACCTGGAGTATTTGACGGAAAATGTTCGGTTGCATTTTATGACTAAAACTTGA
The DNA here is from genome assembly GCA_019022615.1 of Acacia melanoxylon. Classification (NCBI taxonomy): domain Eukaryota; kingdom Viridiplantae; phylum Streptophyta; class Magnoliopsida; order Fabales; family Fabaceae; genus Acacia; species Acacia melanoxylon. The sequence continues at coordinate 1,831,704 of JAFJYJ010000050.1, forward strand.
TGTGTTGTTTCGTTTTTAGTTTACATGGTGGGTAAACTGCATTTTATCAAAGTTCTCAGGTTAGTAACTTGAGGTTAGCTCAACTAGGTGTGGGTTAGGACACAAGGTTGCATATTCAATTCTCCTATAGTACTGAACAGATTTTGTCAGCTTAAATATAGTCATTTGTGTGATCTAATGATAATGCAAGACCTCCCAAATCAAAACCTTCATACTGATATGAACATATAAAGGAAAATGCTTAACAATAACATACCCAACTAGATTGTATGCTTAGCATGGAATCTCGATGTCAAATGCGCTCGCTATTCATAACTCATAAATAGTGGAGCACCCAATAAATTTTATTTTATGTATTGATGTCGATTTGCTTCTAAAGATTTCCACCTAACAACATCTCTTCATAGATGTTTTCCTCCTGTTTGTTTTGATTAACTCCAACCTTCAGTGGATATAGCATCAACGTAATAGAGAATCTTGATAAGGAAAAATAACTAGATTGTGGGATTGTGCTTTGCATGGAGCTTTAAGCGAGTCACACTATTCATCGCTTATCAATAGTGCAACTCCTTTGCATTTTATATCATACATAGATACCAATAGTCAAAATAAGTAGTTTGTAAAGTAATTTATCGATGCAATTTTTGTATTTATTTTGGGTTATATTCAATTTGAAACGAAGTTCATTTCTTGCGTTGAATTCACTTCATAATTCGTTTTTGTAGTTCAAGAATTCTGAATATCAAACTTTCATAAACATAGGATGCCAATTTTGGAAATGGATGCATCTAGAAGTTGTGATGCTTTTCTTGTATTAGGATCATCTCTGATGACAATGTTTGCTTTTAGACTTGTCAGGTAGATTAAATATTGCCTTGTTCTTTCGGTTATGATGCTAAGCTTATCTCACATGTGTCTGTTGAACACACACACACACACACACACACACACAGTCTGCAAAATGCTAAACAGTTGGCTAAGCCAAATGGATAAAACTTAACAGTTTTAGACCTTTGAGTTGAACTTTTGATAAAGTTTATGGTTATGGCTTAAAAGTGTTAATTGTTAAACAATGAATGTACGATCTTACATGAACTTCAATAATGTAGACAGTAGCTGTTCCCTTTGTCATAAGTTGGCTATTTTTAATTGAGTTTTTGCATATGAAGGTTTGTAAAATTTTATCTGACGTATCCTTTTTCATACAGGATGGCGGGTGCAGATTCTTTGCTTGGCATGATGACGAATTGGGTAAGAGGGCAAATACTGTGATTAAGGAGCTATTAGACGACATTGACAAATTATATGATGAAAATTCATTCCTTCGAAGTGTTAGTTCTCAATGTGTTTTGATGATTAATAACAATTGTAAACATGAGAGAATGTTTTTGTCAAAGATTGGTAAAGCATGTTGATTTCAATCCAAAAACATTCTGTCATCGCCAAACTCGAGCTTGGGTATCCAAACTCGAGCTTGCCCCATACAGAAAGAAAACCAAGCTATTTTGCATTTTCTAAACTTGAGCTTACGAAGGTTTGAGGATTTTATCAAGTTACTCAAATTGCAAACTCAAGCTTATTAGTTTTAAGCTCAAGCTTGCCTCTTCCAGAGACTTTTCTCAATGAGTTTACAAATATGTAAACTAGAGCTTGAAGTTACAAGCTCGAGCTTACCTCGCGGAGAATCCTTTAAACTTGAGCTTATCATTTTTTACGTAGAGTTTGTGAGTTTACAAAAGTTGTAAACTCGAGTTTGGCTTCCCAAGCTCGAGCTTACACCGAGCGCGAAAGTTTTCAAGTTTTCCTTTCAAAGAGTAAACTCAAGTCGGAGTTGTAAACTCAAGCTTGCGTCGACGAAATTTTTCAAAGATGTTAACATTTGTGACAAACTCGAGCTTGCCCTTGCAAGCTCAAGCTTGGGTCGACGAGAGAGCAATGTCATATTCTCGAGCTTAGCAAACTCAAGTTTACACCTCTAAGCTCAAGCTTGAATTTTGTGAACTAAAATTATTTTTGACATGAATAGTGCCAAACTCGAGCTTACTCACTAATAAGCTCAAGCTTGCGTTTTCCATTTTGGCTCTCAAAATGATTTCAAACATGTTTCCCCGACAAATGCTAAACTCGAGCTTACACACTTACAAGCTCGAGCTTGAGGCTTCCAGAGGCAAAACTCGGGTTTTAAATGAAGACCAAACTCGAACTTGGTATAGTAAACTCGAGCTTGGAACTTGAAACGAGATGAACGCATCCGGGTGTATTTTGTTCGGTTTGATTTATGCTTTAGCTTGATTCTGCGAATTGGTTGTATATGATTTATATGATTCATATCAATATTTCCTAACCAAATTTAACCGGTTGCTTATGAGATTTCAAGAGATCTAGGTTTGTTTTAAAGAAGACTTTAAGACAACAACTTGTGCAACTTGCAATATAATATTGTATCTCTCATCCAAAGCAATGGTTTACAACCTGGAAAGTAGGACAACCATTCTCCAAGAAAGAAAGCTAGCATCCAAACAAGCTGGACAACATTATACAACTACCTCCACTAAACATAACGCATGTGAACACATTCTTGAGGAGCCAAATTTCAAATATTCAAATCTGCAACAACCATATTCAAACAGATTTGTTCACAACTAGATTCATGGAGACACACTCACAACAGCTATATTTTCGAATTAGATCAAGTCTCAACGGATCTACAATGTTCACAAGCTTCAATCCAGTATAAATACATGAAGATTTGAAGTCTGAAAGTAGAAAAAGACATACACAGAAAACGCATACAAAGATCTCAGTCTTTTACTGCTTATATTTCTCATTTGTATCTTTGATACATTGTGCTTCAATGCTTATCTTTATTCACTCTTTGAGAGAGTTCATTTCTGTATATCATTCTTTGTAAGAATCTCAAAGTTGTGGGACTTTGAGGTTGGGTTATTAGATTACAACTTGTAAGGGGGAGTGTATCCTAGAGAGAGGATAACTTTCGAGTACAGAGTGTGTATCGATTTGAGTGATAGTAGAAGAGAGTCCGGGGATTTGGACATAGGTCAAGGGTTAAGACCGAACCAGTATAAATCTTCGTGTCAAGCTCTTCTTCTCTAACTCCATTTACCTTGGTTAAGCATCTGTTATGTGGGTGATCTGAAAAGAATTTTTAAAATCCCCAATTCACCCCCCTCTTGGTGATTTCCTTCACTTTCACAAAGAACAGAGCATGGGCAAAGAGTGAGTGAAGAGCTTGATGCAATACACACTGATTTGAGAAAGCTTAAACGTAAACATGAGCTATATGATGGGGAACTTAGGAAGGGGGAAAGGAAGTTTAAAGTAGCGATGTCATTGTTGTTTGTAACATGTGGTTGGTTGTGTGTATTGTATTTGAAGATGTAGCTATATGTAAGAACTTTGTTTTGCTTACGTTGATGCAAAAATATTTGTATTTTGTTTTGGTTAGGTTGATGCAAAAATATGTGTATTTTTGTAAGCTCATATTCCGAACCTTAGTTCATAGCAAACTTAGACAGCTAACTGCTTTGTATAGTGACTATGCAACAACAATTTATACAAATCCAATGCACCAATATATTATGACAATATCCCATTACTTAACTATGGCTGAAAACCAGCTGTAGCATGTAGATACAGGCTACACCAATGATTGCACATCCTTGGAAATAAAACACACCAATGATTGCACATCCTTGGAAATAAAATACACGCACATCCTTGTAAAATTCTGATAGCAGTATACAGATACAGCTGTTGCATTAATGATTTCATAACAAAAATGCACAAGTGAAATCAAACTTTAATGAAATTTTGATAGCACAAACACTAATATCTACAATGATAAAGAAGATATATTTCATTTACACCTGGCAAAATATACAAGCAAGTATATACACTGATGCCAATCTGTTTGGATCGATATAAATACAAAGGGATCCTAATTCCACAAAGGCAAAAAGTTGGTCATAAGACCAAACACAAAACAAGTACAGTGTTGCTTGCTCTCAGGTTACATAAAGGTTGGTGATTTTACATATATCCCAAAAGAAATCACCCAACAAAAAGCAGCCATCTAAAGAAGTCTACTTGGAGGAGCTAGGCATGTTCCTGGGCATAAGTTGATTGCTTTGTTGTTGTAGTTGCGATCTTTGCCTAATCTGTTCCTAAATGGGCAGCCCTCTTGACAAGTTGCAATTACCATCTTCTTCTCACTTCTAACTATTTTCACACAAACTCCATTGTCAATAGCATATTTATCAATAGCCCTCCTCAACTCAACCCTATCCAAGAATGTCATTCCCACCGTGAAATAGGGCATTTTTTCAGGCCCATCCAACTGACTTAAACTCAGCCTCTCTTCTACAGGCCCACCATAGTCTAAATTTTCCTCTTTCTCATCACTAACTTCAGTTTCTTCATGTATTTCATAATCATCCTCTAAACTGTCTTCACTCTCAGAAGATTCTGACAGTGAATGTGCCATAAAGCTGTCATCATCAATGTCAGAATCATTTTCCCCTGTCTCACCAAGATTTTGGTTCAATGGAATGTCTTCTAACCTGCCTATGTCATTTAAGTCACCTGAATCATCTACCTCACCTAATTCTTCTATATAATCACCATCAAGCTCATTTTCCCCTTAACCCGACCTTATGTAAAAGGTTCTAACAGTTTCTTCCTCAACAGAAACAACTTCACTTACCTTCCTCAGCTTACTCAAGTAGTTAATTTCGAGTACCTCATCGTTCCCTCTCATCACAGGTCCCGTCTCCTCTTCTGAACAAGCTACGCCTTTGCCTTTATCCGCCATTTAACGCTGCAACAAGCTAATTAGTCACAAAAAAGAAGCTTCACCCCACAAAAAAATCATAAGTCATGATTCAGAACCCACAAAAATATTATAGGTAGGTGTACATTGGAAAAATATATATTTTTATTTCAAAACAACTATTCTTAAATTACAGTTAGAAGAATGCATAAAAGATTGTGACAAGGCTGTAGAAAGGGGAAGAGAATTGAGATAAGACTTTAAGATGATTGCCAGAGCTTTGACAAGGAAGGGAACAGCCCTGGTGAAAATGGCAAAATGCTCAAAGGATTATGAACCTGCCATTGATCCAAAATTGGCTGATGAGGAGCGTGAAAAAGATACCCTCTCTTTTAGCATGCTATCCATGCTCCTCCTTCTCAAGTAAGCCTATGCTTTTTTTTTTCTCCAGAGATGAGCAATCCCTCACTACATATTGAATACAACCATCATTCATCAATGTGCAGGTAATGAATTCTTTAAGCAACCAAATTATCCCGAAGCTGTGAAGCATTATACCGAGTCTTTAAGAAGGAACCCTAAGGATCCTAGGGTAATATTACTTGTAAAATGGAGCTCGAGTTGCAATTTAAGCAAATGCTGAAACTAATATGTATTTAATTATTCTATCTTCTTTAGACTTACGATGTAGCCGCATGCTACACAAAACTTGGGGCAATGCACGAGGGTTTGAAGGATGCGAGACAAATGCATTGAGCTGGATCCAACTTTTGTAAAGGGTTATACTAGAAAAGGTGCTATACAATTTTTCATGAAAGAATATGACAAAGCTTTGGAAACGTACCGGAGGGTTGAAACATGATTCAAACAATCGGGAGTTGCTTGATGGCATACGAAGGTATTGGATTATGTTATATTCCTGGTATTTGTTGGTTTCATATTTCTAATTTTTATACACGCTTTACCGAGTGATTGTCTTAACATTAATATCTATTTCAGATGTGTAGAACAAATTAATAAGGCCGGTAGGTGGGGATATAAGTCTGAGGAGTAGAAGGAGAGACATGTGTGACTCGGTGCTAAACGTTTATTGCAAAAACTGTTTCGGTTTAAATTTTTCTTCGTCTATTCGGTTCTTAATTGTCAAGAATCCCAACAAATACCTTAAAGCCTATTTGAAAATTTCATCGTAAATAGAACCCACAAGATGCTTTACCCCACAAAAAAATCGTAAGTCATGATTCAGCTAAAACCACTGCCATAAAAACTACTAAATCATAAATAAAAGAGGTGAAAGAAGCTCAAACCTTCAAAGAATGGTGTATGGCGCTTCTTGACCTGCATCAAGTTCCAAGATCTCATAAATAAAACCAAAAGAATCTTAACCGAAGGGACACCAGTGCATGATTTATTAACACAACATAATGAACAAAGAAGCCCATTTATTGTCGAAAATCGTCTGTTACCTGTGAAGAACTTGCAGCTCCCTGAACCCTAGCGCGAGTGTGATAATGAAATAGCAAGCGCGATTGGTTTACGATTTCAGACAACCACACTCGCAATCAGCCCATCTCGGAGAATCACTCATAGTTTCGGGATCCTTGACGTCGATTTGGGGTTGATCGCGTTTTCGCCCTTCTTTGTTCTTCATCCTCGTCTTCTCTACTCTCTTCGTTGAAGCTAAGGGGAAAATAAAAGGCAGAGTTCAATCCATCTAACTTAAGTTGCCACATGTTCATTGCAAGCATCCACATCAGCGTCTTCAGCAGCCCTAAACGTCTGTTACCTACAAAACCTGACGGCGTTGTGTTTCCTTCCCTCTTTTAATTGTTATTTTGTATTTAAGATACCATAAATAGTTAATTGTGTCAGGTGCTCTTTCCCTAATAGTTTGTTGGTAAAATTGGACCTTCACCCTTCTTTAAAACTAAAGTAGAAGAAACTATAGAAATGTGCAATAATTAAATTCGAGTTTCAAATCTCAACAGGAGCGTGCCACATTTTAGTGTTCAACAATACCTTAATTAGGATTACCTCTAATAATAGAAAGATATACATGCATATGAAATAACTATAAAAGCCTAGTTTAGACACAAAAATAAACTATAGGGACCTAATTTAAGATTGAGATCAGAATCTGGAGATTAATTTTTCCAATTATTAATTGAGAAAATATAACAATTGAATAGTAAATAGTTATCCGACGGGCTTATATTTTATACAAGCAATCTGCAGGTTAATTATTTTAAATTTAAATATTCTTTTTTAAAATTGTCAACTGAAAGACATTTTAATTATTCTACATGATTTTTTAAATGTATAAATATAAAAAAAACATTTTAATGCTTAAATTTGTATTTCAATTATACAAATATCAAATTTTGTATGAGATAGATATCTCATCAATATCATATGTTAATTGTGAATTTATTTTCATATTTAACATCATAACTTCATTTTCTTGTGCTCGCTTGGTCCTAAATATATGATATATTTGGGGAGTTAATCTTATCCATTTTTTCTTCATATTTTCCAATTTTTTTTCTAATTTATCCATGTTAATGCTCTCTCAAGTCTCAAAGCAATAATCAAAGATGAGAGGGAATGAGAGAATTAAGAAAAATGATTAGGGTATTTTAGAAAATACATGTCATATTAATTAATTTAACTAACTTTCTTAGTATAATTAAATCATGTAAATAAATCTTATATTAAGGATCGGATGGATGGAGCAAATTTTTTTTTTTTGGAATATATAATCACATTCATATAGAAATTTGAAAATGTCTGGGCAGTGGCAACAATCTAATATTACGTGTTTCCTTGTTCCAAAAAGCACTCAACGGATTCCCATAGCCGATGCAACACGAAGTAACACAAAAAGAAGACATGCAACATTAAGTGCAGGCACAACCCTTAAATGCATCAGTACATTAAAATCTTACTATCACTTTCCTTAATATCAGTGGAAATAAAATTGGATAATTGTTTTATATTACAAATTCAAAATTATCCATCATTAAATCATCAAATTGAAACGGCTATTGCAAGTAGTAATGCCCATATCTATATCATAAGATAAATGGCAATGGGCAATTGCAATAGACTGAAATTTCATAGTGTTACGGACCTACCCGAGGCCCAACTCTGGGAAGGCCCAAGATAGATATATCATATATCTATATTCACCTATAATCATGGGACGATCTATCCTATCAAGGATAAGATAGATCCGGTAGTTACGATACTGAGGCTACCCTATATATACCAAGGTCGAACCCTAAGGTGCACACATTCTAAACTCAAGCTTATTTACTTTTTGTATCACTGTGCACAATCCCACTGAACACATACCCTCTTCCCCCCTTGGCGAAGAGCCTATATACCAGTGTACAGTGATCATCCGCTCTCCGGGATATCTGTCTTATAGTTATTCCGGCTAAGCCATTCGATCCAAGATCAACGTACCAGCCTACTGGGCTGGACATTCGTGTTCTACACCGGAACTTTGGCGCCAACCGTGGGGACATTAAATTTCAATCCCCGTGACCAACAATGGCTAACACCAGAAGCAGCAGTCGGAACCCTCACCGTGGAAATCCATCGCAGGTCGAGACAAGTCAACAACAGTAGACTCAAGGGCTTCCGTGCCCTGAGGATATCCCGGACGCTAATGCCACGAATAGAGGGAATGATGTGTCAGACACGGCCTCGTCCCCTCCAAAAGGGGCAAAATCCAGGGATACACCGAACCCAGATCTCCTCCTCCTGCAGAAGACTCAGGAGTCAATACTGAGACAGATGGAGAATATAGAGAAGTGAAACAATCTCCAGCTCCAAGAAGACCTCAGAGTGATGCGACAGATCATGAAGGACCACCTCAAACAAATCGAGGCATCGGCTCAAAAGCAAAACCGAGGTGATCAGCAAGGGAGGAAAGGAAAGGAGACCCGAGAGTACGACAGCTCCCCTCCAAGCAAACAACCGAGATATACCCAGTACACTGTGGGAACTGCCTCTCCGGATACAGACTCAGGACAAGAAAAGCCCCGGGAACATATCTCGGGTCAGAAGAAGCGTTGCGAGGAAAAAACCCCGGATGATGAAGACTGGGGTAGAGAGAAGGCGATCTGGCCGAAGGGCTCTCCCAGGGAATCGAGAATGCCCCGTACCCAAAGAAGTTTGACTTGGCAGCCCTACCCAAATATGATGGTACTCAGGATCTGCGGTCGCACCTCGATACTTTTGAATTGCTTATGTTCGTACGGAAAATCAAGGGCTCGGTCATTTGTCGGCTCTTTGCGGCCACGTTGATCGGACCCGCCCAAATATGGCTCCATACTTTGCCAATCAGGTCTATCTATGATTTCGAAGATTTAGGGCGAAAGTTCGAGTTAAATTTCACAACTAGCAAGAAGCAGCCTAAGTCCCAGTTCACCCTGAGTAAAATCAAGCAACTACGAGGGGAGACGCTGCAAAAATACTTGGACATATTTAAGGAGGTTGCCCTACAAGTGCGTTATCTCCCAGAAAGCGTTCATGTACATTGCCTCATCGATGGCCTGGATCCTTCATCCAGATTAGCTAATTCAATCTTCAAGAACCGGGTTTACACCCTCACTGAGTTTAACACTCGAGTGAAGCAATATTTAGAGATAGAACAAATGGAGATAGCCAATGCCATCGGAAGTGAGAAACGAAGAAATACACCTCCAGAGAATAAGAGTCAGCCGAGCAGTCGTAGAGAAGATCCCCACAAGCAAATCCGGGATAACAGAACCATAGGCGAAAAATTTGAAAAGAAACCGAGGTATGAAAGGTACACTCCGCTCAATGTTTCGCGATCCCAGTTATGGAGGGAGGTCGCTTCAATTGAGATGAAGAAAGTCGATAGACCTCGGCCCACTAGATATCGGCCTACCACCGACCATTCGAAATTTTGCGATTTTCATGATGGACCGGGGCATACCACAGACTAGTGCTACGAACTCAGGGACGCAATCGAAAAATTCATCCGGGATGGCAAACTACGCCAATACCTGATAAGGACACAAGGCCGGAAGAACAACAAATGAAAGCAAGGTGACCGAAGTCTGACCCTCGGTCGGAAGATTGACGGAATTCAGTGAAAGTCATCTACTGATGACGAGGAGTTCCCAGAAATAGACATGGAACACAGGTGCAATGTAATTAGCGGAGGCATGGGTGGAGGCGGACATACTGCAAGTCAAAGAAGGAAATACTTGAGGGAAGTCCTTTCGGTAAGAGGCACTCCCAAGTTCAAAGATAACCATGACCGACCGACACCGCCCCCGCTGCAGTTCACCAGGGACGACCTGAAGGATGTTGTACCGGGCCACCAAGACGGACTGATAATCACTGAAATCCTGGTAAATTGTCAGGTAAAGAGGATTTTCGTCGACGCAGGAAGTTCGGCGGACATCATTATGTAGGATGTCTTCAAAAGGATGAACCTGGATGAAGAAGACCTGAGACCGTGCAAAACAACACTCATTGGGTTTAATGGAGAGCAATCTATGCCGAAGGGATATATCGACCTCAGACTGACATTGGGAACAAAAGAAGCATTCAAGGCAGAGAGGGTAAGATTCATCATGGTCGATTTCCCATCCCCATACAATATGATATTAGGCAGATCGACCATCCACAATTGGGACATGCTAGTATCTACCAAACATCAAAAGTTGAAGATGGTCAGCACCAAGAACGAGGTGGTCACCGTGACCGGGGACCAGAAAGAATCCCGACAATGTTATTAAGAGACGATGCGGGAGAACGAGAACGGGGCGGCGTCTTCATCTCGGGTTCAAAGAAATGAACATACCTCGGACACCAGAAAAAGAATGCAGCCGGGCCGACCCGTCAGCATGGTGGAGTTAGATCTACGAGACTAGCCTGAGATCCCACGACCCGAGCCAGAAGGCGAATTAGAAGATTTGGTCCTGGGAGAAGACCTGACACAGGTTACGAAAGTAGGAGGAACAATGACCCTAGAGCTGAAAGAAAGATTAAAAGAGTTCCTAAAAAGGAATCGAGACTTATTTGCGTGGAAAGCCTCGGAAGTACCCGGGATAGACCCCGGCTTTTGTTGTCACAAGTTAGCCATCCAACCGGGGTCAACCCCGGTATCACAGAAGAAGCGGAAACAAGGGGTCGATAGGCAAATAGCGTTAGAAAAACATGTGAAGGAGCTATTAGATGCCGGATTCATCCGAGAAATACAGTATACGACATGGTTATCTAACGTGGTCATGGTGATGAAACCCAACGGTAAGTGGAGAGTGTGCATGGACTACACCAATTTGAACAAAGCTTGTCCCAAAGACTCCTATCTGATGCCCAACATCGACCAGCTGGTCGACAACTCATCCGGATTTCAACTGTTGTCCTTCATGGATGCCTACTCCGGATATAATCAAATCGCGATGCACCCAGAGGATCAGGAGAAGACCGCCTTCATAACCGAGAAGGCCAATTATTGTTACAATGTGATGCCTTTCGGACTGAAGAACGTCGGGGCCACCTATCAAAGAATGATGAATAAAGTTTTCGAAGACCAACTCGGTCGAAACGTGGAGGTATACATTGACGATATGATCGTCAAATCAAAAGAGCCGGGGGACCATATCCGAGACTTAGAGCAGACGTTTGACAAGTTGCGGAAGCACCAGATCTGTTTGAACCCGGCGAAGTGCACATTCGGAGTCCCAGCTGGAAAGTTCCTGGGTTTCTTGCTGACAAACCGAGGAATCAAAGCAAACCTAGATATGTGTAAGGCCATGCTAGACATGAAAGCACCAACGAGCAAGAAGGACGTACAGCAACTGACCGGGAGGTTGGCGGCTTTGACAAGGTTCTTGCCGAGGTCTGCCGAGAACGCTCTACCTTTCTTTAAATTACTAAAGAAGGAGGCAAGAGGGGGCTGGAACCCGGAATGCGAGTCTGCATTTGGAAAGATCAAGCAATGTTTGGCGACCCCACCAGTCCTATCCAAACCCGAGCCCGGTGAGACGATATGTTTATACTTATCGGTAGGGGAAGAAGCTATAAGTGCCGTGTTGGTCCGAGAAACGGAGACCAGTCAAGTACCGATATACTTCGTAAGCAAAGCGTTGAAAGCTCGGAGCTCAGATATCAGAAGCTGGAAAAGGTGGCATTTTCCTTGCTAATGGCGGCAAGGTGATTACGTCCATACTTCCAGGGGCACAAGGTCGTGGTACGAACCAGTCAGCCAATCCGATAGGTGCTACACAAACCGGACTTGGCTGGATGAATGATTAGCTGGGCAATAGAATTATCCGAGTTTGACATTACATACGAGGCCTGGCATACGATCAAATCACAAGCACTAGCGGATTTCATGAGGGAACTCACCCCGGCCTACACCGAAGAAGTAACCGACCTCCAAGAATGGAAGGTGTACGTTGATGGCTCGTCAAATGCTAAGGGAAGTGGAGCCGGAATAATAATTGAGAACCTAGAGGGAGTCGCTGTTGAACACTCATTCCATCTCAACTTCCCGACGTCCAACAATCAGGCGGAATACGAAGCGGTGTTGGGCTGGCCTCCAACAGGTGAAGGAGCATGGGGCACAGAGAGTTAGGGTCTTAACCGATTCCTAGCTCGTAGCGGCTCAGATAGAGGGCACTTACCAAGCGAAGGGTCCTTTGCTGGCAAAGTACCTGAACAAGGCAAGGGATATGATTACCGAGTTCAAAGAAGTAATAGCTACTCACATCCCTCGAGAGGAGAATACAAGAGCAGATATACTATCAAAGGCGCCGGCACAAAAGGTCCAGAAACCACGGGACCGTGGTCCAACAAAATTTAGACGAACCGAGCGCATCATGACCATATCATCTCGCCACGGATTGGAGAAAACCAATCGAGGATTACTTAGAAAGAGGATCATACCCGTCGATGTGACAGAATCCAAGAAACTAATTCGGCAGGCCGACATGTACACTATGGTGGACGATCAGTTATATAGAAAAGGACTACATTCTCCCATGATGCGATGCTTGGGTTTGGCCGAGGCACAATACGTCCTGGCCGAGATACACAAAGGTATTAACGAACAGCACATGGGAGGGAAATCTCTAGCAAGGAAAGCTCTTCGCGCCGGTTACTACCGGCCGACCATGGTGGCCGATTCTAAAGAAGCAGTAAAAAGATGTGATAGCTGTCAGAAACACGCCAAGATCATTTGGTGCCCACCAACAGAAATACAAAGCATCTCGGCTCCCTGGCCCTTCTACAAATGGGGGATAGACCTCCTCGGACCTTTCAAAGTAGTTCCCGGATAGTTAAGGTGGCTCGTAGTCGCGATTGATTATTTTACAAAATGGATTGAAGCCGACCCTTTGACAACGATCACCTCGGCACGCATACAATGATTTTTTCGGCACAACATTGTCTCCCGATTTGGGATCCCAACCGAAATAGTCACGGATAACGGGACTCAATTCATCGATAAGGAATTTCAGGGTATGATGTCGGACCTCAACATCATACATTACTTCACCTCGGTCAAACACCCTCAGTCAAATGGACAAGCCAAAGCGGCCAATAAAGTCATTATTGACGGACTAAAGAAACGCATGAAGGACGCCGAATCTTCTTGGGTCAAACAACTCTATAGTGTGTTATGGGGCTACAAAACCAGCGTACAAACTTCCACCTAGGAAACCCCTTTTCGCTTAACGTATGGGTACGAGGCAATGATCCCGGTCGAGATAGGTCAGCCCTCATGGAGGAGGATGAAAGCTCTCAGAGAAGGTGAAGACTCGAATAATGACGCATTGATGACGAAATTAGATCTGATCGACGAGGTCAGAATCCTGTCACATTGCCGAGACCTAACCACCAAGCAACTCATTACGGCAAAGTACAATCGAAAGGTTAGGCCCCGCTCCTTCAGCAGGGGTAACCTAGTACTTCGACGAGTAGATGTCGAAAACAAGAACGCCAGAGATGACAATCTAGCTGCCAATTGGGAAGGTCCTTACCGGGTAAAGGAAAAGCTCGACAAGGGAGCGTACGTACTGGAAACCCTGGGAAGGAAGTCGGTCAAAAGGACTTGGAACGCCGACAAGCTAAAAATCTATTACAGTTAGACCTCGGTCCGGCTGTCGCAATGTGCCCAACCGGCTCATCCGAGTTCATTTATTTCGTAATTTCAATTTTTCGATTGCATTTTTATGTTTTGATTAATGCTTGAAGTAGTAGTTCTTTCGAGTGGATTATTTAATAAAGAACTCCCCAGTGGAGACATTATGCATTATGGATAGTTCAAAATCATTACACTGAGGTAACCACACCCGGTCAAAACGAAACCCAATATAAGGGATTACACCGTGGCTACCACGCCCAGGTCGCGAAATGGTAAAAACACTATTTCTTCAAAATTAGATGCATCGAAAACATACTCCTAGATAAGGAGGTGAATTGTCATACAGACCCTGATCATGTCGAAATGTTTAAACATGCGTTTCGACACCACGGTTCGACATCTGACAGTTTGCCCTTATTCTGGCAAAGAACCCGGACAATGGATCCGGAACTCGGTAGCTCGGGTATTATAGAACACCCCTACCCCTATGCCCGAAGTCAACCCATCAGAAGAATACAATTAGTAGATACTGTGCATATAAGACCCTGGCCCAGTCATAAAAAACAATAACTCAAAACAAGAGTTTGCAAATTAATAGATGATATTGATAAGGTTGAAATCAATGTTTACAAATTGTTATAAATTAGAAAATGAATCCTGTATGATACACCGGCATAGTACAAGCAATAAAACTCTGGCATTCAACTCAGAGGAACATCGTCTTTTGAAGGGACCACCTCGGATGGAATAGATTTGGAAGTTCCTTCACCGCTACCGTCATCCAATCCCGCGTTAAGAGCCTCCTCTCCACCTTGTTCCTCGTCCAGGAACGACAGGGACTCATCTTCTGGGGACGGAGGAGGTGGGTGCAGGACACCATCTTTGACAGAGGCTTGGTGGTCATACCCGTCAATCTTCAGTTCCACCCCCGGATTAAGATGGCGAATCTGGGCGAGTGCCATCTTAAAGCAGTCGGTGGTGGCCTCCTTCAGAATGTCCTCACAGTCAAGGCGGGCTTTCTTCTCCTCGGCAAGAGCGGCATTGGCCTGACTAAGCTCGGAACACAAATCCGCACGCTGGGTCTGAAGGACCTTAACGGCATCCATGCCCTTTGAGTGGGTCTCTTTGAGAGAAGCAAGCTCCGAGGTGGTCCTCTCAAACACCTCTTTCGTTATTAGGAGCTCCTCGATCACCTTCCCGGCACTCACCCTCGCAACTTCAAGTTCCTCCTCAGCCCTCTTCTTCACCTGAGCGGCCTCTTCCTTCTCCAGCTTCAGCCGGCGTACCTCAGCGGATTCACCGACATATTTCCCTTTCAGGTGAAGAAACGCTTGGGCCAACCTGATACCCTGGCAGAGGCGGTTCTGCACGTCGTGAACTAACTGCTCATCGATATCGGCGAGGGGTAAGGCACTCATAAATTGGCGAGGAGGCAAAAATGCAAGTTCTAGCTCCTCAGGCACTCCTTTTTCCCACGCAAGACCACAGTCGATCTTCAAGACGGGAGGAGAAGCTGGAGGACCCTGGGGTGGAGATGATAGCGCCGACGAATCCAAGAGAGAAACCTCTTTGTTTTTGGCAGTTGGATCTGCGGATTGAGAAGTCGGACCAGCTCGATGAGACGGAGACGTCCGGGTTTGGGCCGAGGCCTTCGCTTTCTTATCTGCACCAGCTGGGGAGGCTTCAAAGGACTGCCTTTTCCCGGCCTCCGAGGAAGGCCATTTTCTAGTACCCTTCTTGTTAGGAGCTCCGGGGGCAGGGGCCACGCCTGTCAGATATCTTGGCAATTCCGCCATAGCTTGAACTGCAAAGGAAGAGAACGAAAGTCAGTATGGGACTATAATAGAAATATAAACACACTCAAGCAAAAAGACCAAAGGATTCATACTAATTACATATCCCGGCTTAGAACCGGAACCGGTGATAAAGAAAGCCGCGCTCCTGGCATCATATGTGTTAACATAAGACACTAGGCGGTCTATGGACAAAACTTCCTCGGCTGGGAGGTCGTCAGACTCGACTTGGTAAGAAGTGGAGGCCAGTTTATGGTGGTCGTACATCCAGTAGAGGGGGAACCTCTACTCTACATCTTTGGCCTCGGCCCCTTTTAAGAACCAGGGCTGCTGGCCGGGTTTAGCCACTACTTTGAAATAGCTATTCTTGAAATGTTTAAAAGCATCTGAAAAGGGAGTAAGGAGTTTTTTGTCCGAGTCACCCTGGAGGGAAGTAAGCCCCTTCAATTTCTCCGGTTCCTTACCAGAGCGGGGGGTAAAAGGACAAAAGAAAAATAAGAATAAGGTAGCGGTACAGGGAATGGGGGTCGAAAAGGAGCGACACAACTATTCAAAGGCCACCAGATAGGCCCACCCGTTTGGATGAAGCTGTAAAACCGGATGAACCCAAGAGGGGGGGGGTGAATTGGGTGAAGATAAAAAACTTGAAACTTTAAAAATCTTTTCGCGTTTTCTAAATCAACAGTTAGATATTCAAATAAGCATATACTGGAAATATAAGAGATAAGGGAAGAGAATATGCAACCGTGATTTATGCGGTTCGGCCCAATCCTTGACCTACGTCCAGTCCTCAAGCTCCACTTGAGATTTTCAATCCACTATCTCCTTGTTTAACCGGGCACAAGAGAAAAGCCTTTACAACCTCACAAGTTTAGTCGGGCACTTGTGCAGCCTTTACAATCTCTTACCGAGATACTCCCCTTACACACTGTAAGGATACAATTACACACTCTGTAAATGAAGGATGATCCTCTCACTCTTGGACTCACTCCCCCTTACAAGTTGTAACTGTACACCCACACTCAAAGGTTCCACAACCTTGAGATTTGATCACTAAACAGATAAAAATAAGTGTTTAGACTCTCTTACGGAGTAGATGAATAATAATCACTGAAGTACATAATCGATCATCTCACTCTCTACTGTAAACTATATAAACATTGAGAAACAGAGAGTATATGAAATAAGTGTTGGATTCAGAATATCAGCATTTCGACAGTGCAAGCTCGTATCCCCATCTTCTCCATTTTGAATGGTTCTCCTTTTATAGTCAGTGAAGAACATTGAGCAATTCTTCCAGGTTTGAATATGATCGTTGTGAGCGTATATGACCGTTGGAACTATTCGACCGTTGGAGAAATATTACCGTTGAAGCCGACGTAATCATCGCTTTTTGATAATCTGATGTTAATCCTTCGTTTGATCATCTGAAACTTGCTAACAAACATGATTAATAGCATTTAGAAGTATAGCAAGCAGAAATCAATTGATAAGAATCATTTTTGAAATTGGACGTTGCTGCTACTGAGTTGCTATCATACTGACTCGAGGCATAGAAGAACTTGGCTCAAGTTAAACCATCGTCAAATGTAGGCAGAGTATTCCAGCTGTTTAATTGACTTGAGGTAGAAATTATCTTGGCTCGAGTCGCTTGACTCGAGGCATGATTCTTGTTGACTCGAGTTACGCTGAGCAAATGAAGTAGTTCAAAGGTGAACCTGACTCGAGGCAGACAATTCTTAGGCTCGAGTCTATAGACTCGAGGCAACTAACTCTTAGGCTCGAGTTGAACATAGAATATAATCAATTGCAATGAATGACTAAGACTCGAGGTGCACTTACTAACTCAAGGTAAAAACTGCTCCTCATTCTTCTAACTTTCTGTTTGTATTTGAATCGAGGCTGATATGCTGGCTCGAGGCAAAAACCTTTCTCCAAGTATCTAACTCTCTGCTTAGACTCGAGGTGCACAGAGTCCTGGCTCGAGTCACCCAACTCGAGGCACATACTTCCTTGGCTCGAGGTTGCACGACAGATTTGTTCTTCATTAATTGCTCTGGCTTCACTTGGCTCGAGTTGAAACAAATTCTGGCTCAAGTTAATCGTACTTCAAAAATGCAGAAATGAAGTTCTGAAATATTGACTCAAGGCACACTTACTGACTCGAGGTAAAAAGTGCTCTCTATTCTTCTAACTTTCTGTCTTCAATTTGACTAGAGGTGAAACTACTGAATCGAGGCAAAAACCCTTCTCAAAGTGTCTATCTCTTCCATCTGACTTGAGGTACATAAATTCCTGGCTCGAGTTAAGCAACTCGAGGTGGCATTCTTACTGGCTCGAGGCAACAACTTCAATTCTGTGCTCTTTGACTTGAACTTGATTTGAGGAGGCACTCATCAAAATTGGTTTCTTCCAAATTCTATGAAACCCTTGTTGTATCTAGATTCATATGGAATTGGTTTCATTGCATTTGGTTGTGTATAGAAGAAAAACCGAAGCCAAGCTGAACTGATTCCAGAATCCCATGTGTCCACTTTCGAAGGCTATATCTCCTTGGTTTGAACTTCGTTTTGGCTGGTTCAACTCTTTATAGAAAGCTCTGTGAGTCTACTTTCATATGCCACCGATTTCAGCTTAATCGGATTTGTATTTTGTGAGTTCTACTCAAAACATCGAAGCTTAGTCTGGACTGTGACGGTGATTGTTGTGCCAACTTGTAGAATTCATATCTCTCTCATACGGACTCATTTGGACTTGGATTATATATCAAAATGACGCATTAGGAGTCTAGTTCCATATGCAACTTGTTTCACCTCAATATGATTCTTGGTTTGGGAGATATCATCGAATTATCAGAGGTCGCCTGAGCTGAACGTGAAACAGAGTGTGCTGAAGGTGCATCTAACTCGAGGCAGCTAAATTCTTAACTCGAGGTAGCAAGTTTCTTGACTCGAGGAAAATCGTCCCAGAGGCAAAAATCACTGTAGCAATCATTTTAACTCGAGGTAAACTTCCTGGCTCGAGTTAACTCATCCCAAAACTTGATTTTGCTTATTTTGACTCCGATTTGAGCCGTTCCAACTTCCATATCATCGTGGGGACTTCTAAAATCAATCTAAGAACTTGTATAATGACTTTATCATTCCATTAAGAAAGTTCTTCCTTTCTTCCTTCTCTTTTCTTGATCCTTATTCATCATTAAACTTCACATCTTCTTGATTCAATTTCTTTCTCTGATTCAGTACTTCTTCTTGTTGAACGCTCTCCGTCATTCAACTTGAACTCATCATTCTCAGCAAGTTCCTCAATATCTTCTCTTCTTGATTATTCCCAAAATCCTTTGAGAGCTTCTTGCTTCCTTGACATTCTGATATTCCCATTATATTGTGTGCAAGAACTTCTTTCTTCAATATACTTTCTTGATCATTCTCCATTATTAAACTTTGCATCTACATTAAATATAAGAATTAGTCAAAGTATAATGTAAATGTAGTGTGCAACGTTTTTGCTCTTCAGAATGACACCTATATAAGACATCATCAAAACTAATCATTGTTGGAAATTATGCCCTAGGGGCAAGTCATTCTCCATTTAGTTATCACTTCATTTGCATGTTTATAGTGATAGCTGATCCCTGGATATATCTTATAGATTATCCTAAATGTCCACTGTCGGTCATCTACGGGAGCGAAGATGAAATAAGACCAGTATGACTTTGATGAGTATGGAGATACGAGTCAAAGTCATGGGCACTTGTAAGAGTACCATGTCTTTGGACCGGCCACTATGAGAAAGCCGCATGGACTAAGTCATAAGCTTTTCTCATGTATAACCGCGTCACAACGCCCTATGACATGAGATCATCATGGATTCCTACATGATGAGTCACTATTCTTTGACCTAGTCAAAAGTCACCTTTGAATAGGGTGATGATAAAGGCTTGGATCGGGATCGGTGGTTCTCGTGGAGAGGAATGTGAATGGTCAAGATGGAATTTGTCCCTCACATTTGTAGAGAGATATCTTGGGCCCCTCGATGAGTGAGTCTAAGAAATGTACGGCCGTCTTTGTGATGCAAAGGAGTTTCCATTTCACTTATTAGACTACTCGAGAATCGAGAAAGTAATGGTCAAGAAAAGGAAGTTGACATTATCCATGCCTCATCCTTGACCAAATTATCGCGTGACAAAAGGGACGTGACATGGTTGTACGATAGGTAGTATCGTATCATCGATCCCCATATGAATTGGGTAGTCGCAATGTCTTGCTAGAGGCCACTTGCGACTTGTGGACTAGTACAATATTGGCCCACTGCCAATCTCATGTGGGCCTGCAGGGTCACACACAAGAATAGTCCAACACGAGCAAAAGTGTCCAGATTTATTGAATCTTAGATACGTCTAAGATTTAATGAATATTGTATTAATCTGAGGTGAATATTATGTATATTAATATAATATATATTATATTATATTATATTATATTAATTCGAAATTAAATAATATAATAATATTAAATAATGATTATTATATTATTATATAATATTTGTTTAGTATTTAATTTATTTGATAAATTAAATATCTAAGACAAATAAAGATATTGTATCTCATGTTTTAATTTTGAATAAAGATATCATATATCTATTTAATTTAAATTGAGATATAGTATCTCGATTTAATTAAATAGATGGATATCATTTCTCGGATTTAATTTATAGAGATAAATTAAATTAGAAGGCTTTTGATTCGGATTAAATAAATATATTAGATTATATCTATTAGATAGATTTAATTAATATATATTTAATCAAAGATTCAAAACTCGAATTTCAGATCTGGCTTTTAATTCGGATTAAATAAATAAATTACATTAGATCTATTAGATAGATTTAATTAAAATATTTTAATCCAGATTTGAAATTTGAAATTCAAAATTAATGAGGATTAATTTCGAATATAATACGCTGATCGGGTTTAGAAAATCTATGGGACTTTTTGTCGGGCGTATTACGAAAGCGCGAGAAACCCTAGAGTGAAATTGAGAGAGACGTAAAACTCAAAAGGTGCTAGCACGCCTTGCAATCGTGTTCGGGGATTATTCGTGTGGATACCGGTAGAGGAAGCCGATTCGAGGAATCGACCTGGCGATCGAAGGCAGCCCACCAGTTTAAAGAGAACAAGACGCGGACCGTTTCAGCCGTAGGTAATATTCGGTTCCTTAGCCTTGATTTAAACGCTATTGAGTGATCCTCGGGACGGGATTCGTAGAAATTTTAATCCGCTGCGTGTAAGAATCCCAACAGTGGTATCAGAGCCAACTCAACAAGCGTTTAAATTGGGTTTTTCTATATGCGTGTGATTATATATATGTGATATATATATATATGCAAAGCCGAATCCTTTATGTGTTTAATTTGAAAGTTTGCGTTAGGGTTTTGTTTGATGTTAGGATGTTAGGGTTTAAAAGATCCATTGAACCTTTCCTATAATGGATATCACGTGCTGGGTGCTTTAATTAAATGGTTCGTGGATTATTATGTAATTGAAATTGCAATGCGAGATTGCAATTCAATTGCAATGCGAAATTGCAAATTACGAATTGCAATTCGAGATTGCAATTCATTGCAATTCGAGATTGCAATTCAATTGCAATGTTACGAATTGTTCGTAATTGCAATTCTAAATTGCAAATCAAAATTGCAATTCGAAATTGCAAATCTTAATTTCAATTCGAAAAGATTCAAGGATTATATGTAATACCTTAAAAATCGTATTTATGATAAGTATCATAAATTAGTAAATAATACCTATTGGATATAGGTGAATATGTGGTTTCAAATAATAAGTTATAATTATCTTATTTTCAAAGGTAATTTCTATTGAAATTAGGGTGAATAAAGAGCTAAAAATCCCTAAATGCATTTATGGGGCATAAAATGGCCTGAAAATATTATGATAAATCTCATATGGCAACAAATATTGACAAAAACTTAGGAAGTATGTTGTCTCTAATTTTAGGAATGTTTGAGATTATTTCCTTGAAAAATAGAGAAGCATAAATATAATATTATTAAAAGCACTTTTTGGCCCCATGATTTTTAATATTTTACATGGGATATAAAATACCAATGTAAGTAAAATAGTTGTGAGATAATAATTAATCCTAATTTATAAAATTATCAACAATTAGTAAGTGGCTAATTAAGTAATTAGTGGCTAATTGTTTAGATTAAGATATAAGTAAATTAATTAGTAAATAATTAAATTAAGGGGGGAGAAACCGAAATTATTAAATAATAAATAAATAATAAATGAAAAAGTAGTGTGAAAAGGGTTATGGCTATTTCAAATAATATCTAGATATTTGGAATTTAATAATAATATATCTGGTAAAGAGCCAACAGGACATTTGAGAATGGATAGAAATTAAATCCTACACCAAAATATAGGGATTTAGCCTATGTCATCTGGACTTTTTATAAACCGGTGAATTTCTACCTCGAGTGGACTATCTCGAAGTCATTTCGAAACCAAATGAGTCATTAAGATACGGGATAAATCGAAATAGGGCAGATAGTAGAAATGAGAACCTATAGAAATCGAAATAGTTGTGACAAACCGGGGATTAGGTTTCTTAGGTCGGAACATATTACGAACCGGTGAATTTTTGTCCAAAAGTTGGTTCACCGAAGTCATTTTCAGAATCGATGATGGTGTCGTCCAAAAATCTTGACAGACTACGGAATGCCCTTAATGGGATCAAAAATTTAGTCAACCCAAGTAGTTTTCAAGAAGAAGAATATGTCTTCAGCGCTGTGCTACCGGATTTTTGGGATTCGTCAAGATTACGCGATTCGGACATCGAACTGGGAACTTTATCGGTACAGTCACATAAATCAAGCTTGTGACATCATCTTCTTCTAGAAGGATGATGTCATCCAACACATGGATGGCAAGGATGAAGCCACGTGTCAAAGTGCGATCGACGGCTCAAGATCAATCTGATAAAGTTTGAATTAATTACTGAAATGCCATTCCTTTCTTCTATAAATAGAAGGCACCTCTATTCTCATTTCCCACACCAAAATTCAGAATAGAGAGAAGTTTTAGAGAGAAGGAGGAGCCCGGAGAAAGTCTAGCGGAGCCCTGGGTAAGTTCTTCGGTACCTAGTTTCTAGTTTTGGTAGTTCTTTCAGTAGATGTAGTAGAAATGCTAGATTTATCTTTAATTTTTCAAGATAGTCTATATATCATATTTAGGGGTAAATATGGTATTATTTTCGAAAATATTATTGGGGGAAGAGATATGTCAAAATTCTGGAGAGATAGAGTTAAAATAGCGAAGCTCTGGCGAAATTCCGCCGATTAGGGGTTCAGGGGCAAAATGGTAATCTGTACCTAAAATGCCTGTTATAATGCTAAAAGTTGATAAATGTGATATTATCCTTATAGGATATCTGTAATCACGAACCACTTTGTTGTACCGCCGTCATACCGCGTTTCACCCATTTTATGTCAAAAAGTACCGTTTTAGAAAAAGTACCGTTATACCACCGACGAAGGTACGTTCGCGTACTGTAACAATAACTCTGATATTTATGGTATGCGTATATGTGATATGTGTGTTGTATGCGTATTGGTGTTGTGTTATTTGAATGCATAGTGGTGTTAGAGGATAACTGAACATATGCATGCGCTGGGAGCGATACATCGCATTTTGGGAGCGGTATATTCGATTTGGGAGCGGTATATCGCATTATTTGGGAGCGGTTCATTTAGGAATGATTCATTTGTTGTGCTTATATACTGTATATGTAGATATGAGGTTAACCGTTACCTGAGGTTCAATGGGCATTGAACTTCAGCTCTTAACATAGCGTCAGGATCAGGAGGAACGAGGACCAGGAGAAGGGCAAGCGGGCCGCACGAGACTCGATCAAGACTTTCCTCTCGCTATTTACTTTTGAAAACTCGCGGTCATTGTACCGCTTTTGTAATCAGCCAGACTTACGGCATTTTAAATATATGTATCAGTTACTCAATCGCTCCGATGCTCTACTCTGATGAAAAAAAAATATATACTGCTTTTGAAAATGAGATGTTACATTATATATATTATATAATCATGATATTATATTATAATATAATATAAATTCGAAAAAAATAATAATGATATTATTTATAAATAATAATAATATTATATATATAGTATTTAATTTATCAAATAAATTAAATAACTATCATAAATTAGAGAATTTAAAATCATGATAGTATATTATATATATTATATAATTTAATTTAAATTAGAGAATTTAAATCATGATAGTATAATATATATATATATATATATATATATATATATATATATATATATAAAATATAATTTAAATTAGAGAATTTAAATCATGATAGTATATTATATATATTATATAATATAATTTAAATTAGAGAATTTAAATCATGATATATTATATAATTATATAATATAATTTAAATTGGAGAATTTAATATATTATATGTATTATATAATATAATATAAATTAGAAAATTTTAATCATGAATTAAAATATGTTCTAATTTACCTTTCAAAGTGTTGTTTGGGTATGGTGAACAACATGGCTCTAGATTTTACGGTTGTTGTAAATTTAAATATGGCTGCGAGCCATGTCCCTCTCTAAATAATCTTCATGTACATTCTCTTCTCATCTCACTCCTCGAATGTTTAATGAGGTTTCTCATTATGTATTTTCTTTTATTATTTAGAGAAGTCCCCTCATTGGCTTGAGAGGACTCTAGGTTAGGTGAGACATGTTGTGTTACGAATTTTAATTATGTTTTTGATATGATCAGTGCATGATTAAGTTAGACACTATTATATGAGATACAATAGTGATTGCATTCATATAAGTAGAATTAATAGGATTAATTAGATTATACCATAAATACCCTCTAAATAAAATCTTAAGTCGCAATGTCGTCAATTAATGAAAACTTGTCAAAATCTCGATTGCCCATTTGTATGTTCCACCAAAGTGGATGCATTTGAGTTATCTTGGTGAGACAAGAGTGAGTAATGGTGATACTCAACATTCATTATTGTCCTGACTTAATTGAGATCATCAAAACGGTTTTGGATCTCAAGGCATTGGATGGGATTAAACATGCTAGATCATATGATGATCGAATCCCATAAAGATCTAAAAATTACATGTGATGTAATTGGCAAAGTAGTTGCCTACCTAAATAACTTATTTTTAAACGTCCTGCCAAAGCAGACTTAAAATTAAGCCAAATATGGATCTTAGCCCACTAATTATAATGAGGGTTGTTAATTCAGTAGGAGGTTATTAATTAAACTTTGCATAACCTTTTAGTTGTAGAATCATGTAGTATAGTAACACCGCAGCACCATTAATGTGATCAGTCCTTGAGAAGGACGAACTCGATGAGACAAACTTTCTTCACTTGTTTAGGAACTTAAGCGTTGACCCTAAACATGAAAGAAAGGAGTATCTCATCGATCAACCCATTCCTGACGAGCCTGCCGCCATTGATCCAAGAGCTCAGACTGAAGCTTATACGAAGCATAAGGATGACTCTATGGATCCAAGATGTCTGATGCCTGCTACTATGGTTCCAGACCTCGATAGAGATCTAGAACTTGTGGAGGCCTCGGGATGGTTGATCATCCTATGGAAATGTTCCCAAGGCAAGGCAAGAGAAGTATGAGACCATAAAGGCCTTATTTTCTTGCAAGATGGTGAAGGTGCATCGGTTAGTCCTCATGTGTTGAACATGAAAGGCTACATTGATCCCCTTGAGATGCTTGGATTCCCATGTCCCATGAGTTAGCTACGAGATGTGATCTTAAACTCACTCCCGGAAGTTATGATAATTTTGTCATGTATTACAACATGAACAACATGGAGGAATCAATTTTTGAACGCATGGGATGCTTAAAGCGTGAGCGAGCCTTAAGAAGAGGCCCAACACTGTTTTGTCTGTTCAGAAAGAAAGGGAATGAAACGAAAAGGCCAAGAAGGCAAAACCTCCAAAGGATGGGGTCTGCTTCTTATGCAATGAAATTGGTCATTGGAAGAGGAATTGCAAACTCTACATCGAAGATGCGGAAAGAATAAGAAGGATAGCGGGGCTATCGCTTGATGTATCTATGTCGTGGATATTCACCTTTCTACTTCCTCAACATGGGTATTAGATACCGCATGTGGTTCTATTTGTATATATGTGCAGGGTCCCAAGGACAGTAGAAAATTGAATGGACAAATCTATGACATAACTACTAAAAGGATCAAGTCAAATGATTTGAATCCGACCTACCTATGGCATTGTTGTCTGGGCCATATAAATGAGAAACGCATTTCGAAACTCCATCAACATGGATTTCGAACTCATTTGATTTTGAATCATTTGATACATGTGAATCTTGTTTATTGGAAAGATGACAAAGGCTCCTTTTTTGGATACTGATAAGAGGGCCACCGATTTATTGGGCCTCATACATACTGATGTGTGTGGACCAATAAATACTTCTACCAGAAGAGGTCACTTGTACTTCATTACACTTATAGACGATTTTAGTGGATATCGATATATCTGTCTAATGAAACATAAGTATGATTTTTTTGAAATGTTCAAAATATTCCAAAATAAAGTGCAAAACCAGCTTGGCAAAATAATTAAGGTACTTCGATCTGATCAGGGTGGTGAATATTTAAGCCAAGAGTTCGTTGACCATCTTAGGAGTTGTGGGATCATCTCACAACTTACTCCTCTAGGAACATCTCAATGGAATGGTGTTTCTGAGCGGAGGAATCGAACTCTATTAGATATGGTTCGATCTATGATGAGTCAAACAGATCTTCAACCTTCCTTTTAGGGGTCATGCCCTAGAAACAGTGCGTTCACACTAAGTCACGTTCGTCAAAGGCGGTTGAAAAGACACCATATGAGATATGGACAGGAAGAAACCCGTTTGTCCTTTCTTAAAAAAATTTGGGATGTGAGGTTTACGTTAAACCGCAAGCCTCCGATGAATTATCATCGAGATCCTCAAAATGCCTTTTGTGGGGTATCCTAAGGAAACTAAAGGATACTATGTCTACAATCCCACCGACCACAAAGTGTTTGTCATTCGGAATGGTATCCTTTTGGAAAAAGAGTTTATCTCTAAAAGAACCAGTGGGAGTAAAGTGAACCTCGAAGAAGCTCGAGAGTCACAGGACAATGTAGAATCACAGATGGAAACCGGAGAAGACTCACAACAAGTTGTTGAGCCTACTCCAGTAACATAGGGCCCACAAAGGTCCGATAGATCACGGCTACAGCCTCAAAGATATGGATTTCTGATCACTGAAAGTCGTGACGTTTTGCTCATTGAGCAGAATGAGCCAACTACCTATCGAGAGGCCGTGGTGGGACCAAACTCCAAATGATGGCTTAATACCATGAAGCCTGAAATGCAATCCATATGCGACAATAAGGTTTGGACCTTAGTCGATCGACCTGAAGGTGTAAAAACCATTGGGTGCAAGTGGGTTTTCAAAGAGAAAAGCGACATGGATGGCAAAGTAAATATCTTCAAGGCACGATTGGTTGAAAAAGGATTCACTCAAACTCATGGTGTGGACTATGATGAAACCTTTTCCCCGGTTGCAATGGCCAAATCAATCGAATCCTTCTTGCCGTTGCATCATATTATGACTATGAGATATGGCAGATGGACGTCAAAACAACCTTCCTTAACGGAAAGCTGCTTGAGGATGTGTACATGACACCACCTGAGGGTTTTGTGCGTCCAGAGGTCTCTGGTAAAGTATGTAAGCTTCAAAGATCCATTTATGGATTGAAGCAGGCATCTCGGAGCTGGAATCGTCGTTTTGATGAAGTAGTCAAAGAGTTTGGATTCATTCAAAACATCGATAAATCTTGTGTTTACAAGAAAGTTAGTGGGAGCACAGTTGTATTTCTAGTGCTTTACGTTGATGGCATCCTACTCATTGGGAATGACATTCCTACCTTGAAGAGTGTCAAGTCTTGGTTAGGAAAGTCTTTCTCAATGAAAGATTTAGGCGAAGCCTCTTATATCCTAGGGATCAGGATCTATAGAGATAGATCCAAGAGGCTGGTAGGCCTAAGTCAGAGCACATACATAGACGAGATACTGCATAGGTTCAGTATGTAGGATTCTAAAAGGGGTAACATGCCCATGTCTCATGGCATCCATCTCAGTAAGGATCTGTGTCCTAGTACACAAGATCAAAGAGATCGTATGAGTAAGATTCCATATGTCTCGGCCATTGGATCTATCATGTATGTCATGTTATGTACTCGATCGGATGTGTCAATTTGCCTTGAGTATGACCAGCAGATATCAACAAGATCCGGTAAAGGTCGTTGATTTCTTTGTCAAGAATATCCTTAAGTACTTAAGAAGCATTAAGGGATTATTCTTGGAATTTGGTGGTTTGGGAGATGAGCTCTGTGTAACTGGTTACGTAGATGCGAGTTTCCAAACTGACCAAGATGATTCAAGATCGCAATCAGGATAAGTATTCATGTTGAATGGTGGTGGGTAAGCTGGAAGTGCTCTAAGCGAGCACTGTAGCTGATTCTACAACAAAAGCTGAGTATATAGCAGCATTGGATGCAGCTAAGGAGGCCTTTTGGATTGGAGAGTTCATTAATGAACTAGGAGTGGTTCCTACCATCTCAAATCCAATAGACTTATTCTGTGACAATAGCAATACTATTGCGCAGACTAAGGAGCCTAGGTCACATCAAAGGACCAAGCACATACTCAAGCGATTTCATCCTATCAGAGAAATCAATGATAGAGGTGATGTAAAAGTATGCAAAGTACAAGGAGAAGGCAGTTATTTTGATCCTCTTACTAAGCCGCTTGCACAAGCAAAACATGAGCGTCATGTTAGGGCAATGGGAATTAGGGTAATTATTGATTGCGCCTAGTGCAAGTAGGAGTCTGTTGGAAATTATGCCCTAGGGGCAAGTCATTCTCCATTTAGTTATCACTTCATTTGCATGTTTATAGTGATAGCTGATCCCTGGATATATCTTATAGATTATCCTAAATGTCCCTGGTCGGTCATCTACGCGGGAGCGAAGATGAAATAAGACCAGTATGACTTTGATGAGTATGGAGATACGAGTCAAAGTCATGGGCACTTGTAAGAGTACCGTGTGCTGGACCGACCCACTATGAGAAAGTGCGTGGACTAAGTCATAAGCTTTTCTCATGTATAACCGCGTCACAACGCCCTATGACATGAGATCATCATGGATTCCTACATGATGAGTCACTATTCTTTGACCTAGTCAAAAGTCACCTTTGACCGGGTGATGATAAAGGCTTGGATCGGGATCAGTGGTTCTCATGGAGAGGAATGTGAATGGTCAAGATGGAATTTGTCCCTCACATTTGTAGAGATAATATCTTGGGCCCTCGATGAGTGAGTCTAAGAAATGTACGGCCGTCTTTGTGATGCAAAGGAGTTTCCATTTCACTTATTAGACTACTCGAGAATCGAAAGTAATGGTCAAGAAAAGGAAGTTGACATTATCCATGCCTCATCCTTGACCAAATTATCGCGTGACAAAAGGGACGTGACATGGTTGTACGATAGGTAGTATCGTATCATCGATCCCCATATGAATTGGGTAGTCGCAATGTCTTGCTAGAGGCCACTTGCGACTTGTGGACTAGTACAAAGATTGGCCCATCGCCAATCTCATCTGGGCTCATTGAGGTCACACAAGAATAGTCCAACACGAGCAAAAGTGTCAGATTTATTGAATCTTAGATACGTCTAAGATTTAATGAATACGTATTAATCGAGGTGAATATTATGTATATTAATATAATATAATATATATTATATTATATTATATTAATTCGAAATTAAATAATATAATAATATTAAATAATGATTATTATATTATTATATAATATTTGTTTAGTATTTAATTTATTTGATAAATTAAATATCTAAGACAAATAAAGATATTGTATCTCATGTTTTAATTTTCGAATAAAGATATCATATATCTATTTAATTTAAATTGAGATATAGTATCTCGATTTAATTAAATAGATGGATATCATTTCTCGGATTTAATTTATAGAGATAAATTAAATTAGAAGGCTTTTGATTCGGATTAAATAAATATATTAGATTATATCTATTAGATAGATTTAATTAATATATATTTAATCAAAGATTCAAAACTCGAATTTCAGATCTGGCTTTTAATTCGGATTAAATAAATAAATTACATTAGATCTATTAGATAGATTTAATTAAAATATTTTAATCTAGATTTGAAATTTGAAATTCAAAATTAATGAGGATTAATTTCGAATATAATACGCTGATCGGGTTTAGAAAATCTATGGGACTTTTTGTCGGGCGTATTACAGAAAGCCGCGAGAAACCCTAGAGTGAAATTGAGAGAGACGCAAAACTCAAAAGGTGCTAGCACGCTGCCGCAATCGTGTTCGGGGATTATTCGTGTGGATACCGAGAGGAAGCCGATTCGAGGAGTCGACTTCACGATCGATCGAGAAGGTAGCCCACCGGTTTAAAGAGAACAAGACGCGGACCGTTTCGGCCGTAGGTAATATTCGGTTCCTTAGCCTTGATTTAAACGCTATTGAGTGATCCTCGGGACGGGATTCGTAGAAATTTTAATCCGCTGCGTGTAAGAATCCCAACCATCATAACTAACAGAAGCTGTGAGGGAGCTAGGTGGAGATGGTTCAAACAGGACATCTGGAACTCGGTAAACGGGAAGCGAATACCGAGCCGGGAAATATAGGCCTTGTAAAAGAAGAAAAATTAGTAAGGCCTTCCACCCTCGAGGAGCAAATAGGCTCATCCTCATTGGGGGGACTCAAGTGGCAACCTTCCAGGGCCCCCAGTTTCATTTGGTGGATGTTGGCCACGGTCATAAGGGAATGAGTTGTTAATACATCGCGTGTCACCCAAGGGTATCGCTCAAGCAGATCCTTAGGGGGAGTAGAGGAGTCTGACCCCCCGGCGTCAGATTGGGTACTACTGGGCGAAGATGATGACTCCATTTACCTATAACACAAAACAAAAATACTAAGATCAGCAAGTGTGGGAATACCTGACGCAGGCAAGCTATCGCGAGGAGAAGGAAGAATGAGCGGACTTGAACGAGGCAAGCCCCCGGAGTTTGGGGACAGGTCATAGGCCGACCTATGACTACAAGAGCCTAGAATGGTGTTCGCCTGGGAGTCCTCGCCGATTGCGATATAGTAAGAACTCAATGCAATACATTCCGAACATGGGCCGAGGTATCCCTCCGGAACGAGGTCTGACCTAGGGCGATGGGGGGATTCATAAAAGTTGATAGGTTGGACCGGTACTACCTCGGTCTCTGTCCGACTCTCAGGATAGGATCTAAGATTGGAACTTGTACTTCGAGACCGAGTCAGAGGGGGCGAGACGTTGCAACACTCCTCCTACCAGATCCACCACGAAGAAAGGAGGCTAGTCTTTGCTCCTCAGAGAGGGGAGTACCGAACAACCAGTGAGTAGTTCGAGGATAACGAGCACGCAGTACTTCCTCTTCTTCTGGGGTTAAATCGTGACTCGATGAGGAAGGGTGATTAACTGTACCCATGAACACCGAGGGGTGCAACCTAAATATGCAGAAAATGACCAATAAGGAACATGGTGGAAATCCCCCTATGAACAAAGACATGCGACCAAAACTAATACTCGGCGACTACCCAGAAATCCCAACAACAAGTCAACCAAGGAATTGCACATCCAAGCCGACCCGTGACGTGGAACGGAAAGAAGCGAAATGCACAAACCAGTAAACAGTAAAATACGACAAAGGAAAAGAAGAGAGGGGTGAGAATTAAACTACATACCTGATAAAATGAAGGGACGATGAAGGATGAAGTAGAGGAAATTGAGAGCTTGTGCTTCGTCGAAAGAAAGAAATCAGAGGAAACCGGAGCTTTTGCTGATAAAGTGAAGGAGAAAGAAAGAGAAAGAGATTAAAAGGTATGAAATGGAGGGAAATACGAAGGGGCACCGGGGAAATAAGGGTAAACAAGACAATTCACCCGTAGAGTAGGGGTGACGTATGACGGGTAGTGGGCGCATTAAATGCGCACGAAATTCGGAGACGGTGTGGAGTGACGGTTGCAAACCCTCACCAATCTAGGGAGGTCATGTGTCAGGAGGCCATGATGGCGAAGGTGGACAGATCCTAGCCTCGAAATCAGGCGATCCACCTGGCGACACCTCGGACCTTCAAGTGCACAGGCGTAGGATCAGACCTATGAGATATGACCTTGGGTCCAGAAGTCAAGTAGGGTCCCCGGCAGTACACCCCGGCCTGGGGGCAAGGGACAAACCGGCTCGGAGAACAAGGTACACCCCGGCAGCTCAAAGACTTGAACTACCGAGCTGGGGGGCAACTGTTACAGACCTACCAGAGGCCCAACTCTGGGAAGGCCCAAGATAGATATATCATATATCTATATTCACCTATAATCATGGGACGATCTATCCTATCAAGGATAAGATAGATCCGGTAGTTATGATACTGAGGCTACCCTATATATACCAAGGTCGAACCCTAAGGTGCACACGTTCTAAACTCAAGCTTATTTACTTTCTGTATCACTGTGCACAATCCCACTGAACATATACCCCCTTCCCCCCTTGGCGAAGAGCCTATATACCAGTGTACAGTGATCATCCGCTCTTCGGGATATCTGTCTTATAGATATTCCGACTAAGCCATTCAATCTAAGATCAAGTACCAGTCTACTGGGCTGGACATTCGTGTTCTACACCGGAACACATAGTAACATAATGCCAAAAAGTTATGAGAAAGAACACTCCTTCGCGTCCATTTCCAATGATTTTCCATAAAGTTCATTCCCAGGAACCTAAAATACTCAAAAGTTTAAAACTATAAATGAAATGCTTCCCTACGCATAAGTACAAGAGTGAAAGCATACCTAATCGATAGCTTTCTGAAAGTACCGAGATTCGATCAAAATCACCTTTTACAATTCTTGTTTTAGAGTAAAAGTGCACGAGAAATATGGTCATTTCCCAGGCACCAGAAAGAGCATCATAATTCTTAGGATTAATCGTCAATGCTTAGCTTCCTCCAGCTTCAAAATATAATCTGCATTAATCAAGTCACTATCCTAAAATTAGATTATATGATCTGGAGATGCATCAGCAGCTACTGGATATTTCCATAAAATTTTAGTAATCACCACAATAGAAAATGGTCGGATTCAAATATTAGTTTCAAAATATCTAGGGGTAAGAGCATAACAGCATGTCTTTAAATTAAAGCAAGTTTTAGTGTATAATTATGTGAGAAACTCTGTAGAGCAGCCCTTCCAATCCAATGAGTTTCATCAATTAGGAGCCAGTCACACTTCAGTACTAAGTATAGTGAAAATAGAAGATATTTTTACCTACATAATACTGATCTTTACTATGAAAAATATTAGTAAAGGGTTAAAGAGCATTTATGTCTCGGAAGTTTTTTTGAAAAGAAGCATTGGGCACCCAAATTTTTTTGGACTAGGCTTTCCTCTGTTTTTCAATCTCTTCGCTGTCAATCTGTCATCCTTTTCTCTAAAACGGCATTGTTCGCCTTTTTCTTTATTTAAAAAATAACATTCAGCATATGTAGTATTTTTTTTTTTACCAGCCAGAAGCTAAATATTTTTTTAATATCATAAAATAATTTTTAAGATAATGAATTATTTTTTAGTACCACATAAAAAAAATTATCATACCTTTAGAATCAAACTTCAATAATTGTTTGGATATGTTCTTCATTTTGACCGAGCATTTGGAAAGTTGCGACTCTTCCTGATTAGTGCTGCCGCGCGTATCCAATATCTCTGTTTTGGGTTTTTACAAAGATTTGAGTTTTTTGACTTTTTCTGTATATTGCCCAAATGTGGGGGTGTTTCATGATAAGCAAAAAGCCTAGATGGCTATGTCTATGAGAAGGAGAAATATGTTGGTCCGATGATAATAAATTGAGAATGGAGGGAGGGCGTTGTATTTGATGAAAGCATATTAAAATAAGCTTAATATGATCAAGAAAAGCCATGATTGTTACTGTCATGGACAAATACTGAATTTCCTCTTCAGCCAGACTCATTTTAATCTCTATGGCAAAGAAATTTTGAGGGCGTTGTGATCCTTGCAAACACAGGCAAGAGGCAGAAAAGAAGTCTGCAACTCTGATAAGGAAGAAATGTTGCCTTTTCATGCTTGAATGGATGCGATGCAACTGTACATAAGAAGAGTTACCGTTTTCACGTCTTTTTGTTATTAAGCGAACCGCTCTTCCCATGTATGCGTCCAATTTAATAGTATTTAGAATATTAATGGGCATATTTAATTTTAAAAAACCATCCATACGGATATAATTTAAGTTTGGATGAGATTTTATGTGCTATTTAAAATTATGATATCCTTTAATTATTTATGATAGTCTGAGACTTTTAGGTTGGTAAAATTTCAGTTGGATGCTTTATTGTTGACAAACATATTATTTTGATAGATAGTTATCATGGTTGGAATTTACTAATAATTTGAGTTTAATAGTTGCTAATATCCTATTATCACCACACACAAAATGACGTTTTGTAGTGGTGAAAATTGTGTATTTGTCGCAATTTTGACCGCACTAATGACATGTGTAGCGGTCAAAGAAATCGCTACAAAAACCACCGTAGCAAGCTATTTTGTAACGGTTAAAAAATTATACTACTCAAGTAACTAAACCACCATTGATACTATAGGGGTTACGTACGGGTCACCACTACTAAATGACAGTCGGACAAAATATTGTGTTAACATTTTGTAGCGGTTTAGGAATTGCTACGAGATGAAATTGTAAATATTTGTAGCGGTTAAGAAACCGCTACTAACGACGTCAACAAACTTTTAAAAACATGTGGGAAAAGTGTTGGTGGCAAAATAATTAAAAATTGGCGGTAGAAATTTGTAGCAGTTAAGTAACAGCTACAATATTGGATGAAATTGTCAATGACATCAAAAAGTTTGAATTAAAATTGTAGCAGTTCTATAACCGCTACACATTGTCGCATACATTTTTTTTGATGTGCATAATATCAAGACTGTGTCGGAATAAATTATCTCTCCAATATGGGAGTGAAGAAGATGCTTATCTTCTGATATTGCTGAGAAGCAGAAGTCCTGGTAGTCTTCCTCTCCGCTCTTACTGCATCGTCATTTTTTTCCAAACTCGAATTCAACATCCTAAAGTCGCTCTAAGATATCTGCACCGGATAAAGTCTTAGGAAGTCCTTATTATTCTTATTGCCCATTGAAACAAGTGCGTTGCAACCTAAACTTGGGTTCGCCATCAGGAAACCTCCAATGACTTATAAAGCACCACTTTCGACTGTGGGAAAGGCTCACTGAGTTAGAGTCAAAATTGTAAGCTAGACATGCCATCTCCTTATGCACATTCCACCCAGATAATGTTCTCAAGTCAGAAAAGTCACTTATCGTCCACATCAAGGCTGAACGCATGTTGAAAAGTGTCTTCTCTTGTGCGTGATATGTCTCGATCCCGACATTCCATAATTCAAGCAACTCCTTGAAAAACAGTTGGAGATATATATCGATGTCATTTCTTGGTGCTTTTTTTCTAGAATTATTATAGACAAAATGAAGGAGCTTTGTTTCATACGGGCAAGTTGCGGGGAATCAAGACAACATGCTAAATATTGTAATAACTTGTGCTAAAATTAATGGGATTTTTTTACACTCAAGGGTGAACACCTAGAATGAATCATACTATAAAGGCTCATTTAAGAAAAACTATAGGGATATTTAATTCAAGACCCTGTAAATGGTAAGAACCTGCAGATTAATTTTTCCAATTATTAATTGAGAAAATATAACAATCGTGTAATAGATAGTTATGACTTATATGATGAGTTCATATTTAATTTAAGCAATGTATAGGTCAATTTTTATTCATTTAAATAATTTTTTTAAAATCTATCAACTAAAAGACATTTTAATTATTCTAAATTATTTTTAAAAAATATAAAATATAAGATTGGGATAAATAATCACATTCATATATAGAAATTCTAATTTGACCCCAGCACTTTGAAAAAGTCTGGGGAGTCACAGTAATCTAACATTGCACGTTTCCTTGTTCCAAAAAGCATTCAATGGATTCCAAGCCGATCCAAGTATCCAACACGAAGAGAAGATAACATTATAGTAACACAAAAGAAGACGACCTGCAACATTAAAAATCGTGATATAATATTATTATAGTAATATAAATACTACACAGGAAGAAATGAATCTGTGCTTTATCTGCTTCTAAATCCGTATCCAACTATATAAACTGTAGCTCGGAATAATCCATAGTCTTGAGAAATTCCTCGTCTTTTTGATATTCTTCTAGCTACTTAGCTTCTTCCATAAAATGGAATTAGGGTTAGATCTCAAGATTACCAAAACCAGACACGACACGTCGACCTCCATTGTTTCTGACTTTCATTTTGCCCAAGACAGTACAGCAGGACATGTCTTCTTCTCTAGAGAAACTGATACCAAGTTCATCCTTAAAGCCCACCTCAAAGGTCTCATGGTGATTGTTTTTTTCTTCCTTTAATTTTAATTTTTAAATTTTTTAATTTTTTTAAAAAAATAAGCACATGAATCTGGCCTTCTAGTGCAGATAAACCTATTTGAGATACAGTTAAGCACTAAATGTGGGCACCTCTCACAAAAGTAATTCAAATCTTGGTTGGCACGTTGTAAGGGAGTAGCTCCTTCAAGCTGAACCCGACCTTGGCCCATTGGTTTTCTTTTGGGTTAATATCATTCTTATTTTTTATAATTTGATCAAACTTTGATTTTGGTACTTGTAGTTTTAAAGGATAGTTTTGGTCCTTATAGTTAGTTTCATTAAAATTTGGTATGATTCTAGTGATTGATCAATATATATACTTTTATAAGTTTTGATTTTAATCCCTATATTTAAAGTCAGACAAAGTCCTTATGAAAGTATAGGGACAAAAACTAATGATTTGAAATTACATGAACCAAAACTAAAATTTGATCAACTATAAGTATCAACAATGGTAATAACTTTTATTATTATTATTAATAAACTAAACTGTATGAACGTTGTGAATTCAGGGTATAAGAGAAGGAACATTGAGATCAAGATTAGTGAAGATGGGAGCTAGAGAGCTGTGGGTAAGAGGAGAGAAGTCAGTGAAGGAAAT
The DNA here is from genome assembly GCA_019022615.1 of Acacia melanoxylon. Classification (NCBI taxonomy): domain Eukaryota; kingdom Viridiplantae; phylum Streptophyta; class Magnoliopsida; order Fabales; family Fabaceae; genus Acacia; species Acacia melanoxylon. The sequence goes on from JAFJYJ010000050.1 coordinate 1,868,762, forward strand.
GATGATAATGCCCTTGAAGATGGAGAAATTAGAAAAGGAGGAGATGATGAAGATGAGAGAGTTCAAAAAGATATTCGAAATCCCAGAAGGGGTTGTCTTGGATGGGATCAAAGCAAGATATGACGAAGATGATTGGATCTTGACGATTGTAATGCCTAAAAGGGTTGGGATTGAAGTAGAAGAAGATCCAAGTGAAGTAGATCAGGAGAGAGAAGAGTCTGAAGAAGAAGAAGGGCAAGTTAAGGAGCGTAAAAAACAAAGGATGCCATGTTTTCCTCTGATGTTTGGAGGATCTGCTTTTGTTTTGTATCTTGTGTTATGTGCTATACGCTTTATTAGATTTAAACACAAATGACTTGGCATTTGGCTTCATATATAATCCAAACATGCTAAGTTTTTTTGTTACATGAATCGTCGATAGTACTTTTATACGGAGAGAGTAATATAAAATAATGAAATTATGAATGCAATGTATTTTATCTCTCTAAGACTCTAACCTCATTTTTCTGAATTCTACATTTATTGAAAATAAAAAAACATTGAAAATGAAAAAAAAAAAACATTAAACATCTTATGAACAAATTTAGCAATGAGATCCAAATTCAATCTGTCACAAGTTTGTTTGTTTTATAATGGCTAAAAAATATTTTTAATGTTAAATTATTATTGAAGGAACACTAATTATATTAAATTATCAAGTAGTGCAATTAAGGGAAAAAACTATGAATTCAAAATGTAAGTATTTCGGTAAGTTCTCTTCAAACCTGCATATATGCCCTAATGCTGATATAAGTATTTGGCTAAAGTATCATTTGGTCCTTTATATTTGCCTTTGCCTACGAGTATCATTTTAGTCCCTTAAGTTTGTAAAGTCGCATTTGGTCCCTTAATGTTAACACGTTAATTCGACTTAACGGAAAATATTTTGACTCAACAATTTTAGCGATGATGTGCAATTAAATGCGACAAGCGTCTTATATGTTAGTATTTTAATAAATTAACATTGTAATTTATTAAAATACTAACATATAAGCACGCTTGGTCAAAGATTTAATCGCGACACGCCATCGCTTAAAATTGTTGAAAAGATTTTTCTTCAAGTCGATAACGGTGTTAACATTAAGGGACCAAATGTGACTTTACAAACTTAAGGACTAAATGATACCAGAGGCAAATATAAAGGACCAAATGTATACTTTAGCCAAATACTTATATCAGCATTAGGGCATATATGCAGGTTTGAAGAGAACTTACCGAAATACTTACATTTTGAATTCATAGTTTTTTCCTTAATTGCACTACTTGATAATTTAATATAATTAGTGTTCCTTCAATAATAATTTAACATTAAAAATATTTTTTAGCCATTATAAAACAAACAAACTTGTGACAGATTGAATTTGGATCTCATTGCTAAATTTGTTCATAAGATGTTTAATGTTTTTTTTTTTTCATTTTCAATGTTTTTTTATTTTCAATAAATGTAGAATTCAGAAAAATGAGGTTAGAGTCTTAGAGAGATAAAATACATTGCATTCATAATTTCATTATTTTATATTACTCTCTCCGTATAAAAGTACTATCGACGATTCATGTAACAAAAAAACTTAGCATGTTTGGATTATATATGAAGCCAAATGCCAAGTCATTTGTGTTTAAATCTAATAAAGCGTATAGCACATAACACAAGATACAAAACAAAAGCAGATCCTCCAAACATCAGAGGAAAACATGGCATCCTTTTTTTTTACGCTCCTTAACTTGCCCCTTCTTCTTCTTCAGACTTCTTCTCTCCTGATCTACTTCACTTGGATCTTCTTCTACTTCAATCCCAACCCTTTTAGGCATTACAATCGTCAAGATCCAATCATCTTCGTCATATCTTGCTTTGATCCCATCCAAGACAACCCCTTCTGGGATTTCGAATATCTTTTTGAACTCTCTCATCTTCATCATCTCCTCCTTTTCTAATTTCTCCATCTTCAAGGGCATTATCATCATTTCCTTCACTGACTTCTCTCCTCTTACCCACAGCTCTCTAGCTCCCATCTTCACTAATCTTGATCTCAATGTTCCTTCTCTTATACCCTGAATTCACAACGTTCATACAGTTTAGTTTATTAATAATAATAATAAAAAAGTTATTACCATTGTTGATACTTATAGTTGATCAAATTTTAGTTTTGGTTCATGTAATTTCAAATCATTAGTTTTTGTCCCTATACTTTCATAAGGACTTTGTCTGACTTTAAATATAGGGATTAAAATCAAAACTTATAAAAGTATATATATTGATCAATCACTAGAATCATACCAAATTTTAATGAAACTAACTATAAGGACCAAAACTATCCTTTAAAACTACAAGTACCAAAATCAAAGTTTGATCAAATTATAAAAAATAAGAATGATATTAACCCAAAAGAAAACCAATGGGCCAAGGTCGGGTTCAGTTGAAGGAGCTACTCCCTTACAACGTGCCAACAAGATTTGAATTACTTTTTCATGAGTGCCCACATTTAGTGCTTAACTCGTATCTCAAATAGGTTTATCTGCACTAGAAGGCCAGATTCATGTGCTTATTTTTTAAAAAAATTAAAAAATTTAAAAATTAAAATTAAAGGAAGAAAAAACAATCACCATGAGACCTTTGAGGTGGGCTTTAAGGATGAACTTGGTATCAGTTTCTCTAGAGAAGAAGACATGTCCTGCTGTACTGTCTTGGGCAAAATGAAAGTCAGAAACAATGGAGGTCGACGTGTCGTGTCTGGTTTTGGTAATCTTGAGATCTAACCCTAATTCCATTTTATGGAAGAAGCTAAGTAGCTAGAAGAATATCAAAAAGACGAGGAATTTCTCAAGACTATGGATTATTCCGAGCTACAGTTTATATAGTTGGATACGGATTTAGAAGCAGATAAAGCACAGATTCATTTCTTCCTGTGTAGTATTTATATTACTATAATAATATTATATCACGATTTTTAATGTTGCAGGTCGTCTTCTTTTGTGTTACTATAATGTTATCTTTCTTCGTGTTGGATACTTGGATCGGCTTGGAATCCATTGAATGCTTTTTGGAACAAGGAAACGTGCAATGTTAGATTACTGTGACTCCCCAGACTTTTTCAAAGTGCTGGGGTCAAATTAGAATTTCTATATATGAATGTGATTATTTATCCCAATCTTATATTTTATATTTTTTAAAAATAATTTAGAATAATTAAAATGTCTTTTAGTTGATAGATTTTAAAAAAATTATTTAAATGAATAAAAATTGACCTATACATTGCTTAAATTAAATATGAACTCATCATATAAGTCATAACTATCTATTACACGATTGTTATATTTTCTCAATTAATAATTGGAAAAATTAATCTGCAGGTTCTTACCATTTACAGGGTCTTGAATTAAATATCCCTATAGTTTTTCTTAAATGAGCCTTTATAGTATGATTCATTCTAGGTGTTCACCCTTGAGTGTAAAAAATCCCATTAATTTTAGCACAAGTTATTACAATATTTAGCATGTTGTCTTGATTCCCTGCAACTTGCCCGTATGAAACAAAGCTCCTTCATTTTGTCTATAATAATTCTAGAAAAAAAAGCACCAAGAAATGACATCGATATATATCTCCAACTGTTTTTCAAGGAGTTGCTTGAATTATGGAATGTCGGGATCGAGACATATAACGCATAAGAGAAGACACTTTTCAACATGCGTTCAACCTTGATGTGGACGATAAGTGACAATTTCCTGGCTTGAGAACATTATCTGGGTGGAATATGCATAAGGAGATGGCATGTCTAGCTTACAATTTTGACTCTAACTCAGTGAGCCTTTCCCACAGTCGAAAGTGGTGCTTTTAGATCGGTAAGTATTTCAGCGTTTTTTGAGCCAGGACCTAAACATCTTTTTATTGAGTCCACATTATATGCTCATCTTTTATGTGCTCCTTGCGTGCTATTCTTCAAAAGACTTAGTTTGGTTTAGTGGGTAAAGTTGAACCATTGGATATGTACAATCTTGGATAATGAGAAGTTGACATGTGGGCATCTTTTCACTGAGCTTATTCCCGCGAAAGCAGCAGCAAAACGCAAAAACCAGAATGACATGAATAACATAGGAGGAACCAATTGAGCGTGAAATGGTAAATCTTTGATTAATAAACTCTCCTTTGAATATTAGCGTCACCCTTGTTAGAATTGGAGTTTGCAGATTCTTAGGAGCCAATCACGCGGGTGACTGATGGGACTGCTGACTCTAGAGCAGGAAGGGATGTGATTGGTTGGCTTCCAGAGCAGCTGGACACGACTGAGGATTCGCTCAGGAGGGCTACAAAGACATGGAAGCAGAATGCCATGCACGGTGACCCTGATGCATCACATTCATTAGTTGAATGAGACTATGCAGTGCTAGTAATATTGTTGTTGTGTCTTTGTTGAATAGAAGTATTTGTTTAGGCAACTTGTTTCGGGTCAATATTAAGTGTTTGATAATAGACTTCATCTTGGGTGTTAAAGTGAAATTAGTTGATATATTTTATGAATAGTTGAATTGAATTTAAAATAGGTTTTGTTTGTGGAGTGTCTTTCTTGGTTTATTTGTTCCTTTGCGTTGTCAAGACTCAGGAAAGAAGTGCTCTGCAAAGCGTGCATTATATTGTTTGCTCTAGATTGTCAAGTTATTGTTAATGACTATGCAGTGATATTGTATTGGTCTCAGTTTCCTTTTTGGAACGTCCAAGAAAAAAATTGCAATATGAAATGACCTCTCTAATTTTGATAGGCAACTCGTCGAAGTAGTGCAGCAAGAAATGGACTCCCCAAGGTATTGAAGCAAGTTGCCTTGGCTTTTATGAAGATGGTTCTTTCTAGATGCAGAAATTTTGATATGGAGTTTTACAAGTGGTAGGTGAAGGGGTAAAAAACAAAATAGAGCTCCTTTACTCTTTTTGCCCAAATGCTTTTTTGGCTGTTATAAAAACCTTTTTGAGTTAACTATTATATTTTGTTTTGCCTTCCTAAAGAACACAAAAGTTATGATTTTTGTGTGTGCTGTGAAAGTGAAGGAAATCACCAAGAGGGGGGGTGAATTGGGGATTTTAAAAATTCTTTTCAGATCACCCACACAATGAGATGCTTAACCAAGGTAAATGGAGTTAAAGAGGAAGAGCTTGACAAGAAGATTTATACTGGTTCGGTCTTAACTCTTGACCTACGTCCGGTCCCGGACTCTGCGGGTTTTTCTACTATCACTCAAATCGATACACACTCGTACTCGAAAGTTATCCTCTCTCTAGGATACACTCCCCCTTACAAGTTGTAATATGATAACCCAACCTCAAAGTTCCACAACTTTGAGATTCTTACAAAGAATGATTTACAGAAATAAACTCTCTCAAAGAGTGAATGAATATAAGCACTGAAGCACAATGTATCAAAGATACAAATGAGAAATATAAGCAGTAAAAGACTGAGATCTTTGTATGCGTTTTCTGTGTATGTCTTGTCTACTTTCAGACTTCAAATCCTCATGTATTTATACAGGTTTGAAGCTTGTGAACGTTGTAGATCCGTTGTGACTTGATCTGATTCGAAAATATAGCTGTTGTGAGTGTGTCTCCATGAATCTAGTCAGTTGTAGACAAATCTGTTTGAATATGGTTGTTGCAGATTTGAATATTTGAAATTTGGCTCCTCATGAGTGTGTTCCCATCTTTGTTATGTTTAGTGGAGGCGGTTGTATGATGTTGTCCACTGTTTGGAGGCTAGCTTTCTTTCTTGGAGAATGGTTGTGTTGCTATCCAGTTGTAACCCATTGCTTTTGGAGAAGAAGATATAATATAATATTGCAAGTTGTCAAGTTGTTTGTCTTAAAGTCTTCTTTAAAACAAACCTAGATCTTCCGTAATCTCATAAGCAACCGGTTAAATCTGGTTAGGAAATATTGATATGAATCATATAAATCATATACAACCAATTCGCGAAACAAGTTAAAGCATAAATCAAACCGAACAAAATACACCCGGATGCGTTCATCTTTCTGAAGTTCCAAGCTCGAGTTTACCTATGTAAGCTCGAGTTTGCTCTTCATTTAAAACTTGAGTTTTGCCTCGGAAGTCTCAAGCTCGAGCTTGTAAATGAGTAAGCTCGAGTTTAGCATTTGTCGGGAAATATGTTTGAATTCATTTTGAGAGCCAAAGTGGAAAACGCAAGCTTGAGCTTATTAGTGAGTAAGCTCGAGTTTGGCACTATTCATGTCAAAAATAATTTTAGTTCACAAAATGCAAGCTTGAGCTTAGAGGTGTAAACTTGAGTTTGCTAAGCTCAAAATATGACATTGCTCTCGTCGACCCAAGCTTGAGCTTGCAAGGGCAAGCTCGAGTTTGGCAATGGTTTTAAAAACTTTGAAAGATTTTGTCGACGCAAGCTTGAGTTTGAGTCTTAAACTTGAGTTTACTCTTTGAAGGAAAAAAACTTGAAAACTTTACGTCTGGTGCAAGCTCGAGCTTGGTGTGCCAAGCTCGAGTTTACAACTTTTGTAAACTCACAAACTCTACAAGTAAAATGATAAGCTCAAGTTTAAAGGATTTTGCCGGAGGTAAGCTCGAGCTTGTAACGCAAGCTCGAGTTTACATATTTGTAAACTCATTGAGAAAAGACTCGGAAGAGGCAAGCTTGAGCTTATAACTAATAAGCTTGAGTTTGCAATTTGAGTAACTTGATAAAATCCTCAAACCTTCGTAAGCTCAAGCTTACAGGTGCAAGCTCGAGCTTACTCAGTATATGAGTAAACTTTGAAAATCTTCAAGCTCAAGTTTATGGACCAAGCTCAAGTTTAGAAAATGCAAAAAAAAACTTGGTTTGCTTTACGTAAGAGGCAAGCTCGAGTTTGGAGACCCAAGCTCGAGTTTGAGCCGAGAATGTTTTTCAATTGGAATCATCAAGCTTTACCAAGACTATAACAACAAAAACATTCTCTCATGTTTACAATTGTTATTAATCATCAAAACACATTGAGAACTAACATTCTCCCCTTTTTGATGATGACAACACTTGTAAACATTTGTTTCTTTTCAAAAACAGATTTGATATTTTGAGCATTGAGAAAGAGAAAAATATTTGCAAACTTGAGGTTTTGAAATTTCAATTTGATAAACTCAGATTTAACAAAATTAAACAATACAGATTAAGTAGACATCAGAGTTTAGCAGCTGAAATTACAATTTAATTCTTAAACATATAAACATCATATCAGTCTCTAAAGCAAAATATTAAAATTTCAAGAGCAAATAATGAGATAATGATATATTTGAAATGATCAATCCATTAAAGTAGAGTTTCAAAAGCAAATATATAAAATCAAAGTTAAAACTACAATGAAATGATCAAAAACAAAAAGAAACATGAGCAAAACAAAAAGAAACATGAAAGTGCTCTGCTGCTCTCTTCACTTCTTTTCTTCTCCCCCTTTGTCATCAGCAAACAAGGGTGGAGCTACTGGGGTTGCCTCAGGTTCAATGGAGATGGGCGTTGCGTGGATCGGGCGGGTTCGAGTCCGTGTTGGGCATAGTAGAACTAGGTTCTCACGAGGAAGATGCACCAAAACCGAGGCGAGACATGGACCGATTCTTCGAGTATTTTTTCCATTTTGTCACCGAGACTCATCATGGTCACCGAGAAGAGTGGAAATACTTGCCGAGTGATCTCCAAGCTGACCACTAAGGTCTTTAACTTCCTTTTCAGTTTACCGACCTTCTTTCAGCTCTTCCCGGCCTATATTGAAACCTTCCCGAGTATCCACTAGATTGTTATGACCCTTATTTACTTCGAGACCAATTTTCCCATTTCGCCGATTCCTTCGATAAATCAGAAATAGCTTTGTCAACTATCTCTTTGATCCTTGCATCCAAATCGAAGGCATAGTAGGCCGAGGAGGAGGAGGAGGAGCACTCGTGCTTCTTGCACTTTGGAGTGAGTGGCTCTTGATCTGGTTGGCCTTGATAGAGGTGGGGCCCTTGATTGACCGTAACCTTCATCCATATTGATTCTCATGAGGTTCAAAATGTGCCTTCCAAACACTTGTGGTTTTTCTAGTTTTTCTTTGGTAGGGATATACCAAATTTTCTCATGAAAAAGGATGATAGAGATAAGACTTGCAAAAGGAATTCGAGAAGTCTTTTCGGGAAGCAAAACGAAATTTTACCATTTCTTGAAAAATCCAGTACCCAACATTATGAGGTACCTTGGCAATAATGGAAGCAAAGATAGGATAATCCTTCTTTGCGAAATGGGTGAAGCTACCTCCTTTCTGTATGAGATTCCTGGTGTAGATGTACCAGATAGCCCTGAAGGTGGGGTTCATTGATCCAGGTTCAAAATTGAGAATCTCTAACCCCTCCGGAATAGGCTCATTGGGTCTTAGCGGTTCATAGATTTGCCTATCGGTATAGTTCAATGAAGCTACTGGTGGAGGATTGGAGATTTGCGAATTGAATTTAGATAGGAAGGGGTAATGGTTATTTGTTTGTTTCTAATGGTTGTGGTAACCCTTTCCTCAACTAAATTTCCATCTTTGTCTAGCAAGTTATCGTAGGACATGCCATGGTAGAATACCTTGACAAGAGTGGGGCTGTAAGAAACACTTATAGAAATCAGATTTTCAAACTGTTTCAGCCATGGAAAGAGATCCAAATTGCATTCTCTCCTAAGTGCGGCAAGGTCTACGAGAGACGATGGGACGGGAGAAAACTTTGGAACCAAATTTTTCTTTAAAGCTAATAGCATTGTCTCCTTCCAAACGAATAGGATCACTAGAGAATCCTTCGGGTATAGTAGAGTGATTGTAAATATCATATAGTGCGGGAGTTTCCTTGGATACCCGAGGAGTAGGATCCTCTTGTTGCCGAGACTCGAGGGAACTTGTGTGCTTGCTTGACCAGTCCCGAGGTTGCCTTCTTGCTTCGTTTGGACTTGTAGGTTGCGATCACCTCGGAATTTTGCTTTTTCCTTTCTTTGGTTGCTTCTTCGGATTTGGTCGTTTCTTGGGAGCCTCGGTTTGTCTCTAATTTCGATTCCTTTTGGTCTTGATGGAGGAGTCGAATGGGTTGTCTTTGTTACTCCGGGGAATGTGGGTATCTATCCCAACATTAAATCTTTTAGGCAGCATTTTTGATCTACTAGGGCGTTCAGGGTTTTGAGTGGATTGAGAATCAGAGACATTGACGGAAGAAGAGTGTTCTGGGGCCATTTTCGCTGGGTTTTGACGAAGAAGATGAGAGAATTTTGAGAGGGAATAGGAGCAAGCTCGAGAGTTGAGTGAAGTGAAGAGGAACAGTCAGGTTTTACATATATAAAATGCGCGGCAAGCTCGAGTTTAGGAAGCTAAGCTCGAGTTTGTATAAACTTGTACTAACCTGGACTTCAAGAGTGTATGTGAAAGCTCTTGAAACTCCTCTCGCAAGCTCGAGTTTACTCACTTATAAGCTCGAGTTTGGGTTTCTCCAAAATTTTATTTTCTCTCGACTCCTCGAGCTCGAGCTTACATCGCTAAGCTCGAGTTTGCCTCTCTTGACAAACAAACTTCAGCAACATGTGAGAGTTGTTTAACATTATAAATGCCCCGCATAAAACACATCTAAATACTCCGATGCTTAAGTTAGTAAATTGTAATCATAAAACACATAACTAACATTTAAGTAGGAGCTACTTACAACTCATTGGGATTTACCATTCCCAATTCTCTTCTTATGAACACAAATTGTTCCTTTGCTAATGGCTTTGTGAAGATGTCGGCAAGTTGGAGATGTGTTGGGATGAATATGACCTTGACATCTTTCTTTTGAACATGATCCCTTATGAAATGATGTCTCACATCAATATGCTTGGTTCGAGTATGTTGAACTGGATTCTTGGCCAAGCTTATTGTGCTTGTGTTGTCACATAGAATTGGGATCTCCTTTAAATTGATTCCCAAGTCGAAACTTGTTGCTTAAGCCAAAGGACTTGAGCACAAAGCAACTAGATGCAGCCACATATTCAGCTTCGGAGAGGATACAAAGCAACACTTGTTTGCTTCTTGCCGAACCATGAAACAAGTGAACCACCAAGAAATTCACATTGGCCACTTGTGCTTTTTCTATCGGTCTTATATCCGCATGATCTGAATCTGAATAAGCCACCAATTGTTCGAGTTGACCTTTGGGAAACCATAGACCAAGAGTCTTTGTGTCGGCAAGATATCTGAATATTCTTTTCACATTCTCGGCATGTGACTCCTTGGGAGCAGATTGAAATCTTGCACACATCCCCACACCGAATTGGATGTCGGGGCCGGCTTCTTTGTGAGATAGAGTAATGATCCAATCATTCCTCTATACTTTGTGATGTTGAAGTCCTTGCCTTCTTCATCAAGCATCCAAGGCAGTGGTTGAACTCATTGGAGTATCGGCTCCATTGCATTCATTCATCCCAAACTTCTTTAAGAGATCATTGAGATACTTGGTCCGGGAAATGAAAATTCCATCTTTCCTTTGTTTAATTTGCAGACCAAGGAAATAGTTGAGTTCTCCCATCATGGACATCTCAAATTCTCCCCTGCATGTTCTTAGCAAACTCTTCACATAAAGCATTGTTAGAAGCACCAAATATTATATCATCAACATATATTTGAACAATTAAAATTTCATTAAGTTTATTGTTCTTTATGAAGAGAGTTGTATCGCTTTACCTCGACAAATCCTTGATCAAGAAGGAATTTGCTTAATCGCTCATACCAAGCTCTAGGAGCTTGCTTAAGACCATATAATGCTTTCTTGAGGCGATAAACATGATCTGGATGATGATCATTTTGAAAACCAGGAGGTTGTTCAACATAAACTTCCTCTTGAATAAAACCATTTAAAAATGCAGATTTTACATCCATTTGATAAAGTTTGAATCCTTTAATACAAGCAAAAGCTAGAAGAACTCTTATAGCTTCCAATCTTTGCTCTTGGAGCATAAGTTTCTTCATAATCAATTCCTTCTTCTTGATTATATCCTTTTGCAACTAGCCTTGCTTTGTTTCGAACAATTATTGCGATTCATCACGTTTGTTCTTGAATACCCATTTAGTGCCAATGATTTGGATGGTCTTTAGGCCTAGGTACCAAATCCCAAACTTGATTTCTTTCAAAGCGATGTAACTCCTCTTGCATTGCTATAACCCAATCATTGTCGAAAGGGCTTCATCAATCTTAGAGGGTTCAATTTTCGAAATGAATGCGAAAATGTGACTTCATTCAAGGTGCTTTTTCTGGTTCTAACTCCTTGATTAACATCACCTATCACTTGATCCAGAGGATGACTCCTACTGTATCTCCATGATTTAGGTTGGTGTTGATCAGTGTTTTCACAAACATTTTCACAATGATTTTCAAATTCAGGTTCCTTTTCCAAAGATTTTTCAGAATTTGTTAAAGTACGAAGTGTTTGAACAGATTGATTTGAAATAGGAGAAGCATCATCATCATCATCCAAGGATTTGTCTAGATTGGTTTCACGAGAATACAACATGCATAGATTCTTCAACAATACGTGTTCTAGTGTTAAAGACTCTATAAGCTTTACTTCGTTTGAATAACCCAAAAATATACCTTCATCCGACTTGGAATCAAACTTACCCAAGTTGTCCTTACCATTGTTGTGGATGAAACATTTGCATCCAAAGATGTGCAAATGAGCTATATTGGGTTTTCTTCCTTTTGACTCATATGGAGTTTTGTTCACTTCTTCCGGAGATATGCTCGATTTGAAATATAGCATGCGGTGCTCATAGCATCACCCGAACACTTGAGAAGTCGATTTTCATTTAACATGGCCCTTGCCATCTCGGTGAGGACTCTATTCTTTCTTTCAACAACTCCATTTTGTTGAGGAGTTCTTGGGGTCGAGAAATTGTGATCAATGCCCATATTATCACGAATTCTCCAAAAGCATGATTTTCAAATTCTCCACCATGATCCGTACGAATTCCCGCAATAGAGAATCCTTTCTCGTTTTGGACCTTCTTGGCAAATACAAAGCAAATTGATCAAATGTTTCATCTTTTGAAGATAAAAATATGGTCCATGCAAATCTAGAGAAATCATCAACTATGACCAAAGTATAAAGATTGCCACCAAGGCTCTTTACTCTAGCCGGTCCAACTAAATCCATATGAAGTAGTTGAAGAGGTCTATTAGTTGAAATTTCATTTTTAGATTTGAAGGATGTCTTGGTTTGTTTACCCTTTTGACATGCATCACGGATCATGTCGTTTTTAAACTCGTAATTTTGGTAAACCAATAACGAGATCCTTTTTACGTAACTTGTCAAGTTGAAACATATTAACATGAGCTAATCGTTTATGCCAAAGCCAACTTTCATCCAAGTTACCAACAAAGCGGTTTTCGGAGAAATAGAGTTACTAGAGAGATTGAGAGTATAACAGAGTTACCTTCTCTAGGAGCTCTAAATAAAGCTTTAGTTCTAATGTTGTCTAAAGAGAGAACATCTTTGTTCACAATTAAACATTCTTGAGAATCAAAGATAACTAAGTTACCTTTATCGTACTTTGACTCACACTAAGGAGGTTGTGACATAAGCCTTCTACAAGGTAAACATCCTTGATTTGTGGTCCTTCGTTGTTTCCAACTTCTCCAATTCCAAAGAATCCTTCCGGATTGATTTCCACCAAATGTTACCTTGCCACCATCCTTAGGTTTAATTGTAGCAAATTTAGATTCGTCTCCGTCATATGTCTTGAGCATCCACTTGTCAATGAACCACTTGTTGGATTTTGATGCTCTAAGACAAACCCGCATGATATAGAATATCAAGTCTTAGGTACCCATTTTTTCTTGGGTCCTTTTGGGTTAGTTTGTGTCTTAGGAATCTTATAGGATCCCTTAGGCACCCATTGATAATTACCTATAGGCTTGTTTCTTCTTTCCTTTTTATGAAAACAAGAAGAAGTTGCATGACCTTTACGATTGCAATAGTTGCAATGAGCAAAAGGATTAGAGGAGTGAATTTGTTTTTCGAAAATAGTTCGATAAGATCTTTGTCCAACCTTCTTCTTCCCTTTTCGTTTATCGAATCAGGTCTATAACCAATTCACGACTTATCATTTGTGAACCTTTCTTTGTTTTAAAATAACATTGAGCATTTCACTACCTCTAGTGAATTTCTCAAGAGTTTTTGTAAGATGCAAATTTCTTTTCTCTAAAATACAAACAATTGTCACAAACTTTTTCGAAATCTTTTCGCAATTCTTTTCGAAATGTTTTCACAAGGAGAAACGAAGAAGAAGAAACAGTTTGAGCTTGTTCTTCCAACAATTTAATTTTCTTCTTTGAAGACAAAAGCTCTTTTGCAATTTTTCGAAATTCAATGAAAAGAGAATTATATTCAGGCTGAAAGTTCATCATAGGGTGAGTCGAATTGTTTACCTCTTCACTATCTCGAATCCTCTTCTTGAGCTACAAGACAAATATTGGCTCTGTCTTCTTCTTGGCTTCATCTTCATCGGATGAGCTATCGCCCATATAGCTGAAACATAAGCTCTTCTTTTGAACTTATTGAATTTCCTATCTTTGTTCTTGTTTGTGGACATTCGGACTTGATGTGACCAGGCTTCTCACATTCATAGCATATGATGGGTTTCTTTGTTTCGTGCTAGAGCTACTCTTGTGAAACTTTACGTAGGCTTGGTCCTTTTTGTAGAATTTCTTGAACTTTCGGACCATCATGCCTAGCTCAAAGATCTTCATCTTTATCTTCATCATCGATTTTACCTCTTTGTGAGTCTTGAGAGCAATTCCTTTATTCTTGCCATCAATCTCATCAAGTCCTTTTCGAATTTGATTTTTCCTTCATATTCGAAAGAGCGCAAATAGTCTTGCTCTTCTTTTGAAGCCATTGATTCACCGCGAGCTTCTTCGATTGCGGTGACCTTAGCTTCCCATTCCTTCGAGGATATTTAGTATTTTCCTCACTTGGACGGGTTGGTCATAGACTTTTCCCAATGCAGCAAGTTGATTGATCGGATGAGTGAATCGAAATTTGGAATTCACTAATGGATTCTCCGAGACTTCATACGAAATAAATCATATTCGGTCATGAGAGTGTTTACTCGATTTTCCTTGATTCCAGTTTGTCCTTCATGGGCTATCTCAAGAGCATCCCACATAGCTTTTCTTGAGATGACAAAGTGCAAATTCGAAAATATTCTTTTTGGCTTAGAGCACTTTGCGGCATGTGAATTGCTTTCATGTTGAGAGTGACTTGCTTTACGTCATTTTCATCATACTCTTCTTCTAGCTTAGGAGTTCGACACCATCTTGTTGTTCTTTGGTTCATAATTTCCTCTCTCGAATACCCTCCATAGGCCATACTCGGTTGCCATTACATAGACTACGAACTTGGCCTTCCGAAGGAGTAATGTTCTCCATTGAAACACGGGAGGTCGGTTGATTGAAGCTCCATCGGGTAGAATTCCTTCCATTGGATCTTTGATCTAGGATGTTAATCCTTAATGTAGATAACCCGGGCTCGATACCAAATGAAAGTGAAGGAAATCACCAAGAGGGGGGTGAATTGGGGATTTTAAAAATTCTTTTCAGATCACCCACATGACAGATGCTTAACCAAGGTAAATGGAGTTAAAGAGGAAGAGCTTGACAAGAAGATTTATCTTGGTTCGGTCTTAACTCTTGACCTACGTCCGGTCCCGAGACTCTGCGGGTTTTTCTACTATCACTCAAATCGGATACACACTCGTACTCGAAAGTTATCCTCTCTAGGATACACTGGCTCCCCTTACAAGTTGTAATATGATAACCCAACCTCAAAGTTCCACAACTTTGAGATTCTTACAAAGAATGATTTACAGAAATAAACTCTCTCAAAGAGTGAATGAATATAAGCACTGAAGCACAATGTATCAAAGATACAAATGAGAAATATAAGCAGTAAAAGACTGAGATCTTTGTATGCGTTTTCTGTGTATGTCTTGTCTACTTTCAGACTTCAAATCCTCATGTATTTATACAGGTTTGAAGCTTGTGAACGTTGTAGATCCGTTGTGACTTGATCGATTCGAAAATATAGTTTGTTGTGAGTGTGTCTCCATGAATCTATTTGTTGTAGACAAATCTGTTTGAATATGGTTGTTGCAGATTTGAATATTTGAAATTTGGCTCCTCATGAGTGTGTTCCCATCTTTGTTATGTTTAGTGGAGCGGTTGTATGATGTTGTCAGTTGTTTGGAGGCTAGCTTTCTTTCTTGGAGAATGGTTGTGTTGCTATCCAGGTTGTAACCCATTGCTTTTGGAGAAGAAGATATAATATAATATTGCAAGTTGTCAAGTTGTTTGTCTTAAAGTCTTCTTTAAAACAAACCTAGATCTTTTGTAATCTCATAAGCAAACCGGTTAAATCGGTTAGGAAATATTGATATGAATCATATAAATCATATACAACCAATTCGCGAAACAAGTTAAAGCATAAATCAATGAACAAAATACACCCGGATGCGTTCATCATTGCGAAGTTCAAGCTCGAGTTTACCTATGTAAGCTCGAGTTTGCTCTTCATTTAAAACTTGAGTTTTGCCTCGGAAGTCTCAAGCTCGAGCTTGTAAATGAGTAAGCTCGAGTTTAGCATTTGTCGGGAAATATGTTTGAATTCATTTTGAGAGCCAAAGTGGAAAAACGCAAGCTTGAGCTTATTAGTGAGTAAGCTCGAGTTTGGCACTATTCATGTCAAAAATAATTTTAGTTCACAAAATGCAAGCTTGAGCTTAGAGGTGTAAACTTGAGTTTGCTAAGCTCAAAATATGACATTGCTCTCTGTCGACCAAGCTTGAGCTTGCAAGGGCAAGCTCGAGTTTGGCAATGGTTTTAAAAACTTTGAAAGATTTTTGTCGACGCAAGCTTGAGTTTCGAGTCTTAAACTTGAGTTTACTCTTTGAAGGAAAAAAAACTTGAAAACTTTCGTGCAGGTGCAAGCTCGAGCTTGGTGTGCCAAGCTCGAGTTTTCAACTTTTGTAAACTCACAAACTCTACGGTAAAATGATAAGCTCAAGTTTAAAGGATTTTGCCAGAGGTAAGCTCGAGCTTGTAACGCAAGCTCGAGTTTACATATTTGTAAACTCATTGAGAAAAGACTCGGGAAGAGGCAAGCTTGAGCTTATAACTAATAAGCTTGAGTTTGCAATTTGAGTAACTTGATAAAATCCTCAAACCTTCGTAAGCTCAAGCTTACAGTGCAAGCTCGAGCTTACTCGGTATATGAGTAAACTTTGAAAATCTTCAAGCTCAAGTTTATGGACCAAGCTCAAGTTTAGAAAATGCAAAAAAAAAAACTTGGTTTGCTTTCAGAAGAGGCAAGCTCGAGTTTGGAGACCCAAGCTCGAGTTTGAGACGAGAATGTTTTTCAATTGGAATCATCAAGCTTTACCAAGACTATAACAACAAAAACATTCTCTCATGTTTACAATTGTTATTAATCATCAAAACACATTGAGAACTAACATGCTGTTATACAAAAATTATGATTGTTTTAAGATAGGGTTATTTTATTGAGTATAGGTGAATTATTATGGATGATGATCAATTGAAACAACAAATAGGAAAAGAGTTTGAAAGTTTAGAAGAAGCATGGATTTTCTAGAATAATTATGCTAGAAGAAATGGATTTGGAGCTAGGAAGCATAGTAGTACAAAGAGCAAAAAAACTGGTGAAATTATAACATACAGGTATGTATGTTGCAAGGAAGGTCCAAAAAATGAAGGCCAAAGAGAGAGACAATCTTCTAAGTAGCAAGGTGAAACAAAGGTACGAATGGTGATATTTTGTATTAATGATAAGTTTAAAATTACTAGGTTTGATGAAGAACAATATCACCCCCTCCACACCTAAGGTACAATGCACTTGTTGGTATATCCCAAAGGAATTTACCAGAAGTTGATGCCTGTGAATAGACCTTGCAAGGAAGTCTGAGCTCCCACAAAAGGCTGCATTTGACTTGATGAGTACATATGCTTGGGGAAATGTTGGATATACTCGTATAGATGTCAAAAATTACCTTCAGTCAAAAAAGAAAAGAAGTTTGAAGTATGGAGAGGTGAGGTGAGGTGCTTATTTGAATATTTTCAACAGCAACTTGCTACAAATCCTACATTTTATCACAAATATCATGTTTGAAGAAGCTTGGAGTCAATTATTATCTTCTTATGATGTTCATGAAAATAGATGGTTGAAATCCATGTATAATATTAAGGAGAAATGAGCGTGGTGTTATGTGAAGACTTCTCGCACATTAGGAATGAGGAGCACACAACTCGCTAAAAGTGTTAGTTCTTTATGTTTGTTTTGATAACAACAAACAATTGTATATGAAATAAACTTAATGATTCAAGTAAATGTCTTTTATCTTGATCAAGTCTTGAATCAGTAAGTATTCAATATTGTTAGTTCTCGGTGTTTTGATGATAACAAATACTAAGGTTTTGATTCAGCAATTGTTGCTCAAGTAAGAACGAAGTATACTTGAGAAGGAGTCTGTCTCTACTCGAGCACACTTCATCTAACAGTGTGTTAAGTATTTTACATAAGCTTACTCGAGCATCAGTTAAGAAACGCTCGAGCAGCCTACTCGAGCAAGACATTCTTTGTGCCCAAGCATGGTCGAGTTAGAATGAAGAATACTCTTTGTCAAGTTGCTACTCGAGCATCAGGTAAGTAAATGCTCGGGCATGGTACTCGAGCAGAGGTAAATCTATACTTGATCACTATCGCTAAAGTAACATTCTTTCTCTCTGTTTGCCTAATACTCAAACAAGGTTTCTATGTTGCTCGAGCATGGTACTCGAGCAGAACTATAAGCCTACTCGAGCAGTCACAATCCTCCACTTTAACTGCTTTCTGTCTAAGGTATACTCAAGCAAAGTCTAAGGATTGTTCGAGCATGCTACTCGAGCATGGTAAACATGGTACTCGAGCATACATGTTTATTTCATTGTTTTCTTCTTTGTCTGACTAATGCTCGAGCAAGTTCTCAGGTATACTCGAGCAGTCTACTCAAGCATAACATAAATGCTACTCGAGCACCAGCAACAAACACTTCTGATTGAGTGCGGAGTTCGATGTTACTCGAGCAATAAAAATTTAGTGCCCGAGCATAGTACTCGAGCATGGGCTCGATATTGCTCGAGCATGAGTGACTTTCACACTTCTGCAAAGGCTATTTACACATGTATACTCGAGCAACCAAGACCATCTTGAAAGCGGAGTTAATCACCAAGAGAGTGGTGAATTGGGGATTTTAAAATTCTTTTGAAAGTGCTCTGTTATTCGAACACTAAAATAGAGAAGAACAGAGTAAGGGAAGAAGAAGCAAGACACAACAAATTTATACTGATTCGATCTAACCTCTTGACCTACGTCCAGTTCCCAGACACTCTAGGATTTTTCACTATCACTTGGAATCAATTACATACTCTATACTTGAAGTTATCCTCTCACTAGGATACACTCCCCCTTACAAGTTGTACATTAATATTCCAAATCTCCAAGTCCTACGACTTACGATTCTTACAATGAATGATTTCAATAAATGATACTCTCTCTAAGGGCATGTTTGGTTTGAGGGGAGGGAGTGGGAGGGACGGGAGTGGAAAGGAGTAAATTGACCAAATTGCCATTAATGAGAAAAACATTCCTTTTTGTTGAGAATATATTTTTAAAATATTGAAAAGTTTCCATGGGCAATTTAGTAAAGAGGAGGATAAAAAATTTCTATCTCCCCTCCCACTCCCTCAAACCAAACAAGCCCTAAGAGTGGATAATAATAATCACTGAAGTGCTAAATATATCAAAAGATACTTTACAGTAGAAAACTGAAAGAGTAGTTGGAAACTTGAATAATTTTCAGTTTTCTGTTGATTGGTTGTTGAGAAGACTAGAATGCAACTCCTTATATATGAAGAGAGCATTAAATGACCGTTGGATTAATCAATGTAGCCGTTGGACACATTGCTGAGTTGATTAGAAACACTTTGGTCTCTTCTCTCTCTACTCTTCAGTTAAACCAGTTGCTCGGAGGATTAGGGTTGACTTCCTTTGAATTTAATCCATTGGAGGAGCAGTTGCTGGATAGGGAAAGGAAACATTAATTCCTTTGCAACGTGTGCAGAATGATTGTCCAAAAGGATGCAAGCTTTCTGGACTTTGCAATAAATGTGCTGAGGTCACTTTTTTGCTTTAAGTTGAATCTTCATTTAATATTCTCTAAACCATCTGAAACTTACTAACAAACTGATTAAACATAGTTCGGAATGGTAATGAGTGATGATAAGAAGTATTAAGATCAAACATGAAGATTTCGCAAATTCGTGCAATTTGATTTTCAAACTTTGCGACACAAACTCGAGTTTGTTTAAGCAAACTGAAGTTTGCAACTTTTATTCAGGAACCAAACTCGAGTTTTCTTCTTCCAGAGAAGAATGTCGTGATTTGATCTTTGAAGCATATTTTGAGTATGAGCAAAAATCGAGTCGATTAGTGACTAACTCGAGTCGATTAGTGATTAACTCGAGTTTTAGACTTTTATAATGAAAGATGAGTTTTAGTCCAGAAGCTCAAAACTGAAGTTTTCAAATCTTAACTAGAGTTTTCAAAAACACTTAAAAGAGCAAAGCTCTCTGCTTGGCCCAAACTCGAGTTTTCTTTAAAGTTGAAAACCTTCGAAAAACTCTCTACCAAGTGAAAACTGGAGTTTTCTAAAACAAACTAGAGTTTCCTCAAAGTGCGTAAACTTAGAAACTTTCTGTCAAGCACAAACTCGAGTTTCCATAAAAATTTGAAAAGATGAAAACTCTTTGTATGGAGAAAACTTGAGTTTGCAAAGGTAAACTGGAGTTTTCAAAACTTAAGAAATATGATATATGATATGATCAAACTCGAGTTTGATCCAAACTCGAGTTTCCTCTGAAGAGAGAAACCTTTGAAAATTTTCTGCCAAATGCAAATTTAAGTTTATGAGACTAAACTGGAGTTTTCTCAAGATCAGAATGGAGCCTAGCTCTCTATTTGTTACAAACTCGAGTTTTCAACAAAGCTTGGAAAATATGAGAGCTCTCTGTTAAGCACAAACTGGAGTTTCCAAATGGAAACTGGAGTTTGACTCAGTTCAAAAACTTTGATGGCTCTCTGACTTGACTAAACTTGAGTTTCCAATTACAAACTCGAGTTTGTCTTTAATTTGAAAAACTTAGAGGCTCTCTGTATGCCACAAACTAGAGTTTGTTTACACAAACTTGAGTGTTGGCTTGGTTCATAAAATGAGCTACTCTCTGTCAAGCCCAAACTCGAGTTTGGAATCCCTAAACTCAAATTTGCCTTTGACAGTAAGTTTTTCAACTTACTAAGACAAACTTCAATCTTAAGTTTACAATTGTCAGTTATCATCAAAACACATAGAGAACTAACACATCTACTCGAGCATGGTTCATCGTTTATCAAAACACATAGTAATCATGAAATCATTAATTTGAGTTATCATTCGTATCTTTATTTAAATCTCATTTATACTATTTCTAATTATCCTTATGAGGATTTGTAGTGAACTAATCTTGTTCAAATTAAGATTAGCCAAAAAGTCGTTCGTTGTGTCAGAAGCATTAAATGCTTATTCAAAAAAGCAGAGCTACAATCGGAATGGGATTTTGTAGCAGTCGAAGACATTCCTTTGAGGCATACTTATTCCAGCTATTATACTGAGACACCCTCTGGACAAGTATAATCGACGTCAAAGCATGTAATGAAGCAACGGTCGATTAAACTCAACGGAATTCACCTGTGCCTAACGGAATTACAAAGAGACACAACGGCTACATTCAAAGCTTCACAACGGCATTAATGGCAGACGATATAAAACCTCACCACATTCAATTCCGCCAACCACTGAACTACCAAAACTCTGCGCAATCAATTAGTTTCAACTATTTACTATTTCATTAAGATAATTTAATATCTTCGGATATTTTTCTATACTTCAGTGTTTATTAATTATCTACTAGTGAGGAGTTAAACACTTATTTGATTTTTTGTTTAAGACTTAAGGTTGAGGAACCTTAAGTGTGGGTGTACAATTACAACTTGTAAGGGGGAGTGAGTCCTAGATAGGATCATCTCAAGTACAAAGTATGTAATTGTAACCATTTGTGATTAGTGAAATACCCAAAGTATTTGGGGACTGGACGTAGGTCGAGGAGTTAGACCGAACCAGTATAAATTGTCTGTGACGTCTTCTCTCTGTCTCTATATCTGTTCTTTGTGTGCATGTTTATTATTCGAAAAAGAATTTCAAAATCCCCTATTCACCCCCCTCTAGGTGATATTCTCTCTTCAAATATGGTTGTCAAAACTGACTCGAGTCAAGTGTTTTGAAACTTCAGTCAAAATGTGTTTTAGTTTTTTGACTGACTCGAGTTAAGACTTTGTGAAAATGCTGTTAATAAAAAGCATCAACTTGAGTTAACAGTGTTAGACTCGAGTTAACCTTTTGTGAACTTAAACTTATCTTTTCAAAATCCTAAGTCTCGCGTTCAAATATTTTCTAATAGTCAAAATATTGCCTTGAGTTTATTTTGAGTGACTCGAGTGTCACTTTGAAACATATTCTCAAAACTTATTTTGGCAACTCGAGTTAAGGGATTGATGACTCGAGTCATCTGTTAGAGTCAAAACTTAATGAATCAAGTATGCTCTATGTTCAAAGCATCCCATATAAATGACTAGAAGTTAAGAGGTGGAAGTTCTTCGTTGTCAGATGTGGCTTCATTATCTGCCAGTGGAGCAAGGTGTTGTGCTAACACTGTAGGCTCCTATGAGTCCCCTATTAATGAATGCATTGATCCATTATCATCTACCACAACCCCTATTTCATTTTTGTTCATCTCCCCTCCCATTTCCCCAGGTACCAGAGGTACTACAGCAAAGGGGTGTGCAAAGATAGGTATATCGAAGGTAGGAATATTTTCATGTTCGTTCATTTGTATCGGGTCGGGCATGAATACTAGATCAGGCAGATTAGAGATTTCTGGTATATAGGGTTCGTCAAATACTGGAGGAAAAGCCAGCATGAGAAAATCAAGTGTAGCTACTTCAGGCTCAGGTATAATATTAGGTGCAATCTCAAAATCTAGACCAGGTGCTGGAGGGAATATTGGCATAACCGGTGGTACATCTAGTAGTTGTTCAGGAAATGGTGGTAAATTGAGTATAGGTGCAATTGGGGGTAAAGGTGGTAAATCTGGTTCAGGTAAAGGTGCAAGTATTAGTGGGGGTTAAGAACATGAAATCTAGTTCTGGAGCTGGTATCTCAGGGGGTGTTGGTGGTGGTATAAGTGAGTCAGCTCGATGCCTTGCCTTGTCGAGTATCGTCGGCTCTCTCCTCCTCCTCTTTTGATATGCTTGCCCATATCTCGGATTAGGGTCCATCCTCTGCCTACCCCATTCAAAATTACGTTAGTACCCTTAACCCCACATTTTACTAGTACCGTCCAAACCGTGCTTTGATACCAAAACTGTTACACCCCTACCGGCGTCGCCTTTCGGATGGCGGGTTAGAGAGATTCCTTTACTTAGTTACCTTTCCTTCATTATTCGGTCCATTTAATATAGATCAGAGTGAGAGTAACCAGAGCACAGGACCGGTTTGGACTACCTACTATACTAGTAAAAGTAAAATAAATGGAAAGTAAAAGTCCTCGAATGGTTAAGGGTACAGTCATCCAAAAGTAAATACCAATAATATACATTCATCCCAAAATATAAAAATAGAAAAGTAATAGGGAATTCCCTATTCTTCATTTGCACCGTGAGGCCCTACCTTTCCAAAAAGATACTTTACTTCAAGCACGACTCCCTGTAGCTATAGAAGCATCTGGAGTCCGGTAATGGCCCCCAGGATAACTGTCAATACTCATGTACTAAATGTGTAGTGTGTATGCATGCAACCATAACCAAAAACTTGATAGGGCAAAAACTTTATAGCCTACAACTCCGCAAGTATACGGGTTGTACCAAGTAATAAAGTGATAAGAAAAATATCGTTCCCACGAGACTTGGTATCACAAACTTCGGTTAAGCACTAATTTTACACTTTTGTTTAAGTTGAGCAAACCAAATTGAATTTAATTAAAAGGCAAGAAAATAAAAATGAAATTAAAATAAACAAACTATCACAATAATAAAATGAGCAACCCAGAGTCACTAATCCCTCATTAGTTTCATAAACCTTGTTTTCACTAATTTAAATAGCCTTAATATCAATTTTGTTAATCTCGAGTATAAATAGTTATAAGTCTAGTCGTTGGTCCACTTACAACCCTCTCTTGAGTATAATTTGTTATGTCTAACATAATCATTCAAGAGGCAATAAAACTTGAACACACCCATCAACAATATAGGGCCATTAGGTATATGTCTATCCTAATCGAAAATTAAATCACAATCTAATCCCATATTACTTAATCTCAGAGCTTAATTAAAATTCCCTTCGTCAAGGTAAATCCTAATTCTCAAAGTCATATTCAGTGATGATTAGATACTAAATAAATAAATCTAAACAAGATTAAGTAACCAAAATTAATATTAATTATAACTAAATAATAAAAACAAAGTCTAATCCACACCTATAAGTTCATAGCTACTCTAGGTTGCAAAGAGAAATTAGCCAAACATGGCTTTAACAAAAACCATCACAGCAGAGACTTCCAGAGTTCAGATTCATAATGGAAAAAAATAAGATACTGGAAAAGTGAACAAAACCAAGAAAATAGAATCAGCACATTGAAGACCAATCTCCTCTCTGCATCAGCTCGCCTCACAGCTCTGATGACGAAGCTCGCCAGCGGCCTTGGTGGTGGATGATGCCGCCGGTGAGAGAGGAAGAAAAGGGTCGAAGGTATCTGTCCTGCGTCGCAGCTCTATTCTCCCATTCACTGTACGTCTCCTCTGCGTCTCCGAATTTCCAATTCCCAATTAATGCCGCCTCTCCTTTTTCTCCAATTCATTAGGTCACCATTTTGCTTCGTTTTTGGTCTTCCGGCCTTTCAATTTTTGTGGGCCCAAGATACATTCCAAATGCCAATTCAATCAATCTCGTACCTAGGCCTGTTGCTTTGATTATGAAAAAAAACAAAAATTTCATATTTAAATTAATAATAATAATTTAAACATAAACTTGTTTCTTTTTATTTTTATTTTTCTACCTTATATCATTATAATTTATTTATTCTTATATATAAACCTAAATATTTATATTTAATTAAAATTGAGATATTTGTAATAAAATCCCCTAAATAATATGTCAAATTGATATCTTATCAAAATCTCCAATAAATCCTTTTAATTTAGCATTGATGACTTCCCAAATATATTAAAATATGTCTCAAATCTACTAAAAATGGGAAGTCATCACAAACATAAAATCACAGAGGATATGTCAAATATACCATATATGCAGACAGAAACATACACAATAATCAGTCTTCGCACGTTCGAGCTGCCTTACCATGGCAAGCCCCAGAATTACCAAAATCACAAACCGTCGAGTTGCCGTTCAAGGAAAGCCCCAGACCAATCCTTAGCGCTAGGAACACAACCATTAGGGACTCGAACCCCAACATGCAACATGCTCTGTATGCATATTTGGCAATACAAACACACAAACATACATCAAACACATAAGAGTACTTGAGTAAAGCAGTTACTACCTGGTGGGGTATGCACTGTCTTAAAATTTTTAATGTGCATGTTCGGTTCCCAAAGTATGCCTTAGTTCTAAATAACACCAAAATACCTTATTTTTAGTATGGACAAAAATACCCTTACATTTTTACTTAAAACCGAGCCCTTCACAAATTTTCCAGAAAATCCCAATATTTTGTCCCAACTTCAAACATTTTTAATAAATTCCAAACAAAAAAAAAAATTTGTAAGAAACTGGTTCCATCTGAATTGATAAGATGTCTATTGTTCAGGAAAAATATTCCCATAATCCAAAACTACTCATATTTTGGAGTGTAGCTTAGTTTCTATCCTATTGTAAGAAATACCCTGTTGCTTTCTGAGCAAACTTTACCAATTTATTTCTCCTAGTAGAAAAATCCAAAAGACACAAACTTATACATCACGGTAAATCTCAGGAATTCTAATTTTTTTCCTGTAAACTTTCAACTCAAACCGACTTCATTTACTATTTTTAAAACATGGTATAAGCATCGCTGCCCAGAATTTCCAAAACTGGCAGCAAGCTTCCTTTTTGTGTTTTCGCTGTGTTTGAGTTTGGAAACTTAAAGCATGACTTAACCCCATAAAAAATCACGTTTCAAACTCATTGGAACCCTCTAAAACACAAAAATCAAACCACAACACCAAGCCCTAACATCATGGACGAAAATCTCAACTTTGAACCTTAACGAGTTGAGTTTTCAATGTTTACCTCGAATCAGAGGTTTGGCTCGGTGTTTTGGGTGTTTTGGCTCTTGATCTAGGTGTGTAGAAGTTGCTGGAGTCTTCCTATCCCTTCAGCTGGTCATGCCACTTTTGCCCAAAAATGAAGAATTGTAGCCTTTTAATAATGATTACAAGGAATCCAAGCAGTATGAATTAACTGGAGTAAGTTTCTGTCCAGTAATTAGTAAATTGAATCAGGGTCTCTTGCCTTATCCTTCAAGAAAATCAAGAGCATTCTAGAGGGATTTTGTGGCGCATCCCTAGCCATTTGAATCAGATTTTTACTTTTTAAATGGAGAAAATTACATGTTTTGGCCCGAAACACCTTTTTGTCCAGTAATTAGGGCCCACATCCTGATTTATGGATTGATTTTGCTTTCCTTTTTCTCCAAGTCAATTTTTAATAATTAATGGGGGTAGGTGGCGCCATATGGGCCCCACCAAATCTGATCCCTTCCTTTTTATCTATCTTTTTCACTTTATCCAGTCTGGTCTCTATCCATCGGTCCTTGTTGGGCCCCGCTAGTTAAAAGGGTGCTTCCTTTTGTAGGTTTCTTCAACATTTCAGATATTTTTCCCTGATTGGGCATGCATATGTGGCACCATTTCACTTTCCAATATGGCCCCACATTTGTCCCATTAAGTCTAAAAGAAGCCCCTAACTGGTCCCTATCGATCCCCTTTCTACCGGTTAACATCCTGTGGGACCCGTATTTTTGTGTTTGAGCCTGAGTACCGATAAAATTATTTGAATTTTTCTTCTCTATCCTGGGTGGACGAAATTAATGACTTAAGGGATAAGGATTTGACTATTTTGCCCTTACTTTTCCTCTTTTAACCCTGTGGTGACACATGTCCCAATGTAATCATTACACTGACTTTTGCTTTTTGGAATATGACTTTTTCAGTGTCTCTTCCTCTTCCCTGACTCTGGATGGCACATGGACACTGTCCAGGGGCAAGAATCAGTGTTTTGACATTGCTCCCGAGCCTCGCTTCATTGTACCGACTTATGCCACATCGATGTTTTGCCCTGGGCCCGCTCTTTTCCAAACCTGGGCACCATCATGGTCTCTTTTTCTCTGGCCATGGTAGGTGACTTTTTGGGCCTTTTAGGGTCCATCATCATATCTCCCATTATTTTGACAGTCTTTTATAATTATTATTTAAAATAAAATATTACAAATAATAATAATAATAATAAATTAACAATTAAAACTCTTCATTAATTCACGAGTGCTTACAAATACATTGATTTGCAATAGTGGGGTGTTACATTTCTCCCCTCGTAAAAAAAAATTGCATCTTCGAAATTTTTCTATACATTAATCATACTACGAGACGTAAAATCATGGTAGCGATCCTTCATATCTTCAACTATTTCCCATGTCGCCTCCCTGGGTGACAATCCTGTCCAAAGTACTTTAACAGAAGGGATGGTCTTTCGTCGGAGTTGCTTTTCTTGATAGTCAAGGATTCATTCAGGTTCTACCACAAAGGTACGATTATCTTGAACATCTACGTCTTCATATTCCAGAATATGCTCTGAGTCCGGCTGATACTTCTTCAATTGAGAGACATGGAAGATGTCATGCAATTTGCTTAAGTTAGGCGGTAATGCTAATTGATATGCTACTGGTCCTCGTTTAGCAAGGATCTCAAAGGGTCCAATATATTGAGGACTTAGTTTTCTCCACTATATTGCTCCACTGATTCCAGTAATAGGGATATTTTAAGGAAGACATGATCTCCTACCTCAAATTCTAGAGGTCTTCTCCTCCTGTTCGCATAACTCTTCTATCTACTTTTTGCTGCGTAGGTCAAGGATTTAGACCAAACTAGTGTAAATTTCTTGTGTCTTTTATCCTTATTATCTCTGCTCTGTTTTACTAATAGTTTCTGGG
Source organism: Acacia melanoxylon (assembly GCA_019022615.1). NCBI lineage: Eukaryota > Viridiplantae > Streptophyta > Magnoliopsida > Fabales > Fabaceae > Acacia > Acacia melanoxylon. The sequence continues at coordinate 1,896,219 of JAFJYJ010000050.1, forward strand.
GATAATCACAAAAAGTTTTTTAATCACCCAATTTACCCTCCCTCTTGGTGATATTCCATCCTTCAGAAAGTATAAACGATGATGTAAAGCAATGACCGTCGCTAAATTTAGACATCAATGAGTTCTTCACCACTTTTGACAGAGTTGTTTTAGAGAAATGGGACAAGGAATTGAAGTTGGAGTTTGATTCTAGGCACAAGATACCTAAAATGGTAAATCCAAGTGCACTAATATTGCGCCAACTTTCAAAAACTTATACCTCAGGTGCCCTTTGACATGTTCCAAGAATAATGGGATCTCCAATTTGTTGTGGAGTTAACTGAATATGATGATAAAGAGCCTTTATTTGTTTACACTACCCATATGATTAATGAAAAGGGGGAACGGAGAGTTGCTTTTAAGCTTGACACACATGAAATTTTTTGCACTTGCGGGATGTTTGAGACCACTAGGATATTGTGTTGTTATGCATTGAAAGTATATGAGACAAAGGATGTGAAAATTATGCCTAAGCAATACATTCTCAAGCGATTGACTAGGGGCAAGAAGTGGTATTGTGCATGATACTATAGGAAATGAGAAACAAGTGGATCCTAAACTTGAAATCATTCAAAGATATAGAGAATTAGTGCATAAACTGGTTAGATTGGCAAGAAAAACTGCTAAAAGTCATGAAGGATTTGAGCATCTTCACGAGTTAATAAATGAAGCAGAAAATAATGTTCTTGATGGTAATGAAAATGATATTGTTGAGCCAAGTATAGCACCAACCATTGAATCAAAAAATATGTCTAAGGATTTTAAAAAGAGAGAGAAGGAAGAAAAAGAAAACAATGCTACAAAAGTTGGAGGGAAAAAATCTAAACAAACCCATAGAAGTTGCTCAAGAGGAACAAGTAGTAAGTTTTAATTTCATTTATATTTATATGAAAAATATAAGATTTTATTAATCTTGTATTTATCTTGTGTTTGTAATAAAAGAAGAAAGGTGAACAAAAAAAAGGATGTACAAATACAACATGCTCATCCAATAAAACCTGCACAAACTCAATATGCTTTCTCACCATCTACATCTCAACCACTGTCATTTACAAGCTTGTTAATGGTATGGATTGATAAATTTGTCACTACTAATATTTCATATAGCTATAACATCCTCAAGTTATATTCATTGATATTTACAAGTGTAGGCCACTGAAGAAAGTGATTTCCCATTACTTGAAGCAATATATCTCAATGCAAGCAATTCTCAAGGTAAAAGAAAGATAAAAAGAGATTGTGAAAAATTATAACATTTTTTTCATTTCATTATTGTCATTTACAAATATTGCATTACATAAACATGATACAACTCTCACACATTAAATGATACAATCCTCACATGTTACATCTTTTGATTCATATAGGAAACTAAAACATACATTGGACTCTTTTGGTGGCTACTTTTTGACTAAAGATTCTTACAATAAAGGATAATCAATGAGAAACTCTCTAAAAGAGTAGAATAATAATCACCGAAGCTTAATATATCTGAAGACATTAAACTCTTTCGATGCCTATTTTTTGGATGCACCAACTCTATTCTCCGCATAGTTTGTTACACATTTCTTTTGGAGCTTGGGAATGCACAAAGCGGATTAAACTTGGTTAGGAATAATAATAATCAATTACATGAAATACCCAAGCTTTAATCGGAGAAAAAGAATTTTTTTGGAAGGATCGAAATTACTCTTTTTCACAAGATAGCAACTATCTCCACTTGCAATCAATGTCAAGTAGATTAATTTCCATCCTTATCAATATATATCAAGTTTTTTCAAATTACAACAACAATGTACAGTGTATATGTTAAACTCGAGTTATCCATTGTTTGAGACTATGAAAAACTTGAGTTTTGACGGGCAACTTGAGTTGTTTTCAACAACTTGAGTTACCAATTTTCAAAAAAACTTCTTACAATGTCTAATGCAAGTACATATAGCATTGTTTGTTAAGCTTTCAGCAAAGATACACATAGGGACTATGACAAAAAGAAATATGTATGGTTTTACATCCAAGCCACACAAAATGCAATGAACTCTTGACATGCTTGATACTTTTCCTAATCCCTACATATTGAAAGACCAAATATCTAAGAGATTAATAAACTTTTTCTTCAAGAATGAAACATCACAAAGATAACATAACAATGCAACTTCATTGAATCATGAAATAAAGAGTTGTATAATCAAATTGCTAAGGTTACTTTTCCATGAGTGTGTGTGTATTGCAAGTGTTAAATGAATCATAACAATAAGCATAGGAGTAAATAATCCTTTTCTGCTAAATATGGTGACATCCCAGCTGCAGTTACCATTATTTCTCTAGACCACACACTATCCTCACCATTGCATAGAATCATCCCTTAAACATTAGCTATAACCAATATAAAAGGTAATTGACATTGAAGTTAAAGATGCATATCAAAAAGATATGGGTAGGGTACTACAGTCTCGATCCACAAGGAAAACTACATGGCAAAGAAACACTTTAGAAAATGACATGTGAACAAATCAACACAAATAATTCATAAGAAAAATACTAAGAATAGTCAATACCAAACCCATTGTCTATGTAGAAGTTGAATGTATGCCCATCATGTGACAATATGCATCTGCTGCTATTAGAAGGCAGCTTTTGCAAGCATTGAACAACAATTGTACTGAATTTTGAATATATGGTGTGTGTTCGGCTAACACAACAATTCCTTTAGCAACAAAGCTATAAATTAAGCTCCGCTGACTCATCTTAGAGTAGCTCCACCAAGTAAAGCTAGGGCCTGAACAAAACCAAACAAGTGGTAAATCCATAATTTGATAAAAAGGAATTAAATTAAAAAATATATCATCAAAATATAAGTATATATAAAAAAACCCCTCAAAATGGTAGTCACTATCTCATAAATTGCTAATGAATAGTTCAGGCAGAAAGCAAAACCCCTAGCTACTTAGGATCTCCTATCATCCATCATATTCTTACGTTTACTCTATTGACTACTGAGTCCAACACTACCACCACCGAAAACCAATCAAACAAAGTATATCGTTTTCCGAACATAATTCACTGGAAGCCGATCGCTACCCTGAAAATCCCCAGTAGCAAATAGCCAAAGTATAAAGATAAAAGCTCAAATTCAAGATGAAGAACTGAAGGCGTCAAATGGAAGTGAAGACTTGGTGGTTTAAGTAAAGAAGGGGTTTGTAAGCAAAGCAAAAAATCTTAACGGAGAGGAAAAGGTTAAAGAAGGAGGCTTTCTCATCAGTGAAAAGATGCCCATGTGTCAACTTCTCATTATCCAAGATTGTACATATGGCTTAGCTTTACCCACTAAAATAAACTATGCATTTTGAAGAATAACACATAAGGAGCATATAATGTGGACTCCTTGTGTAATACCCGGATTTTAGCAAATCTGAAATTCTTGAGATAAGAGAAATTAATGAATATTTTGATGAAGCAAATTCATGAGTTTAAAAATATTATAGAAAATTGTTATAATTGTCGAGTAAATTGCCGAAAAAGTTACAGAAAAATCAGATGAACAGAATGACTAAAAATGCAATAATGGTGATAAAAACAGTCTAAAAACATTATGATAAATACTGAAAGATCATGAAAAATTATGAGAAAATCATGGGAGTATTATCTTTAATTATAAGAATTTAATAGATTATTTCAGAGGAAATAACATGAAGAAATGTTTAAAAAGCATTCCAGAACCATAAAGTAACTTTATGGTGTGAACATTTTTAATATTTTACATGGGATATAAAATGACAATGTCAGTATAAAGTTTGTAAGATAATAATATACTGTAAATTATAAAATTATCAACCATTGGTAAGAGAATGATTAGATAATTACTAGCTAATTGATTCAAAGAAAAAGAGAAATATAGAAAGTTAAATTTATGGTAAAATCCTTAATTAAGAGATTAAAATTTTGGTAATTAGCATAAATTATACTTACTAATTATGATAAAAATGATTAAGGAACAAATTAGTAAAGATAAATGTATGAAGGAATCTAATCCTAAAAAGATCACTAAACGAAGAATTTAGGCACGATTAAGCCTTAACGAAGGCGAGGGGGTAAAAAACAGAATTTTGGTAAAAAAATATTATATTTTTAAAAAATTGAAAAAATTATGAAAAAATAATTAAAACTGAATTTTAAAATGGGGGCGAAATTCTTGGTATTTTTAATTAAAATGAATTGTTTAAATAATTAAAATGATAATTAGAATAAAATAATAATATAATGCGGTGAGTCGAACTTATAGGCGGGCCAGGGGAAAAGTCGAAATAAATTCTACAGGTAAACCAGAGATAAAATTCTTTTCAGATTGATCAAATTAAGAACAAGTAAATTTTTACGAAAAAAGAATTTACCGGACGTTGATTTAACCGAAAACCCTAATTCCTAATAAGACGGAAAGCTGATCAGATAGAGTAGAGCCGGATAGGCAAAGTTAGAACCTATAGAAACAATTTCGTGTTTTCAAACGCGGGATTAAGTTAGGCAACAATTTCGACGCGTTTTACGATTCTGAATTATTATCCGAAGTTGGTTCTATCTAAGCGATTTAAAATCGGACGCGTTTGTCGAATATCTTCCGACGCACCGGAGAATACCTGGATATGATCAAAAAGAGGATCAAAATAGATAATATGAAAGAGGATGAAAAGATCTTCAAAGTTACATGCCTGGATTTTTGAGTTTCTACGAAATCGCGCGAAACGGGTACCGATCAAGGGAGACGATCGGGGAGTCAGCTAGGGTGACATCATCAATGATGATGTCACAAGGGGTGAGATGTCGACTAAGACATCCAAGGGCCAAGGGAGTGCCATGTGGCAAAGTGCGATCCGACGGCCGAAATCCGATCAAGAAACAAATTTGGAAATTCACACCTTGTCCTATTTTTCCCTATAAATAGCAAGCTCTCTTGCTCTTCATTTCCATCCCAAAATCCAAAACCTAGAGAGAGGTTCTAGAGAGAGAAGCTCGGAAAAGTCGAGCAAAAGTCCGAGTAAGTTCTTCCGTCCTTAGCTTTTAATTTCCGTAGTTCTTTCGGTAGTTATAGTAGAACTGTTGTTTTGATCTAGGAAGTTTCAGAATTTATTCCTATACTTGTTTTTAAGCCTCATTGCATTGAAAGATGCCCGACGAGGTAAAAACCTAGTGGGGATAATTTTGAAATGGAATAAGGTCAAAGTAACGAAGTTACGCGAAATTCCGCCAAATAAGGGTAGTAGGGGCAAAATGGTCTTTTTCACCTAAAATGCCTGTTATGCTGCCAAATATTCATAAGTGTGTTATTATTCTGATTAGAATACTTCGACGTCGAACCGCCGTCGAAATTCCACCGTTCGCCGTTTTGCATTTGTTTATTTGCTTTTACATACCCGTCAAAAAGTATCGTTTTTAATAGGAAGAGCCGGATATCTCGCAACTAAGGTACGGACGCGTCGCCGTAACCCTAACTCTATGCTGCTGATATACTTTTCCGTTATAGATACGTTCATAGGCGAGGTTACGTTGAGAATCGTCGGAGATACTTGGCTTTACCCACGGATTATAGTATTGGTAATGCCGTTTGAGTTATTCCTAGCGAGGACACGTTAGTGGCGTGGCACCTTGGATATGTGCAGAACTAGTCGAGAGAGACTTTACATACTTCTTTGTGCTTATGTTCGTCCATGTTATTGATCATACATTTCTTGTTTGCTTTTGTGATGATATCTTTGTATTGAAATGAATATACGTTGTACGTATATCTTGTTTTATTTGAGCATAAGGTTAACCGTTACTCGATATCCATATGTGGAATGGATCTCATTTGTAGCATCAGGGTGCGGAGGACCGATGTTTGGCGATCGAGGCAAAATTTGGAGTAGGCCAAGACGTGTCTACATTATTTATCGTTTTCTTTAGTTTCTTTAACTTTTGATAATTCTGGATGACTGTAATCCGATACATTTACACTATGGTCCATATTTTGAATGTAATGTAAATTACTTACTCGCTCCAATGCTCTACTCTGATTACTCTGCTTGAGATATTTGGAAACGTTTTAAAAAAAAAATCCGCCGTTTTCAAATGGGATGTTACACCTTGTTATCAAGGGGGGATTTCCCTAGGTAGTAGTGGGGTGCTCCAAAGTCTCACAGTCTCATATGAGGTGTTTAAGTGTTTAACTGTTACCTGTTGGTTAAATTTTGGGTGTTTCCTGACATTTAAGTATAAACTCAAGGTGGAAAAAAAATTGTTCTTCACTAATTGCAGCGGAAACTAGAATTTATAACCATAACTCTTTACGGTACTCATGAGAACCCATAACTCTTTAGGGTGCTCATGGAACTAAATATCATAAACACAAGAGTTGTGGCTCTTTACGAGCACTCATGAGAACCCGTAAATTTTATGGTACTCATGAGTTAAAACCCATAATTACTCATAGTATCTCGTAACTCTTTACGGGTGCTCATGAGAACCCGTAACTTTTATGGTACTCATGGGTAATGATTTCGATTATGTTTTTAGACTTCATGAGTATTATGGACCTCATAACTCTTTAACTGGATCTTATGAGTTTTCCCAAATTTAACTATAAAGTAAATACTCATGGGTTCCTTTTCAAGATCTACTCATTAAAATATATGAAGGATTTAAGGATTACCTTAGATCACTAAAGACCTCAAATGTATGACGTCTTCTAATGCTGATCCACATGTCTATCTCCTGATTGCCTTGAGAACTTATTCTCTTTTGATTCCTTTCTTTCCTTGGATGCTTGCTAGGTGATGGCAAGCTTGAGGATTAAATGTTCTTGGTTTTTCTTTTTCTCAAGAAGGTGATAGTTTCTTGAGGTTAGGTATGGGGCAAGATTGAGGATTTACCTTTCTTGTATTGGTTGCATGAACCTTTTTGCCTTCTTGAACCCTTCAAGAGTTGTGCCTTCTTTTCAAAAACGTACACAAAAATTGGCCCTCAAAATCACCCACCAAAATTAGAGTTTAATCCTAATTTTAGTGCATACAAGAAAGGCCCAGTCCAAGAATGACTCCTTCCAAGAAGCCCAATTCTTATCCAATCTTTGTTGGATACCTATCCAATCTTTATTCAATCTTCTCCCATCTTTGTTGGATCTTTATCCAATCTTTGTTGGATCTTTATCCAATCTTTATTGGATATTGTTTTGGATAATTCAGAATTATCTTTTATCACCTAACCTCTTGAATTTAAAATTTGAATTTAAATTACTATTTTAAATTCAATATTCAAATTGACCTAAGACCTTATTGAGCCTTCTAACATATTTGGTTCTTTTAGTGGAGAAATTGATTTCCACTAAGGGCTCAAATAAGGCGAAATTTTCCTATTTGGCTTGGAGTCCCACTCCAACCCAATTACAAATTTAGTCTTGACAAAGCTCAATAACAATTATTGGTCAAAGTTTACTAATTTTAAGCAATCAAGAATGATCTTTATGTGTGACCCATTAGGCCCAATTAATCATTGACATAAATAACCTTGGACCAATCAAACTCCTTTAATGGGCCCAAATTATCTAATGACCACATAAGACACTAGCAATGCTCTGTGGCCCTAGAATTAGTTGAGTTGATCAAGTGATCTACCTTTTCTAATTTGGATATCGTGCCGGCATCATCTCTAACATCATTATTCACATTTAGTCAAGAGCAAAAATAGAATATTATCTCTCTTGGTTGACTAAATATAGTTTTTCATGGACTAGGAATATTCTTCTATTGACTTTAAGAGGGATCATGACTCTTCATGATCGCTTACTGTGTACAGATTCCCAAGTCAACTAGAAGTCATCCAAGCCCTACCGGTTCTGTGAACAACTAATCTCTTATAGGGGACTGTGAGTCCTTTCGGCATGTCCATCTATACTCATATATTCAAGTCATACCCAAAAGTATATTGTTCTCCCCATTCTCAGGCAGATAGAGTTGTACAGTCAAAATATAACTCTAGGACATAGTGCTCGATCACATCCTCAAGTTAAGGATGATCCGCACTACCAAACATTGAGAGACTTTACATATCTAATGATACTCTCTACAATGAATCCTTGTGAAGTCTCTTGGCAAGTCAGTTCAATGCTATTTGTTCTCCAACAGATCCACCCAAGACATTAGCTAAGGCATCACCATGCCTATATTCCATAAGGTCTCTACCTTGTATCTCTATACAAGTAGATGATGTCATGCTAGTCTTATTGATCTCACCAATGCTTTTTCTTGGTGATTCAAGACGTGGAACAAGTTTCAAGCAATAGATATGCAATGTCCTCGAGTCCTCATGATCATGATCTCTATCATAGATTCTCGGGTGAACAACTATTCTATTCCTAGGACTTTTATCTTTAAACGCATATTTACCTCAAAATAAAGGCGAGACATAAATATGATAAAGATAAAATGTGCTCATTTATATTAATCATGAAATATTAAAATTCAAAAAGGTGTTCATATGTTGAAACATATTGTTTCTAGGACACCTACTTACTAACATACCTAGGCGAATTAGCAGCATGCCATCTAATTTTATCAAAAAAAAAAATTTGGGAAATTGCACTAAGGTCTTGAACAAGGAAATTTAGGACAAAATAGTCCCTTGAAATCTCAAAATTGTGGTGAAGTCTTGGGGGACTTGTTTGTAATATTTTCCATATGTGAAAAGACACAAATGGTCCCATGTATCTGTGCTGGCAAATCCATAAACATGTTTTGACAAGTTCATGAGCCTGCGTTGATAAGTCCATGAGTCTTAATGGGGACATTTGTGTCTTTTCACATATAGAAAATACTTGTAAAAAAAGTCCCACCGGAATTCACCGTAATTCTGAGATTTCAATAAACTATTTTATCATATATTTCCTTGCTTGGGACCTAAGTGCAATTTTCCTTATATTTTTAGGGGGAAAAAAGGGAAACCCATTTCCTACCAATACGTTTTTTTTTTTCATTTTTTAATTTACTACGTGTGTATTTTTTTTCTCATAATTTAATTCTTTAATTTTGATATGTTAGTACCATTAACTCTTGTATAAAGGCTAACAATGCTAATAGAGCAAAGTTTGTAAGAGATAACAGTATTAAAATGAAAAAATTAATTATGTAATTAAGAGAGAAAAGTACACATGCGAAATTAAAAATTAAGTGAAAGTATAGGTATTTGGGTTAACCAGCGTCCGGTATTTGATGATGAAATTGAGAATGCTTGAGTTAGTGTCTGCAACACTTTTTGTTCGCACAAGGTTCTATATAACAGGTCTATCCACAGTTTTTGCATCAAGATCATTGTAGCATGGCGGCAAGATGTGATCAGGTTCTTTCTCGGACATTGGGTTCCAAGTCGGGTCATACATTTTTTCAGGTTGCGGTTACATGGGTCGCAGAGATATCGGGGTTTGTATATGGACTTCTGACTCATTGGGCTACTCCATAATTGTGATGGATCCACTGGTGCATCACCTAGCTCTTTTAATGCTCATAATGTTCCCAAAATGTTTGGGCTTCATGTACGAACAATGATTTGGGCTTCTAGCTTGTCTCAAAATGAAGCTATTTTTTGTCCCATAGTCTTAGTCAAAGAAAGCACGAACGGAACAATCTAATCCTATTTCTAAGGTTAGTTTCTCCAAAAAACGAGGTTTCTCCTATTTCTCAATCATCTACTTTTCCTAGGATCAAGGGTGGTGTCTCTCTTCTTCATCTGATCTACTCGCCCTTTGGATTATGTGTGTTACACATCATGCATGTCTTAAATTGTATCTAAAGAGACCTTTGGATTATGTGTGCTACACATCATGCATGTCTTAATTTCTTACGGTTTGGGCTTTTGGCACACTATTTGGAGATTAAAATGGAATTGAGCCCACCAATTGAAAACCAATGAATCCCTAAAAGACCTATCTGCACGTGGGAAAGGAAAAAGAACAAAAATTGAAGATGATTATTTGAAAGCCCAAGGAAGCACGACACCGTTTGAGCAAATGAATTGAATCAATTAAAAAACCTAAGGGAGCGTGATATTTCACTGGGCAGAATTGAAACAGGGGAGAGACGCACTGTGACCACGATTGGAAGAGAAAAAAAGACAGAGCACATCGCCGCAGAACAAGAGAGACCTTCACCCTCATCTTCGTTCTCCCATCTTCAACACCTTCTCTGTCGCCGGCGACCTTCGCCCACACCTCCATCGTCGTCGGCGACCTTCGCATCTTTCCATTCTCACCACCACAGGGCTGAGCTTCAGCAACCAGAACCACCGAAAAGCAGAGTAGCAGTTGGAGTCTAGAAGGAGGAATCAGAGGCAGATAGTGGGGCTGTTTGTTTTATCTTTACTCATTTGCCTTTGATTTCTTTTATAGCTTTAAATCTGGAATTTTGTGTTGCTGCTGTGATGTTGATTTAAGCCATGTGTGTGGCTAGTTTGTCTTGCAACCTAGAAAGGATTGACTTTGTTTTTATTAATTAGTTATAATTAATATTAATTTTGATTACTTAATTTGTTTTAGCTTTATCTATTTTTGCGACCCGCCATGAATATGAATTTGAGAATTAGAATTTTGACGTGAAGATTTTAATTAATTTATGTTATTAAGTAATATGGGATTAGATTACGATTTAATTTGCGATTAGAATAAACATATACCTAAATAATTCCATATAATTGTTGAGAAGTGTGTTGAGTTTTATTCGCTTTTGAGTAATTATGTTAGGCATAACAAATTATACTCGAGAGGGTTGTAAGTTGAATCGACGCATACACTTACGCTAATTATACTGAGATTAACAAAATTGATATTAAGACTAATTAAATTAGTGAAAACGAGGTTTATAAACTAATAAGGGGTTAGTGACTCTGGGTTGTTCATTTGATTTTTGTGGTAGTTTGTCTATTTTGATTTTAGATTTTATTTTCTTTCTCTTTAATTAAATTAAATTTGATTTGCTTAACTTAAACAAAAGTGTAAAATTAATCTAACCGAAGTTTGTGATCTAGAAAGTCATCGTGAACGATCTTTTTTTATCACTTTATTACTTCGATACTATATCTTTGCGGAGTTATAAGTATAAAGTTTTGTCTATCAAGTTTTTTGTTTATGTGTATGAAGTTTGTTGGCAGCTACTTAGAGGTTCACCTTGCAGCTGCTTCTTACTATTTTTCCGGTCATAATTATAAGATCAAGTTAACTTTTTTTTTGAAAGATTAAGGAAGTTTTAAATAAGTTCTTCATCATATCAAATATTATGTATCCTTAGATTATATATTAGTTTATTAACCAAATTACACCTCCACCGGCCTCGCCCTTTTAGGTGGCGAGTTAGAGGATTCTTTTACGGTTACCTTACCTTGGTTATTAGTCTAATTAATAGTATATATATGTATATATCAGAGCGCACGTGACGGTTAAGCACATGATCGGTTTGGACAACCATTCAGACTTGGTAAAAGCATACAATAACAAAAAGTAAAGTCCCCGAAGGGTTAGGTACGATCATCCGGTAGTAAATACCGGAAATAAGGTATACAATCATCCCAAAAGATAAAGTACAAAATACGATAGGGCATCCCCTATTCTTCAACAAAGACCGCCATCCTACCTCTCCAAAAAGGTCTTTCTCTGTCAAGCACGCCGCATTTGGGTCAACAAAAGCTTCGAGTCCAAAGATTGGCCCCAGAGTAACCGTCAGTACTCATGCACTAAATGTGTGATGTGTATGTATGCAACCATGTAAATAAGAGAGAGTACAAATAACATGTCAAATACACCACATATATGCAAACAGATACACAAACAAACACGTCATCGTACCGTCGGGCCGCCTTACCAAGGCAGGCCCCGGGATTTACCGGAATCATAACCCTGTCTCCGTTGAGTCGCCCCTCAAGGCAAACCCCAGACTAGGCCACCGCACGTGGGAACACAAACATCAACATGCTCTGTATGCATATTTGGCAACAGTATATACAAAACACACATGGCAAAAACACATACAATAAACACATAAAAGTGCCGGAGTACAGAGGTTACTACCTGGAGGTAAAAGTACCGTCTTATATTTTTAGGAGCCCACTAGGTCTTCAACAGATTGCTTGACCCTAGATATCATTAAAATACACTTATTTAGTAATTACAGAAATACCCTTATATTTATTTTGTCAACTCCGAGCTATATACAGAATTTCCAGGAATTCTGTGCATTTGACCCAACTTTCCAGATTTTTAATAAATTCTAAAAAAATAATTTTTGTATGAAACCAGTGCCATTCGAACCGTTGAAATGTCTAGTTTCCATGAAAAATATACCCAGAAGTCAAAAGGACATATATTTTGGTGTGTATCTCTTTTTATATCCTCTGGTCCAGATTCACGTCACTGTCCGTAACCACTTTTTCAACTATTTACTTTTCCCTGTATTCTTATCCAAAGTTATTTTATTATATGTCTAAACTCATGCCCCACATGTCTAGTTTCTGTATATGAAATTTCAGCCCAAAAAAAGTTCGTTTACAGTTACAAAAACGCGCTAGAAGAGGTACTGCCCAGATTTCCAGAATCAGAGGTAAACTTAGCTTTAGGGGTTTTTCGGTATTTTGATTTGGGAAACTTAAACCATAGCCAAACCCTACACAAAAACGTGTTCCAGACTCATTGGTGACCTCAAAAATACAGAAATCCAACCCAAACTCCTAGCTCCTTCTTCATGCACGAAAATTTCTCATTAAGAACTCAAGAGAACAAGGTTTTTCGGGTTACCTTGATTCGGAGGATCGATGGATGCAGTGGCGGGGCCACATTGCTTTCTTTGAGTGCAAGTGCACCCATAAAAATATCCTTAATTGGAAAAATAAAAATAAAAATCAGTTCTCTTGAATATAGACATACATTCACACAAATCATAAATATACATGCTTAAGATTTTTAATAAAATAGGAAACAATCAAAGAAAACCTAATAAAAATAAATTAGTAAAACATCATGGTATATGTGTGGCTTAGTTTTGAAGATCCACCGACTTTTGTAAAACTCAGTTTTGGTAATGCTTATTTGAGTAACTCTTAAGTGACTTTTGAAAAATGGAATATTAACCTAAAATTGGGTTTTATAAATGGTAAGAGTGTTACTTCAGGAAATTGGTTTTGAGAACGAAAACTAGTTTGCAAAAAAGCGACCTCACATACACATAAATGTTTTCTAATTTTCCTTGATGAGATATCTTGTATCTTCTAGAGTATAGTTCATTCTTGCATTTGATATTCTTAGTTGACTCTTGATTATTATTATTTTATGTTCAATGAAGTTTTCTTTTCTTTTTCTTGTCTATATTCTTTTGTTTTTTTTAATATATTTAAAACTTCCTTAAAATAAAATAAAATAAAATCGGGGGCGCTGCCCTCGAACCCCCAATCCCCCCATTAATTGTGCACCCATAAATATGAAATCCTGGCTCCGCCACTGGATGGATGTTCTTGAGTTCTAGTCCTTGAACTTGAACTATGGAAGAGTGGCAGACCTCTCTCTCTCTTACTCTGGAATTTTCGCCTCTTTAAGGGTGAAAATGAAGAGTTAAAAGCTTTTTAATAAGGGTTATTTCAATCCGGTAGAATTTAGAATTAACGGCGCGTAATTTCGCATCACATTTAGGTAGTAAATGAGATCTGCTTCTTGACTTATTCCCCAAGAATTTCTAGAAAAATCCAGGGTGGTCCAGCAACTTTCCATGTGGCGCATCCCCAACAAGGAAAAGCATATTTTTATCTGCTTTTGGGAAAAATTACACGTTTTGGCCCGGAACTTTCAAAAATTACAATTGTGGCCCATAACTTTTTAATAATTACCAACTTTTTCCCAAGTTTTCTCCTGCCCTAAAGTACATATGGGATGCCACTTTGGGCCCACAAGTCAGCCCAAATTAATTTTTACTCATTTATGACCATTTTGCCCCTTTTTTTTTCTGATTGTGGGACCCGCGGTTTGACTTTTTCACTGATTTCTTCTTTCTTGCTCCCCAAGTAAATATTTTAATTATTAAAGGAGGTAAGGTGGCGCCTCATGGGGCCCACAAATCTGCTCTTTCATAATTACCTCCTTTTCCTCACTCTTATGTCCAGTTCCTGATCAACCGGTCCCCATCGGGCCCTGTTGGGTACACCGATGCTTCCTTTTTGTACTTTTCCTCAAATTTTCTAGATATTTTCCCCTGGATAGACACTTACATGTGGCAGCTCTCACCTCCAAGGGTTCTGAATATTTTTTATTCATTTGGGAAAATTACCTACTTTAAGACGGAATTTATGAAAATTACCTATTTTGGCCCGGGACCCATTACCTTCCCTGACTTTTTCCCCAAGCCTAGATGACGTCTCTAGGCCCCAAAAATCTGATTCCCTGGTCTTTATTCCATTTCTCCCATTTTATCACGATTTATTCCTTTACATTGGGACGTGGGGCCATGTATTGACTTTTCTCTTTCTTGCTCTCCAAGTCATTACGGGAGCTGAGTGGCGCCACTTTGGGCCCACCAAATCCGTCCCCAAACTTTTCCCCGGACCTTTCCACGTTATCCAGTCCAATTTCTGGCTACCGGTCCACGTGGGTCCCGCTGGTCAACATGGTATCTTCGTTTGGACTTTTCCTCTCATTTTCGAATATTTTACCAATTAAGTTGTTACAATAAAATAATCATAATAACAGTAATTGAATTTAGAGCTTCTCATTAATTCATAAAAGCATGAATACATTAGTTACAAAAGTAGGGGTGTTACACAAACTAATTAATTTGAAGAAAAAATAAAAATAAAAATACTCTAAAATAATTTGATTAACTTCTTTAATTTCTCCAAAAAAAATTAATTTTGTCTTATATTTAGAATAAAGGGAGTAGTTTTGTTTGTTAATTTCAGCCGGTTTTTCTATTTGCTTTTGAATATTGTCACATGGGATTCGCACTGGTTTTCTCTGGCTTCTTTGTCTGACTACTCGCATCTGGATTTTCCTTCCCGTTGCATTTTCAATATCCTTTAGGATATCCAAAACACTATCTGTAGTGTTAGGGTAGCTCTTTGCCACCTACATTGTCTCCAAAAATGTTCTATATATGTGCAGTGTTTGAAATGCAGTTGTGGTGGTTGTCTTGTGTTCTTTGTATGTTTTTGTTTTTTGTTTTTTAATTCATGTATGTTTTTGTTTTGTTTTCATAGGATTGGACCTCGTTATTATGTTGGCTTTATCTTCTGATGTGTTGAGGCTCAGTTCTACAAGAACAATGATAGCTGAAGGGAAACCATGCAATGTGATGTGCAGATTTTGTTTTTTGTTTTTTGTTTTTTCAAGATGTGCAGATTTTATGGCAAAGAGAGCCCAACTTTTTTTTTCTTGGGTATTCCACCCGGTTGGGTTTTTTTCCCAATTTGTCCCTTTTAAAATAACTAATTCCCAAAATGCCCCCGTCGGGGAAACTATTTCCCACGTGTGCCCTCGTTGGGAAACTAATTCCCAATGTACCCGGTTTAGTCGACTAAACCACGGGGTTTAGTCGACTAAATCACGGGGTCAAATTTTTTTTTCGGGGACCGTGATTTAGTCGACTAAACCATATGGTTTAATCGACTAAACCGACACGGGTCCATTTTTTTAAGTGACCCGAGGTTTAGTCGACTAAACCATATGGTTTAGTCGACTAAACCGCGACAGGAGGCTTTTTTAAAAGCCCCTTTCCCTGCCATTTGCTTACCTAATCGACTAAACCCTTCCCCAAACCTCTCCCCCTCTCATTTTTTCTTGAATTCCTTGCCGAATCCGTTGGTGGGTAGCGAAGGAAACTTCATTCGAGTGTGATTTGCGTCGTTTTAGGTATGTTCTCATCTCCATTGTGTAATATTTGTAGTTTAACTTGGTTAAGCTTTTTGTTTTTGTTTGTAATATGAAACTCTTCATTTTGCGGCTCCCAAATTCTGTGTGTGAAGGATGAGTTTAAGTCCAAACACGCATGTTACTATAATCTACCATAGTGGGAGGCATTTTGTTGGTCCCGATGGTGTTCAATTTGAAGGAAAACGAAAATGATGAAAATCAAACGGAGCACTACGTACCACGAGCTCAAACAAAGAATTTATCAAAAATTGGGGCTACATGGAAGCCAATGCATTCATCGGTTAATTGCCAAAGTGGAGACTATAGTGGGTAAGAATAGCGTATACTACATTAGCAACGATGTTTGTGATGATGAAGACGTAGAGTGTCTCGTAGATGCATTTGCTAATCGGATATCGCAAAATTATATTGAGATATATGTTGAGCTTGAATATGGTGAGTCATCATATGTACCCATGCATACAAGATCTGAACAGTATGTTGGTCAAGAAGAAAGACCTGTCGATTTATCTGCACCTTCACAAGTCTTAAGTCAGATAACATTGATGGAGGATGAGGAGGATGAGGAGGATGAGAATATGTACAGCGAAGAGGAGGACGAATATGAGAGCTTTATTTCACTAGGTGACACCTCGATATGCGATGTGGAGGGTGATTTTGACGCTTTGGGTACGAACCCCGCAAACCCGAGGACCGAATCATTGTCACCGCATTGCGAGTTGATTGATTAGGAGTGGTAAGTTAGTAAACTTGTATTTGTATTTGTGATGTTTATTTTGTGGTTTTGAAAACAAAAATTCTTGACAAATATAGGGCACGAGATCGAGCCATTTTGGAATGAAAGCCCGCACTATTCCTTCATTAATGAGGTGGTGTGATCATGACATGGAAATGTTGTATGGTGATGATGACGAGCAAGGTGGTTGGCATTTAGGTGATCCATTATATCCGAATCAGCAATTTCGTTCTAAGTCCGAAATGCAACATGCCGTGAAATTATATTGCATGAAGTCTCATCGTACATGACCAAAGTTGAAAAGAGCGATGAGGCTAGGTTTGTGATGAGGTGTCGAAACCATGCCGACGGTTGTCCCAGTATATGAGGGCAATTATCCCCATGAATGGAAATAGTTGGGTGGTGCGTAAATGGTGTAAAGATCACACCTGTCTGAACCACATTCTAGCTCGGGATCATAGACAGCTAGATACAGAAGTTATATGTGCATCCATTATCAGGACGTTCTCCATTTTGACTGTAGTAACATTCGGTTTGTTTATTGACAAGTACATTTAGAATTTGCTTTGTTTTCACTAGGTATGGTAAGAGAAGATCCGGCTTTAAAACCCGGTGCTTGATACAAGAGAGGATACAACGTCTGTATGAATATAATGTGACATACAAGAAGGCGTGGAAGGCGAAAATGAAGGCCATTATGAAGTTATTTGGTGATTGGGAGGAATCATATGCATTCTTGCCCAATTGGTTAACATTCATGACGCAGTGTAACGTGGGTTCGTTTTTTCGGTGCTTGATATAGATGAATGTTCGACCATCGTCGTTTTTATATTCACTTACGCGTCTTTCGTAGGGTTTTTGGACATTTAACCAGACCATTGAAGCCTTCAAATACTGTAAGCCCATATTGCAAATTGATGGCACCCACTTGTATGGAAAATACAAAGGTACTCTTTTGATTGCGACTTCACAGGATGGGGATGGGAAGGCCCTACCAATTGCCTTTTTTGCCGTTGTTCGTCCCGGTGAGAAGTATGATGATTGGTGGTGGTTTCTTTGTCTCCTACGTGATCATGTAACGCAGAGGTGGGGTATTTGTTTGATATCGATCGTCACGCCAAGATATCAAAGGCGGTTAAAGATCATCGAAATTTGCCTCTATATGCCTATCATGTGTATTGCCTTCGTCATGTTGGAAGCAACTTTAATACTAAGTTTAAGGATATACAATTGAAGAAAACAGTTATGAAACTAGGTATTGAAACTTCCCTCATTTTATTTACAACTTGCACATATTTGTTTGAGGTTGTTATGAGTTTACATTCATTGTTCTATGTAGGGTACATGAGTTCAAAGATCCTATTTGACATGCGGTTTCAAGAGTTTATTGATGCAAACCCTCAGGTCGCCTCCTGGTTTGATCGGCTTCCAAAGGCGAAATGGTGCAGATCCTATGATGAAGATGGACGGAGGTTTGGTCACATGACCACTAACTTAGCCGAGTGTGTCAACAAGGTCCTTAGGGGTGCCCGTAATCTTCCGATAACGGCATTGGTGAAGATGACTCTTAGTAGACTTGTCGAATATTTCGTCACGAGACGTGTTGAGATTAACAATCATGTGGCCGCAGTAGGATAGTCTCAAAAAAGGTTGAAGATGCGATACAAAAAATGGATCAGTTCACCCTCACGTACGCGTGCGACTCTATGAGAGATTTACAATTATTTGAGGTTGAGGACGCATACAACCAATCTACACATAATGCCGGTGACATAATGAGGGTTGACTTGATAAATCGCAAATGTCAATGTGGATGGTTCACAACAAGACGGTATCCCTGCAGCCACGTATTAGCAGTATGCAAAAGGGAAAATTTGAATCATTATGATTATGTTGACCCGGTATTCACTATGTCATACATTAGTCAGGTATATGCTGCACACTGGTATCCTGTAGGCAATGAATTGTTGATTGAACAAGGAGTTGGCCCAACTATTATCCCGGACGCAACTTTGTCACGCACAAAGGGAAGACCAAAGTCTACAAGGATACAAAATGAGATGGATTGGGTGGAGCCTCAACCCTCGGGCATCGGCAACGATGTAGGAGTTGTAACCAAGTCGGTCATAATATACGAACATGTCCAACAAGGATTAGACAAGATTGAATTATATGTAACGTGTTTTGTATTGAGTTTAGGCAATGATTGTTGGCTCCTATGTTTTGATGATAACAAATGTTTAAGCATTTAAGTTTTGAAACTATGATTGACTTATGTTTTTTGTGCTCCAGGATTGACTCTTGAGAATTAGATCTTGTATTCTCGAGAATAGCCGCAAAACCGTGTTAACCGATTTCCTTGGCAAAGATAGCATTCTCGAGAGTGGATACTTGGATTCGAAGAATGATTCTCGAGAATTCCAAGCAATTCTCGAGAATGATCGGATCCGAACGAAACGTAAATATGTCACTCAAGTAATTCTCGAGAATTGAGATTCAATTCTCGAGAATGATTCTCGAGAATTAGAAATCGATTCTCGAGAATGATCGTAAGCTTCGATTCGTACTCTCGGGTTACGGGTGATTCTCGAGAATGAGAAAGTAATTCTCGAGAATGGAAAAATGATTCTCGAGTATGCTCGACTACATCAAGTGTTGTCTACGCTTTCATCGGATTCTCGAGAATTGAAATGCAATTTCGAGAATGGTTCTCGAGAACCACTAGGTAATTCTCGAGAATGAACGAAAATTGTTCAATCTGCGGGTTTATTCCTTGAGCGATTCTCGGTCCAGGTTTTTTGCTTTGATTCTCGAGAATGATCATCAAGACTCTCAAGAATATTCGACAAAGATCAACTCGACAGAAACCAGATTCCTTGTAAATCTTATTTAAATCATCCAGTTAATTGTTTTTTTAACTTTCAATACATCTTTATATATTGGCTGTGATATTATTGATCATCTACCTAAGTGATCTACAGTGTTCATAACCAAAGTTGCCAAGATCGACGTAGAATTCCAAAAATGCTCATTGTGACTTAATTGCTGATTTGAGATTTGTTGAATATGACATACCGCTTGCTATTATCGATTTTAACTATGTTTAATAAGTTTGCTTGTGAATCTACAGAAGTTCAAAGTTTTGCTTTTCAGAGTTTAAGTTCTTGACAGGCTGGCACATTGAGAATGTCGCAGAACAGAGCCGACAAAAAGAATCTTATCATAATGGTGCCCATACAGCAAAAGCTTCCGAATCATTAAACTATGATGATCTCCATCCAAGAACATCCGAGCAACAAGTCTGTAAAGACATTCCACTAAGCAAACTTCAAACATGGGCAAGCGAAGGCGCGAGTGCGCTATTAACGGACATATTCAAATATTCAGCCAGACACATTCAAATCCTTCAACGGTCTTCAACTTCAACCAAGTACAAATACACGACGGATTGAATTCGACATTTACGAACCGGTGCATACATTGATAAAGCTTTCAAATAGTTCAAATTGTATTCTAATTATATCTTCGGATATACTAAGCTTCAAAGTGTTCATTATCATATCTGCTCTGTGAGAGAGTTTTTACTACTTGCTATTACAATTCGTTCAAATCTCAAGATAGAGGTATCTTGAGTGTGGGTGTATTAATTACAACTTGTAAGGGGGAGTGAGTCCAAGAGTGAAAGGATCATCCTTCGTTTACAGAGTGTGTAATTGTATTTGTAAGATAGTCGAAATCCCGCAGAGTATCTCGGGGACCGGACGTAGGTCGAAGAGTTTGACCGAACCAGGATAACTTTCCGTGTCCATTATCTTTACTTCCTTATCGCTTTCATCGTTCACCTATCATACAAAGCGAAAAGATTTTTGAGATCACCTATTCACCCCCTCTAGGTGATATTCCACCTTCATTTGGTATCGAGCCTGGTTTCTCGGTTGGGCTTAACATCCCGAGAAAGATCATGGAATGAATATTACCCGATGGTGCCTCCATTAATCGACCCCGAGATTCAACGGAGAAAACTACTCCTTCGGAAAGGAAAATTCGAGTATTCGTAATGGCTACCGAATATGGTCTCGGGAAGTGATAGAAATTGGAAACTATGTACCTATAAAGATTGAAGGAGGAATCTCTGTTCCAAAGACGAAAGCTGAATTCGATGAGAATGATAAGAAGAATGTCACTCTCAACAAGAAGGCTATTTTGATGCTTCGAGTGCTCTCGGTCAAAAGGAGTACTTTCGAATATGCAATCCGTCAACCGCGAAGGAAATGTGGAAGGCTCGGAGATTGCATATGAAGGCACTTCCGGCATCAAGGAAAATCGTATCAATACTCGACCACCGAGTATGACTTATCGCGAATGAAGTCGGGAGAAACCATGGCCGAGTTCCAACTCGATATACTCATTTGACAAATCAATTGGCGGCTCACGGGTAAAAACTACGATCAAGGTCCTCGAGTCGGAAGATTCTCAATGTTCGACAAAAGACTCGGGAAGCTAAAGTCAACGCAATAGAGGAGGCTCGTGGAGAATCAATGGTTTCGATTCTTTGCATTATTTGGAAGCTTGTCTCGAATATGAAAGCAAACCGAAATTCAAAAAGGACCTAGATAATGTTAAATAGTCGGAACAAAGGAATTGCTCTTAACACTATAAAGGAAAAAGAAGAAAAAGAAGAAGATGAAGAGGACGATGACGAGATGGCCATGTTTGTTCGAAGATTCAAGAAGTTCTACGTAAAAGATCGAGGCTTCGTAAAACAGATTTCAAAAAGGTGACACAAGTAAAGACATGAATTCGAGAGGCAAAGACCAAATCATCTCGTTACGAATGTGACAAGCCGGGACATTACAAGTCGAATGTCCTCAACTAAAAGACAGCGACAAAGAAAAGAAGAAGCACTATCAATTCAAAAAAAAGGCTTATGTATCAGCAATATGGGGAGATGGTTCCTCAGACGAAGAAAGCGAAGAAGAGAAAGAGAGACCGCCAACGTCTCGGTCTGGGTGGCGTAAGAAGAGCTAGCGTAGAAAACAACAATGAGGTACATGATTCGCAACCAACCTATAATGAATTATTTGATGAATATAATGAAATTCAATCTGAATTTGAAAAGGTTGTTGATGAATGTTTTGCCCTGAAAAAGGAGAATATAACTCTCAAACTACGTGTTGAAAACCTTTCATGTGAAAATCTTATCTGTGATGAATTCCTGGATTTAGAGAAAAGAAATCTTCATCTTACGAAAACACTTGAGAAATTCACTAAGGGAAGTGAAATGCTCAATGTGATTCTGAAAACTCAAAGAATTACAAATGATCGGTCAGGCATAGGATATAATCCTATCTTTGACAAAAGGAAAGGCAAAAAGAAAACTGGCGGAAAATCTTATTTGAACTACTTCCAGAAATCAGTTCATACTTCAAATCCGTTTGCTCATTGTAACTATTGTAATCGAAAAAGGACACTCTACTTCATCATGCTTTCATAGAAAGAATCGAAGAGATAAACCTCGTTGGTAATTACCAATGGGTACCTAAGGGAACTTATACTTTCCCGAGGCCCGAGCTAACCCGAAAGGACCCAAGAAACGTTGGGTACCTAAAGCTTAATCTTATTTGAATTATAGGTTTGTCTCGAGAGCATCAAGAACCAACAAGTGGTACATTGACAAGTGGATGCTCCAGACACATGACGGAGATCAATCCAAATTCGTTGCAATGAGATCAAAAGATGGTGGCAAAGTTACTTTTGGAGGAAACCAACGGAAAGATCTCTCGGAATTGGAGAGATTGGTACAAAAGATGGACCTCGGATCAAAGACGTGTATCTTGTTGAAGGTCTCGCCATAATCTCCTAAGTGTGAGTCAAAGTGCGATAAGAAGAACTGGATTATCTTTGACTCGGAAGAATGTCTCATTGTCAACAAAGATGATCTTCCAATTGATAAAGGTAAACGAAGGTATTATTTAAAGCTCCTCGAGAAGGAAATTGCTATACATTAGATTTACCTAAAATTGACTCGAAAAATGCTTTGTTAGCAATTTAGAAGATAGTTGGGTGGCATAAGCGTACGCTCATGTGAACATGTTCCAACTGGATAAGCCGCTAAGGAAAGATTTAGTTCTTGGTTTGCCTAAACTTCGTTTTAAAAATGACATGATTTGTGATTTCTGTCAAAGAGGTAAACAAACTAAATCATCTTTCAAAAATAAAACTGAAATCACGACCAATCGACCTCTTCAATTACTTCATATGGATTTGGTTGGACCAAGAAGAGTTAAAAGCCTTGGTGGCAATTTGTATACTCTAGTCATTGTAGATGATTACTCTCGGTTCACTTGGACTATCTTCTTATCTTCTAAGGATGAAACATTTGATCTGTTTGTTGTGTTTGCCAATAAGGTGCAAAATGAGAAAGGTATTTGCATTACGGCTATTAGAACAGATCATGGAGGTGAATTCGAAAATCAAGCGTTCGAGAGAATTTCGTGATGCTCACGGATCAATCATAATTTCTCGGCTCCCGAACACCACAACAAGAATGGTGTGGTGGAAAGGAAAAAATCGAGTGCTCACGAAATGGCTCGTGCCTTATTGAATGAGAATCGACCTCACAAGTCTTTCGGCGCAGATGCAATGAGCACGGCCGGCTATATTGCCAATCGAGCATATCTCGAAAGAAGCTCAATAAGACTTCTTACGAACTCTACAAAGGAAGGAAACCAAATCGCTCATCTTCATATCTTTGGCTGCAAATGCTTCGTGCATAACAATGGTAAGGACAATGGGAAAATTCGATCCCAAATCGATGAAGGTATTTTCTCGGATACTCTACTAGAAGTAAAGCATATAGAATCTTCAATAAGCGCACTCGTTCAGTTGAAGAATCAATTCATGTAGTATTTTGTGAATCTAAACCGCACGAATCTTTGGATGATGATGAACCCATTGATAAAAACCAATTCTTCTCAAAAACTACTCCCGCTTCTATTGAAAGTCCCGAAAATGTTTTCGAGGCTGATCCTCAAAATGATTTAGAAAACTCAGATCAATCTCAACCTAGAGCTTGGAGGTTCATTAGGAATCATCCTCCTGGACCAAGTGATAGGTGACTTGAATCAAGGTGTAAAAACTAGAAACAAGTACCTTGAATGAAGTAACATTTTTTGCCTTTATATCACATATAGAACCTTCTAAAATAGATGAAGCCCTTTCGCATACAATGATTGGGTGATAGCTATGCAAGAAGAGTTACACCAATTTGATAGGAATCAAGTTTGGGATTTGGTACCTAGGCCTAAAGACCATCCGGTCATTGGCACTAAATGGGTATTCAAGAACAAACGAGATGAATCAGCAATCATAGTCCGTAACAAGGCTAGATGGTTGCCAAAGGCTATAATCGGGAAGAAGGGATTGATTATGAGGAAACATATGCTCCAAAGTAGCTAGATTGGAAGCAATACGTGTACTCTTAGCCTTTGCGTGCATCAAAGGATTCAAACTCTTTCAAATGGATGTTAAGAGTGCCTTTCTAAATGGATTTATTCGGGAAGAAGTCTATGTTGAACAACCTCCTGGTTTTGAAAATGATCATCATCCAGATCATGTCTATCGTTTGAAGAAAGCCTTATATGGTCTCAAACAAGCTCCTAGAGCTTGGTATGAAAGATTAAGTAATTTCTTATTAGATCAAGGCTTTATCGAGGGAAATCGAGATACAACTTTGTTTATTAAGACTAGCAAACTTAATGAGACTTTAATTGTGCAAATATATGTGGATGATATTATTTTTGGTGCTACTAAAGATTCTCTCTGCGAGGAATTTTCCAAGAAAATGCAGGGTGAATTCGAAATGTCTATGATGGGTGAATTGAACTACTTCCTTGGTTTACAAATCAAACAACGGAAGGATGGTATATTTATATCTCAAACGAAGTATCTCCGTGATTTGCTCAAGAAATTTGGAATGGAGCATTGTAATGGAGCCGACACTCCAATGAGCTCAAATCGCTCTCTAGATGCCGATGAAGAAAAAGGAAAAGACTTCAACATAACCAAATATAGAGGAATGATTGGATCCCTACTTTATTTGATTTGAGCAGACGCAGACATTCAGTTTAGTGTGGGAATGTGTGCAAGATTCCAATCAGCTCCTAAAGAATCGCATGCCGAACATGTCAAAAGAATCTTTCGATATCTTTCGGATACAAAGGAATTGGGTCTACGGTTCCCTAAAGGTCAACAAGAATTTATGGTGGCATATTCGACTCGATCATTTTGGATACAAGATCGATAGAAAGAGTACTAGTGGACGGTGTGAATTTCTTGGAGGATCACTTGTATCATGGTTCAGCAAAAAACAAACCATTGTGGCCGTATCCTCGGCGAAGCTGAATATGTAGCTGCATCAAGTTCTGTGTTTCGAAGTTCTATGGCTCAAGCAACAACTTCAAGACTTGGGAATTCATCTACGTGGAGATTCCAATCCTCCGTGACAACACTAGTACAATAAGCTTAGCAAAGAATCCAGTTCAACACACAAGAACCAAGCATATTGATGTTAGACATCACTTTATCGAGATCATGTCCAAAAGAAAGATGTTACGGTAATGTTCATTCCTACTCACTTGCAACTTGCCGATATCTTCACCAAAACGTGGCAAAAGAACAATTCACATACATTCGAAGAGAATTGGGAATGGTAAATCCCAATGAATTGTAAGTAAAATGTTAGCTCAATCTTGTTAATTATGTTTTGATGATGTTTGGAAACTAACTTAAGCATCGGAGCTTCTAGATGTTGTTTTTGCAGGTTTTTGGTCCAGTTAGAAAAACTGATATTAACCGATAATTCTCAAGAATGAGGTTATCATTCTCGAGAATTGATACATGAGATTCTCTTGTTCTTCCTAAGCGTTCTCGAGAATTTGAAACCATTCTCGAGTAATATCGAGTATTGATTGGTAAGGATCATTTCGGACTTAAAGATTCTCGAAAATACAGGATCATTCTCGAGAAATATCGGATGTTATCTGGTGTTCTATGTCGATTACATATGTCATTCTCGAGAATGGCTAAGGCATTCCCGAGAACTGTATCAGAAAAATATGTTCTGCAGAATTCACTGAGATAATTCTCGAGAATGAAGCGTCATTCTCGAGAATGGCTCTCGAGAATCATTTTCGATTCCCGAGAATTGTAGCGATAGCATGTTCTCGCGAATGGGTTACTCTTCTTTATCGAGATCATTCTCGAGAATGAAGTATCATTCTCGAGAACGGTTCTCGAGAATCAATTTTGATTCTCGAGAATTGTCGAGCGTGAGATCCCAAGCGTCGCCAAGCCTTGTGTCGTTTCACTCATAACCCGTCGTTTCGTCCCTTCATTTCCTTAACCTTCATTCGTCGCATCGTTCCTCGACTCATTCTTTCTAACTCTCGAGAGCTTTTCCTCTCTTCGTCTTTTCCGTCGTCTCTCTTCGTCTCTTCATCCTCCCAAAACTCATCATCCATCTCGTGATTCTTTGTCGAGAGACCATGACGAAATCTTCATCCTCGAATCTCCCGAACAACCACTCAAGAAAAGCCACGCACCAAGTATCGTCCTAAAGTTCAAGTTTCGAGAAGACCGAACCATCGAAGAAGAAGGCTAAATCGGTAACGATCATGGACTCTCCTCATGTGACTCGCAGCAAGACTCACTCTCCGCCATCCGACAAGGCCAAAAGCAAAGAAAGCTCCGCCTAGATCGCAATCCGTCGTTCGAAGCAAACGAAAATGCAAACTCAAAATCCAAGTCTTGCTCTCAATCTCCGTCCAAACCCGTAAGTTCCGCAACAACCAAGTCGTCCAAGCCTTATTCAAGTTCAAAACCACATTTTTATGAAAGAAGAACTAAGGAAATTGAAGAACGGATTCGAGACCTCCCCACACTCATCATGAGATTCCTCTTTCAACTCTTCCTCCGTTTGCTTCCAAACTAATTGGGCAACTCAATGTCCTTGATTGTCCTCCGTGCTTCGTAAAGCTCCTCCGGTAATCCCATCTCGATCCTAATTTTGTTCTTTCATATGAAGGAAGACCTTTTTGTCCTACTTGTGTCGGTTGAATCTAGATGACTTTAGGAGGGAGTGTAATTTGGATCTTTCACCATGGTTAAAGTCTTATATGCCGTTGCTAGATATCCAGACCCATATTCTCCTCAAATTGTTAAGACTTTCTATTTTAATATGGTTGAGGAAAAAGACCGATGATGGTGAGATTCTCGTATACTCATATTAGAGGCAAATCCATTAAGATCACAAGAGCCACTATCAATTCATTTCTGGGTGTCATTGATCCTCCAGAAGATCCTCCCACATTATCTGAGCATGAATGTTTTAGACTTCTTCTCCCTACAAAGCAATATGATGGAAATCCCTTGAAAGTCAAGCCATCTGACATGCCAGACACCACCAGAATCCTTTGGTACCTTTACAGTCGCAATTTAGTAAACAAAGGTCGTAGTTTTACACACTTTGTGAACAAAGACTACCAATTGATGGGCTCCATTATGGCCAAGCAACCACGTAACCTTGGCAAACGGTTATTTCGAGATATCCAATTTTTTATCCAATTCGAAGTTTCCAAGAAGAATACCATTCCATATCCTAACCTAGTCTCTAGGATTCTCGGGCTTGTTTAACATCCGGTATCTTCTTGACAATGACGAAACCTGTTTTTCCCAAGAAATTTGGCAAGACTCATCTTTTATACATGAAGATCTCATTTACGTAAGCTTGCGGGAAGAAGGAAGTCAAGTCCACCACCGATCCTAAGCCATCAACCTCCAAGCTGACAAGACGAAGGCCAATCTTCACAAAGACTCGCTTCTACTTACGCCCCTTCTTTTGCATGTGCGCAATCCAAGCTCGGATCAACTCGCAATTCAGAAGCTATGGCTCCCGTAATTCAATGTTTGGACTCTTATGGAAATCTAATAAAAGCAATGATCAAGGCCATAAGTAATGAGATGATCAAAGTAGATGCTCATC
Source organism: Acacia melanoxylon (assembly GCA_019022615.1). Lineage (NCBI taxonomy): Eukaryota > Viridiplantae > Streptophyta > Magnoliopsida > Fabales > Fabaceae > Acacia > Acacia melanoxylon. The sequence goes on from JAFJYJ010000050.1 coordinate 1,923,954, forward strand.
TTGAACAATATGTGAACTCAGCAGTGGAAAACCTCAAGAAAGAGATGCACCTGAATTCTTCGTCCTCTATGATCGCAACAAGAGATTAAAAATCAGTTCAATGACGTAAGATTGTTTGGAAGCCCTCTTATTGAGTCTTCGAATCATACTAAATCCTCTCGCTATGACCACTACATCCATTCCCCGATCCCGAGACTGTTCCCACCCGCCTCGATATTCCCATGTCGATCCGTTCGCGCCTCAAAGATCTCGGCTCTCAACCTACTCGAGACTGTCTCTACACCTCCCGTTGATCCCGATATCTCGATCCCCCTCTTTGATGGATGACAAAGGGGAGAAGGAGAAACAAAGCAGTGAATTGAGATTGGGACTAACGGGTGTCTAGTTGGAGTCTAGTTGTTCCTTTAAGGTTTACTTTGATAATTGTCTCGTTTAAGACTCGAGAACTATCTAATCCTTTTCGATGTATTTCGTAAGATCATTTTGATTTAACATGTTATGTATGAATGGATTTTCGTTGCATCAATTCCCGAAAAGCTTCGTATGAATACATGACTTGTTTCGCAAATGCGCTATACTTTTGTTATTTTACCAATCAATAATTTCATTTTCAAAATTTCAAAATGATTTTCACTATATGTTGTCATCATCAAAAAGGGGAGAATGTTGGCTCCTATGTTTTGATGATAACAAATGTTTAAGCATTTAAGTTTTGAAACTATGATTGACTTATGTTTTTTGTGCTCCAGGATTGACTCTTGAGAATTAGATCTTGTATTCTCGAGAATAGTTGCAAAACGTGTTAAGCGATTTCCTTGGCAAAAAGATAGCATTCTCGAGAGTGGATACGGATTCGAAGAATGATTCTCGAGAATTCCAAGCAATTCTCGAGAATGATCGGATCTGAACAGAAACAGAAATATGTCACTCAAGTAATTCTCGAGAATTGAGATTCAATTCTCGAGAATGATTCTCGAGAATTAGAAATCGATTCTCGAGAATGATCGTAAGCTTCGATTCGTACTCTCGGGTTACGGTGATTCTCGAGAATGAGAAAGTAATTCTCGAGAATGGAAAAATGATTCTCGAGTATGCTCGACTACATCAATTGTTGTCTGCTTCTGTTTACTGGATTCTCGAGAATTGAAATGCAATTCCCGAGAATGGTTCTCGAGAACCACTAGGTAATTCTCGAGAATGAACGAAAATTGTTCAATCTGCAGGTTTATTCCTTGAGCGATTCTCAGTCCAGTTTTTGCTGATTCTCGAGAATGATCATCAGCACTCTCAAGAATATTCAGACAGCATCAACTCGACAGAAACCAGATTCCTTGTAAATCTTATTTAAATCATCCAGTTAATTGTTTTTTTAACTTTCAATACATCTTTATATATTGGCTGTGATATTATTGATCATCTACCTAAGTGATCTAGGGTTCATAACCAAAGTTGCCAAGATCGGCGTAGAATTCCAAAAATGCTCATTGTGACTTAATTGCTGATTTGAGATTTGTTGAATATGACATACCGCTTGCTATTACCGATTTTAACTATGTTTAATAAGTTTGCTTGTGAATCTACAGAAGTTCAAAGTTTTGCTTTTCGAGTTTAAGTTCTTGACAGTCGGCACATTGAGAATGTCGCGAAACGTAGCCGACAAAAAGAATCTTATCATAATGGTGCCCATACGGCAAAAGCTTCCGAATCATTAAACTATGATGATCTCCATCCAAGAACATCCGAGCAACAAGTCAGTAAAGACATTCCACTAAGCAAACTTCAAACATGGGCAAGCGAGAAGGCGCGAGTGCGCTATTAACGGACATATTCAAATATTCCAACAGACACATTCAAATCCTTCAACGGTCTTCAACTTCAACCAGTACAAATACACGACGGATTGAATTCGACATTTACGAACCAGTGCATACATTGATAAAGCTTTCAAATAGTTCAAATTGTATTCTAATTATATCTTCGGATATACTAAGCTTCAGTGTTCATTATCATATCTGCTCTGTGAGAGAGTTTTTACTACTTGCTATTACAATTCGTTCAAATCTCAAGATAGAGGTATCTTGAGTGTGGGTGTATTAATTACAACTTGTAAGGGGGAGTGAGTCCAAGAGTGAAAGGATCATCCTTCGTTTACGAGTGTGTAATTGTATTTGTAAGATAGTCGAAATCCCGCAGAGTATCCGGGGGACCGGACGTAGGTCGAAGAGTTTGACCGAACCAGGATAACTTCTCTCGTGTCCATTATCTTTACTTCCTTACTGCTTTCATCGTTCACCTATCATACAGCGAAAAGATTTTTGAGATCACCTATTCACCCCCCTCTAGGTGATATTCCACCTTCAATGATTTGATTTGGTAATGGTTTCCCCTGTTTGAGCTTTGTTTTGTTGTAATATTAAAGCGGTCCAAACATATGCACCACCAATGAATGAGTGTTAAAATTTATTCCCCGAGTCAAAATTTCTTCCCGAGTCAAAAATCGCAAAAACCGAGTCACAATGATACATTAGTCTGGTATACAAATGGTTTTGTACACAAAAGAGACGTCATTAACATCATCCATTCTGGTTTAGTCGACTAAACCATTCCAGAAGCACCCTAACATCAACAAAAGACCATCAACCCAAAAGCAACATTAATGGCTTTAACCAAAAAGGATAAATTCATAACACCAAAAACAAAAAGCAGCAACATTGAATAAAACAATGACGTCAACAAAGTCTAGCGACACAAACAAAAATGCAACATCCGCCTAAAAGCAACATCAAGTGAAATGAAAATTCAAATCTAAAAACAACAATGGAAATACAAATAAGTCTAAACTTCTTCCTCAGAATTCTCAGCATCCTCCTCAGAAGATGGACCTCCTTGGTCATCATCACCGGCTACCTCCTGTTCTCGTCCAAGCTGCAACTGACCAAGGCTATCCTCTAACCCCTTCATCCGACCCTGCATCCACCTCCACCTTTCATTCTCCTTATCCACGTGGCTCTTCCACCTCTTACTCATTTTTACTTCCATCCTGGATATGGCCTTCATGACATCAAGATTGGAGAATCCACCCTCCGGCTCAACTATGTCCTCCACATGAACATCAATGTCATCATCACCATCATGGACCTCAGGCGGAACAATGGGTGGAACCGGGCCAGCATCGTACCTCCTCCTCGACATTAGTGTATTCCCAGAAACCATTTGGGCTCTTGGAGATCTTGCACTGCTCCAAAATACGTTGTCCAAATATAGCATTCCACGTTGTTGTACTCACCATTTTCTCATTGTCCATAGGAACACCAAAATACTCCAATATCCCCTGAACGAGATAGGCGTATGGGAGTGCAGCGTTATCCTTCTGTTTGGCCTTGGACATCATCCAGCAAATGTAGTGCCTCCAATTGATATTGATGCCATGACGAACAGCCCACATAATAGGAATGTCACCCTCCAACACCCTCGAATGATTATAAGCCCGAGGGAACAATATGTGGGTCATGACGTAGAAGAGGATACGGCATTAACGGTCGGGTGGCCCACGGAAATTATAGCTCTATGAGCTCCTGGCCTCCTGCACAACATCCTCCCGATGAAATCCCTCTAAGGGTTTAGCGTCATCCCCATCATACGGAACTGTCCGAACTCCATCAAAATCATATCCCAGTAATGAGGTCCAGATGGGAGCCGTCACCAATATGTTAACCCCGCAGACGCGAGACTGTAGATCACCACTTAGGTAGCTCATGTTATGGTAGAAAGCTCTCACCATAACCTCTAAATATGGACGAGTCTTCTCCGCCAAGCCTCTCAAATGGGAAAGTTCCAAAGTTGACACTATCTCAAATCCCTCATTCTTAAAGAATGTCATATCTAATGACTTGGGCTTGATGACGGTCTCGGTGGCAAAGTTTGTCATGAATCGTTCATGCTCTTGTACATTATTTTCAAACAAATAACCGAAAGGGAGATCCATAACGGGTTCGGGTTCGTGGTCCGCGTGCCCTAGAAGAAGATGCCCCGCGGTTCGCACGTTGCTTAATTCGCCTCCCGAGATCTTTGCCGATGTTAGAAGAGACTTCTTTGCGACGCATGATGACAACAACCTACAAACGGACATTATAAACCATCAACAAAAAATAATCATTCATCATACGGAACTGTCCCATATACATTCTTTCTTTTCACAAACAAACACAATCAACATACTCAAATCAACAACTAAAAATCTTTCCATAAATCTAATACTCAAATCAATAACTAAAAAACAACAACAAACACAATCAAATATACATTGACATTAATTTTCAATCGATATAAAATTTTCCATAACTAATAATATTCAAATCAACAACAAAATAATCAACATGATATACTCCAATCTACACCAAACATTCATTTTCATCATGTACATTGGTCATTTTCATGAAAACCAATGTGAAATTCGTCCAACAAAATCACCCCATTAAAGCAAAAACGCAAAAATACACAAACTAATGAAAACCCAAGTGAAATTCATCCAACAAAATCATGTACATTGGTCATTTTCAAATATACACAAAACACAATCAACAACACAAAAATTTAATGAAAAACGAAGTGAAATTCGTCAAAAAAAAAATTCCCAACCAATGTAAATTTTCTCATTTTCACATGTACATTACTCATTTTCATCCATAAATACGAATGAAATACTCGAATCAAACAAAGATACACAACAAAATCACCCCATGAAAGCAAAAACGCAAAAACGCAAATGTGGGTTACCAAAAACGCAAGAACAAGGGCGAAAATTCAAAATGGAGATGAGAACATACCTAAAACGACGCAAATCACACTCGAATGAAGTTTCCTTCGCTACCCACCAACGGATTCGGCAAGGAATTGAAGAAAAAATGAGAGGGGAGAGGTTTTGGGAACTACTTTAGTCGATTAGGGTTCGACGCAAGAGGGAAAGGGCTTTTAAAAAAGCCTCTGTCGCGGTTTAGTCGACTAAACCATATGGTTTAGTCGATTAAACCTCGGGTCACTTAAAAAAATGGACCAGGTTTGGTTTAGTCGACTAAATCATGGGGTCCCTGAAAAAAAATTTGACCCCGTGATTTAGTCGACTAAACCCCATGGTTTAGTCGACTAAACCGGGGTACATTGGGAATTAGTTTCCCAATAGGGGCACATTGGGAAATAGTTTCCAGACAGGGGCATTTTGTGAATTAGTTATTTTAAAAGGGGCAAATTGGGAAAAAACCCCCACCCGGTTCACTGAAACCTTCGGTTCCGACTAATCCGGATTTCGCACGGCGTCGGGCCCACAGTTGTGGGGGAAGAGCTCCCAACACCATTTTCACCATTTTCATGCCTCGAACCGAAGACATGGTGGTGAGAAAGCAAATCCCTTACCATTTGCGTGCTCCCAATGGTTGTTGGTAAGAGAGCTCGAGTTTTGTAAATCGTATATTCTGTTGGAAATTAGGGCAAACGATTATGAGCCCATAAGAACTTATATGGACCAAACCTATTAGGATTGAGCCGTCCCATTTCTTAGCTTCCCACTTTTATAAGAATTACCCTTATTTGACCCAATAGTGCTTGAATATGAGTTGACAGTCATTGATGTCAGCCATATTAGCAAAAAGGGAAAATCTCGTCCCCAAGTTCAAGAAAATATTAAAAAAGTTATAAAAAAAATTCTAATGTCAAAAAAGTGTTATTTACAACTCCTTAGCAGGTGATTAACAACTCCATTTATGGGTTTTTAACAACTCTTTGAGACTATTTTGATATCAAAATTTTCTGTGAGATTTTTTTAACATTTTCTTAGTCCCTTGAAACCTTAAAAGAATTTTTCCTAGAAAAAAAATAACCACTCACTTTAATTTACATTTAATCCATTCATCTTATTCTCTATGTATCTCAAGCTTTTCCTATTTATACATTGATGCAAGGGAAAAAAATACTTATTACACCATACTCTCTCTAGTCTTTAATATAAAACATATTTATTAAAAACTAGAGGAAGATTTGATTAAATTAAGAAAGTTAGTTAAGTTAGTCAATATATGTATTTCCTAAAATACCATAATCATCTTCCTTAATTCCTTTCTACCCCCTCCTTCTTGATTATTGTTGGGAGAACATCAATAGGGGTAAATTAGAAAAATATTGATAAAACTATATAAAATAAAACTTATATTTAGGATCAAAATCAACTTTTGTATTAAGAACAAGAGGGAGTATAAATTTAATATAATAATATGTACTCTCTCCGGTCCTAATTATAGAGACACTAATATTTTACTTCTCTTTAGTATATACAAACACACGCACACATATAATATGAAATTTAAACAAATCTTATTACAAGTTTATTGTGGATGAATCGTGTTGGAATATTGATGGATGGATAAAAAGAGTGTTGAGTTAAGTTTGCTATCAACTCATGTGATTAACGTTCTAGCATATACATAAAGGCCATTTGTCATTGTATTAAAGGTTGAAGGACATCATAGAGAAAAAGGGAGGTTGATTAGTCTTTGAAGGTGTTGCTAGCAAGTCACTCATACGTCCTTGTGGATATAGGCGTACCTATGTTAAAGCCCCGCTTGAATTTGGGAAGCCTTTTAAAAAAATAAAAAAATACATGTTTAAATAATTGTCCACCCTTAAATTAAGTACTTACCCTTAATATATCAAGACTGCACTTCGTAATCGGATGAGGGATGAATGGTTGAATGATTGTTTAGTACCTTATATTTTAAAAAAAATGTCTTTGATAGCATTGATATTAAGGCAATTATGATAGAATTCCAAAAAAAATAAGGTTTAGAAGGATGACATTGTAATTATTTTTATCGTAATATACTTTTGTTATTAAAATATATGTACTTGAACTTATTGAGTGTCACCCTTCATAGTAATTTATGTAGCTGCATTTCTAATATCACTTAGCCTTGCTTTTCTAAATGATAGTTTTGTAAAATAATTGTCTCTCTTATTACATCATCAATATTCACTTGATTTCATAAATATTTTTATGATATATATATTTTTATTATTTAAATTCTTTTGTTTTTTAATGCATTTAAAACTTTCCTTAAAAAAAAAATTCGGGCGCCCTTGAACCCGAATGTCCCCGCCAATTGTGCCCTTTCTATAATTTTCTGGATCCGCCTGTTGTGGAACCTACTTTAGCCTGTTTAGATGTAATCTAAACTATCCTAATTGAATAGATAGGAGTACCACATTTTCTTATACCATATCATTTTTTTTTTTTTTTTTTTTTAGAATTGGCTAGCATATAGTTTGCAGGAATGGATCGAACCTGTGTTTACTGCTGCCACCAAAGGGTGGCTTGTCTGCCACTACACCAACAAAGTGTTAGCATAGATATCATATTATGTCACAGTAACATACACTATGATTTGAGGAAAAAAATGTAACAAAGCCATTTGGTTATTTGTATTGACTTCATCACTTCACATTAGTTATTTTCCCTTTTTTACTTCTTTGTTTTCAAATTCATCATACATCTCACTAATTTCAATTCCAGAAATTCCCCAGCAAAGCATCAAGAATGAAGGATCTCATTCTATGGGACAACACAACACAGAGCTTATTGATAACTATAAGTGAAGTCAAATGCCACCAACTGCATTTTTTATTCTTCAAAAAAAAGAGATGGGGATAGTATGATTGATTCTATACGTCAAACTCCCTCCACAGCCACAGCTTCCCTTGCAGCTAACTAGCTATAATAAATGTATCATATCACACTATTCAAAAGACAACATAACATGAGAGATAGGACCAGCTTCCCTTGCAGCTAACTAGCTATAATAAATGAATTATATCACACAATTCAAAAGACAACATAACATGAGAGATAGGACCAATTAGCATAACAACCACAATTTTCTAAGGTTATGAATAATGGAAATAGACATTCCCACTAACACAAATTTTAACATCACATGACAGAACCCAGCTCCTTATTCTAGCTCATTGTAGGGAAAGCTTAATTTTCACTTTAAAAAAAAAAAAAAAAAAAAAAAAAAAAAAAAAAAAAAAACTTCAATTTTCGTCCCCATTTGTCAACTCGACACTGACTGACTTTTTATCATGAAACAATATTGGGTTAAGGAGCAATTTGACCAACGAACTTTTACCTCAGGAGCGCCTAGCACAAATAACTTTTAAGTGGACTAAAAATACAAAAAAAAAACTTTTAAAAATGTGCAGTTAGCACAAAAAATGGAGTAAATTTTTTGTGTGCTGGGTGCTCATAGAGTAAGACTTTTTTGTGCTGGGCGCTCCTGGAATAAAAGTTTTTTGTGCTGACCGCACATTTTTAAAAGTTTTTTGGTCTTTTTGATCCATTTAAAAGTTATTTGTGCTGGGTGCTCGTGAGGTAATAATTCGTTGGCCAAATTGCTCCTTAACCCAAAAATATTTCATTAAGCTAGATTCCGAGAGCTCACATGTGAGACCTGATTGAGCAACCAAACTAACTTTGGTATAGGCATGTGTTAAACTCTTTTTTATCTTTTTATAAAGTGCTTGTGTATAACAGCTGATAAAACGACCTTAACTTCCTAGAAAGGATGGAAGTTGGACTACCCTTTTGGGTATTTTGTTATTTTGTAGCTCCTTCTAAATGAAAGAATCAAGCCTTTGTTGTTGTTACATTGAGCTGGAAAGTAGTTTGGTTGTAAAGCAAAAGATTTTTGCAGACGCCGCATGTGCACACTTGTTCAAGGATAGATTATAGAAAGCCAAAAAAGAAAAAAAAACAGATAATGGGATTTGAAGGATTAAGTAATACTACCTCTGGTCCTTAATATAAAATTCAATTTGTAGTGCAATGCCGGTAGCACTTTGTATTCTAACACAACACTTCAATAGCATTGTGTGTGTGTGTGTGAATTTCAATACCCTTGGAGAGTTAGACAAATCTTCGATGATTTAGTAGCCTGCACTTAGCCTGGTCATGACTAAGATTGAGTTAAAATTGGCGAGTAATTAAGTTTGGCATTCTTCTTAGTAGTAACAGATAGATTAGGATGCAAATCAATATTAAAATAAATTATAAAAGATATAAATGTCAAAGTGTATTATTTACAAGTTATGAGTGATACACTTCATTTTAGGGCATGGAAAACCATGTCTTAGTTTATCCAAAATGGCAAATACCTAAAAAGGGTTCTACCAAGAATACATTAATCAGGGACCAATCTATTGACTGGTGGTTGGCAATAGACCTCTTTATTGACTTGACCGGAAAGTCAAAAATTACCAAAACCCAATCAAATCTCAATGCAATTGCACAATGCTCAGTTGTGAAATTCATACTGATGGAGAAAAAAGCAAGTTCTGAAACAGGAACAACAATGTGTGAATTTCGGAAAGAAAACATACTCTGAATCTGGAATACAATCTCAACAAAATTTATAACACCGACTTTGTTATGGAAAACTTTTTCTTAGATCATTCTTCCTAACAGAAATTGTAGGGACTGTAACAAAGAAAGAAAATGTTTGACTAATATTAATGTAATTCAAATATCATTGTACAGAAGAGCAAAACAAAAGTAGTATATGAACCAAAAGCACAATGTACATGGACAAAATCAGCTACAACGAGGATGAAGCATTATACTGAGAAATCTGATTACAATAGCAGCATCAAAGGGCAAAAAGCCAAACAGGTGAGAAAGACAAACAGAACGGACATCAAATGACTACTTCAAATATCCTAAACTCTGTACATTCTAGGAGTTTTAAAATTACAAGAAATATCTCCCCCTGCCCCATTTTTGGCGTAATTCTCATTTTACCTTTTGCAGCTTCTTCATTTTGTTTCCATGGAAGTATGAGTACAAGATGTTATTCAAGATTCATGATGGTTTAGCCTACCTAGAGTGTCAAGTCCCTGGGTTTGGCTCTGCACAATTTTTTGAAACACGTCCCTCACATGGCGGTCCAAGGGGTTGAGTCCATCTTTCAAAGCTTCACAAACCTGTGAAACCTCCTGCACTCTGTGTCTGATCTCCCCTTCTTTCTCCTCCGCCAATGGGAAACATACCGAATCACCCAATTCATTCAGCAACCTAGTACATTTCTCAATTTGATGAATCTCCTTTAGCAAACCACGAGAGTTTCTCCTCTCCCGCTTTTTTGACTCATCCATAATCCGCTCATATATTGATAGTAATGGAGCAGCCCATGAAAAAGTCCTCGGAATGGAAAATTGAACCAGGAGTCCACGGTCTTGGCATGGAATTGCCGCGACAAGAGCCCACATTACAAACAGCAGGATCGAACTCATAGTAAAAATGATCACTGCAAACCCATTAGAAGCCACAAGATCATTCCCTCTTGGGGCATTCAAGTTGTTACCAATTGCCAAAAGCTGCTTTGCAGCAGACCAATTGCGAGAGACACTGCATGAAAGTGATCGAAAATGGCTTGCTAAACGATGGTGATGATTATGATTACGATGATGATGATCCCTACCAGCAGAATTACGGCTGAAGGATCGGTTCTTTTGTGCCACGGACGCATTGGAATCTTTATCATCAAGCATCCCAATTGACAATTCAACGAGTGCCTTCTTGGCACGACGATATTGGCCCTCACCAATACTCTTCTGATTGTTCAATGCACAAAGAACAATCTCCAATAGCTTCTGCCATTGCCTAATCTCATCAATCCCATCTCGTATCGCATTACACACATCTAGAGCTTTCACATTCCGCTCAAATAAATCAGTCATCATGCGATCAACCGGGGGTTTAGACACTAGAGCTCTGTGATCGTGAAGGATATACCTAAATTCTTCATGAAAATAGATAAACGAATCAAGTAACTTCCATACCCATGAAAGTGAAAGCAAATCATCCTGGCCAACCGAAGAGAGATCCAAAAATTTCTCAGTGACCTGTTTCTGAAACGACTCAAGCTCCTGCTCCAAATTAGAGTTTGGATTATGCTGAGGTGTCCCTGAGCCTTCCATTGAATGAACTTGAATGTGATCGCGACGAAGACTCCGAATGGCGCGGCCAAAATGGGATAAAGAAGGAGATGAATTTTGAAAGTCCGTTGCGGGCATCCTCATGTAGGCTACCAAATCACGAAGCTCTCTCACTCTCTCTCTCGCCCGGACAGTATCACACACTGTTTACCCCAATTTTCCAGACCCATTTTTTGAATTTCACAATTGAATCACTCGAATTGGTTTCTTTTCTCTTCTTCTTCTTTTCTCCCCTTAAACCTCCAATCAGAAAGCTCTTCCACTTCAATTTGCATACAGTATACCCAGAAGCAAAACGCAGTTAGCTTTTGAACCCACAAAAATTGAACAATGAACGGAAAAATCGAACCCAGATTTTCGAAGACAATCAAAAAAATTAGAAGCTGGAGAGAAATTCGGACAAGAACAATAGAGAAAAGAGGAGAAATAAGAGGGACAGAACGCTTAACTGGAAGGAGAGGAATTATATTTGTAGGCGATGTGACCGCGTTTTATGGTGGTTGGAAAAGGAAAAAGCAAAAAAAGCAAAAATAAAAATCAATTTAAAGTTTGCTTTCCATATAATTTGATCTCTACTCCCAACTCCCAAGCCTTAACTTTTTGTCCAATTTTTGTTTTTTGTTTTTTTTTTTAATCTTTGGGTTAACACTGGTGAATAATAAGGTTGTACGAGGGTGACTCTTGCTTACACACGCACCGCACACGTCTTAGACACGATTATAAGATTCAGGAGACAATTACAAGTATGGACCCAAAGCTTGCTTATTTAAAAATTATAATTCAATTTAAAAGGCAAGTTCTGGCTAAGCTAGCCTATTTCTTTTTGTTTTTGTTTTTATCCCTCAAAATATCGCTGAGCTAACATAATTCCCATTTCATATGTGAAATTCAATGAACCTCTAGACAATTAATACGTGCCACATATATTAATTAGTAATAAAGTACTATTAATAATAAGAACTAGCTATAATCCCTATAATATAAGAGATTGCTAAATGTTATATTTTATCCTAAATATATGATCTCGTTTCATTTTGTTTCCCATTAGGATATCATTTTATATTTGTGAATGTATAGTCATAGACTCATAGTACTCATTTACTAGTCATCGATCAATATTATTTTTCAGAACTTCAATGCTTCAATCCTATGGTATGGTATGGGACGTTTATGTATTATATTGTTTTTTTTTACTAAAGTATATTTTTAGTTCTTTAAGTTTATATAAGGTATATTTTTTGTCCCTTAACTTTATATATTATACTTTTAGTCATATAATTCTAAAACCGTTAATTTTGTTAACGGAAAATGCAAACTCAAGTGATAACGTTAACGTTGTAAATTTAAGTGATGATTGTGTAATTAAAAGCTATTAGACTTAAATTTAAAATATGGGTAAATTGAAAAATATATAAAATTTGTGTAATTAAATCCTATTACCATCACTCAGCCATTTGCGTCGGTGTTTTAGTTAAGAATAAAATGTTGTTAGAATTTTAGAACCAAAAGTATACTTTATGTAAAAGTTAAAAGACTAAAAGTATACTTTAACCTTTTTATTTTTATTAGAAGGATTTCTTTAAGTTACTTTAAAGTATAACTATTCAAAGTATGGTTATATTTTTAAAAAAATTATAATCAAGTAATCACTTTTTCAAAAAATTATATCGGAAGACAAAAATTTTAAAATTATCATTCACTGACATTAATTTCATGATTAATGTTATCACAAAATTTAGAAACACTTACTAATAGATATTTAAGAAGTTACCATTAAATATTTAAACATTATTTAGCATCTTTAAAGTAAATTTCTTATAATTAAGCGATAAAAAAAAAATCTTATGTCTTTGGGACCACATATGTAATTCTCCCAAGATTAGATTCAGGAAAAGCTACCTAGATCCGATGAATATATAGGAACCAGTTTAATATTCGTGGCAATGATGAGCGTTAAGAACTAGTCAATGCAGTGAGATATACACAAATACGCAATTTAAATAGAATTTTAGTAATATTATAATAACAAGACAGTTAAACGATTATTTTTATATTAGATTTTATACATACTTAAAATAATTTTTTTAAAAAAATCAAAAGTAAAAAATTCAATCCGATTCATTCCAATTAGATTTGAATAATATACCGTGGTGATGAGCTCTTGATGCTTATTATTGTGATGAGCATTGAAACTAGTTTCTGAGTATGTACGGACAAACTCATTATTAATGACTATGACTATGTGATGATGAAAGATAAGTTTTGAAGAATAAAGATGAAAGATATGACATCATCAATGATCAAGATTAGATAACAGAAGCCGGCCAAAAAAAGATTAGATAACAGAATATTGTGTGTAAAGAAAAAATAGTTAATTAATGGACCAAGAGCCCAATAGGATGTTTTCATGTGATAATATGGATTATAATATTGTATAATTCCTGATCTACCTTTTCAATATTTTAAAATGACGCATTTGATGATAATATTTTTTTTCTCTTCTTTCTTGTTTAATAAAAATAAGTATATTAGTATTAGCAAGAGTGAGTGTAAGTGTGGAAGGGAACGGCGGTGGACAATGGCAGTGATGGACATGAGAAGAAAGGTGATGATAGGGGGGAGGGAGTGAGAGAGATAAGGGTGTTTGAGGAAGTTTGGAGGAGCCTTCACCACTAGAAAAGAATGAAATGGCGATAGAATAGAATTTGTGAGTGAAAAAATTCCGTCACAATTTACAACGGAATAAAATTTCCGTCGCAAATTGCAACGGAAAACTTGCGACAGATACAAAATCCATCACAATTTACAATGGAATTTGCGACGGCCAAGGAATCCGTTGCAATTTGCCACGAAATTTGCGACGGGATGATAGACCATCAAAATTTGTGACGGAAAACATAATCCATCAAAAAAACAGACAAACTTTGCAGCAAAATTTTTAGTTTGTCGCAATTTTTTTTTAATTAATTTAACAAGACGGATCATTTTGAGATAGATTTTTGTGATGGAATAAGATATTTTGTGACGGAATAACAATTTCGTTGCAATTTGCGACCAACAATTTATTCTATCGCAAAATTTGCTTCAGAATTTTTATTTCGTCGTGAATTGCGACGGTTTTTTTTTGTTCGGTTACAAATGTTTCTATCAATTTACCAAAACAGATAAGAGATTTTACGACCGAAAAAACATTTCGTCACAAATTTTGAGAAAAGATTGAGACAGAGAAATTTTTTCCATGGAAAATTTTGCGACGTGATTTTTAGAATCATCGCAAATGTTTTCCATCACAATTTTTCTTAAATCAAATGTTAAAGCTTTCATAGACCATTTGAGACTATTAGTGTATTTAATATATATATTGATTTTCTTCATAAACAAAATTGGTTTAAAATGTACAATACATTGTGTAGTTTATAAACCATACATAATGTGTAACATCCCAAATTTTGGACCCTGAGGATTGAGAATAAGCCTAAAGTAGGTGGACAACTAAGCCAAGTTCGGGAAGAGTCTCAAGAATGTCAAGAGTTAGGATGCCCCTTTGGGATTAAGTAGCTCGACCATATGGGTCAGTGGACCTTGTATGCATAAGTCGTGGAATAAAGGTGCCAGTAAAAATGGGACACAGAAGATCTATACGGCGTAAATCCGGTGGAAAGGATGCCACCTAACTATGTCATGGGGATATGACAATTAGTTGAGCGAAAATATGCCGGTATAAGTAAGTACACGATATTTTTAGGGCAGTTGGGTATGCCCTGCGTTTTTGGGAAGACATCGGTATTCATGAAGAAAACCCAAGTGAAACCCGGGCAAGATCTCGAGCAAGTACCGATAAAGTAACTTTAATAAAGTAAGGTCATAATGACAAATGATGACATACTTTTGTGTTGGCCAAATAGAATGGTGACACGTGTCCCTTCATGATTATAAAAGTCAAGAGTAATGATGCTAGTAGGACACGTGGCATTTTTGGGTTGGATGTTTGACTTTTTGGCACCACAAAGTATGATGTAATTATGAGACATTAAAATATACATTTCTTGCTCCCCAAAAATAAAGAAAAATGTGCAGTCACATCAGGGGAAAAGGAACAGTTGATCCGGCCCCATGCAAGTCCAACTGAGTGGCACGAGTTACGAGGAAAAGTGTAACCGGAAAAAAGTAGCTGGACGGTGTTGGATATGATTAGTTTTGATGATGTCTTATATAGATGCCATTATTAAGAGCAAAAAACTTGTATGCTATATTTATCTCCTACATTGACTAACTACTGTATATTTAATGTAGATTAGTCCAAGTTGAATTATAGAGATTAATCAAGAAGGAGATAAGAGGTTAGAAAAGAAGAACTTGCAGAGAATGTCAAGGAAACAAGAAGTTATGAAAATATTTTGGGAATAATCAAGAAGAAGAGGAGATATTGAAGAAGGTAGAATTTCAAGAGAATGATGAGTCCAAAGAAGAAAGAAAGAGTTGAATTATGAAGAATGATCAAGAGAAGAATAAAGAAAGGAAGAACTTGCTAAATGGAATGAGAATTCAAGTTCTTATATTGATTCTAGGAGTCTCCACGATCAAATAGAAGTTGGAACGGCTCAATTCGGAGTTAAAATAAGCAAGTTCAAGCTTCCGGATGAATAGTAGTTTGCTACAGAACATTGGTGCAATTTCATCTTTTTTTCTCGCATGAACAGTGTCATGCTCGAGCATGAAAAATGCCTTGCTCGAGCAGAAGCAAATCTGGTGCTTGAGCAACAGCGATTTTCAGCTACTCTGTTCAGCTCTGTTTCAGGCGATCTCTGGTAATTCGACGATATCTCTTAAATCAGAAGTCCGATTGAGGTGAAACAAATTTTTTTATGAAACTAGACTCCCAATGCATCATTTTGGTATAAAATTTAAGTCCAAAGGAGTTCAGATCAAGGAGCTATGAATTGTGGAAGTTTCAACAAAAATCAATGTCACAATCCAGACCTAGATTCGGTATTTTGAGTGTATCTCATAAACGACAAATCTGATTGAGCTGAAATCAGTGGCATATGAAAATAGACTTACATACCTTTCCAAAAAAATCAATATCATGAAAAAAAAAAAGATCAATTAAAGGAGATATTATATTTTTAAGTGGACGATCTATTTAGAATGTTGAAAAAATGCTGGTCAAGAACAACATTCATTCATCTAATGATAATGGACGAACTACAATGAGTTTGGAGCTGATTCTTCTTGCATTGGAAAGAAGACTTAAAGAGATTTCTAAGAATGAGTGGTTTTCCAAAATTGGAGCTATATCGAAGACATTACGCTCATGGGAAATCGGCTATTGTGCTACCAATACTCTTGTTTTCTGAAAGTCTCTACATTCTGGAGGTTGAGCTTTGTATTGGAGAGTATAATTCTTATTCATGTAAGATTAGAAGCCTCAAAGATAGAATTGTACTCGAGCATGTTAGAGTCTTACCCGAGCATAGATAATAGAACAGCTTGCTCAAGTGTTTCAGAGAACCATGCTCAAGCAACGTATATGGGATGCCCGAGCATCATCAAGCTCAGAACAGAGATTTCCAAAATGAGCAATCATGCTCGAGCAAGAGATTTAACTAGCCAGAGCATCATCGAGACAGAAGCGAAAACATTGCAAGTCAGAGAGTCTTGTTCGAGCAGTGAAGAATGCTTGCTTGAGCACCATGCTCGAGCAAGAGAAAAGGCTTGCCCGAGCAGAGTCGTTAAAACAAGCCTTCCTTGCCTCAGTCTGACTTCTGCCCGAGCATGCCCTTGGAGCTTGCTCAAGCACTGACGATATACATAATGTTACAGAAGTGTCCAGTGTTGCTTGCCCGAGCATACCTTTGCGACTTGCCCGAGTAATGACAATGATGATTGATTTTCAGAAGAAGCTTGCTCGAGCAAGCTTGATTTCATGCTCGAGCATTGGGTGATCTCGTTCCTTGAAAATACACCTTCTCATAGCATGCCCAAACACACTACTTATTCATGCTCGAGCATGAACACCCCTGTTTTCAAAATCTCTGTCTTCGTAAATCCTGAATCATCGATTGTGATTTCATTTCTACACATCATTACTCTTTACTACTCCTAATTGCTTTTAATCAGTTTGCTAATGAGTTTCAGATGATTTTATCATGGATTAACAACAAATTTTCATAAAGCAAATTGTGTGTCAAAGAAGCATTAAATGCTACGTTAGAAAACAGAGGAAAGCTTCTAAGTCTAACGGATAGTTTGAACATTCCATTAAAAAGCTTGAATCCTCACAACGGCCATTAATACAACACTCAAGACAGAGCATTAATGAAATCAATATTAGACATTCTATGATTAAAGTTGGATTAGAGCTCAACAGGTAAAAAGCATCAGAAGCTTCAACGGCTAGTTCCAATGGTCATATTCTAAGAAGCTCAACTGAAGAATTGATCTAACGGTCGAATGCCATTGGTTAGCTATAAAAGAACAAGCATTCAAACTTCAAGAAGCGACACGAGCGTGCACTGTCGAAATGCCAACATTATGAATATACGCTTAGCTCATACACTTTGTTCTCAATGCTTACATAGCTTATCATAGAGAGTGAAATAATTTGTATTGTACTTCAGTGATTATTATTCATCTGCTCTGTGAGAGAGTCTAAACACTTATTTGATTATCTGTTTAGTGATCAAATCTCAAGGTTGTGGAACCTTTGAGTGTGGGTGTACAATTACAACTTGTAAGGGGGAGTGAGTCCTAGTGTGAAAGGATCATCTTGAGTACAGAGTCGATAATTGTATTCTTACAGTGCGTAAGAGGATATCTCATAAAGAGATTGTAAAGGCTGCACAAGTGCTTGACTAAACTTGTGAGGTTGTAAAGGATATTCTCTTGTGCTTGGTTAAACAAGGAGTTAGTTGAAAATCTCAAGTGGAGCTTGGGGACTGGACGTTGGTCAAGGATTGAGCCGAACCAGTATAAATCTCTGTTTGCATATTCTCTTCCCTAAACTCTTATATTTCAGCATATATGTTTTGAATAATTGTCTATCAGTTTATAAATTATTACTGTCATTCAAACCTTCTTCAGTAAGTTGCGAAAAGATTTTCTATGTTTTCGAAAGTTTTATCCGACACCCAATTCACCCCCCCTCTTGGGTGATAGCCAGGTCTAACAGACGGGACCGGTTAGGGTCTTTCGGAGTCAGGCCCAGACCTCTGGACACAGAGAGAGGGTGAAATTTGGTGGGCCAGAGTTGAGAGAAAGTTAACTTGGAGGGCAAGAAAAAGGTCACATCAAGTCATAATGAAGAGAGAGAAAGATAAAATAATCCGGATTAATCTGGACCACACATTTGAATCTTACATTACAAGAGGAATAACATGTAATTATGACATCACATGGGCATTAATGGAGCAATCTAGGCAGATTTGGTGGGTCCCACTGACTTGGGAGAAGAGCAGTGCAAAATGGCTGTTTTACCCCTGCACCAAAAATCTACATCGAGTAACATCAAAAACCACCATCACGGGCAGTTTTGGAAACCTAATTTTTAGGCAGATGAGGGCGGAATTTTCAGCCAAGAGTTCTCTAGAATTCTTGAGAAATAAGTCAAGAAAATCATATTTAAATCCGAGACATTCTTTCATCCAGTGGATAATAACTAAAGTTGGACAAAAGCTCTCACCTTTGGAGCCTATATAAAAACACTTCCCCCTTCATTTTCCTCCTGCCAAGCACGAGTCCAAGGTGAGGAAGAAGAGGGTCCAACTGAAGGTCTTGATCTAAGGGAGGAGGAAGGCACACGCAATCGAAATTCTAAGGTAAGCTTCTCACCGACAATCTAGCAACTCTTATTTTTGCCCTATGGTGTTTTCATAGAGATGCAGTGGATTTTCCATATTTTTGAGGTTTTAATTGATTCTAAAACATGTTTAGTGTGGGGACAAGTGGGATCACCTTTTCCCAAACCCGAAAAAGCTTAAGTGTTCAAACTACGTAAATCTGCCGATTCTGGTGTTTTCTGGGCAGCGTGTAGTAATCGATGGTTTTAAAATAGTACATTGATTCCGTTTGCTATGAAATTGTACATGGTGAAATTATACATCCTGATGATGACTTTGATATAAGCTTCTGTGTCATTTGGATTTTCCAACCAAGAGATATGTATTGTTGGAAAATGACCTAAAAACCTGGACTTTTCTCTGGACCAGAGGCTCAGTGTTGCATATAAGAAAATAATATAAACCCCGATGACTTTGGGAATTATTTTTATGGTAAACTAGACATTCTAAGGGTTAAATGACCACTGATTTCACGTCAATTGGATTTTTCTAGAATTTATTACAAATCGGCAAAGTTGGGTCAGAGATTCTGGAAAATTCTGGTTATAGGCGAAATTTATGGAACTTGAAGTAAAGTTTGGATGTGTGATTGAAAGTGTTATATTTTGCTGTGACTAGGGTGTTAGCACGTGTGGACCATATTTCCAACACCAAGGGAAGAGTTCACTATTTGCGAGGTGTGCCAGGTAGTAACTGTTGACTTGCATAATCTATGTTACTCTTGCATGTGTGTTTTATCATGTTAGGGATTGGGCTGTAGTACCTATTGGACTATATGTCCTTGGGCTACTACTGCAGTCCAGAGTTTGTCGGGCAGTGGTACCTATTGGACTGCGTGTCCTTAGGTTACTACGGAGGCCCCTGGCATGAGGGTAGGTGGTTCCTGTTAGTTCTCTATGGGTTTTGATGATAACTGATAATTGTAAACACAATATGAGTTTTGTGTTTAGTAAGTTGAAAAACTTACTGTCAAAGGCAAACTCGAGTTTTGGTTTCAAAACTCGAGTTTTGACTTGACAGAGAGTAGCTCAATTTTATCAAACTAAGCAAAACTCAAGATTCCATTGGAAACTCGAGTTTTGAACTTATAGAGAGCACTCCAAGTTTTTCACCCTGAGTCAAACTCGAGTTTCGGTTTGCATACTCGAGTTTGCATCATACAGAGACTTTTCAATATTTCCTGAAGAATTCAAAACTCGAGTTTCTATTTGGAAACTCAAGTTTTGGTCATACAGAGAGTCACCAAAGTTTTCAACTTGAGAAAACTCGAGTTTGGGTCTGGAAACTCAAGTTTCTGATTGACAGACGGTTTTCAAGTTTTACACATGTTTTGAAAACTCAAGTTTTGACTTGGCATAGATCTCTCAAAGTTTTCACAATCTCTGAAAACTCGAGTTTGGATTTGGAAACTCAAGTTTCGACCATATAGAGAGCTTTGCTATTTTTCAATAATTTGGAAACTCAAGTATTGAAATGGAAACTCAAGTTTTCACTTTGACATAGACTTTCAAAGGTTTTCATCTTTAAATGAAAACCCGAGTTTAGTTATGGAAACTCGAGTTTTGTCCAGGCAGAGTGCATCACTATTTTCCAGTGTTTTCAAAACTCCAGTTTACTTTGGAAACTCGAGTTTTGAGGTTTTGGACTTAAACGTATTTTCATAACAAAAGTCCAAAACTCGAGTTTGATTATTGAAACTCGAGTATTGATATTAGTGCACAGTGACAAACTCGAGTATGAGTCGCAGAAATTGAAAATCAAATCTGACGAATTTGTGAAACCTTCTTGTTTGATCTTAATACTTCCTATTATCACTCGTTAATATTCCTAGCTATGTTTAACCACTTTGTTAGTGAGTTTCAGATCACTTAGAGGATATTAATTGAAGGTTAAAAGCAAAAGCAAAAGGTGATGTCAGAACATTAAATGCAAAGTCCAGAAAACTTGCATCCTTTTAGACAATCGTTCTACACACGTTGCAAAGGAATTAATGTTTCCCTTCTGGAAAATTCTGGTTATAGGCAAAATTTATGGAACTTGAAGTAAAGTTTGGATGTGTGATTGAAAGTGTTATATTTTGCTGTGACTAGGGTGTTAGCACGTGAGGACCATATTTCCAACACCAAGGGAAGAGTTCACTATTTGCGAGGTGTGCCAGGTAGTAACTGTTGACTTGTATACTCTATGATACTCTTGCAAGTGTGTTTTATCATGTTAGGGATTGGGCTGTAGTACCTATTGGACTATATGTCTTTGGGCTACTACTGCAGTCCAGAGTTTGTCGTACAGTGGTACCTATTGGACTACGTGACTTTTGACTAGGTCAAAGAGCAGCGACTCATCATGTAGGAATCCATGATGATCTCAGGTCAAAGGGTATTGTGATGCGGTTATACATGAGAAAAGCTTATGACTTAATCCATGCAACTTTCTCATAGTGGGTCGGTCCAGCACCTTGTACTCTTACAAGTGCCTATGATTTTGATTCGTATCTCTATACTCATTAAAGTTATACTGGTCTTATTTCATCTTAGCTCCCGTGTAGATGAACGACCAAGGACATTTAGGATAATCTATAAGATATATCCAAGGATACAGTTATCACTATAAACATGCAAATGAAATGATAAATAAATGGAGAAATACTTTAATTAATAATAACGTTAAAGTACAATGATCTGCCCTAGGGCATAATTTCCAACAGGTAGTTAGGGTTGGCTGCCCTAGCTACTGAAGCCCAGTAAGCGCTGCAGCTCCGGGGGCTTGTCTTGACTAGGCGGTCCTGCGGATTGTGCCAGAGGTAGAAAATACATGCCAGTATCACTGTGCCAGAGGCATAATTATTCTTCCCATTTGTGATTGGCATTACATGCATTGCATACATATTGTCTATGAGTTTAACAGTTACTCTGAGGTTCAACTTTGAACTCCAGACTGGTTTCAAAGATACAGGTGTAAGGCGGTAGGCCAGTTGGTCTGTGGAAAAGATAAGGGTAAGAGCGATGAAGCTGAAGACGTATGGAATGCCTTATCTCATTTTGTATGTTTTTATTTGGATGATTGGATGATGTATACTTACTGTACAGTATTTCTTTTAGACGATTGTACCCTTAACCCTACAGGGACTACTTTATGTTATGTATGTACCTATACCAGTATATTGTACTTGTCCAAACCGATCATATGCTTTTTCGCGCACACTCTGATATATGATTAAAGTGACTAATTAATAAAGGAAAGGTAATAAGCAGAAAGGATCCCTCTAACCCACCACCCGAAAGGGCGAGGTCGGTAGGGGTACAATATAATGCAACTAAATATTTTCTTAGATTCTATAGATCATCCTCCAAGCCACGTGTAATCGATGTTACTATAACATTAAAAGACCTACGATATATACTATAAGAGATAGTACTATCCATGAGTATGTAACAATATATAATACCTCTTATTACATGTATACACAGTTAATACATAAGTAAATCAAGGTTTGCTTCTATAAATTCATTATTCCCCCTTTTTAACCATTATTTATATTCATCGACACTCAAACAAAATATCTTCTTTCCACTCTAACATTATTACCTAATTCAAACTATCATAATTACTGACATATTTCACCAAACATTCTTTTATACAATTTAACCGGCCACTGGCCATGTTGAAATTTAATACATTTATATATAAATATAACAATTTCCATAAAAATCATTCATCACATAAAGCATTCTCTCAAATGTATACTTGATGAACTATGTATATGGTTGTTGATAGCACCTCTGTCCATGCCTGTTCAGCGTTCCACTTGAGCAAGGTTTGGTTATTGGATAATATCTCCCAAACCAAAGATTCAATTGAGATGAAACCAATTTTGTATGAAAATAGACTCCCAATGCATCATTTTTACATCAAATTAAAGCCCAAAGGAGTTCAGATGAGAAAGCTATGAATTTTATAAGTTGGAACTAAAATTCACGCCAGACAGTAGACCCAGCTTCGATATTTTGGGTGTATCTCACAAACTACAAATCCAAATGAGCTGAAATCAGTGGCATATGAAACTAGACTCAAATACCTTTCCAAAAACATCAAGATCATGACCAACAAAGATCAAATGATATAGAAATTATTTTTTGAAGTTCAGAGTCAGTTAAGGATGTTCCAGAATAGCTTCTTGAAACGCATTGCATACAAAGTTAGAACCTTTCAGTACCAACACAAACAAAGGTAACAATCGAGTTTCCTGAACAAAACTCGAGTGCCAAGGTGATACAACTTGAACTCTTCTATGATATTGTCTTTGCTCGATGAAAGCTATGAAGTACTCGAGTTATGATTTTATGTACTCGAGTCATCCGTTAGAGTCATCACTTAATGACTCGAGTGTTCTCTCTTGTTCAAATCTTTTCAAGCTTAACTCGAAGACATTTGTAAAAATAATATTGACTCGAGTGACCAACTTGAAGTGAACATTTTAGACTCGAGTTAAGTTCTTACAGAGAGTTATCTTCTCATTTTAACTTCTATTTTCAAAAAAATCTTTAGAGATAACACTTGGGACTCGAGTGTAAAAGGTCTAACTCGAGTGAGTGCCTCAAGTCAACATATGTTTGCCTCGAGTCATCCTTTACGAAATGGCTTCTTCAGTTCAAATCTTATGTTTCAATTATTTCACTCGAGCACAGAAAGAACCAACTCGAGTCATCAACTCAAGTCAGTTAATGATTAACTCGAGTCACAAATTCTGCTTCTGTAAATCACCGTGTCCGTAAAGCTTAAATCTTTGATTGTGATTTATTATCTTCAGATTATCACTCACAACTATTCTCAATGCCTTTAATGATGTTTATTAATGAGTTTCAGTTGATCAAACGAATGATTACTTGCAAATCCTCAAAACGTCAGATTTATGTCAGAACATTAAATGTTGCGTGATGAGCACAAATTATGCCATGTTTTCCCTGTATTTCATGACTGAATTATATGGTAAATGAAAGCTTAACTGCAAACAATCCAAGCAAAAGGCATATATTCATGATATAGGGAACTGAAGGGTAGAAACCATTTACATCCTAAACATGTGCTAAGAAGGGAGCATGTTACATTGTTTTTAAAGAACGTATAGCAAAGCTGATACTATGCTATAGCATTCTGACCGCAACTTGAAGTGCAATAAAAAGCATCACGAAAGCTATAGCAAAGTAAAGGACGCAATGCTATGCGGCATATTATCTGACCTTTTTATCCAACTGATTTCAGGAATAATAATAAAGATCGAGATCGACAGGTAGATTGCTGACGTAATAAAATAGAAGATGCGGAGGAGCAAAATAGAAAGATTGGAAGAATCCCGTAGGATCAGCAGAATCAATCTACAAACAGAAGATGCGATAGATCTCGACAGATTTGGAAAGCCCAGCTCGCTGAAACTTGCGTCACAAGAAAGCCTGAGTATAAAAGGAAACATCGAGTCAACCCTAGCGGGAGAGTCGCACAGAGCCTAAACGAGAATACACATTCGACAGACTCGAAAGAAGAGTGAGAGACTTCACTAACACGAGAATTCCAGGATAACCCAGCATCCTTCCTTGCAGTAAGACGGAGGGAAGAAGACGTGGAGTGGTGACGTGACAGGGCTTCTTCCACGCCGTCAGAACGCCGTTAAGCTTTCTGCTTTTATTTTATTTTATTTTAGTAGTTAGATCATGGGTCATTCTGTTACTATCTGTTTTGTGTTTCCCTTGTGACAGAGATTTGGCGTGATCTCCCAAAATAACCAGATTAGAAAAGGATTTGCAATATAATGTAACTTGGGTTGTTTCCCAACGAATTCACAGTCGGTCTAAATCAAGAAGAATAAAAAAAATGTAAAGAACAAATTGGGGGAGTTGTTTTCAATGCGTAAAGATTAAAAACAAAGCACGAAAACAAGATCAATCAGATTAAAAACGATTAACCCAGAATTGGGATTCCATAACCTTCATCGGACAAAAAGATAATAACCAAACTCGTGATTGATTATGGACAAACCGAAATCTCTACTTTTGTCCAGATATTCCCTCGACTAGACGATCGTCTAGCATTTGATGGAACACGTGGCGAGCTCGCTGTGCGATCGCACAACGCTCTCTCAGAACCCGGTCCGACCTATGTCCTTGGGATATCAATCTAGGTATTAAATATAATACTAATCCGTAATTATAATCGGATCCGATTAAAATAAACAAAACGAATTCCGACCTATGTCCTTGGGATATCAATCTAGGTATTAAATGGGAAAAAAAAGATGAAGAAGTTCATCATGAACACGATGAACGGATGAAGAACAGTTGAGAGAAAATGAAACTTCTGTATTTTAATCCAAAACTGAGTAAAAACGTGAATGAAAATATGTTTTTGGCTGCTGCCTCAATTAACCTAAAATGGAAAAACGAAATGGGGCTCCAATCCACAATTCAGGCCCAAAACAGAAAATAAAAAAATGGGCTTTAATTACAAATTCGAGCCCAAATAAAAATCCAACTTCGGCTCCAAAATCGACCTCCCTCTTGTCCGAATTTGCCCTTCATGTCTTCATAACAATTATAGCTCTCGAATCATCTGAAATATGAAACAAAAATGAGGCAAATCCGATGTCCGGTTCAAGAGTTATGGTAGGAATAGTGAAGCAATGTAAAACTAGAATTTATTATTAAAAATGGCTAAAATATAATCAAAGGCCCAAAACCCAAATAAGTATAAAAGCCATTATTTATTAACTAAAGATTCCTAAATTATTAATCAAGAGATAAATGAACCCAGTTGCAAGTTCTTAATTTAATAGATTTGGTTTGCTTATCAGTGAATTAATTACTAGTCGATTAGAGGAATCTAAGGGCTAGATTTGTGGCCTCGGCTTACTGGCAAGGAGTCGAGGTTAGACCTCTGAGAAACAATGTTTGATAGGCAGCCGGTGCAAGGCTTGACCTATTTATTGTAGGCTTCAGGAATGGGTCTACCTCTCATAACCATGACACCCTGAGTGTAATGCAGATTTAACTAGAAAGTTGCCACAGGAATATGGAAGGAGTATAGTTAGTTTCATATGTATCGGACGCGGAAGCTTCGATAGAGTATAGTGGTGGGTTAACCGAATAGCGTTGTAGTTAGTAGCTATGTTGTAGCATTGCGAAAGTTGTGCAGTATGGATGCTATAGCAATGGGTAGAGCAACTGGGGGGATTGATGCGCTTAAGGATGATTCCGGGTTCAGCCTAACTTCTCACTGATATCTTCTTAAAACTTATTCTGTTTATTTCTGTTATTAGCATAATTACACAAACCTCTTAAACCAATTATATTTACTTTCTGTTTGCGCAACTATCATAGCAATTGAGCGTCACTCTTCGGTATCTCAGTCTCTGTGGGACGATACTCTACTTACACTTTATTACTTGTTCGACTGGTTCACTTGCAATCAAGGAAATCGACCAACACTGCGACAAAAGCTTCAATGGCTACTTCCAATATATCTCCAACAGTCAAATGCTCGCAACGGTCAAAACAAAAATGCCTATAAATTGCGAAGTCTACAAACCGAAAGAAGTGACGATTGGTGAATGACTCGACAAAGCCAATGAAATGATTTTACTACTTCACTGTGCTTTAACCGAAAATGATTTTGAGAAAATCAAGTTTTGCTCTAGTGTTAAAGAAATCTGGGATACTCTTGATTTTCAATATGCTTCTTGTTAGTTCCCTATGTGTTTTGATGATAACTGACAATTGTAAACTCAAATTAAAATGTGTTTTGGTAAGTTGAGAAACTTGCTGTCAACTGAATACTCAAGTATTGGTTTCAATACTCAAGTATTGAGTTGATGAGAGAATGGCTCATTGTCACAAAAATGAGCAATACTCGAGTATTCCCATGAATACTCAAGTATTGAGGTTACAGAGAGCATTCCAAGTTTTTCACAATGAGTCAATACTCAAGTATTGGTTTGAATACTAGAGTATTGATCATACAGAGACTCTTTCACAAAAAGGCAAAATCATCAATACTCAAGTATCCATTTGGATACTCAAGTATTGGTAATACAGAGAGTCACCAAAGTATTCCAACATGTGAATACTCAAGTATTGGACAAACAGAAAGTTTTCAAACTTTACACATGTTTATGAATACTCAAGTATTGAAATGGAAACTCAAGTATTGAATTGGCATAAACCTTTCCTAGTTTTTGAAAACATCTGAATACTCGAGTATTGAGTTGATTACTCGAGTATTGGCCATACAGAAAGGTTTGCTATTTCCAAGTGATTTGAATACTCAAGTATTGACTTGGAAAAGATTTCACAAAGGTTTTCAAACAAATTGAATACTCGAGTATTGGGCATACAGAGAGCTTGGCTCTTTTTCAAATGTTTTTAAAACTCAAGTATTGATTTGAATACTCAAGTATTGAGGTTTTGGACTTAAACTTATTTTCACATACAAAGTTCAAAACTCGAGTATTGGTTTGAATACTCGAGTATTGACATTATTCAAAGACATGGTCCAAAGCTCAAAACTTGAAGTTCTTCTGGAAGAGGAATACTCGAGTATTGACATGAATACTCAAGTATTCACATTAGTGCACAGTGACATACTCAAGTATTGAAGAACATACTCAAGTATTAATCGCGAGTTTTGAAAATCAAGTTTAACGAATTTGTGAAAACTTCTTTATTTAATCCTAATACTTGTCATTATTATTCTCTGATATTCTCAGTTATGTTTAACCACTTTGTTAGTGAGTTTCAGCTTGTTTAGAAGAGATTAAATGAAGACTTAAAGCAAAAAGCAAAAAGCATGTCAGAACATTAAATGCTAAAACCAGAAAGTTGCATCCTTTTGGGTAATCCCTCTGCACACGCTTACAAAGGATTAATGTCTACCTACCACATCCAAAAGAGCTGCTATTCCAACGGATTAATATTCAAGAAGTCAACTCGAACTTCGTATAACCGGATTAAGTGAAGAGTAGAGAGAGAAGACTCCAAAATGCCTCCAACATGACTAGATTAATGCACCAACATTCATAATGGAGCTTGCAATGGATCTTTAATGCTCTCTTAGTATAAATAGAGTAGCATTCAATTTCTCTCAACAACCAAGACTGCAAAAAACGAAAATCATTCAAGTTTCCAACTACTCTTGAGTTTTCTTGTGTAAAGTATCTGTTGATACATTAGAGCTTCAGTGTTTATTTTTATCCACTCTTAGAGAGAGTTTCTTACCTACAAATCATTTATTTTAAAGAATCACAAGTCAGGGGACTTGGTGATTGGGTCCATTGATTACAACTTGTAAGGGGGAATAAGTTCTAGTGAGAGAATTAATCTTGAGTGCAGAGTGTGTAATCAATTGTGATAGTGAAAATCCCAGAGAGTCCGGGATCGGGACGTAGGTCAAGAGATTGGACCGGACCAAAGTATAATTCCTTGTGTCTTGCTATTCTTCTCTACTTCATAGTCTACTCTGTTTTAGTGTTCGAAAAACAAAGCTTTTCTGAAAGAAATTTAAAATCCTCAATTCACCCCCCCTCTTGGTGATTAAGCTCCACTTTCACTTCTAACAACTATGTTGAAGTTGAAAATGTTGACAGTTCATCATGATTGATGAACAAACGGAAGTTAAGAATGAAGAAGGTGAAATCAGAAAATGCTTCCATGATCCAATCAACACAAAACAAGAGGAAGACGATTCCCAGGAAGAGTTCATCATGCACGATTACAATGAATCACCATCTGGAACTCAAGATGTTGTTATGGTAAAAAGTTCCAATTCTTTTGCATTTAAGAAAAATGATTTTGAAAGTTTTTATAAGATTGTTTTTCAACCAATCATTGATTATAGTTTGAAAAGCAAAAATGTTTTCAATAATAATGCTTGAAAGTTTATTAGGAAGAAAGAATATGCAAATGAAATTCATTTGAATTTTACTCTGATGACTGACACAATACTTGCATAAAATCTCATAATGCAAATCATCATATAGTTTGCAATTATTGTGGTAAATCGGGTCACATTTCTCACACATGCTATATTAGAAGAAATTATAATTTGAGAAATAAATATGTTTGGGTTCCAAAAGGACAAGCAAGGTCCAATACTAACGGTCAAGGACCCAAGTATAAATGGGTACCAAAATGTTCATCTAGTACTTTATGTGTACCAGATGATTTAAAAATCAATGGACAAAAGGGTAAAGGGAATATGAACAAGAAGCCAAGAGTTTCTCATGCACCAATGAAGAAGATCATAGTATCTATATCAAACAGAACTCTCGGGGCACCCATTGCTAGAGCTACAAGGTCTAATCATCAAAAGAAGCAATGGATGCAAGCAAGAGGAGTATGTTCCACCTCAAGAACAATCTACCATAGAGTACCGTTCAACTATCTTAAGGAGAACAAGGAAAGAAAAATCTCTAAAATATCAAACAAAAAACTCTTGAAGTCTAGATCTTCTGAGAGAGCTTTGTTGATGCCCATAAGAAAATATACGAAGAATCAGTAGGTAAGAAAATCCAATTCTCCAAGTACCTAAGGCAAAGGTATACCATGGTAAAATCTCCTATACTATTATCTGAAATATTCATTGAGGTTTATATTTTGTAACCTCAGGAATGAGCATTGCAAACTATTTTGAAATTGATTTTTCATATCCCTTACAAAAAAAAAACACTTAATAAATTTATATAGGGATTGCAATGTTCAATAGTTTAATTCTATGTGCATACATGATTATTTGAAAAGAAATTATCTCTTTTATGCATTAAGTCGTGTTTAATTCATTGTGCTCAACTATTCTGAATTGATTATGAAAGTAAAGGAAATCACCAAGAGGGGGGTGAATTGGGGATTTTAAAAATTCTTTTCAGATCACCCACACAACAGATGCTTAACCAAGGTAAATGGAGTTAGAGAAGAAGAGCTTGACACAGAAGATTTATACTGGTTCGGTCTTAACTCTTGACCTACGTCCAGTCCCCAGACTCTCCGGGTTTTTCTACTATCACTCAAATCGATACACACTCGTACTCGAAAGTTATCCTCTTTCTAGGATACACTCCCCCTTACAAGTTGTAACTCGATAACCTAACCTCAAAGTCCCACAACTTTGAGATTCTTACAAAGAATGATATACGTAAATGAACTCTCTCAAAGAGTGAATAAAGATAAGCACCGAAGCACAATGTATCAAAGATACAAATGAGAAATATAAGCAAAGAAAAGACCGAGATCTTTGTATGCGTTTTACGTGTATGTCTTCTCCGCTTTCGACTTCAAATCTTCATGTATTTATACCTTTGGATTGAAGCTTGTGAACGTTGTAGATCCGTTGAGACTTGATCTAATTCGAAAATATAGCTGTTGTGAGTGTGTCTCCATGAATCTAGTGTTGTGAACAAAGTTGTTTGAATATGGTTGTTGCAGATTTGAATATTTGAAATTTGGCTCCTCAAGAATGTGTTCCCATGTCTTTGTTATGTTTAGTGGAGGCGGTTGTATAATGTTGTCCAGTTGTTTGGAGGCTAGCTTTCTTTCTTGGAGAATGGTTGTCCTACTTTCAAAGTTGTAAACCATTGCTTTGGATGAGAGATACAATATTATATTGCAAGTTGCACAAGTTGTTGTCTTAAAGTCTTCTTTAAAACAAACCTAGATCTCTTGAAATCTCATAAGCAACCTGGTTAAATTTGGTTAGGAAATATTGATATGAATCATATAAATCATATACAACCAATTCGTAGAATCAAGCTAAAGCATAAATCAAATCGAACAAAATACACCTAGATGCGTTCTTTCGCATGAAGTTCCAAGCTCGAGTTTACTGTACCAAGCTCGAGTTTGGTCTTCATTTAAACCTTGAGTTTTGCCTCTGAAAGTCTCAAGCTTGAGCTTGTAAGTGAGTAAGCTCGAGTTTAGCATTTTTCGGGGAAACATGTTTGAAATCATTTTGAGAGCCAAAATGGAAAAACGCAAGCTTGAGCTTATTAGTGAGTAAGCTCGAGTTTGGCACTATTCATGTCAAACATAATTTTAGTTCACAAAATGCAAGCTTGAGCTTAGAGGTGTAAACTTGAGTTTGCTAAGCACAAAATATGACATTGCTCTCTGTCTGACCCAAGCTTGAGCTTGCAAGGGCAAGCTCGAGTTTGTCACAAATGTTAACATCTTTGAAAAGTTTCTATCAGACGCAAGCTTGAGTTTACAACTCCAAACTTGAGTTTACACTTTGAAAGGAAAACTTGAAAACTTTCTGCCTGGTGCAAGCTCGAGCTTGGGATGCCAAGCTCGAGTTTACAACTTTTGTAAACTCACAAACTCTACAGAAAAATGATAAGCTCAAGTTTAAAGGATTCTGCCAGAGGTAAGCTCGAGCTTGTAACTTCAAGCTCGAGTTTACATATTTGTAAACTTAGTGAGAAAAATCTCTGGAAGAGGCAAGCTTGAGCTTAAAACTAATAAGCTTGAGTTTGCAATTTGAGTAACTTGATAAAATCCTCAAACCTTTGTAAGCTCAAGCTTACAGGTGCAAGCTCGAGCTTACTCAGTATATGAGTAAACTTTTGAAAACCTTCAAGCTCAAGTTTATGGACCAAGCTCAAGTTTAGAAAATGCAAAATAGCTTGGTTTGCTTTATGTAAGGGGCAAGCTCGAGTTTGGAGATCCAAGCTCGAGTTTGGTGCTAACAGAATGTTTTTGAATTGCAAACAACATGCTTTACCAATCTTTAACAAAAATCATTCTCTCATGTTTACAATTGTTATTAATCATCAAAACACATTGAGAACTAACAGATTATACTCATAAAAGAAAGTGAATTCTGTTATGATCCCTACAAGTTTAACAATTAATGCATCAAAGCACGGTTGGATACCATAGGAGAAAAAGATTTAATGTCTTTGTAGGATCAAAGAAAGATTCTCAAGAATACAACTACATAGAGAAATAATTCCAAGTCTTGAGGAAGCTAAACAAGCTATGTTTGATGTTGATGGTGAATGTCGAAAAAGGAGACATCTACATCAATCCATCTTAACCAAGCAAGCTACTACATGGACAAGAGGAATGAATGTGATATCTAATTTTTACCTTATTTCGAACTTAAATGAATTACATATTTGGGTAATGAATACTTGTCCATTATTGCATTCCTTTAGCAATCAATCAGTTGTGTGTGTGAGTGTGTGTTTTTTTTTTCAAAATGTTTTCAAATTGCAAAATGGACTGTAAGTGAATTTGTGCATAACCTTCCGAGTTTATGTTTATGAAATGCACAATTCTAAAATCTGTTTGGATTTCAATTCTCTCTGTTTTATAAAAATACATACAAATGTTTTGAAAAATATTCATACTTTGATTGCATTCAAATGGTGTTTCAAAATTGGAAATTAATATTATTATACACTGAATGTCGGATATGCTTCAAATATGTCCACTAGAGTTTTTCCTATCATTCACATATTGATCTTTGGAATTCAATGTGATGCTGAAACTCTTTACACCACAAAAAAAAACTAACATTTGTCGCGGTCCATCTGTAGCGATCATAAATAACCTCTACAAAATCATTATTTACCGCGTTTTTGTAGCGGTTTTTTAATGAACCGCAACAAATTAATGTTTGCTGAGATATTTTTAGCGGTTAAACTAAAGTAAACCGCTACAAATGTGGCGCCAACTTGGCACGTTATGGCGCGAATCTCTGTGGCGCAACATCTGTTGCGGTTTTTTTGGAAACACCACTACAAATTTGGCGCCAGCGTTGACGTATAATGGCACGAACTTTGTCGTTGTAATTTTGTAGCGGTTATACGAAATAAACCGCTACAGAATAGCGGAACGACAGCATTTTGTCGCGGTCGTTGTGAAGCGAAGCTACAACCGCGTCAGATAATACAATTTTGTAGCGGTTTCTCCATTAACCGCTACAAATATTTATGCTATATATAGTTAACTGTCGTATGCCTAATTATAAATTTTCAAAAAAACCAAATCTGCGTTATCACCGAATGAACTTTCTCGATCGAGTAGTCGAAGACATGCAGATATTTGCGGACCTGATCTCTTCTGTCGAGAGATGAGAGCGGCAGATATTTGCCTCTATCTTCTTTTTCTGGCCGAGACAGTTCCTTCAGTGACAATCCAAATTTAGATTTTTCTCTTTGGGCATGGTTTTTGATCTTTTTCCACGATTGGAGAAAGATTCCGCCTGAGAACAAGGACAAAGTGTTTTCTGATGTTGTGCAGGTAACTTATGTTTTTTAATTAAATTCAAATATTAATAGTAATAAGTTGTGGTTTATTTATTTATTTCTTACTTAATTACTAACTAAATTATGATACAGAAAAAGTTTAACGTGCGAGCCATCCATAAGAGGTACGTACTCATGAAAATGGGGGAAGGGTGGAAGAGCCGGAGGGGTCGTCTCTACACCGCGCAGAATGGAGATTTGACTATACCTCTGCAGCAGCTGATCGAGAACGTCCCAGATGGCATGGACCCAAATGACTGGGCGGGTTTTGTCTACTATCGAGAGGGTCCGATGGACGGGTACATTTTTTTATTAATCGTAGTTTACGTTTTTTTTTTAAACATGAGTTAATTTATTGTGACAAATTTCTTTAAATTAATTTTGTTTGAGTGTAGTTTAAAAATATAGATATTGATTAAATTAATTTATTGTTTACATTTTGGTTTAAATTATTTAATAGTTTAACTTAATTTATAGTTTAAATGTACTTGAAATATAGGTTACAAGAAATCATTTAAACCTATTCATAATTTCACTTAACATTTTGTTTCTTTCGCTCCTGCGTGTGCCCCGTGCAGAGAGGAACACTAGAAGCCGGTCACATCAGAGGGTCCATCACACGGCAGGAACCAAGACGTTTGCCGTGACCTACAGTGAGATGGTATGTTGAAAGATCAATTAATTTTAGGTTTAAAAGATGATTGTTTTGTTTTTGAAATAATAAAGTTTATATTCTTTTAACTCTTTCAAAGAAGAGAAGGCTCGGGAGGAGAACCGTCGAGACGGACTATGGGCGCTTGTTTACACACACCCATAGACACCGTGATGGGACGCCGACTTCCGAGGCGAGAGGAGGTAATAGTAAGTCACAGAAAAAGTATTTATATAGTTAATATTGTATATTTAAATTGAATTAAATATAGTTTGATTAATGTTTTCTGAAATCTGTGTGTCAGGCCTGGATTGAGCAAAGCCAGGCTGATCTGCGAGCGTCGCAGCCCCCGAAGTCATAGGGGTCTATGGATCCTACAGCCCCTTTGAAAGATGTTGTGGGCCCAGTAGAGCATCCTGGCCGGGTGAAGGGTATGGGATTAGGCACCAGGCCTAGCATGGTGTACGGCAAGGCCTCTGGCTCGAGAAGGCCACCACCGAGGAGGTTGATGCGATCATTGCCGTGAAGGTTGTTGTGCAGGTTGCCGAGCAGATTGCTGCACAGAAAGCCGCAGATGATGCCAAGAATAGGCGCCGGCAAGAGAGATACAATTGTTGGTTCTTGAGTCAGAGGTATACCTGGGATGCTGTGAACAATGCCTTGACTGAGTTGATGCCTGGCATACGGTTTCCAGCTCCCAAGCCTCCCCCTCCCCCTTCGTTCGTCTACGAGGATCAAATTCCACGTCCTCCTGGTGCTGATGAGGAGGGCGTTGTTACCTCTGGTCTTTCACAAACCCCCATGAGACAGGACCTGATCATCAGGCTCTTGATATTTAGTTTTTATTTTGAACCGCTGGATGTTTGTTTTCTTTTTTATATTATTTGGCTTGTTGACATTTTTATTTGGTTAGATATTTTTTATTTTTACTATGGTATGTCATTAATATATTGGAGTAATATTTCAATACTTATATTCCATTTATATTAGGTTCTTAATGTTACTTATAATATATAACGTACAATATAAAATTTAGTATTGCTAAATAAAATAGATATTGTAAAAAAATTAATGGAGTTAATATGAAAGGAATAAAAAGTAATTTTCTCAAATAAAATTGATAATGTGAAATAAATAAACATTTGTAGCGGTTATGTTGAAAGAATCGCCACAAATTTGAATTTTCCTGTGAATAAAATAGCGCTAACATTTGTCGCGGCTAATATGAATAACCGCAACTAAATTCAAACGGCTATAATGTTATAGCGGTTTACAAACCGCGACAAATCTCTGGCGGGATTTTGAATTCAAATTCGCTAATTTGTATCGGTGACTGTGGCGGTTTAAAAACCGCGACTGAAGTTTGGCGGGATTTTGAATTCAAATTTGTAGCGGTTGTAGAACCGCGACAAAGTTTATTTTCATATTTGTGACTATTACTGTAGCGGTTAATGAACCGCTACAAAGTGTTTCCATGTTGTATTTAAACATCTCAGGTGCTGTTATGAAGGTAATTAAACATTCTCTCTACATTTATATTGTATCCTAGCTTTGTTAACTACAAATGGATAAGTCATGGATCAAGCTACCGCGCAGTTCTCCTATATATTTAGCGGGATTGAAAACTTTCTTAGATTTTGCCTTCTCTCACGCTAGCATTAATGGCAAGATCGTGTGTCCTTGTTGTAGATGCAAGTTTAAGAAGTGGCAAATGCGAGAAGGCACTATGGAACATCTTCTTATCAAGCCTTTCCCAGAAGGATATACATTCTGGCAAGTTCATGGTGAGAAGCATGGTATGAGATATGGGGATCATCTTCCTCAAACCTCACAAGTAGAAAACCAAGCACATCAACATGATCCGGTTAATGAAGCTGTTCACGATGCTTTCAGTGTTCAAGATGACAACTTCACGGCAGAAGTTCAAAGTCCAGAACCAGTTTTCTTCAGGAATAATGTAGCTCAGGAATTTGTCGCCTTAATGGATAAGAGCGATCGTCCTTTGTATCAAGGTTGTCAGAAATACTCCAAATTATCTTTTCTGATTAAATTGTACTATATCAAGTGCTTGTGTGGGATCACCGATAAGGCAATGTCGATGTTTTGGAATTACTACGAGATGCTTTCCCCGACGCGGACATTCCCACAACCTTCTACGAGGCCAAGAAGGTAATCAACAAGATTAGGCCGAACTATGAAAAAATCGATGCCCGTCCCAACGACCGTATGCTTTATTGGGGAGAGGATGCTCGGAGGGAGACTTGTAAGAAGTGTCACACTTCGAGGTTCGTGACGATTCGGAAGGGAAAGAAGCGAAGAAGAAACCCGCAAAGATTTTTAGGTACTTTCCTTTAAAACCTCGCCTACAAAGATCGTTTATGTCGTCTAAGACAGCTGAGCATATGAGGTGGCATGAAGCTGACAAGAGCAAAGATGGTAAACTCAGACATCCACGGGATGCTTAAGTTTGGAAAGCATTCAACTCAGACTTTCCTGATTTTGCGGCGGACCCTAGAAATGTTCGTCTTGCTTTGGCGACCGACGGTTTTAATCCGTTTGGGAATCTTAGCACAAGCTATAGTATATGGCCAGTTGTTTTGATACCTTACAACTTGCCGCCTTGGATGTGTATGAAACAAAGCTCTTTCATTATGTCCATGATCATTCCAGGCAAAAAGGCACCGGGAAATGACATCGATGTGTATCTCCAACCGCTTATCAAGGAGTTAGTGGAGTTATGGAATGTTGGCGTCGAGACGTATGACGCGCACGAGAAGACACTGTTCAACTTGCGTGCGGCGTTGATGTGGACTATCGTTGACTTCCCGGACCGGGAACATTATCCGGGTGGAATGTGCATACCGGCCTTGCATGTCCGGCTTGCAATTTTGACTCGACTCGTGCGCCTTCCCCCGCCGCAAGTGGTGCTTCATGGGTCATCGGAGGTTTTTCGATGGTACGCACAGGTTTAGGTTGCAACGCAATCGTTTCAATGGGCAACATGAAAAAAGAGGACCTCCTCGGAATTTATCTGGTACAGAAATCATAGAGCAGCTTGTGGATGTTGAATTTGAGTATGGGAAAAAAGGCCGAC
This sequence comes from Acacia melanoxylon, assembly GCA_019022615.1. Lineage (NCBI taxonomy): Eukaryota > Viridiplantae > Streptophyta > Magnoliopsida > Fabales > Fabaceae > Acacia > Acacia melanoxylon. The sequence continues at coordinate 1,960,862 of JAFJYJ010000050.1, forward strand.
ACAAAGACTGCCCGGGCTTTTAGTTCTGCGCCCCAGCAATGGCGGAAGATAAGCGTCTTCTTCACTCTTCCGTATTGGAAAGATAATTTGCTCCGACACAGTCTGGATGTCATGCACATTGAGAAGAATGTGTGCGACAATGTGTTGTACACGATTCTGAACAAACCAGGCAAGTCAAAAGATCATCTTCAAGCGAGGAAAGATTTACGGGAGATGGGGGTTCGTGGAGACGCCTGGCCGAATGAGCATGACAGATTTCAACCGGCAAAATTCACCCCGACAAAACCGAATAAGGAAATCTTCCTCGCGACGTTGAAGAAGATAAAAGTTCCGACGGGTATTCAAGCAACATTTCACGATGTGTTAACGTGCGTGCTCGAAAGGTCATCGGGGTCAAGAGTCATGACTCACATGTGAAAGACTCCGGCTATCACCCAAGAGGGGGGTGAATTGGGTGTTTGATAAAAGTTTAGGAACTTTGAAATTCTTTTCGCAACTTATTGAAAGCAGTTTGAATGACAATAATAATTGATAAAGCAATAGTCAATCATTCAAACATGTATGGACATTCGGATATATATATGCCGGAAATATAAGAGATAAGGGAAGAGAATATGCAAACCGATTTATACTCGGTTCGGCCCAATCCTTGACCTACGTCCCACCCCAAGCTCCGCTTGAGATTTTCAATCCACTATCTTCTTTCAACTTGATTACACGATCTGTACTTGAAGTAATCCTCTCACTAGGATTCACTCCCCTTACAAACGTAATCAATACACTTGCTTGATCACACACTTTGTACTCAAGTAATCCTCTCCCTAGGATTCACTCCTTACAAGTTGTAATCAACACAATGTGTTTCCCACTCAAGATCACCCAATCTTGAGTATCTCAGCCGTATAGAATGATAGGATGTTTACAATAACTCTTCTCTCTCTCGGAAGTAGATGGATAAGCACCGAAGCACAATTACAAGTCATCTCACTCTCTATGATAAGCTATGTAAACATTGAAAGCAGAGTAAATGATGTGAAAATCAGAGTATTAACATCTCAAAGATGTAAACTTTGTGTCTCTGCGTTTTTGCTTTGTCTTACTCTGTATTCTCTATAGAGTCTTCAAATCTTCAGTATTTATGCTAGTGAAGCTTAATGACTGTTGGAGTGCTTTGAATTCGTGGAGAATATAGTCGTTGAGAATATGGTCATTGGGAATATAGTTGTTGAGATATAGTCACGAGAACAATTGCGATTTGAATATTTGAATATTTGGCTCTTCAAGAATGTGTCCCATGTGGTCTTGTTTGAGAAATGATGATGTACAGCTTTAGTTGGTGGAGGCATTGTTGTCTGCATTGAGAAATGGCTGTCCATCTTTCCAGGCTATCATCCACTTGCTTCTATTCAGAAGATATATTAAACTAATACAAGTGGGCTTTGAATAATAACTTGTCATAAAAAGTTATTTTCAAATGTTGAATCTGTTGAACCTTTCGTCCGTTGGAGAATTTCACCATTTGAACGTTTGAATCCATTGGAGAACCTTATAGTTGAGTATTCAAATTTGTTTCCTCATTGAATTCGCCTTTCTTTGTCGTTTATGAAAAACCGCAAAGAAAGTTTATCTTCATACTCTTGACGATTTTGATTGGTCAAGTTGATGTTATCTCAAACTTTAATCACCGAAACTTATACACAAATGATATAAATGATGTTAAGAAGTAGTATAAATCATTTGAGTAATCATCTGGATGTTCTTGATGAGATATGATGTTTCGGTCATGGTGATTTTCTTGAATCGATGTGTAAATCTGTTTCGAGTTCCAAGCTCGAGTTTATATAGGTAAGCTCGAGTTTGGTCTTCTTTTGAACTTGGATTTTTGCCTCTCGGAAGTCTCAAGCTCGAGCTTGGGACTTGTAGACTCGAGTTTGGGTGTTTATCGGGACCGTTTGCACTCGTCCGAGCTAAACTCGAGTTTGGTCACTTATAGGCTCGAGTTTGGCTTTTTCCCAAAGTTCATTTCTTCTCGGAACTCTCGAGCTCGAGCTTGTAACTTCAAGCTCGAGTTTGGACTTCTTCAAAATCAGCATTTCCTCTCAGAACCCGTAAGCTCGAGTTTGCTACTTGTAAGCTCGAGCTTGCTACTTGTAAACTTGGCCTGGCTGATTTTGGACTTTGTTCAGCGAGCTTGCAACTTCGTCCACTTTCGAGGGCCATATCTCCCTGGTCTGAACTTCTTTTTGGTTGGTTCAACTCTTGATGGAAAGCTCTTTGAGTCTACTTTCAAATGCCACTGATTTCAGCTCAATTGAATTTGTAGATAGTGAGTTACACTCAAAACATTGAAGCTTGGTTTTCTGTGTGGCGTGGTTTTATCTGTCAACTTCAACAATTCATAGCTCTCTCATATGAACTCCTTTTGGGCTTGTATTTTATATCCAAATGACGCATAGGGAGTCTAGTTTCATATGCCACTGGTTTCACTTCAATTGGATCTCTGGTTTGGAAGATATCATCAAATTACAAGACGTTGCCTGTGCTGAACGTGAAACAGAGTTGATCACCGCTGTAAGCTCGAGTTTGTACTGATGAGCTCGAGTTTGCCTAGTCCGTAAACACCAAAGCTGTCGAAGACACTTATAGACTCGAGTTTAGAGTGCTAAGCTCGAGTTTGGACATATCGAAAGGCAAATTACTTCAAAGAAGGTAGTAAACTTGAGTTTAATACTTGGAGGCTCGAGTTTGCTCATCCACAATCTCATATTTGCTTGTTTTAACTCTGAATTGATCCATTCCAACTTCCATTTGATTGTGGAGACTTCTAGGACCAATCTTAGAACTTGGATAATGATGTCTTCATTCCATTCAGCAAGTTCTTCATTTTCCCATCTCCCAACTTGATGATTCTTCATCATTTAACTTAGCATCTACATTCAATACAAGAATTAGTCAAAGTAGAAGATCAATGTAGTATGCAACCTTTTTGCTCTTAAGAATAGCATCTATATAAGACATCATCAAAACTAATCATAACCAACAACATGTGCTTATGCAACAGTTACTTCCGCTGGCCATCAAAAATACGCTGCCACTAGATGTGTCGATTGTTTTGGTCAAGCTTTGTACTTTATTTCGGAAGTTGTGTTCCAAGGTTTTGATCGTGGAGGAGCTTGACCAGCTGCAATAGAAAATCATGCTTACGCTGTGTCATTTGGAGATGATCTTTCCTCCATCATTCTTCACGGTCATGGTTAACCTGGCACACCTTGTTCACGAAACAAAGCTTTCTGGCCCGGTTCACTACCGATGGATGTAACCTATTGAGAGATACTCATTTAAAATTAATTACTTTATCATTACTCCCTAGTCCCACGTCTAACCATTGATGTATCGACATTTTCCCTTCATTACTTTATAGGTTTTTTAGGAAACTAAAGTCTTCCGTGAGGAATAAGGCGTGGCCTGAAGGTTCAATAGCAGAAGGCTATATTGGGGATGAGGTCTTGTATTTTTGTTCCAGGTACTTTGAAGACATTGAGACGTCATTCAACCGACCACCTTGTGTTGACGATTGTCCTGAGCCAGAGCCATCAGGAACAGAGTTGTTAGTCCCTTGTGTTGGTAAACTAGTTGGCGGAAGTGAGAATTTCAAACTCACGGCACTTGAGAAGATTCAAGCACATAGACATGTCTTGATCAATTGCACTAAGGTTGAACCATACCTTCAGTAAGGATTCCACACAGATATATATATATATATATATATATATGTTATCCTATATATTTCTTGCACATTTTATACTCAAATTTCATGCTCGTCATCACATGTTTAATTGTAGGGAATTCAGAAGTCATGTGAAGCGTCAACTGAAGATCCGTACGCAGACATCCTCTGAAATTGATAGAAAGGTCCACAGAGAATTCCCTGGTTGGTTTAGGAGGAGAATAATGAATGACCACAACCCGCACTCACCAGAATTCAGGGCTCTCGCACTCGGCCCGCTTGACCACACCCAAAGATTTACGGCATACAATGTCAATGGTTTCAAGTTTTGCACCGTTTCACGAGATCAGGGATTGTTGACCCAAACCTCGGGTGTGTATGGCACGTTTGGGACGAGGAGTTATGCGAGCAGCAGTGATGGGAACATGCAGTTCGGTGACGTCCTGTATTATGGAAAGCTGCTTGATGTGGTCAAGATAACTTACCAAGGCCTTTTCCTCGTGACGATGTTCAAGTGTTTGTGGGCGAATACGACAACGCCCCGGGGACTCACGACTGACGACTTAGGCATCACATCGGTGAATTTCTACCGGCCTATTCACACTGGTCTGTCTGAAGATGACGAGCCATATATTCTTGCCTTAGAGGCCCAACATGTTTATTATGTCGCCGATGAGAGGCACGTGGATTGGAATATGGTGGTTCACTTAAAGCCTCGGGACCTTTATGATATGGGCGATGGTGATAACGTCGCCTATGATTATGAGCCGTTTCAGCCAGCCAGTTTCGAAAACTTCTTCCCAGACGGTGATGACAATTTACCTATAGTTCAGCAAGTTTTTTAATATACATTTTATGAAATAATAACATTTAACCAAAGTTTTATTTGTGTTCAAACATATTCACTCACACGCAACATTTTATCCAAACTTTCTTTGTAAGGATGGTGACGAAGATTGAGAGAAAAGATTATGCAATGTATAGTTAATCTGTAATCTTCTTATTTTTTTTTTTAAAAAAAATAACCACAATAACATTTGTAGCGGTCATAGAAACCGCTACAAAACAAAAAGAAACCGCAACAAAAAGAAACCGCTACTAATGAACAAAAAGAAACCGCTACAAAAATTAATGACAAAATGTGATCAAAATAAATACCGCTACATTTAACTTTAGTTCCCGCTTCTCCACGTTTTCTCTCCATATTTACTCATAGTTTTACGTTTTCTCAAAGAGGTTAAGTGTTTGAAGGAGGTAAGTGTCGTTTAACCGCATCAAATCTAATGCTTATCTTCTACCCCGCCGATACTAACTTTTGTTATTTTCATGGTGCATTTTTTTTTTTTTTAACACTTTCTTTCTACTTTCTTGTATATATTATTCGATCCACCTTCACACATATTTTTTGTAGAAGTAATTATATTTTAATTAACACATTCTTTCTACTTTCTACATATTCTTATAGTTTTCTATTATATATTAACCTTATGTAATCAAATATCATATTTTAATATAATTTATTTTCACCAAAAATATAAATTATTATTAATACAATATTTAACTAATTACTTTAATTAATAATTTTTTTAAATTCCATCTATGTGTAGCGGTTAGTAAACCGCTACAAAAACGAACAAAAATATGACAACGCGCCAAAACAGCAAAAAATGAGGAGAATATTTTGTAGCGGTTTCAAACCGCTACAAAAATTAAATACTCAAAATTGCCGCCCAATTGTTTCCCAAAAAATGGCGGGATGTTTTTTGTAGCGGTTAAGAACCGCTACAAATATTGGCGCCAAAATTTTTCCCGAAAATTGGCGGGAATATTTTGTAGTGGTCATGTAACCGATACAAATTTTGAAACCTTTTGGCGCTACATTTTAATATAATTAGTTGCGGTTATGTAACCACTACAAACGTGGTCGATCTCCATTTGTATCGGTTTTATAACCGCGACTAATTATCAAACAAGGAGTCAGTCTGGCCTCATATAGTGGCGGTTATTTGTAACCGCTACAGATACAGTCGCGGTCATGTTATATGGAGTAGCAGTTTTTTTTAACCGCTACAAATAGGTTTGCCACAGTGGATTTTGTTGCGGTTTGATTAACCGCTACAAATAGGTCATTTTAACCGCTACTAATGGTCTGTTGTTTTGTAGTGTTAGTCTCATTTTCTAACTAGTTGGACCTCATGTCTAACAAATTGATCATCTATGAGTTTCAAGTTTATCTCCTATAAAAGAATTCAATTTATGAGTGTTATGCCTAATGTATAAATCCCTATTGGCCAAGTTATTCCAAGCATTATAAATGATCTTTAGTGCATTGAATGTTAATCAATTTATCATTTATGGAATAACTCACTAGGATAATATTCTGGAACTCTAGTCATTTGGACTAATGAGTATGTGCTTCATCATCCATGAATCCTAGTATTCACTTTGTTACTCAAACTTATCAACTTTTGTCCTCATCCATATTTTGAGTAACTATAGCTGTGTATTCAAATTCTTGCCTTGAATGTTCATATATTTCAAGACACAATTCTAAAAGGAAAAATTATCTCTTGGTTAATAGCAAAGTCATTGTGCGTATATATTTCTATCATACTTAGCCTCTTTAGCTAATTCGTTTTCATTATGACTTTTGCTTTTGAGAAAATTCTTCAATATATAAACTTCAATGTTCCACATGTTCTCCAAAACTTGAAGCATTTTGGTATATTCTTTAATCTGTTAACTCCCACCATTTTTGGCATAAACATGGATTTTGAACATATTTCAAAAATGGATTTGTCTACTCTCAAAAATCTCAATTTCATAATGTATTATCATTGTTTGAAAGAACATTTGAGATTTGAAATAATTTGCATATTTCATTATCAATCTTGAAAAAATTTGATCTCATTCACGAACTATTAGTTAATAAATGCTTATCTTTATGGATAAAATTTTCTATGCACTTTTATCAAACTTGCATGCATTTTTTTTAATGACATCTTTTCTACATAAATTGTATTCTCAAATTGTCATTGAAAAAAAAAACATTCTTGGTATCATATATTTGTTATCCTTTATGTTCAATGACATGAATTTATTGGATAACATTATGTTTTGGTCTTTGATTGTTCTACTCTTTGCTCAAATATCATATGGTTAAATTATATAAGAGCATAAAAGTTGTTATGTATAACCTTTTATGGACCCAAGAAAACGTTGGATACCAAAGAGCATGTACTTTTGTTTTTGCAGGACCTCTGTGAAGAAGAAAAGAAACAGAGGCTAACAAAGTCTCAATAACCCGAGTTTCTGTGAATCGACTCGAGTCATATCAAAGAACCTATTAAAATTCAAAGGAAAAGCAGTAACATTTCAAGTGGTTAAGTGGGAACTCGATTAGGTAACTCAATTATGGGCCATTGTTTGTATTTTATACTTATGCTCATTTGCTAAATTCTCTGGATAATTTGAGTATGTATTTCCTAACTTGAGTCAAGGAATTTGCACTAAAGTGTGTATGTTAACATCCGCTTTGCATACTCTATGTTTCTCATATTTATCAGGGCAGATTTTCATCAACTCGAGTGCAATAATAGTAACTTGAGTCAATGACTCGAGGGGCTCAATAAGGACTTGAGTGACTATCTCTTTATGTTCTCCAGAGTTCAAAGATCACATAGTCAGTATGCCTCACTAGAAATAAAGCAACGATAACTCGAGTGCAAGGTAAATGACTCCAGTTAGTTCTAAATTGAATATCTGACTCTCTTCAAAATATTGTAGGCTTCTCCTTTACTGGAAGTGTGAAAAGGCTAACTCGAGTGGATGACTCGAGTAGGCATATGAAGGACTCGAGTCAAACGAGGTCAGAAAGTGTAACATCCTAAATTTTTGGTAGTAATTAATTATTTTTAGGTTATGATTTAAAAGTATTTTGAGGTTTAGAGGAGATTTATATGTTTAAAATTAAGAGTTTTTGTCTATACTATAAGATAAATAAATTATTATATATTATTAAATATTATTATATATATTATTTTGTTGAGAGAGTGAAGGACGGACCAAAGAAAAGAAAGGGAAAAGCGAAAAAAAATGTTATTAATAAAATGTTATTATATTAATATTATATTATTGTTAAAAGTGAACGTGGACGGAGAATGAGGAAGGAAGAAGACAAAGAAGAAAAGAAAAAAAAAAGAATATATATAAAAAAATATATAATATATATATATATATATATATATATATAAACGTGGGCGGTGCCCACCAATTGAAAATGGGGGGCAAAGACTTAATATTAGAAAAGGGGTGCCGCCCCTTATTATATCGGTGGGGGATTTTTGGTATAAATACCCCTACCCCAATACACAAACACACACACACTTTTATTTTCCGTAGAGGAGAGCGTGAGAGAAAGAGAAGAGAGAAGGAGAGTAAGGTGGTGATTATTTGGGAGTCTTATAGTAGTTTTTTAGTGATTATTTGGGAGCTAAAGAGTAACAGGTAACTCTAACTATTCTTCCATATACTTGTGAATTGTGTATGATTATAATTTTTTTATATAGACTGATTTATATGTATATGTATTATAATATTATTATTATGATAACTGAAAATTACAGTCTTGTACCCACGAAAAATTACAGTTTTGAACCCACAAAAATTACAGTTTTATGCCCATGAAAATTACAGTTTGTGCCCAGCAAAAGGTATGGTTTGCCCCTAAATTTCAAAAATCACATTTTAGTCCCGAATTTCGAAATGACAGTTTGGTCCCGAATTTCAAAAATGACATTTTAGTCCTGAATTTCAGAAAGGACAGTTTGGTCCCGAATTTCAGAAAATGACATTTTGGTCCCGAATTTCAGAAATGACAGTTTGGTCCGATGAGGTTTTATGAGATGTTTGGATTTATCTTGCGATGATATTTTATATAAATGGAAGCTTGTTTTAATATACTTTATTTTTATTGAATATAATTATCATGGTAGCTGTATTTGTGATGGGTTGGAGTAAAGAGGAATTTGAATGAAAAGATTTATTTATGCCACCACTCGGTGCACAGTGGATGGTACTTGTTAGGGCCCCATCTTCCATGTTTTCCTCTGGCCGGGATTGCATTGAAGTTGTGGGCATGCGACATCTCCTTAGTTGTTATTTTTAAGGATGGGAGCCATAGTCCAGACTTAAGCTCTATACCTTTGGCCGGGTGTATCTTAAGTTTTGGTGAGCTTAGAACCATCTAGTCAAATGAATGAGTTTCTATTGGACTATGTGTTAGCCTATGGCTCCAGTCAGCGGTACAAGGGTGGACAGTGATATAAGGGAGGCTGTATATTGCATATTGTATAATTGTAAAGCTGACAATTTGACATAATGATAATTACTTTTGCAAAATAATGTTGTATGAGAAAATATTGTATATGCAGATATATTTGAAATCAGCCCTGCTTTTTGTCATATGTAATTTGGTTGTATACGGTAGAAACTTTCAGTAGTTACTGAGGCGTGGAATCTCATCCCATATTAACATTTTTCAGGTGAATATCCTAGTAGAGAGCAAGGGAAGGAAACTATGGAGTGAGCTTTGAAGGCTCTTTTGTACTCCTATAGTTTATGTTATGTTATTTTATTTGCCATGACCCTAAGACTACCGCTTTGTATTAAACTCTGAAATATTTTTGGAAATTTATTTTGATTATGTATTATGGATTTTATTTGAAATGATTATGTAATTTAATGATTTAGATATTGATTATCCTTGCTAGAGGTATTTCAAGTATTTTGGCAAAGTTTTCGGGTGTTGAATTTGAGGTGTTACATTTTTGGTATCAGAGCTAAACGTTCATATTTCATCGATTTTCCAAAAAAAAAAAATCTTTAAAACTTTTAGAGGTCATGGCAAATTAAATTTCATAACATGTGCACTTCTCTTTAGTTAGTTTTGGTATTTATTGGGTTATAGTCTAGCCTGTCTAGGGTATTCAAATGATTGGTAATGGAGATTTATGATTTTGAGGTTAGATTGAGAATAAGATTTGATATTTTATCACAATAGCGTAGCGGAATAGGGTGAGTAGGAGATAAAATTTTATTGGATAGTGAATTTTGGGGACAAAATTTCTTGTTAGGAAAGGACGAATATCAATTAGTAACCAATGGTGTTCAGGGAAGTGATTCAAAGGCTAAGCCTTTATTTGGTGATTATTTCATTAGCCATATTTAGTACATTGTAGTATAAGTTGATATTCATGTTCCTGTCATTATTAGAATCTAAAGAATTCTATATCAAAGGTTATAAAAATAATAAATTCTTTTTCTGTATGGTGTAAGAGATTAAAGTTAAACAAAGTTAAAATTACAAGGTACAGTCAGAAACATGAAGGCTAAAAAGAAAAGACTACATTATTTCAAGCATTAAGAGCAACAGATGGTACAACCCCACCACAAGCTTTGACCATCTCATGTTGAAGTCTGTTAATTTCTTCTTGGGCGGAAAATAATAAATTCTTTTTCTGTATGGTGTAAGAGATTAAAGTTAAACAAAGTTAAAATTACAAGGTACAGTCAGAAACATGAAGGCTAAAAAGAAAAGACTACATTATTTCAACCATTAAGAGCAACAGATGGTACAACCCCACCACAAGCTTTGACCATCTCATGTTGAAGTCTGTTAATTTCTTCTTGGGCGGTTGCCCTTGAGACGGGATCATCAGCAGACATTGTACTTCTCGGTCCAATGATTTGCCTCATAATATTGCAAACCTTCATGTAGGGCCATTTATCTACCCCTCCCCTGCGACATATTCCTTTTACAACATTTTTGCATAGACAAACTTGTTTAGTCGCTTCTTGAAGGGGTAAATGGAAGAGGTCTCTAAAATCATTTATTGACATGGATGCTGCTCTAATACTTTGTTAAGCTCTTGACCTGTATGAATCACTAAGTATGGGAACTGAAGGATTATTATTTATAACCTCGGGTTCTTTTCCTTTAGAAGTTATGTTTTTTGCGTTGGTTGGAAATGAACTACCACGAGGTTCATTTTGAGTTTTGGTCCATTCCAAACCAACGCAAAGAGCCTCATAATAGGCGGATAGAGGATCTGACACTAGGATATACCCTAAAGAGCTTTGGTTCAAACAATAATTTTCCAAAAAATGTTTGACTTCTTCTATATTTTTCTTACCAAAATCAAATATTTGAGGTCTGGAAAAACCTCCTTGTACGTCCTGATGAAAGACATCATGACATATCATACCGATCCTCCCATGAACTTCAAGTTTATGATATCAAAGACCATTCATATGAATGATTACCCGCAGAACATGGCAGCAACCACATGAAAATGGGTTAGAAGTCTCAGCCAGGTTGGAAGCCGAGTTCCTTGGTTGAGCAGGCTTGGTGGACTCCATGAGTTCTGTCATATTACGACATCTCTTGGCAGGTCGCTTTGATGGACATGCTTCAGATTCTTCTCTGTTAGTAATCACATGGATAGAACTTTGGATCCTTAGAGGAGAAGTAGGAACATGAATCATTGAGGCAGATGAAGGAATGTTCACTTCTACGAGATTCTGAAGAAGTAAAGAAGAATAGGAGACTGGTACATTGTTAGACTAGTTAGCCAACAGGTTAGACTGATTGTCATTTAGTAAAGCTTCAAGAAAGAAAGGGTTGTAAGAGTTAGAAACTGGAATGAAGTTGCTTGAACCGGCCATGTTTAAAGACAATGTGGAAGAATATAGAGAAAGGTACGAATGGAGAGGAAATGAGTATGTTGAAGTTTTGTGAAGCTTGAGAGAATGTGAGACATTTACTATTGCTTTCTTCGAATTATAGCTGAGCTAGTAATGTCTAGATTTATTTTTAATTAAGGAACGCCGAATCCTAAACTGTAGTTAGCTCGGAACTTGGCAGAATTTTTATCACGCGGAACTTTGCGGTGCCGCACCTTAATACACCCTAATGCACCCCAATAACCCGTTAGCTCAAAGCTATTTAGATTGTTGTGCATGCAGTACTCCGCATGGTAATCATTTATGACATTGTCCCCAGGAAATTTGACTTGAAGAATACTGTCAATCCTAGATGTCGGGTCAGCATTGAATATGGTGACTTGAGGGAATCCGAAGATTTGAAATGATGATATTTTGTTCTATTTAACTTGAGAGCATCCTTCACTCTCTGAGTATCCGGAGAATTATATGAATTTGTCACAGATAATTCAAAGACTAAATACTTCTAGATGAACATGTTGGAAGATTTCTGGAAAGGTATGAAAAATGGTGATCCTTAGGGATGCCAAAAGGATGTTATAATGAATGTGGTAGAGATTAAGGACAGACTTGAATTCAATCTGAGCTGAGATAATATGTCTAATTCATGAAAGTATGAATAGCGTAAATCTGGTGATTGATGCTACAATGTTATTTGGGTATGATTAATAGTTAACTATGAGGTGAACGAATGATGTATAGTATATGTCTTTGGGAATGAGAGAGTAATAGAGGTTGGTGGTGGTGGGTAAGGAAGATAGGTTTCACGATAGGAAGAGAGGTTCAGAGAGAGCAATTTCAAGTTTCGGCACGAAGAAGAGAGGATACAAAGAGCGAGTTGTATTTTGGTGCTAATCTTTTAGATCGGATATCCTTAACTGTCGGTCTTAAAACTAATTTTTTTTTCCTTCTATTTTAGACCGATTCTTATTAATGACAGGTCTTAATGTTTCCTCTAGAAAGTAATCGACGTTTTTAATTTTTAATTTTAATTTTAACGTTTTAGACAAGTTGTTGGGGAAACATATCTAAATAATATATTTTAGACCTCATATTAAAGGAACTAGTCTAAATAGTTCTTCATATTTATGAAACTATCACCAGTAATATTTTTTAGACCTAATTCTCTATAATCTGGTCTAAATGTGACGGTCTAAAAACCTCTTTTTGTAGTAGTGTAGGGACTTTGTTACATACTAACACCTTTTCTAAGACCATTATATGTTTTAACTTATAACAAAACTCCACTCCCTCTTAGCCAACCAACATTGTCTGAAATAGAGAATAGGAAAAAGTTTATAGCTTAAACTCAATTGCTTCAAAACAAGATATAGGAACCGTTAGACTTAGGTGTGAATAAATGATGAAGATACTTGGTTCTTATTTTGCATCTTATAATCAATGGCTATTTTTTCATCCTTTTTTTGTTCCAAAAGTTCGAGTTTAGTGAGCATTAATCATGATTCTTAACGTAGCATATATATTAGATGCTCTAGACTATAAAATTCCATCTCCTTATCCAAACATTAGCTGGACAAAACAGAGCTTAGGGAGAAGGCTAATAGAATTTAATTCCATAATCCTCAATCACTAAAAGGAGCCCCTGGAGACCTTACTTGTGTAATTTAGCAACTTAGGACTACTCTTTACCTTAATCTTCCCAAAATTATGTGGTCCAAACCAGGGGATAGAGAAAAGCTTATGTATTTTACTTCAATTGTTACCCAAACACTTCATAGACACCTCCAAGCATGATTTAAGTCTATGTTTGTGAAGTGGCAGGCAGGGGAATTAGCCAAGTGGGTTGTGAAGATGAGGGAGGATAGTACAATCTTCTTGCTGAATAGAAAGATTGAAAATCTTCAGGCATATCAATGGGTTGGAGAAGAGGAACAAGAAGTACTACGAGCAGCTTCTAGTTAGCGATAATAAAGGACAAGATGATGATGATGATAACAGTGTCTTCCTTGAGAAGAAGGGGAAAAACAATGATGGGATTGCATTGGAGATTCTGCTTCATATGCAGAGTTTGAGTCGAAGGTTCAAGTGGAAGGAAGATATTGCAGGGAATGATTGTGAGGTGATAAAAAGGTCCTAGTTTGTGGAAGAAAGTTGAGAACATGAACCTTTTACTCTGTGGAATGAACCCCCCATGTGCTTGATTAGACCAATGTTTATCTTAAGATTGGCTTTATGTACACATTTTGGCTCAAGACTATTAGATATACATGTAGGTTCCTCTTGTGTCTGACTGTGAAATCTTAACCGAGAAGCTGGTCTTTTTTCTTCAGGTGTTCATTTTGAAAAGCTAATTGCAGATGAGTTTTCTAGTTTCCATGTTATTGTAATGCCAAGTGAGACTCTCTTGCTGTCTAACTTGTAGATCTTAAATCTTATTATTAGTTCTGCATATCTCGTCGTGTATTGTTTAATGCATATTCTGTATTCTGCTAATCATCGCCAACAAGCGGCAGTTATACAATTTAAGAATACTAATTTATTTCTTTGTTATTGTGGCGGATTCTGATACGGATTGCTCTTGTTGGGCCATACCGTAAATGAGCCTAATATAGGTCCATAATAGTTATATCTAGAGAGGCAGTCTAACCAAATGCAGGCCAATGATTCTTGACCTGTTTTGTCACTTGTGTTCATAAAGTTTGATGGTGTCTCTTGTTTATTGTTTCTTTTGTTGTTTTTGTTTTACAATATGAACTCTCCATATTGTTGATTAATACATTCATGATGACCTTGTTGGCGATAATAAATGCATATCTTAATCGACAAATGATTTTGCATGCATCTATTTGTAAGGTGTTTCATGTTAGTTATTCTTAGTAAAGATTAGTGGAACATCTTGATTATTTAGGAGTTTGCTGCACAAATTGCTCATCGAAGCGGCCTCATTGAGGTACTCTGTTTTGATTTGAACCAGTTCTCATCCATAGATTTTGCATTTATGATGATTATTGCCGAGCGGAAAATTAGAGGTAAAATGGATTTGGAGAATATAGATTTGTTGATGAAGAACACAAGTCAGGGAATTTTCCTTCATTTTCCCATGACCCAGAACAATTAGAAAGGCAAACTGAACTAGTCAATTATTTCAATTCAAAGTCAGTGCAATAATTATTTCTTACGTTTCTTTTATGTAAACTAATAATAATTACTTCAAATTTTATTAATATAATTTATTTTACATTTTCATTTGAAGTATTGTTGGAATTTTTTATCTAATTTTATCTATTATCTATTTGGTATCCTTATAAAAGTAAGGTTGTAGAGTTGTCAATATCAATAAGTGTCGCCTGAACCTAAAGAGCTAGCCCTTGTCGGCTCGGGCTTAAAAATAATGTGCCTAGAAAGCCCGCCTACCTAAAATTTAACTATTTTTTAAAGTCTGTCCCTTGAATATGAAGGCTTAGTTCGACCCACGAGGTTTAAGATCCTTTTTTAAAATTTCATTTTTTTTATTAATTTTAAAATATCTAAAAATAAGACAATAAATCTTATGAAAAGTGATAGAAAAAGAATTTTGAAATTGTAAAATCCCAATTCAAGCTTATTATTAAGAATTCATAAAGTAATTATGAGATTTAATAAACAATTCACACATCATTTAATGGGAAATACCTAATTTAAGATTTTGTAATTTTAAAGTTCTTTTTCTGTCATTTTCCCTAAATTTTATAGAGTTTCTAGTTCAAATTATAAATATTAGAAAAATAAAGTATTCAAATCTATAAAACCAAACTACATCAAATAATTGTGAGCAACATTGAAGTTAATACACTATTGCCCTTACTTTAAAAGAAATATAAAACAAAAAATCAGACAAATCATATTCCAATTTTTTTTTATTTTAAAAAAAAAAACAGCAAAACTAAACAACTTGTATTCATGTTGTTCAAGAAACAAAAGAACTACTTTGATTAGTAATTACCACACAATACTTGTATAAGAATGAACTTGTACACATTCTAAAATCTGAATCAAGGAGGGATAGATGGAAAATGATAAGAAGCAAAACTTTGATTCACTTTAAACTTCTTATGAATTTATAAATCAAATTTCATTCTTTTACTACTTAAACACGAACCTCTCTCCAGAAATTTTTCTCCCTTGCTTCTTTCCAAATTTTCGAACCACATAAAGGCCAATAATAATAATAATAATATATAGCCATCAAGCAGACATCAATAATAGAATAAAAAAATATTTATCTCCTAATCTTGCATCAATAAATTATATTTTATTGAAAAAAAAATATTGTGAGCTTAAATAGGCTAGTAGGTAGTAACCAGGACACAATAAATGCATCAAATCTGGACTTTCGATTTATTATTTTCAAATGATTTTTTTTTTTTTTTGCAACTATGCTTTTTAAATTCGGTTAATAATTTCCTTTTTAATATTATCATCTAGCATCTGGTTTGGAATTTATGGCTACTCCTCTCAATACAAGTGTCTTCTCTAGGACTTGAACTCAAGACCTAGAGGGATTTAATGAGGCCTTAAACTGGTAGGGTAACTCTATATTGGTACGGTTAATAATTTGGGTTTTTTTTTTTCAATGTTCAAGTGGAAACTTTTCCCTATGTATGCTTCGAGATTCCTTTGCATATTGGGCATATATTAATTAGACTAAGCTCCACTAATTGTTGTACTGCAGTGGATGAAGATGATACATGGTGATGTTGGTTAATTTTGCCTATTACATGACTTTCATGCAAAGGTTCAAGAGGTTGAAAACAAAAATTTTGTTTAATCGTTGCGGAAACCCGTAACTCCTTACGATCCTCATGAAATATTAACCTTAACTCATTACATTAATTAGTTAATAATTATTAATCCGTAACTCTTTACGGCGCTCATGAGAATTCATAACAATTTAAAATATTCATGAACTATGAGATTACTCGTTAAAACAACTATTAGGGATTAGGATAACTTGATAACACAACTATTAAAGATTAGAATTACCTTAGATCCCTTAAAGACCTCAATGTTGTTAATGTCATCTAACGTTGATCCACACGGCTACCCCCGATTGCAACGAGAACTCCTTCTCTTAAAACATCTCACTCCTTGAATGCTTGCTAGGCGAAGACAAGGTTGATGTTTGATTTCCTTGGGTTTTACTCTTTTCAAGAAGGTGATGGTTTCTTGGAATTAGGTTATGAATAGGATGAACAAGGTTGGAACCTTGCCCTTTTATGGATGGTGCATTTTCCTCTCTAAACCTTTGGTAAAGACCAAAATTTAGAAAGCATAAGGATGTTAAAAAAGTCCAACCCTCCCCTTTTTATGGCCTTGGTGGGCCAAAAATTCCTAGTCCCAATTCCTTAGGAATTTTCAGCTTATGCACTAAGAAAAGGAGTTTTAGGTAATAAGTCCACTACTTGTCAACCAAGTCACATTAAATTCACATCTTGATTGATTGATTGAATTTAATATGATGAATCATATTCATATCTTGATTGTTGGATTGATTTAAGATGATGGATCACATTTATTTCATTTTCTTTCTTCAAAAAACGTCCTTAAAAAGGGCACACAAAAAAGCAGTACTTTATAAGAGTCTAACCCTAATTTAAGTGCTCATAAGAAAGGCCCAATCCAAACTCGAATTGGAAAATCCAAATCATAATGAATTAAATTCATATCTTGAATATTGAATAATAATTTAAGACAATGAATCACATTCATCTCTTAAACTAAAATTCAAAAATCATTTTAAATCAATCCTCATTTATTATTTCTCCTATCTTCATCCAATCATTATTGGATCTTTATATATATATATATATATATATATATATATATATATATATATATATATATATTAGATAATTCAGAATTATCTTTTATAATCTAACATTTTGAATTAAAATTCAAATCTCTTCATTGAACTTGGAGTCCTACTCCAACCCAATTACACATTTACTCTTGATAAAGCCCAATAACAATTGTTGTCCCAAGTTTGCTAATTTTAGACAATCGGAATAACCTTTGTATGTGACCTATTAGGCCCAATTAGTCACTGATATAAATAAACTTGAACCAATTAAAACTCCTTTAACGGGCCCAATTTATTTAATGACCTCATAAGACACTAGCAATGCTCTGCAGCCTCAGAACTAATTGAGTTGATCAAGTGATCTACCTTTCATATTTGGGCACCGAGCAGACATCATCCCTCACATCGTCATTCACATTTAGTTGAGAGCAAAGATAGAGTATCATCTCTCTTAATTGACTAAATGTAGCTATTTCACAAAATTAGGAATCTTCTTATATTAACTCTGTAACGGATCATGACTCTTCATGATCACTTGCTGTGCGCACAGTCTCCCAAGTTAATTAGAAGCTATCCAAGCTCTACCATTCTTGTGAATGACTAATCCCTTGTAGGGGACTGTGAGTCCTCTCAGCATGTCCATCTATACTCATGTATTCGAGTTACACCCAAGAGTACACTAATATCCCCATTTTCAGGTGGATAGAGTTGTACAGTCAAAGTATAACCCTAGGACATAGTGTTCGATGACATCCTTAAGTCCAGGACGATCCGTACTACCAAACGATGAGAGACTTTACATATCCAACGATACTCTCTACAATGAATCTTTGTGGAGTCTCTCGGCGGGTCTGTTTGATACTATCTGTTCTCTAATAAATCTACCCACGACATCAGCTAAGGCATCTCCATGCCTGTATTCTATGAGGTCCCTACCTTGTATCTCTATACAAGTAGATGATGTCGTACTAGTCTTATTGAGATCATCAATGAACTTTCTTGGTGATTGAAGATTAGGAACAAGTTTTAGGTAATAGATATACAGTGTTCTCGAGTCCTCATGATCATGATCTCTATCATTGATCCTCGAGATTAACACATATTCTATTCCTAGGGCTTTTATCTTCAAACACATATTTACTTTAAAATAAAGGTGAGACATAAATATGATAAAGATAAAATATGCTCATTTATTAATAATGAAATACTAAAACGTAGAAAAAGGTGCTGATATATCCTTACAGATTGTCTCTAGGACACCTAAATACTAACAGGTGAGGCTGTTTATATTAAAATATATCCGTCCAATGATGTCTCTCTACTAATACTTATCTCCACCTTTAGATTGACTCTTAGATTTAAATATGAGCAGTCCAAATTTAGTGTTTTATAAAATTTTTATATATAAATATATATATATGTATATATATGTATATGTATATACATATAGATGTATATGAATATACATATATAAATATATATTTATCTCCACCGTTAGATTGACTCTTAGATTTAAATATGACAGTCCAAATTTAATGTTTTATAAAATTATGTGTGTGTATGTGTCTGTATAGATATGTATATATGTATACATATAGATATATGTATATATGTGTATGTATGTATGTATGTATGTATAGATATGTATTCATATATGTATACATATAGATATAGATATACAAATCTATACACACACATACATATATGCATACATATAGACACACACATATAATTGCAAATTTAGATTATAATGACTAAAATTGAGCTGTTTGACTTTATTTATTTTTCAATAATTTGGTATTTTACTAGTAATTTTATATAAGCAATGTAATATTTCATAAAATTTATATTATTCTATTTTATAAATTAAAATTTATTTATTTTTTCTGTATGCGTATGAATGGTATATGTCAAATTTTAAGAGGTTAAATTTATTTATTTGTATTTATAATATAATAATTTTATGAAATATTAAATCTAAACTTGATTAAAAAAATATAAACGATTCCTTTTTTAAATCTCAAGTGAATATACAAGATTCTAAGGAAAAAATGGAAAAAGAGAGAAAACTAACTCAGATAGTTTTAGCCCAAGGCTCAAATGGTTTATTGGTCTGTTTCTACAGTTAGTAAAACAAGAAAACAAAAAGACAAAAAGAAAAAAAAAATGAAAAAATAGAAAATGAGAGAAAACCAACCCCAAACTTCGATAGTTTTAGCCCAAGGCTCAAATGGTTTATTGGTCTGTTTCTATCATTACTAAAACAAACAAACAAAAACAAAAATCAAAAATCAAATGTCCCTTCTCCTCAGGCACTCAAAACACATGTTCACCAACTTGATAACAAAGCTGGTAAAAAACGTATTTTCATTCTCTTATACCTAGCCATTCCAAATATGTTCGGTTGATATCAAATCCTCCGCATTCAACCTTGCTTTTCAGGGCTTTAGCTCCACTTGTTTCAGGTAAATTTCACCTCCTCCTTTCTTCCCGACTCTTTGACTTTCTTTTCATATCAGCTTGTAAATTTCCCAATATCAGATTTTCTACTCTTTGATTTTCAAAATCTCTGTTATTCTGGTATTCTAAGATGAACTCGTAACATCCCATTTGAAAACGGCGGTTTTTTTTTTTTTTTTTTTTTTTTTTAAACGTTTCCAAATATTTCAAGCACAAGAATCGAGTGGAGCATTGGAGCGAAAGAGTAATCAGTTCATAGCCAAAACATCAACCATTGTGTAATATTGTATAGATTACAATAGTCCTAAGGTTTAGAAATGAAATAGCGGAATGACGAGAATAAAGAATAATGTAAGACGATAAGATAGAAATAGTCTTCACCGCTATTCCGGCACTTGCCTCGATCCCCGAACCGTGGTCCTCCGACCTGAAGCTACGGTCGAGATTCAATTCACCATATTGAATCTCGAGTAACGGTTAACCTCATACCCAAACAATACAATATACGACAACGGATATTTCTAGAGCTAATACCACAAGATATCATAAGCATACAAACGATGCATGATCATTATGCCGACAAACATAAGCACAAAGCAATATGTAAAGCCCCATAAGGTAAACAATAACACTGCACTATTCACCGGTGCCACGATAATTACTCGTGTCCTCGCTAGGAAAACAAAACGGTGTTACCAAAACTATAACCCGTATAACCGTCGTATAACGGTCTACGAACATATCATTGACATATAAGTATTTAAGATGTACAAGATTAGTGTTACAAAGACGCGTCCGTACCTTCGTTGACGACGTTAGGTACTTCTAGCGGAAAAATGTACTTTTTACGGAAAAACGTGAAATGTTCACTGCCGCACGTCGGGCGGCGTAATTAAAAAGCAAATCAAAGTTTCGATGCCCTATCGAGTAATATCACTTTCATTAGTGATTTGACATCATAACTCGGCATTTTAGGTAAAAATTACCATTTTGCCCTTCTACCCCTAATTTGGCGGAATTTCGCGTAACTTCGTTACTTTGACCGTATTCCATTTCAAAATTATCCCCACTATGTTTTTACCTCGTCGGGCATCTTTCAATGCAATGAGGCATAAAAACAAGCATAGGAACAAATTCGAAACTTCCTAGATCAAAACAACGGTTCTACTATAACTACCGAAAGAACTACGGAAACTAAAAACTAAGGACGGAAGAACTTACTCGGAGCTAAGGCAAAACTTTTGCAGAGCTTCTCACTCTAAGTTTCGGCCAAGGTAGAGAGAAGAGGAGGTGTGAAGAATGAATGAAGAGTTCATGCCTTTATATAGGCAAAAATTGGGCTACTTTGGTAATTTTCACTTTCCAAGTTTTGTAATTTTTCCTTTCTTTTCAACCATGTAAAATCAAGTTGAAATGTGGTAAATTCTTGTCCATGGCTGCCTTGGTCGACATAAGGGAGGTGATGTGGCATCAAACCATTGGTCCAAGAATGGTGACTTAAGCTTACTTTATGCCCTGGCCCGATAGAATTTCCCCGATCGGTGTCCGTTTTGCGTAGTCTCTAAATTCTGAATTCATAACTTTGAAGATCTTCTCTTCCTCATCAATAATATCTAATTTAACTTAGATTTCCAGTCCCTTACAGGGTTCCAACAGTCCAGTTGAAGTTTTTCTCGAAAAACGTGTCCAGCGCGTCCGGTTACGAAAAGCGTTTTCGGAATCATCAACCTCGGACAAAAATTCACCGATTCCAAATATGTCCATATAATCATAAACTCATCTCCGGATGTTGAGTTATAATTTATTTTCTTCAGATCCAAAATGTGACTATCCGCATTTTTCCCTATTTCGTCTTATTACGTAAATGCGCTACCGAGAGCCTCGGAATTAACTTCCTAGGAAGAGGTCACTTGAAGGTAAAAACTCACCGATCAATATTTTACCTTGACTTTGGAATTCCTATTCCTGGTTCTCTAGATAGGATCCGTTTCCTATTTATTCCATTACTATTCACTATATTATATAATAATACAACTTTACAAAAAAAATATCATGATATTAAAATTTTATCCTTATCCCTTTTTTCTTTCTCAATTTTCGGCTGCCCTTTTTTTTGTATTTATTTTATATTTATTTAATTAATTAATTATTTATTTATTCCATTTTTCCAAAAATTTCTCAAAATCACCTAATTGGTCCATTCTTGCATTTAGGCTTAAAAATACCTAAACTCACTTATTTTTCACAAAATTCTCCAATTAATTACTAAATATGTTCTTACTAATTTTAAGCCAAAAACCACTAATTTTAGGGTTTTACAAAATTACTTATGAATTTCCTTTACTTATGCTTAAGTAATTAGCCGTAAATTACTTAACTACTTTATTATCACTAGTTGATAATTTTATTAATTAAAATGCCTCATTACCTCATAATTCTAGCACCGACATTTCTGTTTTCATGTATTCGCATTATTCTAGAATTTGAGAGGGTATTATGGTCATTACAATGCTTTTTGAGCATTCTTATTCAGTTTCTCCTCGCTTATAATTTATTAAATTATCACAATTAGAGATAATATACTCTCCTAACTCAAATAATTATTTCATTGCCTTTTAGGATTTTTTTCACAATTTTCCTAAGTCATTTTGCATACCAGGGGTATTTTGGTCATTTGGCACTTTGGCCCTTAAATTCTCTAATTTCCTACAGAACTCATCCTAGAAAAATAGACTATAATAACACAAGTCTTGCAACAATAATTCCACTTATCAGAAATAGCCAATTTATTTACCAAAATGTAATATTTCGGATAAATAAATATGCGGGTATTACATTTTTCTCCCCGCCTTAAACAAAATTTCGCCCTCGAAATTTAATCTATACTAACTAGACTACGGGCCATAAACTCGGGTACTTCTCCTTCATGTCACTCTCGGTTTCCCAAGTTGCCTCGTTTGGTGACAAACCCTTCCAGACCACCTTCACTATTGGTATAGTTTTAGTCCTAAGCCGTTTCTCCTGGTGTTTGAGAATTTGCTCCGGCTCGACTATAAAGGTGTTATCATGCCGTACTTCAACATCATCGTACTTTATGACATGATCTCGATCTGGTAGGTATTTCTTCAGTTGTGACACGTGAAAAACATCGTGGAGATTACTCGGGTTCGGGGTAACGCTAGTTGATACGCAATCGGTCCTCGCTCGGCTAACACTTCAATTGGTCCAACGTAACGCGGACTAAGCTTCTTTCTCTTCGTGTTTACGCGACACCGGTTCATCGGAGATAATTTCGAAACACATGGTCTCCGACTTCAAACTTCAACGGTCTTCTCCTCTTATCTCGCATAACTCTTCTATCTACCGTGTGCGGCAAGGAGTCTCTTCTTGATCGAGCGATCGCTCGGAGGTCTCTTTTAGCATATCCGGTCCAAGCCGCTTTTCGAGACGCATCGTCCAAAGATAAAGGCGATTGGCACTTTCGCCCATACAAAGCCTCGAACGGGGCCATTTGTATGCTTGAATGATAACTATTGTTATACGCGAATTACGCTAGTGAGAGGTGTTCGTCCCAATTTCCTTTGAAATCCGGGGCACATGCTCGCAAAGATATCCTCCGGCGCCTCGTATCGTCCTCTCGATTGACCGTCGGTTTGAGGGTGATAAGCTGAACCGAACTTCAGCTTGGTACCCATTCCTTCATGTAGTGCTTGCCAAAAGCGGGATTGGAATCGAGTATCCCGATCGGGAGATAATACTCTTAGGGACTCCGTGCGGTCTCACGATCTCTTTGATGTAGATTGCAGCCAATCGTTACGGAGAGTAGTGGATGCTAATGGGTATGAAATGTGCCGACTTGGTTAATCGGTCAACGATCACCCAAATGGTATCGTGATGCCCGATCTTAGGTAAACCTACCACAAGATCCATGGTCACATTCTCCCATTTCCACTCCGGCATAGTTCTAGTCCTTGCGAAGACCGGGGGTCGCCGGTGTTCAATCTTTACTTTACGGCAAGTTAAACACCCGGCTACGTATGCGAGTTACATCTCTTTTCATTCCAGGCCACCAAACTTCGGCCTTCAAGTTCTGGTACATCTTGACCATTCCCTGGATGTAGAGTGTACTTACTCTTATGAGCCTCATCCAGTATCTTCCGCTTCAGTTCATCAACTGGCGGTATGTAAATGCGCCCCTTGTGTCTGACCAATCCACTCGATGACAGGTCGTGGTCTTGGGTTTCACCTTGAGAGATCTTCTCCCGCACGGAGATTGCCCAATCATCTTGTCTCTGAGCTTCATCAACTTCATCTCTCAGGTCGTACTCCCCTTGACTCACAAAAAGATTTGCAAGGTAGGCGCCACTTGGTGCGTTGAAATTCATGCGAGATTTGGTTTGAAAGATTCAGGTCTCCGAAATCTTCAAGTAATTTCGCTCTTGTATCATCATGTATGACACTTTCACCTTCTTCCCTTAGAGCATCCGCAACGACGTTTGCTTTCCCTAGGTGATACTTGATCTCCAGGTTGTAGTCTTTCAAAGCAATTCCATCCAACGACGTTGCCTCATATTCAGTTCCTTTGATCAAAGAGATACTTCAGCTCTTGTGGTCGCAGATAGTTCTACGGTCGTACCGTACGGATAATGCCTCCATATCTTCAAAGCGAACACGATGGCGGCAAGCTCCAAATCGTGTGTAGGATAGTTCGACTCGTGCGGCTTCACCGACGAGAGGCATAAGCCACCACTCGCCCAATTGCATTAGGACACAACCCAATCCTTGCCCACCGGCATCACCGTAGACAACATATGTCTCATCGGGATCCGGGATTATCAATACCGGCGTAGTCAACCTCTCCTCGATCTCGAAAGCTCTCCTCTGCGCTCATCTCCCCATATGAAGGGTTGATTCTTCCTCGTAAGCTTTGTCAATGGTAGGGCAAGACGCGAGAAATCCCGTATAAATCTGCGGTAATATCCCGCGACCTAGAAAACTACGTATCTCGTCAAGCGTTTCGGCCTCTTCCAGTCCCGTAACCGCTTCCACCTTGCTCGGGTCAACAAGAACTCCGCCGCTAGATATCACATGGCCCGTAAATCTCACTTCCGTGAGCCAAAATTCGCATTTGCTCAACTTTGCGTAGAGCCGCTTCTCCCTTAGTATGTTCAATACTAGGCGCGAGATGTTCTTCATGCTCTTTCTCGTTCTTGGAATAGACGAGTATATCGTCAATGAACACCACCACAAACTGGTCTAGGTGTTGTCGGAAGATACGGTTCATGTAATCCATGAATACCGCAGGTGCATTTGTTAATCCGAAGGGCATCACAAGGAATTCGTAGTGCCCATATCTGGTTCTGAAAGCCGTCTTGGAAATATCATCGTCTTTGACTCGTAACTGATGATATCCCGAACGCAAATCAATCTTTGAAAAGACTGTGGAACCAGATAACTGATCCAAAAGATCATCAATCCGGGAAGTGGATATTTGTTTTTGACGATCACTTTATTTAGTTCGCGATAATCAATGCAGAGTCGAAAACTTCCATCTTTCTTTTTCACGAACAATCGGAGCCCCCTGGGGTGATACACGGGTCGAATGAACCCTTCTTCGAAGTTCTTCCACTGTTTCTTCAACTCTTGCATTTCATTTGGAGCCATACGATACGGCGCCTTTGATATTGATCTGTGCCGGTGCATCAATTCAATATTGAACTCCACCTCTCGGATAGGAGGTAACTCGGTGAGATCCTCCGGAAATACATCGGGAAAATCATTCACCACGGGGATATCCTGGAGTGAAAGTTCGCTTCTTCGCTTTAACCGAAAAGAATACCATGTAGGCATGGCATCCCCGTTTCACGATCGATCAACTTCTCGTAGCGGAGAGAAAACTCGGGCTCACATCAACCTTGTCTCCGGAAATGATATCTTCTTCTTGCCACAATCAATCATTGCACCGTTGGTCGTTAGCCAATTCAGACCGAAAATGACGTCGATGCGCGTGAAGAGGTAGACGGATGAGATCTATCTTTGACACTCGTCCATCCACGTTAGCGGTACGGTTCATACACGCGTCGAAGCTAAAGATTTTACACCCGAAGTGTAGACACTACCGAGATCAAAAGGTAAACTACGGGGATGCATTCCTAAACGACTTGCACAATCATAAGATATAAACGAATGACTTGGCACCCGAATCATACAATGCTTGCAATTTATTCCCATTAAGATAGATGGTACCTTGGACCATTTCGGAGACTGTCGGCCTCGGTGTTTGTCAACGCAAAGATCCGGCCCGGCGCCCGAGGTCTCGCCTCGCAGCTTCTCGGGCAATCCCGGCTAATGTGTCCGTGCTTCGGCACCCGAAACAGACTTGTTTCCCATCACGCGTTGGCTCTGGACGGTACTTCTTGCATTTTGGACACGTCGGGATCCGGCTGTTTGGGGTAATTCATTTGTCCAGTTTGGTAGGGTTTCTTGTTTCGCCTCGGTTATCGCTCCAAGGCGCCTTCCTCTTCGTGAGGAGCCTCCGCGGTTAAACCACTGCGGACTGCATTGTTTCCTTCTTGGCCTCGGAATTTGCGCAGTTCTTTCAAATTGCGCTCGGTCAATCTGCGGGATTCCACGGCTTGGGCCATTCTCGAAATCGCTGCGATACTAGCCTCGCCCTGATGTCATATTTCAGTCCGGTCACTAGTCGATTAGTCTTCCAGCTCTCATTTTTGTGGCTGTTCAGATATGATGAATAACGAGACAGGTTGGTGAAACGGGCGAAGTAATCGTCGAACGATTCTTCATTTCCCTGCTGGATGTGAAGAAATTCTTCTTCCTTAATCACCTGTACCGAGGGAGGAAAATACTGTTCGTTGAACTGTTCTAGGAATGCCTCCCAAGTAACAGGGCCTTGAAGGGTTGTGGAAACACTCTTCCACCACCTGTGGGCATCGCCCTCTAGCTTGTAGATTGCCAGCTGAGCCTTCCGATTTCCTGGGCACTCAATGACTTCGAATATCTTCTCCAGACTCGAAGCCAATCCTCGGCCCAATTCACTCTTTCCCTAAAACCGGGTGGTTTAAGCTTACGTAACCGGTTGACCCGACTTTCCGTGGTTTTTTTCTCTTCTTCCATGTCGTGGAGGTGATCGGGATCGATTAGATTCATTTTCGTCATCGTTATGTTCATCATTGTCCTCCTCTTCATTATCATCTTCTTCTTCGTCATTGTCATTGTCACTTTCCTCATCACGTTCTTCCTCACGTTGTCGTGCTTCCAACCGTCTTTGGGCTTCTTCATCCCGTTGATGTTGCCTCGCCAAGAGTGCATCTATGAGAGCTCTCTGCTAATTTAGACTCTGTACTAAACTACACTTCGGACTTATTCGTTCCAGAACTTTTCTCTATATGTCGGCCACTCCACTTGATGATCGAGAATTCGCTCAGGATTGACCGTAAAGATCTTGTCACGTCGTACTTTGATATATAGTATTTCCCGTGGCACCCATATACCGTGGTCAATACCAGATATCAAAATGTCTCCATGGCGCCCATACACCATGGTAACACAAGATACCTTAAATGTTTCCATGGCGCCCATACATCATGACAACACAAGATACCTCCTACTAAATGACACGATCGCGGTCCGGTTGTAGTAACTAGGAGATATGCATCGGAAACTAAAATTTTTGTGGAAAGTAAGATAACTATTTATCAAACCATATGGGAAATCTATAGGCATGTCTATCGCAAACTCTATCACACTAGTACTACAAACGAACGGACACTCGTACTATTTCCCTCGTTCGGGATTTCGTTGATTCGGTCTACTTAGAAACGGGTACGGAATTTCGTATCGGGAGTTCCTCTACATGAGTCAAATACTGCATGTATCTATCCTTGTTGGTCTCGGAGTTTCATCCGGCGTGGCCCAGCTCCACATATAAGCTCTGGGTTAGGATAGCATAGTCGTCCAGTACAAACTGACGATTATCAGAATTATAAGAAAATGATATCAAATATGAATATGGACGATGGATTTACTGATTCTGGGTTAGAATGATGCACCGACAGAGGGTGGTACACTGGTTCAGAATGGTATACCAGTCCGGTGGTACAACGACTTACGGCTATCTCGTACTCATTTTCAAAAATGTGCTCACAATTTAAAAGGCTTTTTGAACATAACTCCGTTATCCGAACGAATGGCCGAGATAAGTGTCTATCATGGGGACCTCACCAACTCTATGGCGACTGATTGGCCACACCCACATAGACTAGCCTTAACTGTCCTACCATACTATCCGTAATAACATAGTTATATCAATGCCAGGACTACTGCTCTGATACCATAAATGTAACATCCCATTTGAAAACGGCGGAATTTTTTTTTTTTTTTAAAACGTTTCCAAATATTTCAACAAAATGTCGAGTGGAGCATTGGAGCGAAAGAGTAATCGTTCATAGCCAAAACATCAACCATTGTGTAATATTGTATAGATTACAATAGTCCTAAGGTTTAGAAATGAAATAGCGGAATGACGAGAATAACGAGAATAACGAGAAGACGATAAGATAGAAATAGTCTTGTTTGCTATTCCGGCACTTGCCTCGATCCCCGAACCATGGTCCTCCCGACCCTGAAGCTATGGCGAGATTCAATTCACCATATTGAATCTCGGTAGCGGTTAACCTCATACCCAAACAATACAATATACGACAACGGATATTTCTAGAGCTAATACCACAAGTATATCATAAGCATACAAACGATGCATGATCATTATGCCGACAAACATAAGCACAAAGCAATATGTAAAGCCCCATAAGGTAAACAATAACAGCTGCACTATTCACGGTGCCACGATAATTACTCGTGTCCTCGCCGCTAGGAAAACAAAACGGTGTTACCAAAACTATAACCCGTATAACCGTCGTATAACGGTCTACGAACATATCATTGACATATAAGTATTTAAGATGTACAAGATTAGTGTTACAAAGACGCGTGCGTACCTTCGTTGACGACGTTAGGTACTTCTTGCGGAAAAATGTACTTTTTACGGAAAAACGTGAAATGTTCACCAGCGGCACGTCGGGCAGCGTAACGGCAGCAAATCAAAGTTTCTGATGCCCTATCAGAGTAATATCACTTTCATTAGTGATTTGACATCATAACTGGCATTTTAGGTAAAAATTACCATTTTGCCCTTCTACCCCTAATTTGGCGGAATTTCGCGTAACTTCGTTACTTTGACCGTATTCCATTTCAAAATTATCCCCACTATGTTTTTACCTCGTCGGGCATCTTTCAATGCAATGAGGCATAAAAACAAGCATAGGAACAAATTACGAAACTTCCTAGATCAAAACAACAAGTTCTACTATAACTACCGAAAGAACTACGGAAACTAAAAACTAAGGACGGAAAGAACTTACTCGGAGCTAAGGCAAAACTTTTGCAGAGCTTCTCACTCTAAGTTTCGGCCAAGGTAGAGAGAAGAGGAGGTGTGAAGAATGAATGAAGAGTTCATGCCTTTATATAGGCAAAAATTGGGCTACTTTGGTAATTTTCACTTTCCAAGTTTTGTAATTTTTCCTTTCTTTTCAACCATGTAAAATCAAGTTGAAATGTGGTAAATTCTTGTCCATGGCTGCCTTGGTCGACATAAGGGAGGTGATGTGGCATCAAACCATTGGTCCAAGAATGGTGACTTAAGCTTACTTTATGCCCTGGTCGATAGAATTTCCCCGATCGGTGTCCGTTTTGCGTAGTCTCTAAATTCTGAATTCATAACTTTGAAGATCTTCTCTTCCTCATCAATAATATCTAATTTAACTTAGATTTCCAGTCCCTTACAGGGTTCCAACAGTCCAGTTGAAGTTTTTCTCGAAAAACGTGTCCGGCGCGTCCGGTTACGAAAATCGTTTTCGGAATCATCAACCTCTCGGACAAAAATTCACCGATTCCAAATATGTCCATATAATCATAAACTCATCTCCAGATGTTGAGTTATAATTTATTTTCTTCAGATCCAAAATGTGACTATCTCGCATTTTTCCCTATTTCGTCTTATTACGTAAATGCGCTACCGAGGCCTCGGAATTAACATCCGGAAGAGGTCACTTGAAGGTAAAAACTCACTGATCAATATTTTACCTTGACTTTGGAATTCCTATTCCTGGTTCTCTAGATAGGATCCGTTTCCTATTTATTCCATTACTATTCACTATATTATATAATAATACAACTTTACAAAAAAAATATCATGATATTAAAATTTTATCCTTATCCCTTTTTTCTTTCTCAATTTTCGGCTGCCCTTTTTTTTTTTTTGTATTTATTTTATATTTATTTAATTAATTATTTATTTATTTATTCCATTTTTCCAAAAATTTCTCAAAATCACCTAATTGGTCCATTCTTGCATTTAGGCTTAAAAATACCTAAACTCACTTATTTTTCACAAAATTCTCCAATTAATTACTAAATATGTTCTTACTAATTTTAAGCCAAAAACCACTAATTTTAGGGTTTTACAAAATTACTTATGAATTTCCTTTACTTATGCTTAAGTAATTAGCCGTAAATTACTTAACTACTTTATTATCACTAGTTGATAATTTTATTAATTAAAATGCCTCATTACCTCATAATTCTAGCACCGACATTTTGTTTTCATGTATTCGCATTATTCTAGAATTTGAGAGGGTATTATGGTCATTACAATGCTTTTTGAGCATTCTTATTCAGTTTCTCCTCGCTTATAATTTATTAAATTATCACAATTAGAGATAATATACTCTCCTAACTCAAATAATTATTTCATTGCCTTTTAGGATTTTTTCACAATTTTCCTAAGTCATTTTGCATACCAGGGGTATTTTGGTCATTTGGCACTTTGGCCCTTAAATTCTCTAATTTCCTACAGAACTCATCCTAGAAAAATAGACTATAATAACACAAGTCTTGCAATAATAATTCCACTTATCAGAAATAGCCAATTTATTTACCAAAATGTAATATTTCGGATAAATAAATATGCGGGTATTACAAACTCAGTCACTCCTGTTAACTTGACAAATGATCTTCTGCAGAAACCATTTCAGCTTCTGTAGAAGATCATCTGTCACGTTAACGAGAGTGAAAGATTTCAGAAGATGACAGGGAAGTGGTTGGTTATTAGCGATGAGTGGGGAATTTATAGGCAGAGGATCAAGAAATCCATATATGGCAAAGTCTACTTTGAAGTTCCAAGCCTTCCTGTGCTGACCCTGCAAGGAAAAAACAAATTAAATGAGTAAACCACTGACTGAATTTCTGGTGTGTTTCATAACATATATGTTTGACTCAGCTATTTCAAATACACATATATACACAGCTTTATGTTTTAATTCTTAGGTACATATTAGAGGGTTTTAATTTCTTTTCCTAAAATTAACATATTTGAAAATAAGCCTAATAGTATCATGAAGCTACTTATATGTTTGATTCAAATGTGATATAAATAGAATATTTAATGAAAAATGAAGTTTCCTTTATCCTGACATGACGGCATTCAAATGTTTATATGTTGAGCAAGTCATACATTGTCATATTTAATTTTGCTGTAAAACTGTCTCGTATAATTTTTGTGTACACTATAGTTCTATTGTTTTGTGCTTCATTCATGTGTTTAGAATCCTTATTCATGCTAATCCTTATCCTTACGCCGGTTTTGTCTGAGACGTGTCCTCAACATTTGAGGTCATTGTTGGATAACGATTGTCTGAGATTTACACTTTAGTTATTTCCTTGTTAGGTCTTGAGCCTTCTTTTGCGCCAAATTTTTTTTTTTAAAAAAAAAAATGTCATAATAAACCAAACAAATCACATCTTTTTTTTTTTGGAGAAACATCATTTATTTTATCTTCAAATTGTCACATTCAAAGTTTCAAATTAGAAAAAAGAACTTAAGAGATAATAAATCCTATTTCCTTTTCATTATATGTGACGAGGTCAAGATCATTGCACTATACTAAATTTAAATTGATGACATCATCACAATATTTCAAATTTCAAAGAGTTTTACACAACTGCTAAGATTACGAAAACGAAATCACATCACTAAGACATTAGACTAATTAAGGCAGAGTTTCTACCTTATTATCCCATGTGTTTAAGATGATGTCACCTTTTCTTATCTTCTTGGCCACTTGGCTAAATCATAGAATGTTTGAAGGCGATATCTTAATCTCTGCACTTATCTTAAAGACACTTGTCCACATAATTTCTTGCAAGATCAATTTAACTCCCTAGTTTGCCATGTGTCATTGACTTGGGTCAAGGAAGAATAATGAGTATGACTCATATCTAGAACATGTGACATGTTCTTGTTAACCACAATTTCCTTCTTCCTTCCGCCCAAGCAATTCGAATTGCACATGCTCATGAAGTTTCTTTATATATCTCACTATGTAACCAATTCTCTAGATGCACACATGACACAATTTCAAGGTTTCTTAAATTTCTTGGAGATTACTCAATGTTTTTAAGGCACATACTCCATAATTGTTAAATATTCCCTTCTTACCACCTAGTCAATATATTATACTCACTTGGGAATCTCATTGATTGCCTTGTATTAATTACTCATTGACCATTTAGCTCCTTTTCCTCCCCTTTTCTAGTTGGTCGAAAATCACATGCTTAAGGGTCCTCATAATGCATTTCATTGTCCATAGGTAAATGTCCAAAAATTAGATTTCAAAAAGTAACAATTTACCAAATTTTACTATTTCATTTCTCTAAGTACATACTTTGTACAAGAAATTTTGGTAAAACACTTAGAATATTACAATATAGGCACATAGACTTGTCAATGGACGCCTATTGACTTGTCACCATAAACCCATAGACTTATTAATGGATGCTCATTGACTTATCAATGCCCGCCCATGTAGTTGTCAATGCAATCCTTTGCTCTAGTGAATACAATTAGGCTTTAGTTAATAATTACAAAAAAAATGTGATCAATAACTTGATCATTACAAAAAAAAAAAACATGTCATCAATGTAATTACTCTGTACTTAATGATTACAAAAAACATGTCATCAGTATAATCAGTCTGTACTTGATCATACAAAAAACATGTCATCATTACAATTTGTTTATACTTGATCAAAGCCATCCAATAGAGACCCATCTTCATGGCTCAACTCTTAGCACCGGGTGTCCGTTCCAATTTTGAAAACTGCAAACTTTCTGAGTAAAGTTCTTCTGCAAATCTATTTTCCATCTGCAGTGGAGTCCACCATAAAAAAACCAAGAAATAAAGAAAGAAAAAATATGTAAGTTCCAATTCTGAATTTTGCAAAGTTTCCAAGTATAGTTCTTGAGCAAATCAGGAGTTCATTGTTGTACAAGTGTTCAATCCATGTTATAATAGTAAAACAAATCAAAAGGGGAAAAAGGGGTTTTTTTTTACCAAAATAATATTTTTTTAAAAAAAAATTACCAATTTAGAGTACTTTTGAAACTATTTATCAAACTAATGCTGACGTCATCAATGGCGCTGTACGTGCTAGCGGGACTACATAGTGGCGGGAGTAAGTACAACGCCACTGGGTGGCGTGAGACCGACGAGATGCCGTAGAGGCGTCTTTCGATTCGCGCCTTCCGAAGGCGTGAATACAATTGACGCCTTCGGGCATCAATTTTTTTTAAAAAAAATATAATTTTATAAATATATTTAAAATTATAAATAATAATTCTATTTACTTATAAATAATAATTTTAATTAATAATTAAAAAAATTAAAATATTTAAAATTTATATAACTCTTAGGATATAAGACTAATTAGTGAATTTATTGATGACTAGTTAATTAGTTATACATAATAAAAATAATTAAGAAAATTAAAATATTTAAAATATATTATAACTCTTAGGATATAAGACTAATTAGTGAATTTATTAGTCATATAAGACTATTTTAGACTAATTAAGATAGATGACTACTTAATTAGATATATATCTTATGGTTTATATGACTAATAAATTAACTAATAAGTCTTATATCCTAAGAGTTATAATAAATTTTAAATATTTTAATTTTCTTAATTATTTTTATTATGTATAACTAATTAACTAGTCATCAATAAATTCACTAATTAGTCTTACACTAGTGCAAAAAAGGGCTTTAAGACCGGACAAAAGAGGCATCGTAAGACCGGACCGGGTAAAAACCCGGCCGCTCTTAAAAGATCAAAATTATAAGACTGGACAAATATAAATCCGGTCTGAAAAATAACGGCTTCTAAGACCTGACGACTAATTATACGCGGTCTTAAAAGACCGACTTTCAAGATCGGGAAGAATTGTCCGGTCTTAAAAATTTAATTTTTAAACCGGACGTATAAATACACCGGTCTTAAAAGACAAACTTTTAAGACCGGCTTAATATCAAATATGTTCACATGACCTTTAAGACCGGACATATTAATACATCCAGTCTTAACAGTTGAACATTTAAGACCGACCTATTTATTACCGGCCTAAGAGTTATATAAATTTTAATTTTTTTAATTTTTTAATTATTAATTAAAATTATTATTAATTATTTTTATTATTTATAAGTTAATAGAATTATTATTTATAATTTTAAATATATTTATAAAATTATATTTTTTAAAAAAAAAAAAAAAACAATTGACGCTTGAAGGCGTGAATCAGACAGACGCCTCTGCTGGCGTTTGTCAATCTCACGCAACCCAGTGGCGTTGTACTTTCTCTCGCCACTGTGTAGTCCCGCTAGCACGTACAGCGCCATTGATGACGTCAGCATTAGTTTGATAAATAGTTTCAAAAGTGCTCTAAATTGGCAATTTTTTTTTTAAAAAATATTATTTTGGTAAAAAAAAACCGGGAAAAAGAGGGTAACTATAATGCAGGTTAAAATTCCGTCTAAGTCAACAAAGTTCTAGAAGCTCGATGCATGCACAAAATGAGGATAAACTTAAATGTGTAGAGTATTAGGCTACAATAAAATCAGGGGAGGAAAAAAAAAAGCATAATAAATACATCCATTTTCTCCCACAAATATTCAGATCTTAGTTCTTTCGCAAAACACAATTAATGAATATCTATCAACAATTACAAGGAACAAAAACTCCGACAAATATTCAGATCTTTGTTCTTTAGTAACTCAGTGAAGGATTAGCTTGAGCTTTGGTCTTCTTCTCTCTCTACTCTTTGCTTAATCCAGTTGCACAGAAGTTTATGGTTGACTTCTTGAATATTAATCCGTTGGAAGAGCAGCTACTGGATGAGGAAATGAAACATTAATCCCTTTGCAACGTGTGTAGAATGATTGTCTAAAAAGATGCAAGTTTTCGGACTTTGCATTTAATGTCGACGTCACTTTTTGCTTTTGTTCAAATCTTCATTTAACATCCTCTAAATCATCTGAAACTCACTAACAAACTGATTAAACATAGTTAGGAATAGTAATGAGTGATGATAAGAAGTATTAAGATCAAACATGAAGATTTCACAAATTCGTGCAATTTGATTTTCAAACTTAGCGACACAAAATCAAGTTTGTTTATCCAAATTGGAGTTTGCAGAAGGCCAAACTCGAGTTTCCTTCTTCTAGAGAAGAATGTTGCAAGTTGAGTTTTGAAGCATATTTTGAAACATTGAGCAAACTCGAGTTTGTTAATGACTAACTCAAGTTTTGGACTTTTAAAGTGAAAACATGTTTAAGTCCAAAAGCTCAAAACTGGAGTTTTCAAATCCTAACTGGAGTTTTCAAAATTACTCAAATGAGCACAGTTCTCTGTAAGGCACAAACTCTATTTTACTAACCCAAACTCGAGTTTCCAAATAAACTTGAAAACATTTGAAAATCCTTGCCAAGTGAAAACTAGAGTTTTGAAAACAAACTGGAGTTTTCTCAAAGTGGGTAAAATATGATAACTCTCTGTCAAGCGCAAACTCGAGTTTACAACTCCAAACTCGAGTTTCCTCAAAACTTTGGAAAACTTAGAAAATGCTTGGCCAAGTGCAAATTGGAGTTTGTCATAGGAAACTGGAGTTTGCCTGGGATCAAAAACATTGAGACTCTCTGCAAGCCCAAACTCGAGTTTTGAAAACACAAACTCGAGTTTGGTCAAGTTCACAAAACTTTTCATTTGGTGCAAACTGGATTTTTCATATGAAAACTGGAGTTTGCTTAAGTTCAAACCTTTGGGAGCTCTCTGTATGACCAAAACTCGAGTTTACAAAACCCAAACTCGAGTTTTCTCATAAGAGAAAACTTTAACAAGTTTTCTGGCTTATGAAAACTCTAGTTTGTAAATCAAAACTGGAGTTTTGTATTCTTCAGCAAATATTGAAGTGTTTCTGTATGGTACAAACTCGAGTTGGTAAACCCAAACTCGAGTTTGTCTTAAAGTGAAAAACTTGAGTGCTCTCTCGTGTCTTGTAAACTCGAGTTTGTCTCAGCAAACTGGAGTTTTCCTTAGTTCATAAAACTTGAGCTACTCTCTGTCAAGTCCAAACTCGATTTTTCATATCAAAACTCGAGTTTTCCTTTGACAGTAAGTTTTTCAACTTACCAAAGACAAACTTCATCTTGAGTTTACAATTGTCAGTTATCATCAAAACACATAGAGAACTAACAGTTTATGCAAGTCACTTGCTACAATTTAGAAGTGAAGCAAGATCCTCAAGTGATTGGGTAACCACTCGAGTGATTCCTCATCACTTGCAGAAATTTGCAAGTGACTCGCAAAGATTTTGGAAATTGAAGCAGATCACTCGAGTGATGGTTTTCAGCACTCAAGTTATATGTTCAAAGATCACTTGACTGGATTAGTTATCACTCAAGTAATCATGTTAACTTGTAGGTTTCAGCAAGTCACTCACGGATAAGCCAAGAGTGTTGTGATCTTAACAGAAGATCATTCAAGTGATATGAGAATCACTCTAGTGGTCCAAGATCACTTGCAAACAAGTGCAAGTCATCCAAATAATCACTCGAGTCATCTGGTAGTGTTGAAGCTTTTCCAAATCACAAAAGATCACTCAAGTGATAAAATTTTCTACAACACTTCACTACCAGACTTGAAGTTCATTTGGGCACTCGAGTTTCACTGCAAGCACTCAAGTGACAAGCCATCACTCGAGTGATCCTAAATCACACTCGAGTACATGTTCTTCCTTTTAAAAAAATTAGCGTCTCAATAATTTTCATATCTTCAATTAACATATGATGACACTCTATAATTACTTACACCACTTCGCAATTTTACTAATATTGTTTAAGTATAAGTTTCAGATGATTAAACCTTGGATTAACTTCAAAACCAACAAAAGCAAAAAATATGTCAGAGCATTAAAAGCAAAGCAGAGTAGAGCAGAATAAAGGGATTGCGTCTGAAGCATTTGTTGAAGCGAAGACGAAAGTGACAGAGCATTGAATTTTATCAGTGACTACAATTTGTCTCTAACGGACAAATTTGAATGCTCACAACGGTCATTGATGATGACTGCCTATAAATAGCAAAGCATTCAAGTCAGAGCTATAATTAACGAAGCCAACGACAAACCATCTGTATATTTATTGCTCAAGTTTATTCTCTTATATCTTTTGATATTCGATTTTCACTTCAATGTTTACCTATTTACTTTGTGAGAGAGTTTATACCAACCTTATTCAATTCTGTAAGATCTTGAGGTAATGGGACCTTGAGTAAGGTTGTCAAATTACAAAGTGTAAAGGGGAGTGAGTATCCTATTGAGGAACTCTCTTTGTAATGTGGTGCCAAAAACCTATCAAATCTTGGGAATATAGTGAAAATCTTAGAGACACTTTAAGGACTGGACGTAGGTCGAGAGGTTAAGACTGAACAAATATAAACTCATGTGTACACTTTGGTAATATTTCTCCAACTCTTATCTTTCGATTAAGTTATTAATTACATTTGTTTAAAATTTTTAATGTCACTCAATTCACCCCCTTTTGAGTAAAAAGTTGGCACTAACATTTACTCATGTAGTTAATGGCCACACCCAATTGAGAACTGCTATAATGTAATTGATAAAACTTGAATAGATATTTACTATTTTTGTAATGTGGTTGAAGACATTCGTAATTATAAAAATGTAATGTTTCACCCACTGACCATGCTTATATAGTGAATGACAACATTTGGAAAAGTATTCACTATTTCAATAATAATATTGGTGAAGGTATACTTATATTGAAATGTATTGACTAAATTAGTAAAGGTATTGAAATGTATTTCAATAAAAGTATTCACTATTTTATAATGATTTTTTTATTAAATCTATCTATTTTTTGTTCATAGTCTGGATAATCAATATTAATATTAAGAAGGATGGCGTGAATCTTATTTATCAAAATGTAGTTTTTTGTGTAAGTTTTATTCTTGATTCAAAATAAAAACTTTTTTTGATTTGTCCACAATAGGGTCCGTTCAACAAAGGATCATATATTTTAGGTAAGTATTTTTTAGTCTCATCATTACATTATCTAATCTTTTTTTTCGAATACATCCATAGCAAAAAAAAATCCTTATCTAGAGCTTTGACCCTATTTATAAATGGATTACTTTAGATTGTTTCTGTTTTGTTCATTAATCGAACTCCAATTCATCATAGGAGAGTTTTTCTGTTGTGAAGAGAGATGTCTTTCTTTGCATCATTTCAAAAAAAGTTGATAAACTAGATAGATACGTAAAAGATATTCTTTCTTTTCCATCACTTTGAGATGTATGAAAAAAGAATTGTGACATTTCATTTCTTACAGCATTTTCAAATCGATCATTTTTATATTGACTAAAGATGTAAAGGTATTCACTACATGGATAAATGTATGGACTAAAGGCATAAATATATTAAATA
Organism: Acacia melanoxylon; assembly: GCA_019022615.1. NCBI lineage: Eukaryota > Viridiplantae > Streptophyta > Magnoliopsida > Fabales > Fabaceae > Acacia > Acacia melanoxylon. The sequence goes on from JAFJYJ010000050.1 coordinate 1,999,544, forward strand.
TGAGTAATGATATTAACTAAAAGCGCAAAGGTATTCACTACATGAGTAATGATATTGATTAAAAGTGTCAATGTATTCACTACATGAATAATGACATTAACTAAAGGCGTAAAGGTATTGACTAAAATTTTAAAATAAATAATGTAATAATTTGATTTAATTATTTGGGTTAAGGAGCGAATTGGCCAACAAACTATTATCCCAGGAGCGCCCAGCACAAACAACTATTAAGTGGACCTTATATACCAACAAACTTTTTAAAAGGGGAAGCTAGCACAAAAACGTTAATTCTCAGTTAACGTCCGTTATTGGTGGTTGATCCAGTGAGTCCTCGGTCGACGAGTATTTTTGCTCCCACTCTTCCATGACGACTCCCACCACTCACCCCATTTCCCGACCTCAAATGCCTCCGTCTCGCAAATCATCTTCTTCTCCGACTCCTATCCCCTCCTCACTTTCATCTAATTCTCCTTTTGACCTCAAACAAACTCCGCCAAAGGCCCAGGTAATGCCAAGAATGCCGACGCCGTCTCAGGCAGTTCCGTTATGAGCGCCGTCGATCTGGCTTTTGTGACCAATAACGGTGAGGACAGTGATGTAGAGGAAGAGGAGGGTGGCGACGAACTCGGCGATGATGGCCCTGTAGAAGGACCAGTTGTCGAGCTCGCCGGCGTCGAGGAGAGGGGCAGGAGGGGGGTCATGATAATCCTTGTGAGGAGTGGATTGTTTCATGGGCAACTCATGCCGTGGATCTTTGAAAGGAAAACATTTTCAGGGCTTGACCGGCCGAAGACCAATCCCTTTGCTCATTCCAAGTGCAACATTTCATCCGATTGCTCCAACTCAGATTATTACGCCTCCAGCCTTGAACTCCCGGAAGCCCGTAGCCAAAGAAAACCCAAAAAAAGATATTACTAACGACTCTTGTACAGATCAATACAGCAATAACAGTAATCTACCCTTCCTTATTCCATCCAAGAAAGACGCCATCATGAGGCGGGGGGTTGGCTCCCTCAAGGTCTTTGGTCATGGCGGAAGCAGAAAAGGAGAGAGAGAAGATTAGAAAGAGGGAGTGTGACGTGATGAGGATAAGACTCTGCTGGGTTTAGAAAGAGGGAGTGTGACGTGGTTGCACCTCTTTGGTGGTGGCATGTACTGGTTGCAGTAGTAATTGCAGTGGAACTAACGGCGTTAATTTGCTTTTCTAACAGATTGTGCTAACTTTGCAATTTTAAAAGTTTGTTGTTATTTTCGGTCCAGTTAAAAGTTTATTGTGTTGAGCGCTCCTGGACCAATAGTTTGTTGGTGAAATTGCTCCTTAACCCTAATTTATTTTATAATTGTAAAATTCGAATTGTTATAATAAAAATTTCTACAAAGTAGAATAAAAATCTGTTAGTTATTTTTTATTTTTGTAATTATCAATATTATCAATCACATTAGAAGTATAGTAAATATTTATTTTTATTTTATTTTTTTGATAAGAAAAAGTTTTGGAGGGGTTCGGCATCAGTCCCCAACCAAGGCCAGGGCACGGCCCCGGGCTCTTTGAGCACTTAATGGGGACTTACGAGATCGCCTACCAAAGGAGTCCCAACGACGGCAGTGGGGATCGAATACACATCCCTTTGGGACTTGAACAAATCCCTTACCATCTATGTCAACTCTCTTTGGCTATAGTAAATATTTATTGTAGTGTGGTCAATTACATTCGGCTAAACCTTAACAGTTAACTTATTTTTTTTTTTTTGAGAATAGTTAACTTATATATATATATTTTTTTTTTGCTATGAAAATTTTTAGGAAAGGGGTTGGGCTCACCTACATTCCAAGGGCAGGGCGCTTGGAGCCCAGTCCACAGGGCATACTGGCCAGGGAGTACATATGCCTCCACCTCTACCAGCGTTTCCACTGCTTCCTAGACCCCTAAGATGCCTCCCCCAGCGCCTTGACCAACGCAGGGATCGAACCCCCTCCCTTAACGTGAAGAAGTCTAACCCCTTCGCCAGTTGAACCCAAGGACGAGGGGTAGTTAACTTTTTTTTTTTTGATTAAAAAAAAAAGGTTTTGGAGGGGTTCGACATCAGTCCCCCACCAAGGTCAGGGCACGGCCCCGGGCTCTATGAGCACTTACTGGGGACTTACGAGATCGCCTACCAAAGGAGTCCCAGCGACGGCAGAGGGGATCGAACCCACGACCCAAGGGCCTAATCTCGGATCCCTTACCATCTATGCCAACTCACATTGGTAGTTAACTTATATTTGTTTGTGCATGTACACGACAAAGGAGCTTGGTGGCCCAATTGCCACATTCATTTTTTGAGTCCAAAGGATTGGGCGTTCAAATCCTCCCTCCTACATCTTCAGCACAATGTGGCCAAAAAAAAAAAAAAAACTTTGCTCAAAAATCATTCCACTAATGCCGAGCTTGGTGGCCAGCAAGGAGGACTTTACCCTTTTATTTTAAAAAAATAGTGAAAGGCATTTTAGTAAAAGTACAATGTTTTAAAATTCTAAATTTCTACCTTAAGATCTATTTATCATTTTCAAGTGTTATCAAACTTTTTTTAGTTTTAGAAATTGAAATAGTATTTATATCTCCTTCCGTATAATTTCGATTCTAACACTATTGAAATAAAAGATTTAAATTTGGAAAAAAGATTTTTTTTTCATTAATTAGTTCCTTTTATTCCATTACAAATTAATTCATTATTTTACTAGTAATCTCACCACCAAAGCAAATTGCAGAACAGTTGAACTACTTACCTTTCCAACAGAATCAAATAGGCCAAAAGAGACAATGAACGGCTATACTCTAAGGGCTCGTTTGGTTTAGGGAACTCACGTCAATTCCAGGGAACATAACAAAGTTCTCACCCCCAAAACCCGTTTGACGCCATAGGTTCTGGTAAGATGGACTTCCCACCTTGCCCAATCTTCCCACAAACGCGGGAAAGTGCTATCCCTTCAAAACTGGCGAACCACATGCTATCGACGAGCTTGAAGAAGGAGGTCGCGAATAAAGCATCGACAGTTGAAGCTTGAACCGAAACAAGACTCAATGAAGGTGGAATCAAGGTAAGAGTTGAATGGGTTTGTTCTTTCCGTGAGCTTTGAAAATAGCCGATGCCCTGTTTATTCCAACTGGGGAGTAAGGCAGAGTTACGATTTGGGAAGAATTTTCATGCATTGTTAAGTCATATGTGTGTGGTTTGTTGGTAATGGTGACAAAGGAAATGGAAAGGACACAGAGATGGGATCTGGTTTTGCTGGGTAATTGTTGTTATTGTCGTTGTTAAGCCGTATCTGATTTTTTGAACGTCATTACTCTTGCTCACTTGTTTACTGTATTGGTTAACATTTTGTAATGCGAGTTCGAACTTGACTGTTTGGTTTGAACTTGAATGTCTTTTTTCACAACTTCAATGTGTAACTGGTTTTGTAAGTTATTTATGAGCTATTTTGGCATATCTTATTTTTGTTTTATGTCATGTAACCTTATGGTTGACATCTAATTTTACTGAGACTTGTTCATTGCTTTCTACACTATTTGGTTGGCTCTCGTTGGTCTAGTGCAGCAACTAGCCATTGCCATATACATGCCTAGGGTTGGTTTACCTATTGTCCAGGGCCTGCTTCCTCTTTAGGTTGCTCTGTAACATCAATATGGTTGGTTTTTATGCTGAAGTTTGCTTTAATACAGCATACTTTTCTCCACCAAGATGTGAATTGGTTTGACTCCGTCGTTTTTGTCCAATTCGAAAAAAAAAAGTTTTCTACCTTTTTTTTTTTTTGGGCATTGTGAGAATTTTACCTAACCTTTCTACTTAACCAACACCAAATTCTTCTTACCAAACAATTTATTTTCCCTCAACTTACTTATATTCTTATGTCTACCAAACAGCTCAACTTTTTAAAGTTCCCTCTCAATCTTCTTTTCCCTTCCTTTTCTTTTTTTAAGTTCCTTTCTCTCTTTAAATGTTTCCCATACCAAACAGGCCCTAAGAGAACAGAGAGTCTCCATGATATGTGGGCTACAAAACTATCACAAAGGCACCATACTGCTCCCTTTCCTAAAAAATAATTAACCGAATCACATTGATTAAAAGGTTGGTTAAGATTAATTAGATACGATCAACATGTAAAAGATGTAACTATTTCCCCCAAAAATAACTTTATTTATGGGGAGAGAGAATAAGAAAATTACTAGGAAAAAAAGGTGCATGACAAAAAGAGAATTTCAGGATCCCACTAGTTTTGAAGGGATAGCACTTTCCCGCGTTTGTGGTGGAAGGAGTGAGTGAATGCAACAAATATAATTATATTAATGTGAGTAATTAAATGGAGGCAAAATGGGAAACAAACTCTAAATGCCTCTCATAAATAGAAACAAGCTATAACAAAAAATGTTCCTTATAAAAAGAAACAGATGAAGTACATGCTAACCAAGTACCAACACACATTGATGCAAGAGAGATAAGAAAAGCATCGCTTCTTCAGGAAGCAAATGTAGATTCCCACAGAATGACCTAGTTAATAATACCATATATCACTAATTCCCCTTCTTGACACCAGTTGAACTACTAGTATACATATTTCCAAAAATTAACATCAAATTTTGGGAGCTTGAAATGGCCATTTCAAAAAGCAGAGTAAAAGCCCATTTCATTCGGTGCTCTTAACTCATAAGCAATGACTAGAAATTCCGTTACCATGTTTAACTCAAAATTGCCTGGAACACTTGTGTACACAGTCCGACTAATTCTTATCCCATGCGTACTGTGGTTACACTAGAGCTTATAAGATCTCCTCAATGATGACATAACCAAACAGATGCTAATTTTTCTGTTTCACCCACCACCAACATCAGTGATGAATATGCTTCCTGAATCAGACCATCCACCCAAAACATCCACATTGGAGCACTGCAACAAAATATAATGTTACAATAGAGCAATTTGCCAAAGCTAAGTAGTATAATAAATATAAAATGAATAACTACTTTTTAATCCACAGCGAGAGAATAACTTTCCAATGTTTCTTTGTTTTCTATACAGTAGAAATCATTGTCCACTCAATTTGCTAATTATTATACAAAGACTTTAGGAACACCTATGTGATGAGAGAGATTCCAAAATATGCCATAGAAGAAATCATATACTAATGATATTGGTGGTAGCTTTCATATTAACACACAGCAAAATAAGCAGACATAAGATTATTTTAAATATTTTTTTAGGCTTTATCACTCAAGTATTTAAGAGTTTGGATCTCTTATCATTGATAAATATAATGCAACTTTCATGTAATCCTATAAGTTTCAAGGATAATTAACCGAGAAATTCTAGTACCTTGTTAAATCCAAGCCAGTTTGAATCTCCTCTAAAGGAAAATAATTTGTTGCTTTCTTTCCATTGTCCACAAAAGACCTGCATTGGAGATCAGAATTTCAGACCATTATGAATATCAACAGCATTATGTAGTGATAACTAGGTTGTAGAAGAAGTTAGAGAAGAGGAAACATAGTCGAAACAAGTGTTGTTGCACTGTACATTCCATTCATACACAATACTGAGTCATTACACACCTGAATTAGTCTAATAGCTATGTATATATAGTCTAATACTAGGCTTAGATTGAAGGCCCAATAGCCTAATGATACGTACAGATTATGCCATGTTTTTCCCTATATTTCATGACTAAATTGTATCACGAATAAGAGCGTAAATTGCAAATAACTCAAACAAAAAGACAGGTATTCATGATTTAAGGAACTAAGGGATGGAAACCAATTACATCCGAAAAACATGTGCTAAGGAAGAGCAAGTTACATTGTCTCTAGAAGAAACGCACAGCAGAGCTGATACTATGCTATAGCAGTCCAATAGCAGCTCGAATTGCAACTAAAGGCATAAGGAAGCTATAGCAAAGTAAAGGACGCGATGCTATGCGACATATTTTCTAACCTGTTTATCTAGCTGATTTCAGGAATGGAAATAAAAGGTCAAGGCCAACAGGTGGATTGCAGATCTACTAGAAGATACGGAGGATCAAAAAGGAAAGATTTGAAGAATCCCGCAGTATCAACAGAATCAATCTACAAACAGAAGATATGATAGATCACAACAGATTTGGAAAGCCCGGCTAGCCTAACTTGCATCACACGGAAGTCTGAATATAAAAAGGAATAAGCAAGTCAACAAAAAGAAAAGTCGGAGAAGAGCCAACACGAGAATACACATTCCGCCGACGCAAGATAAGAGGGAAAGGTTTCACTAACACGAGAATTCCAGGATAACCCAGCATCCTTCCTCGCATCAAGACGGAGGGAAGAAGACGTGGAGCAGTAACGTGACAGGGCTTTATCCACGCCGTCGGAGCGCCGTCGAGCTTTCTACTTTTCATTTACCTTTAATAGTTAGAGCATGGGTCATTCTGTTATTAGCTGTTTTATGTTTCCTTCGTCAGTCATGAACTAATTTTCTGATGGCTGAACAAGGATGAATCCTTAAGCGTATATGAACCCAGTAGCAAGTTTTAATTAAAGATTCGATTTGCGTATTAGTAGATTAATTACTAGTCGGTTAGAGGAATCTAAGGGCTAGATCTCGTGGTCTCAACTTATCGGCAAGGAGTCGAGGCTAGACCTCGAGAAACTTGATGTTTGCTAGGCGTAGGTGCAAGGCTTGACCTATTTATTGTAGGCTTCGGGAATGGGTCTACCTCTCATAACCAAGACACCCCGAGAGTAATGCGAGATAAAAGCTAGAAAGTTGCCATAGGAATATGGAAGGAGTATAGTTAATATCAAATGTATCGGACGCGGAAGCTTCGGTAGATCATAGCGGTGGGTTAATCGAATAGCTTTGCGGTTAGCATCCGTGTCTTTGTAGCAATTGCGGAAGGCATGACAAAGATAGATGCTATAGCATTGGGTAAAGCAACTAGGGGAATGATGCACTTAAGGAGGAGTCCGCGTTCAGCCTAATCTCTCACTGATATCCTCTTCGAATTACTTTGCTTAATTATGTTCTTAGTATAATCACCAAAAACCTCTCAAACCCATTACATATTTACATCTACCTTCTAGTTGCAACTATCATAGCAATTGAACGTCACTCTTTGGTATCTCAGTCTCTGTGGGACGATACTTTACTTTCACTTTATTACTTGTTCGACTGGTTCACTTGCCATCAAGGAAATCGACCAACACCTAATAGCTAAGTAATCCTAACTGTCATAACAGCTAACTACTAATACTAACAGTCCTAACTAACTAATACAACTAACTCCCTAATTAACTAACTAACTAATATGTATTTACAGTTTACATATCACGTAGCTAGTTATACATCTAGTCCAAACCAAAAGGGGTTCAGTGTGGTCGATTATAGAATGTCAGTATAAATTGAGGTGCAACATTAAACACTAATTTCGTATCATAGAGAAATGTCTAAGATGCTTTGGTAGTTAGGCAACACCACAGCAAAAGTAAGCCGTTTCCATTAGGTAGAGTTAGCGGTATGGATTGTATTAAGTCATTGTATTCTATTAATAGCAAACCCTTAAGTAGTTGGACATAAAAAATTGGAAACAAATTAGTCCACCAGAATAAACAAGAAGAAGCATTTTCCTACAAAGTGGAGTTGGTTACATGGATTGCACAGCATTGTTGTGTACTTGTGTTCTATCAATAACCAAATCCTTGAATATATTATCTAGAGGTCAAATTCAATAACTTCATTAAGTGCTCCATTCAGTCTTCCTCTACCCTTCTAGAGTTCTTTGAATTTTTCACTTAGTTAAACTGAGTTTGAGTCACATTTTAAAAAAGGGAAAATCACTTTCAGAGCCCTTTTTGGAGAAAAAACCCCAAAAAAGGCCCTCAGATTCTGACAATCTCTGGGATTTTCAGAATCTTGCGTGAGTTGTTAACGGGGCTGATATAATTGTTAACGAGTAGGTCATTAACAACTAAATCAGTACCATTAACAACAATTTTCTAACAACTAAATCAGTCCCATTAACGACTATATCAGTACCCCGTTAACAACTATATCAGCCCCGTTAACAACTCCCTAAAATTCTGACAATCTAGGGCCTTTTCTGGGATTGTCAAAATCTGAGGGCCTTTTTTGGGGTTTTTTTCTCCAAAAAGGGCCCTGAAAGTGATTTTCCCTTAAAAAAATCATTGCAATATATGAGCACTGTAAACTGATATTAATTGATGAGTAAAGAATATGCCAAAAAAACCTCATATAAAGTTATCACATTACTCTATTTACTTGTAGTTATGGATTACAATATTTAAAGAATAGAAACTGCCCCCAATAATTTTCTCAACACATAGCACCGGATGTAATGTCAGTAATTACAATAAACATGATTATATGAAACAAAATCAAATAAGCAACAGTATTTATTTTGCTTTGAAATTGTTGGTGTTCGACATTTTAAGCATCCCAATCCAAGTTGATAACTCCACCTTCACCCATATCATGATTCATGTCACTAACCCACTATCCAATTTCACGTTACATTAGTTAAATTATTAAGCGAAATAGATATAGCACCCGTAAGACCCAGAATTTAGCATCAGAAACAAGAGATAGAATTACCTCATAATCAACCCCTTGTACATAGATATAGTTAGGGTCAATTGTTGAGAAAGCAAGTCCTGTAATCTGCGGCTCAACAATGGAAAATGCAATTAACAGTCACCTATAATAGCAATGGATGACCCAAAATAACTTGTTTCTAGTTATTAGTACAGTAAACAAAAAGCAACAGGAGAGTTGAAGCAGTGGACAAAAAGCTAGATAGATTTTTCCAATATTATTCCTTCAAGAACTTAATGCATAAAACTCACCTCATATTTTGAACAGTGCACCCATCTAGATAGAGCTGACCATCTACATTAAAGATATAATTTACAAGGTTAGGATCAATTTGCTTCAGGTGACAGACAATAAATCAGTATTTCTTCCCCCCAACCCAAAACGAATAATTTTTTCTTCATGCACCTTCTGCTTAACAAAAATTAGCATTACAAAAACAAACAGAAAAAGATTTCTGCATGCTGCTCACGTCAACCATATATGCTACTGGCACAGATTTAGAAATAATGCTTATTTGGCTAATTGGAGGGAAGGGAGGGGAGGGGGGGGAGGGGAGGGGAGGGGAGGGTAAGGGAGGGGTTTTAGGGAGGGGAGGGTAAGGGAGGAGTTTTAGGGAGGGGAGGGGAGGAAGGGATTTTAATGATCCCGTGCTTGGACTGACTCGAATGGAGGAGAGAAGGGATTTTAATAATACTGTATTTTGTTCAAAAAAGGAAGGGGAGCTACTTATAAATTAACTATTTTATTCTTATAAAATTTAAATGGATTTTTCTTTCTTTTCTATTTTATTAGGTAAAAAATGTATAATACAATTTATCAACGTTGAGCCAAACAAGCCCAAAGTCATGATCCCTAAACCAATTCCAATATTTTCCCCCAAGAGGCAATAACAGTGACTAACCTGCGAGGATCATAAATGGTCAGTGTGCGATCAGCTCCACCCACAGCAACATTGCCAGTTGAAGAACTGCAAACAGAATAGTATATATCACCAGGGGAACCACATATTCGATGTATACAACCACCATTCTCATTCGTTCTCAAGTCCCATATTGTCAACTGCAATTTATTTACAGAAGATGCAAAAAACATATGCAAACAATAAAAAATGAGTGAACTTAAGACAATCCCAATGCAAAAAAACAAAAAGAGTGGTGGCCATCATAAAAGCTGACAGATTTACCTGGCAACCTTCAGTAACAGCTAGGATAGAACCTCCATCTCCACCAACTACATTGTGCATAAAGTTTAATGAAGTAGGGCACCACAGCCTGTGAGAATCAAACAAAATAAATGTCATCCTAGCAAATTATGGAAGTTGCACTGAAAATACTATTAAATGGTATGATTCAGGCAGAGTGTAGGTGAGACCAGAAAGGTATAAGGAAAATGACAGAAAGCACCAACTCCTCCTTTGCATCCGAGAGGCTAGAATCTCTCAAAATACTGATAGCGATCCAACTCGCTATGGTTTTATTTATTCGGAATTAATTTAATAATCGAGTCAGTTTTGATTATCTTTTATTATCCTTTATTTAATCGAGTCTATTTTAATTATCTTTTATTATTATCTTTAGGAATTAGGAAATAAGAGGAATATCTTGTTAGGATTTATGATTGTTAGTTATCTAAATCTTAGATTTAGATATATTTCATATTTATATTTTGAATAGAGTATATCCTCTATAAATCATTATAAATAGGCTTAGTGCCTCATCAATAAAGTATGGAATGTTTCAGAGAGTAATTCATCGGAGTATCCTCCTGGGCTTTAGTAATTAGTTAAGTTTCAGATTCTGGATTACCTAATCATTAGAGATTGGCTGTTCTTATTGAATTAGCAAGGTTATTGCTTCTCCACTAAGATCAGAGTTTATCCTATTAGAGTTATCTTTTGGTTCCCATTCACATCTAACCTTCCCATCATATTGTTCCCTTTTATTCCTAATTCAGATTCTCATACCAAATTAAGTTATCTCAATCTATAATTCTATTCCAATTTAATCCCATAATCCGTACCTTACCAAATACTCACCCCTCTAAACCCCTTTAATAAACCTCTCCTATGCAATACTTCCCCCCCACAAAACAGCTTATCCCCCTACATCCCCCACAAAACAGCTTATCCCTCTACATCTTGTGCAATTATTCGTTGTAGCACCCAATTGGCAATTCCCTCTATCTGCCTCTACCCTTCACACTAACAGATAGCACAGCCAATGCACCTTCCATAATGTCTCTTTTCTTTATTTTTTGTCATAACTCATCAACATCTTGGGCCCACAAGTTGCAGGTCCACCGGAAATAAATGTTAACAAATGCAAAATGTGTACAAGATCTACCATTAACATTTGGCTTTTTGGGGAATAAGCACAAGTTTTCCATAAATAGGGGCAAAACAAAAATATTAGACCCTGCCATCCTATGAAGCCAAGAAAAATGATGGCAATAATTTAGTTCTCTCAAACAAGCCGTCCAAAACTTGACTAAGCTGGTAAGGAATTTTTATTAATAAACATTTCCTTCATAGCAAACCAAACTAGTATTAATGTGATAACTAGTGAGGGCCTTCAATAGAAAATGTGAATTTGAACAAATATTGAGTCAAACGGAGAATTCTGCAGGTTAAACATTTCGATTAATAAGGGTAACCGTGAGACAAAATATCTCATACACTAGAAAGCAAGCTGGGGAGTTAAATAGACAATCAATAAGAACACACTCGGGAGCTTTTCTTTTCCTTTTCCTTTTTAACTACACTGTACAAATGCAACCCATGAAATCACTAATCAAGCTACACTCAAGAAATTATTGCAATTATCATCTGAAATATTTTCAAGAAAATATGGAAGCAATTTAATGTAAATTATGGCAAGCTGGATGTGAAGGGAGATGAAAAGAAAAGATAAAGTTTAAAATGAATGACTTGAAATGTGTTTCTAATGTTTAAAATACAAAATTTGGCATCAGTAGAAGTCAATGACTCTGAGGCATGGTCATTACCATCGCCTTCTATTTTGAGATACTGCATACAAGATGAAGGGGATAATGGAATGAATTTTATTAAATCTTTCATCAGATGAAGTTGAAATGAAACAAGGAAGAATGGAGTGGTACATGGAACTAGATAATTTTAATTCCGTAACACTCCTATTAAAATTGGAAAAAATATTGGGAAGAAGATTTAACCATCCCATAGCATCCTTACATTCGTAACGTACGAATGTGTATATCTTGATCATAAATGTCAATGGTTTTGCAAAAACTGCGAGCAACAGCAGCCTGGATGAAGGAACCAATCAACACATTAGGAAAACCGGAAATGGTCAAATGTCAAAACTAGAAGATTATAAGGGTGACCAACTTCTTTTCCGATTCTTGTATTTTTTATTTCACAAGACATAAGGGAATGGCATTACATAAAAAAAATTCATAATTTTTTTAAGACAAGGACACCAAATAATATAATACTTTTTTTGCTTCTTTAACATAACTTATGGCTACTGCTTCAGCTGCTGCACAATTTGTTTTATTTAATGATAGGACTAAGAACTTACAAATAGAATGCACATCACAGACCTTTGTGATCATTATCATCAGGAAATTATCAATATGAGAATGCATAACAATATTTAATCTTAACATTTAATCCCAGCATCTATTATTGTGAACTATAGATGAGAATCTCTAGTTTTCTATAATCATACTTTGGGGCATCAAAGCCATGAGATAGAAAAAAAGAATACCATCACAGGAAAACAAAAGGCATGTGAAATTCTTAACTTTGTCCATAAGAGCTCACCATGAAACATTGACTTGGGCTAAAGCTGAGTCCTGACCAACATCCTTCTCCAATTCCACAGTCATTAGGCGATACTGAGTATGCAAGCCTGTCAACATCTGCATATTTACAGATACATCTAACTTTGTCATTTTAAAGAAAACAGAAGCCACCAAGAGAAAATGATTAATAATAAATCTTGTTGCTGATATTAACATGTAAAATGAAACGGACAAGTGCGTAGATAAGGTTCATACAATCCAATAATACTTATTTTGTCCCTCTTAACATGTCAGAAGACTCAGAACTCAAAAAGTATCAATTAGGTGAATCAAAGTAGTAACTCATTGAACTAGACACATTATAAACTAAAACACAAGCAATGCATTCTCAAAGATAAATTGTACTGAAGACCTTTTTAATAAGTATAAGATAAAAAAGGCTAAATTATACATCATTTAACTTTTACCTTTGGCAAAATAGAACTCAAATTAATCACTTAAACTTGAGAAATCTCCCACTATTAACTTCTGACCCTAGAAATCAAATACTTGTACGTTGAAAAATCTCCAAACAGGCACTTCCATCCAAATTCCACTCAATTAAGAAACAATGGGCTTATATATGGTAAATAAATTTGGGAAAAAAAAATCTCCAATTCTTCTTCAACTTTCTGAATGACAGTATTGAAAAGGGGGAAAAAAAATCAAGAAAATTGTACCTTTACCCGAGGTATCTAACTTTGATACAATAAGATGACCATAAGAATCCACACTTCCTAACGTTAAGTAGCCATGGCCTGAAAATTATAGAAATTTAACATATTAACATCCTAAGATAGTAGGAAAAAAATTAATTATTTGGACCAATATTGGAATTCTTTTCCATATAAGTTTCATTTCGAAGCATCAACAAACATTTTATTCAATTTAGTTATGTTGAACTCTTACCATGCTGAATAATTCTATCAATTATTTATTCAATCTCTTTGCTTCATAACTATCTAATTGGGTAAGAAAAACAAACTCAAAAGTGGTTATTGAAGAAAGCTACATGCTCAGTCGGAAAAAAAATTTCCCAAAGATGAAAAGGGATTCAATAGCTAACAGGTATGAAGAGCAGAAGAGTGAAGATGCATCAAACTAGTTATAACTTATAAGTACGCTGTTTCTACATATTGTAGAGCATTTACTGTCTTTCCGGCATCACCAATTAAAACTTAAAGTACTGACAAATATACTGGAAATACAAACAATCAACAAATATATTAGGTAAAATTATTCTTATATCAGTTGCAAAATGGTATATAGATGGTAAAAGCTTTATGATAGAATAACAAAATTGAAAGAAAGACTTGAGAACCACTTGATAAAAAAAGGTAAAATATTTCATATAAAATAAATCATAGCAGTTATAAAACAATAAGAATGTTACTGAGGCAAGAAACATTGATATAATATTCTTCTATATTTGATCCAGGGCCCAAATCCATGTTGATATACACCCGTTTCCTGGAAATATGCTAATGCCAATTAATTTCTTTGACTCAGGTAAATAGACAGGACAACTAGATCATGCATATCCTATCTAAACTTTTTATGCTAACTGAAATGAATTGTAAGAACTAAGAAGACTGAAGAAATATTTAAAAGTCATAATTGTAATGTATGAGTTACATACTTCCAGCTTCAGCAAGAACAATACTCTGAATTTCTGAACGATGGGGGCAGAGGTTGAGTAATGAAGAGTCAATAACCTACCAGAGACAAGAAGACAAAAAATTCACCCATCATCGTATTAACAAATAACAGGAAAACTAAGAAACTGAACACATGAAACTTCGCATAAAAGAATCAGAGGAATGATGCAAGTGCTTTCCCCTGTAGTACATGAGACTCCATACCTCAGTTTGTTCAGGGATCAAAAGACCTTCTTTTCCTTTATAAACTGAAGATTCTTCCAATGAAATCTAGAAAGTAAATAAATTTAAGAAGAAAAGAAATAATTATTTTTAGAACTACAGGAGGCTCAAATAAACCAGAACATGAAAAAACATGATCAATGCCTGTGAGAACTAACATGAAATGTTCCACAACAAAGCATTATTCAGCCGAAGCCTCTGCTATTTCATGTATACATCACAATAAATAACTGAGCTCATGACAATCACCATGGGAAAAAATCAAGAGAAAGCCAAACAATGCTGCTTAACTTTACTAGGCTAATGCCCAGGACCATAAACCGACAAATGCATTCATTCTATCAAATATTCAAATCTACACACACACAAATGAGTCATTACTAGTACGGGTCATTCTTCATACTATGTGTATCAAAATAGATACCTGGAGCTTAAAAATGTCACAGCCGGACGCAATGTATACAAAACAAAATCTTGGGTCTTCGCTAACCTGACAAAAGAACAAAAAAAAATTAAGAGCCTATAGGGAGGCAGAAAGTAAATCATCCGTGACAGAGAGTTAGAGTGTAGGGATTTTTTACATGGAGAGCAAGGCGAGTAGACTGTAGGCTTCCAGGAGATGGGTCCTGAATAAGAGTAGATGGAACCACTACTTTCTTCAAACTCTTAGCTTCTAGCATCTTCACATTCGCTCTCTCCAAGTGCAAACGTTGCTTCTGAAGAGCAGATATAACCAGTTGAGTATGAACTAAGCCAACGAGCTCACAATTTAATCTTGTTGATCGTAGTTCTCCAGTGAAAAACTGGAATCTTTATACAAATCTTGCAGACTGGAAATTTCTCACTTGGTTCGGTTCGTTGAGGATTTGTCGTGATTATGCGAAGCCGCAGAGTAGAAGATAAAGAGACCTGAGGGTGAAACCTCACTCTGCCGGGAGGCCAGGGGTGCCCACTTTTCGCTTATCTTCCTCTTCAACATGGTTCAAATTTGAAGGGGAATTGACAATAATCACCCCGATACCCAAATCTATCCTTAATAATAATAATAATAACACTTGAATTTTAAAATCTTAAATAAAAAAGTTCCATATCAAATCTGAATTTCAGATAAAAATGATTTCATTTCCCTCACTTTCGTTAATGAAAAGGCAAAATGAACAAATATAACCAAAATGTTTTACAAGTGATAGTAATTAAAACATAGGACTAAAGAAAGTTTCCCCCCCCTCAAGACCTAAATTGAAAGTTCGAGATGTAGTTTTTAATTTGGACTCCCTAAAGATGGAGATGTAGTTTTTGGACTCCCTAAAGATGGTACCTCAGTCTCGGACAAATTTAATGCTCGTTTCTACTAGGAATATTAGAATATCGTTGGGAATGATATCTTCAATATGGTCACTCACTTTTGGAATTCTGAACAAATACTTTTAAAAAAGTTATTCTAATAATAATATCCAAAAATCATTTTCTAAAAATCATTTTTTATTCTCCAAAAGTTATTTTTACCTCGTAAATCCCAAAAACTATTCCAAAAAGTTAAATCTAAACGGGTCCTACAACTCTCATTATTTTGATATCAAAGTCCGATAGTCCTAAATCTTTTAAGGACCTTCGACCAATTAGTGTTTATAATGTTACACATAAAATTATCTCGAAGACTCTCAGCAATAGGCTAAAAGATGTTTTGGAAAAAGTTGTTGTGTCCAACCAATGTGCTTGTCTCAAGGTAGGGGCGGAATCGGGGGGCTAGGGGTGGCCCCGCCCCCTAAAATTATAGAATTGGATCCAATTTTTTCGGAAATTATGCTTTAGCCTCATAAAAATTTTAATTGTTCACTCTAGTCCCTATTAAAAAGTTTCATGAAGAGACTAAACTAACTGAAAACATTGAAATTGTTATGAGGCTAAATCATAATTTCCGAAAATTTTGGGTCCAATTCTGTAATTTTCTCTTCTAATTTGAAATGCTAACTTCATTGGGTTTCATTCTGTAATTTTCTCCCCCCCCATTTTCATTCTTGGCTCCGCCCCTATCTCAAAGGTTGGTGATAGAGCAAAACTTTATAGTCTATAACTCCGCAAGTATATGGGCCGTACCAAGTAATAAAGTGATAAGAAAATTATCGTTCCCACGAGGACTTTTGTACCCACAACTTTAGTTAAACATTAATTTTACACTTTTGTTTAATTGAGCAAACCAAATTAAATTTAATTAAGGGAAAATGAATTAAAACTAAAATTAAAATAAGCAAACTATCACAATAATAAAATGAAAACCCAGTCACTAATCTCTTATTAGCTTCATAAACCTTGTTTTCACTAATTTAATTAGCCTTAATATCAATTTTGTTAATCTCGAGTATAAATAGCGATAAGTTCCTGTCGGTCCACTTACAACCTTCTCTTGAGTATAATTTGTTATGTCTAACATAATTACTCAAGAGGTAATAAAACTCGGACACACTCTTCAACAATTATATGGGGTCATTAGGTATAAGTCTATCCTAATCTAATCTCATATTACTTAATCTCATAGCCTAATTAAAATCCCCTTCGTCAAGGTAAATCCTAATTCTCAAATACATATTCAATGATGGCCAATCACTAAATAAATAAAGCTAAACAAGATTAAGTAACCAAAATTAATATTGTGCTTGTTTGGGAGAGCTTATTTCAGGAGCTTATGTAGCTTATCAAAAGTGCTTATGGAGTTTTTGTCAAAATTTATGTTTGGCTGAAAAAAAATTGCCAAAGCCGGAGCTTATGGTCAACTGAAAGCTTATTTCAAAAGCTCCGATTTGGAGCTTATCATAAGCTCTTATTTCAAAAGCTCTTATTGGGCTTGTTTGGGATACCGGTGGGCAATCAGACTTATGGAAAAGTCCGATTGGGTAAAAGTCCGATTGAGTAAAAGTCCGATTGTGAAACGTAATTTATGTTTGGATGGGTGGTTGCATAAATAGCTTATGAAAAAGTCCGATTGAGTAAAACATGTTTGGAATGACTTATGGATAAATGATTTTTGAGATAATTATAAGAAAAAATTAAAATTACCAAAAATATGAAAAATGCTAAATTACAAAATTGGGCAATACTAAAATACATAATTTGATCAAATAAATATTACATAATTAACTAGGGAAATTCATAGATGAGAAAAAATTCATAAGCACTTTTGATAAGCTCCAAAAGCTAGGAGTTGGAGCTTTTAAAATAAGCTACTTTCAGGCCATAAGTTCGATTGCCAATTATTTTTACCCAAACAAAATTTTTAAGAAAAAGTTCATAAGCACTTTTGATAAGCTCCATAAGCTCTTCTTATAAGCTCTCCCAAACAAGCACATTAGAAACCAAATTATTGTACAAAGCCTAATTTTCTAGTTAGTTATGTAATATTTAGAGTAAATACCATTTTGGGTCCCTGGAAAAAAACACGGAAAAATGAGACTTTTTTATGGACTAATATAAAATATAAAATAATTAAATTTAATTAATCAAGGAACTGTATTTCTTGTAATAAACTAAAATAAAATAATTTTTAAACACATGCAATTTTTTGGTGGGGTCAAATGTAGTTTTTAAGGAGTTGTGTGCAATTTTTCTTATCAAAGTTATCTATATTAGGTCTGTTTTGGATTAGCGGTAGGAGCGGTGGCTTAAAAGCTATCTGACTTTTAAAAAAGTTTGGTAGAAGATGTAGCTTAAAAACTATCTGATTTGTGTTTGGATTGATAGTGGTAGAAGTGGCGGGACTCATGTCAAAAAGCTAAGAGCTTTTTGGAAAAAGCTTCATGGTGAGCTTTTTCCTTAACGGGCTTTTTTAAGCTTTTTCCTTAACGCTCAACCCAAACGGACTAAAAATCAGTTGGTAGCGTTACTGAACTTTTTTTCAAAATTCTTTGGTCCTAACGCCGCACTCCAAACAGACACATTGAAAATTTCTTTTGTTAGTGGCGACAAGAGCTCACCATCCCATTTAGGTGATACGCATGTAGAAACCATCCCAGGTTTTCAGACTTTTTTTTTTACCAAAAGAAATTGTGATTCCTTGTTCCATATCCAACGAACAACGTAATTCTCTGAATTTTATATTAATATTAATTAGAGCTTTTCAAAGTCCTGGGTTTTTAGGACTAACAAAGTCTCGTGCTATTAAATCTTCATAATTTCTTTAAAAACGTGTTGTAAATGAAAAGGCCAAAATGATGACACCTTCGAGGGACACCGACACAGAAAATAAGTTCTACTATTATTTTATTGAATGCATGCATATTGTAATATCCACGCTTAACAAAGCACAAATACACGGATTTTGAGGGCAGCTCCATATCAGTTCTGTCCCAATACATAATAAAGAAAAACAAATATTTAAAGATGAAGCCAATACGGCAATATAATGAGAATAAACAAATTTAAGCAATCCATTTACTTATTTTAAAAATTGAAAAATTGTCCATAATACGTAGAAATGTTATCCTCTTTTCCTTTTTGCTGTATTATAAACTGCTTCGCTCCATCCATCGCGTTCTTTATTTGCTCACATTACTAGATCCTGTCAACACATTATACAAATTATCAGTTCATATCATTATATTGTACCACCCATCCAACTGATAAAATCACAACTATCGAAATATACATATGAGAGAAACAGCACCAGCCAGTTTCAATCGTTAAATTATTAGGAAGAACGTGTTTATAACAAATAAAATATACTTGCTATTTGAGAAGTCAAAGATAATGAAAATTTCTCCATGATATAATAATTACATAAAGATGAATCCCACATTGTTGATTATAACTATGTAGACAAAAATACATCTCTTTTTTGATTTCATAAAACGAACAATGAGGATAAAGATTGAAGGGAAAGGTAAATTTACCATGGGATGACAGAACTTGAGAAGCATTTTCTAGTAGTGGCGAGGAGGGGGTGGGGAAGCATAGGCGTAGGGCTTGTGAACTGGAGGAGGAGGAGGAGGAGGAGAGTGGTGCTCCGGGTGAGGAGCGTAGTGGTGAACCGGAGGAGGAGGAGGAGGAGGGAACTTGTAAGGCTTGCCTGGAGATGGTGGAGAGTCGTAAACAGGGTGGGGGCCATAATGGTGAGCCGGAGGAGGAGGAGGAGGGAACTTGTAAGGCTTGCCTGGAGATGGTGGAGAGTGGTAAACCGGGTGGGGAGCATAATGGTGAACTGGTGGAGGTGGAGAAGGGTACTTGTACGGATTTTTAGGTGATGGTGGGGAGTGGCCGTAGATTGGGTGGGGCACGTAATGGTGAACCGGTGGAGGAGGAGATGCGTATTTGTATGGCTTCTTTGGTGGTTGAGAAGAATGGTAGACAGGGTGAGGAGTGTGATGGTGAACCGGAGGAGGTGGAGATGTATACTTGTAAGGTTTCTTGGCTGGTGGTGGAGAGTGGTAAACAGGCTTTGGGTATGGATGTGGCTCTGGGTGATGGTGATGGTGATGGTGGGGCTTAGGGTAGACATGGACCAGTGGTGGAGGAGAGTGGTGGACCGGGTGAGGAGCGTAGTGGTGAACCGGAGGAGGAGGAGAAGGGTACTTGTAAGGCTTCTTGGGTGGTGGAGGAGGAGAAGCGTAGTGGTAGGGTGCCTTAGGAGGAGTGTGCACCACCGGAGGAGGCGGTGGAGAGTGGTAGATGTATGGCGGAGAGTGAGGAGGAGGAGGAGGAGGGGGGGAGGAGGAAACGTAGTTATTAGCACTCACACACACAATAGCTAAGAAGAGAGTGAGAGTAGCAGAGGCCATTTTGGACCCCATCTTCTTCTTCCCAAATTGGGGACTTCTTTTGCTCTTGTCTGCAACCTCATACCTCCCTTTATATAGTTTCTAGCACTTGAAAGCATTTAAATAATTTATTATGTGCCTTTTAAGCAACGTGACGCAAGTGGGTTTGGATTCAATGGACGCTGCTTCCTATGCTAGTTCATAAGCAAATAAAATAGAGCGTATATTGCGTTAAAGATGGTGGATCGAAGAAAAGCCAAGTAGAGTTTGTTTATTGCACAATGTCCTATGTATAGAAATTTTATACTACAATGATGTCTAATTTTCGGTGCTATTCCCGGACAAATTCGTAGACTATACTACAACCTCCTTAAAAATTAAAATAAAAGGTAATTAAAGAGACGATAAATTTTTGGTCAAATTAAAGCCACTTATGAGAATAGTAAAAATGTCTTTTGGTGTTTTGATGTTTTTGTACATCAATATATGGATATATAATTATTATTTGTAATTATTAAGTCATTTAATCCTTAGTTTATTAGAAAAAATGGATACTACCTCATGTCCTAATTATATAACATATTTAACCGATTTTGAAAGGATTAAGGGAGTTAAATTAGTTAATTTTACTAATTTTTCTAAAATGCCCTTATATAAATTCTGCACTTCTATTAACTTGCTGATTTCACATAATCCCTCATCCATATATGAATTGTGCTTTTATATTATAAATACACGACTTACGTTTTGGCTTAAGCTTCATAATTTCATATATCACTATCCTATGACGTACTCCATAATTCATGTATCAATTTAGAACCATCACTGCTAAAATTGTTTTTTTATATTGCCCACCTTGATTAAATTAACCTTATAGCTCTTCAACGGTCAATAGAGAATTTGAGTAAAAATAGAAAGTTGAATCTCTCACTTGATAGAATATAAGCGTGTTATTAAATTAATTATTGTGAACGAATTGTATTAGGGGTGATATGAAGAAAAATATGACAAAAATTGCTCAATTATTTTATTAAGAAAAACAGTAGAATTAAGGCGTATGTGGCAATAATGACTTGCAAACATTACTTATTTTATAGAATATATAGGTGCATTATCAAATTATTATTGTTTTCAATTATTATTAAGAAAGTATTAATAGGGGTATTTTAGGAAGAAATTGACAAAAATTAGAATATTGTCTTCTTATAATTAAGACCAAGACCAACTCTAAAATGTAGTCTTACAATTAGGACTAGAGGGAGTAATTATAAGTGAACTTACTAAAGAGGATAACACAAGTTTGTGTCAAGAAAAACATACTTGTTGAGAAAGTTGAAAACTCTTTAGTTCTAAGTCTCGAAATGGATTAATCTCAAGTTCAACATGACTTATGGATACCCTTAATCAATAAATAAAATATTAAAATACTCTAATCACCTTTCTATTTTACTCTAATTATACAAATCTCCCCTCTTTTATTTAAATAAACATTTAATCAAAACCATTATTTCTGTCAAGAATATTCCAAAAAGATTCTCAAAAATAAACTTTAATTAAAATTTATTTCAAAATAGATTTTCTTTACTATTTTTCCATCTACCATAACGAATCTTTATTTTGTTTTTTAGTTGCAAACTTTAGGGAAAAAAATCAATGGCTAGTGAGGAATTATTTAAATAATATATTGACGCACTTATATTATTTATACTATATGATAACAAAACATGTGTTTAAAATATGTGTTTATCGGTTTAAAAAACCCAAAATAAACCTGTTTCAATAAATATGATGAGAAATTAAATTTATAAATTTTATAATATAATCAAAATTAATAAATTTTATAGCATATTAGTAATTTTGAAAATATCTATTAAAATGATTTTTTGGTTGTTAATATTTTGATAAATATAAAGTTTTAAAAAATGTTATGTCAAATAGGGGTATTTTGGTTAAAAAGATATTGAGAGTCAAACTTAATGGTCCGCTGCTAGTTAGCTGAATGGAAGAAGAATTTTAAAAATATAAAGGAAGTTTGTGTAATATATATTTTAATTTCAATAGAGGTTTATATAAGTTTTTTTTTTTAAAAAAAAAAAAGAGAATGCCTACATATTTAAGGCAAAATAAAGGAGTGGCCGGTTAGAATATTTTACTATAAATAAAAAGTAAACATGACATGGTGACATTGAATTCTTCAAGAAAGGTTACAAGTATTAGTTAAAAACGTCAAAGAGATAATGAGATATGTAATTTTGGACTAACTAATTTTTTATATATCAAAATTTAACATTAAATCATTTTTAAACCAACTTAGGTCGGGAGAGGGACAGTTCGTTCATCTAATTTCTTTTACAATGTGTATATAACAGCATGGCATAGGCGATATCTCGACCAGATACATCAATCACGACAGATCAGCACAAATTTTTATAATCACCGACACGGAAAATCACAATAATGAAGGAGATCAAGGCAGTTTCTAGGGAAATGAATATCTACTAAACTTGTTATCGTGGTCAAGTAGTAGTATTATTTATTCCCCCAAACAAATAGTATAAAACGCGAGCATATATATATATGTGTGTGTGTGTGTGTGTATGATTGCCTTCCTCAGTCTGTCTTGTTTGACCTGAACAATAATAGAGATGCCAGAACCGAAAACAAGTATAGAAAAGAAGTTTATGGGTCAATAAAAAAGAAAAGAAAAATAAAATGAGTCTTATAAGGATACACGCTACTAAAAAAAAAAACAGGCTTTAAGATCGGGTAAAAATTGCGTTTTAGTCCAGTTTTACGGCCGGTCTTAAAAGTTTGTTATTTTTAAAACCTGTTGTGCACCCGGTCTTAAAACATTGTTTTCAAACCGGTTAATCAAATATTTGATCCTTTGACCAAAAAAAAAAAATCAAATATTTGATCTAAAAAGTCAAATTGACTTTAAGACTTGACATGGCTTATATTAGGTCTAAAAAATCTGACTTTTAAGGGCGATTATATTATATAGCCGGTCTAAAAAGTTTGACTTTTAAGACCTTCTCTTTTTGATATAACCAAACTTTTAAGACTAGCTGTCTAAAATATCGGGTCTTAAAAATCTCGACATAATTTATATTATCCGGTCTAAATTTTTCGTGTTTTTTCACATATCCATTCTATTTCTTCCTCTTACCCACCATCCTATCTAGCACCTAAAAGACAGTACTTTAAGTTACAAGCTATAAACAATTCAATGTGAATTACAAATTGAGTAATTGGAAATGAATATATAAATATTATTCACCATGACTTATGTCCTCTTAATAACGAATATACAAAGACAGCGCCTAAATGAATATATAATGTAATATCCTGAATTTTGGACATAAAGATTTGAGGATAAACCTAAATCAGGCTGACAACTAGACCCAGTTCAGGAAGTGTGACAATATTATGAAGGGAATTTTTCTTGGTATTTTAGTGGAATTTAGCAAACATTTGGTTTCTCCGAAATTTTAAATTTCTGGATATAATGTAATACACAAATATTTGTCATGGGATTAATATTTCAATGACCAATTGAGGTCATAATTTTGGTAAAAGAAGGTTATGCGAATTATTCCTTAATAATTATGCTTGAGAAATTAAAATGGCTTTTATTTGCCTAAGTTGGAAATCACTTGTTGATTTTGGTAACAAATAAAATTTTAATAAGCTAAGCATGTGGCCAAAGGCAATATGACACAATATTGGAACCTATTTTCCTAGGGACATTTCTTTGGACAAGGAATATGAGGGATATGAAATGTTAAATTATAAAGTAACATGTGAAAGGTCAAGACGAGTAAGGGTTAAGTATCTTGTGTGTTTAGAGTTGTGCCAAGTGTTCCAAAAGGGAAGTCAAGATATAGTATATGGTAAGACAACAATACAAGATTAAAAGTCATTATGTGTAAGACCCTTAATTGTGCCAAATGTAAGGTTAGGAAAATGCCAAGTTTTGCAAACAAATATCAAGCTTAAAAGGATGATGTGTTCAATAAAGGGTGGAGGAGGAAGGAATTATGGAATTTTGACAAGTAGGCATGAAAGTGAAGATTAATAAGAAGCCACACATCTTACCAACCAAAGTGAACTGTAACTTGACACTTGTTTACATGGGAAATGAACACATAAGCATGGAAATGAAGGATTGATATGAGGACACATGTGCATATATTTAAGATGGAAAAGATGATTCATGGCTTCTTGGATAAGCCATTATTTTAAAGGCTATAGTTTAGCCAACAATGCCAGATTAAGAGAATGAACATGAATTATGCCAAGTGTAGGGTAAGGAAGGTGACAAGTTTTGAAAGTAAATAATAAACCTATATATATGGTGCATAATTTGGCCAACAAGGCAAGAGAACGGGAGAAAAAAGGGTTGATGTCATCACCGTTTTAGCCATACAATTTGGCACCATAGGAAGGAGACAAGTAGACCATAAATTTACCATAGAAATAGAGGGAACCACTTATGGTGCCTATCCCTTGGATAAGCACCTTTTACCTAATTGATCCTGGATCAGTCGGATTTAATATTTAATATTTTTATTTTTTTTAAAAAAAATATTTTTTTAGATAGAAGATCTCAAATAAAGATAATCTCTTAACTAACACTTTTTCAAAAAAATCATTTTTTTCATTTAAAAAATATATTTTAAAAAATATTAAATGGGCCGATCAGATCGATCCGGACGGTCGGATCAAACTAAGCTTATGGTGCCTATCCTTTGGATAGGCACTATAAGTGGTTCCCAGAAATAGAGTAACATGGAGAACCAAAGAGGGCCTAGAATCAGCCAAAAAATGTGGAAGCATGAAGAACTAAAGAAAAGTCCAAGTTTGGACATGAAAATGCATGAAAAATGAAGAAAATGAAAGGGCAATTTGGTAATATACCAAGAGGGACATTTTTGCATGGTTTCTAACCATTATTTAAGACCATGAACTCCCTCATTTTCTGCCCTAAATTCGAAACATGCAAAATAGAAGAGAGCAAGAGATATCAATAATTACAAGAAGGAAGGCAAAAAGGAAAGCAAAGAAGTTAAAGATTATGGTAATCAAGTCATGAATTTTGTTGCACTTCCTTCTAACTTCATGAATGTTCATGAATATATCTAAAGCTCCATTAAACAATTTTTGCATGATATTTTGGAGCCTAGGTTGAAAAGATTAAGAAGTTTAAGGAGGAAAGATTTCAAGGAAAATCAAGCACAAGCCAAGTAAGTTACCTCCTTAACCTTCCTATGACCTGGTAGCTTGAAATATAGCTTCTCTTTCATGATATTTGGTTGCTAAAAACGTTAATATGCCTAGGGGAGGTTCTACCCTAGCTCAAAACGTTAATATGCCTAGGGGAAAGATATGAAGTCAAAATGAACTTTTGGAGATCGAATAGGCCTTTAGTAAATGTTGGGCCTCATAAGTATCCAATCTTATTATTGAATAAATAATAATCCACCGTTCATAAATATATGGTTATGGTTATAGGTATCGGTATTTGCCAGAGCAACAGAGAGAATCAGGAACCAAATTGGTAAAGTTATTAAGCGTCCAGGCATCTAGGTGGTAACTCTAACTCTCACATATTATGTATCTTTGTATATGTATGCTGAACCATGTTTATGTGTTATGTGATTTGTTCACAGTTGATACTGCTTAAGACTAGTATTATGTGTTTTTGAATATTGTGCACACCTCTGTGAACTGTTTTTCTGTGCATGATTAACTGTCATATGCCTTGTATACATTCTATGTGAGGTTAATATGTTACCCTGGGAACCTTCGGGGTCCCAGTTCTTGTTGCTACCTGTGATAGTATAGCATACTGGACGTAGTTCCTACGGCAAGGTGGCAAATATCGGCAGGTGGAGAATCTGGATGTAACTCGTGGAACAAGACGATGGGTGATAGCAGGTAAAGATGTTGGCCTTGATCAATTTAAATTTTAGTTGAGTCTGTAAGTCTGGGATCTGTAATTAATAATTGTGTAGATTCCTGTGAGAACTATGTAATGTAAATCAGAATTTATATCAGTGTAACATTTACTATTTCTGTTTTGCTCTACAACTGCGTACATTAAACTAAAGATCGCTGAACTGCGCGTAATTACTCTGATAGACGGTGACATATTAGAGGGTGTTACATATAACATGAGTTACAATACAATATGAGTTACAAAGAAAACACCTAAATGAATATACAAGCCCAAAATACCTCACATATCTATCACCATGTCTTGATCAGATTCTCACCCAACAACATTCCTCACATATCTATCACCATGTCTTGGCTAAAAATCTCGTTCAACACTCAAAAACCAAGCATATTGACGTAAGACATCACTTCATCATAGACTATGTGCAGAAAAAGGATGTTAAAGTGTTGTTCATTGCCATCATCTCAAACTTGCTGATATCTTCACCAAACCTTTGGCCAAAGATCAGTTCCTATACATCAGAAGAGAATTGGGTATGGTAAATCCCAATAAGCTGTAAACAATCTCTTCCTTACTAGTAAATTTCAAATTTAATTTGAATATTCATTACTAATTTTAGCATTGGAGTCTCTAGAATTTTGTTTTGTAGGACGCTCTGTTTCTTCAACTCAAAACAGGGTAGAGCAGAGAGCCAATGATGCTCAAGCAGATTCTCAGATGCCCGAGTAATATCGTGAAGACTTATGTTGGAAGATCGCAAAAATTAGTGACTTACTTGAGCATAATAATTATATGCTCGAACAATATCAAGATTTAATAAGTTTGTTTCAAGTAGGTTTGATCGAGCAAGGAGCAAGCTTGCTCGAGCAGAGAGTCAGGCATGCTCGATCAGAGAGTCAAGCATGCTCGAGCAAGGCACAGTAGCATAAGGGCGTGCTCGAGCAAGAGAAAGGGCATGCTCGAGCAAAGTTGTGAAGTAGCACTTGATTAAAGGGACTCAACAAAGCTTGCTTGAACAACTTCCCAGACCTGCTCAAGCAAACCTTCACCAATTTGATAAATGAAAACTTTGAAAGACCAAATCAACTTAGAAAGATCAAATCTCTCTTCAAAGGCTTTCAAGTGTTCACAGAACATACTTGAAGTAAGGTATTTCAGCATTTTTAGCAATCATCTCGAGCACGTAAATGGTTGGTCGAGCATGACCCCTGAGTAGTCTTTACTCGAGCAAACTCGAATTTGCACAAGCAAAATTGACTGTGCTCGAGCAAAGTCAAGGTATATTAGCAGTCTCGCCCTTTTACTTTAGTCATGCCATCTCATCTCGCATCTTCCGTTACTTCCATTTCTCTCAAACACTTCAAACCCGTTCAGCTCTTACTATTCAAATCCATTATCATTTGAACGTATCATTTCAATTCCTCCCAACAGATTCTTTGAATCGGCAATCCCATTTGTTACCCCTCTCATTCCCTCCATAAATTCCCTAAAACTCCTGAATTTTCAATCATCACAGTTAATGCTCCTCTCACCTTCGAAACCTTTATCGCCGAAACCCTCATTCCTCTTCTTCTCCAAATCTTCATCTTACTCAAATGGCTCGAACGAAAAACGTGAATGTTGCCCGTGGCTCTCAATCACTGTCGAAATCGCCACCGGAATCACCTCCTCAACCACTCACAAAGAAACCTCATTCCTTTTATCGTCCTAAAGTCCAAACCAATAAACCTCAACCTTAAGCCAAAACCAAAGGGATTATGATACAGGAGCCATCGAGACATGTCACTCACCAACATACATCTTCTTTACCCTCTGAGAAAGGCAAAGAGACACTCTTGGCAGTGGATCCCTATGAGGAAAGGCGGTCTATGTCCAACACTGAGAAGCTCCAAAGACAGTCTCAACTATCTCAGGCCTCAAGAAGTCAGGTTCCACAAGCATCTAGTGGCTCAGCTGGACCCTCTACGTCATAGTTGCTTGGTCAACCTCTGGTTTGTCCTCCAGGTATGCTTAATACTCCCATTATTATTCCTAATCGAGCATCTTCAATCCTTACCTTGTCAATTTGATTTGCAAGTCTAGTTGCAAAGTTATTTTTTAATCACCCAATTCATCCTCATCTTAGGTGATATTTCGTCTTCATTGTCCTCTCCTCTATAGGATTTGTCCCTTGGGAATAAATTCCAAAGAGCACCTCCCAAAGGTCTTGAACATTGGACCTGAGGAATAAGTCCAAAGCCTAAGAGCCACTTGTATCCATTACACTTCTTGTATTCCCATTGCTTGCAAATCCAGTCTTGCCTTCACACCATCCTTAGAACTACCTTATATGTTGAGAAGTGTCCCAACAATACTATCACATATGTTCTTCTCAACATGCACGACATCAATATAGTGTCTTACATCAAGATTGCGCCAATATGGAAGATCGAAGAAGACAAATAAGAAAACCTCAAGATAATCGGTTCAAATCAGAGCTTATACGTACCTATATTCGATTCCATAGTTGGCTCTTGATTTTGGCAGTACCTCCACCTTGTAGATAGTACTAAACTCCTATGATCAAGAAACTAGAAACGTTGCTCTCACCGAAAGGAACAACTTTAGATAAAACCTTGGGAGTTAGAAACGCCAAATCGAGGGCGTAATCGGCTCCAAAGTGTTTTCTCTCTCTACTTGCTCTCTCAACCAACCTCTCTCTCTTTCTTCATCTATGTTCAGCCTCTACCC
Source organism: Acacia melanoxylon (assembly GCA_019022615.1). Classification (NCBI taxonomy): domain Eukaryota; kingdom Viridiplantae; phylum Streptophyta; class Magnoliopsida; order Fabales; family Fabaceae; genus Acacia; species Acacia melanoxylon. The sequence goes on from JAFJYJ010000050.1 coordinate 2,028,303, forward strand.
TCTTTTTCTCCATGTTGGTTGACTTAATGATGATGAGAAAGGAAATAGGAGAAGTCAAAGGCTTGTTGGGCAAGCCAAGGAACAACTTGGCCAACAACTAAAGAGAACTTAGCCAACAAGTCAAGGGAACTTAGAGGGCAAGCTAGATATGCTTGGAGGAAGAGTTAGAGGTGAGGTGGCACCCTATGTGGGGTCTTTACGCTACTATCCTCATTTGACCATTTTACCCTTTTACAAAACTCATTTTCACATAAGAGTCATACTGGCAGAATTTTCAACCAAACTTGAAAACTCATATATCTTTATGCAAAAATGTCCAAGTTTAGTATTCCAAAGGCTATGTAACCATTATTAAGTTTATATTTAGGCAAAAATATTTCCTATAGTCAATTACACACAAACTATTCCAGAATAAACATTTTATACTGGTCCCAAAAATGTTCCACATTCAAGGGCTAACTTCAAAAATTCATAACTCATGGTATACATGTTCAAGTGACCTATATGACCTATCCAATTAAAGCTTATCATGTATACTTGAAATCTAGAAAGTTTTATAGCCATTGGATATCATTTTCTTTGTCAAAGGCACGTCACAAACTTACTGCCTTCTAGAAACCCTAATCTGCTAGAATCAAGGGAAATTCCCTTCATAATATTTGTCACACTTCTCGAACTGGGCTTAGTCATCTTTCTAATACAGGCTTATCCTCAAGTCTCTAGGCCCAAAATTCAAGATATTATAGAGAAAGGTGGTGGGAGAGGTCAATGCCTAAGGGAAAGTGAGAGTAACAGAGGACGGTGGTGTTGGGCGAGGAAGAGAGGTTCGGAAAGAGTAATTTCAGTTTTCGGCGCGAACAAAAAAGGATATAGTGAGTGAGTTGTAATTTGGGGATAATATTTTAGACTGGTTATTCTCAATAAACGGTCTTAAAAGTCCACCTTTTAGATTAGTTATTTTTAACAACCGGTCTTAAAAGTAATTTTTTTTTTTAAATTTCCTTACATTTTAGAACGGTTATTATTAACAACCAGTCTTAAAAGTTTTATCTTTTAGACCGGTTAAACATAATAACCGATCCTAACAATAATCCACATTTTTTTAGCTTTTTATACCAGTTGTTTTGATAGCCAGTCTAAATAATATCTTTTAAACCTCATATTATAGGAACTGGTCTAAAAAGTTAAATATTTATAAAAACTGCCACTAGTCATACTTTTTAGACCTGATTCTCTATATCCAATCTAAATGTGGCAGTCTAAAAGCCATATTTTGTAGTAGTGACAACAACAATAGAAACAAGGAAAACAAACCTTGTTCCATTGTATTGGGTCTATCATATGTGTATGGATCATACAATGTTATTGTGTTCTATCAACAACCAATTCTTTAGATAAATTATTAATCAAAAGGTCTCATTCACTTAATAACATCATTGAGTCACTACTACAAAAAAATGTCTTTTATGGTGGTTATTATTTGCCATATATAACGGTTCCAAACCATCATATATATGGATGCTATATATATGCTTTGCACAGATAAATTATGGTTCCGAACCGTTATTTATCCTAGAATTATTATAACGGTTATGATATAACACTCATTATGTATTTGTGAGGCCATAATATGGACATTGCTATGATAATAATTAACAGGAACACGTAAACAACCATTATAATATATGGGGAAGGAGAGAGAGAGATTTGAGTTTTTTGGAGCTAATGAATGTACGATGAGAAGCTCACTTGCAGCCACCAGCAACGGCCATCTTCTCCGATAAGCAAGAACCCTTCTAACAGCCACTAATAGGGGTCATCTTCTCTGATCAACTAAAGGTTAGAGTTTGGGAAGAAAAGTGATTGGTTGAAGGTGAGAGTTTGAAATGGGGAAGGAAAACGAGAGATGAAGGAATAGAAAAAGAGGAGGGCATTTTCGATTGGGGACACCATAATGATGACCCAACTACCAAAAAACCGGGGGGGGGAGATTTTTAAAGTGCTCTATTTTTCCTTCCATTTGGCTACTCTTTTATCAAACCATGGGTTTGAAGAGGAAAAGTTTTTTTTTTTTTTTTTTTTAAACTCAAATAGGCACTTAGTCTTTAGAAATGTATCTTTTATCAATACATATACATATAAGCTAGAGCTTATCTTGACCCATATCATATTAGGAGAGGAGATCCATCAAAGCATATTTTGACAAGGCAAGAAGTCTGTTTGTTCTTTTTCTTGTTAGATAAAATTATAGACCAACAACATGTGATGTTTGACAAGAAGGGGGGACTTGTAATCTTAGCAAGTATAGCTTTTTAAAAATTTAGATGGAAGAATTCCTAATCCACCACAGTCAATAGGATGAAAGAGGGTTGTTTTCTTAATAGATTGATCTTATTCTTATCACTTCATGAACCCTATAATGTAATGCAATCTTGTCACAAATATGATTAGGCAATTTAATCCATGAGATGAAATGCAACTTTGCAGCTAATAGAACAGATTTAATGAGAGTTAACTGAGCAACTTGAGAAAGAAGTTTAATTTTCCGTGCACCTTTTTTGCTCTCAATGGCCTTCAATAGCTGTTGATAAATTAAAGATTTCTCTCTACTTAGGTCAATCCATGTTACAAGATAATTTCCCAACCTTGAAGAAAAATGAATTCTAATATAATTGGAGAGATACCTCTTTGATTGATAAGGCACATCTGAACTAAAGACTTAGGTGGATTTGAATTTATTAATTTCTTGACTAGACCAAGAACAAAAGATATTCAAAGCAAATTTTACAACCACTAAGCTCCCTTGAGAACATTAAAAAAATAGAGTCATAAACATGAAAACGTGGTGAGATAGAGTTGCTTCTTTATAGATACTTATTCCCTTCCATTGATCTGTGACTCTAGATGAGAAATGATACATGATACTCCCTCCATCCCAAAATAATAACCTTCAAATTTGTCAATGGGTGTGTCCTAAAAAATGAGCTTTATTTTAGGTTTATCAAAGCATTTATTGCGTTTTTTCCAACTTCACCCCTTGATTGTATTTGTTGCATTTATGGTCTCTCTCCCCTACCCTCTTTACAAATAAGGCCGTAGTTGGAAGAATACATATTTATTGCTATTAACTAATTTTAAGTGTAATTTTTTTCATAAACACAAATAGGTATTTAAAGCTTATAATTAGGGATTGAGGGAGTAGGACATTGGTGGAGAGAATATAAAGGTTGAAAGATATAGGATATCCCTCCCTTATTCCTCTCAGTGGTCTAATAATTTGAGTAAGTTGACCATTGATTTGAATTTGACACTACATTATTGATAAGCATTGAATGATTCGGTTGATCCAGTTAGAGGGAAAATTGTTGCGCCTCATAATAACCAAGATGAAATTCCAAGACAATAAGTTGAAAGCCTTTAAGAAATCAACTTTAAAAATAGCTAATTCCTTTCTTGTTTGGCATATTGTGGATTTGCGGCATCAAATTTGTTACAAGAAAAATATTATCGATAATTAACCTCCCTCTTCAAAAAAGCACTTTGATGTGGGAAATACAATGATTAGGGACTTCTTGAAACAATTGCAATTTTTTTTTGGAAATGATCTTATTTAACACATTGCACAAACTAATTAGTCTTAAATCTTTGAAAGTTTGAGGAACATTTGACTTATGAATGAGGATGATGGTCATCTTGTTAAAATAACTTAGGCGATGTTTAGAATGACAGAAAGGCCACACCATTTGTAGTCAGTCATGTTTTACTAGTTCCTAATGTCTTTGGTAGAAATCTGCATGAAATCTATCTGGTCCTGATGCATTATCTTCTGTGAGTCCAAAAACAGCACCTTTAAGTTCTGGCAAAGTCATAGCGGCCATAAGATTAGAGTTGTCTGCTTCTAATAGAGTAGGAACATTGATATGTGAAAATTGAGCAATAATACGATCCTCAAAAGAAAGATCTTCATGTTTATAGACTGAGCTAAAATGACCAAAAGCCATATGAGCTAATTCTTGAATGTCATCATCTGACCAAGAGCCATAAGGTTTCTTAAGAGATTGAATGATATTTCAAGAGAATCTTCTACTAGCCACTGCTTGAAAAAAATTGGTGTTTCTTTCTTTCTTTGTTTGCCATTTCAGCTTTTCAAGTTGTGCCTAGTAACTATATTCATAATCATATAAGAATTCTAAAGAATATTTGGCCAAATAGAGCTTCGAAAGAACAACAGAATCTATCCTATAGTCTAATGAGATTATTTTACAAATATCAGCTAGATTTTGCTTTGGTAAATTAATTTTTTGGGAAAGATTACCAATATTCAACCACTCCAACTAATTAGACAAGAAAGATTTCTCTAAAGTTTGTAGTAAAGAGAATAGCTAGGAGAACCATTTACCTATTGTGTCCAGCACTGATTAATAATATTCTCACACTTTAGAAATTGATACCCAAAGACTCAAAGGATCTAAATTTAGCTTTTTGTCTGACATGGTTGGTATTCAACAATATGGGGCGACAATCAAAAGCTGCAATTGGTTGTGTTGTGATAGGGAAAAACTTTATAGCCTATAACTCCGCAAGTATACGGGCCGTATCAAGTAATAAAGTGATAAGAAAAGTATCGTTCCCACGAGGACTTAATCCAACTAGCGATTAGATATTAAATTCCCTTATTCTGTTTAAGTTGAGCGAGTTAGAATTGTTTTCAATAATAAAGAAAAATAATAAGAAACTAATAGTAGCAAAAGAGCGAATTCCAATATCGAGAAGTACAACCTAGAGTCATCTCTTGTTGGTTTCTTAGATTTTATCCCCACTAAATTGATGTTGACTTAACATAATCAGCTAATCTAGAGTATTAATGTCTATAAATGCCTTCCGGTCCATTTATATACCTACCTGAATTAATTATGTAATGCCTTACACAACTAAATAAGATGCGTTTTAGATCGGGCTCACTCTAATTTGATTATGCGGAGCTTCTAGGTATATGTCTATCCTAGACGCAAATTAGATTAAAACCTAATTCCACATTATTTAATCCTAAGGTCAATTTAAGATTCCATCTTCCAAGTTCAACCCTAAATCCCCAAAATATGCTTAATAGTGGCTAATTACTAAGCAATAGCAATAAAGACCAGAGTAAATAAATTGAAATAAAATTAATCAAAACTAATAGTGGGAATATTCTCTAGAACCTAAACAAGTTCATAGGTTATCTAGGTTGAAAAGAGAACTTAGCTACACATGGCTATAATGAAATCCATGAAATTAAAATGAAGTTCGGATGCAGTAAAAGAAAATAAAGGATGGAAGATAGCAAATCAGAATTCTTGCTGCTGTCTCATGCGTTCTGTTTGTGCGTTCGTGCTGTTCGATGATCTCTGGCTCTTGAATTGTTTATTCGGCCGTTCTCTGCTTCTTGATTTTGTTTTCTGCTGTGCGTCCCAATTCATATATATCTTAGGGTTATGCGTTTCTTATCCTTTTTTTTTGTTGTTGCTTCGTGGCATATTTTCTTCTATTAATCCCATATAATATATTATATGGAATCTCCATTATATCTTTTGGCCGTGCTTTGCGTGACATCTGAGCACCTCTTTAATTAGCTATATAGCTAATTTTCTTTGTTGATATCTCCTGCAAAAATACAAATAGAATATGAGTAGATTTTATGTCGAATTATTCTTTGATCCTATATTTAATTCAATGATAGAAAAATATATAAAGGATAATTAAATAGGTATATAATATTAATAAATCCAGCTAATTATATCCTAAAATATACCCCTATTTAATTATAAAATATATATTTATTAAACTCCCCCACACTTAAACATTTGCTTGTCCTCAAAAAAAAAAAAGAGAATTAATTATTTGAAAAGAACATTGCACATGAAATTCCTAAACAGAAAGCAATAAACCGCCACATTTAGATCATATCATCAAATCTTATTTAAGTTAATGTCTTCTAAGAATAGATCAATAAGCTAATAGCCTTAAATAATTGTAATAATCTCTTAACATCCCATGATCAAAGGATCGGTGAGTAATAAGTGTAACAATAATATTAGTAAGAATATTACGCTACTCAACTTCTCTAAAAAAATTCAAATGCCCCACTAAACCAAGCTTTTCATTTAATTTAATAAGGATCCTCAGGTAGGAACATAGCTTCTTCTTTTTTTCTTTTCTTTCTTTTTTCTTTGGTCTTGAGCCGTTGTAGGTCCCCTTTTGACGCGACCCCGTACATGGGTGATGTAGCACCGGTTACTCAGGTACTCCAACAAGCACCTCAAGAGGCTTTTAGCCCAACTCATAACCCTCTTTGACTTTACCATTTGACGCGAGTGTCAACATTGGTGATGAAGTGCCCCCGGTTACTAAGTAAGGTCTAGAGAAGTTATTGGAGTTTTTTGTTGAGTAATTTCCCTAAACAAAAGTTTATTTAGCTAGCAAAGGTCATCATCTAATTTTCTAAAGAAATCATGTAGCAAAATATTCCTAAACTAATAATCTGTTGATCATATTAAAAACTAATCCATATTCTCATAGTCAATCTCAAGATTGATACAAAAATTCAAGGCTTAGAGACTTAATTGAAACATTCTTTCCTATTTTAATTTTTGACGATAATATTTTCTAAGATGGGGAAAGCTCAAAGTTAAGGTCAATCTTAAACAACGCAAAAATTTCAACAAAAAAATTCTTTACAAATGAATAAGGACAAGCAAAACCAAATAAATTATATTCCTCCCCCACACTTAAATCAAACATTGTCATCAATGTTGCAAAAATCAATAAAGAGGGAAAGGAACTAGTACTCCCCGGTTTAGTCCTCTAACTCGATGTGGAGTGCTTCCTTTGGTACCATCCATGATGTTTCCAATTTCGAAGGAGGAACGAGTGCGCAAGAAAAATTTTGCATCTTCAAACCTGAATAGAAATGAAAAGAAAAAGAAAAAGAAAAACATAATAATAATAATAATAATAATAATAATAATAAAAAAAAAAAAATGCAAGAAAAACTATTGGGTTGCCTCCCAAGAAGCGCTTGGTTTATAGTCTTCAGCCCGACTATATCAGAATGTCAAGGAGGTTGAGACAAGCAGTGCCAATGTTTCCTAGAAGAGGATGCAGAGGTCTTCACAATTTGTTCACTGTTCCTGTAAGTATTCTCCACACTCTTTGCTCAATAAATATCATTTTAAGGGACTCTTTATTGGCAAATGAATCCAATTTAGCTTGATTGAGGTCATTTATTACAACCACCCTTGCACATTGTTTGAATTCAATTTGAGACTTCATTGCTTTGTCCCTCTTAAACTTGACTTGCTCATCACCAAGTCGTAAGATTATCTCTCCTTGTTCGACATCTACCAGTGCTCTCGCAGTAGCCAGGAATGGTCTCCCAACAATTAGTGGTATCTCTTGATCTTCATCCATGTCGAGAACAATGAAGTCAACATGATAGATAAACGAGCCAACTTTTACTAGTACATCCTTAATGATACCATATGGATAAGAGAGACTTTGATCAGCTAGCTTGAGTGTAACAGTTGTAGGACAAGCCTCCCCTAGTTGAAGCTTCTTAAAAAGAGATAGAGGCATAAGATTTATAGCAGACCCCAAATCACATAGTGCACCACCTTCAAATTGGTCACCAATCACACATGGAATAGTGAAGGAACCAGGATCTTTACACTTTAAAGGAACATTAGGTTTAATGACACTAGTGATCTCCTTGGTCAGTGCTACAGTTGCAAACTCCGTAAAATGCTTCTTCTTACTCAACATCTCTTTCAGGTACTTAGCATACTTAGGCATTTGCTCCAAAGCTTCTATCAATGGGATGTTAATGTGTAATTGCTTGAAAATATCCAATAATTTCTTGTATCACTCATCAAATGCCTTCTTTTGGAATCTTTGAAGAAATGGTAGAGGCGGTCTTCATTTAGGAATCTCAGTACTTGCTTGCCTTTTCTTTACCTCCTTCTTTTGGGATTCACTACCCTCATCTACTCCCTTAGCTTTTTGTGTAGACTCTTTATCATTTCTTACAAGGCCTGTAGGATTTTCTTTGCTATTAGAACCTGAAGGCTTCATTGCTGGCTGTTGTATCTCAGGTAATTCTTCACCACTTCTAAGGGCAATGGATTTAAACTCCGCTCTTTCATCTCTACGAGGATTAGGACTAGTATTACTTGGCAATTCTCTTTGTTATAGAACATTCACAGCATTTACAATTTGTCCCACTTGCTCCTTAAGATTCTTGATAGATGAGTTTACTTCTGCAATAGATGAGTCTACTCTTGCATTAATAGCAGCTTGCTCTTGAGTACTCTTTAATTGAAAACTTTCAAGCTGAGATATCACTGCCTCTAGATCAGATTTAGGTTCTTGGGCAGGAGTGACTTCCTTTTCAAATTGATATAACCCAATACTTATTTTGTACTAGAGGTTGATGCTTCATTAAGAGTCGCTCCATATTTCCAAGAGAGGTTGGGATTTTTACGCCACCCAGAATTGTAGGTGTTCGAGTAAGGATTGTTCTAGTTGTTGCCACGGTAGTTTCCAGCATAGTTTATTGGCTCCATCTGTTGAGTTATGAGGCATTGTGCGTTCATGACAATTTCCACAGTAATCACAAGGGGCATGAATAGCATTGACTCCCATGTGTCTACCATTAGATTGATTTACTTGAGCTTCTAAGTGATTGAACCTCTTGTTGATGGTATTTAACATTACCATCAATTGTGAAGAAAGGTCCTCAATAACTTTATCAACTGACTTCACTGGCCTTCTGCCACTATTGTTCTGTAGAAAGTTAGCGGATAAGTCATCTAAGCATTTCCAGACATGATTCACCGGTTGCTTTGTAATTCCCCCATTAGTGACAACATTTAATTCTAATTTAGATTCAGGAATCAACCGAGTACTGAATATTTGAAGCAAGACTCACTTCTTTAGATTGTGACCAGGGCTCTGCCTAACAAGAAACTTGAACCTCTCCCAGGCCTCATACAGATGTTCACCAAATTGTTGACAAATATTTGTAAGAGCAGCTCGTGCATCCACAATCTTAGGAAAGAATCTTGATCTGAACTTTTCTTCTAGTGTCTCCTAAGAAGTTATGCTACCCTCTTTTAAGTTGTTGAGCCATTCTTTGGCTTTCCTTTGTAGAGAGTAAGGAAAAAGCCTAAGGCGAATCACACCATCAGGAACTCCGTTTAGCTTGAATGAGTTGCAAACATCAAGAAATTGTATCAGATGCTGATTAGGATCTTCTGAATCGTTTCCTGCATATTGACCCTGTAGTTCAAGCATCTTAAGCATAGTTTGCTTGATTTCGAAATTGTTGGCTTGAAACTCAGCCACTCTGATTCCTGACTGATACCCTCAAGATTGTCTTCCCAGAAAATCATTGATACATAAATGATCATTTTCATCCATAGCCATTTCTTTAGTGTCAGTCTGTATCACTTCCTCCTCTTCGATCTGAGGTGTTGTGGCTTCCAAAAGCTCTTGTGTATTCATTATTTTCTGTGGCATTTTAGTAGATTTGGTTCTATGAGACATGTACCGGAGTACCTACAAAACCAAATAAATCTCAAAGTATCAAACTAATACCAAAAGCTAAAAAGAAAAGAAAGATAAAGAAAGATTTTTTTTTTTAAAAAAAAAATACTCAAACTAAAACTACTGAAGGATTTCTCATACCAGTCACCAATTTCCTTAAGTCCCCAGTAACGGCGCCAAAAACTTGATAGGGCAAAACTTTATAGCCTATAACCGCAAGTATACGGGACGTATCAAGTAATAAAGTGATAAGAAAAGTATCCTTCTCACGAGGACTTAATTCAACTAGCGATTAGATATTAAATTCCCTTATTCCGTTTAAGTTGAGCGAGTTAAAATTGTTTTCAATAATAAAGAAAAATAATAAGAAACTAATAGTAGCAAAAGAGCAAATTCCAATATCGAGAAGTACAACCTAGAGTCACTAATCCCTTGTTGGTTTCTTAGATTTTATCCCCACTAAATTAATGTTGACTTAACTTAATCAGCTAATTTAGAGTATTAATGTCTATAAATGCCTTCCGGTCCATATATATGCCTACCTTAATTAATTATGTAATGCCTCACACAACTAAATAAGATGCGTTTTAGATCAGGCTCACTCTAATTTGATTATGCGGAGCTTCTAGGTATATGCCTATCCTAGACGCAAATTAGATTAAAACCTAATTCCACATTATTTGATCCTAAAGTCAATTTAAAATTCTCTCTTCGAAGTTCAACCCTAAATCCCCAAAACATGCTTAATAGTGGCCAATTACTAAGCAATAACAATAAAGACCAGAGTAAATAAACTGAAATAAAATTAATCAAAACTAATAGTGAGAATAATCTCTAGAACCCAAACAAGTTCATAGGTTCTCTAGGTTGAAAAGAGAACTTAGCTACACATGGCTATAATGAAATCCATGAAATTAAAATGAAGTTCAGATGCAGTAAAAGAAAATAAAGGATGGAAGATAGAAAATCAGAATTCTTGCTGCTGTCTCATGCGTTCTGTTCGTGCGTTCGTGCTGTTCGATGATCTCTGGCTCTTGAATTGTTTATTCGGCCGTTCTCTGCTTCTTGATTTTGTTTTCTGCTGTGCGTCCCAATTGATATATCTCTTAGGGTTATGCGTTTCTTATCCTTTTCTTTTTGCTTCGTGGCATATTTTCTTCTATTAATCCCATATAATATATTATATGGGATCTCCAATATATCTTTTGGCCGTGCTTTGCGTGACATCTGAGCACCTCTTTAATTAGCTATATATATATATATATATATATATAGCTAATTTTCTTTGTTGATATCTCCTGCAAAAATACAAATAGAATATGAGTAGATTTTATGTCGAATTATTCTTTGATCCTATATTTAATTCAATGATAAAAAAAATATAAAGGATAATTAATAGGTATATAATATTAATAAATCCAGCTAATTATATTCTAAAATATACCCCTATTTAATTATAAAATATATACTTATCATGTTGTGACCAAAGATTTAGAAAAAAGTTGAACCCAATCATGGTTACAGAAAGCCATTTCGATTCTCTCCATAATATTATTTGAGCCCTTTCTGTTATCTGTCTAGGTAAAAGCATGTCCATGTTGCACGACATCAATCAAATTAGACAAATTAATAAAATGAAGGAAATCATACATCCCACTTGATGAAGAAGGGTTACTTAATCTATCTGATGAAGAAAGTACTATTTGATTGAAATCTCCAATAATTAGCCATGGTGCGTTCATATTCATATGGATGCTATCTATTTCCAAAAAGTATACCAGACATTTGATAGAGGAGAATCATAGACAAAAGAGAGATCGATATAGACATACTTCCATTGCTATGTAGCAGACAATGACAAAAATAAGGGGAACATCCAAAATTTCAACCTTCAAGGTTCGTTTCCAAGCCAAAAAGAGTTCCAACACCTTTATTTATAGCATCAAAACCAGCAAAATGAACATAACCTAAATCTACTAATGGTTTACAAGTAGTTGACAAACAAATTTTGGGTCTCAGAAAGATATACAAAATCAAGACAGTGAACCTTAACAAGTTGCTTGCATTGTTGAGCTGTCGTGACTTTCAAGAAGCCACGACATTTCTAGTTTAAAACCTCATGACCTTGGGGAAGCATTCCTTGGGCCTCTTCCATAGCTCTTTGACAAAATTATGAGCCAAAACATAAATATCATCATGAATAATAGTTGAAAGATTGCGAAACTTAATTGGAATATCCCTTGCCTGAACCCAATGAATATACAAACACAACCTTTTTAGTGGAGGAAAAAAAATTAGAAAATGTTTCACATGATGAAATTCTCTTTCTTTTACTCTTCTTATTTTTTATTCTTTGAAGTCTCTTGGCCTTTTGAAGATGGTCAAGGATAATAGAGGCTTGAAGTAGTCTTTTCCTATCATGGATGAATTGATTTTTTTTTTTTTTAAAAGAGAGCTTCTATGCCTTTTCTTAGGTGCCTTTGCATTGCAGTGAAATATTTCATGAGTATGTATCCCCTACTTTTCATTGAAACAAGAAAATTGTTTTACTTTGCTTCAATAAATACAATTTTAGGAGTGACTGTATACTAATTGAAAGAAGTATGTTCCCCAGTGGGCTAATGGCCCCTTGTCCTAAAATTGACTTTGTAAGCTATATTTTGCTTGATCACTGATAAATCCTAATTTTCATATATTTTATCCCACCTTATTCTTGTATTTTGGGGACTATTTTAGGCTAACTTGGAATTATTAGGTAATATTTGGATTGTTAGCCAATTTTAGGAAATAATATAAATCAGAATTAATTGTGAGATTATTAGGCTTAAATTATTAATATTCTGATTGATATCTTGTGATTGAATAATATTTCCAAATATATGATAGATCACGATTTTATTTAATTCTTGCAGAACAAGGAAAGCATATTAGAAGATCCTACGATGCAGAATTAAACTTAGATGCTGAAAGGAAATCTAATGGTGGAATTGTATTGAGTTTCCTAAATTTTAATGGGCTCGAGTTGGTACCCAAAAACTCTCTCTTCCTCTCATTAATTGACCTAACTGCTGCCTATAAAAAGACGCTCTTGGAGAGACGCAAAGAGATTCACGCACGCGGAAACACATAGACACTGAGACTCAGGGCATCACGCAGGGAAGTTTGATTCATTGTGCAAGAGGTCTTTTACGCTAGTGCTCTCTCTTGGTAGCTGTGCCTTCCGACCGTTGCTCCCACCACCCACTTCCCACCACCCACCACCCTCCACCCACTTCCCACCACCGTACCCACCTCCGTCGTCCCTTTACCACACATTCCGGTGAGCTTCATCGGCGAGGAGCTTCGGCATGCTTCATCCTCTCGCCGCCGTCTTCACGTCGCCACGAGGCGAGAGTTGCTTGCCTCCCCCCACCCCCACCACCTTCACCTCCACCTCATCTTTCCCCCACCTCCGGCGCCCCTTTGTGTTAAGGAAGGAGAGCTCGGAATCTGGCGAGGAGCTCTCTTTCAATTTCTGTGGTTGACGCAGCGCGTGCATCTCCCCCCTCCATCCCCAACTCGTCCGCCCCCCACCGCCGCCGTTCACTTGTGTGAAGGAAGGAGCGATCGGAACCCAGCGAGAAGCTCTCTACCAGTTTCTGTTGCAGTAGTGTGAGCTCCTTTCCTCATCCACCACCTCCTTCGCTGGTCATCTGGGTGGAGAAGGGAACAGAATCCGTCGCCACTCTCTTCCGGGTCGATCTGCTCCCGAACGCGGTTACCGTAAAACGCAATGTAACGCCGGTGAACGGTAATCGATTGTTTATATTCTCACATCTGTATCGTCATGGATTCCGGTTTTGGTTGAATTCTTTCTGTTATGAGATTTTGGACTTGGATCCTTGTTCGATTTTGTGTTGGGAGTTACGTCTTGCTGCTTAGTCTTGCTCTTGCTTCTGCGTTTTGCTGCTTAGTCTTGCTTTTGTTTCTGCCCTGAGTTTTTGGTGAAGGCTTGTGTAGATGGAAAAGCAGGGTGACCAGGCAAAAGAAAGGGACTCGGTTACAATGCTACATAACGCGAAGCCTAAGGGAATTAGCAACCCCCTACCTTCTCTTCCAGATTATCAAAGGAGTCAGATTTCCTATAGAAACAAACTTCTGGAGAAGGAAGACAAGATGTGTTCTCAGGAATTGGAGGATCAAATGAAAGAATGGCTTTGTGAGGAGAAAGAGATTTCCCCATCTCTTCGAGGAGCAAAAGATTCTTATTGAATCCCTACCAAAGCTAAGCATGTCGGATGAAAGGTTGATGGACCTTTGTCGTCCTTGGAAGGATGCCTTAATCCTTACTTTACTAGGGAAGTCGGCAAACTTAGCAATGATGAAGGATAGGATTGCTTGGATTCTTAGATCAAAAAGCTTTGAGCTCATTGATCTACCAAACAACTATTTTGTGTTCAAAACAAAGAGATCTGCGATTGAGGCTATTGTTTGATGGCCCTTGGGTGATACAAGGGCATTACCTAGCAGTGCAGAGATGGAGCCCAAATTTCAACCCCTACAACAATGAGATTCAAAAAGTGGCAGTTTGGGTTCGTATTCCTACTCTTCCGATGCATGTCTATTCTGAAGAGTGCTTACTTGAAATAGGTAATATGATTGGAAAGGCCCTCAAGGTCGATGTTAATACTTTAGCACAATGTAATAACCAAAATATGTTGGTGGAAAGAGGGAAGTTTGCCAGGGTTAGTGTTGAAGTAGACTTGAATCAAGCTCTAAAATCTAGATTTGTTATTAGATCTACTATTTACACTGTGGAATATGAAGGGCTTGATTTGATTTGTTTTAAGTGTGGTAAATATGGACACTCTCGCGAGAAGTGCCCGCTTATTCAAAACACGGGGAAGGTTTTGCTAGAGAATTCTCGCCCGGAGGTGCACACAAACCCCACTTCAAAAAACCCAAGCTACGCAATGCTCATCTTAGGCCTCTTGTATGCATACAAGGAATTAACTCGACTAAGAATTTGGGTCATGGATGATAGCAAAGAGATACTCCGGGAAAAAAATGATAGCAAGGTGGGGAAAATAACCGAGAATATTAAATCAATTGGGAAGGCGGAGAAACATGTTTCAGGTTCAAGGTTTGACGTGTTGCAAGAGGTGGAGGATCCTACCTATCCTAAAGGCGTGGATCGCCTTAAAAAAGCAGAAGTTGCTACGGCTACGTGGAAAAGGAAGGAGGGCCAGCCCCTACCTCCTATTAAGGAAGGAGCCATTATGTCTATAGAGAAAGTAGTGTCATCTGAGGAGAGCGGTAATAAAGAGGTCGCGGCTGGCCACATCGAAAAGGAAAAGTTGAATCTTAACGCGGATGGAAAACACACTTTGGATATTGGGGAGCCTCATTTAAAGCCTTCTGCAAAGGAAGAAAAGAAAGAAAAGGTTATGAAAGCGAAAGAAAAAGAAGGTAAGCCTTCCAATGTTCTTGTGGGCCAATCAGAAATTTTGAGCCAAACTACTCATGATTACAATCTAAGGCCCAACAGTCTATCCTCTGTGCGCAATAAAAAGAAAGCAGCAAGGGCACATAATGTTATCTTTGGAAACACCAAGTCTATTGAAATATCGAAATCCAGGGAAACAAAGGAACAAGCCGGGGGAAAAAAGAAGATTAATGAAGAGAACAAGGAATTAGTTCCATGCAACCACGACATCGCGGGTTCTTCTACTACCAAAAAAGGGATGAATGATGATGTTGATAAAGGGAAAGAAGACTCGGGAGAAGTGCCGTCATCCCTACCTCCTACCGAGTTGATCGAACAGATTGCAGTTGATGTAGATTTTGTGGAGGGGCAAGAATCCTACGTCGCAGAAACCCAGTTCGAGCTTGGACGGGACCTAGACGTCGGGCAGGCCAGGTAAGTTTTTAATTCCCTCTATTTTATATATCTATTTAATGATTGTAGCCTCATGGAATTGTAGGGGAGCCGGTAAGGACCTTCCCAATAGATGTTAAAGATATTGTCAAAAAATATAACATTGATATCCTTTGCCTTCTGGAGCCTCGCATTAGCGGAGCTAGAGCTTATAATGTTTGTTGTAAGCTTGGTTTTAGTCATTGGATACGTGTGGAATCTAGTGGGTTTCTTTGGGGGTATTTGGATCTTGTGGGACAAGGAAAATTTTGATATTACCTATTTATCCTCTACCACCCAAATGCTCCTTTGTCAAGTCTACAATCGGGTTAGTAATCTTTCAAGCCTTATCACTTTGGTTTATGGTGAAACTAACTCTATTGGCAGGCACGTGCTTTGGGACTCCCTCCGTCTTTTAGCCAACTGCTCTACCCTTCCTTGGTTAGTCCTTGGCGATTTTAATACTTTTCTTTCCCCATCGACAAATTGGGAGGGGCTGACCCTCATGGTCCTCAATGCAACATTTCGAGATTTTATCGATAATTGGACTTATCGAAGCTAGGTTTCAAGGGGAAAAGTTTACTTGGGAAAAAGAGGGCCTTAAGGAAAGATTGGATTGGGTTTTCACCAACTTCTCTTGGCTTTCCTGTTTTCCAAATTCAATCGTCCGTCATGAGCTAAAATTTAAATCTGATCATAGGGTTGTGGTGGTGAATACTATTCCTTCTCTCCGTCGAAATCGTTTTCAGAAATCCTTCTCTTATCAGATTACGGTCCCTGGAGAATGATTTCAAAGATATCACCGATGAAGCTGGCGGGATAAAATTGGCTAGACGGTCTTCACAACTTTAGAGAATCGGCTATGGAGTGGAATGAGAACCGTGTGGGCAACTTCACTAGCAAGAAAAAGCAGTTGATGAGGCGCTTAGAGGGCATTGATGAAGCGGGGAAAATGAATATTCAAACTGGTTTATTTCGCCTAGAAAGAAAGCTATGGGATGACTATCATAAGGTAGTAACTCAAGAAGAAATTGTTTGGTTCCAAAAATGCAGAAGTAAATGGCTTCAGGGAGGTGACAGAAATACAAGGTTTTTTCATGCCTCAACCATGGTTAAAAGGAAGAAACAGAGAATTGGAGCTATAAAAAACATTGAAGGAGAATGGATTGAAGATCACGACACTTTGAAATTGATGACCCATGATTTCTTTAAAGAGCTATATACCAAGGATGTAACCGTGAAGGATCTGAGGGTGGGTTTCTAACTTCCCTTCCATTGATGAGAACATGATTCGCCTTCTATCAAGAAATGCTTGCAAAGTCGAGATAAAAAATGCAGCCTTTTCCATAGGAGCTTTTAAAGCTCCAGGCCCCGATGGCCTCCAAGCTCACTTTTTCCAAACTCAGTGGGCTGTTATAGGCGATAAAATATGTGATTTCATTGATGATTGCTTCAACAATCCCTCTAAAGCATCAAAGCATAAACCATTCCAAAGTTGTTCTAATCCCCAAGGTAGATAATCCGGCTACGTTGAAGGAATTTCGTCATATCTCCCTTTGCAATGTGAGCTTCAAAATCATTACTAAGCTCCTAGCTAATAGGTTAAAGGGGATCATGCCCCATCTTATTAGTCAAGAGCAGTGTAGTTTCATTGCTAATAGATCCAGCTGTGATAATATCCTTATTGCTCAAGAAATTATCCATTCCATGAGAATGAGCGGGAGGAAGAAAGGTTTTGTGGCAATCAAAATTGATATGGAGAAAGCTTTTGACAGGCTAGATTGGGGGTTTATCAGAAATACACTAAAATGTATTAACTTGGAAAACAATCTCATTGATCTCATCATGGCCTGCATTTCTACTACTTCTATGTCTATTATCTGGAATGGGGATGAAACCCCGAGCTTTAACCCTTCTAGAGGAGTCGGACAAGGGGATCCCCGAGCCCATATCTATTTGTACTTTGCATGGAGCGCACGGGACACTTAATTAAAGCGAATGCGATGGGCATCGGTGGAAACCCTTTCTTTTCAAGCGAGGTAGCCCACACATCTCACACTTTTTGTTCTTTGCCGATGACCTCATTCTCTTCCTTTGAAGCTTCTAGTAATCAAATGATTGAAGTTCGGAAAGTTATACAAAGCTTCGCGAAGTCTCGGGACATAGAATCAACCTCGACAAATCACGAATGTTCCGCTCTAAAAAAGTTAACTTCAACGGGGCTCTTTGAGCCGAGCTCCTTGGAATTGGGATTACTGCTGACCTTGGTAAATATTTGGGTGTTCCTATCATTCATAAAAGAGCTTCTCATGCCACTTACAACCTTATTGTGGAAAGAGCCAGGAAGAAGTTGTCCTCGTGGAAGAGCAAATTTTTGACTATGGCAGGACGTTCAGTCCTTATCAAGTCTGTGTTATCTTCCCTACCTAGCCACTGCATGCAATCATCTCTCCTTCCGATTTGTACTATTAGAGAAATTGAGCGAATCTCTAGGAATTTCCTTTGGTCTCAGGAAGAAGACGTGCGAAAAATGCATCTTATTGCCTGGGAAAAAATCACACAAGCTAAGAATCAAGGGATTTGGGTTTCAAAAATCTTCGCCGCGAACAAAGCTTTTATTATGAAACTATGTTGGAGTCTTTTAACCAAGAAGGATGCCCTTTGGGTTCAATGTTTGTGGTCCAAATATAATTGCGGTAACTGCATTTGCCTAATATCTCTAGAAAGAGAAACTCTTCCTCTCGCTTGGAGAGCGATTGTCGAAGTCCGGGACTGTGTTTTCTTCTTGGTGTGGGTAAAAAGGTCAATAACGGGGCGGGTACCAAGTTTTGGATTGACCTTTGGCTCCCTCTTGATCAACCCATCATCTCCTTTATTCAATATCCTTTATCTGTCAACGCTGAGGAGACCGTCAGAGATCACCTCCTGTCTAATGGACAGTGGGACTATCAAAGATGGTTTGGAGTTCTACCTCCGAGATATTATTAACTTCATTTTACATTCGAATCCACCCTCCAACAATTCCCGGATAGCTTTACCTGGAGAGCAGCAAAGGATGGTGGTTTCTCTGTAAAATCTGCCTACCAATTCCTCTCTGACACCGATGAAACAAGCACTAATAACTTCTGGGTACAAGTTTGGAAATGGCAAATTCCGGAAAAAGTTAAATTTTTTATGTGGCAAGTTGGTCATGAGAGACTTGTCACCAACTCTCTTCGGGCAAGGAGGGGTCTTACCAACGATAATGGTTGTCCTTTTCAATGCAATAGTGAGGAAAGTGTGATTCACATCATTCGAGATTGTGAGCGTGCTAGAAGTTTATGGAAACTTATTTTAAAACCTAACTATTTCTCTCAGTTTTTCTCGCGGCTTGTAGGTTTGGCTTAAGCGGAATACCAAACACAATCCGGCAAAGGGAGATTTCAAAACTTCTCATGGACGAGAATCTTTAGCACGGGGTGTTGGATTCTTTGGACAACCGAGATGCAAATTCCAATTTCGGGGAGTGAACACGAAACAAGGGAGATGTTACATCGGTGCGGCTATCTACTCATGGAAAATGGAGCGAATCAAAAGCTAAAACATCAGATTTTCCAAGCTGGACAAGACAGAGGAGAGATCATGGACACCCCTCTCCTGCGAACACGATTGCATTGATGTGGACGGATCAGTGCTTCATCAACACAAAGCTGCGTGTGGGGGAGTACTAAGAAATTCTCAAGGGGAATGGTTGATGGGTTTCTACAAACCCCTTGGCTTGCTTTCTGTCATTGAATCTGAAATTTATGCTATCATGATAGGGTTACAGATTGGTGTTCAAATGGGATTCCAAAGTATAGTCATGTACTCCGACTCCCTTGATGCCGTCAACATCCTTATGAGAGATTGCATTACTGATCATCCTCTTAAAGACATTATTGGAGAGACTAGAGACCTTTTGTTTCGAGACTGGGACGTGGAGCTTCATCATACACCAAGAGAAATCATCTCTTGTGCTGATTATATGGCCAAGAAGGGCCATAGTGTTGTCATTGGTTCTAATGTGGTCATGATTCCAACAATCCCGAGAGGTTGCCTGAATATGGTTTTGAAGGATCAGCGATCCTGTCATTACTAGTATTTTTCTTCTTCTTGTATTAGGGGCTAGAGTCTTATAATCTAGCTCCTATTTCTCATTTCAAGCTTCGGCTTGCCTATATTATCCAAAAAAAAAAAATTGATTCATCATTTGCTAAGCGGGCCCACCACCATTCCCTGGATAGTCAATTAAATTCCATCAATACTATTTCCAATTGATTGTCACCATGACCGTGGCTTTTAACAAGGACTTTGGAGGGAGGACACTTTTCATGGAAGCTTAAACTCTTTGGGAGGAACTTGGGAGGAGCGTGGAGGAAGCTAGAGCCTAGGAACTTACACTTGAAGACCACAACGGAGTGTTATTCTTTTTATCTTCTTAATCCGAATTTGAGGTTATTTAGTTTTAAAGGGTTTCAAGTTGTGTTAATTGAGAACAATCTAGTTTTAGATTGTAAACATATTTCTTTTGGATTGGATTGATAATTTGAAGTTTTTATGTTTGAGACAATTGCTGGATTTTTGTTTGCAACCTTTGGATTGTCAATTGAATTAATAATTGAGTTTTCGTTATTAAGTTAATTGTCAATTTGGTTTATCATAATTGTTTGATTTGGTTGATAAATTGTCTAGTTGTTCAATTGGATAATTGTAAACAAGATTTCCAAGATTATTTTGTGATTGGTTTTTAATGAGTTTAATTAGCCACCATTTATTTCATTATGAGTTTTCTAGTGGAATATGTGTTATTGAGCTAGAGGGTTTCCCATGTTCAATTAGGTAATTAAATGCATTAATCTCCCTTTGGTCTAATTAATTGGTTTGGGCTAAGAAAGTTGACTCCATGCAATTCTTAAGTTGTCCCCTTCATCATCCACTGAACTAGATCTTTGTTATTTGATTTGATTTTAATTAATTTTCTTCTTAGGATTTCAATTCTTCTCTCATAGCAAAAACCCCCCAAAAATTGCATTTTGCATTTAGTTAGTTTAGTTTCATTCCATTGCATTTTTCATCACCTAAATTCAATCTAAAGAAAAACCCACAGATTGCTCCTTGGGAGAATGACCTAGGTTGACCCTAAACTGCATAATTAATTAGGACCTAGTTTAATTGATTGCTTTAGCGACAAAAGTAAGCTCATCAATCACTATCAAGATTATATCCTCCCGTTTCCTTCTTGATCCATCAAAAGCTTCAATAAGCATCAAACGCATCTTGCACAGTTTGTTTCTTGTTGATATCTCTATTTATACACACTCCCAAAATACAAAAACAATTTTCAATGATGATTTCTTGCAGACTCTTGGGAGGCAATCATAAGAAACCTTCTCCAATCATGAAACATTAGTGGGCTCTTTCAACATGTGAAGTTTGTGCGAAGAAATTTCCACTCTCCTTTAATCCAAATGATCGTAGAGTTGCACAAAATGATTGTTAGAATTCATAAAAAATTGTCCAAGACATTTAGGCACAGAGGAGGAATGATTTAGTCGATAGATTAAGCTTTTTTCTCAAAGCAAAGTTGCAGAGTGGTAGTGGAGGAATAGTAAAAACCAAGATTCCATTGAACTCCTAGGCTGACAATAAGATTGCGCAAAAAAAGAACGATAAAGGTGCTTTAGAAGTTCTAAGCCAGCGTCTAACATTAGAAGGCTTTGAAGTAACAGCAATTGTAACAATTTTATCACAGAGGTTAATAGATAATCTTCTTCACATATTGTTATATCTTGTCTTTTATCTTTAACTAGTCCAAATCCCGCATGATGCGTAGGGGCAAGTCTGGGAAATCATCAATCTGTATTGCTTATTGCATTCCAATCTCTAAGTCTGTGGCACATATGATTGTATGATATGCAAACATGAATAATAAAGGATACATTGGATCATGATAATTTAAGTATGAATAAACATGAATTGCAATATGCCAGGAACTGTGGATGACAAAGTTACCATAAGCATTCGATGATATTGGAATTCGAATTACTAAACATAAAGATTCCATAAATTGGTTATAAATTCATTTTCTGAGATAAATGTCTCATCAACACTTCACAGGTTAAAAATAACAGGCCAAAAGCAATGGAAAAATGGTAAAATACGTCTAAATGATATGCTCTAATACCATGTGAGTAAAGAGGCAATATAATCTAAATAACTTGTCTATTGAGTATAAGGTTATAGAATATATATAAGGGAGCATTTAAGAGGATACCAAGAAATTAGGGATTCAATTATAGTCATAATATAATATCCTAAATTAAGAGCCTGTTTAGATCCTCTTATTTTTAGTTTAAAAGCTACTTTTTTAAGCCTAAAAATTTAAAAAAAAAGCTTTTTTAAAAAACAATTAAAAATTTGTTTGGTGATTATATAAATTTTTTAGCTTAAAAGCTGAAATTAAAAATAAGATGTTTAACAAAATTTTTGTCATTAACACTTTTTTAAATAAAAATTATCATAAAAGGTATATTATAATAGGGCGGTGGGGCAGTGGTGGTGGCGGCGGCGGCGGGGGCGGTGGTGATGGTGGCGACGGTGGTGGTGGTGGTGGTGGTGGCGGTGGTGGTGGTGGTGGTGGCGCGACGGCGGTGGTGGTGGCGGCGGTGGCGACGTAGTGGGGTGGCGTAGTGTTCGATCGAGAGATTACGGGTTCTGCTTCTTTTCTTTTCTTTTCTTTTTTTTTTTTTTTTAAAAAAAAGAGCATAAAAAAAAGTCTTTATAAATAAGCTCTATGAGGAGCATTTATTTCAAGTTTTTTTTTTTTTATTATAAAAAAGGCTCTTATAATTATAAGAGGCTTTTGTAAAATCTTGTTTGGCCTAACTTATACTTATAAGTAGAAGATAAGCTAAAAATAAGTTAGGCCAAACAGACACTAAATCTTATTACACCTATAAAAAAAAACTGGGCCTAATCCATTCGGCCCAAAGCCTGAAAGTTTTGCTTTTCTTAAAAAAAAAAACAAATTGAATCGCGCAAATCCATCGGCCTCGCACATTTGTTTTAGTAAACGCCGTTGAAATGCACCGTTTTAATAAAGCGGTGTGCTACTGTGCTGTGTCGTTTTCACAAAACCACACGCCGTTGGGGCTGTTCACACCAGACCCGGTCGGAGTGCGAGTCGGGTCCATTGGACTCGCCTCTAGTTTACTTTGTTGGCCGGAGATTCCGGCTGCCTTTTACGGCGTTTTTAATGTCGTTTTCATCACATTTTCATCCTCCACATAATGGGACTAATTTTTTTTGCCTAAAAACTTAGTTTTCTAATGACCCAATCTTGATGTTTGGAAGGACAATTTGGCATTCGAACAAGGAATTTCAAGCAAGGATTCTTTAGAGTTTTGGGTCGGTTTTGTTCGATTTTTTTGACTAATACCCCTTATTATAATGTCATGGCCTAAAGCTCAGTATTTTCCATAACCCAATATTAAAAAAACAATGTTCCACAATTCCGTTTTCGTTATCATTTTACGGCAACAAGAAATACGTATGGCAGTGGCTTACAGAGATCTCAAATGGTAAAATAATGAACAAGACATCATAATAGCATGGAAATACAACTAATACATATCCAAAGCACATAGAAGAATATTTCAACAGATGCATGTACTGGTGAACAGAAATAACACAGAGGCACATACTGAACAAATATATATACACATACTAAATATGCCTCGAGCATTAAAACACGCCATCTCAGTTAGTTATGTACAAACATGAGAGAAGACGTATATGACCCAATAGTAATTTTCATGAATTACTTAACAGAAAAACAGAATCTCATTAACAACAGAAACAAAACATATAATATGATAACTCTGTTTGCATATTCATTCCAGCAGCAAGCACATCGTTGTGAATGAAAGTGAGATCATAACATCATGATATGAAGATTAAATATCATACTAGGATTAGGAAAAACCGTAAGCTTTGATACCATATAAGAATTTCAGACATACTTGGAATCTGAGTGACTCTCTAAAGTACCCATATGAAACTGAAGTAACATTGTGGACTTCGATTATATTACACAGCAGATACACTTTAGACGGAACAAGGAGGAGAGAATAATATGTAGAGGAAGTGAATAGACATACATTTTATATGTATTATCCCGCGTAACCCTTAAACCTTTATTTACTCACATATATATATGGTTCCTCATGCCTCTTCCTCAATTGATGTATCCTTTTTTATCAGGAGATATGTTCTTTCAGCTTAATCATTTAAATTAGAATGATTGGGGAATATCACAAACATCCACCCAAGCTTTTTCTATTATTTATACTTTAACCTAATGCAATTTGACTTGGGCCCTAATCCACCTAGGACAATGGTGAGCCTTGAGATAAATATTTAGGAGGCCAAATGTATACTCATTAACTAATTAAAAATAAATATTTAGGGGGTCAAATGTATAAAAAAATCCAGTTACATTAAATATTTAGGACCGGGGGGGGGGATCTTCATGAAGGTCCGCCACTGACCAAGGGTGGACTAGGCATACTTCAACACTTTTTACTCTGCGCTTTATAGAATTTGCAATTGCATGTAAAGTGATACATAGTTCCATCTTTTAATATTTTTTTCCTTTGTGCACCATTATTATTATTCATTTTTACCCACAGTATATGTTCAAACCGTTGATCTTACTTGACAACAAATTGAGTCAATTCCACCTAATCACGCCACCATTGGGTCATCATGTTTAAAACATGCATTTTTGTGTGTTTTATTGTATTATAAAGAATCTAAAATTGATTTCGAGGGACTTACTAGCAAATAGCAAGGGATCAATCCAAAAAATAATTATACAAGCCTACTATAATAAATATATGAGAAGTACTACATCCTATTCTAAATATAGTACCTAGTTTGTAGTATAAATTTTACAATAAACTGGTCTTATATTTAAAACTGAAGTAATATCAATTAATGCTACATATACCAACTATAGGCCAGATGGGGCAAGTTTTGGAAAACCTGCCAACCCACATTTTCTCAAAATGTTTTTCAAATATATTGTTTTTAATTTCCAAATATTACAAATATTTATAAACTAAATTAAAGTTGCTTATGTATTTTTATCACATTATAGAATTAAGGGATAAATATCTTATTTGCCCTGGAAGTTTTGGCTGAGGAGCACTGAGTGGACATAAGTTTTTTTTAGAGTAAAATTGCCAAGGAAGTTAACAAAACATAACAATTTTGCCCCTCTGTTAATTTTGACCATTAAGTTTAACTGAGTGCACACTTGGCATGCCACATCATCAATCAAATAA
This sequence comes from Acacia melanoxylon, assembly GCA_019022615.1. NCBI lineage: Eukaryota > Viridiplantae > Streptophyta > Magnoliopsida > Fabales > Fabaceae > Acacia > Acacia melanoxylon. The sequence continues at coordinate 2,053,146 of JAFJYJ010000050.1, forward strand.
GAGTTAATTATCATTTTTGCCCCGGAAGTTTTCGCTGATGAGCAATTTTGCCCTTCTATCCCCCAATATTAACTTTGACTATTAAATTAGTCAAAGAACACACGTCATGCCTTGAAAAGGTCAAACTTGGAGTGAGAGAGGGAGATCCTTGAGACGTTAAACTCAAGGCGACCAAAATTTGTGAAGCCGAACTGGTCAAAGGGACTGAAAGGTCTGTCGCAAAACCCAGAGGAAGCATCACTTATGATCTAAGCAAATGAAATGCAAAACGAGAAATGAATTGTCCCAAAAATTGGTTCAATAAGACAAATCAATAGTGATACTATTTACCTTTGTATAGATTGATCTAGGCCACATACCCAGTCCCACAAGGTAAATCTATACTGCTTTTAAAAATTCCAGCGATTTTAAGGGAGGGTGGCCTAGATCAATCTATAAAAAGGTAAATACTATCATTATTGATTTGTCTTATTGAACCAATTTTTGGGACAATTCATTTCTCGTTTTGCGTTTCATTTGCTTAGATCATAAGTGATGCTTCCTTTGGATTTTGCGACAGACCTTTCAGTCCCTTTGACCAGTTCACTTCACAAATTCTGGTTGCCTTGAGCTCAACGTCTCAAGGATCTCCCTCTTTGACTCCAAGTTCGACCTTTTCAAGGCATGACATGTGTTCTTTGGCTGATTTAATAGTCAAATTTAATATTGGAGGACAAAAGGGAAAAATTGCTACATTTTATAAATTTTTGGGGCAAAATTGCTCCTCAGCGAAAACGTCCAAGGCAAAAATGATACATAACTCTTAATTGATTGATGAGGTGGCATGCCACGTGTGTACTTAGTTAAACTTAATGGTCAAAATTAACATAGGGGCAAAATTGCTATGTTTTGTTAACTTCCGTGGCAATTTTGCTCCAAAAAAAACTTATATCCACCCAGTGCTCCTCAGCCAAAACTTCTGGGGCAAATAAAACACTTATCCCTATAATTAAATTAACTCAAAACTTGTAAATATGAATATATAAAGTATTTTACACCATTTTTCTACTACTATAAAATTCACAAATCATAGAATATGGGATTAAGGGAGTTAGCAATCTGAACAATAACACACAAATTAACACTCTCTTCCCTTTAAAAATGTTGTCTCGTAAGAGTGCTCTCTTTTCTTTCTCTCTATATTAAATTTGTTGTATAACTTGATCAGATTCTACATCGGTATGTTGTTTCGTGTGAGTATGTAACAATTTCCTAGATACTCCTTTACATGACATAACTTATCATATAGTTGAACAGGTCGAGAACCTTTAGTTGCCGGAATCTATCTCCTTGCCCTTGGAGCTACATCCGCTATGCTAATCACATTCTAAATATGTGGAAAGGACTGAGATTCATACGAATCTCACTAGTAACAATCAATCACTCACATAAAATGCATACACTGAATATGATAGTTAACATCTGTTAGACTTGGCTATCACCCAAGAGGGGGGTGAATTGGGTGTTTGATAAAACTTTAGATAACTTTGAAAATCTTTTTTCAACTTACTGAAAGCAGTTCGTATGACAGTAATAATTAATAAAGCGAAGTCAGTCATTCAAACATATATGTTGGAAATATAACAGTTTAGGGAAGAGAATATGCAAACTATGATTTATCCTGGTTCGGTCCAATACTTGACCTACGTCTAATCCCTAAGCTCCATTTGAGATTTTCAATCCACTATCCTCTTGTTTAATCCGGGCACAAGAGAAGCCTATACAATCCCACAAGTTCACCCGGGCACTTGTGAAGCCGAATCCCTCCCGAGATACTCCCCCTTACACATTGTAAGGATACAATCAATTTCCCACTCAAGATCACCCAATCTTGAGTAACTCTCAGATAAAATGATTACAATGAATCTTCTCTCTTAGAAGTGAATAAGATTAACACTGAAGTACATAATCGTTCATCTCACTCTCTACTGTAAACTATATAAATATTGAGAAACAGAAAGTGTATGAGTTATTGACATATCGACGGTGAAGTAGTAACATCACTTCATTGGCTTCGTCGAATCATTCATCAATCATCACTACTCTTTCCGGTTTGAAGACTTCGCAATTTATAGGTTATTGTGTTTCGATCGTTGAGTTGTTCTTCCAGTTTATAATATGACTGTTGGAAGTAGCCGTTGGAGCTTTTGACATAATCATCTCCTTTTTGTAAACTGTTGTTAATCTTTTGTATAATCATCTAAAACTTATTAGCAAACTGATTTAAGATAGTTAGGAATAGTAATGAGTGATGATATGAAGAATTGAAATCACAATCAATGATTTTGGATTTACGAAGACGGTGATTTTGAAATCAAAGAAGTTTAACTTCCAGTAAAAAGGATGTTGCCTGGAGTTAATGACTCAAGGTAAGGAAATTATTAACTCGAGTCATTCTCACTCTTTGATAAAAGTTAAAGTTCAATAGTCTCTGTAAGTGATTAGCTCGAGGTAAAGAAAGTTAACTTGTAACTTGAGAAAGTTAACTTGATATTAGAGAAAGTTAACCTTTACTTTTGAAAGTTAACTTGATATTGAAAAAGTTAACTTTAAATTTTGACTCGAGGCAATTGTTCACAGGGAGAGTTAAAAACGCAAGTTGAAAGATAAAGATTAACTTGAGTCAAAAAAATGATGCTTGAAGTCATATTGACTGGAGGCAATTATAATCGACTTGAGGCAAACTTATGATTTATAACAAATGAGCTCAAGTGAAGATAACTCGAGGCAAACAGATTTTAACTCGAGGTAAATATTTTTCAAACTAATTAACTTCAAGTTAAACTTGATCTAACTCAAGGAAATTGAAGTTAAAAACATTTTACCTCAAAAACTTGAAGCATATGACTCGAGGTAACAAACAATACTTACCTGGACATCAAGTATGTATCAAGAATACTTGATCAGTGTCTTTCACTCAAGTTAGTTAAATTTTGGCTCGAGATAACTTTGGTCTTGTCAGGAAATTGGTCTCTGCTTGTCCTTGACTTGAGGTAATTATATAAACAACTCGAGGAAATAAGTGCTTACAACTAGGGTGCTCTCTGCCTTAGCCTGACTCGAGGCAAAGTGAAGATGAAATATCACCTAGAGGGGGGGTGAATAGGTTATTATAAAATTCTTTCGCCAATTGCTCAAGAACATTTAAACAGAGAAGGAGAGAAGAACAATGAACACGAGATTATACTGGTTCGGTCAAACTCTTGACCAACGTCCAGTCCCCAGAAACACTCTAGGATTTCACTATCTCAAAACTTGATTACACACTCTGTAACTCTCGAGTAATCCTCTCACTAGGACTTACTCCTCTTTACAAGTAGGGGTGAGCATTCAGTTTTTCGGTTCGGTGTTCGGTTAAAACCGAAAAACATGAATTTTTACCACCGAACCGAAAAACCGAAATATTTCGGTTTTTGGGCTTAATTGTGGGCTTTTTCAATTGGGCTTTATTGTGTGGGTGAATTATTTTTTTGGCTCAAATTGGGTGAATTACGTTAAATGCTTGCGACCAAAAAAATTGTTAAATGCCAACATACAATTTGTTTGTTTGTTTTTTGCTCAGAATACTGCATCTATTAATAATAAAAGGATAGCAAATAAAGAGTTGGTAAAACAACCCAATCCAGAAAATTACAAATCACACCAACAGTCCTCACAATCCCACACTTTTGATCTTTGCTTCATAGCTTTCCTTTTCCTAGCAGTTGCACTATCCCCAGCAGTTGGATCACAAGCAAGATTCTTATTGCTCACATTTGCACTATCCCCAGCAGTTGCTAGAGTAGTAGCTTGGTCAGACATAATTTTCTGCAACATAGTTAAGAAACCAGGCTTACGAAGACAGATTGTAAGGTTTTAAACTAGCATAGAATAATGTAGTCCAGTGTATGACAGAAAATTCAGAGGGCACCTTGGATCAAAGTGAAACTTATCATAAGAACGAGGACATTCCAGAGAGTTGGGATACAACTTTTTTGAAAGCTGAAACAATATACCGCGAAGCATAGGTTCATGTTTTTCCGACTTATGAATTAAGTGTAAGTTCATGTGGGGAACAATGAATGCTCTAATAGCCACAAAACGGGAACTTCAAATTGGCCGCTCGGCTCTTGGCTTTGGATTCTAAGGTTGAAAAAAGCTTACTTATTACATTTAGAGAAATCAAGGCAAGTAAAATTTCTTATATGCTTCCCTCGAAACAGGACTCTGAATGAACATACCAGAAAAATCGACAAATCGACACCCACATCAGGAAAATCGACACCCACAACCTTTTAAAACAGAGAGATGGCGCTGAAAATACAAGCATACAGAGTGAAGTGAAGGAACTCAGTAACTCACCAAAGTGAGACACAACGCTGAGACGGCAAGATCGACGATGAAGAGGCAGATCGCAGGTTTTTTATCGGAGTTGCAGATCCTATAGTAACTCACCAAAGCATATAGAGTGCAGATCCTAGGTTTTTGCAAATCGCGAAGGTGAAGATCGAACTGCGAAGGCGAAGTGATTGAGCAAGGTTGCGTTCTGGTCTGGCAAAGTCGTCGCAGAGGGTGAGGGCGTGAGGCAGTGGCTGTCGAGTGAGGGACTTAGGGTTTTCACTGAGGAAATAAGAATTGAAGAAGGGGAAATTGGGTTGGGTTGAATATTTGGTGGGCCGAGCTGCGTTTGTGGGCTGTGGCTGAGAAAGAAAAAATATAATACAATATTATATGAAAAAAAAATACAATACGACGTCGTTTTACAAAATTTCGGTTATTCGGTTTAAACCGATTTTTTTTTACAAAAACCGCACCGAAACCAAAAAACCGAAATAAGGAAAAATAAAAACCGAACAAAAACCGAAAACCCGAAAAACCGAATAGTGTTCGGTTCGGTTTTCGGTTTTTCCGATTTTTTTGCTCACCCTTATTTACAAGTTGACACAATTACACACTCTGTACTCGAGATGATCCTTTCTGTAATACCCTAAAAACCCTAATTATCATAAATGATATATTTTGATAAATACTTCAAGGAGAGTATATTGTTTCAAATTTTGTAATTTGATTATTATAAATTTATGAGCAATTCCTCCTTGAGATTTAAAAGGATCAAGTGTGAATCTTGAGATTTCATTTAGGGATCATAATATACCCTAAAATGAATATTGATTTTTAATAAATAAATACTAAAAATACAAAGGTGAATTTATCAATTGTATTTTCATCCAAAATTCATTTTGGAATTAATTAACCAATGGTTAATTATGTGACTACATATTAGGAAATATAAAATGTGATATTAAATCACATAAAATAATAACTATTATAGATGATCATAAGGCAATTAGAGAATATCTAATAAAGGAAATGATTTTCGAAAATCAAGAGGCAATTATAATAAAATTGTCATGATTAAGCATAATCTTAATTTAATCATGAGAAGCAATTAAATGACATAGAAATTGTAATATCCAAATAATTATTTATCTTAGATATTCTATTTGGATAAATAATATATCTTAAATATTATATTTGAATAAGTAATACCTATTTAAAATAGGTGAATATGTGGTCTCAAATTTTTCCTATTATAATTATTTTATTTTTCTAGGCAATTTCTTCCTAGAATTAAGGGGATCATATATTTGATTTTCTAAATCTTATTAGGGATCATAAAATATCTTAAGGTTATCATAATCAAGTATAATATTAACTATATCATAAAGGGAATCAAATATCATCAAAAGATGCCTAAATTAATTAGGGAAAATTAGCAACAATTATTGGGCAATTAAATTTGCAATAATTGAGAGATTTTTGTAATTTTCAAAATTAATGAATAATTAATTTTAAAAGGGCATAATTAAGAATATATCAACTTAATTAATATCCAAAAGATATCTAAATGCCAAAATTAGTACACAAGGGGTTTTTAATAACCATGATTAATATAAAAGCCTATCAAATATTGACAATTAGGCCTAATAACCCCTAAAACACTATATTAAAAATATTAACTAAGATTAATTAATCCTCCCTTGAATTATTTAAAGGGGGTGAAATTTACTAATTAAAGAGGCAAAGTAATTGCATAAATTCTAATCCTAAATCATTAACAAATATCATCAATAGTGTTTAGATTTTTCCAACCCAAATCAAAGGCTTGGATTAAAAATAATAAAGCTAAATCCTAAGGCTTTAATTAATTATCATAAAGTGTAATCCATGTGAAATTAGAATTAACCAATGAGAAGATTCCTTCTAGATAATTTAATAGGAATGAAAAACACAAAATATGAAGGATGAAAGGAGTAATACACGGTTTATTAGTGTAAAAGAAGAAGCAAGAGTGAAAAGCTAGATATTTAACTTAATGTGTCATAATCAAAGCTTTAATTAAGGGAGACTTTAGGGGTAATTGGAAGAAGATGATGTAAGCTTATGTATGAAAGAGATTAAAAATGGTTAATTATTTAATGGTAAGATGAAAACCATTAGGATAAATTCAAGACACAAATAAATGAGAACCTATAGAAAATAAATTGTATCTTGAGAACCTTTGATCATAGATCAAATATAAGTAGATGTTATGAACAAGCACATTTTAAGCTTGAACTTGGTCATCTCCAAAGTGATTTTCTCAAACTTTTGTGATTTATGTTTAAGTGATTAAATTGTTTTAAAAGACCTCTAATTAAGTCATAAAATTGAGGTTTGAGAAATGAAGAAGAAACTTGAATAAAACTACCAACTTGCAACTAACTAAATAAGCATTTGGGGTAACTAAAAATTGAAACAAACTAACTAAAGGAAGAAAGTGAAGAGGTCGGTCATGGGCATAGATAAAGAGTGAATAATTAGTCACCAATCAAGCATTAATCATAAAGCAAAAGTGACATTAATAGGGGGGACAAATTGGCTTAGTACATAAGACTTTTGGGGTAGAAAAAATGATGAAGAGAGGAAGAGAGGGAGAGGTCAGTTTTTAGGGTAGAGGGTGGAGATTAAACTTCTCAACTAAGTTAAGATCCAAGGGCTCTAAATGAAGAAGAATTAGGTTTGAAATAATTGCACAAATGCCATCACAAAATTCTATAAATAGGAAGCTAAGGTCTTCACAATTTCTCACACCAAATCAGCTCAAAGCATCTGATTATAGAGTTAGAGAGTGAGTAGAGTGAAGTCCTTGGAGCAAGAAGAAAGAAGGAGCAAAGTTCTAGGTAAGTTCTTGAGCTCTAGCTTTCTAATTTATAGCTTAGATGTTGTTTTGATTTATAATCTTCCAATTATAATTTTTTTTTCATGAATTTATGGTTAAAATTGGCCTTATTTCGAAAAAAAATGATGAAGAAGTTATAGCAAAATTTTTGGAAGATTATGGTCAAAGTAGCGAAGCTCTGGCGAAAATTTATCGGTTAGCGATTTCTGAAAGCAGTTGTAAAAAAGCTGGTATCTTATGTTGAAGATAATGTTTTAAAATTTTTAGAAACTTCATGTTCAAAGTAGACATATAGAGCTTTCCAAATATACCTATAGCATGTCATTTTGAGTTTTGTGTTAGGAGATAAAAATTCTGCAAAATGGGCTACGTTTTCTGGAAAGTTTCTGGGCAGAGGATGAACATGTGAAAACTGGGAAGTGTTCATAAAATATGTGCAATAACCAATATTTTTTCTTGAAAGTATACATCCGAAGGATTCCGAGGAATTTTACGGATCCTTGTTTCGATTTTTGTAGATTTAATTATGATTTTTCAAAGTTAATAAAAAATTCTGCCCAGAAATTCAGTATTGCGTTTTTAAAAAAATGTAAGGGCAAAATTGTAATAATGAATACACCAAGGGTAGAAATGTCAAAATGGGTGGAAATAACCTTTTTGATATTATTTTAAGAGATAGAATATTAGTTGTGATATTATGGGAAAAAGGAATAATCCAACAATAACGTATAGGATATCCGGGAAGTCCGGAGTCGGATCAATAGTCAGGCAAGTTGGCCAATACACGGTGAAAGGTACGTACGCGTACTGTAACACTAACTCTGATGTTTATTGTATAATTTTATGTGATAGACGACTATACATGTGAATTGTATAGATAACTTTACATGTGATGTGTCTCGTTAACATAGATAACTATACATGTGAATTGTATAGATAACTTTACATGTGATGTGTCTTGTTAACATAGATAACTATACATGTGAATTGTATAGATAACTTTACATGTGATATGTACTGTTAATATATATTAATTTTACATCTGCTGTGTGCTTATGTGTTGATTATTACTGTAATGTCATGAATATCTATCATACACATATTGTTTACATAAGCATGAGGTTAACCGTTACTTGAGGTCCAATGGGCATTGGACCTCAGTCTTAAACTAATAGTTCAGGAAAGGATCAAGGATCAGAGAAGGCACCGGTAGATAGAGCCGTAAAAAACGCCGATGGACGGAGCCGTGAGGAGGCGCCGGTCAAAGCAAATGAAGGAAGAAGGTTAACAGAGCCTACCTTCTGGCATGAAACTAATAAGGTTACTTCAAACCATTTTGTGCTTAAACTAGAAAGGGTCATCTATGTGGTTCAGTCAATCAGTCGCCGTGAATTCGGGGAGACTTCCACTAGACTTTACCCAGCCTGGCCAAATAAGTTGATTTAACTATGTTAGGTTCTATGCCCCAAGTCAAGAAATGGCTTGGTCTGAAAATGTATAGTTACAATGTAAATTCTGTAATTATACAAGTCTTGTATCACATGAATATTCCTTTGAGAAATTTTTAATATGCCAGTATACGTCAGGTATCAGCATATGCCTGAGTATTTTATATCAGTTACTCGTTGTTCAAATTTTTAGTACATGCTCTTCGTTTCCGCATTTCGCTAAGCTGTAGAACCTCAAACTCTGACGATTTTTTCTAAAACCACATGTCACCAGCACGATTTATGCTACGGAACTTGGGGTGTTACACTTTCACTAGGACTCACTCCCCCTTACAAGATATAATTGTACACCCATACTTAAGGTTCCACAACCTTAAGATTTTAACAACTAAAATAATCAAATAGTGTTTAACTCCTCATTGAGTAAATAAATGATAATCACTAAAGTACAAAAAAAATATCAGAAGATATTAAATGAAACTAACAAAACAATTAATTACAATAATACAGAATTGAATGCACAACGTTTCGGTAGTTGGCGAATTCAATGCTTCTGGTATTTATAGATGTTGTAATTAATGACCGTTGGTGAAGCTTGAAGATTAGTCGTTGAGACTCTTGAATATAGCCGTTAGAAAGATGAAGCTCACTTTCGCCGATAATGATCCAGGTGGATTTGCCGTCATGACATTCTCTCATTCCTTATGTTTTGCCTGTTGTGAAATAGCATTTAATGAGAGATGGGAATAGCAGGAATGTCTTTTGGATGATTAGAGGAATGGTTGCTGTGATTGCGTCTCGATATGGCAACTGCATTTAATGCGTTCTGACACACAAATTGCTTTACAACAATTTGTTGTTAATCCATGATATAATCATCTGAAACTCATTAGCAAACGGGTTAAAAGCATTTAGGAATAGTAATGAGTGAAGATATGAAGTAACGATATCACAAGCATTGATTTTTTGTTTACGAAGGTGGTGATTTTCAAATCTGATAAATTTAACTTCAAGTTAAAACAATGTTAACTTGAAATAAGAAGTTAACTTGATATTCAAGAAAGTCAAACACGCAAGTTGAGAAAGAAAGTTTAACTTGAAATATGACTTGAAAGTTAACTTGATGTTTGAGGAAGTCAATGTCGCAAGTTGAAAGAGAAAGTTTAACTTGAAATATGACTTGAAAGTTAACTTGATTTATGAGAAAGTTATCTTGAAAAAGTGACTTGAAAGTTAACTTGAAATATTGTCTTGAAAGTTAACTTGATGTTTTGAGAAAGTTAAAATCGCAAGTTGAAGAAAAAAGCTTAACTTGATACATGACCAGAAAGTTAACTTGATGTTTGAGAAAGTCAAAAATGATAGGTATGAGAAGAGAACAATATTTAACTTCAAGTTAAAATAATGTTAACTTGAAATAAGAAGTTAACTTGATATTTCCTTGAAAGTTAACTTGATATTGAGAAAGTCAAACATGATGGATATGAGAGGAGAACAATGTTTAACTTCAAGTTAAAATGATGTTAACTTGAAATAAGAAGTTAACTTGATATTTCCTTGAAAGTTAACTTGATATTTGAGAAATTCAAACACGATAGATATGAGAGGAGAACAATGTTTAACTTCAAGTTAAAATAATGTTAACTTGAAATAAGAAGTTAACTTGATATTTCTTTGAAAGTTAACTTGATGTATGGAGAAAGTTAAACCCGATAAGTGTAAAAGGAATGATACACTCAGTTGTTGACTGGAGACAATAAGTGATTTAACTTCAAGTTATACTTTAAAAACAAAGTTAACTTGATATTGGCTTGCAAGTCAAAAACGATATGGAAAAAGAGATAGCACATGAAGTCGATTTTGACTTGAGGTATTAAGTTCTCAACTTCAAGTCAACAACGTAATTTGGGTTTAAAAGTCATGTAGAGAGAGATGTTGCCTTCAGTCATTTAGTTGTTAACTTGGAGTCAAAAATGCAACTTGAGCTTAAAAAATATGTTGAGAGAAGAGTTGCCTTGAGTTATTTAGTTGTTAACTTCAAGTTAAAAAATAGATTCAGGCACGAAAGAGAATATTTAAATTTTGAGTGTTGTTAACTTGAGGTAAGGCAAAACTAACTTCAAGTTAAAATAACAACTTGCCTTAAGTCATTTACTAAATGACTTGAAGTTAAACCCGATAGTCTCTTTGAAAAATGGAGTTCATAAAGGCATTAACTTGAGTCAAATCATTTTTAACTTCAAGTTTAAAACGCGAAACACATAATTTAAAACTTTGGGCACAGATAACTTGAGACAAACCATAACTGACTTGAATTTAAGGTTTTATTCAAAAACTTATTCAAGGCTTTAACTTGAGGTTCTTTTGCAATAACTTGAAGTTACTTTAAAACATAAAATTCACAATGAATTTACCTTGAGATTAATTATAATTGTTATCATCAAAACAAGGGAACTAACATAAAGCACTAGCTAACTCGAGGTAAATAGTCAAGTGACTTGCTGTTGGAACGAATTTGACTCAAGGAAAATAGGGATGAGACTCGAGGCAGTAAATGTTCTCAAAACATTTGCTCTTTGTTTTCACTTAACTCGAGGTAAATATTGCTTGAACTCGAGGCGAATTTGCTCTCTACTCGTTCAGTACGCAAGAATATCATTAACACAAGGGTCAATTTTCAGTGAGTGTAGCGTCCTTGATATAACTCCAAATTTGGAAAACCACTTATCTCCATATAGCTCTTTGAGTCTTATTTCCAATACAAAAAGAATCAGCTCCAAACTCATTGTATTCGGACCGTTATGATCCGATGAATGAAGACTGTTCTTGACCAGCGTTTTTGTCATATCCTAAACTGACTGTCAACTTCAAAACATCATATCTCCTTCAATTGATCTTCATTTTTCGTGATCTTGATGTTTTTGAAAATTTATTTGAGTATACTTTCCAATGGAACTAGTTTCAGCGCAATTGGATGTGTAGTTTGTGAGATACACCTAAAATACCAAAGCTTGGTCTGCTGTGTGACGTTGATTTTACTGTCATCTTCCAAAATTCATAGCTCCTTCATTTGAACTCCTTTGTACTTGAAGTTTATGTCACAATGACACATTGGAAGTCTAGTTTCCAAAAAAAATTGGTTTCACCTCAATCCGATATCTGATTTAGGAGATATCATCGAATTACCAGACCTCGCCTGAGTGAAACGTGAAACAGAGTTGACCAGAGTGGCAGGAATACACTTTAACTCGAGGCATTTATTTTCCAACTTGAGTTAACTTGTTCTAGGAGTAAATCACTGTAGCCAATAGTACTAACTCGAGGTAGTTTAGTCCTTAACTCGAGTTGGTTTATCCTGAAGCTCCTTTTTTCTTACTTTAACTCCAAATTGAGCCATTCCAACTTCCATTTGATATTGGAGACTTCTAGTATCAATCTAGGAACTCGAATAATGACATTCTCATTCCATTCAGCAAGTTCTTCCTTCTTCAATCTCTCCACTTGATCATTATGCATAATTCAACTCTTTCTTTCTTCTTTTCCTTGATTATTCTCCATAATTCAACTTGGACTAATTTATATAGAATATAGCAGTTAGTCAATGTATATGATACAAAAATTTTGCTCTGGATATTGATAAGAATATTTGTCATCATCAAAACTAAGCATAACTAACAACATCAATTCATAACATACCATACATTTAACATTTAGATATAAACATGCTATGCAACATCGATTATAATCATAGAACCCACCGGTTCATTCTCACAGTGCTGGGTATTTCACTAGGCCTCTACCCTTTTCATATGAATGCTTAATAGGGTTCGTGACCCAAGGATCCACTGGCCCACTTGGCCCTACTGCCTATCTCGTGTTCATAACATAGACAACACAAATATATAAAAAAAAAAACATAGATAACTCAATGGTTCACACATGGATATAAAGGCATACATAGTATGTGAGAGAAAAGTTACTACCTTGTGTCTTTAGGTCCTCCTCTTATTTTTTTCTTCTCAACCATTAACATTGCTTCCGTTGCCTCTTCTTGGTCACCTAATGGCCCTAGACACATAATCACATAACTTGTTAGAGTCATGAAGGTGAGCCATGACAAATGAATGTCTAATATGGATAAATTAGCTTCTAGAACATAACTCTACTCTTGGAAGTCACTCTTATTTAAAATTCACTCCAAATCCTCATTGTAACATCCCATTTGAAAATGGCGGAATATTTTTTTTTAAACGTTTCCAAATATTTTAAGCAGAGTAATCAGAGTAGAGCATTGGAGTGAAAGAGTAACTGATTCATAACAAACATCAACCACAGTGTAACATTGTAATGATTACATTAATCCTAGAGTTTGAAAGTGAATAAGCGAAAGCGGTAAAGATAGATAAGTCTCGGCTCGCACGACATCGTTGCTTGCCTCGATCTTCGATCCGTATTCCTACGGATCCACGAAGCTATAGGCGAGATTCAATTTACCGCATTGAATCTCGGGTAACGGTTAATCTCAAACCCAAACAATACGGTATACGGATAACGAGATATTCTAGACAATACAACAAGTATATCACTACATAAGCATACAGCGAGATGCATGATCATTATGCCGACAAAACATAAGCATTACGCAGTATGTAAAGCCCCACAATGTAAAACAACAATAACAGCTTGCACTATTCACCAGTGCCACGATACCACTCGTGTTCTCAGCGCTAGAAAAACATACGGCGTTATTATGACTATAACCCGTGTAAAAGCGTCGTATATCGGTCTACGAACGTATCTATCACATATATGCATTTAAGCAAGTACAAGATTAGTGTTACGAGACGCGTCCGTACCTTCGTTGACGACGTTAGGTACTTACGCGGAAAAACGTACTTTTTACGGAAAAACGTGAAATGTTCACCGGACGGCACGTCGGGCGGCGTAACGGAAAGCAAATCGAGTTTCGATGCCCTATCGAGTAATATCACTTTCATTAGTGATTTGTGTTAGCTCCCATTGATGTTTCGATGATAACTAAGATTTACAAGAAAATATTCATTGACAAAGATAAGGAAAATGCTTTTCTCATTGTCTAAATCACGTTGCATCAGTTGAAGTTTTTGCTGTCAAAATACCTCCAGCAATTGCGCGGCCTCGAGGCAGCCCTTTAAAAACCAGTGCGAAGAGCGTTTTTACCTCTAGTCATCGGAGATGTTACCTCGAGTCTTCCACCTCGAGGTGTGATAAACCTTACCTCGAGTCCGCGCTTTGTTTTTGCATATATGGTATTACATATTACCTCTAGTTTCTGGAAGATCGCCTCGAGTCGTCACCTCGAGTTATGGTAATTGGTGCCTCGAGTTAGCTCATTGAAGCTGCATTTCGAAATTGTATTTCACCTCGAGTTAACGGGTATGTCACCTCGAGGTCGGCACCTCAGTGAAGGTAAAGTTCGCCTCGAGTTATTTACCCATCTGGATTCTCTTATTTAACTATTATCAATTGATTAACTCGAGCCTCTAATCATTTTACCTCGAGGTAACTTGTGAGTCTCTGTTCTTGTGAAAGTTTACGATTGTATTTTATATCTTTGTTAATTCAGATTCTATCTTCTCCATATTATCAATCACATTACTAATTATCTTTCTTAGTAATTTCCCAAAGTACTGACCGGGTTCAATATCACTAAAGCTTGGGACATCAAGAATGACGAAAGACGGAGCCTAACAAAGATATTATTATTCTAAAGTGCCCATACCGCAAAAGCAAGCGTATCGATATTCCAAACCAACCTCCATCAAAGAACATGTGAGTAAACAAGCTGTAAAGACATTCCACTAAGCAAACACACAAACATGGGCAAGCAGAAGGCGCGGGTGACTAAACATTCCCAACGGACAATTTCAATTACCTAAGCAAGATTCAAATTCTTCCAACGGTCTTCAAAACTTCAACTTATAAATACCGGAAGAATTGAATTCACTAGACACAAAAGAACCGAGCGCACAAATAGAAAAAGCTTTCAATTGTTCATACGTATTCAGATTATATCTTCGGATATTAGTGAGCTTCGGTATTTATCATTTACTCGTGAGAGAGAGCTTCATTACTTGTTTCTCAATTCATTCAAATCTCAAGGTAGTGGTATCTTGAGTGTGGGTGTACGATTACAACTTGTAAGGGGAGTGAGTCCTAGGAGAAAGGATCATCGAGTACGAGTGTGTAATTGTATACGTGAGATAGTGGAAATCCGGAGTGTGCGGGTGCGGACGTAGGTCAAGGAGTTAGACCAGAACAGTATAATTTCTACGTGTCATCTTTACTTACTTCTTTCTTGCTTTCACCGTCTACTCTTCATATCGCGAAAGAAGTGTGTAATCACCTATTCACCCCCTCTAGGTGATATTTCACCTTCATTTGGTATCGAGCAAGGTTTCTCGGTTGGGCTTAACATCCGAGAAAGATCATGGAAGGAATATTACACGATGGAGCCTCATCAATCGTCCGCTTTGGTTTCAACGGAGAACATTACTCTTTTTGGAAAGTCAAATTTAGAGTCTTTGTTATGGCTCTTTTGAATTTGGTTTGTGGGAGGTATTCGAGGAAGGTGATTATGTACCATCGAGTCACCAAAGATGGAGTTCGAACTCCTAAGCAAAAGAGAGATTACGATGAGAATGACGGAGACTTGCCACTCTCAACAAAGACAAAGCCATTCTAATGCTTCAAAGTGCTCTTAGTCATCAAGAGTTTTTCCGAATTAGCAATCTGTCAAATGCAAAGGACATGTGGAAAGCCTTGGAGATTGCTTATGAAGGAACCTCGGAATTAAGGAGAATCGCATCAACACGCGACAACCGAGTATGATCTCCTACGTATGAAAACTGGAGAATCCATAGGAGAATTTCAACTTCGCTTTACTCATCGATAAATCAATTGTCGGCTTTGGGTAAAACATACGAGCAAAATTCTCAAGTCGGAAAATCCTCAACGTCTTGACCAAAGATTGGGAAGCTAAGGTCACGGCAATCGAGGAAGCCCGTGGAGAATCAATGCGATCGATTCTACTCTATTCGGAAGTCTATCGAATATGAAAGTAAAGCGAAATTCAAGAAGGGCTTGGATGAAATTAACAACGGTAGAAACAAAGGTGTTGCTCGAATCTTTGTGAAGGAAAAGGAACCCAATGAAGAAGATGAGGATGATGATGAAATGGCCATGTTTGTTCGAAAATTCAAAAAGTTCTATAAGAGGAATCAAGGGTTCAGAAACAGATTCCAAAAAGGAACCTCTAGCAATCGACAAGACTTCAAAGACAAAGAACAAATCATTTGCTACGAGTGTGAGAAGCCAGGGCACATCAAATCTGAATGTCCTCAACTAAAGGATAGGAAGAAAAGATTCAATCAATTCAAGAAGAAAGCCTACGTATCTGCCATATGGGGAGATAGTTCTTCAGATGAGGAAAGTGATGAGGAAGAAGTAGCAAATGTACGTCTAGTTGCTAAAGAACGGGTTGAAGATGACAACGAGGTAAGCGACTACGAACCTACATATGATGAACTACTTCTTGAATATGATGAACTATATACGGAGTTTAGAAAAATTACTAGAGAACTTATTTCCTCAAGGAAGAAAATCAAATTACTTGAAAAACAAGCTGAAAATGCTTCTACATCTTGCGAAAAATCTTCTTGTGAAAAATGCCACGATCTTGAAAAGAAAAACATCAAACTTACGCAAACTCTTGAAAAGTTCACCAAAGGAAGTGAGATGCTCGAAGTTATTTTGAAATCACAAAAGTTTACAAATGATCGATCAGGCATAGGATATAATCCTACTATTGACAGAAAGAAAGGGAAAAAGAAAAGTGGAGGAAAAACTTATTTGAATTACTTTCAGAAGTCTGTTCATTTCTCAAATCCCTTTGCTCACTGCAACTATTGTAACCGTAAAGGTCACAATATCTCATCTTGTTTTCATAAGAAAGATAGAAGAGATAAACCTATTGGTAATTATCAATGGGTACCTAAAGGAAGTTATATATCGAAACACGTACTAACACTGAAAGGACCCAAGAAAAGATGGGTACCTAAGGCTTGATCTTATATGAATCACGGGTATGTCGAAAGCATCAAAAACTAGTAAGTGGTTTATTGATAGTGGATGCTCCGGACACATGACGGAGATCAATCCAAGTTCATAACAATGAATGCAAAGGATGGTGGCAAAGTAACCTTTGGGGAAATCAATCGGAAAGATAGCTGGGATTGGCGAAATTGGTGAAAAAGGGAAACCCCTGATCAAAGACGTATACTATGTGGAAGGACTCTGCCATAATCTTCTGAGTGTGAGCCAAAGTGCAGACAAGAACAATTGGATCATATTTGACTCGGAGGAATGTCTCATCGTGGATAAGGATGATCTTCCAATCGACAAAGGTAATCTCAAAACCTTGTTCAAAGCATCAAGAGAAGGTAAGCTGTTATACCTTGAATCTTCCTAATATGAATTCTGAAAATTGTTTTGTTAGCAACTTGAATGAGAGTTGGTTATGGCATAAACGTCGGCTCATGTAAATATGTTCCAACTAGACAAGTTGTTAAGAAAAGATTTAGTTCTTGGTTTACCCAAACTTCGTTTTAAAAATGATATGATCTGTGACTCTGTCGAAAAGGTAAACAAACTAAATCCTCTTTCAAAAATAAACACGAGATTTCAACTAACGAGACCTCTTCAATTACTTCACATGGATTTAGTAGGACCACTAGAGTTAAGAGTCTTGGTGGTAATTTATACACTCTAGTTATAGTTGATGATTTCTCTCGATTCACTTGGACTATATTTCTATCATCTAAAGATGAAACATTTGATCTATTCGTTGTATTTGCCAAGAAAATACAGAACGAGAAAGGTATGTGTATTTCAGGTATACGGACGGATCATGGAGGAGAATTTGAAAACCATGCTTTCATGGAGTTCTGTGATGCTCATGGTATTGACCACAACTTCTCTGCTCCAAGGACACCACAACAGAATGGTGTGGTTGAAAGGAAGAATCGTGTTCTTCGAAATGGCCCGTGCAATGCTGAATGAGAACAAGACATCTCAAGTCTTCCGGCGAGATGCAATGAGTCTTGCATGTTACGTGTCAAACCGAGCATATCTTCGAAAGAAGCTTAACAAAACTCCTTATGAGTTATACAAAGGAAGAAAGCCAAACTTAGCACATCTACGCATATTTGGATGTAAGTGTTTCATTCATAACAATGGTAAAGATAACTTAGGAAAGTTCGATCCTAAGTCCGATGAAGGTATCTTCCTTGGTTATTCAAATAGAAGTAGAGCTTACGAGTATTTAATCTACGAACACGGATTGTAGAAGAATCAATTCATGTTGTGTTCGTGAATCGAATCGACAAATCTCTTGATGAAGATGAATCTATTTTTCCAACTCAAACACTTTCAAAAACGTCCACTATTCCTGAATCTTCAGAAAGTATTTCAGAAGTTGAACCTGAAAATGCTTGCGAAGAACATCCTCAATCTCAACCTCTTGCTTGGAAATATAGTAGAAGTCACCCATTAGATCAAGTAATAGGTGATGTCAATAAAGGTGTGAGAACCAGAAAAAGCATTCTTAATGAAGTTACTTTTTCAGCTTTTATATCTGAAATTGAACCCTCTAAGATTGACGAAGCCCTATCGGACAATGATTGGGTTATAGCAATGCAAGAGGAATTGCATCAATTTGAAAGGAATCAAGTTTGGGATTTAGTACCTAGGCCTAAAGACCACCCGGTCATTGGCACCAAATGGGTATTCAAAAACAAACAAGATGAATCTGCAATCATAGTCAGAAACAAGGCTAGATTGGTCGCCAAAGGCTATAATCAAGAAGAAGGTATTGATTATGAGGAAACATATGCTCCGGTGGCTAGATTGGAAGCTATACGAGTACTCTTAGCCTTTGCATGTATCAAAGGATTCAAACTCTATCAAATGGATGTTAAAAGTGCTTTTCTTAATGGTTTTATCCAAGAAGAAGTATATGTTGAACAACCTCCGGTTTTGAAAGTGAATCTCATCCCGATCATGTTTTTCGTTTGAAAAAGGCCTTGTATGGTCTCAAACAAGCTCCTAGAGCTTGGTATGAGAGATTAAGCAAATTTCTTCTTGATAGAGGATTTGTCAGAGGAAAGGCAGACACTACATTGTTTATTAAGAATAATAAAATCAATGAAATTTTAGTTGTGCAAATTTATGTGGATGATATAATCTTGGTGCTACTAATGATACCTTTTGCAAGGAATTCTACGAGATGATGCGGGGTGAATTTGAGATGTCTATGATGGGAGAGCTCAACTATTTCCTTGGTCTACAAATTAAACAAAAGAAGGATGGAATCTTTATATCCCGGACCAAGTATCTCAATGATCTACTCAAGAAGTTTGGAATGGATCAGTGTAATGGAGCGATACTCCAATGAGTTCAACTACCTCTTTGGATGCTGATGAAAAAGGGAAGGACTTCAATATTACAAAGTATAGAGGAATGATTGGATCATTGCTCTATCTCACTGCAAGTCGCCCTGACATTCAATTCAGTGTTGGAATGTGTGCGAGGTTTCAATCTGCGCCAAAGGAATCTCATGCTGAGAATGTAAAAAGAATCTTCAGATATCTTGCAGATACAAAGACCCTTGGATTGTGGTTTCCCAAAAGTCAACCAGAACACCTTGTAGCATATTCGATTCAGATCATCTTTGGATACAAGACAGATAGAAAGAGTACAAGTGGACAATGTCAATTCCTTGGTGGATCACTTGTCTCATGGTTCGACAAGAAACAAACATCTTGTCTTTGTATCAACAACCGAAATTTGAATATATTCCGCATCAAGTTCTTTGTGCTCAAGTTTTGTGGCTCAAGCAACAACTTCAAGATTTGGGATTCCATTTCAAGGAAATTCCAATTCTTTGTGATAATACCAAAGACAATAAGCCTGGCAAAGAATCCAGTTCATCATACCGAACCAAGCATATTGATGTTAGACATCATTTTATCGAGACCATGTTCAAAAGAAAGATGTGACGGTATTGTTCATCCCTACTCACTTGCAACTTGCGATATCTTCACCAAGCCTCGGCTAAGGAACAATTCACTTTTATTAGAAGGGAATTGGGAATGGTAAATCCCAATGAACTGTAAGTAAAATGTTAGCTCAATCTTGTTAAATATGTTTTGATGATTATTGGAAACTAACTTAAGCATCGGAGTATCTAGCAAATGTGTTGCAGGATCATGTCACACGAAGGAGTATATAGTATCTCGAGGCAACTAGATAAGCACCTCGAGTCTACTCGTGAAATTTCAAAAGAACTCAAAGAGAAAGAAATTTACCTCGAGTCGACGAGGCAACCTCGAAGCAACGAAAGACGAAAGATAGAACAAAGGAAAGACATATTTACCTCGAGTCGGGCTAGACACCTCGAGGCAAATGCGACGAGAAAGATAGAGCAATGAAGAGCAGTTTTTACCCCGAGGTAAATCAACCACCTCGAGGTGAATGAAGACAGAAAGTTTGAAGAATGGAAAGCTCGTTTTCTCTCGAGTTAGTAAGTGGAACCTCGAGGTAACTTCGCATCAGGTTTGATACATTTCTCTTAATTACCTCGAGAAATTTGGTAAGTGGAATCTCGAGTTAGATAGCTCGAGGCGAACATGCATATCTCGAGTCAACTGTTTTAATCTCTGATTAAATGCTTGTCTGTGTCTCTTGGCTCTTCATTTCTCTCTCACGTCTCTTCGTCTCCTCATCACTATCACTTTTATCTCATCTAAATCAAACCCTAACCCTAACTCTCTCAAATGCCTCCCAAAACAAAGAACCCCTCTCTTCCAACGAAATCCAAGTCCAAATCTAAAGACTCAGACCCAGATTTCATAGCCTCTGACTCAGCTTCTCTTCCTCAGTCAGAACGCCCTCAACGCACAAAAATGGCCCCCAAACGATTTCTTCCCAAGGTTTCCTTCGAAGATCAGCCGAAGCCAAAGAAGCTAAAAATTGCTGAACCGTCAGAAATTCCTCAAAAGAAACCGAGTTGACAAGAAGGCTCTAGTTCGAAACGAAGGAAGTGGTTGTTGTCAAATCTACTCCTCCAAAGAAGAAATTCGCCATTGCCTCTTTCGATTTTCGAGGAACTTCCAAGGGTCAAGCGGGTTACATTTCGCTTCAAAAGCTTCAAAGCCTATGCTACTCCTTCCGAAGAGCATCCGCCTCGGCCTCTAAAGACTACGTTCATCAATCGGGGTCAAAGGTATCCGTAACTCCTTACATTATTTCCATTTATGATGTCCCCATTGCTCATCCTCCAATAGGTTTTGCTAGTAATCCTATTCTATTCTCTCTACGAGGATGGAAAGAAATTCGAGTAAAGACTTTGCTTTTAGGAGTTTCGTCGTCCGTAGTCTCGTGAATTTAGACAAACGAAAAGCGAGTGTAATCTGGACCTTTTCCTTGGTATGAAAAATATGCGTCTTTTCTAGGAATCCATGCTTCATTCGGTCCAACTTTGGTCGAGTCTTCTATTTCAATATGTCTACGTGCATACTCTTTTGGATAAGCACAATCACATTGCGAGAAGAAAGGATTTTTACTTTGTGAGAGGGAAGAGGATTGAGATTACCCCCGATTATTTAAATGACTTGTTACAAATTCCAAATCCACCTCCTGTCCCTCAGGTCCATTATGATAATGAACAGATTTACCAAATTCTTCGACCAGATGAACCATTGAGTGAACCTATAGGGTCTATTTCTTTCAATCCTGTTGACATGCCACCCAAACATCGAGCCTTGTGGTATATTTACTCAAGGAACTTTGTTCAGAAAGGCAAAAACTTTACCCATTTCACTCAACGAGATCTGATCATGTTCTCTTCCATTATTGACCAGATTCCACATAATCTTGGTGGATTTGGATTTTTGGGGAACTAAAAAAATATGTCATGCATTCTAAGAAAACCTCTCCAATCCCTTTCCCAAGTCTTGTGTCTGTCATTTTGTTCCATGAGCGTATTTGGTACTTGGAAAAAGATGAGGAAGCAAAGACACCTGAAGTATTTGGTAAGCACATCCTCAACTTAATGAAGATCAATTTTCAAGAAGGTTCTGGGCAATCTAGAGCTCCTGCGCTGTCTAAGTCCAAAACCTCCAAACCAAAAGCTCTTTCGGCCAACAAGAACATCCCGAGCCGGTCAATTAACATCTCTCACCTGCTCCATTCTCTTTGGGAGCTCAAATAAAGGCTATTGTGGAAAAAGCAATCTCGGATGACTTAGATCCTTTGCACATCTCTATGGCAGCTCAAAACTCTCTCTCTGTCAAATTGGAGTTTGAAATTGGTAAATTGATGCAAAAAGTTACCAAGCTTGAAGACAACCAAGAGGATCTCTTTGGAAGATGTTGGCACTTTCAAGGATGAAGTTAGCAGCCTTCAAGAACACTTGGATGATCATGGCGCCTCAATCACCAACATGCACAATACACTCTGGTCCCTCTCTCACAAGGTTGACAAAATTCTCTCTATGGGTGGTGGCTCTGGCTCTGCAATTCCTTCTACCACGCTATCTTCACCTCCATCTCCTTCACCATCATTTGCCTTTCAATCACCCACTCGCTTCGCTCCAGCCTCTATCTCCATTCCTCCTACTACCTACGCCAATATGAAAATTACATATTCGGAACTTCCACGTGAGTTATTTGGAGAAGATGATCTAGTCACTCTCATTTCCACATCTCCAATCTCTCTCGTCACTCCTATCCCATCCACATCACATATCCTCACTATCGTCCCTTACTCACCTTTGCCCTTTCCTATCACCTCTCATCCCTTTTCCTCTCATTACCGAAGCCTCCTTGTGATACCCATCTTTTTGATAGATGACAAAGGGGAGAAGACTGTGAGAAAGACTGAAGAAATGAAGATGCCAACTTTTGATCTTTTGCATTTTGTTGTGATGTTGTCAATTCGCATTTTGCTAAGTCATTTTGTTGTATAGGCTTCTGTACCCCTGGATATTTCTTGTCATAACTCCTTTAAAGCATTCTCTGGTTAATACTTCCTTAAACAAATTAAGCTATAGGTTTTATTATTTGTGATTATCGACTTAGCTTAATTAAGTTTTTCATGCATTTGTCTCCTTAATGTATCAATTTGTGAGTTATAAAATCCTAAATCTATTTCGAACTTCTTCTTTCTCAAATCTTGTCATCATCAAAAAGGGGAGAATGTTAGCTCCCATTGATGTTTCGATGATAACTAAGATTTACAAGAAAATATTCATTGACAAAGATAAGGAAAATGCTTTTCTCATTGTCTAAATCACGTTGCATCGGTTGAAGTTTTTTTTGTCAAAATACCTCCAGAGCAATTGCGCGACCTCGAGGCGACCCTTTAAAACCAATTCGAAGAGCGTTTTTACCTCTAGTCATCGGAGATGTTACCTCGAGTCTTCCACCTCGAGGTGTGATAAACCTTACCTCGAGTCCGCGCTTTGTTTTTGCATATATGGTATTACATATTACCTCTAGTTTCTGGAAGATCGCCTCGAGTCGTCACCTCGAGTTATGGTAATTGGTGCCTCGAGTTAGCTCATTGAAGCTGCATTTCGAAATTGTATTTCACCTCGAGTTAACGGGTATGTCACCTCGAGGTCAGCACCTCAGTGAAGGTAAAGTTCGCCTCGAGTTATTTACCCATCTGGATTCTCTTATTTAACTATTATCAATTGATTAACTCGAGCCTCTAATCATTTTACCTCGAGGTAACGAGTCTGTTCTTGTGAAAGTTTATGATTGTATTTTATATCTTTGTTAATTCAGATTCTATCTTCTCCATATTATCAATCACATTACTAATTATCTTTCTTAGTAATTTCCCAAAGTACACAGCCAGGTTCAATATCACTAAAGCTTGGGACATCAAGAATGACGAAAGACGGAGCCTAACAAAGATATTATTATTCTAAAGTGCCCATACCGCAAAAGCAACTGTATCGATATTCCAAACCAACCTCCATCAAAGAACATGTGAGTAAACAAGCTGTAAAGACATTCCACTAAGCAAACACACAAACATGGGCAAGCAGAAGGCGCGGGTGACTAAACATTCCCAACGGACAATTTCAATTACCTAAGCAAGATTCAAATTCTTCCAACGGTCTTCAAAACTTCAACTTATAAATACCAGAAGAATTGAATTCACTAGACACAAAAGAACCAGCGCACAAATAGAAAAAGCTTTCAATTGTTCATATCCGTATTCAGATTATATCTTCGGATATTAGTGAGCTTCGGTATTTATCATTTACTACGTGAGAGAGAGCTTCATTACTTGTTTCTCAATTCATTCAAATCTCAAGGTAGTGGTATCTTGAGTATGGGTGTACGATTACAACTTGTAAGGGGAGTGAGTCCTAGGAGAAAGGATCATCCCGAGTACGAGTGTGTAATTGTATATGTGAGATAGTGGAAATCCCGGAGTGTGCGGGTGCGGACGTAGGTCAAGGAGTTAGGACCGAACCAAAGTATAATTTCTACGTGTCATCTTTACTTACTTCTTTACCGCTTTCACCGTCTACTCTTCATATCGCGAAAGAAGTGTGTAATCACCTATTCACCCCCCTCTAGGTGATATTTCACCTTCAATTTGAAATCATAACTGGCATTTTAGGTAAAAATTACCATTTTACCCTTCTACCCCTAATTTGGCGTAATTTTGCCAGAACTTCGTTACTTTGACCTTATTCCATTTCAAAATTATCCCCACTATGTTTTTACCTCGTCAGGCATCTTTCAATGCAAAGAGGCCTAAAAACAAGCATAGGAATATATTCGAAACTTCCTAGATCAAAACAACGGTTCTACTATAACTACCGAAAGAACTACGGAAACTAAAAGCTAAAGGCGAAGAACTTACTCGGAGCTAAGGCACAACTTTGCGAGCTTCTCTCTCTAAGTTTCGGCCAAGGTAGAGAGAAGAGGAGGTGTGAAGAATGAAGGAGGTGCTCATGCCTTTATATAGGAAAAGATTGTGCCACTTTGGTAATTTTTACATTCCAACTTTTGTAATTTTTCCCTTCTTTATAACCATGTAAATTCAAGGTAAAATGGTGTTTAATCCTTGTCCATGGGCTGCCCTAGTCGACATAAGGGGGTGATGTGGCAGCCAACCATTGGTCCAAAAATGGTGACTCATGCTCACTTTATGCCGGGTCCGATAGAATTTCCTCGATCGGTGTTCGTTTCGCGCGATCTTGACGAATCGCGAAATGCGACGACCGAAGTTTGAAGTTTCTTTCTTTCTCATTAGGAATATCAAATTTAATGAAATTTATGACTCCATTAAGGGTATTACATTATCGCCGAAGATTTTAGGTCAAACGCCCTCGGTTACTGTAACGAAATTCGAAAGCGTCAACGTCTAGGTAAAAATCCACTAGTTCGTAATATGATCTGACCTAAGTCACTAGATACCTAATTTACGGCAACTACTTGTTTCAAAGTATTGACTCTAAATCCTCTATCTCGCATTTACTCTATCTCGATCAGTTTTTCATCTTATTAGAAATTAGGGTTTTCGGTTGCGGAATCGACGTCCTGGTAAATTCTTTCTTCGTGTAGAATTTCACTTGTACTTAATTTGATCAGTCGAAAAGACTTTTACCTCTGGTTTACCTGTAGAATTTATTTCGACTTTTCCCCTCGGTCGCCTATAAGTGACTCACCGCAATATATTATTATTTTATTCTAATTATCATTTTAATTATTTAAACAATTCTTTTTAATTAAAAGTATTAAGAATTTCGACCCCTTAATTTTAAAATTCAGTTTTAATTATTTTTCCATAATTTTTTCCATTTTAAAAAAATATAATATTTTTTACCAAAAATTCCCGTTTTACCCCTGCCTTCGTTAAGGCTTAATCAGACCTAATTTCTTTGTTTAATGATCTTTTTAGGATCAGGTTTCTTCATATATTTATCTTTACCAATTTTACAGTATATTGTTATCTTACAAACTTTTGTACTGACATTGTCATTTTATATCCTATGTAAAATATTAACAATGTTTACCCCATCAGTTACTTTATGGTTGAAATGTTTTTTAAACTTTTCTTCATGTTATTTCCTCTGAAATAATTTATTAAATTATCATAATTAAAGATAATACTCCCATAATTTTATCATAATTTTTCATGATCTTTCAAGTATTTATCATAATGTTTTTAGATTGTTTTTATCACCATGAT
This sequence comes from Acacia melanoxylon, assembly GCA_019022615.1. NCBI lineage: Eukaryota > Viridiplantae > Streptophyta > Magnoliopsida > Fabales > Fabaceae > Acacia > Acacia melanoxylon. Next base: position 2,079,150 of record JAFJYJ010000050.1, read on the forward strand.
ATCATTTTCGGTCATTCTTTCATCGATTTTTCGTAACTTTTTTGAAAATTTACTCTATAATTATAACAATTTTCTATAACAGTTTTTTCTCATGAATTTACTTCATTAAAATATTCATTAATTTTCCTTTATCTCAGAAATTCCAGATTTGCTAAAATCTGGGTATTACACTCATTTTCTCATATCAAGCCTATACTGTCAGAATTTTCACCTAAATTTTTGTTGGAAATTATGCCCTAGGGGCAAGTCATTCTCCATTTAGTTATCACTTCATTTGCATGTTTATAGTGATAGCTGATCCCTGGATATATCTTATAGATTATCCTAAATGTCCGGCAGTCGATCATCTACACGGGAGCGAAGATGAAATAAGACCAGTATGACTTTGATGAGTATGGAGATACGAGTCAAAGTCATAGGCACTTGTAGGAGTACAAGGGTCTTTGGGTGACCCACTATGAGAAAGCTGCATGGATTTTTGTCATAAGCTTATCTCATGTATAACCGCGTCACAACGCCTACTATGACTGAGATCATCATGGATTCCTACATGATGAGTCATGTTCTTTGACCTAGTCAAAAGTCACCTTTGACCGGGTGATGATAAAGGCTTGGATCGGGATCAGTGGTTCTCATGGAGAGGAATGTGAATGGTCAAGATGGAATTTGTCCCTCACATTTGTAGAGAGATAATATTGGGCCCCTCGATGAGTGAGTCTAAGAAATGTACGGCCGTACTATGATGGAAAGGAGTTTCCATTTCACTTATTAGACTACTCAAGAATCGAGAAAGTAATGGTCAAGAAAAGGAAGTTGACATTATCCATGCCTCATCCTTGACCAAATTATCGTGTGACAAAAGGGACGTGACATGGTTGTACGATAGGTAGTATCGTATCATCGATCCCCATATGAATTGGGTAGTCGCAATGTCTTGCTAGAGGCCGCTTGCGACTTGTGGGCTAGTACTGGGAATTGGCCCACTACCAATCTCATGTGGGCTGCACGTAGGTCGCACAAGAATAGCCCAACACGAGCAAATGTGTCAGATTCATTGAATCTTAGATACGTCTAAGATTTAATGAATACCGTATTTATCGGGGTGAATATTATGTATACTAATATTATATATATTAATATAATATAATATAATATATATCATATTAATTCGAAATTAAATAATATAATAATATTAAATAATGATTATAATATTATTATATAATATTTGTTTAGTATTTAATTTATTTGATAAATTAAATATCTAAGACAAATAGAGATATTGTATCTCATGTTTTAATTTTCGAATAAATATATCATATATCTATTTAATTTAAATTGAGATATAGTATCTCAGATTTAATTAAATGGATGAATATCATTTCTCGGATTTAATTTATAGAGATAAATTAAATTAGAAGGCTTTTGATTCGGATTAAATAAATATATTAGATTAGATCTATTAGATATATTTAATTAATATATATTTAATCAAAGATTCAAAACTCGAATTTCAGATCGGCTTTTAATTCGGATTAAATAAATAAATTACATTAGATCTATTAGATAGATTTAGTTAAAATATTTTAATCCAGATTTGAAATTTGAAATTCAAAATTAATGAGGATTAATTTCGAATATAATACGCCGATCGGGTTTGAGAAAACCTATGGGACTTTTGTCAAGCGTATGAAAAGCGAGAAACTCTAGAGCAAAAAGAGTGAGAGACGTTCGAAGGCGCGCTAGCACGCCGCGTGACGTGTTGGAAGCTATTCGTGTGGATACCGTAGAGGAGGAGATTCGTAGAGTCCGCTCCTGGATGATCGAGAAGGTAGCCCACGTGAACAAATCAAACGTAAGAAACGCTCAGAATTTCGCATAGGTATGATTCGGACTCTTTAACCTTGATTTAAACGCGGTTGAGCGATCCTCAGAAGGGATTCGTAAAAGTTTTATAATTCCGCTGCGTGTACGGATCCCAACACTTTTAAAATAGTAAGTTAATATACAAACTTCCAAATAGGGTGGTTCAAAGTTCTATGTAAATCTCTTTAAGTTATCGGTATGGAAAAAAATTACTTACTACCAATTACATGCTCAAGTATCTAGAAATCCTCAATCAAAGAAATTGTTCAAGAAATTGTTCCAATTTCAGTGCCCAAACTTTAAAAATTCATATCTTACAATCTACTAACCCAAATGGCACATATTATATACTCCATCTGGTCCTTATTATAAGACACCAACTAACTTTTCTCACAAACTAATAAAAGTAGTTAAAGTCAATAAAGTTGTCCTAGAATCTAAGTAATTTCCAATATTACCCCTACTAATTAACTCTAATCTGATATTAATTATTACTCTCACCCGCTATCTTTATTAATTGGGGCAGACATGGAAAAAAATAATCATTGCTCATTGGGAACAAGCAAGTGCCTTATAAAAAGGACCAAATAAACTTGCTATTTGGTGCCTTATAATAAGGACCAGAGGGAGTGTAATACCCGGATTTTAGCAAATCTGGAATTTTTGAGATAAGAGAAATTAATGAATATTTTGATGAAGCAAATTCATGAGTTTAAAACTATTATAGAAAATTGTTATAATTGTCGAGTAAATTGTCGAAAAAGTTACAGAAAAATCAGATGAACAGAATGACTAAAAATGCAATAATGGTGATAAAAACAGTCTAAAAACATTATGATAAATATTGAAAGATCATGAAAGATTATGAGAAAATTATGGGAGTATTATCTTTAATTATAAGAATTTAATAAATTATTTAGAGGAAAGAACATGAAGAAATGTTTAAAAAGCATTCCGAACCATAAAGTTACTTTATGGTGTAAACATTTTTAATATTTTACATATGATATAAAATGACAATGTCAGTATAAAGTTTGTAAGATAATAATATACTGTAAATTATAAAATTATCAACCATTGGTAAGAGAATGATTAGATAATTACTAGCTAATTGATTCAGTAAAACAAGAGAAATATAGAAGTTAAATTTATGGTAAAATCCTTAATTAAGAGATTAAGGGTAATTAGCATAAAATATACTTACTAATTATGATAAAAAGGATTAAGGAAAAAAGTTAGTAAAGATAAATGTATGAAGGAATCTAATCCTAAAAAGATCACTAAACGAAGAATTTAGGCCGATTAAGCCTTAACGGGGGTAAAACATGAATTTTTGGTAAAAAAATATTATATTTTTTAAAAATGGAAAAAATTATGAAAAAATAATTAAAACTGAATTTTAAAATGAAGGGGCCGAAATTCTTGGTATTTTTAATTAAAATGAATTGTTTAAATAATTAAAATGATAATTAGAATAAAATAATAATATAATGCGGTGAGTCACCTTATAGGCGGTAACCCAGGGGAAAAGTCGAAATAAATTCTACGGGTAAACCAGAGGTAAAAGTCTTTTCAGACTGATCAAATTAAGAACAAGTAAATTTTTACACGAAGAAAGAATTTACCAGACGTTGATTTCCGCAACCGAAAACCATAATTCCTAATAAGACGGAAAGCTGATCAGATAGAGTAGAGCCAGATAGGCAAAGTGAGAACCTATAGAAACAAATTCTTGTTTTCAAACACGGGATTAAGTTAGGCAACAACTGGACGTTTTACGATTCAGCGAATTATTGTCCAGAAGTTGGTTCTATCGGAAGCGATTTCCGTAACCGGACGCGTTTGTCCGAATATCTTCCGACGCACCGGAGAATACCTGGATATGATAAAAAAGAGGATCAAAATAGATAATATGAAAGAGGATGAAAAGATCTTCAAAGTTACGTGCCGGATTTTTGAGTTTCGCGAAATCGCGAAACGGACACCGATCGGGTAGCTTTATCGAGCCGGAGGCCATAAAGCAAGAGTCATCATTGGATGACAACTCATTCTTTGAATTTTGGACCTCTTGGATGTCGGCCAAGACCCTTGGATGGCCAAGATTTCATCTCACAAAACCCTAGATCTAACGGTCCAGAAACAAAGCAGAAAATTCCCTTTACTTCCCGCATTTTCACTATAAATACCCCCTCCCCTCTTCTTGAAAATTCACACCATTCTTCTCTCTTCCTTGGCCGAAATCTTAGAGTGAGAAGCTCTGCAAAAATTCTGCCTAGCTCCGAGTAAGTCCTTCGTCCTTAGCTTTTAGTTTCCGTAGTTCTTTCGGTAGTTATAGTAGAACTGTTGTTTTGATCTAGGAAGTTTGAGAATATATTCCTATACTTGTTTTTAAGCCTCATTGCATTGAAATATGCCTGACGAGGTAAAAACCTAGTGGGGATAATTTTGAAATGGAATAAGGTCAAAGTAACGAAGTTCGCGAAATTCCGCCAAATAGGGGTAGTAGGGGCAAAATGATCTTTTTCACCTAAAATGCTTGTTATCTTTGCCAAATATTCATAAGTGTGTTATTATTCTGATTAGAATACTTCGACATCGAACCTGTCGAAATTCCATCGTTCATTGTTTGCATTTGTTGAGCCGTTGTTTATTTGTTTTACGTACGCCGTCAAAAAGTACCGTTTTTAGCCTAAGAGCCGGATATCGCAACTAAGGTACGGATGCGTCGTAACCCTAACTCTATGCTGCTTATATACTTTTGCGTTATAGATACATTCATAGGCGAGGTTCCGTTGAGAATCGTCGAGATACTTTGAGCTTTACCCACGGATTATAGTATTGGTAATGTCGTTTGAGTTATTCCTAGCGGCGAGGACACGTTAGTGGCGTGGCACTTTCGGATATGTGCAGAACTAGTCTAGAGAGACTTTACATACCGCTTTGTGCTTATGTTCGTCCATGTTATTGATCATACATTTTTGTTTGCTTTTGTGATGATATCGTATTGAAATGAATATCTCGTTGTACGTATATCGTTTTATTTGAGCATAAGGTTAACCATTACCGAGATCCATATGTGGAATGGATCTCACTGTAGCATCAGGCGGAGGATCGATGTTTGGCGATCGAGGCAAGCAGCTGGAGTAGGCCAAGACGTGTCTACATTATTCATCGTTTTCTTTAGTTTCTTTAACTTTTGAGAATTTTGGATGACTGTAATCCGATACATTTACACTATGGTCCATATTTTGAATGTAATGTAAATTACTTACTCGCTCCAATCCTCTACTCTAATTACTCTGCTTGAAATATTTGGAAACGTTTTTTAAAAAAAAAATCCGCCGTTTTCAAATGGGATGTTACAAGGAGTATCAAATTAAAGCTTGGTATGTCTTCTATCAATATGGAAATTACCATAGTCGTTGGTCATGATTTGATATTATAAAGATTTTCACAACCAAACTGTAAATGGCAGAATATCATCAAGAGGGGGGTGAATTGGAGATTTTAAAAATCTTTTTGATAAGCCCAGATTTCACCATAAAACAGAGACTAATAGAGAGATAGGGTAGAAGAAGATGAACACAAGGATTTATACTGGTTCGGTCTCAACTCTTGACCTACGTCCAGTCCCCAGACTCTATAGGATTTTCACTAATACTTCAATCAATTACACACTCTGTACTCGAAAGTTATCCTCTTATTAGGATATACTCTCCCTTACAAGTTGTAAACTGATAACCCAATCTCAAAGTCCCACAACTTTGAGATCTTACAAGAATAATGATTCAATAATAAACTCTCTCTAAAAGAGAAGATTGATAAACACTGAAGAATATATATATCAGAAGATATTACACTTGAAAGTGGAACAGTAAATGCAAGTTGATCGTTTTTGCTTTTTTGTTTCTCTTGGTTGTTGAGAATTGAATGCTTTAGCTTATATATGTTGGAAGCATTTGACCGTTTGAAGACTTGATACAACCGTTGGAAATATTAAAGAGCCTTTAGGTTGAACCAGGTGCATTTACTCAGTCATCTTGATTTAACCCAGATGCCTAGACTTTCTTTGTTGACTTTCCTTGAGATATTTCCATTGGATGATCTGGCGTCCAAATGAGGAAAGAAAAAATTAAACCCTTAAAGATGAGTAGAGAATGATTTTCCAAATCCATGCTTCATTTTCTGAACCCAACATTTAATGCTTTGATATCATCATATGCTTTATGCTTAATCTTCAGTTTAACATTCGTTTGATCATCTGAAACTCACTAACAAATCGATAAAACATAGTTAGGAATAGTAATGAGAGATGATATGAAGTATATAGATCATTCAAAAACAAAGATGAGTTTCACTCAAGTTAATAGTTCTAGGCTCGAGTCATCTTCTTTGAAAATAAGTTTGAAATTTAAATGAAGATGTCTCTGTAAGACTTAGGCTCAAGTTTAAAATGTTTCACTCAAGTGCATGACTTGAGTCAATTGAGGATCACTCGAATCAAGCTCTTCTTTCCATCTGAAAATCGTGATAGCATTTTGAAAATCTTTTTGAGATTAAGTCCACTCGAGTCATTGAGATTAAGTCCACTTGAGTCATTAAGTGACTAACTCGAGTTAATTCAAATATTTGAAAATATTTTCCAAAAGCTAAACTCGAGTTAAAGATCATAGGCTCGGATCAAGGACTTATGATTTGAAAATTAGTTTAAGTCCATAAATCATGACTTGAGTCAAGATCAACAGGCTCGAGTTACTTCGTGATTAAAACACATTAATAGCTCTCGGCCTTACATTGACTCGAGTTAACCAAGATTGGCTCGAGTCAAATTAAATCTAAAAGACTTTGAAAAACTCTCGGCCAAGCACTGACTCGAGTTAACTTTGACAGGATTGAGTCAAATTAAATTTAGAAAAGCTTTGAAAGTTCTTTGACTTACATTGACTCGAGTTTGTGAACCTGACACTCGAGTCAAGTTAGGTTCAAATGACTTGACTTACTCTCTGTCTTGTATTGGCTCGAGTTTCTCAACTCTAAACTCGAGTCAAACATGGCAGCAAGCTACTGGTTTAAGTTTCTTCAATTTTAAAAGCATTTTGTCTTAAACCATTAACTTTTAATTTTGTTTACAATTGTCAGTTATCATCAAAACACATAGAGAACTAACACAAACTGTCTCCCAAAAAGCATAATCCGGTAGCTCTATACTTAAATTCCCATCTTAGGATTTTCTATCCAATCCAACCAAAATCCTTTCCATAAGCTATTCCCACACAATTATGTGTGTAGAATCCATTTCTTTCCTCCAACTAAGAGGAACAACATTAGAGAAGTCATCGGGAGCTAGAAACGTGATTTCCACTACTACAGATAGGGGTTTTAATGTTTGTTTTAAAGCCATTTTAACGTCCTTTTTCAGGGGGAGGCCTATCTGGGAGACGTAGAAAGTAGAGATTTACGGCATCTTAAATTAATTTAGGATGCTGTAAGTATTTTTATTTTTTTTTTAAAAAACAACCCAAAAGAAACAGGGAATTCCGAATGGATTCTGATCTTGTGCCGTAAGAGACTTGCATGCTGGAGGAAAAAAAACCCAAAAGACTCTTGCACCAATTCCAATCTCACTTCACAGCGGATTTAGAGATTGAGAGAGATGGATCGCAAAATCGTAGATCTAACACAATCAAAGAAACAAAACAAATCAAGTATCACCAATCGCAACAACGCAAAAATGCAACAAAACGCAAAATCACAACAACAGAGAGACATATCAATGCAAAATTGCATATCTCACCATCGGTCTTCTCTCAAGTACCACCACTACAAGCTGCGATTTTGATCTTGGATGAGGGCAATTTAAGGTAGAAATCCTCTCTGCCACACCATCCTCACCGTTGGAGTTGAAATTGAAGGTAGGTCATAGTTGAAAAAGGATAAAGTACTGTCAGAAGTGTAGATCTGAGGCAAAATCTAGATGATGAAAGATATTGCAAATCCGCCTCTATCTTTTGCAGATCTAAGAAGATGGAAGTGGAGGAGTGGATGCGAAGGTGATGGGAGCGGAGGAGCAGAGGAGGCTATGGGAGATGGGAGAGCGTAAGAGCAGTAGACGAGGCAAGAGAAGGTGAGGCGATGGTGGGAAAAAATTTTAGTATAGAATGAATGCAGGGAGCACGGATGAGTGGGAGAAGTACAGGGGATATATAGTGTCCTAATTATAATTGGGATGCCTAAAATAGACTTTAGGCGTTCCAACTTTAAATTAGGGATGCTAAAATATTATTTTTGGCGTCTCCTTCACAACTTGGATGCCAAAAGTTACTTTTGGAGTCATTTTTTTCAAAATTAGGACACCAAAAGCCTCTACATAATTACAAAAATGTCACCGTCTTTATTTCGTACTTCCCTTTTTCAAAAAGGGACATCTCTTAGGGAAGAAAAAGTCATTTTTTAGTAGTGTTTGAAGGGGAAATCGGCTCATGAGCTTAGAACCACTAAGGTTTTCTCCACCTTCTCTCCTCTTTCTTTTTTTCCTTTAAATTTCTCTATTCCCCCCTATTTTGGGTTGCTTGGATGAAATATATGGAGGCTAAGGAGTCTTAGACTTTAATTCCACGTAAGTACAAGTGTTTATATCTTAAAGTGCCATGTGTCCAAGTGATTAAATCTCATGATGCCAAGTGTCCTTGAAACATCTTTCCCTTTTCTTTCTCTTATAAGGCATCACCTTTTGTCAGGGAAAGGGAGGCCTGATGAATTCCCTTGACTCCTGGGTTCGTGTTCAAAAAAATCAAGTACGCGACCAAACCGGAGACCAGTGGATTCCCTAGAGACTAACATTAGGTGGCATGTTCTGGAGATGCCAACACAAAATTTGTCTTGTACTTTATCATAATGAGATGACACTTGTCATATTCCTATGGAGCCAACACAAAAGTTGTGTAATTATTAGCTATCATGACCTACTTTATTAAAACCACTTTATCGTTGCTTACTCGAGATTCTACCCAAGTTTTACTCAGGATTGTAGCACGCATACCGAGGCCCGCCAAATGACACCAGGCTAGAGTGTGTGTGTGGGCCCCCATATAGCGCCACATACCAATGTGTTTTTTAAAAACGCATGTATACATGTCTGCCCAGGAAATGCCATATGCACATCTATATCGGCGCATTTGACTCGACTAATCGTCTCATACCTCATGACATAGCTGGGTGGCATCTTTCTTTCAACTTGATGGCACCGTATATGTGTCATGTGCCCTTCTGCACTGATACTTTAATCATACTGCCTATGCATATTGGGACCTATTCCTAGTAGAACCGAATCACCTAGTCTCTAAGAGTCTTTCTATCTCTCGACATTCTTGGGACTCTTCCCAAACTGGGCTTAACAATCCACTTGATCAAGCTTATTCTCAAACTTTTAATTCCAAAATTTAGGATATTACAGAGTACTTCATTGAGTCAATCAGACTCTAAGTATGACTAAAATCCTTTAAAAGTAAAAACTATAAACATGAAAACCCAGTCCCGCATGGGTTTGCGGGCAAGCTAAAATAACCATCTTCAAAAAAATCTCCAATTTTGTAAATCAAACCCCACCACTTTTTGTCGGATTGAGGGTTTCAACTTGCAAGCCAAACCATATCGGATGGCTTTTATTATTAATCATAAATATTAATATCACTATAAAATATAAAATTTGCAGTAATCATGTCATCTGAATATTGAGAGATAAACTATTAATACTGAGGTTACCAATGACTAGTTGTCCTAGTGATAGTACCACCCTTGAGATCCTAGGTTTGAACAACAATTCATATGACTTTTTGGGGAAAAAACAATTTGGAGTAAAATATGCGGACCCTACTTAGTGGTTGCTCCACCGAAAAGGGAAAGCGAGAAGAGATATAAAGGAAGATACGGAAGCGTGCACATGCCATTCATGCTGGGGACCACACATAATAATTTAACATCCTTTGTGAGATTAGGCCTCCCTCTTGCATTATCATTTAACCTTATTCATGTGGGTGTTGGAAGATAAATTCACTATACCATCATCATTATGTTTATAATTTTAACAAAACGACAAAAAGAATCATAGTGTGAAATAAATTATCAATTATATTGTATTTTTAAAGCTATTTCTCATATTTTCTAGGGTTAACGGGCATCCATGAATTTGAAGTAATTTTAATTTTTAAGTGCATCTAATATGCTAAAGTATTTAGTGGTGCACTCAAGACCTTAAAGTATTTTTTTTAAGTAAATCTAACACTTTGTAGTATTTTTTTAAAATTCGTTCAGCACTTTAAATTAACTTTTTGGTGCATATGTATCCAGCACCATAAATTACTTATATTGTTAAGTGAAAATTGTATAAAAAGTACTTTAAGGTGTTGGATACACCTGCAAAGTACTCTAGGTATTCTATGTGCCACAAAATATTTCAAGGCACCAAATGCATCTAGAAAAATATTTTAAAGTTGTGGATACACCTTAACCCTATTTTAGCTATAATTTAATGTGTAAGGCATTTTCCAAAATTTAAAGGTAATTTATTTAAATAAAAAAGATGATCACTTAAAATGAATAATTAATTATTAGTATTAAAGAAATGCAAAGTAGGAAAATTTGAAATGGTAAATAACTAATTGTTAATTTCTCTTGACGGATATATATGCGTTAGGTAAAAGTGTTTTATTTTTTAAATGTAGGGGATAAATTATTTGATTTCATATACTGTTAAATTACATTTGATCTGATTCTTTCAAGGGTGACTCTCTTCGACCTTACCAAAAAAAAAAAAAAAAAAAAAAAAAAAAATCTAATTATATCATAAAATAAAACTGAAATCTAGCTAATCACTTTCACTCATCCGGATTGTTGATTAAATATTTAAAAACTTTTCAAAACAATATTAACAACATGTTTTTTTAATAAATTTTATAGAATTTTTTATTTTTTTAAAATTAAATAGAATGTATAAAAATAATTAATTATAAATTCATACTATTTTGTTTTTGAAACAAATTCCACATTTTCACCTCTAGAACACATCATCATCTATCATCTACAAAGTGATTTTATACTCCTTTATAATCAAGATAATATATGTATATATGCTAGTATATTTAGCCAACAAAAGAAAAATAATTTAGCGTTTCAATATGCGCGCCCACAAACACACATAAAATATTAGCAGCGCACACTAAGAAGATTTGTATATTTTCTAATATACAGACATTTTTAATAAATGCATGTTTAGTATAGCATGCTTTCAAGAGAAACAATGTTATATATATATATATATATATATATATATATATATATATATATATATATATATATATATATATATATATATGTGGATAAGATATTGTTACTACTAATTTTGGTCACTATTAAGTCATTACCACTTTTTTCACCGTTAGATCAGAATGTCAATAGGGGAGAGAAATGATAAAGGTAAATGAGATTCTGATCTAACAGTGAATAAAGTAGTAGTAACCAAAATTAGTAGTGACAATATCCTATCTCATATATATATATATTGCATAAAAAACATTTAAAGGTCAAGTTTAATTTGGTGATAAAGGTGTCATAAAATTTCCCCACGACTCCAATGCATTTTGGGAGACCTAACTTTAATTAGGGATGATAATATTCAAATCTAACCCAATAAAATATCTAAATAAAATATATATATATATATATATATATATATATATATATATATATATATATATATATATATATATATATATATATATCACGCGTGGCTCACACAGATACAAAATTAAGATAGTACTAGTATAATTTATAAATAGTTAGCATAGAAGTCATTAGATGACTTTAATTTGATTAAATCTCAGGACTAGTTTCTCGGTCTTTTATTCCTTTTGATAAAATCATTTCATCAAAGTTGCCGTATCGTTTTTTTTTTTTTTTGTCTTGATGTTCATAGTACAGTATTTATTACTTCCTCCGGTCCTAATTATGGAACACTTTTGTAGTGTAAATTGCACTACAAAAGTGTTAAAATAGGACCGGAGAATGTATTTAACAACCTTTCCGACCCAACTTTTAGTGTTAAAATACAGCTGGCAATGCATATTAAATATTTAGATGCCACATAAATGAATAAGTGATGTCACTTCCGGGTAACTGATATTTTTTAAAATATATATATAATTAATAATAAAATTTGACTTTCAAATGAACTGAATAAAAAATTGAAAATCGTATAAAATTTAAATATGGTTTAAGATAGTGTTATGAATGTTGAGAGTCTAAGGGGGAAAAAGCTTCATTATAAATAAACTTCTAGGAATTTTTTTTTTGTCTCACACTCCATCATTAATTTGTTAAAATAAAAACATGTAATGGAACTGTCCTTATATATTGCAATTGCAATTTGCAAACATAAGTCTGTGAAAATAGTGCAAATTACATTTCTGTATTTGTAAATATACATTTTTTGTGTTTTCAAAGTTGAAACCAATTACAAAATTTAAAAAAAGCGTTAAAATTAATTAATACTTATATTAAACTAAAAATATATAGTACTCCCTCCGGTCCTAATTATAAAACCAAGTTGATTTTGTTGTTTTAGAGAGATTAAGGAAGTTAATTAAATTAGCTTAGATTATTTTTATTTTTCTTCTAACTAAATAGTTTGACTAATAAACTAATATATAATCTAAGAAAACACAGCATATAAAATGATTAAGTAACTTATTTACCTTATTTAATTTCTCCTAAAAAAGTCAAGTAGGTGTTATAATTATCATCCATCAAATCATATTATTCATGGATTAATAATTTATCATGTGTTTTAATTCTCATGCTCTGCACATACCAGGAGAGTTTTTCAAAACATAAAATGATCGCAAAGATATATCTTTAATTTAGAAGCTAAAGATTGAAGGATACACACAAAGTCTTTTTTTTTTTAAAAAAAAAAGAGATTAGTGATCAATCACGTAATAATATCAAGTACTTTCGGTAATCCCTAACCATAAATAAAGAAAGTACCTTGAAGTTGAACGGAGTGTGATCTGTCTTATCACTATATTTATATAACGTACTGACAACCCTGAAATCCAGGTAGACACTGATCATAATTATGGACTTCATAGTTGTTCAACAGAGAAGTCAGATGCTTGTCTCTTTTCTTCTTTCCTTTCTTCTTAGTTCTTATTGCACTACTTCACGAATCACATTCACAACACAACAATAATCTCTTTCATCATCTCTCAAAAACCCCAGAATCACCATACCCAGAAATGATAGATCAGAAAGTTCAATATGAGCCACCATGAAATCCCTGCTGATCTCAACTACTGCATCTTCTTCTTCCTACTCCTCTTCTTCGTCTTCTTATTCGTTGTATAGGTATGCAAACAGTGCTCACTCCTCAAGTCTGTCAAGGATAGGGTTTGAACTTTGAATCTTCCATAGACGGCGATAATCTCTGAGTTTGAGAAGTTATAAAGATCCATGTGTGATCTTAAAATATATATGTATCCTCGGAATTATAAGCATCGATCAGACATTTTCTTTATATATATAGACTTGTCCAGCTAGCTAAAGAGTCTCTCTCTCTCTCTCACACACACACCATTTTGATGTAAGGCTGTGTCAGATGAATTAGTACAATGCTATATAAATTAATAATGTTGTGGACTATTTGGTTGTTCTATGAACAAGATCTGAACTCATATTCTTGTGTGTTTTATCATAATATATCTTACTTGGGGCATGCTCAAGGCTTTTAAATTATTGGAATAGTTTTTGTGATCTGATAATCTTTATCTTCATATAATTGCTTTTATTTTCAAGTCATTTACAAATACCCCTATTTAATCCTTTTTTTAAAAAAAAATAAAAAAATTCCTTCTGAACCATCATTGTATATCATTTAGTGCATACAATTTTTCTTTTTTGGTGTCAAACAAATGAAAATGAATCAGATAATAAGATTACAACTTGAAGCTAGTATTTGTAATATTCTGAATAATAATTTGATAAGTGCACCAAAGTCCATGAATAATATCAAATGATGAGTGTCTATATATATAGAGAGAGAAAGCTAATTGGTCCAATTTGACATGTTTATTATACAGTCAATGTTGAGGGTTCTCATTAGGTGATATTCCCTTATGTACTTCTTAGGTGCTATTCCCTCTAATTAGAGGGATTAGGAATTTTTTTAATTTTTTTTAAATTTTTTTATATATTCTATTTATATAGATTAGATTATATGATGCATATTGAAAAAACATTTTACACTTAATATCTCAAATTAATTAATTTCCAGGATATTGGGTTACGGAAAAATATTTTTGAATGCAGGACTGAAAATTAATTAATTTGAGATACTGGGTATAAATAAATTTTCAAGATACAGCATATAATCTAATCTAAAAAAATAGAATATATAAAAAAATTTAAAAAAATTAAAAGAAAATTCCTAACCTCTCTAATTAGAGGGAATAACATATAAGAAGCACATAAGAGAATAACACCTAATGTGAACTCCAATGTTGATTGATTCAACGACCATGACATTTTTGTACCATTTTAAAACTTTCATATGTATTTTTGTACATGAGGAAACTACTTGACAATGTCTGGTACTCATGGGAGAATATTTCAAGAGTAGTTTTTCACCTTAACTTCATTTTTTAAATTAATTTTTGGACATTGTATCGATGCATACGAAACCTCGAAACTTGGTTATGCAAAAGTGGTTAAAGAAGTAGGTAATAACCTATTTCGTTATATCACGAGACTGGGCATTTTTTCAGTTCCTTAATTATGCATACACGCCACAATTCCACAACCATTCATAAGAATTCTTTAATAAAAGGTAAAAACAAACAGAATAGCTAAACATATAAAATATATTTAAAACATGGGGTTAAATACCATTTTTACCGATGAAGTATTGGTAAGGGGGCACTCAGCACCCGGAAGTTTTTGTTTTGTTTCATTTTTGCCTCAGAAGTTTACAAAAAGGAGCAAATATCTTGGAAGTTTTTTTTAGAAGCAAATTTGCCCCTGAAGTTTTTTTTTAGGAGCACATTTGCCCGCGAAGTTTTTTTTAGGAGCAAATTTGCCTTGAAAGTTTACAAAGAGAACAACGATCCAACGATCATGATCAACCGATCAGCAAGATTACTATGTTTGTAAACTTCCGGGGCAAAACTGATACCGAAAAAAACTTCCGAGTGTTGAGTGCCCCTTTACCAATACTTCCATGACAAAATTGATATTTAACCCTCAAAACATGCACTACAATTTGAGGGCAATTTTACTTAATAATAATACAATGATTATATCTTATTAAAATAATCCGATCACTATACAGACGCATAAGTGGGTAACTCAGTAACCCAAACATGAGACATCATCATGGCTTTAGGTCATAAGAAGCTGAAATGAAAAATAGCTTTACTTCCAGTAAAAGCCTTCATTATTTACCGTGGAACAATTGATAGTATCTCACTTCTTACCCATCCAATGTCATAGTGTGATAATGGAGTTGGATGAATTTGACTAATATGGAATTTTTAATTTTATCTTTGTGAATTAATTAATAGGCAAGGATATAAAGTAAAAAGTAATAAAATATTTTTCCTTAAAATATCATTCCCAGGCATAAATTAGTTTGAAATGGTTCACAGATTTTTAAATATCCAATTTAAAATTGTTTATTATGATGCAACATGCATTTAGAAAGAAGTACTACCCCGGTCCTAATTATAAGACATAGTTGACTTTTTTTGGAGAGATTAAGAAAGCTAAATAAGTTACTTAATCATTTTATATATTGTATATCTTTAAATTATATATTAGTTTATTAGTCAAACTAATTACTTTGAAGAAAAAAGTAAAAATAAAAATACTCTAAAGTAATTTAATTAGCTTCCTTAATTTCTCCAAAAAAGTCAACTATGTCTTATAATTAGGACCGGGGGGAGTAATTAATTATGAAAGGCTAAATTAGACAAAAAGCTTTGAACTTTATGCCATGTGTATATAATTAACTTCCCTGACTTTTGAAATTTTGCAATAAACTATGAACTCTTGCATTTATACCGTTAACATATGTTAAAATTTAAGGAAATTAATTCGGTAAAATTCAAAGTTTGAGAGTTATATGCATCAACAAAAAATCTCAAGAGGTATAAAATTGATAGTTTCGAGTAATCTATAAAAATTTAAAAGTTTTGGGATCCATTATTTACTGTAAAGGAATAAACTTTGAAGGTTGAAGAGGTTATTTACACATTATATAAAGTTTAGGGGGTTTTTTTCGTATAATTCAGTTTGCAATTTAAAAGAGAATATAAGTTTGTACTTTCTATCTGACTCGTCTCCTCCATTTCTAAGTTGCTCTTTTTTCCTGTGCGTTTACTTATTAAATATGAAAAATACTCTAAATCTATCATTCAACTATGTCTATCAAGATTATAGATCCTTTTGTTGTTCAAGGAATGAAGATGTTCTTACACAACTATTTTAAACTATTTAGATTTAAATCTAAATCTATATTCTTAATATGAAAGCTCTAACAAATTACTACCACTATGACTTATTTACCAGGTTCTCAAACCCAAACTAGAATGCACGAAGCGCCTCGGAAACCGATGAACTAGTCGATAAACCGGTCCGGTCCAAGCATCAACATGATTCTGTATTTATTTTTTTAAATAGATTTTGTTTTTTAAAAAATATATTTATAATTTTATAATAATTACCCTAAATCATCATTTTCTTATTGGTTTGGCTCCGGGTTAGCTCTGATTTGACTCTGGTCTAATCCACTGACCCTTGACCCAGTACTCCGCCGGTTTAGTGACTAGTTCGGATTTTAGAACCTTGCTTATTTGTTAGATGTAGCAAAAAAATGGCCCATGCTAGTTATTTGAATAATGAACACTCCAAACAAATATAAATTGTCTACAGTAAGTGATTGTAAAAAGAAAAAAAAGAAAAGAAAATACTACTCCCTCTGGTCCTAATTATAGGACATATTTAACTAATTTTAGAGGGATTAAGGATAGAGGTTAAATTAATTAATTTTACTCATTTTCCTAAAATACCCTTATATAAATTGTGCGCTTCATTTACCTTATTGATTTCACATAATCCCTCATTCATATCAACAAAGGTATTTTAGGAAGAAATTGATAAAAAAAAATAGAATGTTGTCCTATAATTAGAACCAAAACAAATTATCAAACGTTGTCCTATAATTAGGACTGGAGGGAGTACTTGAACTTCAAAATCTCAAATCAGTCTTGTTGCCTACAAAAGTATAAATATTAACTATAAGAGTATAACAATTAATAATCCATTTTAGTAAAAAATCATTGATTTGAGATTTTAAAGTTTAAGTAGTGTTTTTTTAAAAAATCTTTTTCCTTGTAAAAAAGAAAATTCATTAAGGGTAGAGAAACAAATTAGTCCGTATTTTTTTTTTCATCTCTCTCTGTTTAAATATTCAAACTCTTGAAAAATAGAAAAGAACAAAGTGGGAAAGAAAGAAGTTGTTGGAATATATGCTCTTTGGTCTCACTTAAGCCCAATTGGGCTTAAGTGAGACCACAGACCAAGAGCCCTATGCCCCTTTTGGGTTTAGGGTTAGGTCTTGGTGTAGTAGTATATAAACCTACTTTCACCCATTGAGAAACCTAATTCACAAGGAGGCTCTCATCGAAATAAAACCCTAGAGGCAAGACGTTCATCATCCGAACGGTTGCCCACACAACCATCTCATCCCCCTCGAGAGATAGTCTGGAAGATCGATCATAGAGCGGACTTGGACTGTTCGTGACTTGGACCGTTCGAGAAGAAGCTTTTAGATAGCTCATCTTTCCAGGTAATCAAAACGATGAAGGTTCATCTTTTTCTACATCGTCTCGGTTCGATACGCTTCGCGTTTCGGTGAGATTCCTACAATTGGCATCGAGCGGTTCGCGATGAGGAAAAGAACCGATTTTGATTTAGTTTATGCGATCAAATCTCAGATTTTTCAAAATATTATTTTTTGAAAAATATGGCATCGATTTAGTTTATGCGATCAAATCTCGAGATTTTTCAAAATATTGTTTTTTTTGAAAAATATGGCATCTATTTCTATATTTGTTATTGATTTCATGAGTTTTATTCTTTATAATTTAGATTTGATATTAGTTTTAATTTTAATCGCTTTAATCCATGGTTAGATTTTTCGTGTATTTCTTGATTTGTAACAAGGAGGCTAATCCCATATGATTAGGTTTCCTCCTTGCTTTTTCTTATGTTTTTTCGCAATTTCTATGTAAATTTTCAAATTTATGTAAAAGTTGAAGATCGAGCTAAGAAGAAAAAGAAGAAAAATTGCCCATCTTTGAGATGACTTCGGTGACGGCAGTGGCAAAAGATCGACGGCTAGGGTTCCTCTTTTGCATCCTAGGTTTTCTCGCCAAAAGTGAGTCTTTGGGTTTTTTTTACACCCATGAATACCCTAAAGGGGCTTGAGACAGATCCTAAGATTTTGGACAAAAGAGAAATTCCAAAGTTGTAATTTTATATTTTATTTTTAAAATAAGAAAGCCATGGATTAAAGTTATTTGTTTAATTTTTTTAAATGCTTTTATTGAATTGATGAATTAAATGTGCGATTAACATGATTTTAGAAATAACATGTCATATAGAATAGGAAAGATGTCATATTTGATGCATAATCACATGTCATTCTTTGCATAGTAGCTATTATGTCTTGATTCGACTAGTATGATAGTTATTTTGCAAGATTATTTAGGTTATCCACTAAATTAATTATAAATTATTATGATTTTATATTAAAATCTAGATTAATAATTGGATTAATTAATTGTGGAATTAAAATCTAGACAAATAATCAGAAAATTCCCTAAGAGAATTGTATATTTGAGATTGATTTCAAATTACTCTAAATTGAAAAATTCTTGGAAATTAAAAATTATAAATTTAAAAATATTGAATGGGTGAAGGTTTTAAATTAACCAATTAATTTTAAAACCTACGGGCCCCAATTGTGGGTTTATTAGTGAAATGGTTATCGAAGCCCCATCGGATAAGGATAATCGGATTTCGCTAGATTAAACCCTAATATTTTCAAAATTTTAGTAAAGTTTTGTACGGCCCATCGTCGGCAACACTTAGACACTAAAGATAATTTTTGAAAGTAAACAATGGTTAAATACATTCAACTTTGGTAAAATTGTTAACCCTCCCATCGAGGCTCTGGCAATGGAACTGAAGGCCCAAAATAACAATATTAGTTTTACAAGTATCTTGCCCATCATAAGCCTTGTAAAGATAACTAATGGATTGTTAAACAATAAACGAATAGTAGTTATTAGAATCTACTAGCGCAATATCTGTTTGTTGTTAATTATAGTTTGTAATTAGTGCGATTTTTTTTTCTTTCTTCTTTATTTTCAGAAAAATGTCTTTCAATCCTTTAGCTACCATCTTGAGCCAAAAACCTATGGATGGTACAAACTAAAAACAATGGAAAACAAATTTGTATATTGTTCTTCAATATGAAAAGCTCAACTTTGTTCTAATCGCCCCTATGCCGGTAGCGACCGCTCGAATGCGTCTGTGGCAATCCAGACTAAATTTCAGCAAGAGAAGGAAAAATGGGAGAAGGCAAATGTAGCAGTTATTTGCTATATTTTGCTTGATCTCTTGATCACCTTCGAGAGCAAGTAAGCATGATTGAGAGTGGAGCAACAATGCTCCAGACTCTTGATGGCATGTTTGCTACGTCTAGCAGCTCTGCTAGGCAAAATGTGCTGAATTCAGTCACCAAGACAGTGATGTCTGAAGGAAGTGTGCGGGATCATTGTCTAACAATGATAGCAAACTTTAAGAGGGCTAATGACCATGGTGTCAAATTTGAACAAGATTTAAAAGTTGACATTCTCTTACAATCACTTCCTGAATACTTCAATCAATTCAAGATGAATTATAATATGAATAAGATGCATCTTGACCTTACTCAACCGATGCATGAGCTTGAGAGTCTTTGAAGAAGGTCTCTAGTCAAGCGGGGGCGAGTGCATTATTTGCTAGTGAAAGTTCTGTGAAACCTAAGGGAAACCCAAGGGAAAGAACAAGAACAAGAAAAAGAAGAAATCAGGCATTCCAGTTGCCAAAATAGTTGCAATGAAGCGTCAAAAGGCAAGTGCTTCAAGTGCGGACAAAGGGGCATTGGAAGAAAAATTGCCCACGGATGAATCAACCAGGTATGGGTAATTTACATGTGATTGAGGCTTGTTTAGTGGAGAATTACGATGAAAAATGGATCGTTGATTCGGAGCCACTAACCATGTTTGTTACTCTATGCAAAGTGGTTCAAACATAGCTTGCTTTTAAGTGAAGGACAAAGAGTTTTGAAGCTTGGAACGGGGAGCTTGTATCCGCACTAGCGAGTGGGACAAGTTATTTTATCTTTTGATAATTGCAGAACTTTGGTTTTAGAAGACTGTTTATTTATTCCAGAATTTAAGAGGAATTTAATTTTGTTAGTTGTTTGGAAAAACATGGTTTGATGGTTCAGTTTAATTCCTCAGTTTCAATAAGAAGCAAATCTTCTTTTATTTGTTCTGGTGTAATGATTAATAGTCTTTATTTCCTTAATCCGTTCCTGTGAAATTAATCATGTTGAATTAAGAGATGTTGAGCATACTAATTCATCAAAGAAAAGAAAAGTTTCCAATGAAACTTATCTTTGGCATTTGAGATTAGGTCATATTAACTCTAACAGGATACAAGGTTTGGTCAAAAGTGGGATTTTAAAATCCCGAACTTTGAACCGATACTAGTATGTGAATCTTGTTTAGAAGGTAAAATGACAAAGAGATCCTTCAAGGCCAAGGGAAAACGTGCCACACTTCATTTGGAATTGGTACATACGATGTATGTGGACCAATAAATGTCCAAGCCGGAGGAAGGTATTAGTATTTCATCACATTTCGATGATTACTCTAGATTTGGACATGTGTACTTGATGCGTCACAAGTCTGAAGCTTTTGGAAAATTCCAAGAGTTCAAGGCTGAGGCAGAAAAGCATCTTGGTGTTCAAATTAAGACCCTTCGATCTGATCGAGGGGGAGAATACCTATATGGAGAGTTCAGGTCTTACCTGATCAAAGAGGGGATAGTTTCACAATTATCCTCTCCAAGGACACCACAATGAGAATGGAGTTTGAAAGGAGAAATAGAACCCTTTTAGAAATGACAAGATCTATGCTCAGTTATTCATCTCTTTCTGATTCATTCTGGGGATATGCCTTAGAAACTGCTATGTATCTATATAACTTAGCACCGTCCAAGTCGGTTTTAAAGACACCAATAGAATTGTGGAAAGGGTGTAAGCCCACCATGAAACATATTCGGATTTGGGGTGCTCCGGCACATGTCTTGCAACATAAACCAGATAAGATGGACTCGCGTACTGAAGTATGCATGTTTATAGGCTATCCTAAAGGAACCAGAGGTTGGTTGTTTTATAGTCCAAAAGATAAGAAGGTCATAGTGAGCACACACGCGACTTTCTTAGAGGAGGACTATATGGCAAATCATAAGCCAAGAAGTAAGGTTATTCTTGATGAGCTAGTCTCAGATCAAGTTTCACCGCCACCTCCTCAGGCGGTTCCAGCATTTATTCCTGTGGTTGTTCAAAGAGGGGAAAATATGGAAAACATACACGAACAAACACGGGAACCGAGAAATAGAACCGAGAAGTTCAGCATAATGATGAACGTATGGAAGAACAAAATCACGAATTGGTTAATCCACCTAATGAGGGTACTCATCAAGAAATTGTTAACCCACAAAATATGAACCCACCTGTAGATGCCCAACATCAAGTGAGACAAAGTCGTAGTGGGAGATTGATTCGTAAACCTACAAGATTTCTCTTGTTGGGTGAGTCAAATCAGGATGTCATCATTGATGAAGATGATGATCCCACAAGCTATGACGAGGCACTAGGAGATGTTGATGCTCAAAATGGCTTGAGGCTATGAATCATGAAATGGATTCTATGTATTCCAACTCAGTTTGGTCTCTTGTAGATGCACTGAAGGGTAAGACCCATTGGGTGCAAGTGGATTTACAAGAGAAAGAGAGGATCGGACGGGAAGGTTGAAACCTTCAAAGCTAGATTGGTGGCAAAAGGGTACTCCCAAAATTATGAAGAAACCTTTTCGCCGGTTGCCATGTTTAAATCCATCCGGATTCTCTTAGGCATAAGCAAATCTTGATTATGAGATTTGGCAAATGGATGTCAAAACTGTTTTTCTAAATGGAAATTTGGAAGAGGAGATCTATATGCAGCAACCAAAAGGGTTTATAGCCAAAGGGCAAGAACATATGGTATGCAAGTTGCAAAGGTCCATTTATGGACTTAAGCAAGCGTCCAGATCATGGAACATCAGATTTGATCAAGCCATTAAGTCTTATGGTTTTGAGAAAAGTCTTGATGAGCCGTGTGTGTATAAAAGGATCCAAGGTGACGCAGTATCCTTTCTGGTACTTTATGTGGATGATATACTCCTTATCGGAAATGATACAGAGGTATTGTTAGGCATAAAGACCTGGCTGAGCAAGCATTTTGATATGAAGGACCTGGGGGAAGCCAATAATATTCTTGGTATTAAACTCTTACGAGACCGAAAGAATAGGGTTTTGGCATTATCCCAAGCTAAATACATCTCTCTAAAGAGCAATCTCCTAAAACCCTTGAGCAGAGAGAACGCGTGAGTAGGATACCTTATGCTTCCGCAGTAGGTAGTCTCATGTATGCTATGCTTTGTACCAGACCAGATATTTGTTATGCAGTGAGAGTAGTAAGCCGGTACCAATCTAATCCTCGAGAGGAACACTGGGTAGCGGTCAAACATATACTCAAGTACCTACGGAGAACGAGAGATTATATGTTGGTCTATTCTAGTGGGAGTCTTGAAACCATTGGTTATACGGACTCAGATTTCCAAGGAGATATTGACTCAAGTAAATCTACCTCGCGATATGTGTACACCCATAATGGCGGTGCCATTGTTGGAGAAGTGTAAAACAATCATGTGTGGCTGACTCTACCACAGAGGCTGAGTAAGTAGCAAAGAAAGATAGCATCAGAAGAGAACCTTGCTGACCCTTTTACTAAGAGTTTGCTTGAACGTGTGTTCGAGAGGCATGTTACATTTATGGGTCTTTGGAGGATTCAGATTTGCTATAAGCTTTAGGAAGTTGAAATTTCATTTTGTTATTTTGTGCTCTTTGAGCAAGACATTATGACATTGCAATTTTTTACGAATGGTATAAATGAGGTGTTTTTCATTTAAATTTCGCACACTATTTACGAGACTTAAAGGTCCGGATCAATTGTGGAGTATATGATCATATGGATACGTTCATAGAGGACATGGTCATAGGTACTCACAATTGATGAATAGCTTCACAGCTATTAAATTAAGTTGGACACTTTATTTAGGCTGCAATATTTTATGAAATGGTTTTGTCCGGATCATTATAAAATATTGGTGTGAGTTAATACTTACATTGAATGGATCAAGGAGAGATTTGATTAAGGTTTCTCTTTTGTCATAAGGAATCAAATCTCCGGATAACTATAGTCATGTAGTTGCTCTTAATCCCGAGTTTATTTTAAATAGGTAGTCAAATAGTTTTCATTCTTTGATTTACCAACAGGTGAGGTTTGATCTATATGACGGCCAATAACTTGGTATTTTGGGATTGAGACTTTTTGGTTATTGGTGTTTATGAGATAAACAACATGGAATTTATAGGAAATGTCCACTTGATATGTTTCGGTACTTGGATATTGAAGACACCGCCGATTGCATGTAATCCATTAGAGAAACTATCATAGTCAAGGAATAAATAATTGATTGAGTTACAGAAAACTAATCAATCAAATTATAGACATTTTATAAAGGGGTAATGCATATTCGTGTTATAATTGTCATTAATCTTGGAGTTCACATTCGGGCTTTTAGTGGAGTAGCACCGAACTAGATAATCTTTAGCAGATTATCATGAGCCTCGATAAATGATAAATGATAGATCCCCAGGCTAGCTCGAAACAAGGGATGGGGTAAATTATCAGATAATGATGGCTTAAGGGCTACATGGTCTTGGGTTTATGAGCTCAAGTTTTGTATCTCAAAGAGCAAGTGGGAGATTGTTGGAATATATGCTATTTGGTCTCACTTAAGCCCAATTGGGCTTAAGTGAGACCACAGACCAAGAGCCCTATGCCCCTTTAGGGTTTAGGGTTAGGTCTTGGTGTAGTAGTATATAAACCTACTTTCACCCATTGAGAAACCTAATTCACAAGGAGGCTCTCATCAGAAATAAAACCCTAGAGGCAGATGTTCATCATCTGAACGGTTGCCCACATAACCATCTCATTCCCCTCGAGAGATAGTCTGGAAGATCGATCATAGAGCGGACTTGGACTGTTCGTGACTTGGACCGTTCGAGAAGAAGCTTTTAGATCGCTCATCTTTCCAGGTAATCAAAACGATGAAGGTTCATCTTTTTCTACATCGTCTCGATTCGATACACTTCCGCGTTTCTGGTGAGATTCCTACAGAAGTAGCCAGCCAGCCACCCACCCTTTGGAACACGCAACTCATATCCGCAGATATTTAATTTCTTCAAAACATTATACGTGAAAAAGAAGCATGAGAAGAAAGTAAATGAAGTTTTTTTTGGGGGGGGTCAAAAAATGAAGTGTCGATATGATTGAAGAGAAGTGGTTGTTTATAGTTGTGGGTAACTAATGATGCTCTTGTTTTTGTAGTAAAGGTGGGCTGAGTGGGTATGAAAGTAGATTCTCTCCTCATTTCTTTTTTTAATCTTTCATCAGTTCATTTAGACTGTTAATTGGAAAGATGATTGAAAAATTTGACCAATATAGTGACATGTTATATTGATTGGACGGATATGTAGAGATTATAAAGGATGATGAGAAAATGATGATGCGAGACTCAATCTACATTACTCATCTTGTACGGCTCTGCAATTTGTGTCCCTCAATTTAATGGAAATGGAAACATGACTCAATAACTTTCCCAACCCATCAATTTAATATACTCTCTCTCTCTCTCTCTCTCTCTCTCTCCTTGTTATTGCTCTCCTATTGTCCATTGTCTCGGCTTTTAGGGGTGGTTTGGAACGAGGGGTTTAAAAGGAAAAGGATATGGGGAAAAAAATTATGAGTTAAATTTTTAAAAAAGTTATAAAAGTAGGTCATAAAACTTTAGTAAATAAAGTTGTAAGATAAAGGTAATAAAAATAAATTAAAATTTTTTAATCCCTTCTCAAATTTTTTATATCCAACTCAAAAAACCTTTTTCTCCCATCAATTTCCCCTCTTCCCCTACTCTCATACCAAATAGATGAGTCTGGTTAAAACTAAGTAAAGTGTAAAAATAATTATTTTAAGTGGAGGCAAGTACAATCTCTTAATGCAATCGAAGGATATTTAAATATTAATATATTAATCGAAGTAATTATTTTAAGTAGACTTTCTTAATGCAATCTCTTAGTGGTAATGAGAGCTCTTTAATTTGGTAAGTAGAAGTTCACAGGGTCAATTTTGCTTATAACCTCATGTCGTTAGTATCAGCCCCTTCAATTAAAAAAAAAATACTCCCAATGGTTCTTTACATACATACATACATATATAATAATAATAATAAATGTGTAGGTATACTTTTAAAAAATATACCTTATTTATGAAGATAATAAGTGATAAAGAGTGTGTAAGGAAAGAGGTGAGAGAGAATGAGTGAAAAAAAGAAAAATATAAGATATGTAATTAATGTTGGTTAATTTGGCCCATTACATAACTTTCATGCAAAGTTTCAAGAGGTTTTTTTTTTGTTTAATCGTTGTGGAAACCCGTAACTCCTTACGGTCCTCATGAATTATTAACCTTAACTCATTACGTTAATTAGTTACATTATTAACTATTAATCCATAACTCTTTATGGTACTCATGAGAATTCATAACAATTTATAATATTCATGAGCTTCAAAATTACTCGTTAAAACAACTATCGGGGATTAGGATACCTTGATAACACGACTATTGGAGATTAAGATTACCTTAGATCACTTGAATATCACCTCAATGTTGTTGATATCCTTTAATGTTGATCCACACGGCTATCCCCTAATTACAATGAGATCGAACTCCTTCTATTAAAACATCTCACTCCTTGGATGCTTGCGAGACGAAGACAAGGTTAAGGTTTGATTTTCTTGGATTTTTATCTTTTCAAGAAGGTGGTGATTTATTGGTATTAGTTTGAAGATAGGAGGAGCAAGATCATTGGAACCTTGCCCTTGTGGATGTTTCCCTTTTCACTCTAAACCTTGGTGAATACCAAAATTTAGAGAGTACAAAAGCCTCTTGTTTTTCTCCTAAAAACGTGCAACCCAAGGGCACATAAAAAATCAGCACTTTATAAGAGTCTAACATTAATTTAAGTGCTTACAAGAAAGACCTAATCCAAACTTGAATTGAAAAATCTAAATCACAATGAATTAAATTTGTATCTTCATTGATTAATTGAAATTAAAATGATGAATCACATTCATATCTTAATTGATTGATTGAACCAATTATTTAAGATGATGGATCACATTTATTTTTGATTGATTGATTGATTGATTGAGTCAAGCATTTAAAGATGATCACATTTATATCTTAATTGATTAATTGAATAATAATTTAAGATGATAGATCACATTCTTCTCTTAAACTAAAATTCAAAATCAATTTTAGTTCAATCATGATTTATTATTTCTTCTATTTTCATCCAATCATTATTGGATCTTTATATATATATATATATATATATATATATGAAATTCAGAATTATTTTTTATAACCTAAACTTTTGAATTAAATTTCAAACTTAAATTTAAAATTCGAATTCCAAATTCAACTTGGCCTAAGACCCCGTTGGGTTTTCCAATATATTTAGGCCTTTTTGTGGAGAAATTGATTTCCTACTAAGGACCATATATGTGATGCCATTTTGTTTCTTATTGGGCTTAGAGTTTCACTCTAACCCAATTACATCTTTACTCTTGATAAAGCCAAATAACAGTTATTGGCCTAAGTTTTCTAATTTTAAGCAATCAGGAATAACCTTTGTATATGACCCATTATGCCCAATTAGTCTTTGACATAAATAAACTTGAACCAATTAAAACTTTTTTTAACGGACCTAATTTATTTAATGATCTCATAAGACACTAGCAATGCTCTGCAGCCCCAGAACTAATTGAGTTGATCAAGTGATCTACCTTTTATATTTGGATACCGTGCAGACATCATCCCTCACATCGTCATTTACATTTAGTCGAGAGCAAAGATAAAGTATCATCTCTCTTAATTGACTAAATGTAGCTAATTCACATAATTAGAAATCTTCTTATATTAACTCTATAACGGATCATGACTCTTCATGTCACTTGCTATGCGAATAGATTCTCAAGTTAATTAGAAGCTATCCAAGCTCTATTGTTCTTGTGAATGATGTAACATCCAAATTTTTAATTCTAAAACTAAATAATATTTTAGGAGAAATTAATTTAGGGTAATTAAAATTTTGGATGTTACAATTGTTTCTAGGATGTAACATCCAAATTTTTAATTCTAAAACTAAATAATATTTTAGGAGAGATTAATTTATGGTAATTAAAAATTTGCCATATAGTTACTCAATATGAGAATATTTTCTTAAGTAAATATTAAAGAAAATATTATAAGTTATATTCTTAGAAAATACTATAACTTATTAAGTATTAAATAAATTTTATTTGGATTGAAAATAGAAACTTTGGTTTAATTGTTGTTAAAAGAAGAAGAAGAAGAAGAAGAAGAGAGAGAGAGAGAGAGAGAGTGTGTGTGTGTGTGTGTTTGGACGACTTTTAAGGATACAAGAGGTGAGAATTATTAAATCTCAATTGAAAGATCTATTAAGTGATTATATGGTTGAGAATATGAGGATTAATATTGTGTAGGTAGCTATCAGACATTTAGAAGTGTTGAGACATACGAAGAAATGAAGTTGAGAAAATCATGAATTAAAAGGGGGAGTTGTACTAAGAAGCCTATAGTGTATGACCTAGATTTTATCAGAACTTTGAGGTTAAGCGTGCTTAGGCGAGAGAAATCTCAGGATTGATGACCCCCTAGGAAGTATCATAGGAAATTTAAAATCCTTTGGCTTAAGGCTTAAGTACTTTGAGGAATCAAATATGGTGATCTTTAAGGGGTGCTTTAGGGATATTAGACTGAATACAGTAATGATTAAGGATAGGCGTGAATCTGATCTAGACTGAAATAATGTTTAGATTAAAATGTGATTAAGGTTGTACTAAGGTTCCAATATGAACCGTGTAAATGATGTGATTGACACTATGTTGTTAATAAAGCTTTGGGTATGATTGAGGAATGATGATTAACCTTAAGGTGAAAGCATGACATTAGAATATACCCCTGTGATATTGAGGATTGAGATGAAATTAGAACCTCGTACATGGTATTGATGTTACTCGAATGTTTTGGGGATTAGACTAGAAAATTTTGAATCATGATCCTAGTTTGTATTTTGGGTATTGTTAAGGAAATATGATCTCTCAGTTCAGCTGATGTTGAGGTTCTAAAAGTCGAATTGAGAATTTGACAATTGATGTTTTGGGAATATTTGAGGATAGTGCCCAAAATTTTAAAAGTTGTGAATCATGATAATTGTAGTATGCCTATTGGGTATGATTAAGGTCTTAGAATTAGGTTGATGAATCTAAAAATTGGTTGGAAATCCAGAGGATTGCTACCAATAGAATTGTGACCTAAGAATCCAACTTTATTGTTGAGTGATTCTTTAGGCAATTGAATTGATCATAATGAACTATGGTACTAGAACTTAGTACAGATTGATTTGAATGACTTGAGGTATTGGGTTATGATACCAATTGATTTGAATGAATTAAGGTACTAGAATGTGGTACTAATGTGTATGAGGTATTTTGAGGTTTGCTAGTTGATGATCTAGCATAAGGGAAAATCTTGATTATTTCCTTAAAGAGATAATAACTTGAGACGTTGCATGGACTATCGGCAGTTAAATAAAGTTATGATTAAGGATGAATATCATTTACTAAGAATAGATAATTTGTCGGTTTGTAGATTCATCAATTTGAGTTTAGATTATCAATTAGGAATTAGAGTAGAAAATATTCATAAGTTAACTTTCTATACTAAATATGGTTGTGTTGTAACCAAGTTGGTGTGACATAGTAGATTTGTTTGCATTGGTGACTTTCATTTTGATATGTCAAGCATGCCATTTTATTTTGGTAGTGTTGTGTTGACTTTGATGAGGTTATATTAGAATCTTGTGATATGATTTGTCTTCTCATATGACTTGTTGAGAATTTTGGGGACAAAATTCTATTTAGGTGGAGAGAATTGTAACATCCAAATTTTTAATTCTAAAACTAAATAATATTTTAGGAGAGATTAATTTATGGTAATTAAAAATTTGGATGTTACAAATGACTAATTCCTTGCAGGAGACTGTGAGTCCTCTCGGCATGTCCATCTATACTCATGTATTCAAGTTACACTTAAAAGTACATTGTTCTCCCCATTTTCAGGAAAATAGAGTTGTACAGTCAAAGTATCACCATATGACATAGTGCTCAATGACATCCTTAAGTCCAGGACGATCCACACTACCAAATGATGAGAGACATTACATATCCAATGCTACTCTCTACAATGAATCTTTGTGGAGTCTCTCGACGGGTCAATTCGGTGCTATCTGTTCTCCAACAGATCCACCCACGACATCAATTAAGGCACCACTATGCTTGTATTCTATGAGGTCCCTACCTTGTATCTCATACATGTAGATGATGTCGTACTAGTTTTGTTGAGATCATCAATGCCCTTTCATGGTGATTCAAGACTAGGAACAAGTTTTAGGCAATAGATAACAAGTGATCTCGAATTCTCATAATCATGATCTCTATCATTGATCCTTAAGAATAACACATGTTCTATTCCTAGGGCTTTTATTTTCAAACACATGACATAAATATGATAAAGATAAAATGTGTTTATTTATTAATAATGAAATACTACAACGTAGAAATAGTGCTGATATGTCTTTACAGATTGTTTCTAAGACACCTAAATACTAACAATTAATTGGATAAAAAAAGTGCATTAAATTTCTAAACAAACACAAACTCTTAGTACATACATATGTGTGTGTATAAGACTAAACCCCCCATATGAAATAATATTAATTTTATATATAGGAAGAGAGGGAGTATATTTCAACGCGAAGCTATGAATGATGGGAAGTAAGATCAAATACTCATTGGATAGGCAATATGTATGAGATAATATATTGTTCTTGAGTCATACTATGGGAATGTTTCTTGTAGATAAGAAGTCCATCTGTTAAGTGCCTTAAGGGCATTATACTATTGTTTATCTGTATTCAAGCTAAGTTTAACTTTCTACCTTTAAAAAAAAAAAAAAAACAACTATAATGCTTGATTAATCTCTCATAAATGAGAGGGGTAGGCCACGAGAGAAAATGTTGATTAATTTTTTTTTTGTCAACAGAAAATGTTAATTAATTAGATGACTAAATTTTTGTAGTATATTTAAATATTATTTATCTCTCTCTAAATATCTTTTTTTAAAGGTGGATCTAGCATTTGAAATATGTTTTCATATGTATCCAATGTCATAAAATTTTGTGGTGCATCCAACACCCAAAAGTATTTTTCAGGTGTGTCCATCACCTACAAGTTTTTTTTTTTTGGGGGTGCAATTTTACAATTAATAATATAGGTAATTTAGGGTGCTTTTGATACACATGAAAAAATATTTTCAGGTATTGAATGCATAAAAAAGTAATTCAGAGTATTAGACGCACCTAGAATAATATTTCAGAGTGTTGAATGCACCATAAAATACTTTAAATATTGGATATGTAATACCCTAAAAATTCCTATTTATCAAAAATATTATATTCTGATAAATAATAATTGATAAATAAAGGAGAGTAGGTTGTCTCAAATTTTGTAATTTATTTATTATAATTTTTGGGCAATTTCTTCTTGAATTTTAATAGACAATTGTGAGACTTCATTTAGGAATCATAAAATACCCTAATTTTCATAACTAATATAAATATGGTATTTTAGTCAATAAATTACCAAAATACAAAGGTAGATATATGTCTCAAAGAATTATAATCTATTGATTATATTTTCTTCCAAATTCCACTTTGGAATTAATTAACCAATGATTAATTATGAAACTACATATTAAGGGCTATAAAATGTGATATTAAATCACATAAAATAATAGCTATTTTAGATTATCACAAGGCAAGAGAATATTGAAAACACTTAAATTAATTAAAGGGAATTAATAACAATTAATGGCACAATTAAGCTTGGATTAATGAACAAATACACCTTGATTATTTAAACAACCAACCATGTAATGACATTTGGTATTAAGGGATATTTAAACCTTTAATTAAGTCATCAAATGACATCAAAAAATCTGCCCAAGAGTGTCATATGTCGGTGAGCCTTGGTGGAGGAATAATAGCCAAGTTTACAAGATAATATTCCAAGCAATTAAATCTCAAAACCTATTGTAATTGCTTGGACCAATTGGGGAATTGCAACCATGAGAGGATGCCACGGTTTGATAGCTTGTGGAAGGAGGAAGAAAAAAAAATTGTTTAAATAATCAAGATATTAATTTATAAGAGCACATGTGATATAAAATAAAAATCTTCAAAAAGTTGTAGGATTTTTCTACATAAATGAAAGGCCAAGATTAAGTCTAATAAATTTAAATCCAATGGTCCTAATTAATTCCATATTTAACCTTAATCCTTGTGTAATTGAATTGGCCAATGATAAATCAAGAAAATGGTCTTAATCCTCATGGAATTAATTGGTCCAATGAGAGACTAACATAATTAGAAGGCCAAGATTTAATTTAATAAAGTGGAATCAAATGGCCTTAATTAATTACATAAAAGAGCTTAATCCATGAGATAATTGGAGAACCAATAAGACACCTTGATTTACATTTGTATAAGACAAATGAAACACAAAATTACATCTAATATGAAGAGATGAAGGGGCGGTTTTTCCTAGCTTGTGGAGGAAGAAAAGGTTGAAAAATATCTAGATATTATTTGGAATAAAACACATGGTGATTAAAAGTCAAGGATGGAAGAGGATGATGTACTTTGGATAGGATTTTCTTTTGAAATGGAAGACGATAAGATATTAGAGAGGGACGGTTTATGAGAGGGAAGAGTTGGGATTTAATCTTTTTGATTAAGCCAAGATCCAATGGCTCAAATTCAAGAAGAGGGAGTTTAAGAAAATTACCATTTTTGCCATGACATTTTCCTATAAATTGGGACTTTGAGTTTCTTCATTCTTCACACCAAACTCAAATGAGTTTTAGAGAGAAAGAGGGTAGAGAGAAGTGGTGGGAAGCAAGAAGGATGAGGGGTAGCAATGATCTTCAAGAGGTAAGATTTTAAAGCTTTAAGTCTTTAGCTTTTATAGTTTTGAGTATAAAAGTTAATTTGATCTTTGAATCTTCCAAGAAGTTTTGATTTCATGTTTTTATGATTAAAAATGTATTTATTTCGAAAATATAATGAAGAATAAGATGGAGAAAAAATCTTGAAAGTTGAAGATTAAAGTAGCGAAGTTCTGGCGAAATTTTCGGTAAAATTTCTGGGCAAACAGCGAAAGAAATGCTAATATTTTATGTTGAAAGTGAAGCCCATAAATCACGAAAATTTTCATAAATAAATTAGATATGTAGGGCTTTCCAAATATATATAATATGTAGCGTTTTGATTCCTGTACAAAGAGATACAACCAATTGAAGTAAGGCCATTTTTCTGGGCAACGTTAAGAAAAATAAAAACTGGGA
This sequence comes from Acacia melanoxylon, assembly GCA_019022615.1. Taxonomy (NCBI): domain Eukaryota; kingdom Viridiplantae; phylum Streptophyta; class Magnoliopsida; order Fabales; family Fabaceae; genus Acacia; species Acacia melanoxylon. The sequence continues at coordinate 2,112,112 of JAFJYJ010000050.1, forward strand.
ATTATTCATAAATTCTGGGTGAATAAAAGTATTTTTCCTTGAAAATAGACATCCTAATGATTTCTGGGAATTTTACGGATCCTCGTTTCGATTTTTGTAGAATTAATTATGATTTTTCAAAGTTAACCAAACTTTCTGCCCAGAAATTCAGCATAGCGTTTTTAATAAAGTGTAAGGGCAAAGTTGTAATAATTAATCCACCAAGGGTAGAAAGGTAATTAAACCTCTAGGATATTATTCTAAACAATATGATATTTATCAGATATCATATAATAATCCGACAATAATGTATAGGATATCCGGGAAGTCCGAGTAGGATCAAAAGTCGGGCGTTTGGCAATTACACGGTGAAAGGTACGTTCGCGTACTAGTAACTTTAACTCTGATGTGTCTTGTATGTTTATATGTGATAGGATGATTCATAGAGTGATGGACAAGACTTGGTCTTGGGTCGAACCTTGTGACTAAGTTTATGAGGCTTAAATCACATGTTTATACATTCAGCTTGATACGAGTTATAGTCTTGATAATGCCGTGAGATTGTTTTCCTAGCGCTGAGGACATGAATAGCTATCGTGGCACTGGTTAGTGCAAACGTGGATAGACTTTACATGTGTTGTGTGCTATGTATTGTTGTTGTGTTAACCTTACATCTGTTGTGTGCTTATATGTTGGTTATTGTTGTAATGTAATGAACATCTGTCATACATATACTATTCATACTTTTCATATGAGGTTAACTGTTACCTGAGGTCCGATGGGTATTGGACCTCAGACTTGACTAAGGTCCAGGTAAAGGAACCAGGATCAGAGAAGGCATCGGTAGATGGAGACGTTAAAAGGCACTGAAGGACGGAGCCGAAAAGAGGCACTAATGGACAGAGCCGTGAAGAGGCACCGGTCAAAGAAAATGCCGGAAGAGCTTCGTCAGAGCATTCATTCTGGCATGAATCCGATAGAGTTGTTTCAAACCATTTGGTGCTTAAACTAAGAAAGGGTCGGTCTATGTGGTTCAGTCAATCAGTCATCGTGAATTCGGGGAGACTTCCACTAGACTTTACCCAGCCTGGCCAAATGGGTTTGATTTAACTGTGTTGGGTTCTATGCCCCAAGTCTACCTAAGGCTTGGTTGAAGATGATATAGTTACATGTAGGAATTGTAATTATACAAAGCTCTGTATTATTGTATCACACGAATATTCCTTCGGGACATTTTTAATATATCAGCTTATGTCGGGACATCAGCATATGTCTGGCATTTTGTATCGTTACTCTTTGTCCAAATATTAGTGCATGTTCTCCGTTTCGCATTACTCTAAGCGTAGCACTTCAAACTCGTCTATTTTTTAAAATTAAGTGTCAACCGACACGATTTCGAGTATGGAATTTGGGGTGTTACAAGATATACGAAAAAAAATACTTTAGAGTACTAGATGCACCTTTTTTTTTTAAAAAAAAAAAAAAGTCTCTAAATGAAATTGTCAAATTGGGATAGGAAACAACTATGACTAAAAAAGATATAGGTTGGATCAAATGGACAAGTAGGAAAAATTTCAATTAAATCAAACTACAACATTGAAATTTAAATTAAGGGTTGACAAATTCTTAAATAAGGCAAAGAGGTCTAATTAGAAATTTCTAAGTATTGTTAAAAGACTAAAATGTCCATATATAAGTTAAAAAGGTAGAGCCAGGAAAACGGGTTGAGCTTATTAGGCCGGCCTGTTTAGGCCCGAGTTTACAAGGCTCGGGCTTAAGATTTTTGCCTCCAAGGCGAAAATGGGCCTAAAAGGGTCCGCTCGGCCGTTTTAGGGCCCTAAGTTTTTTTCTTAAAAAAATTATTTATATGATAATAATATTATTTATTTATTTTTACTTTGTTAATGATGTTGCAAATATTTAATTGTTATTATCTTTTTTAGAATAAAGTTTCATAAAAACATCTTATATTAAGAATCCTAAAAATTAAAAACTTATAAAAGATATTTCTTATTTCATAAGTATTTTTACTAATTTTGTATATTTTGACTTATTTTCTATTGATTGTTTTGTTCATATCTTGTCTTGTTTATTTTGTTGACTACTTACACTTTTCAAGACATATTTATGAGAATTAGTTTTAATTTTTTTAAGTCTTCTCATTAGTTATTTGTAATTATGGTATGTGGACAATGATTTACCTTTGATTATAACTTAGTTATTGTATTTGTTTGTTGTATAATGTGTGTTGTTTATACCTTAATGTTGACAACTTTTATTTGTTAAATTAGAACATTAATTGTTGTAATTTACTAATTATATTTCTTTGGAAAAAAAAAACCACGAAAAAATAATTAAAATTTAGAAAAAATGGCTTCCATCCTTATAGGGCCGACCCTAGCCGGTACACTCACGGGCTAGGCCTTAAAATTATATGTTTTTTTTTTAATCTCAGGTCTAAAGGCTAGCTGTTTTAGACTCTGACCTTTTAAGGGTTAGCCTTGTAGGACCGGGGCGGCCCTGATTTTTAGCTTTAAAAAAAAGGAGAGAAATTATTGCATGCTTCAGAAGCCCCATGATGGACACATATGTGAAAGCTTATGTCAGCCATTTCATTTATATTAATTTGCTTTCAAAAATTTAATTGAAAAAAAGGACAACTGTAACATCCCATTTTCAAAAGCAGTATAATTTTTTTTTCATCGAGTAGAGCATCGGAGCGATTGAGTAAGCGATACATATATTTAAAATGCCGTAAGTCCGGGCATTTACGAAGCGGTTTACTGAAGCTTGTTTACAAAAGATGATAACAACGGAGGAACATAACAACGAGATGTGTCTCCGGCCGGAATTGTCTCCGTGGCGTCCACGTGACCCTATGCGTCTTTGCTTCCCTCTCTCCTCGGTTCTCGGTCCTCCGGACCACGAGGCTATATCAAGAGGCGAGATCCCATGCATACGGACCCCGGGTAACGGTTAACCTCATGTTTACATACACAACATGGATGGACTACGGATACACAACTAATGCAGATACATCGCTTCCAGCATTTTCACACATACACAATGCAGACACATCGCACCCAGCATAATCACACATATCGCCCCCAGCAGTGTGGACACAATGCAGACATATCACACATATCGCCCCCAGCAGTGTGGACACATCGCACCCAGCAGTACAGATATACTCTAACATCTATATGCACTCAAGCAACATAACAACTAAACACACACAGTACACCTACCACATACATGCATAACATAAACATCAGCGTTAGTGTTACAGTACGCGAACGTACCTTGTCGGCGGTACAACGGTACTTTTACGGAAAAATAGAAAATTTGACAGCGGCGTAAACAGCGGGATGTTGGCGGTACGACAGTGGCACGATTAACTCAGATATCCTAAAATGATGATATTTATCAACATTTAGCATCATAACGGGCATTTTAGGTGCAAATTACCATTTTGCCCCTGACTCCCTAATCGGCGGAATTTCGCGAGCTTATTGTTTTGACTCTAATCTTCCAAAATTTCGCGAACTCTTTTCCCAACATGATTTTGAAATATATATCATATTTAACCCAAAAACATGATATCTAAAATATATTGGAAGATTAAAGATCAAAAGAACATTCCTACTACAACTACCGAAAGAAAACACCGAAGCTTAAGACTAGGGACCGAAGAACTTACCCGGCCTTTGCTCAGACTTTCCCAGAGCTCCTCTACTCTAGGATTTCGAAATAGGGAGAAGAATTTGGTGTGAAGAAATGAGGAGAAGGGGCTTGGCTATTTATAGAAGCAAGGATGGACAAGGTTGGAATTACATCAATTGTCTTCAGATCGGATTTCAACCGTCGGATCGCACTTTTGCACATGTCTTGATCTTGGCCTTACACCTATTTGGCTGGCATCATCCTTCTAGAAGAAGATGATGTCATGCATGACGTCACATGTGCCGACTTTACCGATAAAGTTCCCCGATCGGTGTCCTAATCGCGTAATCCTGGAAGAAACTCAAAAATCCGGAACTAGGTTTTGTAGTTCCATTATTTCTCTTTAAAACTACCGGGTTTAACTAAATTTTTGATCTCATTAAGGGTATTCCGTTGTCTGCCAAAGATTTTCGGATAAACGCCGTCGGTTACGGAAATAACTTCCGGCAGAACCAGCTTCTTGACAGAAATTCGCTAGTTCGTAATATGTTCTGTCCTAAGAAACCTTATCCCTGGTTTGTCACGACTATTTCGTTTTCTATAGGTTCTCATTTGCACTATCTGCCCTATTCTTTATTTATCCGTATCTTAATGACCTAGTTGGTTACGAAATCACTTCGGAGATAGTCAACTCCGAGGTAGAATTTCATTTGGTTTATAAAAAGTCAGATGTCCTAGACTAAATCCCTATGTCTTGGTGTAGGATTTAGTTTCTATCCGTTCTCAAATGTCTGTTGGCTCTTTACCATATATATTATTATTTTAATAAAAATATCAAGATATTTTTATTTTATTTTATTTTTCTAAGCATTTTTTTTTTATTATTTATTTATTAATTTCGAATTTCCCCCTTATATTAATTATCTACTAATTAATTTACTTATATCTTAATCTAAACAATTAGCCAATAATTACCCAATTAGCCACTTACTAATTGTTGATAATTTTCATAATTAGGATTAATTATTATCTCACAACTTTTGTACTAACATTGGTATTTTATGTCCCATGTAAAATATTAAAAATCATGGGGCCAAAAAGTACTTTTAATAATATTATATTTATGCTTCTCTATTTTTTAAGGAAATAATCCCAAAAATTACTAAATTTAGAGACAACATACTTCCTAAGTTTTTGTCAATATTTGTTGCCATATGAGATTTATCATAATATTTTCAGGCCATTTTTTACGCATTTTTATAAAATACATTTTTCATGGATTTTAGCTCTTTTTCTTTTCTAATTTTCATAGTATTATTAGAAAATAAGATAATTATTACTTATTATTTGAAACCACATATTCACCCATTTTCAATAGGTATTATTTATTGAAATATAATATTCCAGATAAATAATTATCTGGGTATTACTACAACTTAGTCGAGGATACTGCAGATGTTCGGTAATTTTGATATGGTTTTGTTACCTATTTTAACGGTTTGAGTTTTCACATAATCCTTTATTTTATTTTATTTTCCTTAGAATCTCATCTCCACTCCAGATTAAAAAAAATTGATGGTTCAAATTTCATATTTTTTGAAACTTTTATTTTAAACATAAATAAATAAATTTAAACTATTAAAATTTCATTCACATAATTCATAACTGCACTACAAACAATTTTTTTTTTTAAAAAAAATAAATTATGGAATACAACTAACTTCTATCTATTACAATTGGGACAACACCAATGAATCTAACTAACTTCCATTTATTACAATATGAAATACTAAAATACCCCCCCCCCACTTAATAAAAAACCATAGTTGTTGTGCACTACGGTGATTTTTTATCTCCCTTCCTCAAATAGTTACTTTCACCTTCTCTCTCTCTCCCTCATATTCTCCACTCTTCATCTTTATCACTTGATAAGACCTTTTAGGCAGGAAAGGGCCAAAGCTTGGGGTTCCTTTTGGCGGCAAGGATAAGCTTATAAAAAATAACTGGATTAAAGTATTAAACAGACAAAAGTTCTTGCTGCTTCATTAAATAAATAAATCTCCTTAAATAGGAGTTAAACAAATCAACTTAAAATAATAATTGATGCCACTAATCTTAAACTTAGGACTCAACTATGACCACTAACAATCTACATAAATCAACTAACTAATATTTAAATGACAATAAATAATAATAAGCTACCACTAATCGTATGTGGCTAGGGAGTGCGCCATAAATCCACTAACTAATAATTAAATAATAACAATAAGCTAAAAGATAGGGAAAACCATCCTAATATCCACCAATTCAGATCCACAAAATTAGTAGGAGGCGTTAACCATAGAATCTTAAAGGTACGTGGGTGATCTCGGCACGGTCGTATCATTTTCGCTCCCGCTGGGAAAACGAACCTTGTCCTCAAGGTTTGGGATATCTTCATCATTGCTGGGCATTAAATGTGGTAATGGTCTAGGTGATTTGGGGGGTCGGACGGGTGGTTTGGATTTTCTAGAGATGGGTCGAGATCGGAAATGGGTGTGACCTCGCTTAAAAGGAGGAGGGTAGACGGGGTCTTGCATTTGTGGGTGCGGGTAAACTGTTCGTCGCAATTGAAGCAAAGTCCCAGTTCTCTTTGCATGCGCATCTCATCGGCTGTGAGGCGTTGCGTGCCTTGGGAGTTGCGAGCACTGGTTAAGGCTTGGTTATATGAGGATGGTGGCGTATGGGAGGGTGAGGCTGGTAAAAGCAGTGGTTGGTTATGGGGTGGTGGTGACGGCAAGGCGAGTCGGGACGGTGGGGTAGACGGCAGTGAGGTGGATGAAAGAGGTAAGTCAGCCAATTTCTTTTCTTGTAACTTAGCTAATCCTTGGGCCTCAATGATTGTTGTGGGGTAGAGGGCTTGAACTTCCCGGTGTATGTGAGGTTGAAGGCCGGAGACAAAATTATGTAGGAGGAAGGGTGTTGGGAGGTCATTAGTTCTGTTGGCTAAGGCCTCATATGCGGTCACATACATTGACACGGTGGAGGTTTGGGTGAGTTTGACAAGAGCACCCATATGGCTGGTGTATGGGGAGTCTCCAAATCTGTTCTCCAGGATCTGTATAAAATCATCCCAGGTATGGAATGAAGTATTGTTGAAGGTCTACTGGTACCAGGCGAGAGCAGGGCCATCCATATGAAAGGATGCTATCTAGAGGCGTTGTGGGGGGGGGGGGAGGTGGGGTTTAGTGGAAGTTGAAGAATTGTGTGGCTTTGAAAATCCACCCTTGTGGATCATTGCCATCGAAGCCCAGGAAATCAAGTTTGAAGGCGCGTGGTTGGGGTGGCGGCGGCAATGGGTTGTTGGGTGGTAGTGGTAATGGTGGTGGTGGTGGGCGAGGGGCTTGGTTAAGTCGCTCAGCCAGTGCATTGATATTTGTGGTGAGAGTCTGGAGTTGATCAGAGATGAGGGTGGTTTGGTTGAATAGGTAGTCCATTCGAGTGTTGGCTTGAGTTGATACTTCTCGCAGGCGAGCCTCTAACCAGTCATCGGTCTCAGCTAGGACTTCCCAGAGCTTCTTGAAACGAGTACCTTTGGCCATGGTAGAGGTGGAGTTAAATCTCTCAACGAGAGCACCAAATGATAAGACCTTTTAGGCAAGAAAGGGCCAAAGCTTGGGGTTACTTTTGGCAGAAAGGATAAGCTTATTAAAAATAACTAGATTAAAGTATTAAACAGACAAAAGTTCTTGTTGCTTCATTAAATAAACAAATCTCCTTAAATAGGAGTTAAACAAATCAACTTAAAATAATAATTGACGCCACTAATCTTAAACTTAGGACTCAACTATGACCACTAATAGTCTGCATAAATCAACTAACTAATATTTAAATGACAAAAAATAATAATAAGCTACCACTAACCGTATGTGGCTAGGGAGTGCGCCATAAATCCACTAACTAATAATTAAATAATTAAATAATAACAATAAGCTAAAAGATAGGGAAAACCATCCTAATATCCACCAATTCAGATCCACAAAATTAGTAGGAGGCGTTAACCATAGAATCTTGAAGGTACGTGGGTGAGCTCGGCACGGTGGTATCATCACTACACCACCACCACCATCTACAATTCCCAAAAAATCATCATCAACAATGCGTACTAGAAAAGTGAAAAAATGGAGCCAACGGACAATGACGCAAGTTACTATATATCCATCTAATATTGCATGCAACCAATGTATAACAAAATAAATGGTCAAACAAGAGTGTGTGTATAATATTATCAAGATACAAAAGAGAACCATATACTCAAAGAGAGAGAGAACCATGTACAACTTATTAGGGAACAGATTCTCTCGAACTCCCTCCCCTTAGTATCCCTCAGTATCCGTGCATCTTGACCGTCCAATATTTGATCCAAGTGTTTAGAAAGAACCACGTCATCTACTTTTAAAAATTTCATTTCTACCTCGTGAGGTAAGTTTTACTAGGGTTGAGCATGAAACCCGTAAACCCGGTGAGCTCCTCCACAACCCAATGCAATTGGGTCATTTTGAACCCATCCAAAAAAGCCCATAACAAGTTGGGTTAAAACCCGTCCATTTAAAAATTAAATGGGCGGGTTATGGGCACACCTTCGGATTTTGCCCATACCCACCCATTTAGTTATACATATATTTTTTATTAACTGTATTGACACTTGGACAATAATACGCCACATTGCCATGAAATACTCATTCCCCATTTCCCCACTTGGAATTTGAATGTCAAAATTATGTTATGATGACCTTGTCTATATTTAGGTTCTTTTGTGTGAATTATGATTATTGAATTTTGAAGATTTATATTTCAAAATTTAGAATGATAAATTTGGGTTAATACTTAATGCTTATATATGTTCTTCAAAAAAAAAAACTTGTCAAATATAAATGGGTTACCCAAAACTTAGTTAGCTCGCCCATTTACATGTTAAACCGTTTAACATGAGTTTAAATGGGTTGAGATACGGGTATGAGCTAACACATACCCATTTAAAGTTAAATGGGTGGGCTATGGGTTTAGGCATGGGTTACCCAACCCGCCCATTGCTTTGCCCTAAGTTTTACCTCACGAGGTAATTTGAAAAAGATGACGTAGCTCTTTCTGAACGCTTGGATCAAGAATTGGACGGTCAGAATGTACGGATACTGAGAGATATTGAGGGGAGAAATTCTGAGAGAATCCGGATCCCTACTTATCATACTACTCAAATTTTGTTAAATGTAGAAAGTATTCAGACCAAATGTAGCATTGCCTAATGACAGGCAAGAACTTCACTTTCCTATAAGTTAGCAGTACAATAGTATATGAAGGAATATCGAAAGCTGAAACAACATACCTATCAGTTACTGCAGATGAAGCTATCGCAACAGCTTTAGCATGAACGAATAGCTTCATGGAAACTGGTGTAAGATATATTGTAAAAAGTCAATTTACATTTCTGCTACCTTGCTTCATCAAAAGCAGAAAAAGAGGGGGGGATGCAATTAGACATAACTCTCAAATAACAAAATTTCATAAAATTAGGAGTAGTTGCATACCTCTAAGCTAACAAATTATTGGCAGCATAATGCTGTGCTAGTGTATAAATTTTCCTTCTGCTTCTAGTTACTTATCAACAACGAAGTAATAAAAAAAACCATTTCCCCAGCAATCCCAGAAATTGCACAGGACAACCTGCACAAACTGATTAAAAGAAAATCAGAAAGAAATGGATAAAAATTGTAAAGAAAATATGTATAAGCATTATTCAAAGAATAAATGGATATTTACAGTATTCATAAAATAAAAAAATATGAGAAAGGCTTACTTGTGTGACTCTCTCCTGCTCATCTTCCTCGACAGAGCACTTTAACCACGAAAGAGTACAATTGTCACACATAGAAGGATGATCAGCAAAACCCACAACTTCCATTACCCTCGTTAAAAAATTTACAAATTTACAACTTGAAAAATAGTAACTCCTCCAGTACGTGAAGCAACTGCAAAAGATGACCAATAATATCAAACTTCAAAGTGTATTCATTTCCATCGATCAAATCTTTAACCAAAATCCTGATGCATCAGCTTTGCAGACTTCTGATTTCCAACATCTCCACAATATCTCAAGGTTAACCATAACTATCATTCTTAAAGGCGCAAAAAATAAATTGAATTCCCTGACTTTGTCAATTCAACAACTTAAGCAAACGTGCAAAGACAACTCTAGCTTTTAAAGTTGACAGGAGTGACTGATGTTCAACATTATGAACACAGCCCTTCATATCACCATCCAAGTCATCTTAACCTCTGGAATCCTATATGCAGGATCATGAAACATGCTCTTCCCAAGCAAGAACCATCTTCAAACTAATTGGAAATTTCAACAATTAATGACTTCCATTGCAAGCCGTACTAAGCGTAGTCAACCCTCCATATCTTGGAAGTTAAAGTCAAGAGCTTTCTTGATGGGGGAGATACCATCTGCATGCTTGCCATCGCATGAGCTTGAAATGACAGCTGCAAAAACAATTCGTGATTTCCTTGAGGATTCCATGGCAAAATTCAAATCTTGGGCCTGCAATCATGAGATATAAATTATACTAATGTTGATATCCAACCAGTGGCGGAGCCAGGATGTAATGTTTGTGGGTGTACAATTAGTGGTGGCATTCGAGGAAAATTTTTTTAAGGAAAGTTTTAAATACAAAATTTTGAATTTCAATAATTCCAAAGGGATTGACAAAATATTGCAAAATTTGAAAAATTACCTAACTACCTTTAATTTTTTCTTAAATAAAAATTCTCTAACCCCTTGCCGGCGGCCGTCGAGCTCGACACCAAAGAACCCAAGTGACGAGTTTCAACAGCCTATTATATATTTTTTTGAATTTCTCATGCAAAAATTGTCATTACAGATACTTGAGATGCTAATAACGATATTAAAGTTGTAAACTGCGGCCTTTTGAATTTTTATTTTAAAAAAAACTAATGGTGGTTAGGTAATTTCTCAAAATTTGCAACATTTCAAAATTTCAAATCAGTCCCTTTGGAATTATTGAAATTCAACATATTTATTTATCTTTTACCAATTTGAATTGTCTTTTTCTGCCTTTTTCCTTATGGTTTGATTATATGTAATTTATCTTCAACTATATATAAAATGGAAAATATTTGCACTTTGTTGAGAAAATATATTATATATATCTAAATATGAGCTACACCTATTAAAAACTTGGGTTATTAGATATTTTTTAGCAATAAATTTTAAGATGCTAAGAAATTTTTAATTGTCTTTTTGTGCCTTTTTCCTTATTGTTTGATTATGTGTAACTTTTCCTCATATTTTTTATCTGAATATGAGCACTTTGTTGTCCTTATCCGGGTGGGGCTCCTCAATTGCTTTAAGCAATTATCATAGGCTGCAAGTCCATGAGCACTTTGTTGTCCTTATCCAGGTTGGCCTCCTCAATTGCTTTAAGCAATTATCATAGGCTGCAAGTCCATGCCCAAAAAACAAATGAGGAAGTTGACTGCGTGTGGGTTTGAACACCAGACCTCGTGTAAAACACAACGTGATAACCACTATACCTATAACACCACAATTTTTGTAACCTGTGTACATTCATGTATTGATGAAGTAATGAGGAATTTTGATTCGTATTCAAAACATTTATCTTCTGGAAATTATGGAATAAATTTCTTAAGGATCCCGAGATGAGAAACTGACATGACAATGAAATGACATGTAATTATGACTCTTAAAGAGCATTTATGGCATATCCAAGGGCACATTTCTTGGGTCCCACGGCCTTGGAGAGAGAACAATGCGAAATGACCGTTTTACCCCTAGACCTAAAACCTACAATTAGCAATTTCAGAGACCACTACTAGGGGCAAATTTGGAACCTCATTTTTTGGTCTTGGAATGCGCCCCCATCTGCCCAAAAGAGCCCTCTAGAAGCCTTGAGAAACAAGCAAAGAAATAATAATTTGATCTGAAGAATTTTCCTGACCGTCGGATCGTGATCAATGTTGGATAAGGGCCCCACCTTTGGAGTCTATATAAAAGGCACCCCTCCCTTCATTTTCCCCACACCAAGCACGAGCCCAAGGTGAAGAAGGAGGGTGCTCAGCTGAAAGCTTCGGTTTAGGAGGTGAAGAAGGCTATACGCAACCGATATTCGAAGGTAAGTTCCCTAACCGGCAACCTAGCTACTTTCACTTCTGCCCTATGGTGTTTTTCGTGGAAAGGCAGTAGGATTTTCATATTTCTAAGATTTTCAATGGGTCCAGAAGGTTTTTTTTTTTGTGGGGACATGTGGGATCACCTTTTTCCAACTCAAAAAGCTCAAGTCTTTATTAGACAAAAATATGTCGGTTCTTACGGTTTCTGGGCAGCGTGTGTTCATCAACGGATTTAAAATAGTAAATAGATTCCATTTTCTTTGATATTTTTTGTGGTAAAATTAGACATACTAAGAATGATTTTGGTATAATATTTCGTGTCATTTGGATTCCGTCTCAAATCCCTTGGGATTTGCAATGGATTTGAATTCATCGCAAATCCCCGGATTTGAATTTCATCGCAAATCCCAGAATTTGCGACGAAAATAATTTTTCGTCACAAATTTTGGGATTTGCGACGGAAATTTGAGTTTCCGTCACAATTGCGACAATGGTTTTTGCAATGGACAAAATCCCGCAAACGAATTTTGCAACGGAAAATCCTTTTTTTTTGCGACGGATTTTATCCGTCGCAAAAACTGACTTTTTTTGTAGTGGTTAAATTAGGAAAAAAGAAATTGATAAATATGAAAACTTTGTCTTTGATAATTGAATATTTCATACACTTCTTTTTATCTCTTGATTAATAATTTAGGACTCTTTAGTTAATAAATAATGGCTTTTATACTTATTTGGGCTTTGGGCCTTTGATTATATTTTAGCCATTTTTAATAATATAATTTCAGTTTTACATTGCTTCACTATTCCTACCATAACTCTTGAACCAGACATCGGATTTGCCTCATTTTTGTTTCATATTTCAGATGATTCAGAGAGCTACAATTTTATGAAGACATGAAGGGCAAATTCGGACAAGAAGGCGGTCGATTTTGGAGCCGAAGTCGGATTTTTATTTGGGCTCGAATTTGTAATTAAAGCCCATTTTTTATTATTTTCTGTTTTGGGCTTAATTGTGGATTGGAGCCCCATTTCATTTTTCCATTTTAGGTTAAGTGAGGCAGCAGCCACAAACACATTCTCATTCACGTTTTTACTCAGTTTTGGATTAAAATACAGAAGTTTCATTTTCTCTCAACTGCGTTCTTCATCTCTACATTCATCGTGTTCTTCGTGTTCATGATGAACTTCTTCAACTCTTTCCCATTTTCGTTCGCATAGCTATGATAGGCTAGGCTTCTGTGATTGACCCATGGATTGAGGATTCCACGAATCCAGAGGACACGCGCTTCAATCGGTAACGTAATTCGTTTCTGTTTATTTTAATCGGATCCGATTATAATTGCGGATTAGGTATTAGATTTAATATCTAGATTGATATCCCAAGGACATAGGTTGGACCGGGTTCTGAGAGAGCGTTGTGTGATCGCACAGCGAGCTCACCACGTGTTCGATTAAATGCTAGACGATCGTTTAGTCGAGGGAATATCTGGACAAATGCAGGGATTTCGGTTTGTCCATAATCAATCACGAGCTTGGTTATTATCTTTTTGTCCGATGAAGGTTATGGAATCTCAATTATGGGTTAATCATTTTTAATCGATTGATCTTATTTTCTTGCTTTTGTTTTAATCTTTTCGCATTGAAAACAACTCCCCCAATTTGTTAATGTTGTTTATTTATTCTTGATTTAGACCGACTGTGAATTCGTTGGGAAACGACCCAGGTTACATTATACTGCAAATCCTTTTCTAATCTGGTTATTTTGGGAGATCACGGCAAATCTCTGTCAGTCTTATATTAGGATTAAGATCAACTCCCTTAAGGACTGGAGGAGTAGCTGCTAGGCCTTTAGGAGTAACAAACAACCATCTTTAATCAATTCCCAACTTCCATATTACTTTGATACCTCTTTTATATTTTCTTGAATAACTTAGATGCTTGAAAGCTTTATTCTCACTAAATACATGAAGAAAAGTTCACAACTATGCCATTCTACAGCCTCTACACACCCTTTAGAGCCTTAAGATATAAGTTAGGTGTGACTAGATGGTTTAGGACACCTGTATCATAGACCAAGTGATCTTTTAAAGCTTCCTTAGCCTTCAAGAAGTTTGGAATAACCACACTCTATAATCTGAAATATATTTCCAGATTTTGAAGCCATCTCTCCCAAGAAAAAACAACATACAAACACTTGTACAATCATATAACATTCACATAACTTTCATACTACAACATTTAAACATTTGAAAGCCTTAAGAAAGTAAAATTGCTTAATGATGTTGTTGTAACTCTGATAATCTATTTTTGAAAGCTTTGAGTAGTAAGTTCTAAATCAGTTCGAGGTTCAAATATTCAAGCTCAAGGTTTTCAAATATTATCAAAGTTACAACAACATCGTTAAGCAATTTTACTTTCTTAAACTTGATTTCATTGAGAACGAATTAGAGACATAACTTCACGGTTTTTCCCCTATTTTAGCTTTCACAAAACACAATTTCATGTTCAGCGCAGGAGAGGATAAATTCAACACCATGTGTGCGAGAGCATCCCTCAACGAATTTCCCAAATAATAACGATCTTCAAGGCCAAAAAACTAAGGTTTGGTCAAGGACCTAAATTAAGAAAATTTTGTATAGATGCCAAGTAAACTAATTAATTACTAATAGAAACCTGAATTTCACTCATTATATACTGAAGGGTCGAACAAGCTTATTAAGGGAGTGAGTTCGAACCTTAAGACTATAACAGAGCTAGGGGAGACATCTCATACCCAAGTAAACCATACAATTTAGAGCTAATTCCCACGTAGTTAATCCTTAGCCCTAACCCAAGGATAATACGTGACCGACAAACCTGATTAGGTTGTGTGTGACTAGACACCCACCCTTTATAAGTGAGCCCAACACCTTATGTCACAAAAGAATGGCACTAGACATAATGTTTCACATACCCAATAGTTTAATGATTACCAAAAACATATCCAACAGTTTTATCTTCTAAAACGCAAAGCCTTTTTGTGTCATTCACTAAAAACAAGCATTACCTCCGGTCCTAAATATAAAATATAGCTTATCTTATATTTAAGACATTGAACTACAAATTATATCTTATATTTAGGACATGAGATAATATAATTTTTTTTCCCGGGACTCCTGGGGCCAATAAAATCACTTTAAGACGGCAATATTAGAATCAAGTCAATCCACCGAAGTCAGCCAGAAACAATGAAAAATTCTTGCACGTACGGACAAAAACACAATTTGCAACTAAATTTTATTTACATCAGAACATACAAACTGGAGTCTTCATCTTCATCCACAAGGACCATACAACAATAAGAACAGAGTTTTGGCAAAGGCAGATTAAAGCATACTAAACCAACAAAAGAAGACCAGAAGAAAATCAAGAGCACAGAGTGTCCTGTACTTGACAGTTATTAAACTATGAGTTGTAGAACTGCATACAACTTCATCCTATAAGTACATAAATGTAAAGATTAAATTCTTTTTCCCTTTTTTTTTTTTTTGGTTTCTTGCCGTATCTCTCTCATGTCACTATTCACATGCCAGTTTCGTGTCGAAGCTGGTCAGACAAATGGCAAAAGCCTGAAACGCAGATAGGGGGTATCTGTAATCCATTGTGAACATATCTTTCCCAACCTTGCCAAACTGAAGAATAATTTTGTCGTGGTCAGACTGTGATGGCTGTGCTGGTGCCAGGGCACCAGGTGCAGGCGGACTGGTTGCTGCGATCAGCTGAAAATTTTTTACAGAGGCAACTGTCACCCGACCCCGGAAGTTTAGGCACCAACATTGCAGCTGCTCATGCCACCTTGGTGCCTTGTTCTTAAGGACTAATGGTCTCTCCTTGCCTTCCTCCTCTTCGTTTCCGGCAGGACCAATTATGTCTGAGAACCTCGAGCTGCTAAACTCAGTTGAATTGTCAATCGATTTTGAGAAGGATATACTTCTGAATGAATCCTCAAGGGAGCGGGGAAGAAGCTCAGGTTGGCCTGGGACATTGCCACCGGGCTCAAGAGATGATGCAGGGATGGAGTACATGGTACAGTGCATCCGCCGAGGTCCCCTAGTACCTAGCACATTAAGCTCATAAGAGACTTGGGCAACATTGTAGCTGCCGCTAGGGACTTTTGGAGAAACCTTTTTTGAATAAATCCTACGGCTTCGGCCAGGTGGAGACAGCTGAGAATTATTGTAGGGAGGCTGTGTATCATAAATTATAAATTTGGTACCAAGAAAATTTGACCTGACACAAGGGAAAATTAATAGTTATAAGCTATGAATATAAAGGCATTTCTAGTGCATAGAGAGGTGGAAGATACATATGTTTCTTTGTAATGTGCTTCAGGACTATCAGCTAAATCCAAGCACCTACCTTAGTTTTCCAATGTACCTAGTACTAGATCTTGATATGTTTTCTGCATCCATTGATATAATATACTCTGTGCATGTAGTTCTTCTTGTCCTTTTTGCCGATAAAAGAAACTTTCCATTTTCAACAAGCAGTGCTGCAGAAAAACCACGTTGAAATCAGAACATGTCAGAGACAGAGAGAACCAGGACCCAGTAATTGTTGAAAGCATGCCTAATTATTTATCTATGGTAACAACAAATTTATTTTGCTATAACTAATTAAAGGAACTATTGAAACTATTTGACCTTTGAAATGGCCAGTTAATCACTACTATTTTACTAACATGTTTTTACTAACACAGAATCACAGATGAATTTGCTACTCAATATATGACAATACAGATTTTGAGGGGCAATTTGAGGTTTCTTATAAGAAAAAGTTAGTTAAATCTCGTAAGTAGTTTGGAAAATAGTAATGAATGGAATCAGTCTTTGATAAAGCAAGGAAGGTTATGATCGTGACAGGACCAAGTGTTACAATGGCCAAGTGACAGAACTGCAAAAAGAAAAAAGGATTGACTTAGTTATAATGAAACATTAATTTTAAATAGGCTTAAGAAAGTTACCATTGTTTAAAAAACACACGGGGGCTATTGGGAAAACCTAGTTCCTAGAGGCACCGTTATAGAAAATTCAGTTAAGCATATTTTCATCAATAGTCGTACATCTACAAATCCCATTTCTTTTCATTTAGTGTTATACCATAAAAATTCATAGGATGTCACCAAATAGATCAGACAACGGATTGAGTTATTCAACCAGGATAAACTCTCCCATGGTTTCACATAACAGAAAACCATTGCACACGCCATCAGGTCAACGAAAAATTTAAGTTATAAGAAATTCAACAGAAATATTAAAGAAAGAAATATGGGTAACAAATTAGACATCAAAACTAAGTCCATCAAAGGCTGATAAGGAAACATGCATATAATTAATACCTATCAGCCTATCATATGAGACATCAAATACAGTGTAATAAAATGCATTATATTCAAAGGTAAAAATTAAATCACATAGTACTAAAATTCCCAAGAGATATGATCAGGTCATATTAGACATCAATCAAATTCTGATTAATATATTACATCAAATTCAAACATAAAGATTAAATTACGTTGTATTTTAATTCCAAGAAAACAAATGATCATGTTAAACACAAATATTGGTGACAAAAGAGTAAACACGTTATCCTACCAGGGCTAAGGCAAAGGAAAAGGTGGTATGTCAAATTAGATTTGTTCCTCTTGATGAAACACTGGATGGTTCCATCCCTGAATCCAGGCTGTCAAAAAATAAAAAATAAACACATAAAAACAAAGAAAATATGCCACACTCCATATTTTCATTTATTAAAGCTTGAAGAAATTTTATTTAAGCAGGATGGAAGATATCATATCTCACCTGCTTTAGGGAAATAGGGAAAGTAATCTTCCCAGAGAACTCAGGACTGCTCACAATTTCTTTGCACATTTCTCTCCAGGACTTGCACACACCAGCACAAGCAACTACATGTTTACGAACAGGCCATGTACTCTCACTTGTTTCCAATCTTTTGAGAACATCACGAAGAAGCTCAGGTGGAACGCTAGCCCAACAGCTGTTCTGTATAACTGGAGCTTGATCCTGCACTTCGTGTACTGAGCTTTGTGACTTCCTATGATGTCCAGGAAGCCTCACCTCAAAACTCCGCCTTGATAAGCTCCCAAACCCATCCCTTACATCACGAACTATACTGCGGAAGGACATTTGCTCTATACACTTACAGCCCCAGAATTTAGTATGTCATCAAATTTGACGCAAAGAAAAATAATCCATTCAGTTTCCTGAGTTACAATTCAAAAGCTTTAGGTTGCTGAAGAACTGCAAATCAACAAAAAACTTTAATTTAAAGTCCCACTTCAATTCTTACAGATTAAGACAGAAAAGAGAAAGACGAGAGATAGGGAAAAGCATAAAGTGGAAGGTATATTAAAAAAAAAGGAGATTCTCATAAAGAAGCCTCACTGGAACTAAAGCAGCCCAAAATACCATACTTTTGTCAGAAACATCTTTTGGCAAGTTTTAAACCAGATTTTGAATCTCAATCTAACTTCCAACTGGAGCAATCAAACCAAATAAGAATCTTATCATAAGGATTTTGCTTGAATCAACTTTTCCACCACAGAAGAAAAGAGAGCAGAAAAACAAACTAGAGGTAGTCGTCATAGTTAATACACCAGGTAAGTATGAAAGACAATGCAAATGAGAAGTGGCTCCACTATCTTTTCATGAACTATCTAAACCGATGCACATCAACAAGTGCAGAAAATCAAATCACAAAAGTAGACTCAAAAGGTTTAGTTAGCCTCTCAGAAAAATCATAAAACGGGACGAAAATTTCACAAGAACCCCGATAGAAACAACGACAGCTTCCAATAGAGAAACAGAACGGAACAAAGAAGAAACTTCATCGGAAACTAACTAGTAGGACCCAAAAATCTCAGTCAGGAAACTTCCAAAATCCCTATCTCAACTAAATCACAGAAATTTCGTGATCAAATTCGAAAATAAAGGGACAACAAAACCAGAAATTTACTTCAAGAAGCCTTTGAAGAGATTACGAGGTGTAACCAAAATCGAAGAACAAGATCACAACCAAAAAAAAAAAAAAAAAAAACTCACCGCCTTCTTCAAATATCTCTGAGTTGGGGTCCGGTTCTGTTCCTTCCACGATTCGCCTCCTTTCTCTCACTTTGTCACATAACACAGAGCCTCTCTATCTGACTCTGAAATGCACGGACTCAACGCCCCTATATTAATGGGATAGAATCTGAGAATTATATAAAACCTTAGCTTAATTAATTATTTATTTATTACCAAACATGAAATCTAATCCTAATCCTATTAAATTAATATTTTACTTCAATGAATAAACTAAAACAAGCCATTATTTATTACAGATTCAACTAGAGTTGGCCACGCCTTGCTATGGTTTGTTTATGCTTTTCATCTGTTACATTAAAAAATGAATATTGATGATGTTATTAATAATTTTTTAATTTTAATCTAATTCCATCAAAATCTCAAATCCTATTCATTTCGCTAAAATTTAAATAAGAAGGAAAGAAAGCTAATATTTAAAACAAATAAAAAGTGTGCAACTTATGATTTGACAATAAATTTTATTATTTAAGATCAAGATTAGGATGACACGATAATATGGTTTGGAAGTGTGAAATTAAACCAACTAACTGATTTAAAAAATTTGATTGTAATTATATTTTGATTTAGTCTGATTAATTATTGAGTGTTTTCTTGTAAAAATTCAATAAATTAATCAAATAATAATACTTTATTTTTGAAATTTTTATTTAAATTAAATTAAATTTTAAATAGTACAATATTTAACTGAAACATCCAGACAATAAAACTGTTTTGCAATTAAAAATCCAGAAAACAATAAAATCTTAAAATAAAAAATCACTTCAAAAATGAATAAATTCAAGACAAATCAAATCAACAATCTCAAATTAAAATATTAATATTTTATCACTAGTTTGAAAAAAAGGCTTAAAATAACGTTTGCTTGTTTTTTTACTTAAAATTAAATGGAATGAAACCAATTTCATTAACACCTCTAATATTAAAATTAAAATACGAATTTCTTAGCATTAAAATATGACTAAACTTATGGTAATGATAAAAAATGCAAAAACATACATATATACTCCTATATATGTTGATTTGATCTTATAGTAAATTTAACTCACTGAAAAAAAAAAAAAAAAAAAAAAAAAAGGACCACCTACTTGGAGCATGAGCTCGATGATACGCTATGCAAGGATATGAAATGACGATATTACCACCGACGGTTGACCTACCGGGTGTTCCGTTATCTGACCAAACGGTGTGTGTATGGCTTTTAGTACACGTCATAGCGATAATTATATAATAATAATATAATGGAGGCTGGTAGGTCGGATATCATGCGAAGTGGTCCATGGGTATTTAAGATATGGACGCGAGGATGTCGGGTTTGGTGTTTTTTTGGGCAGCAGTGAGTAGTTTGGGAGTTTGATGGCAGGTGGAGATCACATAACACATATTTTCGCGGGCACGCCCTCTCCATATTTTGAACCAAATTGTAAAAAGAAAATGAATGAAAAATATCATTTGAAATATAAAAATTTAAAAATGTTTATTAAATTACAAAAAAGGATAAATAAGTAATCTAGTAGAAATATGAGATTTCTTGCTAGAGATTTCCCTCCCATGTGCTGCACATTAATCCCTTCGTGTATTTCAGCCAAGACGTATCGTGCCTCAGCCGGCCCCAAGCATCGCATCATGGGGGAATGTAGTCCTTTTCGGTATAACTGATCGTCCACCATAGTTTACATGGCGGCTTGGCGAATTAAGTTCTTCGATTCTGTCATATCAACAGGTATGATTCCTCTTTCCAGGTAATCTTTGATTGGTTTCCTCCAATCCGTGGCAGATGATATGGTCATGACACAGCTCGGCTCGGCCAAGTTTTGTTGTACCACGGTCCGGTGGTTTCATGGACCTTTCGTGCTGGCCAGTTTTGATAGGATATCCGCTCTTGTATTTTCCTCCTGAGGGGTGTGAGTGATTGTTACTTCTTCGAACTCGGTAATCATATCCCTTGCTTTGTTCAGGTATTTTGCCAACAAAGGACCTTTTGCTTGGTAAGTACCCTCAATCTGCGCCACTACCAGCTGAGAATCGGTTAGGACCTTGACTCTCCGTGCTCCATGTTCTTTCGCCTGTTGGAGGCCAGCCAACATAGCTTCGTATTCCGCCTGGTTGTTGGAGGTTAGGAAGTTGAGATGTAGTGAGTGTTCAACTGCGACCCCCTTTGGCTCCACTTTCCTTGGCATTTGACGAGCCGTCAACGTACACCTTCCATTCTTGGAGGTCGGTTGCTTCTTCATTGTAGGCCGGGTTGAGCTCCCTCACGAAATTCGCCAATGCTTGTGATTTGATCTCATGCCGGGCCTCGTATACAATGTTAAACTCGGATAATTCTATCGCCCAACTGATCATTCGTCCAGCCAGGTCTGGTTTGTGTAGCACCTGTTGGATTGGCTGACTGGTTCATACTACAATCTTGTGCCCTTGGAAGTATGAACGTAACCGCCTTGATGCCATTAGCAAGGAAAATGCCACCTTTTCCAGCTTCTGATATTTGAGTTCCGAGCTCTGCAGGGCTTTGCTTACAAAGTATATCGGTACTTGGCCAGCCTCTGTTTCTCGGATCAAAACGGCACTTATAGCTTCTTCCCCTACCGATAAGTAGAGATATACCGTCTAACCGGGTTCGGGTTTGGATAGGACTGGCGGGGTTGCCAAACATTGCTTGATCTTTCCAAACGCAAGCTCGCATTCTGGGTTCCAGCCTCCTCGTGCCTCCTTCTTTAGTAATTTGAAGAAAGGTAGAGCGTTCTCTGCTGATCTCGACAAGAACCTCGTTAAAGCCGCCAATCTCCCAGTCAGTTGTTGTACCTCCTTCTTGCTCCTTGGCGCTTTCATGTCTAGCACGGCCTCACATTTATCTGGATTTGCTTTGATTCCTCGGTTTGTCAACAAGAAGCCCAGGAACTTTCCAGCTGGGACTCCGAATGCGCATTTTGCCGGGTTCAAGCAGATCTGGTGCTTCCGCAACTTGTCAAACGTTTGCTCTAAGTCTCGAATATGATCCTCCGGCTCTTTTGATTTGACGATCATGTCGTCAATGTATACCTCCACGTTTCGACCGAGTTGGTCTTCAAAAACTTTATTCATCATTCTTTGATAGGTGGCCCTGGCGTTCTTCAATCCAAAAGGCATCACATTGTAACAATAATTGGCCTTCTCGGTTATAAAGGCTGTCTTCTCTTGATCCTCTGGGTGCATCGCGATTTGGTTGTATCCGGAGTAAGCATCCATAAAGGATAATAGTTGGAATCTGGATGAGTTGTCGACCGGCTGGTCGATATTGGGCATCAGATATGAGTCTTTGGGACAAGCTTTGTTCAAATTAGTGTAGTCCGTGCACACTCTCCACTTACCATTGGGTTTCATCACCATGACCACGTTAGATAACCATGTCGTGTACTGTATTTCTCGGATGAATCCGGCATCTAACAACTCTTTCACATGCTTTTCTAAGGCTATCTGCCTCTCGGCCCCTTATTTCCGCTTCTTCTGTGACACTGGGGTGGACCCCGGTTGGATGGCTAACCTGTGACAACAAAAGATGGGGTTGATCCCAGGCACTTCCGACGCTTTCCACGCGAATAAATCTCGATTCCTTTTTAGGAACTCTTTTAATCTGTCTTTTAGCTCTAGGGTCATTGTTCCACCAACCTTCATAATCTGTGAAGGGTCTTCTCCCAGTACCAAATCTTCTAATTCACCTTCTGGCTCGGGTCGTGGGATCTCGGGTTCATCTTGTAGATCTAGCTCTACCATGCTAACGGGTCGGCCTAGCTGTGTTCTTTTTCTAGTGTCCGAGGTATGCTTTTGGATCCAAGATAGCGACCCCGTCCCGTTCTCGTTCTCCCGATCGTCTCGTAATAACATTGCCGGGATTCTTTCTGGTCTCCGGTGACGGTTACCACCTTGTTCTTGGTGCTAACCATCTTCAACTTTTGATGTTTGGTGGAGACTAGCATGTCCCAATTGTGAATAGTCGGTCTGCCTAATATCATATTGTATGGGGAGGGGAAATCGGCTACAGTGATTCTTACCCTTTTTGCCTTGAATGCTTCTTTTGTTCCCAATGTTAGTCTAAGGTCGATATATCCCTTCGGAGTAGATTGTTCTCCATTAAACCCAATGAGTTTAGTTTTGCATGGTCTCAGGTCTTCTTCATCTAAATTCATCCTTTTGAAGGCATCCCACATAATGATGTCCGTCGAGCTTCCCGCGTCTACGAAAATCCTCTTTACCTGACAATTTACCAAGATTCCAGTTATTACCAGTCCGTCTTGATGGCCTGGTACAACATCCTTTGTGAATTGAAATGGGGGAGGTGTCGGTCGGTCATGGTTTTCTTTCAACTTGGGGGTTCCCCTTACCAAGAGGACTTCCCTTAAGTATTTCCTTCTTTGGCTTGCAGTATCTCCACCTCCGCCCATGCCTCCGCTAATTACATTGCATCTGTGCTCCATATCTATTTCTGGGAACTCGTAGTCATCAGTAGACGATTTTCACCGAATTCCATAAATCTTCCGACCGGGGGTCGGACTCGGACTTCGGTCACCTTGCTTCCGTTTGTTGTTTTTCCGGCCCTATGTCTTTATCACATATTGGCGTAGTTTGCCCTCTCAGATGAATTTTTCAATCGCGTCTCTGAGTTTGTAGCACTGGTCCGTGGTATGCCCCAGCCCGTCATGAAAATCGCAAAATTTTGAATGATTCGTGGTGGGCCGGTATCTGGTGGGCCAAGCTTTGTCGACTTCATCTCATTCAAAGTGACCTCCCTCCATAACTGGGATCGTGAAACATTGAGCGGAGTATACCTTTCATACCTCGGTTTTCTTTCAACTTTCTCTCCTCTAGTTCTGTTATCTCGGTTTTGCATATGGGGATTTTCTCTTCGACTGCTCGGCTGACTCTTATTCTCTGGAGGTGTATTTCTTCGTTTCTCAGTTCCGATGGCGTTGGCAATCTCCATCTGCTCTACTTCTAGATATTGCTTCGATCGCGTGTTGAACTCGGTGAGGGTGTAAACTCGGTTTTTGAAGATGGAATTAGCCAACCTGGACGAAGGGTCCAGGCCATCAATAAGGCAATGCACATGAACGCTTTCTGGGAGTGAACGTACCAGCAGGGCGACTTCCTTAAATCTATCCAAGTATTTTTGGAGAGTCTCCCTGCGTTGCTGCTTGATTTTGCTTAGGGTGAACTGTGATTTAGGCTGCTTCTTGCTAGTCGCAAAATTTAACTCGAACTTTCACCCTAAATCTTCGAAATCATAGATAGATCTGATTGGTAAAGTATGGAGCCATTTTTTGGGCAGGTCCGATCAGCGTGGCCACAAAAAGCCGAGGAATGACCTAGCCCTTGATTTTCTGTACGAACATAAGCAGTTCGAAAGTATCGAGGTGTGACCGCGGGTCCTGAGTGCCGTCGTATTTTGGTAGGTTATCCAAATCAAAGTCTTTTGGATATGGGGCATTCGCGATGTCTTCCAAGAAGGGACTACAATTATGCCCTGCAATGTACTTCACTCGATATTCCCTGGGAGAACCCTGCGGTCGGGTCGTCCTCTCTATATCTCGGTCTTCATCATCCGGAGTCTTTTCGATGCGAAGTTTCTTTAAGTCTGAGGTACGGTTGTGAGCCCTCGTACTTCCGGGGTCCGTGTCCGGGGAGGCTGTTCCTGTAGTACGCTGAGTAGACCTTGGCTGCTTGCTATGGGGAGGGCTGTCGGAGTCTCGGGTCACCTTTCCTTTCCGTCCTCGCTGGTCACCTCGGTTTTGCTTTTGAGCCGATGCTTGAATTTGTTTGAGGTGATCCTGCATGATTTGTTGCATCACTCTGAGGTCTTCTTGGCGCTGGAGATTATTTCGCTTCTCCATATTCTCCATTCGTCTCAGTATTGACTCCTGAGTCTTCTACAGGAGGAGATCTAGATTCGGCGTATTCCGAGGTTTTGCCCCTTTAGGAGGGGAAGAGGCCGTGTCGGAAACGTCATTCCCTTCATTCGTGGCGTCTGCGTCGGGGATATCCTCAGGCCGTGGAAGTCCTTGAGTTTGCTGTTGCTGACTCGTCTCGGCCTGCGATGGATTTCCTCGGTGAGGCTTTCGACTGCTGCTTTTGGTATTAGCCATTGTTGGTCACAGGATCGAAGTTTAACGTCCCCACGGTCGGCGCCAATGTTCCGGTGTAGAACACGAATGTCCAGCCCAATAGGCTAATGCTTTGATCTTGGATCGAATAGCCCTGCCGGAGTATCTATGAGACAGATATTCAGGAGAGCGAAGGATCATTATACACAAATATGAAGGCTCTTCGCCAAGGGGGATGGGGGTAGTGTTTAGTGGGAGAGTGCACAGTGATACTGAATGTAAATAGGTCTGAGTTAGAACATATGCACCTTAGGGTCCGACCCTCGTATATTGTTGGTCGATTTCCTTGATGGCAAGTGAACTAGTCAAACAAGTAATAAAGTGAAAGTAGAGTATCGTCCCACAGAGACTGAGATACCGAAGAGTAACGCTCAATTGCTATGATAGTTGCAATCAGAAAGTAAATGTAATTGGTTTGAGAGGTTTTTGATGATTACGCTAATAATAGAAATAAACAAAGTAAATTTAAGAAGATATCAGTAAGAAGTTAGGCTGAACTCGGACTCTTCCTTAAGTGCATAATTCCCCCAGTTGCTCTACCCATAGCTATAGCATCTATCTTCGCATGACTTCCGCAATTGCTACAAAGATAGCTACTAACTACAAAGCTATTCGATTAACCCACCGCTATGATCTATCGAAGCTTCCGCATCTAATACATATGATATTAACTATACTCCTTCCATATTCCTATGGCAACTTTCTAGTTTTTATCTCGCATTATACTCGGGGTGTCTTTTGGTTATGAGAGGTAGACCCATTCCTGAAGCCTACAATAAATAGGTCAAGCCTTGCACCGTTGCCTAGCAAACACTGTTTCTCAGAGGTCTAGCCTCGACTCCTTGCCAGTAAGCCGAGACCACAGGTCTAGCCCTTAGATTCCTCTAATCAACTAGTAGTTAACTCACTGATAAGCAAACCGAATCTATTAAATTAAGAACTTGCAACTGGGTTCATACACGCTTAAGAATTCATCCTCGTTCAGCCATCAGAAAGTTAGTTCATGACTGACGAAGGAAACACAAAACAGATAGTAACAGAATGACCCATGATCTAACTACTGAAATTAAACTAATGAAAATAGAAAGCTTGACGGCGTGGACGAAGCCCTGTCACGTCACCACTCCACGTCTTCTTCCCTCCGTCTTAGTGTAAGGGAGGATGCTGGATTATCCTAGAATTCTCGTGCTAGTGAAGTCTCTCACTCTTCTTTTGAGTCGGCCAAATGTGAAATCTCGTGTTGGCTCTTTGTGACTCCCCTTTAGGGTTGTTCTGCTGTTTCCTTTTATATTCACACTTTCGTGTGACGCAAGTTAAGCTAGCTAGGCTTTCCAAATCTGTCGAGATCTATCGCATCTTCTGTTTGTAGATTGATTCTGCGGATCCTGCGGGATTCTTCAAATCTTTCCGTTTTGATCCTCCGCATCTTCTATTTTATTATGTCAGAATCTACCTGTTGATCTCGATCTTTTATTTCTATTCCTGAAATCAGCTAGATAAAATGGTCAGAAAATATGCCGCATAGCATTGCGTCCTTTACTTTGCTATAGCTTTCATGATGATTTTTATTGCTTTTCGAGTTGCGGTCGAAATGCTATAGCATCGTATCAGCTTTGCTATACGATCTTTAAAACAATGTAATTTGCTCTTCTTAGCACATGTTCAGGATGTAAATGGTTTCCATCCTTCAGTTCCCTATATCATGAATATATGTTTTTTGCTTGGATTCTTTGCAATTTAAGCTTTCATTCACCATTCAATTCGGTCATGAAATACAGGGAAAACATGGTATAATTTGTGTTCATCATATATATAGGGAATTCGTTGGTATCATATCTGGCGGATCTATCTTATCCCTTGATTATAGATATGATAGGATCCTCCACGATTATAGGTGAATCTAGATATATGATATATCTCTATTGGGCCGTCCCAGAGTTGGGCCTCGGGTAGGTCGGTAACATAAGGAAAGTACTTCAGTTAATGGAATTTCCCCCTTGGATGGTTAACATGATAATGCAATGTGTTTCAACGGTTTTGTATCAACTTATTGTTAATGGTAGCTTGGTGTTCCTTTTACACCATTGCAATTAATTAAGGACTTCGTCAAGGTGATCTGATGTCCTGTATCTCTTTTGATTATGTGCAAATGTTTTAGCTTGCATGATCCATCAAGCATGACAATATAATTGGTAGAGGGGCCTACACATTTCTCATGATATGGATCCTTTAACTCATCTTATGTATATGCTAATGATACGCTTTTATTTTACCGTGCTACCAAGGAAGATTGTCATATTGTTAGAGCCCTGCTCAGAAGATATGCTTCAATCTCAGGTCAACATATTAATTATCAAAAGTCAAGTCTTGTATTCAGCCCTTATCTTCCTTTTCTGATGAAGAAAAAATTATCGGACATTCTTGAAATTAAATTTCATTCCCAATTGGGGAAATAATACTTAGGCACTTATGTTGATGACCCTCTCTTAGAAAAGAGAAAATATAAGGAGGTGTTAGAAAAAATTGATAACAGGCAGGTAGACTAGTACTAATTAACAATTCTTCAACATCTTTACTTGTCTACCCGTTCTCTATATGTAGTTATCTCAGCAATTATGTCACACAATTGCTATGAAAATGGCTAATTTCTTTTGGAGCAAGCATAAGGTTCATTATCTACATTGGGAAGAATTATGCCTTCCTCGGGAAACAAATTATTAAAACTGCCTCAGTGTTTTCAAACCATCTTACCTAGCAAGTGGATGATGGCTCTACTAATTTGTTATATAGTCGGCTTTGGTGACCTTTGCAGTAGTTTGGTTTGTCTTACCCTTCAATGAGGGTGTTAAACCTTATAATGCGCTCTAGGTGTCAAACAATACTCTCAAGCTCATGATACAATTTGATGGAGTGCTACTCAATCAGGTTCATACACGGTTTGGGATGACTATCGTCTACTTCAATCCTCTAACATGTTAAGATTGTGTGTGAAATGATTTGGAAGTCTCTTATTCCTCCAAGCATCACATTGCTATTATGGAAGATTATTATAGGTATCCTACCATCTTCTCATCTTTTGAAATCTAGCCATTCAACAAAGGAAGAGTTATGTTCCTTTTGTTCTCGGGATGATGAATCTCTAGAGCATTTGTTTCTATATTGTCTATTTTCAAAAGCTTGTTGGTTTGGATGGAATTTAGGTACCAATCTGGTCTTATCTATAAGTCTATTTTGACCAAAAAAGTTAGTCATATTTATAAGTCCAGTTTCATGTAATAAATGAGATTGTGACAATTTTACCCATATTAATTGTACCCATGAAGATAGAAAGAGTTGAAAAATACTCAATCATAAATTAATTAGGGAAAAATTGAAAATTTACCTCATAATCATTGAGTTAATTATCTCTCTTTGGTATGTGAGATTTAGTCAAAATAGACTTATAAATATGACCAGAGTGGTATCAGAATGGACACTTCTCCTTCCAATTCTTGACTCATTGGATTATGTTCTTGCTGCAAAATCATAATGATTCTAGCAATTTCGTTTCTTTTCTGCCGTTCCAAATTAAATGCTTGAATCATTATGGTTTGCACAGAATTCAATTTGTCATGCAGGAACCAAGTTCCATCCTTATCGGATAATTTGCATGGCACATGTGCGGGCTATAGCATTCACATCTTTTGGTTCAACAGCCACGCCAAACATCCTCGCAGAATCTGGAGCAAAATAGTGTTCATCATCAACACTGCTTATCAATGACTTCTTTGCTCTCACAGGTTCCTCATTGAACTGTACATTTTTCAAGTTAAAGAAAATCCAAGATGGACAAAGAGTCTTTGGCATTGAAGTGTTTTTTGATCGAGAGATTTTCAAAGAATGATATGTGACTCTTCCTATCAGGCTGGGTTATTTGCAATTACCGTTAATGGCTTTACGAAACGCCATGCTTTTTATTTAGCAACAATAGATCATCCAACAATCCCTATTCTTTCTGCTTGTCTATAGGCTTTTGTGAAAATCTCATGTGAAGATTTTGCTGAAAATCTCGGTTAGTATAATGAATGCTTTCGTATCTGTTCCAGGATATTTCCAACTTACTGCAATCTTTTGTGATCTACTATACTATTTATTTGCTTGAATAAATAATTACTAGTTATCAGGAAAAAAAAAGTCATATAATTAGGCACAGACGAAGTACTAACATTTATAATAATCCATACTTCTTAAGATTCTAAACATTATTTATTCTCATAATTTATAAACTACAAAAGATTTAGTTTTATGGATATGGTCATTTTTCTAATAGTGTATGTACTGTTTTATTTTGCGCATTGCATGGATATATATATGATGTCTAGTTATTTTAAATTTATTTTCTATATTAATATATTTGTAAATAATTTAAATTAATTACAACAATAACAACAAAGCCTTATCCCACTAGATGAGGTCAGCTATATGGATTGCACGATGCCATTGTGTTATATCAAAAACAAGATTGTTGAATAGATTATAAATCAAAAGGTCTCGCGCTATAACCTTATTGAGTGTTCGTTTCAGTTTTTCTTGACCTCTTGTTAGAGAACTCCATACTAAGTAATCAACCCGCTTGACGTTGCACTTAATGACCTTCTTTAAATTATGTAAAGTCATATTATTCAATTTAAATGTATAAACATTTTTTATTCTTTTGAAATAGTATTTTTATCAATAAAAAAAAACTCATACTAATATGTCAACTAAATAATTTTTAATTTTTGACCCTTAAATTTATGTTAATTTTGATATGAGGGGAAAATTGAAAAACTTCAATTTTTAGGGGAATAAGTGATAAATATAATTTCTAATATATATTTCCACTGTGTTATGACTGGTTTGCAAGGAAAATCCGTGTGAAAATGTGTTTGATATGATTGATTATGATAGAATTCATGCATATGTGGAAATAGGGTAGCTGAGCTAAATTGTTGCATTTTAGAAGTTATCACGCATATAGGCAGAAAAAGGGCTTAAATTCTGATGTACTCCTGAATTGGCATGTAAGTGCTGTCTTGATGCTACAAGCATCGTCAATGCTACTTAGTCGTTGCTATAGCATCGTGATTGCTACATCATGGTAATTGCTACAGCATCATGATGATATATCAATGCTATAGCATCATAAGTGACTCTGTGATAATCTGTTATTCACTGACCTTTCCTCGAGGGTTTTTCAAGAATTAAATATAGGTCATCAAGATGGACGTTTAGACGGTGGTTGAATTGAAAAGGACGAAAATATATAGAAGCTGCGGAGAATTGAACATAAGATTTGAAGAATCCCGCAGAATTAAAAGAGGATCAATCAACCGAATCTAGGGATTTGGACCTAACAGATTTGGAAGGCCTAGCTCACTAAATGTATGGCGCAAAAGGACCTGACTATAAGAGGAAAGTGCAACTAAACCTAAAAGAGTCATCGAAGTCAAGAAAGTCATCAAAGAGTTAATATAATTCCAATTCAACTGAACTCACACCGAAGGAAGGAGAGAATTATCGAGAGAGAGAGAGAGAGAGAGAGAGAGAGAGAGAGCGCTACAGAAGAGACCCAATTCTTCCCTAAAGTTAGACGGACTGTAGAAGACGTGGAGACGTTGCATGATAGGACACTCCCTACGCCGTCGATCATTCCGATGAGCTTCTCTGTTTTCTTATTTTCTTCTTTAAGTTTTCCATGGGCTATTCTACTGTAATCTGTTTTGTGTTTCCCTCATTAGTCATGAACTAAATTTTCGTTGGCTGAGTGAGGATGAATTTGTAAATTGTAGAATGAACCCAGTTTGCTAGGCTTATCCAATATATTCAATATGTTTAACAGTAATTTAATGTCTTGTCTGTTAGTGGCCGCTAAGGGGCTAGATCAGTGGCCTCGGCTTATTGGAAGGGAGTCGAGGTCAAACATCTATTAGACAGTGTTTGTTGGGCGAGCTTCTGTAGGGCTCGACCTAAATTGTAGGCTACAGGAATGAGCCTACCGCTCATAACCAAAACGCCTAGGTTAAACTAACATTCTAAACTAGAAAATCGCCATAGGAATATGGGAAAAGTAGAGCGAGGAGTGTGACACCCCAAATTTCACACCCAAAAACTTAGCCAAAATATTTGAAATACCTCCAACAAGGTTGATCAATATCCAAATCGTTAAATTACATACCCATTTCAAATAAAATTCATAGTACAAAGTCAAAATAAGTTTCCAAAATATTTCAGAGTTAAATACAATGCGGAAGTCTTAGGATCATGTCAAATAAAATAACATAACATAAGCTACAGGAGTACAAAAGAGCCTTCAAAGCTCACTTCATAGGTGCTTTCCCTTGCTCCCTACTAGAATGTTCACCTGAAAAATGTTAATATGGGACGAGATTCCATGTCCCAGTAACTATTGAATATTCCTACCGTACCATAATTTCTCATACATAATTATTTGCAAAAGTAATCATCAGTATGCCGAATTGTGAACTATACAATTGTACTATATGCAAAATGAAGTCTCCCTTATATCGCCGTCCACCCTTGTACCGCTGACTGGAGCCATAGGCTAACACATAGTCCAACAGAAACCCATTCATTTGACTTGATGGTTCCAAGCTCACCAAAACTTAAGATACACCCGGCCAAAGGTATAGAGCTTAAGTCTGGACTATAATTCCCCTCCTTAAAAATAACAACTAAGGAGGTGTCACATATCCCACAACTCTAATGCAATCCTGGCTAGAGGAAAAACATGGAAGATGGGGCTCTGACAAGTACCATCCACTGTGCACTGAGTGGTGGCATAAAGAAATCTTATCATTCAAATTTCTCCTTACTCTAACCTATCACACATACAACCGCTATGATAATTATATTCAATAAAAATAAATAATATTAAAACATGCTTTCATTTATATAAAATAACATGACAAGGAAAAACCAACATCTCATAAAACCTTATTGGACCAATCTTTCATTCTTGAAAATTTGAAGGACTAAATTATCATTTTTGAAATTCGAGGGCAAAACAGTAATTATTGCTGGGCACAAAACTGAAATTTTCATGGGTACAAAACTGTAATATTCAGCTTTTATTAAAATAATATTATATCACATATACACATAATTCAGTCTATAAAGAAAACATAATTTATAATCATTCACAATTCACAAGTATAAGGAAGAATATTCAGAGTTACCTGTTACTCTATAGTTCCCAAAAATTACCGCAATGCTTCCCTACGTTCCTTCTCTCTCTCTCTCTCTCTCTCTCCTCTCTCTCTCCCTACCTTTTTGTGAGTCTTGAGTGTTTGTGTGTTGTGAAAGAAGAGAAGGGGTGAGGTATTTATAGAGTTTTGGGTCTCAACCATTTTTCAAAAATCATATGTCTATCTACTACCCAACTACCTTAAACATGTCAATCTACCATCTATCTACCATGTAACTACCATACACATCTCCATCTACCATCTAATTATCATTCATATGTCTATCTACCAAATAACTACCATACATATCTCCATCTACCATCTAACTACCGAATACTCATCTTTCGATCAAATATCACATGCTTATCTACTACATAACCATCTACCATTCAAGTTAATATATGATTTTTACCCTGATTGCAAATACCGATTATCAAGAGCCTAGTAGCTTTCTTATCTCAAACTTATTTCTAAATTCCTTGTTCCAAAATTTGGGATATAATAAAAATAAATCTTAAATTCTACTACAAAAAAATGTACTCTCATACTGAGTAATAAATTAATTTATCTCGAAAAAAAAATTCAGGATGTTACAAGGATTGTACTTACAAGATGCAGTCGATTCTGTAATTAGTGGTGTGTTAGTTGAATAACGTTGTGAAAGGCATTTTGCTCTAGCATTGCGGAAGCTGTGCAGCAAAATGTTATAACAATGCGTCACATGCAAACTGGGAAGGATGCGACTTAGGATGAAATCCAAGCTCAGCCTATTTTTAAACTGATATCTTTCAACCGACTTCCGATCACTCATTTACTTTATTTTTCATTAGTAATAGCTAAAATAAACAACCAACTCTACTTTCTTAACACACAACCTTCACGAGAAACCCACTTCATATTGGGTATTGACACCCTCTGTGGGATGATAATTCTACTTATTCTTTATTACTTGTTCAACTGGCCTACTTGCTATTGGAAATTGTGCCCTAGGGGCCAATCATTGTACTTTATACTTTATTGTTATTTAAAGTATTTATCCATTTTGTTATCATATCATTTGCATGTTTATTATGATGATTGTATCCTTGGACGTATTATAAAGATTGTCCTAAATGTCCCTGGTCGGTTATCTATGCGAGAGCAAAAATGAAATAAGACCAGTACGACTTTGATGAGGTATGGGGATACGAATCAAAGTCTTAGGCACTTGTAAGAGTACAAGGTGCTGAACCAACCCACTATGAGAAAGCTAAATAGATTAAGTCATAAACTTAACTCATGTATAACCACGTCACAATGCCCTTTGACCTAAGATCATCATGGATTCCTAAATGAGAGTCGCTAATCTTTGACCTAGTCAAAAGTCACCTTTGACCGGATGATGATAAAGGTTTCGATCAGGATTAATGATTTTCATGCAGAGGAATGTGAATGGTCAAGATGAGATTTGTTACTCACATTTGTAGAGAGATATTATTGGGCCCCTCGATGAGTGAGTCTGAGAAATGTATGGTCATACTACGATGGAAAGAAGTTTCCATTTCAATTGTTAGACTACTCAAGAATCAAGAAAGTAATGGTCAAGAACAGGAGGATGACATTATCCATGCTTCATCCTTGACCAAATTATCGCGTGACAAAAGAGACTTGGCATGGTTGTATGATAGGTTGCACCGTATCATCGATCCTCATATGAATTGGGTAGTCGTAATGTCTTGCTAGAGGCCGCTTGCAACTTGTGGGCTGGTACAGTATTGGCCCGCTACCAATCTCATATGGGCCTACAGGTTCTCACACACAAGAATAGCCCAACACGAGCAATAAAGTCCAGATTCATTGAATCTTAGATATGTCTAAGATTTAATGAATACAACGTTTAATCTAAGATGGATATATATATATATATATAATAAAAATTCAAAAATAATAATATTATTATTTATATAGATAATAATATTATTATGTAGTATTTGTTTTGTATTTAATTTATTTGATAAATTAAATAACTAAAACAAATATAGATATCGTATCTCGAGATTTAATTTAAATTGAGATATAGTATCTCAGATTTAATTAAATAGATAGATATTATATCTTAGATTTAATTTATAAAGATAAATTAAATCTGTTGGATTTTAATTTGGATTAAATAAATAGATTAGATTAGATCTGTTGAATGATTTAATAAATATTATTTTAATTCAAATTCGAATTTCAAAATCAATAAAGATTAATTTTGAATATTTTAATACGGCCCAATTAGGGTTTGAAAAACCCTATAAAGTAATGATCAAGTCGTATTAAAATACGGATGAGCCCCGAAAAAGAAAAACCCTAGAGAAGATACGCAAACGTTGAAGGCACTAACACATTACCGTCTGTGTTAGAGTTTTGTTCGGTGTGGATACCGGTAGAGGGAGTGGATTTACTCAATCAGCTCCTATCGATTGTATCGAACAAGACGCACACGAATATGAAAGATATGGTTCTGACTACTTTAATTTAAGCGTCGTTGATAGATTATCTCATTGGGATTCATAATTTTATTGGATATATTCCTTTCGCTGCGTGTACGAATCCCAACACTTGCCACAAGAGGAATTCAACCAACAATAAGTTTAAACAATAAATATTCATTTGGGATTTATCTTTTTAGCAATTAAATTTTAAAAGACAAAATGAGAGTTATTGTTGACCAATTTACTTAAAAAGGTAAGGAAAACAAAATATAGTGCTATGCATAAGTCTTTATTTATTTTTTATTACACGAAAAATTAGATAAATTAGATTTTGATGGCTCATTATGTTCACAATGTGCCTTAAAACTCAAAAAAAACTTATAGAAATACATACAGAATGTCTATCAATAAGATCCTTATGTCACTTTAATTTGGACATTCAAACCCATGTCCTTATGAAATATGTGTCACATCTTACCAACTTAATTAACTTATATTAGTTGCATAAGTCTTAATTTCATTCACACTCTGTTGTTGAAAAAAAAAATTAATTAAAAGTATTTGATAAGACTTTAAAATACAAATACAACTTGTTATGAAAAGGTATGAAAATTTGTTAAGCGTTTGGTTGGAGAGATAATGTTATTTCCAAGTTGAGACCTAACCTGATTGACCTCTTACTTTTACTGAAAGAAATTCACTGAGGCACAAAGGGTTGTTGGCACTGATGGGCCATTCTCATTTTTTCCTTGCATGTTGTTGTGATGATAAACATAATTATTTCAAGCGAAATTTAATTAATTGTTGAATTAACTTGAATAATATCATAACGTGTTCTTATTTATATTAAATAAATCAAATGGTCCCAATTAATTAAATGTCTCATATTGATTCAAAATACAAAAAATTGTTGCCATTTGCCAAGGAAATCATATCCAAATACGAGTCCACATTAGGTGCTTAGAATTATGTGTTTGTTAGGTGCTTATACCTCTAATTAGAGGTATAAGCATATGTTTTAAAAAAAATGATTTTTTTTTATATATTGTATTTATTTAGATTTAAATTATATCTGCGCTTTCGAGATGTTTTTTTTTGCCGATTGTCTCAAATTAATTAATTTTCATAATATTAGTTTTAGACAAAACTAACCTGGAAATTAATTAATTTGAGATCGAAAAAAAAAATTATTTCAAAAAAAGCAACATATAATTTAAATATAAATAAATACAATATATAAAAAAATAATAAAAATATCTTTATACATCTAATTAGAGATATAAACACCTAATTCTAAACACCTAAGGTAGACTCATCCAAATACAACAAAAGGAACACTTTTACAAACGAATATGGATTACCGTTGACTATGACTAGTCAAGATGGACATCATTATCACATCACTTATATATATCGATGGGGGAAAAAAAAGCATTCCCATTAGAAAAACTATCTTTAATTTAAGGGTAGATAGCTTCAAATAATGCTTGAATTTAATTAAATAAATAAGTAATTGTGTAAATTAATTCATTATAACTTAATTTTATGATGGAACAAATAAACTTAATTTTAAAATAAAGTAGCATTGAGCACCCTGATGTTATTTTCTCTATGCATTCAATGCCAGCTAATGTTAACTTTCTATTACATCTGACACCATAATCTTATTTATGGTTTAAAGTGCTGAAAGTTAGGGTTAAATATACTATAAATAAAATTAAAGTCCTAAAAACATCAGAAAAATAGCAATAGGGTCCTGTTTACAATATAAATAAGATTATAATGCTAGATGCTACTACGAAATAACATCAAGTGCTGGATATTATTTTATCCTTATTTTTCTTAATGTAATTATAGGACATTTAATATAATCTTATTATATTTGAGTAGTTTCGGCTTAACAAATGGAAACTCTTTTTTTTTTTTTTTTCATTTTTTGCATAATTAAGGGTAACTCGATATTTTTTTCATTCACAAAATTTGACACCTTAACCTTACTTAAGGAGACTTGAGTTTCTTTGCTCAATCCAATTGCAACAATCATTATTAAGAAATTTGAATGTTTTAAATACTAAGGTAATATTTTAAGGAAATTAAAGGATGTACCTCCCTTCCTTCCTTACAATAAGGCACAGTATTCTATAATGAATGAGTGGTCCTTCTTTCATTTTAATTATCATATTTTCAATCAAGCATTTTGTTCTGTTTTCTTAATCATCTAGATAGAGAGCGAGAGAGGCACACAGGGAGATATATTTATATATTTTGCTCCCAAAGTGTTTAGACTCTTCTTTTCTGGTTAATAATCTTCAATAAATTTATAAAGTAAACATGGTAGATAGGGTGGTTGATCCAGATTTAATTATTAAAAAGGTTAGGTGGTTCAAATATATTTTGTTTCCCTTTAAAAAAAATTTTTTTTGTCTCCATACTGCTCCACCTACATCTTTTTCATACATATATTTTTATTTTATAAGCACTTCAGGCTCTTTTTATCATCGCAAAAGAGTTCAAGCGAGTTTGGCCTTTCAGTAGCTCATCATTTGCATGAGTTTCGCCTTGATCATAATGTATCATTTGATAAGATTTGACCTAAATTTAATTTTTTGTTTGTTTATATTTTAAATATAAATTGATTTTTGTTACATACTCCCATTTATTAACTTAATTTTGAACCTATATTTATTTAAACAATAAATTAACGTTAATTTGAAAATATAAATGGTTTAAATAATTGGTGTTGCCATATTTTGATGATGAGAACTATCATTATTCTATCAATGGTTAGTCTATTTCAATACTTGGTTCATTCTGGCATCTTATATTTTTTATTTGATCAAGGGTTCCTTTAAGACTTAGAGCCCGTTTGGATGAGCCTTTTTTTTTAATAAAAAAAGTGCTTTGTTTTAAAAAGATAAAGAGCTTTGTTTTTTATTGATAAATGTGTTTAGATGAGAGCTTTAAAAAAAGCCAAAGTTACAAAGAAAAACCAAAATTCTGCTTCTTTTTTTTTTTTTTTTTTTCTAAAGCTTCAATTTGTAGGATAAAAAAAACAAGTGCAAAAGAAGAGAGAGAATGGAAAAAAAAATGACTGACTATTCGTTAGTGATTTGTTTTGACATCAATTACCCTTGATTTTCAATAAAATGACAACCCTATCCTCGGGGTTTGATTTTGTCCGGTTGAGAAGTTGAGAAAATCAAAGGTTTTGATTTTGCAAACCTGGTTGAAGAACACAATCTCAAAGAATGATTTTGTTATACCCATTTCAATAATTTTACTAATAAAAAAGTATTTCTCTATTTTAACATTCAAACAGCTTTTTTTATTTAAAAGTGTTTCTTAAATGATGTATCCAAACATAAAATAGCTTTAACTTCTAATTAAAGTACTTTTTTAAAAAGCAATGTAAAAAAAAAAAGAGTAAATACCCTTTTGGGTCCCTAGAAAAAAACACGGACCCCATTTTAGTCCATAGGGACTAAAATTGGACTTTTTTATGGATTAAAAATGGCTTTTTGGAAATTTGCGAGGACCAAAATGTTTCGTCAATCGACCATTATTAATCCTTTTCGGGGACTAAAATAACATTTTCTCTGTGTGAGGGAACAAAATGGGGTCCGTTTTTTTTTTAGGGACCCAAAAGGGTATTTATTGAAAAAAAAATATTTTTTTAAAAGTTCATCCAAACGAGCTGTTAGAGGGTAAAGAGTTCTTACTTCTTCCAACAAGTGTGCTTCCCATGATTTGAACTTGTGTTCTCCTCTTTATGAGGTGAGACTCCTTACCACTTCAACCAACAACTTGTTAGTAATATGGCCTCTTATTTGATGTGCCTATCTTATAAGTGGATAATATTTAGTTAGGTGTGCATTATTTTTTGGATTTTGTTTCATTTAAATAAAAATAATAATTTGCACAATTTCATAGAGTTTTACTTGATGTCTAGTCAAATCTCTATATTCTTTTCTTTTTATTTTTATCATGTCCTTATAGTTTTACTTGATTTTTTATTTAAGTCCAATAGGAATTTTACTTTTAGGTCCTTATAGTTTCACTTGATTTTTAATCAAAATCTTTGTAATTGTTTCATTTTAATCAAGTCCTTATAGGTCTCTGTAGCTTCATTTGATAGATAAAATGAAATCAATTACAAATTTAATTAAAAATCAGGTTAAATTATAAAGATCTAATATTAAAAAAGAAAAAGAAAAAAAATTACATCAACCTGCTTAAATAAATAAGTGATACTATAAGAACTTACAGATTAATTTTTCCAATTTTAAATTTAGTGTACTCTTTCTTGTATTTTTTTTTCTAGTACAAGTGGCAACATGTGAGATTGAACTTGTTATCTAGTACTAATGAAGCCCCCGACATATAACTAGCCTACAAGGTTACATGTTATTGGTATTTTCATCTTGAATATAATGTAACTTAAAGAATTGCTTTGCCCAAATTATAAAAACAAAGCATTTATTTACGGTGTATTGATTGTATTATTTCAATTAAATCTTCACTTTTTTTTTATTGAGAAAATTCTGCACTACTGATCGAGCTCCTGGATCAGCCCTTAAGATATCCTTTAGAAAGTTTGAAGGCAACCGAAATGGGGTTACGCCCACGACAAGACTCAAAGCTTCTTTTGCCAAAGGGTTTGACTGTACAATTCCTCTCTCTGCTGCATCATTCAAGCCAAGCTTCCTAACTGTTAGTATATAGGTGTCCTAGAGACAATCTGTGAGAACAGATCAGCACCATTTCTACATTGTAGTATTTCATTATTAATGAATGAGCATATTTTATCTTTATCATATTTATGTCTCGCCTTTATTATAAGGTAAATATGTGTTTGAAGATAAAAGCCCTAAGAATAGAACATGTGTTATACTTGAGGATCAATGATAGAGATCTTGATCATGAGAACTCGAGAACACTAGATATCTATTGCTTAAAACTTGTTTCTAGTCTTGAATCACTAAGAAAGGGCATTGATGATCTCAACAAGACTAGTACAACATCATCTACTTGTATAGAGATACAAGGTAGAGACCTCATGAAATACAGGCATGGAGATGTCTTAGCTGATGTCGTGGGTGGATCTGTTGGAGAACAGATAGCACCGAATTGACCCTCTGAGAGACTCCACAAAGATTCATTGTAGATAGTATCATTGAATATGTAAAGTCTCTAATCGTTTGGTAGTGCGGATCGTCTTGGATTTAAGGATGTCATTGAACACTATGTCCTAGGGTTATACTTTGACCGTACAACTCTATCCACCTGAAAATGGGGAGAACAGTGTACTCTTGGGTGTAACTCAAATACATGAGTATAGATGGACATGCTGAGAGGACTCACAGTCTCTTACAAGGGATTAGTCATTCACAAGACCGGTAGAGCTTGGATAGCTTCCAATTAACTTGGGAGTCTGTGCGCATAGAAAGTGATCATGAAGAGGCATGATCAGTTATAGAGCTGAGTTAATATAAGAAGATTCATAGTTCTGTGAATTAGCTACATTTAGTCAATTAAGAGAGATGATACTCTATATTTTCTCTCGACTAAATGTGAATGACAATGTGAAGGATGATGCCTGCACGGTATCCAAATATGAAAGGTAGATCACTTGATCAACTCAATTAGTTACGAGGGCACAGAAAGAGCATTGCTAGTGTCTTATGAGGTCATTAAATAAATTGGGCCCATTAAAGGGGTTTTTAATTGGTCCAAGTTTATTTATGTCAGTGACTAATTAGGCCTAATGGGTCACACACAAAGGTTATCCCTGGTTGTTTAAAATTAGTAAACTTGTGCCAATAATTGTTATTGGGCTTTATCAAGAGTAAAGGTGTAATTGGGTTGGAGTGAAACTCCAAGCCCAATAAGGAAAAATGGTGTCATATATGGTGTCCCCAATGGGAAATCAGTTTATCCACAAAAGGGCCCAAATGTGTTGGAAGATCCAATGGGGTCTTAGGCCAAGTTGAAGTTGAATTTTGAATTTTAGTTCAAGAGATGAATGTGATTCATCATCTTAAATTATTATTCAATATTCAAGATATGAATTTAATTCATTATGATTTGGATTTTCCAATTCAAGTTTGGATTGGGCCTTTCTTGTGAACACTTAAATTAGGGTTAGACTCTTATAAAGTGCTAATTTTTTATATGCCCTTTTTATGGACGTTTTTTGAAGGAAAAAAGAAATAAATGTGATCCATCATTTTAAATGATTGATTCAATCAATCAAGATATGAATGTGATTCATTATCTTAAATTTAATCAAACAATCAAGATATGAATTTAATTCATTGTGAATTGGTTTTTCCAATTCAAGCTTTGTTGGGCCTTTCTTGCAAGCACTTAAATTAGGGTTTGACTATTATAAAGTGCTGATTTTTGGTGTGCCTTCCTCTTGCACGTTTTTCTAGGAAAAAACAAGAATCCTTATGTTTTCTAAATTTCGGTCTTTACCAAAAGTTTAAAGAGGAAAAGGCACCATCCACAAAAGGATAAGGTTCCAACCTTATTCATTCTATCTTTAATCTAATTCCAAGAAATCACCACCTTCTTAAAAAGATAAAAACCCAAGGAAACTAAAACTCAACCTTGTCTTCGCCTAGCAAGCATCCAAGGAGTGAGAGGTTTCAAGAGAAGGAGTTCTCATTACAATCGGGGGATAGCCGTGTGGATCAACGTTAGAGGACATCAACAACCTTGAAGTCTTCGAGTGATCTAAGGTAATTCTAATCTCCAATAATCGTTTTATCAAATTATCCTAAACCCCAATAGTGTATACATTGTTATGAATTCTCATGAGTACCGTAAAGAGTTACGGATTAATAATTAATAACTAATTAGCGTAATGAGTTAAGGTTAATAATTCATGAAGACTGTAAGGAGTTACGGGTTTCCGCAACGATTAAACAAAATTTTTGTTTTCAACCTCATGAAACTTTGCATGAAAGTCATGTAATAGGCAAAATTAACCATCACCAACTTCACTGCAAAACTTACGAGTTTCACAGAGAATGTCATGCCCCTCGTAATTACGACATTTATCATAATAATACGGGTGAATGAGCAATAATACGCATGAGCTTTACCTCTGGGAGCGCCTAGCACCATGAGCTTTTTTTGGGAGCAAAAGTACACACGTGGTTACAATTTTAGAGCAAAAGTGACACAAAATGTTGGGGGGGGAAACGTTGGTTAACTTGGTGTTAACCTACTGTTTATTCATCGAGTTGCCATGAAAAAATGTCACTGCAAGCATCAGCTCTTCGTTCCATTATGGATTCACGCATTTCTTTATCACCCGAGTCTTGAGTTTCTGTAAAACCCACTCATCACTTGTGCTTATTCACAATGACATACGCTCACAACTACCACTAACTGCCATGAATTCGCTTATACTTCCCTATTCATGTCTACATTCAAAGTTCAAAATCCTAGCCTAGGGAAAAGACCTAAGGCAAGAGAACTATTACCTCTCAGGGAAATGAACAAACATACAAAGGGCACATGAACAAACATATATACATCCATACATAACATCAAAGTTTCCTATTATTTTCCATTGCGACACATGTTAAACCTCCTCTGTTTTAACTCCTAAAAACAGAGCTCTAATTTGCAGTGTTGGTTTGCAAGGGAAGATAGCACTTGTTACGGGGGATGACTCGGGCATAGGAAGATCCGTGTGCAACTTGATCAACAATGCGGCGGAGTAGTATGAGGCCGGATCAGTGGAGGAGATCGACGAGAAGAGGCTCGATAGGGTGTTCAGAATGAACATCTTCGGTCATGGCCAAGTCACGTCATGTGAAATGTTATATAGTAATATCTGATTTATTTTTCTGAGAGAATTATTTGCGTGTAGGCATGCGTTGAAGCACATGAAGGAAGGAAGCTATATAATTAACACAACATCAGTGACA
This sequence comes from Acacia melanoxylon, assembly GCA_019022615.1. Classification (NCBI taxonomy): domain Eukaryota; kingdom Viridiplantae; phylum Streptophyta; class Magnoliopsida; order Fabales; family Fabaceae; genus Acacia; species Acacia melanoxylon. Next base: position 2,154,848 of record JAFJYJ010000050.1, read on the forward strand.
ACGTACAAGGGGGATGTGAAGCTGCTGAATTATATGGCTACCAAGGGAGCGATAGTGGCATTTACAAGGGTATTGGTGCTTGAATTGGTGAGCAGGAAAGTAAGAGTGAACGGGGTGGCGCCTGGACCAATATGGACTCCATTGATTTTGGCGTCGTTCAAGGAGGTTGAAACCAGTTAGTTTGGTGAGGGAGTGCCCATGAAGATAGCTGGTCAGCCTATTGAGGTGGTTCCCTCTTATTTCTTCCTCGCTTCCAACCATTGCTCCTCTTACGTCACTGGCCAAGTTCTCCACCTTAATGGTATTCTGCTTCTACCTTCTTCTTCTAAACATCCTCATCCTATGATTCCTTTTCTAACCTCACTTCATGTGTACTGCAGGTGGGACCATTGTGAATGCTTGAAGTATGTTTGGAAAGATCCATTGCTAATGATGTCAAATTGCTACCTGAAAATAAAAAAGAATCAAGATGGAATCCCAAAGGAAATCTCAACACCTTTCCCGCCGATGAGTTGACCAGTAGGTGATCTTGTTAGTATGGTGAACGTATATACTTGTTCGTGTGTGATACTTGTAACTACATTGCAAGCTCAGATTTTCCCTCCTTAAACAGCCCACTAATAAGAGATGAATGAATATGCTCATTTCCAACATGACCCCTTTCTTGTATCGAGGATAATACATGAGCCCCATCAATAGATCTGGCCTTGTTTAACTTTGATACACAATCCATGGGCAAGGACTCCACATGTTGCCTTATTTGGGACACGACCTTAAAGACACATGTTATCAACAAGCTTGGTGTCACGTACCAAGTCACCCTTCTTGCACAATACATTAATTAACACATTAAATGTGGTGGAGTTAGCGAAACAACCTTAATTTGCGTCTCAACCAGTAGGGAAATAGCATCATCAATTCTACTCTCCTTACACAATCCATCCATTTCAATAGCCCTATCAATTGAACCCATATTACACAAGGCCTTAACAACTAAGTTGAAAGTTAGCACATTTGGATGTATATTCAGACTCTTGGTTGCACTTACATCAAAAATAAAACTCCAAGGCTTGGGTGAACAGCCCTCTTGAATAATCACATTAAGAACACAATTGAATGATTTTACAGTTTGCCTACATTGAGAACATTGTTCGGGTTCTTGTATTAAAAATTCTCAAGATGCAATGTCTTCTTGATTTGTGGATGCACAGTTGCGTAGCATTTCAATGGTAGCAACATCTGCAACAAAACCTTTCTCTTTCATTATTTTAAGGTATTTCATTGTCTATGAACTCTCCCTTTTAGAAATCAACCCTTGAAGAAATACACGGTAAGTGAAACTACTATGCAGGCAACCATTCTCTTCCATATTTGTCAATAAGTTTTTAGCCTCATCCATTAGTCATTCTTTATAGAGACCTTTAATCATTATGGTATAAGCATAATCATTTATTTGCAATCCCTTAGCAGGCAAACTAGATAAAAGTTCCCGTGCAGCATTCAGTTTTCCAGCACTTCACATTGCATCAAGTACAAAATAGTATATCACTAAATTAAGATCCATATTACTCCTTTCCATTGCCACAAATAATGATATTGCCTCTGATCGAAGTTGGCATTTGCAAAGTCCATCCAATATTATAGCACAAGTCTGGAGATTGGGAATTTGGCCAAACTATTTCTTGGATAGAGCTTACTAGCTCATCCTGCATATGAGCCTCTTTACTTTCTACTCTCAAATCATTTTCCTTTTTGTCTAGTATTGTAACCAACACGTACTATCTAACTTAACCGGTCAGAATTCTAGACCATTCTATTAGTTCCTATTCGTTTACCATCTTATTTACTAACTGCATCGCTTTTCATTACATCACAACAGCGACGAAAACCATGTCACTGTTTTTCAATTCCTCCATGTTGTCTCGTATTCAATATTTCAAAAGTTTAAATAGTCAAAATTCATGTGGTCACAGTATATTTTCACAATCGTACTATTCAATAATAGTGCTTTCATATTTTCATTAAAGCATAATCGCTGCCAACTCAAGTTGACGAAACACATTTTCTACCAACTCAATTTCATGAGTGGGATAATTCATTTGCTAACATTTAAAAGATGAGAGTCACCCGCTACCATTCCATCTTACTTCATTAGAACAAATCCGATTCCACACATATCACCACAGTGGTCACGTGCCAATAAGGTAGAAATTGTTTTGTAATATACACCACCAAAGTAGTAACACGCCATCAAGGTGAAATTTCTTTCTAGGATTGGGTGATGTTAGTTTTAACCTCTCGTAGCTTTATTCCATCAAAATGAGCATTTATCTAAGGCAAGCGATTCACTAAACATTTCGAATATGTCTGGCAAGACCTAGCAAACTTAATATCTCTTCTACAGTTTTTGGCCTCTTTCAATTCTATACTAATCTTACTATTTTTTATGAGACAACATAGCTCCAAAGTGACCATCACAAATTGGTCTTAAACTCTGTAAAAAAAAACATTTCATTTAAAATCCCTTTCACCACAAATATAACCAGTGTATTGGCATGTCCAAAATTCAATCTTCAAATATGCCCACGAACCATACAATTATTATAGAAAGTCATCATACAACATTCCAAACTCTTTTAGGCTATGCATGGGTTACTTAACCCATTCTATTCTAGCCTTCTGGCCATTGTAAGCCATTGCCTGCAACTCTCAGACTTCTCACTTCTTTGAAACACTGCTCAATATTCATGGTCTATCGATCACGGGCTTCTGTCAGTTTTTGGACACATTAGTCGCATAAGACTTGGGGCTTCTTAATGAATGCATAACAAGTCTAATGGCCTAAGGATATACCGGCCTGGTAGGTCTTACTACCCACTGTATCTCCACATAACACTGGAGTATCCCATGGTGATGCATCGAATCACATAATCCTCATATGGGGTCATTCTATAATAATCTAGCTCCAGGCATAGTCATGAATTCATTTTCCCTATTAGGTATTTGACTCACATCTCTCATGGAACTCCTTATCCATAAACATATTTACGGTTATATGTCCCAATCATGAGACCAAAAGCCGTGGCTATTGAGGTTCTAACTACCACTCGGTTCCATCAAGGAATAAACTCTCAATCATTCTTTCAAAGGGAATATTCTATAATCAAGATCTTTCCCTATGCTAAATTAGCAGCTAGCAACCTTCAGATACCTCATACACATCTGGTACCACATTCTAGTGCCTTTATTTATTCAATCAATTTGTACTATAACCTAGTATCATAATTCATTTTGGTCAATCCAATTGCCTAAAGAATCACTCAACTATCAGGTTGGATTTTTAGGTCACAATTCGATTGATAGCACCCTCTAGATGCCCATCTAACGTTTAGGTTCATCAACCTAATTCTGAAACCTTGATCATACCCAATAAGCATGCTAGAATAATCATGATTCATAGTTCATATCATTCAAGCACCATCCTCAAATATTCTCAAATCAACAATCATCGAATTTATAATTCGACCCTTAGAACCTCAATATCAGCTAAGCTGAGAAATTACATCTCCTCAACAATACCCATTTTGGTCATTTCACAATATCTCAAATATATAGATACACTAAAATATTTACATGTGAAGTAGTTAGATAAAGTTTTTTAACAGTCATCCAGACATTTTGTTACATAATAATGTTCAAAATAATGCATCACACTACTTTTCCAAAAAGACTTCACAGGGAGTCACCTATCATGCTATTTTCCTTGTCCTAGCACGATTAACCTAAGTATATTACAACAAAATATGGGTGCCAACATCTATCTACTGCCATCCTCAACCCTATGAAGATGCGACATGATGTATCATACATTACCAATGCCAAAATACAACGTACAATCAAATAGTATCATTCATACTCAGTATACATATATCTGTCCACATAATTTTGGATGTGTCTGATGAAAACATGAAATTTATCATTGGGACCTTTTTCTATTATCTGATTCTTCTTCCATCATAGGAAAGAAATTCATACCAGTGAGAATCCAAATGTGATCTGGATAACACAGATCCCAAATCCGTCGATCCCAGTATAAAGCCTTCACGGCCTCCAGATAACGTTGGTACTAAGCTATGGGGGTATTCTCTCTAAGCAGGGCATACTCATGTAGGTTTCGTATGATCCTACATAACTCTAGGTGTGGTGATAGATCATACCTTATTAACACAATCCCAACTATAGAACTAGATGCAGCTTCGTGAAATGAAGGCACTGGTGGTTGTTCATTGTCCCCAACTGATGAGGTCTCAGACATGGTGCAAGGTCTGAATACTGACCTTGGGGTATTACCCTTTTCCTGGCCATATATCTCATCCTAGGACCTCTAGATGGATCTATTACTTGTGGCTGTCCCGTAACAGATTGATTGACTGCAAAGGATAGGTTCCTCCAGTGACGTCGTCTACATACTCTCATCCCTTGTGAACTCATCTCTTGGCATCACATAACCAAGACTATATTAGCTATGCTATTCTAATATTGCCCAATACCACTGCTTTGATACAATAAATGGCATACCCCTTGTAATTAGAACATTTATCATAGTAATACATTGAAATATAATGGGCAATATAGGAATGTCATAGTATAATGATAAATAAGGTTATTCTTGGTTACAACATGAGTATTTTATAGAGTTCACAATAAATTAATCCAAAATACCAGTATCATAATAATGCAACTTCAAAACAACTTAAACTAAAATAATCTATAACTCTACAACGTTATCTAATATCCAGGTAGCACCCTTCCCTTAGAGCTTTTCCTGCCACTTTGATCATGTCTTGGATCTTTGGGAATGTCTGACATTCAAATGAATCTCAGAGTAACAGTTAATCTCATATACAATGTATAGATAGCATACAATAGTTAACCACAATCATAACAACTCAGCTATCAGAGATCAATCATCATAAATCATATGAGGCAACAATACGCAACACAAAACTACACACAATGTTGATTGCAAACCCAAGACTCAACGGGTCTTGGGCATGGTTTCAAGCAATGTTGACAGTGTACGCAGGACTCAGCATGTTCCAAGCATGGTTATAGACAATCTTCACAATGTTCGCAAGACTTAACATGTCCTCGGTAGTATTAACTGCAAAATGCAAGACTCGACATGTCCTAGGCCTCAGTACGTGCTGGGCAACAACTGGGTAAAAACCCATAACAACCAAATACATTACAGATTTCGCGACCCGAGGGCTACTGGCCCTCCAGGTCCTATAGCCTAACGTGTGTTCACAACACATTTTACAATCAGGGTACAAACATGCATACACAATCATACAAAGTATGTGAGATTAGAGTTACTACCTGATTGCTTTATAATTTCTCAAGTCGGATTCGAGTTCCTTAACTATTTCGGTCAATTATAAGTTCCTATAATAATACATTATAGACAATGATCTTTACTTACTTCAACTCTTGACATTCTTATTAAATGTCATTTAGCATATTATGCTCAATCATAAAGCCAATATGCCTAATCTATTATTAAGAGTTCATTTCATACTTGAACACCAAAATAATTATCATGTGCCATTATTTCCATCATATTCTCACTTTTGACCAAATTTCCAAAAAATTTTTACTATAACTTTGAAAATTCATATCTCATAACAAAAGTGAATCAGGTGAATCTAAAGCCTATTGACTCATTTTTAAGTCTAGTTTCAAAGAAGAATGCTTTTAGCTACCAGTCACACGTAGACCATTCCATATTCAATCGAACAGTGACCATAATTAAGAATCATGGCACATGCCTTACTTTAGAGGCAAAATGAAAAATATTTGCAAAAACATTTGCATATAAATGAAAAAGGGTTGCGACAGCTAAAGACGAGTTTCACTTATTCAAAAACCTCAAACGTTGGGACATTTTAAAAAATGTATATTCATTAAAATCATATCCCATTTAATACTCATAAAAGACGTACTCAAAGTACACATCTTTATGATGTAGAAATGTGAGTCAGAACAATTCCCAAAACAACAAATTCAGTTATGAATTATCAAGTCAATCATTTAAATTTTAATTCTAAATTATGAAGTCAATCATTTAAGATTACCCATTATGGAGCCATTAAATTAGTAACTTGATTAGAAGATGGAATTGGGAAGTATGAAAATAGCAGCTTATTGTAATTAAAAAAGATAATTAATTATATGTAAACGAATAGGAGCAAGTTGTTAGAAGTGAACTACAATAAATTGCGTGCCTGGAATATTAAATTCTTAATTAATTTATTTCAACAAAATTGAGTCAACCGAAACACATCCCTGAGAATGAGATTAACATATACGTCTGCATAAAAAAAATGCATGATATATGATTTACCAAGAAGTTTAAATTTTATTATAGTTATTAAAAATTATTTATTGTTAAATGGTCCAAGTTGTAATATTTTTTACACACATGTCTCATCTTATTAGAAACATATCCTATTTAAGACACAACCTGACAAATAAATATGGACCATCACTAAAAAATAAAACTAAAAATAAAAATCAAACTTTAGTTCACTAAGTTACAAGTTACGAGAAATCAACTCTTTCCACTAGGCCATATCCCTATTGATAAGTTGTAATAATTTATTTTTTTTGGGGTAAAAGATAAGTATTAATAATTTAGGGTTAAGGTCTATTTTTACTCCAATAGCTATTAAAAATCTCAATTTTACCCTGAAAATTTGTTTTCAAAGCAATGTCGCACCGAAAATTTTCAAATCATAACAATTTCACTTCGATCATTATCGAGGTTAAGTTTGATTGTTATCCACAGTTACTAGTGGCCTTGTTTTCCGTAATGTTGCATAATATGTCTTGAATGTGGTAATTTAATTTTTTTCTTGCTCCACGACTTCATCAATGTCATTCTCACTACCAACTTAGCATGTATGGTCAACTAATATTAAAACTTAACATTTATAATGGTTAGGGCAACATTACTACAATTTGGAAATTTGCATGGTAATATTAAACCTATAAAAACTTTTTAGACATGAGTAAAAACTTTTAGACAAATTTTGCACCTTAACAAAAATAACGTGGATGACACGCGTGAACCTGCTAGCTCAACATATTTGATCAACTAATGATCAAATTTAACTTGAATAAGGGCAAAATTGCTATAATTTTAAAAAATTTTGAGGTGTTGCTTTAAGAAAACTTGAGACAAAATTGAGATATTTTGACTGTCTAAAGGAAAAATGAACTTGAACCCAATATTCTAATTGGAGAGACAATATCCTAAAGCATTGAGCTGCGCAATTTCTTAATAATATGAGGTAACGTAATAATTGTTATTAATAATCATTATCACTTAATTTTTGTTGGTAAATCTATTAGCAACTTGACGCGAGCTATAATAAATGGAATACTTGGGTGGTACTAGTTACTGTTCATGTTACTTTTTCAATTATTTTACCGGACTATAAGGATAAATTTTGACATTTAAGAATATTTCTTCTTGTTTAATATGATTCTGTTAAATTTTTGTTTGACAAAATCAGGAAATATATTGGTTTTCCATTAAACAATAAATGTATAACTACATATTAGCAAGAATCTTTTATACTTGATAATTGGCGGCCATAATGACCCCCATGAATCATGCCATGTTATAAAAGTTTGCATTTTGTTTGAACATTTATTATTTTTTTTTGTAGATTGCGTAGCCGTAGAATATGAAGAATAAATTATAAGCAACACAATTCTTTATAAATTTTATACTACTATTTGGTATTATTAATATTAGCATTAATAAATATGGTATTCATAAATTATAAGTAATACAATTTGTTATAAATAAAATATTTGGAGTTAATATTAGGAAAAATTGTTAAAAAAATCCCTCACTAAAATTTGTTTAAAGACGGACAAACCTATCTTTAGCGGGTATAGCGCTTCTTCAATAATATTGTATATGCAACTTATTCTCAACTATCAACTATGTACAAAACAAAACATATCAAGCACATGTTGCACCATGCATAAGAAGAATCGCACCCGCTTAAGGACTTGAGCTCTTAAGTACTTTTAGATAAGGGTGGAAATAGGTTAAACTTTACCTAAATAGGTCTAGGCCTACAACAAAGATTTAGAGCATGAGCTTGAACCTAAACCTGTATGTAGGCTTTTCTTTTTTATACTTGAGTCTGGGCCTTCAAAATGTTTGATAAGGCCTGCAGTCTGTTTAAAAGCTTACATAAAATGTAGGCTTTTAAAGTCTTTGCCTCCAAATTCATATATAACCCCTTCACACTTATTTACAATTATACATTTGTCTTAAAAGCCCAACATCTTTTCTCATTGTAATATTAGGGCTTAATAAGGGGGGAAAAAAAAAGAATATCCAGTGACAACAATTGTCTAACCAAAAGGAATAAAAAAAACTAATTGTTTGTTTAGTAATAAGATATATTTTTTAAAATCAACCAAACATAACAAGAAGCATGTAAAACTAGATTTTAGCTCTTTTATTCTTCCCACATAAATTGGGACAAACTCATTCTACCAAGATTATGATATTTCATTTGGTATTAAAATAAAGAGTAAATACCCTTTTGGATCCCTGGAAAAAAACACGGACCCCATTTTTGTCCCTCACACAAAGAAATGTCCTTTTAGACCCTGAAAAGGACGAATAAGAGTCGACCGGTGAACATTTTGGTCTCTCGCAAATTTCCAAAAAGTCATTTTTAGTCCACAAAAAAGTCTAATTTTAATCCCTAGTGAGGTCCGTTTTTTTTTTCCAGGGATCCAAAAGGGTATTTACTCTAAAATAAACTCAGCAATTATTATGCTTTAGTGGATGACACAAATCTAGGGAGAGGAAGTGAGTTAGCGTTGACATCTTAAGTGATCGAAGCGAAGAGAGGTATGATTGATGTGAAAGCAAGGGTTGAGTGTAATAACGATGATATGTGAAACTTAAAATTAAGGTTAAGCTGGTAATTAAATTTATAAATTATTTATAAAATTATTTAAATGATATTATATATACTTATATAATAATATAAATTAAAAAAGTTAAATAAGTCAGGCTTGACCTGTTTATTTAAATAGGCCTAGCAATAGACTTATGTTGACTTATTTACTAATAAATATGCTAAATCAAGCTTAATGTAAGCTGGGCCGTACGTATCCTTGTAAGGAATCTGACATATTTTCATCCCTACTTTTTGACAATAAATTTTGCATTGAGAAATCTTTCAACAATTTACCCTTAACATTATACTAATATAGTGATTGTCACAACAATTTTTTTTTTTTTTTTTGCTCTTAGTACTCAAAAGTCATAACAACGTGAAAGATCTCAAAATTTTAAATCATTCATGGCTACATTGATTTCTTTCTTACCCATATTATTTTAGTTATAAGAATTTGTTTGACGTTAATAATATAAGGCATATATCATTTCGCAAACTTAAATTTTATTTCATAAAATTAAAAGCCCTCAAGCCTTGTCAGTCGACATCATCTGCTACTGCTTGGCATGTGGTTAGTGTCTTTATTCGATATTAAACTTTAATGTCACTGAATATTTCAAAATAAAAGAAAACAACGATTAAAAAGTATAAACCAAAAAGACACTACAATAAATAAAGACAAAAGTAATGAAATATTCTCTTGTGTAAATATATATTACACAAATGCATGCGTGTGTGCTGGCGTAAGAGAAAGATTCATATACTAATATTTTCAAATAAATATTTGGATTAAAAATAAGAAAAATGGCCAATTCCAACGTCAAATAGTTCAAAGAACAGCTTTTTTAAAATCAAAAGAGAGTGAAAAATAGGATATAACTGGGAATTGATTTCATAAGAACTCTTTATTTAATTCAAATATTGTAGTTTTAGTTTTTTATTACTCATCCGGTCCTAATTATTGGAACATTTTACCAGAATTTGGAGAGATTAAGGAGAGAAGTTAAATTAGTGAATTATAATTATTTTCCAAAAATACCCTTGTTTGTAACCCTAATTTACCCGCACTCTGCAAAGTCAAGTTTTTTACGTGTATCGAATTCAGGATGATCATCCCACATCTTCTTAGGTTGCATTAGAGCTGAGAAAACGGGTCGAGCCCATCGGGTCGGCCCTGGCTCTTCAAGGGCCGGACTTAAAAATTAGATGAGTTTAATGAAGTAAGTCCTGGAGGGCCAGCCCTATAGGGCCTCGGGTTTAAAAGGGCCGGCCCTGCAGGCCCTTTCAATTTATTATTATTATTTTTTGGATATATGGATTTACATATGGTGGTAATTTACTAATTTATATATTTTGTATTTGTTATAGAGTTATTCATCCATTTAAGTACAATTACATAATAACTATACTCTAATTTTATGATTTGGTTTTTTATTTGTTGCAGATAAAGATTATGGATGAGTTCATGATGCGGGAGAAGAAATTCATGATATTCTTACTCATAAACCAGAGCCTACTCAAAGCGAAGTACAATCAAATGTTGTTGAAATTGATGATAGTGGCGAACATGACGACAATAATAGTCATCATACTAATGTCGCTTAGTGGTATGCTTCTTATGTTTTATGTGAGTTTATTTGTGAACATAGTTTGCTTTTGATTATGAATTAGTGATTGTGCTTATTTGTTGGATGATTCGTGTTGCTTTTGATATAATGTTGACAATATTTATTTGATCAATTAGAATTTAATTTTTGTAATTTACTAATGGTGCTCTCTAGCATGTCTTTGAAAAACAGATGTTTTTCTTACCCCGGACCCTGGAGGGCCGGCCCTATTAGGCCCTGGCCCTTCAAGGGACAGCCCTGTAGGGCCAGGTCGGCCCTGATTTCCAGCTCTCAGTGGCACCATAATAGACCTGTCAACATAGGAGAATAGTCATTAGTACTTCACTGTAAAAAATACGTAATAGACATGTCAACATAAAAGAATAGACAATAGTACTTCACTGTAAAAAATATTTGTTGCTTCTGGATTAGGTAGTTGTTACTCTCTCTTGTCCTAATTATATAAGCATTTTATTAGAATTTGGAGATATAAGGAGAGAAGTTAAATTAGTTAATTATAATTATTTTTCAAAATTACCATTGTTTGTCACCTTTTCCCAGCTCCCTCTTTTTTTTTTCTTTACACGACGTCCTGTTTATTTGGATGTTTTTAGGCTAGAGTTTAGGGAAATTAGTACAGCGATTTCATTAAATTTTAAATCTTGCTTCTTGGTAAAAAAATATTTGTCAATGTTTCTTTTCTTTTTTGAATAAACAAGATAATTTTCTTGTATAGCATGAAAATGACTTTTTCCACATGATCATCTTCTTTATACATACGCGAAAGAATGAAAAGCAAAAGCTAATTTGGAATTTGAAATGACATTAATTATCTTATTCTAAACCAATTTTAAAGAAATATTAAAATTATTTTATTTAAAAATAAAAAATAAATTAGCAAATAGAATATAATTTGGAATTTGAAATGACATTAATTATCTTATTCATTAATTTACCAATTTTTTAAAGGTGTATTATTAAATATTAAAATTTATTTTTAGTGTTTTAGTAAGAAATTGATAAAAGTTAAAACTTAGTCATATAATTAGGACCAAGATCAACTCCAAAATGTGTTCATATAATTAGGACCGGAGGGAGTATAATATTTTGTTTTAGTTCAGTTAGCTATATATTAACAAAAGTTATAATAAGATATTACGACATTTATACCGTTATAATTGTCTTGATCAGAATTATTAAGATCTTATAATTCTTGAAAACCAACTGACATATATAAAAATCTAATAAAATACTGTGAAATTGGAATAATAAAAATTAAATGAATATTTCATATGTTGGCAGGAAATGGATATTTTATAAATAAAAATTCAATTTAAAATTACAAAATTCAAAAAAAAAAAAAAAAAAAAAAAGAAAGATCAGAAGTAGTATAATTTATTAATGAGTTAAGGGGTAAAATTACCTATAAACTTTTCTCAAATTTGCACCTGGCCTATAATATCATTTATTAGTTTTTTACAGTTTCTTCAGGCATTAGACTCTATAATATCTATAATACTATGTTTCATCATTGAAACATGAAAGCGAAATGCGCACATTCGGTTTGCATACTGAGCATTTACTTGTAGCCCTTTGCCTCATCATTAATTTGAACACATCGCCCACTTCACTTTCTCAGAAAATCATATGGATGCTACCTTTTTCCAACTTGTAGAGTGCACATATTACTTTTTGGTTCTTTAGTTTTCATTTTCATAATTATTAATATCCACTTGCAATTTTTAATTTCATTCAACTTACTCAGCAGCCATTATCTGCCTTTCTCCCTTCCTCCCTTTCATATATATATATATATGATAGACCCACCATGGAATGATATCTTAAAGAGGATTTAGATTCCGTAAGTGACGAATTTAATGAGGTGGTAAGCATTAACCATCAACTATTCGCAACTTATTGTTAATGTCAACTGTCCACATGATTTATTTTATTAAGGGTTTTTAATGAAATATACATTTTTTTTCGTCTTAAGTCAGCCTTTTTTTTTTTTGGATAGCTTTACATAACATTATGTAACCAGAAAATTTATACTGGTAGTTTAATGCTTGTGTGAGCTCCGATGACCCGGATCCGATCCTACCTGGTATGCATCTCTGTTGGAAATATGGCCCCAAACCGGCCAAACGTGTAAAATGGGCAGCAATCAATCAACCTTCTTTCTATTTGATTGATTGATTTTTTTTTTGATTTAAACTATTTTATTGATTTTTTTTTTTTTTTTTTTTTTATCAGGATCCAGGCTTTCTTCACTGTAGTCGCGGATCGAGGTTCCTGGGATCGAGCGTATGCGGGGGCCTACGGGAGTTTTCTGAGTCAGATCCACAAGCGACGAACTCGAGCCTTCTTACAAGTTCAATCTTCCACTTCCATTGCTTAACTCCCATTAGTTATTTTATTGATTTTAATAATGAATGTTTACACACATTGTGTTTCATAGAATGATCCAATAAAATAACAGACCCATCTAACGGGCCTCAGGCCCACTAACTAATATACATGACAGACCCAATAACTAATAACTAAGTCATACCAAAATACACAAGTTACATTCTAGTGCTCCCCCTCTTGTTAGGGGCCAAAGAGGCAGCACCTAACTTGCTGAGAATCATGTCTTGTGTATCTCTAGTAAATGCCTTAGTCAAAATATTTGCCTCTTGTTCTGACTACTTCACATGTTGCAATTTAATTAGCTTTGACTTTGACTGTACTTTTTTCACGCATAAAGTGACAATCTATCTTAATATGCTTTATGTGCTCATGGAATACTGGATTGGTTGCGATGTGTATCATGCTTCACCGTCACAAAAGATGTCCACTGGTTTCAATTGAGGTTTCCCAAGCTCCTTGAGTAGGCCTTCCATCCACACAACCTCTGAGGTGGCTGAAGCTAATGCCCTGATAATTATGGGACTTCATTCCCACTAACTTCAAATCATTCATTGTCACACACCTTCTCACATTATAAGAATACCCTTGCGGCACCTTAATGTCATATAAACACCCACACAAACTTTTTTTCTCGACTTTTGATAGTGTATGAGCTGTTGGCTCCATGTATGGCCTCTTACCATCATCTCTTACTTGTGGATGTAACCGTTCTCTTATACCCATATCAACCAGGTCTAGTCTCGCACTAATTCCATCCTTAGTCTTCCTTGGTATGTGTAAAAGTGTTCTGACAAGGCTATCACAAATGTTTTTCTCCACATGCATCACATCAAGACTATATCTCATATCAAGACTACGCTTATATGGAACATCAAAGAAAATTGATCTCTTCTTCCATATGTTCTTCTCACCTACAATCCTTTGATTCTTACCTAAGATGACATTGATATGTTCCACCCGACCATAAACTTCCTCTCCGGTTAATGCCTTTGGAGTCATTTTATGCTCCAGTAAGCCGTTAAAACGCTTTCTTAACCTACAATACGGGTGGAACCAATGAAGAAACCTCATATGACCAAGGTAGACCCTTTTTTTCCCATGCTTCAGTTGATGGAAGTGTGTGTCTACTTTACATTTTGGACATGCTTTATGCCCCTTCACACTGTACCCTGACAAATTTTCGAATGCAAGAAGTCATTTTCGTATGCAAGAGTATCTATTTTTATACTCTATACTTTTAGTTGTAGCATATCATCCAATAAGGGGGTGAATTATAAAAATTAAAACAATCTTAACAAATAGTTAAATCAGGAAGGAAATCTTAGAAAGATATCATCGAAGTGTGCACAGAGATTTATATTGGTTCGGCCTCAATATCTTGACCAATATCTAGTCCTCAGAGTGTCTCTGAGATTTCCACTATCTTTCAACGATTACACAAGCTTAGAGTAATCCTCAATAGGACTCACTCCCCCTTGTAACTGTAATCAGACAACCACACTCAACGTCCCACAACCTTGAGATTTTACAACATTCAGTTGAGTAATAAAAACTCTCTCACAGAGTAGATATATGAACACTGAAGTATATGAATATCCTAGTATATCTCAAAGAGAACTAACGAGCAATAAGTGAGCAATAAATTTATTGTAGTTGGTTGTTGTAGCTCCGAATTGAATGCTCTTGTATTTATAGGTGAACTTCATTAATGAACGATGAAGCTCTCCATTGGTTGTATTCAAATTTTCCGCTAGACTGGTGAAGCTTCTTATTAGACACAATCTGGAGTCATTGGAAGATTTGAGGATATGTTGCTTTCGTATCGCTTTTAAAAATCTTCATATAACATGCCTTTGGTCTTTGTAATTGACTAAGGATGAGTTGCTTTCACCGGAGTGGGTGTCTGAGAGTATGATCATTTGACCTACTCTAAATTACATTCCGTGTGTGCTCTGTTTTTCAACTACGTATTTAATGTTTTGACACAATTCTTGCTTTTTGAGGATCTGTATGCAATCCTTTAACCAATCATTTAAAACTCATTAACAAACATGTTTAGAAGCATTGAGAACAATAATCACTAGTGCAAAAAAGAGTTTTAAGACCGCCTCATTTAGACCGGACTTTCGACGCCCCGGTCTTAAAGGTATGACCGGTGGCAGGTTTTTAAATATAAAGAACTTCTTATACCGGATCATTTTTTCATAGGTCTTAAATATATTATTCAGACTGTTAAAAAACAAACCGGTCTTAAAAATGTTATTAAAAAAATTCAAATATCAATTACTTTATGGAGAAATCTCACACACAGGACTAATAATGTTTTCTCGCGGTCTAAAATAATAAGGAAAAATTTAAATATAAAGGTAATAAAGTTTTAAGACCGAACATATTTAAAAGCCAGTCTTAAAAGTTATTCTTTTAAGACCGGACATAAAATGCGGCTGGTATAAAATATAGAAAAAGAGTGCGGATAAAAAATTAATTACTTTTAAGACCAGACTTTAATATGATCGATCTTGAATATTAATTATTAAGACCGTCTCTTTGTTTATCCGGTCTTAAAAATGAACCGCCAAATAAACATTTCTTTGCATGAAAGCTTTTGTTACTCTCACTGAAGAACCTCTGTTCACTTTGTGAAACCCTTCCTGTTGCATTACCTCTCTTCCTGTCTTGACAATGAACGGTGAAAACGATTCTATTCGTGTTTCAGGAACGCCAGTTACTGGTGTGAGTCAGAACGAACCCTCTTCATCTCACAATGAGCCTCGTAACCGTCCTGTACGCTGTGGTAGAAGAGGCACACGAATGATGAATGTAACCCTAACTCGGACTTCTGGGTCAAGGCTGTAGATTTAGTTTGATGAAAAGTTGGAACCTTTCTATCCTAAGAAATACAAATATACTAGTTTTGTTAGCTATCTAGTACGCAGCAAGGTTAGCATCTTGACATATGAGTGGAAAAATGTGGACGTTGGCACAGTAAAGGATCCTATTTGGGACACTATCCGGCTTACATACACTTGTCCTTGGCGTCGAAGTTGAAAGACAAGACATTGTCTTATTGTCTTTGATCGGTGGAGGAAGTTTAAGACATTTCTAGCTAACAAGTATGTTTTTGCCGAGGTTCGGCTGAAGAAAATCCTTGGGACAAGTACACATTTATTGATGAACAAACTTGGCAACAATTTGTTCGATTTGGAACCACTCTTGAAGCTCTGGTGAGTTTATATTTAGTTTTGTTTGCCCTTTTGTTTGCTTATTAACCTATTTGGATATGTGAATGTTATTGTGTTCATCTAATCCTGTTAGTTAAATGGTTTGGTGTGTGAATAGAAGTATACATTTCCTGCCTTTGTCTATTCAAGTTTGATATGTAAACCCTGAAAAGGTAAAATACTAAGAAGGTAATTAGGGAAATAATAATGGCATAAGAGTCAAGCCATTATTATAGTCTTAGTTCTGTTATAGTAGGTAGTGGTTAGACATTGCTGTTAGTTAGTTAGTATGTTAACTGTGTAATGGTTTGGTGCAAGCTGTTATTGGGCCTTAAGAGTCAAGCCCCTAACTATATATAAAAGGTTAGTCTAATATGTGGAACCAGTTATGATGAATGAATGAATTGACTGAGTTAGCAGCATTTCTACAACTCCATTTCCTCTGTTTCTCCCAATTTCTTCTACAATTCTACATCTTTCTTAAATAAAATGTTGAAACTTGATGAAGTGAATTTGACTAATGTTTGACCTTCATATGAAGCAGAAGTTCTCTAATTTTTGTTAGTGAGATGGCTGGAATTCATAATTAATAGTTTTTTTTTTCAATTCTGATTCACAGAAAAGAAGGGAACAAGCATAGGAGATAGGGAGAAAGAATGATTCCCCGCATAGGGCTTCTCGCGGCGGATATGAAATGGCCAAAAAAGAATTGATGGCGGCCAAGCGGAAGAGATTGGAAGATGAAGTGAATCCAATCCTTGCGATAGTTGATCGCCCATCTCCAATACGTCGCGAGGAGTTGTGGTTGAATATTCGGCAAAAGCCAAGCGGCGCCTACACGAGTGAACAAACTCATGTAGTTCTTTGAAAGAATTGTAAGTATCGTTATTGTTATTTTTAGTTACTAAACATGTTTCATTACTAAGCTTCTCCTTATCTGTATCTTACAGGAAGATCTTAAAAAGAAAGAAGCAGAGGGATCTTTTGTGTCGGACGGGAGGAATGATGTTCTGACCGTTATAACCGGAAAACCGGATCACGCGGGGTGTGTAAGGGGGTTGGAGGATGGGTAGGCCTGAAGGAATACTTTGGTAAATCCAAACGCCACAAACAAAGTATGGTTACCCGGGAGGAGATGGAACAGACGCTGGCCAAATTAAGTGAGGAAGCAGCGGCTAAAGAAGCAATGTTTCAATCCTAGATGAGCCAGATGAAGGAGGAAATGAATCAGATGAGGCTGCTTTTGAGCTCTCGTCCATAGAGCAGTGTTACCGTCACACATTCACATGCACCTATGCAGCAGAGCACTAGGAGGACCTGCATTGTTGGACAGTCAGAGCAACCTTATGACCTGTATGTGGAGGATCGTGATAGTCAAAGACGATTAGTTGCAAAATGGACTGTCCACAACTTGGGATCAACTTTACACCACCAACAAATGGCTGATGATGAAGTCAGAGTGTCAGTTGAAAAGGTGATCGTTGATGCACCTTCCCCTCTCCCAACTAATTAGCTGAAGCTTGTGAGTGATGTCAAGGGAACCTTCATCTCTTGGTCAGTGAAGCTTGTACATGTCTCTACTCTTCCTGAAGCTTCATCCCCTCCTCCTCAAGTTCCATCCCCTCGTCAAGCTGCATCCCCTCCTCCTCAAGTTCAATCCCCTACTGCTAATTTGACTGCCAAGGAAAAAATATCCGATTTGGCAAAAAGAGAGAGGATATTTTAAAGATAAATTGTGGCCTGTCAATGAAGTAGTAGGCATCCCCATCCTGAAGAGGTTTACCTTGACAATGAAGATGTAACATCCCTGCTGCTTCCTGGACAGGAGCTTACTAATCCAATCCTTCAACTGTTTATGAAGTAAGTATCTGATTCTATGAGTACATAATTTAAATGAATCGTTTAGAAACACATACATATATACTAATTCCTTGATCGATGTCATTATTGTAGGTTCATGCATCAAGAATTGGTTGAACAGGGCAGAATCAATGATGTTAGATTCTTGTGCCTAGTCTATGCAAGTACAACACCCTTGGAGAATAGACAAGAATACATGTCAAAGAGAGTGTGTGAAGTGATAAGAAAGGTATACGTGTTTCCATACTACCACGGGTACATATCATAATTCTTGTCTGCAATTCACTTAATTTCGCTACATATATCACCGAGTACTTTTTTTGTGAATTTTCAGCCGCCATCTTTGGTAGTTGGTCCTCATGTGCATGGAGGATCATAAAGTTATCTTCTTATGCTCCACTCATAGTGAGCCAAGGGTCTACATTGATGCAGAGCGTCAACGAGTAAGCATGTCATTTTGATTCTCTTGTCTGAAATCTCTACTGTGAATTTTCAGTGAACATTATTGATAAATTTGTGATTTTGATGATAGTGCCATGAGGACCTTCCAAATCGAGGTAACTAAAAGGTGTGGGTCTCATGCCACTTATCTTAAATGGCTCAAACCACAGGTTAGTACATATTTGGACACTGGCACACTGCCTTGTGAACTTGGTCAGTAAGCTATATATGCTAGCTCTTATATATATATCTTGTTCGTTTTAGACCCGTCGGCAACCAACGGGGTCCAACTTATGTGGCATCTACGTCATGAAACACATATATGATATTATCATGAAAGGAACGACTAAATTAACTGCAAAGGTAAATGTATTTGATGTTACATATTATGGTGAATTCGGTTTACGGCTTAATGTTACATATGAAATATGCACGCAAGTTAATTCGTTTTGTCTTTGATGTTACAGAGGTTTGCCGGTCCTGCTCCCTTTCCTGATGATGAAGTGGAGCACATACGCAATGTGTTTTGTGAATATCTGTATGACCTAATTAAGTCTTAAATTCATTTGTAAATATACATACGCAATGTGTAATTCAATAATAAATTTGTTTATTTTTTCGAAGAATTTGTTCATTCATTCTAGCTATTTAGTGCTTGAAATTTGAGGTTTAGGATGTTGTAAATGAGCAATAAGATACTCTGAAAAGTATTCGCGACTTCTATGACCTAAATTAATTAAGGGAAAAGAATAATTCAATGAATTATTCCTAAAATTATATATGAGAATTAAATCATGAAGAATAGCCAATGATTTAAACTTAATTGGAAAATTAGGAATTTATTTTCCTTGTAATCTATAAAAAAAGGAAAATAAAATAATAATAATGAATAAGGTACTTAGTGACTTTTATGACCGCATATTTTTTAAAGATCCGGTCCTAAAAGACTTTTAGGACCGAAAATTTGTTAAAAGTACGGTCTTAAAAGTATTCGTTTATTTTACAAATATGGCGAGACCTTTAGGACCGCATATTTATTAAACATCCGGTCCTAAAAGTCTTCGTTTATTTCTAAAGACTTTTAGGACCGCATATTATCTGAACATCCGGTCCTAAAAGTCTACGTTTAATTAAAAAATATGGCAAGACTTTTAGGACCGCATATTATATAATCTTCTGGTCCTAAAAGTCTATGTTTAATTATAAAAATAAGGCTAGACTTTTAGGACCGTACATTTGTTAATTATCCGCTCCTAAAAGTCTATTGCGAGACTTTTAGGACCGTATATTTGTTATTTGTCCGCTCCTAAAAGTTCAGTCTTAAATATTGTTTTTAAAAAATATGGCTTAACCTTTAGGACCGTATATTTGTCTAACGTCCGGTCTTAATAGTTTTCCTTTAAACAGAAATGTTAACTCATTTTTCAGACAAATTATTAGGGTTCAAGACAACCGAGGTTCTGGCGTTCTGCTCAAGCTAGGACCCTTTTTGTCGTCGATGTTACCCTCGGTTTCCCTTTTCTTTGTCTCTTTTCATAATGTCGGAAAAAGAAGGAAGATAATGAAAAGGACACTGAAAATATTCAAATCAGGGCGAGGTAAAACCGACAACAACGATGGTCCAACCTTGAGAAGAATAGTCACTTTGTTTGTTTTATTCGAATAAGGTAAATGATTTTTTTTTGTATGTTCTTAACTGTATTCTGCGAAATTTTAATTTTAATTTACATGAGGACAATGTTTTGTTTGTTTCCGTTTTGTCTGGGAAAGAAAAAAGATAATGAAAAGGACAATGTTCACGAATATGGAAACAATAATAAATTTATTTATATTTTTAATGCTGCCCCGTTAGGGGCAGCAGCACACAGGAAAAAAACATAAAAACATTTACTCCTCCCTATCATTGTCGGAGGGGAGGGAGTCGTCGGAGAGGTCGTTAACGTCGTCATCTGAAGGATCGTACTCAACGTCCTGGGCATCGAGTACCGCAGTCAGCTTGTTGTTGACGACGTGATAGACCTGAAACAGTTGGCCCAAGCGTCGGTCTATATGATCGACACGGGCCAGGAGGTGCTGCTGAAGGTTAAAATCGTTCTTGCTTGACATTCAAGCAATATGTTCACGAGGTTGAAAAACAAAATTTTTCTGTATTTGCGGAACCCACATTGAAAAGTACTATTCATATGAATAGTAATTACTATTTACGTAAATAGTACCAGAAAATTACTATTCATATGAAAAATACTATTCATGTGAATAGTCCGGTAAAAATCTTTTTACCGTGCCAGTAAATAATATTTACCGTAAAGGTAAATAATTTTTACTGCACCGGTAAATAATTTTTACTTCGTCGGTAAATAATATTTACCGCCCGAGATTAATTCTTTTCGATGTGACAGATCGGACTAAGTCTGCGTGCCACAGAGCATACTCAAAAAATCTTGACTCTGATACGGTAAATAATATTTACTGCGCCGTGTGGAAATACTATTCTCATGAACAATGAACTATGTATCGTAACTCTTTACAATACATATTAAGGATCTGCTCATTAAAACACATACAGGGTTTCGGGAATACCTGTGATCACTTGAAGACGTCAAAGAGTATGATGTCCTCTAACGTTGATCCACACGATTATCTCCTGATTGCAAATGAGAACTCCTTCTCCTTGAATCCCCGACACCTTGGATGCTTGCTAGGCAGTAACAAGGTAGAGAGCTCAAGAGTTTGGAACTTTTACCTCAAGACTATAAAGACTACTTAGAGCTTTGGAAGAGAGCTTCCTTAAGAGGAAGAGAGAGGAGAGAAGAGAGAATTAGTGTGTATGAAATGAAGGAAATGAATGCTATTTATAGTAGTTGGAAAATGGGTCTTTAGGCGTAATTATTTCACTTGGGTCATTTGAGGTAATTTTCCCCAACATAAAACAACATAAAAAAAACGCACAGCCGCCCTTAATAACATTTTAATAAATAATAATATAATAATATAATATTATATTATTATTTCAATAGTAAATACTATTCATAAATAGTACATACTATTCATGGGTCCCAAAATGCACTCATTCCAAATTTCTCACTTATCCAATCCTGATTGGATACAGCCTTGGATAATTCATAAATTATCCTTAATCTCTTATCCTCTTTTTAATTGGGCTTGAAGTTCTAACCCAATTACATCAATAGTCTTGATAAAATTCAATAACAATTATTGGTCCAAACTTGCTAAATTATGCAATCAAGAATAATCTTAGTGTGTGACCCATTAGGCCCAATTAGTTACTGACATAGATAAACTTGAACCAATTAAACTCCTTTAATAGGTCAATTTATCTAATGACTACATAAGACACTAGCAATGCTCTGCAGTCCCAGAACTAATTAAGTTGATCAAGTGATCTACCTTTCTAATTTGGATATTGTGCATGTATCATTCCTTACAACGTTGTTCTTATTTAGTCGAGAGCAAGGATAGAGTATCACCTCTCTAGATTGACTAAATGTAGCTTTTACACAGAACTAGGAATATTCTTCTATTGACTCTAAGACGGATCATGACTCTTCATGATCACTTACTATGCATAGATTCCCGAGTCAACTAGAAGTCATCCAAGCCCTACCGGTCTTGTGAACAACTAATCCCTTGTAGGGGACTGTAAGTCCTTTCGACATGTCCATCTATACTCATGTATTCAAGTTACACCCAAGAGTACACTGTTCTCCCCATATTTCAGGCAGATAGAGTTGTACAGTCAAAGTATAACTCTAGGACATAGTGTTCGATGACATCCTCAAGTCTAAGATGATCAGTACTACCAAACGATGAGAGACATTACAAATCCAATGATACTCTCTACAATGAATCCTTGTGGAGTCTCTCAGCGGGTCAATTCAGTGCTATCTGTTCTCTAACAGATCCACCCACGACATCAGCTAAGGCATCAACATGCCTGCATTCCATGAGGTCCCTACCTTGTATCACTATACAAGTAGATGATGTCGTACTAGTCTTATTGAGATCACCAATGCCCTTTCTTGGTGATTCAAGACTAGGAACAAGTTTCAGGCAATAGACATGTAGTGTCCTCGATTCCTCATGATCATGATCCCTATCATAGATCATTGAGTAAACACCTATTCTATTCCTTGGGCCTTTTATCTTTAAACTCATATTAACCATAAAATATAGGTGAGACATAAATATTATAAAGATAAATTATGCTCAAATATATTAATCAAGAAATATCAAACAGTACAAGGTGTTCAACAGATTGTCTCTAGGACACCAACATACTAACAGCTGCATCATCTAGTAGAATGACGGGTTAGGAGGCAGCGGAGGAGGGTACGGAAAAGGAGGATCTGGTGGTGGTGGAGGACCTCGTGGTGGTGGAGCAGCCATTACGGTGGAGGTTTTAGAAGTGATGGAGAAGAATGTGAAGGAAGTAAAGTAACATCGGGTTTAAATAGAGAACCCTTCCTGAACAATGTGAAACGCCAGAAACAATAACGAGAAGACGCATAGTTCCTTAGAATACGAGGAGACGCCTAGTTGGGAAGTTTATCTGGAAGTCGAAGAGACTCTGAATCATTCATTTGAACAGAGTGTAAGGATATGACTCTGCTCTCTGAGTAATTTGAAAAGAATGAACCTTTAATACCGGATATTGTAAAAGATCCGTTCTTAAAACTAATATTTATTAAGAAAAAATTCTTACTTTTAAAAAAATTGAATTGAAAACAATAAATGAATTCTAGGATCGGATACAAGGTAAAAGGTCGGTCTTAAAAGTGATTGAAAAAGATAAATAATAGACTTTTAGGACCGGATATATTATAAAAGGTCAGTCTTAAAATCAATTGAATTGAAAAAAATTAAATAATAGAATTTTAGACAACATATTTATTAACTCCTCATACCTCTCTGTCCTTATTAAACTCCTCATACCTCGTAACTCCACACTACGTCGCTCTTAAAGTATATAAACTTCTCATACCTCTCTGTCCTTATTAACTCCTCACAATCTCGTAACTCCACACTACGTGACTCATCGGCCCCAACTGCTCAAACCATGGTTTGATACAAGAGAACCGCTCGTAGGGGGTACTCTTACTCCTGATGCTCGTGCCTTCCGTAGATCGTTATACGGTGCGCCTCCTCTAGCGAGGTTGCGTTCTATTGTGACAGAAGAGTCTCGGGTCGTTGGACCCATTGTTATTTCGGATGATGAAGAGATTGCCGCACCCCCCTTCCAGCCTTCAGACTGTTAGATATGATTAGTTTTGATGATGTCTTATATAGATGCCATTATTAAAAGCAAAAAGATTGAGTAATATATTTATCTCCTACATTGACTAACTACTAAGTTTAATGTAGATTAGTCCAACTTGAATCATGAAGAATAATCAAGAAGAAGAGAAGAGACTAAAGAATGAAGAACTTGCACAATATAATGGGAATATCAACACTCAAGTTCTTGTGATATCGGAAACCTCTATGATCAAGCGGAAGTTGGAATAGCTTAATTGAGTCAAATTAAGCTATTTGAAGCATTAGCATGAATAGTATTGTATATGTGAATAGTACACCGTATACATGAATAGTGCCATACACGAAGTCTCGATGATCAAAACGGAAGTTGGAAAGTCTTAATTCGGTGCTAAATTAAGCAATTTGGAGCATCATCACGAAGAGCGATTTTTGAGCTACAAGACCGTATATATGAATAGTGACGTATGTATGAACAATGATGTACGTATATATGAACAAAGTGACATATGGATCCATATATGTTCTTTGCATTGATTTGTTTGCACTGGACGTTGCCTCAAGTCATTTCCTCGGAAAATCCCCTTCAATGGCAAAATCGTAATTATGCTGAAATTCAGTTGTAATTGCAAAATCGTAATTATGCTTCTGATGGCAAAACCGTAAATATGCTGAACTTCAATTCAGACCGAGACGAGACATCGCACTCTGTTCAGCTCTGTTCTGCGTTTTTCATGGGCGACGTTCGGTGTTTTGATGATATCTCTCAAACCAGACGTCGGATTGAGGTGAAACAAATTTTGGATGAAATTAGACTTCCAATACGTCATTTTGACATAAAACCCAAGTCCAAAGGAGGTCAGATGAAGGAGCTATGAATTGTTGAAGTTGATAGTTCAATTCACGCCACACAGCAGAGCAAGCTTCAGTATTTTGGGTGTATCTCACAAAATACAAATCCAATTGAGCTGAAACCGGTGGCATATGAAACTAGACTCAATATTCGGTGTTCCCCAATTTCGAACACTCAAAACGGAGATCAGACCAGGGAGAGATTAATTTCGAAAGTTGACACATATGATTCTGGAATCAACTCAGCATAGCTTCGGTTTTCTGTCTATATCTCACAGTATACAGAACCAAATAAAGTGAAACCAATTCCATATGAATCTAGACTCAACAAGTGTTTCACAGAATTTGGAAGCAACCAAAAAGAGCTTGAAACGAAGGAGATATGATTTTCGAAAATTGACATTCAGAAACTGTTGTTCTAACTGTTTTCTGGGCGGTGTCGTTCATCGGATCATAACGGTCAAAATACAAGGTGGTTTGCATTGATTCTTTTTTCATTGGAAAGAAGACATCAAGAGATTTCCAGGGATATTTAATTTGCTGATTTTGGAGTTAAATTCGAAGACTTATAGCCTCTGGAAGTTGACACACATTCTGAAATGTTTATATCACTTGTTCTTGGAAAACACCGTGTCGGGAAGTTTTGATTTTTATGGTGAACGTCCGAGATGAACCTCATGATCATTCATACTACTTCTAATCCTCTCTAAACAGATGAATAATACAGAAGATGAAGATTGCAGTGAAGATCTTGAAGAAACGAAAATTGAATGGCTCGGTTACTATTCATACCGATGATACGTTCAACCATTCTTCATCGACTACCAAAATATCCAGCGAACAAATGTGAAAGCCACAACGGTGGCTAGGAAATGTTGCGAGACAAAATAAAGAGAGACACACGAAGCTCCAACGAATACATACACTCTCAACGCTCAACAATACAACGAACGAATTTGTCCAACGGTAATATTACTCACAACGGATATATATGCCCAACGGTCAAATGCTACTCCAACGATAATATTTCTCAACGGACCAATGCGCAACGGACGAACGGCTATTTTCCACAACGGACAGAAGATTCAAGCGGATCAAATATTAATTGGTTACTATTCACTACGGTTACTATTCACAACGGTCAGATAATATTTCTCCAACGGTTCCTCCAACGTACATGCTTATAAATGGAGACTGATTCAAAATGGAAGAATAGATGAGCTTACACCTTTCAAAATGCCTTCTGATGTTTATCTCATGTTCTCTCTATTTTCTTAGTGATCATATAATTTATTAGAGAGTGAGATTATTTGTAATGCACTTCAATGCTTATTTATTCACTTCTGAGAGAGAGAAGATTTATCTGTAAACCTTTTATCTTATCTGAGAGTTACTCAAGATTGGGTGATCTTGAGTGGGAAACACATTGTGTTGATTACAGCTTGAAAGGGGAGTGAATCCTAGGGAGAGGATTACTTCGAGTACGAGTGTGTGATCAGCGGTGTATCCTTACGGTGTGTAAGGGGAGTATCTCGGTGAGAGATTGTAAAAGGCCGCACAAGTGCCCGACCAAACTTGTGAGGTTGTAAAGGCTTTTCTCTTGTGCCCGGTTAAACAAGGAGATAGTGGATTGAAAATCTCGGGAGGATCCCGGGATTTGGACGTAGGTCATCGTGGATTGGGCCGAACCGGGATAAATCACGGTTTGCATATTCTCTTCCTTAAACTCTTATATTTCCAAAGCAAATATTATTTTAATATTTATTTGAATATTTGATTTGTTGATTTTTGAATAGTTATATTCATATTTATTACCTTCATTAAGTTCCAAAAGATTTTTCAAAGTTTCCAAATTTTTATCGACACCCAATTCACCCCCTCTTGGGTGATAGCCGGGTCTAACATTTGGTATCGAGCGGGGCTCTTGTTTAAAGGACTTAACCGTCTCAAGAGTTACAATGGCTAATTTTGGGTGTTGCTTACTTTCGAAGGTTTCGATTATCTTTTGTTCCACCGTTTTTCAAAGATATTGATTTTTGGTTTTGGAAAGCTAGAATGACTAGTTTTATCAAAGCAATCGATTTTCATATGTGGAATGTTTTTACAAATGTTTTTGATTTCAAACCAAGAAAGGATTGGACAGAAAAGGAAAAGAAATTTTTTTCATTGAACATTAGAGCAATGAAAATTTTGTACATTGCATTGACAGAAAATGATTATGAGAAAATCAAGTTTTGCTCTAGTGCTAAAAATATTTGGGATACTCTTGATTCTATTTATGCTTCTAACAATTGTGTTGAAGTTGAAAGTGTTGACAGTTCATCAGAAATTTCAAACTGCACATCTATGAGTGATGAGCAAATGGAAGAAGGCAAAATTAGAGAATGTTTTCATGATCCAGTCAACACAAAAGAACAAGAGAATGAGGATTCCCAAGAAGAGCTCATGGACAATTATGGTCAATCATTATCGGAGCTCAAGATGCACATGAGGTAAACAATTTCAATTCTTCTTGTGTAGTTAAGAAAAATGATTTTGAACATTTGCATAAAATTGTTTTTCAACCAATTATCGATTCTATTTTGAAAAACAAAAATGTTTTCAATCATGCTGGAAAATCATGTAGGAAGAAAGAATATACAAATTTGGGTAATTTGATATTGCATCCACTCGACGAGAACAATATTTACAAAAGCTGTTCATAATAAACATCATTCTATTATTTGCAATTATTGTGGAAAATCTGGACATATTTCTCATACGTGTTATATTAGAAGAAATTATAATGTGAGAAATAGATTTGTTTGGATTCCTAAAGGACAAGCAAGGTCCAATACTAACGGTCAAGGACCCAAGTATAAGTGGGTACCAAAATGTCCATCTAGTGCTTTATGTGTGCAGGATAATTTGAAAATCAATGGACATAATGGTGCGAGAAGATGAAGAAAAATCCAAGAGTTTCTCATGAACCTAAAAGGAGACTCACATCAAACAAGAGAACTCTCGGAGCACCCATTGCGTAGAAACCACAAGGTCAAATCATAAGAAGCAATGGATACAAGCAAGAGGACTATCTTCTACCTCAAGAACAAATTACCATAGAGTACCATTCAACTATCTTGAGGAGAACAAGAAGAGGAGAATCTCTCAAATATCAAATAGAAGACAATTGAAGTCTATATCTTCGAGAGAGCTTTGCCAACACCCACAAGAAAACAAATGAAGAATCGGTGGGTAAGCAAAGCCAATCCTCCTAGTACCTAAGGCTAAGGTATGCAATGGTAAAACCTCTTATACCGTCTTCGAAATCTTCTTTGAGGTTTTATATTTTGTAACCTTAGGAATGATCATTGCAAATGATTTTGAAATTAATTTTTCACATCCCTTAAAAATCTACTTGATAAATTTATAAAGGGATTGCAATGTTCAATAGTTTAATTCTTTATGCATACATGATGATTTGAAAAGGAAGTAATTCTTTTATGCATAAAGTCATGATTAATTCATTATGCTTAATTATTCGAATTGAATATATTCATAAGAGCATGTGAATTTTGGTTCCTACACGCTAACAGAGATTGGATCCAAGCAAGGTTGGATACCAAGAAAGAAAAAGATTTATATGGTTTTGTAGGATCAAAGAAAGCTTCTCAAGAATGCATCATAGAAGAATCATCCAAGTCTTGAGAAAGCTAAACAAGCTATGCTTGATGTTGATGGTGAACGAGAAAAAGGAGTCATCTACATTATTTCATCTCAACCAAGCAAGCTACTACAAGGACAAGAGGAAATACGGTGATATCTAATTCTTACCCTATTTTGCACTTAAATGAATTATATATGTGGGTAATGTATACTTGTCCATCATTGCATTCCATTAGCAATCAATCATTTATGGTTTCCAAAATATTTTTTAGATTGCTAAATGGACTGTAAATGAAATTGTGCATAACCTTCTGAGTTTATTTTTTATTTTATTTTTTAAAAAAATTCACAATTCTAAAACTGTTTGAATTACAATTCACCTTGTTGTATAAAAAATGCATACACATGTTTTGAAAAATATTCATACTTTGATTGCATTCAAATGATTTTTCAAAATTGGAAGTTAAATCTTTGTATATTGAATGTCAGATTTGCTTCAAAAGAGTTTTCCCTATCATTCACATATTGATCTTTGATATTCAATGTGTTGCTTGAACTCCTTTGTTTCATTCTCTAACTAGTTGGACCTCATGTCTAACGAGTTGATCATATATGAGTTTCAAGCCTATCTTCAAGAAAAGATTTCAATTTGTGAATGTTATGCTTAGTTGGTGAGTTATTCCAAGCTTATAAATGTTCATTAGTGCATGGAATATTAATGCATTAACCATGATATGGAATAACTTACTAGGATAATATCTTGATACTCTAGCCATTTGGACTACGAGTATGTGCTTCATCATCCAGGAATCCTAGTACTCTCTTTATTACTCAAATACATGAGCATTTGTTTTCATCCATATTTTGAGTATACATTTGGATTCATATTATTGCCTTGAATATTCATATTTTTCTAGATTCAATTCAAAGAGGCAAGATTATCTCCTGGTCGATAGCAAAGTCATTGTGCCTATATATTTCTATCATACTTAGCCCTTTTTGGCTAATTCATTTTCCTTATGACTTTTGCTTTTGAGAAATTCTTCAACATATTAACTTCAATGTTCGACATGTTCTCCAAATATTGAAGCACCCCGATATGTTCTTTAACAAGTTGACTTCCACCATATTTAGCATGCACATTGATTTTAAACATATTTTAAATTTTTCCATACATTAAAATCTCAATTTCATAATGCATTATCTTGTTTTTAAAAGAACATTTGAGATTTGAAATAATTTGCATATTTTATTATCATTCTTGAAAAATATGATCTCACTCATGAACTGTGAATTGATAAATGCTTATCTTTATGGATAAGATTTTTTATACTCAAACTTACATGAATTCTCTTCAATGACATCTTTTCTACATCAAATGTATTTATAAAATTGTCATTGAGAAATAACATTCTTGGTATCTTATAGTTTAACCCTTAATGATTCATTGGCTTGAATTTATTTAATTGGGTAAAACTATAGTTTGGTCTTTGATTGACTTACTATACTCTTTGCTCAAATATCACATGATTTAATTCTATATGAGCATAAGAGTTGTCATGTCTAATGATTTGTGGACCCAAGATACATCGGGTACCAAAGAACATATATTTGTTTTGCATGATCTTTTGTTCTTGCATTGGGAAATAAAGGAAGATAAGCTTAAACCCATCCATATGCATCAAATCGGGAGATCTTTAGTACCGATCACATCATCGATAGTGGCTAGCCAAAGTGATGCTTCTATGGATTACAAATGTTTATGACTCAAGTAATTACGATATTACTTGAGTGAGGTATTGTATTTTGAAATAATATATATATACCATAATCATGCTAGGCTAACTTGATTCTATCTCATGAAATTTAGCCTGAGCACATTCATTTTAAAAATGATCCTTATGCTTTAAACATTTTTTTCATCATAAAAAGCATAAGTGATTTCTTCATACCAATTTCAAGTCCACCCATGTGAATTTGAAAGTTCTTAATTCCGAGATACCATGTTATGTCCATTGGAGTTAGAGGAACTCTATATCTCATAACATTTGGTGTCACATTATTATTGATATCATTAAAGGGAACTTCATTTTTTTTATCATGCATTCATTAAGGGGAGCTTCACATTCACACGTGTTTTATATCATAAAAGCTCATCTCTTTTATTTGAAGAAAACCCTTTTTAAATTTGCTCATCTACATTTACTATGTTTTTATTAGTTTTGATGATGAGTTAATTTCATATTTAAAAATATCTTATATTTTCCTTTCATTATTTTTATTTGAAAATATCATTTAGAAAGGAATAATTTGATATCTGGTTGCACTAACAAATCTCTTTTGCAAAGAAAGTTTTTCAATTTGTAGCGGGAGATTTTGTTATGTATTACAACTTTCCTTAATGCACTACAAGGAGAAACTATTAAATTAAGGAAAGATGCTTTGGCGATCAATCATTGAAGTTTGAGATATGCTCTACATACGAGATCTATGAAGAAAAAGATGGAACACGAAGTGCGATCATATTCATTCGGATGAGATACAACTCAAGAAGCCGATTACTTTAGTCTCATTTCACATCTCAAAAGCTCGTTCGAGCACATCACAAATCTCAAAGCTAGCAAATGGACTTCATCATTCATTCATCGTTTGCAGATTCTACATGAGCATTTCTAATCTCTATCTTTTTATATTCGGTAGAAATTTTGCACATGTTTGGTATCTATATGTTTTAAATGTGAAAGATTTCTTGAAAACCTCTCCAAATTATTTCAAATTTGTTTTCATAAAAAACATTCTAAATTGCATCATATTTAGAATGAAAACAATTTCACATTGGGGAGAGAAAATCAGTTTCTTGATTCTTTATAATATGGTTTCATATTTGTCACCCTAAGAACTTCTTCTTTACTTCAACTTTTTGCTAATGACAAATAAGGGGAGAGTATGGCGAGAAAAATATGTTGCATCTAATATATTTTCATATTTATACATATTTTTCTTATAGTATTTGCCATCATCAAAAAGGGGGAGAATGTTAGATATGATTAGTTTTGATGATGTCTTATATAGATGCCATTATTAAAAGCAAAAAGATTGAGTAATATATTTATCTCCTACATTGACTAACTACTAAGTTTAATGTAGATTAGACCAACTTGAATCATGAAGAATAATCAAGAAGAAGAGAATAGACTAAAGAATGAAGAACTTGCACAATATAATGGGAATATCAACACTCAAGTTCTTGTGATCTCGGAAACCTCTATGATCAAGCGGAAGTTGGAATAGCTTAATTCGGAGTCAAATTAAGCTATTTGAAGCATTAGCATGAATAGTATTGTATATGTGAATAGTACACCGTATACATGAATAGTGCCATACACGAAGTCTCGATGATCAAAACGGAAGTTGGAAAGTTTAATTCGGTGCTAAATTAAGCAATTTGGAGCATCATCACGAAGAGCGATTTTTGAGCTACAAGACCGTATATATGAATAGTGACGTATGTATGAACAATGATGTACGTATATATGAACAGTGACATATGGATCCATATATGTTGCTGCATTGATTTGTTTATTTGGACGTTGCCTCAAGTCATTTCCTCGGAAAATCCCCTTCAATGGCAAAATCGTAATTATGCTGAAATTCAGTTGTAATGGCAAAATCGTAATTATGCTTCTGATGGCAAAACCGTAAATATGCTGAACTTCAATTCAGACCGAGACGAGACATCTGCACTCTGTTCAGCTCTGTTCTGCGTTTTTCATGGGCGACGTTCGGTGTTTTGATGATATCTCTCAAACCAGACGTCGGATTGAGGTGAAACAAATTTTGGATGAAATTAGACTTCCAATACGTCATTTTGACATAAAACCCAAGTCCAAAGGAGGTCAGATGAAGGAGCTATGAATTGTTGAAGTTGATAGTTCAATTCACGCCACACAGCAGAGCAAGCTTCAGTATTTTGGGTGTATCTCACAAAATACAAATCCAATTGAGCTGAAACCGGTGGCATATGAAACTAGACTCAATATTCGGTGTTCCCCAATTTCGAACACTCAAAACGGAGATCAGACCAGGGAGAGATTAATTTCGAAAGTTGACACATATGATTCTGGAATCAACTCAGCATAGCTTCGGTTTTCTGTCTATATCTCACAGTATACAGAACCAAATAAAGTGAAACCAATTCCATATGAATCTAGACTCAACAAGTGTTTCACAGAATTTGGAAGCAACCAAAAAGAGCTTGAAACGAAGGAGATATGATTTTCGAAAATTGACATTCAGAAACTGTTGTTCTAACTCGTTTTCTGGGCAGTGTCGTTCATCGGATCATAACGGTCAAAATACAAGGTGGTTTGCATTGATTCTTTTTTCATTGGAAAGAAGACATCAAGAGATTTCCAGGGATATTTAATTTGCTGATTTTGGAGTTAAATTCGAAGACTTATAGCCTCTGGAAGTTGACACACATTCTGAAATGTTTATATCACTTGTTCTTGGAAAACACCGTGTCGGGAAGTTTTGATTTTTATGGTGAACGTCCAGATGAACCTCATGATCATTCATACTACTTCTAATCCTCTCTAAACAGATGAATAATACAGAAGATGAAGATTGGAAAGTGAAGATCTTGAAGAAACGAAAATTGAATGGCTCGGTTACTATTCATACCGATGATACGTTCAACCATTCTTCATCGACTACCAAAATATCCAGCGAACAAATGTGAAAGCCACAAAAAGTGGCTAGGAAATGTTGGCGAGACAAAATAAAGAGAGACACACACGAAGCTCCAACGAATACATACACTCTCAACGCTCAACAATACAACGAACGAATTTGTCCAACGGTAATATTACTCACAACGGATATATATGCCCAACGGTCAAATGCTACTCCAACGATAATATTTCTCAACGGACCAATGCGCAACGGACGAACGGCTATTTTCCACAACGGACGTAAGATTCAAGCGGATCAAATATTAATTGGTTACTATTCACTACGGTTACTATTCACAACGGTCGAGATAATATTTCTCCAACGGTTCCTCCAACGTACATGCTTATAAATGGAGACTCGATTCAAAATGGAAGAATAGATGAGCTTACACCTTTCAAAATGCCTTCGATGTTTATCTCATGTTCTCTCTATTTTCTTAGTGATCATATAATTTATTAGAGAGTGAGATTATTTGTAATGCACTTCAATGCTTATTTATTCACTTCTGAGAGAGAGAAGATTTATCTGTAAACCTTTTATCTTATCTGAGAGTTACTCAAGATTGGGTGATCTTGAGTGGGAAACACATTGTGTTGATTACAGCTTGAAAGGGGAGTGAATCCTAGGGAGAGGATTACTTCGAGTACAGAGTGTGTGATCAAGCGGTGTATCCTTACAGTGTGTAAGGGGGAGTATCTCAGTGAGAGATTGTAAAGGCTGCACAAGTGCCCGACCAAACTTGTGAGGTTGTAAAGGCTTTTCTCTTGTGCCCGGTTAAACAAGGAGATAGTGGATTGAAAATCTCGGGAGGATCCCGGGACTGGACGTAGGTCATCGTGGATTGGGCCGAACCAGGGATAAATCACGGTTTGCATATTCTCTTCCTTAAACTCTTATATTTCCGGCAAATATTATTTTAATATTTATTTGAATATTTGACCGTTGATTTTTGAATAGTTATATTCATATTTATTACCTTCATTAAGTTCCAAAAAGATTTTTCAAAGTTTCCAAATTTTTATCAGACACCCAATTCACCCCCCCTCTTGGGTGATAGCCAGGTCTAACACAGACCATGAAGAGGTTTCTGCTCCCCCTCTCTAAAATTGGCAAGCGCCTACCGCCCGACCCTCTCCTCTTTCCTCTAATGATGCATTGCGGCTGATGCGAATAAGATAGGAACTTGCTGATCTTCAGCGGGAAGTTAATGCTGCTCACGCCGATATTGCCAAGGCTTTAGAGGATAATAAGTTTTAGGATGTTTAGTCAGATTCTTGTTTTTGATAACTTTTTGCTTGTTTTTCTTTTGTATTTTTTCTTGTGTACGTGCATATTCACCAGTAATGTATGAAGCATTAAGAACTAAGCTTGTGTCTTTTTTTTTTTTTGTTCATATTCTCCAGTAATTAAAGAAGCTTATTCTCCATTTTTTTTTATTTTTAATCATTAAGTTGTTGCTGCGCTCGCCAAAGCCAATCCTCTTTTATTTTTTTATTTTTTTTTAAAAAAAGAGGACTTTTAGGACCGGATGTTTAATAAGACTCCGGTCTTAAAATTAAATGAAAAATAAAAAATTAAGATCGGAGTCTTTTAAACCTCCGGTCTTAAAAATTTAATTATATATATAGGACCGGCTACTTTATAACTAACCGGTCTTAATAAAATCCAAATTAATAAAACATGTCTCTGTCGCGCGGAATATTAAATTTCCCTCTCCGAACTTCTCTTGTCGAGCCGAAAGTGATTACTCAAGTTCTGTCTCCAGTGTTTGTGTGTTGCTTCGCGTTGCTCTCTCGACAATCACTTTCTGGTTCCTTAGCTAAACGTCTATAAACCAAGTTGTAAGAGGTGTTTCAGTTATATAACTTTATGATTTTCTGGGTTGAACGAAATTGATGAAATGTTCTTATGGGTTTCTCTGTTGTTAATGAATATTGTATTTTGAAGATTATATTTTCACTTTAGACCTACCCAACTGACCAACAAATGTTTTTAGGTTACTCTTGTTGTCTGCAACATCAATGTTCGTGGCGGGAGCAAGTTTGAATCAACAAACGCATTTGAATTTATGTGCTACAGGTGAGTCCACAAGACCTTCATGCGATGCATTTAATTTCCTCGTCATGCATTTATTTTTTGCTTCTTGGATTCACTGTGATACATTTATGACCAAAAGTGATTCTTCGTTATGTATTTAATGGGCAAGTTTCTCCGTAATAAAAAAAAAGACATAACCGACATTGAGCATAAATATGCATTTGGTGTTGCCTTATTTTATATACAAGTGTCAATTTTTTCGGATTATGTATGTTAAATCTTTCCGTCTATAGGAATTCTACTATGGATCACAGTTGGATAACTGCGTTATGGACGAGTATTGAATATCAGAATGGGGTGAGGGACTTTATAGAATTTGCTAAACAAAATACCCATGATGATAGTGAGAAGTTTTATTGCCCTTGTGTAGAATGTTTGAATGAGAGGCGACTAAGTCCTGAAGTTATACACACACATTTAATTTGTGAAGGATTTTGTAAGACTTATACAATATGGGTATGGTATGGTGAAAAAATACCAAGTGGGTCTCAACATGGGGATGTGGCCTTTGATGATAATGACACGGATATGGATGATCGCATAGAGGACATTATTCGTGATGTAGGAGAAGAGGATTCGTGATGTAGGAGAAGAGGCTTTTCATCAATCACATGCATATGGTAATATGTGCAGTGATGCAGAGACCCCTCTATACCCTAGGTGTAAAAAATACCAATTGTTGAACGCTGTATTGAAATTGGTAAGCTTGAAGGCACGTCATGGATGGAGCGACAAGATTTTTTCTGAAATGCTTGAGGCTTTTAAGGACATGCTTCCAGATGAGAATGTGTTGCCGCATCGATACTATGATGCTAAGAAAATACTTTGTCCACTGGGGATGGAGTACAAAAAAATCCATGCATGCCTAAATGATTGCGTATTGTATAGAAAAGAGTTTGAAGAGAAGCATAATTGTCCGATATGTGAAACCCCAAGGTACAAGTCAAATAAGGGGCCTACAAAAGTATTGTGGTATCTCCCAATCATACCAAGGTTCAAACGGTTGTTTGCGAATGAAAATGATGCAAAAAATATGAGGTGGCATGCAGATGAGAGGATTTCTGATGGAAAGCTTCGACATCCGGTCGATTCTTCTCAATGGAAGAAAATTGATTATTTATTTCCGAACTTCGGCGAAGAACCTAGGAACCTTAGGCTTGCCCTTACCACGGATGACATGAATCCATATGGAAGCCTTAGCAGCATACATAGTTCATGGTCTGTGCTCCTTATTATTTATAACTTATATCCTATGTTATGTATGAAACGAAAGTACATCATGCTGTCTATGTTGATTTCGGGACCAAAACAAACCGGAAAGGACATTGATGTTTACCTTGAGCCCTTGATCGAAGACTTGAAGGAGTTGTGGGAAGAAGGTGTCGATGTTTTTGACTTTTTCAAGAAGGAGGTGTTTAAATTGCGAGCCATGATATTTTGTACCATAAACGACTTCCCAGCATATGGGAACTTGTCAGGGTATAGTGTAAAAGGCCATAAAACATGTCCGGTTTGTGAAGAAGGCACACGCTACCATCAACTTCAACTTGGAAGAAAGACGATTTATCTTGGACATGGGAGATTTCTTCAACGGGACCACCCATATCGTCGATTAAAGAAAGCCTTTTTTGGTGGCCAAGAGTATGAAGATGCTCCGGTGGCATTGACCGAGGAGCAAGTTTATGAAAAGGTGAAAAATATCAGTGTCATCTTCGGTAAGATTGCAAAGAGTAGAAAAGAAACAAATATATGGAAAAAGAGATCTGTATTCTTCGATCTTCCATATTGGCACAATCTTGATGTGAGACACTGTATTGATGTCATGCATGTGGAGAAAAACGTATGTGATAGTATTGTTGGCAGGCTTCTCAACATACAAGGTAGTTCCAAGGATGGTGTGAAGGCAAGATTGGATTTGCAAGTAATGAGAATACGTGAAGACTTACATCCAAGGCCATACAAGAAGAGAACTTATTGTCCCCCGGCTTCTCATACTTTGTCTAAGGATGAGAAAAGAAGTTTTTATGAGTGTTTACATGGCACAAAAGTTCCCTCGGGATATTCTTCAAATTTTAAAAGGCTTGTATCGATGAAGGACTTGAAATTAGTAGGCCAAAAGTCTCATGATTGTCATGTCTTGATGCAACAGCTACTCCCAGTAGCTATTTGAGGCATCCCCGAATATGATCTTCGGGTCGTTTTGACTAGACTTTGTGTCTTCTTCAATGCGGTTTGTAGTAAAGTTTTTGATATTGAAAAGTTGGATGAATTGGAGAATGAAGGATATCTTATCTTGTGCTACCTTGAGAAGCTTTTTCTTCCTACATTTTTTGACATCATGGTTCATCTAGTGAGGGAGATAAAGTTGTGCGGCCCTATCCATTTACGGTGGATGTACCCAATTGAAAGATCTATGAAATTCCTAAAAGGGTACGTGAAGAACGCATATTGGCCAGAAGCATCAATTGTTTAGAAAAATGTTTATGAAGAAGCCATGGAATTTTGTCAAAATTATTTGGCCAAAGTAAGACATATTGGGCTTCCAAAACGTCAGCATGCTGAAGGGGGTAGACGAGGGGCTTCGGTAAAGAGTGTGGATCCTGATGAATTGTCACAGTCCACTTATACATCTTGAATAATGTTGATGAAGTTCAAGCCAGTATAGCTGCACATAAAGAAGCTGTAAGGAAAGAAAATCATCGAATGACTGAATAAAGGTTGATTAGGGAGCATAACAAAACTTTTGCAAACTGGCTCAAACAAAAGGTCGAGGGAGAGGAATGTGTTTCTGATACAATCAAATGGTTAGCACGTGGTCCTGAGGTTGATGTCATAAGTTGGAATTCGTATGTGATCAATGGTTATACATTTTACATGAAGTCCCTAGATGATAGGAGCACCGTCCAGAACAGTGGTGTTATGTTAGAGGCTGAATCTATGCACTTCTCCAGTTCAAAGACAAGAGGCCTTTATTGGCAGTCTTGCCATATTATGGGGTTATCGAAGAGATTTGGGAGGTGGACTATGTTACACCCCTACCGGCCTCGCTCTTTCAGGTGGCGGGTTAGAGGGATCCCTTCCGCTTATTACCTTTTTCTTAGTTAATTTGTCACTTTAAACATATATCAGAGTATGCGCGGCAGAGCATATGATCAGTTTGGACAACTCCAATGTACTGGTAAAGGTACAAACAAGTACATAAAGTTATCCTCGTAGGGTTAAGAGTACAATAGTCTAACGTAAGTACTCGGCAATAAGTAAGTTCTTACAGACATAAAAATATACAATGAGATAAGGCATTCCATACGTCTTCAATCTTCATCTTCATTGCTCTTACTCTTATCTTTTCCACAGTTCGACCGGCCTACCACCTTACACCCGTATCTTTGAAACCGGTCCCGGAGTTCAAAGTTGAACCCCAGTAATCGTTAAACTCATATACAATATGTATGCAATGCATGTAATGCAAATCACAATCAGGAACATAAACCTGACATGTACATCCGTAGGACCGCCTGGTCAAGACAAGCCCCCGGATCCAGCGCGCAAAGGGCCTCAGAAGTCAGGGGGCCAACCCCGACCACCTATTCCAGAGGCCTCACTGGACACCTATAAACACACAGTCATATAGGCTCCACCTAGCCTCACTTACCTTGGGCCTCAATGGATACCTATGAACACGTAGTCACACAGGCTCCACCTAGCCCACATGCCATGGGCCTCAGAAGTACCCCCAAAGAGATACTCCCTAGCCAACATGCCTCGGCCTCAATAGTACTCCTACAGGTACTACCTAGCCTGCATACCTCGGGCCTCAATAGCAACCATAGGACATGAAGTGCCATAGCTACCACCTAGCCCACATCCACAATCATGATAAAACATAACATACAAGAGCCACATAGAGTATGCGAGTTTACAGTTACTACCTGGTACTCCTTGAAAATAGTAAACTCTTCCTCGGTGTTGGAAATATGTCCCACACGTACTATCACCCTAGATACAGCAAAACATCACACTTTTAATCACATGTACAAACTTTACTTCAAGCTCCATAAATCTTGCCTAACTCCAGATTTTCCAGAATTTCTGACCCAACTTCGCCGATTTTTAATAAATTCTAGAAAACTCAAATTAATGTGAAATCAGTGGCTATTGAACCCTTAGGATGTCTTGTTTATCATAAAAATAATTACCAAAGTCATATGGGTTCGAGGCCAGTGGCGGAACCAGGAAATTTTTTAGCCTGGGCCAAAAAATAAACATATTAAACTATTTACTAAATAGTATGACTTAACGTTGAAAATATAAATAAATAATAACCGACAATTATAAATTAAAACAATATATATAATGATATTAACCTTTTCAGTAGGTATCTCAAACATGAATTTTACTTTCCTCTCATAGTCCAATGATACTTTCCTCTCATAGTCCAATGAGTAATGAAATAAACTTTGTCCTAAAGATATCACAAACACAAACATAATAATTATATGTATATTGAAATTTAATAAAATTATTTAAATATAATCAAAGAAAAAATGCATATACCTAAAATTGTAGACGACGCTCTTTTAAATTGACAAAATCTTCAAGGATAGAATCAGTAGTAAATGTTTCAGCAATTTCTCTTTCAATATAGACAACCAAATTATTTGCAAGAAAGTCATCTTCCATCTTGTTTCGAAGCCTTGTCTTTACAATTTTCATCGCTGAGAATGCACGTTCACTACTTGCCGATGAAACTGGTAGTGTTAAGATAAGACGAATTAGTCTATCAACCAAATGATATGAGATTGCCTTTCCTGTCCTAGCCAATCCTTGACACAATTCAGAAATTGAAGACAAATTTTGTAGCTCTGGATGTTTTGGAATGTCTTTATGGAAATGTTTCAATTGACAATTCAAATTAAATCTCTCCTGCTCAGAAAAATAAAGAGGATAATATTTCTCTGCAAGACTACAAATAATATCAACATTAAAAGCTTTGTAACCATCCTTCGGATCTAATGAAGAGCTAATTGACAAAAGTTCAATTGTTTGCTCATTAAACCTTCTATTTAACTCTTGCAATTGAAAGTCAATGGTTGAATTGAAGATATCAAAATGATAATGATATTCAATAGTTATTTGATCATGTTGTCAAAACCCACGACCTTCAATATATTGAGCATCAAAATCTGGAACATCTATTTCATGAAGTATAGAGAAATTAACAACACTTTCAAGCATTTTTTCCCCCAACCACTATCTCTTAATTCTTGAATAAGTCCCTTTGTACTTGAAACTAACGCATAGCATTCAAAATATCTTGAGACTTTTGTTGTAATGCACGACAAAGAACTTCGGTGATACCCATGATCTCCTTCATCAAATGTAAATTAAAAATAAACTCAAAAGAAGTTATCATCTTATAAGCTGCAGTAGCATCTCCTCTTTGAGAGTAATTTGAGCCTTCACTACAAATTTTTTCAAGCACTGAACAAGACTCATTATACCCTCGTTGAAGACTGCATATAGAATAGAAATGAGAACCCCATCTAGTATCACCAACCCGCTTTAGTGTGCCTACTTGGTTAGAGCCTCTACCAGTTTCAAGCTCACCAATAGCATGC
This sequence comes from Acacia melanoxylon, assembly GCA_019022615.1. Classification (NCBI taxonomy): domain Eukaryota; kingdom Viridiplantae; phylum Streptophyta; class Magnoliopsida; order Fabales; family Fabaceae; genus Acacia; species Acacia melanoxylon. The sequence goes on from JAFJYJ010000050.1 coordinate 2,195,605, forward strand.
AAATGTTCAAACTCTGAAATTTGGGCAGCTTGGAATTGATCATGACGTTTAGAAGAAGCAGTGATAATAGTAATAATGAAATTCAAGTTTTGAAAGAATTGATAAGTAGAAGAAACTTCCTTAGAGGCAGCAACCAAGGCTAATTGCAACCGATGAGCAAAACAATGTACATAATAAGCACTAGAACACTCATTAAGAAATAATGCTTGCAATCCATTCCACTCTCCACGCATATTACTAGCACCATCATATCCTTGGCCACGGATATTTTGGATATCAAGGCAATGATGCAAGAGTATTTCACTAATAGCATTTTTAAGTGTCATAGATGATGTATCTTGAACGTGATAAAGATAAAAGAATCTCTCCTTTATGAAACCATCTTTGTCAACAAATCTCAAGACAAGAGCCATTTGTTCCCTTTTGGACTCATCACGTGCTTCATCAACAATAATACAAAACTTAGAGTCTCCAATATCTTTCCGAATCTGATTTTGCACTTTATTTGCCAGAACATGTAAAATCTCCTTTTGTATCAAAGGGGATGTATACTTGGCTGACAATGGAGCATTTCCTAAAACAACATCTGCAACCTTTTCATTGTAAGATGCCAAAAGCTTAATCATTTCAATGAAATTACCACAATTTCTTGAATCAGCAGTCTCATCATGCCCTCTAAAAGCACATCCTTGAAAAGTAAGCCAACGAACAACATCAATCGAAGTCTTAACACGCAGCCTATTTTTTTCAATTTGTTGGGAGCTTTGTGCATTCATAACTTTATCAATATGGCAAGACTGGTTCATTAAGTCTGCACATGACTTTACAGCATTGGTATGTTGTGAACAAGGATCATCTCCCATGTGACTTAGAAAAGCACAACCCTTTCCATTATGAACTCTCTTCCAATTATTAAAACCTTTGATTGTGAATGCATCCCAACCATGTCGCCCATCGACCTTTGTAGTGAAAAGATAACATGGTAAAAAAATACAGCATCTATATGAGGTGAATACTCAAGCCATGAAGAAAACTCTTTGAACCAAGAAGCTTGAAAACGTCGAGGATGCTTTTCCTTTGAAAAAGGATAACTAGATTTGGCGCGATGAGGTTGATATGGCCCAACCATTAAATAAGCTCTCCTTATCTCATCAACTGCATTAGCGGAATATTCCCACATTGGTTTACGCTTGCCCGGATCACGTTCAAAAATCTTATTTTTGACCATAATAATATCATCGCCATGTTCAATTCTTTGACGTTTGGAAGGAGACTCATTACAAGGTGTATCACTTTCAGGAATTACTTTCTTAGAAATATCACTTTCTGAAGTTACTTTCTTCTTAAAAAACACATCTATGCTTTTCTGTTTATCCTTACTCATCTTTTTCAACCTACAATGAATTTAAACATAAATTCTTATACAGTTATACTACTACTTAATCCACAAATCTAACATTTAAATTCTTATACACCATTCAAACACAAAATAACAGTTATTAAACCAATCCAGAACAATCCATTAAGCCTTTCAAAGTTATTAAACCAATCCAGAACCAGAACAATCCAAATATCCAATAACAGTTATTAAACCAATCCAGAACAATCCATTCAAACACAAAATAATATTTAAATTCTTAAATTCATCACCAATCCAGAACATTTTTATCACATAACCAAAATAAGGAAATAACATTTTTTTCAAAGTTGGCATAATGGCATTCAAATACCTGAGGCTGGTCGGCGGTAGCAATGGCAGAACTGAAGCCTGAAGGTGCTTAACAGCTTAAGCTTCTTCGAAACTCGACAGGTGGTCGCTGCCTCGCTGGTCAGTGGGCGGCGTCGCCACGCTCGTCGCCGTCAGAGAGTCGAAAGTCGGAGACTGAGGAGATGGAGAGCAGAGAAGGGGATTAGGGGAGCCGTTGGACGTCGGTCGTTGGTCGTCGCCTTGTCGGACGTTGGACCTCGTCGGAGGAAGAGGGAGATGACTGTGGAGTGGACTGTGGACGGTTGGCATGGAGAGCCGTGAACGGTGAACCCGTGAGAGGACTGAGGAGTCAGAGCAGAGGTGAGTTGGCGACGTGGGAGAGAAGAATAGAAGCATCCATCACTGCGTCGGCCGTCGACTCGCGTGGGGAGGAAGCCAAGCCAGGAAAAAAGAAAAAAGAAAAAAGAAAAAGAAAAAAAAAAAAAAAGAAAAGAAAAGAGGGAGATAGTGAAAATATAAGAGATTAATTAGGCTAAATTATTGATCATAATAAAATATCATATAATAAATACATATATTTGAAAATATTTTAGAAAGTATGTTGGGACCTTAATAAAAAATTTAGCTGGGGCCAAATTAGTGGCCAAAATAAAATATCATATAATTAATACATATATTTTAAAAAAATTTAGAAAATTTTAGAAGGCCGGTTGGGGGCAAGGCCCCCCGTGGCCATAAGAAGCTTTCACCTGTTCGAGGCCATCTCAAATTCCCCAAACTTGGCTACTCTTGGTCCGAGACATAATTAATGTTTTTAGGTCATTTTTGGCCTTAGATAACTCTTGGTTAAAAAATCCAAATGACACGAAATTTTAGTCTAAACTATTCCTTAGGAGGTATAATTTATCCATGAAAAATTTCAGAGCAATCAGACTTCATTTACTATTTTAAAACATCCGATTTGTCTTCACTGCCCAGAAATACAAGAATCGGCAGATTTGTGTAACTTAAAGACTTAGGGCTTTTTGGTTCCGGAAAAAGGTGATCCTACTTATCCCCACTAAAAATAAATTTTTGGACTCATTTGAAACCTTAAAAATACCAAATTCCTACTGCAACTCGACAAAAATCACCATAGGGAAGAAGCAAGAACTTCTAGGTTGTTGGTGAGATGCTTACCTTGGAATTTCGTTTGCGTATCACCTCCGCTCCTTCTTGAACCAAGACTTAAGCTGAGCTCTCCCTCTTCTACCTTCCTTGAGCACGTCCTAGGGCAGCCAAAAATGGAGAGGAAGTGTTCTTATATAGCCTCCAGGGTTAAAGAAGTTAACCAATGGTTAAATGACACCTCAGAGGGTAAAATTGTCATTTTCGCTGACTTTTTCCCCAAGATATTCCAGAATATTCTTTTCCAGGGTATTCTAGAATCTTCTGGTCCAGGACATGTGGTGCCATCTTAGCCCTTAAACTTTAGATTCCAAGATTGCCCTTGATGTGACTTTAGGGGTAGGTTTTAGGTCCAGGGGTAAAACGATCATTTTACACTGCACTTTTTCCAACCAGTGGGACCCACAAAATCTACCCTTGGATTGCGCCATTAATGACCTTAAAGTGTCATAATTACATGTCCTTCACCTTGTCACATCAGATTCAAATATGTGGTTCAGATTAATCCGAATTATTTTATCTTTCTCTCTCTTCATTATGACTTGATGTGACCTTTTTTTTTCTTTCTCCAAGACACTTTCTCTCTCCTTTGGGCCCACCAATTTCATCCTCCCTCTATGTCCAGGGGTCTGGGCCCGTCTCCGAAACACCCTAACCGGTCCCGCTTAGCTACCTTTTGCCGGTTACACCTTTCCTCGTAACTCGTGCCACTCTGTGGGACTTGTGTGGGCCCGGATCAACTGTTCCTTTTCCCCTGATGAGGTTGCACGTTTTTCTATGTTCTTGGGGAGTGAGAAATGTATATTTTAATATCTCATAATTACCTCGTACTTTACGGTGCCAAAAAGTCAAACATCCAACCCCACAATGCCACGTGTCTGACTAGCATCATTACTCTTTGTCTTTTGTAATCTTGAAGGGACACGTGTCATCGTTCTATTTGGCTAACACAAAAGTATGTCATCATTAGTCATCATGACATTACTTTATTAAAATTACTTTATCGGTACTTGCTCGGGATCCTGCCCGGGTTTTACTCGGGTTTTCTTCACGAATACCGATGGCTTACCAAAAACGCAGGACATACCCAACTGCCTTGAAAATGCCATGTACTTACTTATACCAGCATATTTTCACTCAATTAATTGTCCTATACCTCAGGACATAGTTGGGTGGCATCCTTTCCATCGGATTTACGTCGTATAGACCTTCTGTGTCCCATCTTCATTGGCACCTTAATTCCATGGCTTATGCATACAAGGTCCACTAACCCGTATGGTCAAGTTGCTTAATCCCAGAAGGGCATCCTAACTCTCGACATTCTTGGAACTCTTCTCGAATTGGGCTTAGTCGTCCGCCTACTTTAGGCTTATTCTCCATTCTTAGGGTCCGAAATTTGGGGTGTTACAGACTATGTTCAAATTAGATTTCCCATTTTCAAATGCAAGTGGGTTAATGTCAATAATGGTGTTCAGATCGATCGGCTAGGATTTACATTAGTCGATGTCAATGGTAGAAGTTTTGGAGATGAACCTTTTATTATGGCAAACCAGGCGAAAGGAGTGTTCTATATCATCGATCAAAAAAATAAAATGTGGTCTGTAGTGAGATGGAGAAAGGGATACCCTCAAGAGAACCCAGCATCCTTCCTTGCAGTGAGACGGAGAGAAGAAGACGTGGAGTAGTGACGTGACAGGGCTTCTTCCACGCCGTCGGAAACTTCGTCAAGCTTTCTGTTTTTCTTTCATTTTAATCTTTTAATCATGGGTCATTTTGTTGTTATCTGTTTTGTGTTTCCCTCATCAGTCATGAACTAAATTTCCTATGGCTGAGCGAGGATGATTTTTTAAGTTTGGAATGAACCCAGTTGCTAGTTCTTAATAAAATAAATTCAATTTGCTTATCAGTGATTTAAATTCTTGTCGTTTAGCGGAAGCTAAGTGCTAGATTATTTGCCTCGACTTACTGGAAAGGAGTCGGGGTTAGACCTATGAGAAATAGTGATTGCTAGGCAGGCTGGTACAAGACTTGACCTATTATTGTAGGCTTCAGGAATGGGTCTACCGCTCATAACCATAACACCTTGCTTTGTAATGTAGATCTAACTAGAAAATTGCCATAGGCATATGGGAGAAGTAAAGTTAGTATTAAATGTATCGGACGCGGAAGCTTCAGTAGACTATAGTGGTGGGTTAGCTAAATAGCAGTGTAAATAGCACCTATGCTATAACATTGCAGAAACTATGCAGTATAAGTGCTATAGCAATGTGTGAAGCAACTGGGGGATTGATATGCTTAAGAATGATTCCGAGCTCAGCCTATTCTCCTACTGATTTCTTCTTACAACTCCAATATTCTGTTTACTTTCTTGCTAAATAGCGTAATCACACAAACCTCCAACCCACTCATAGTTTACTTTCTGTTCACACAACTATTACAGTAGTTGAGCGTCACTTCTCGGTATCTCAGTCTCTGTGAGATGATACTCTACTTACACTTTATTACTTGTTCGATTAGTTCACTTGCCATCAAGGAAATCGACCAACAAGTTTTTGGCGCCGTTGCCGGGGACTGTAGATACCTCTAGTGACGACGTCCCTTTTGCTTAATAGTTGTGATTTATCTGACAAAAGCTTACCCTTTCCTTCTCTTGATTTTCAGGTACATTCTGTAGTGCATGCGAAACTCGCCTTCAACCAACCTAGAGCCTTATGATCCTGAAATCGAACGTACTTACAAGCAAAGGTGCAAGAAGCAGAAGCGAAGAAGTCAACTCTTTGACCCCGCAGACATGGCGGATATGCCTGTCAATCATGATCAGGATCGAAGGGAGCCACAAGTGATCAATATGGACAATCAGGTCCCGCCCCCTCCAAATCCAGAAGGAACAAAAGCTATCATGGAATTTTGGATTCCAGATTTGAGCAAATTGAATTCGGCCATGACACCACCAACGTTTAATGTGGGGCACTTTGAAATTAAAGGTGTTATGATTCAGATGTTGAATGCATCCGGCCAATTTGGAGGACTCCCATCTGAAGACCCACACTTACACCTCAAGGCCTTCATGGAGGTGTGTGACTTGTTCGTTATCCTAGGAGTCACGCCTGATGCAGTTTGAGTTAAATTATTTCCATTTTCTCTTCTAGACAAAGCTCGAACGTGGCTCAATAATTTACCAGCAAACTCAATCACCTCCTGGAATGATTTGGAGAGAAAATTCTTGCTCAAGTTCTTCCCACTTACCAAGAATGCCCAACTCAAAGGAGATATCAATAATATCCAGCAAAAGACTAGTGAATCCACATATAAAGCATGGGACAAATTTAAGGACCTCCTTCGAAGGTGCCCACAGCATGGACTGTGTGAATGGGTTTAGTTAGAAATATTCTACAGAGGTCTCGATGGACAAACGCGATCAATCGTAGATGCCTCATCTGGAGGATCCATCTTGATGAAATCTTATGAAGAAGCCCATGACTTGCTGGAACGCATGGCTATAAGTAGCCATTAGTGGCAAGCAGACCGGGCCACACCATCTAGAACTATTTCTGGGATCCATGAACTGGATGCTATGACTGCACTTACTTCTCAGGTATCATCTCTGACTAATATGGTGAAAGGACTGACGCTTCCTTCAAGAAACACATCATTGCATCCATCTCAGGTAGTTGTGTGTACTGCGGCGGAGAGCACTCTTATTCTTAATGCTCTACCAACCCTGAGTCTTTCAACTTCGTCAATAACTTTAATAGGGGCAGTAACACCAACAATCCGTACTCTAACACATACAACCCAGGATAGAGGCAACACCCAAATTTCTCATGGAGTTCTCAAGGTCAACAAGCAGTTGGACAATCATCAGGCCCAGAATACCCAAACAAACAATCAAACCCACCAGAGTTTACCCAGCAAGCACGGCAGCAGGGTAGTGATTCAGAACCGCAGCACTTTATGTTGACCCTCCTAAGGGAGTACATGGCAAAGAACGACACTATTATTCAGAATCAGCAGGTCACTCTCAGGAACCTTGAAAACCAAGTGGGACAACTAGCTACTGTCCTTAACAACAGACCCTCAGGGTCTCTGCCTAGTGACATTGAAGTCCCTAGAATCCAAGGAAAGAAGGAAGTAAAGCTCATAAAGCTACGAAGCGGCAAAAATCTGGAACCCATGAGAGTAACCAAACCCCCTACTGAAGTTGCTGATCCATAATTTGGGCAAACAAAGAAGGAAAAGGAGAGTGCCAAGCAACCCCTTTATGAAGAATGGCAACACCTACTGCCATCACGGACTGAGCAAGATATCGATGCTACAGCATTGCCTCCAGCCACAACTCTAAAGGATCAGGTACAACATCTAAACAGAGATGCTAGAGCATCATCATCACCACAGAACCGCGATCTTGGAGTACCTAGTGTGTCTAAGAGAACGCCGCCATTTCCACAAAGACTACAAAAACAGGGTCAAGAGAAGCAATTTTGGAAGTTACTTGACATGTTACGGTAGTTGCACATTAATATCCCTCTGGTGGAAGCGGTAGAACAGATGCCTAGCTATGTGAAATTTATGAAGGAAATTTTGTCTAAGAAGAGATGGCTAGAAGAATTTGAGACGGTAGCATTGACCCAGGACTGCAGTGCCAAGCTAATGAATAGGGTAAACTAAAAGACCCTGGCAGCTTCACAATCCCCTGTGCCATCGAACCTCAGTACTCAGGGAAGACTCTGTGTGACCTCGGTGTTAGTATTAATCTTATGCCTATGTCTATTTTCAAGAAGTTGGTAGTTGGGGAAGTGATGAGCACAAATTATGCCATGTTTTCCCTGTATTTCATGACTGAATTGTATGGTAAATGAAAGCTTAACTGAAAACAATCCAAGCAAAAAGACATATATTCATGATATAGGGAACTGAAGGATGAAAACCATTTACATCCTAAACATGTGCTAAGAAGGAGCAAATTACATTGTTTTTAAAGAACGTATAGCAAAGCTGATACGATGCTATAGCAAACCATTTACAATGCTATGCGGCATATTTTCTGACCCGTTTATCTAGCTGATTTCAGGAATAAACATAAAAGATCGAGATCGACATGTAGGTTGCTGATGTAATGAAATAGAAGATGCGGAGGATCAAAACGGAAAGATTTGAAGAATCCCGTGGGATCAGCAAAATAAATCTACAAACAGAAGATGCGATAGATCTCGACAGATTTGGAAAGCCCAGCTAGTTGAAACTTGCGTCACACGGAAGTCTGAGTATAAAAGGAAACAACATGTCAACCCTAAAGGAGAGTCGCACAGAGCCAAAACAAGATTACACATTCGGCCGACTCAAAAGAAGAGTGAGAGACTTTACTAGCACGAGAATTCCAGGATAACCTAGCATCCTTCTTTGCAGTAAGACGGAGGGAAGAAGACGTGGAGTAGTGACGTGACAGGGCTTCTTCCACGCCGTCAGAACGCCGTCAAGCTTTCTATTTTCATTTATTTTATTTTAGTAGTTAGATCATGGGTCATTCTGTTACTATCTGTTTTGTGTTTCTCTCGTCAGTCATGAACTAACTTTCTGATGGCTGAACGAGGATGAATTCGTAAGTGTTATATGAACCCAGTTGCAAGTTCTTAATTTAATAGATTCGGTTTGCTTATCAGTGAATTAATTACTAGTCAATTAGAGGAATTTAAGGGCTAGACTTGTGGTCTCGGCTTACTGGAAAGGAGTCGAGGCTAGAGCTCTGAGAAACAGTGTTTGCTAGGCAGCCGGTGTAAGGCTCGACCTATTTATTGTAGGCTTTAGGAATGGATCTACCTCGCATAACCAGGACACCCTGAGTATAATGCAGATTTAACTAGAAAGTTGCCATAGGAATATAGAAGGAGTATAGTTAGTATAATATGTATCGGACGCGGAAGCTTCGATAGATTATAGAGGTGGGTTAACCAAATAGCTTTGTAGTTAGTAGCCATGCTGTAGCATTGCGGAAGCTGTGCAGTATGGATGCTATAGCAATGGGTAGAGCAACTAGGGGATTTATGCGCTTAAGGATGATTCCGAGTTCAGCCTAATTTCTCACTGATATCTTCTTAAACTTATTTTGTTTACTTCTGTTATTAGCATAATTACAAAAACCTCTCAAACCAATTATATTTACTTTCTGTTTGCAACTATCATAGCAATTGAGCATCACTCTTCGGTATCTCAATCTCTGTGGGACGATACTCTACTTACACTTTATTACTTGTTCGACTGGTTCACTTGCCATCAAGGAAATCGACCAACAAATTTTTGGCGCCGTTGCCGGGGACTGTTGATACCCTTATTGACGACGCCCCTTTTGCTTAATAGTTGTGATTTACGTAATAAAAAGCTCACTTTTCTCTGTTTTTGATTTTCAGGTACATTCTGTAGTACATGCGCAACTCGCCCTCAGCCAACCTAGAGCCTTACGATCCTGAAATAGAACGTACTTACAAGCAAAGGCGCAGGAAGCAGAAGCGACGAAGTCAACCCTTTGACTCAGCAAGCATGGCCGATATGCCCGTCAACCACGAGCAGAATCAACGAGAGCCAGTAGTAACAAACGGGGATGACCAGATCCCTCTACCTCCAAACCCAGATGTGAACAAAACCATCAGGGAGTTCGGGATTCCAAACCTTCATATTTGGACTCTTCTCAGGGAACATCACAAGGAATCTATAAATAGGACTTAGAGGCTTCATTTCAAGAGCATGACCGCACACCACATTTCTCTTCTTTTTCTATTATCATGTGTGGTTAATTAGTCCTCTTCTAGAGGATGGATATTGTGACTTAAGTTCTATGTTCTTTATTAGAGAGTTGTATTAGTTTAATCTTTTCTTGATTATATGTGTTTTATGATTTCCTAGGTCTAGGATTGCATGCTAAGTTATGCTTAAACAATCAATTGAAAGGTTATTATATGCTTGGTGCAGTGTAATAATTGATTAATTAATTGAGACCTCAGTCGTCTAGGGTATTTATGTTACACTTTGTACTAGTTATGCACTCCATATACATTGTTCAACTATGATGGCCACTGATCTATTCTCAAGAAGATTCATCGAATCTTGTGTGTCTCTGTCTTTTTTATCTTTTTATTTTTATTTAAAATCCCAAATATTACCACCATTTATTTCTTTTGAGGGTTGCACATGTAATTAATTTAAGAATTATATAGTATTGACTTTGTCACTTTGTCCAAGAGAATAAGAGAATACGAAATATGATGAGCCGCTATATTGCATAATATAGCTATTAATTTGAGTGCAAACAACAGAAGTTATCAGCGAACCACAGGGCAGCCTTTAAACCATGAATTTTCGGGGAAAACAATTTTAATTCGGAGGCCTCCAAATCGTGATTGAGAAGAGAAATCAAAGCTTAAGAACGAACTAAAATGAGAGGCAATAAGAACCGCCACTTCTTGAGTATAATACTCAAGAGGTAAATCATAAACTTGAATCCAGGCATGAAAAAACTGATAAGAGACTTGCGCAATAGATAGATTCGGAGACCAAGAATAAACAGGCAAAGAAATGCCTTGAAGTAATATGAAGGCACAATCAGCAGCATGAGAGAAATGAAGCACACAGAACTCTCCATACCGTTGAACGATGACCTTTAAGCTCCCAGTGCAAATTAATGAGACATTGAAGCTTGTTAACATGAATATTTTCTAGGAGAGAACAGCTCAGCAAAACCAAAATGAGTTTTGCAGTAAGATAACCTTGCAGCCAAAGAGGAAGGAAGAGGGATATGATGAGAGGAAGATGCAGTGGCGGATCTTTGATAGGGCCAGGGGCCATGCCCCAAAAAATAAATAAATTTTTTAAATGATTTTTTTTTTTTTTTTTTAAAAAAAGGGACTAAAGTACAAATCTTTGAAAACTTTTTGTAGAAGTCTTTATAATTTCTGAAAACTATGGGTATTTTTCTGTAATTTTCCTTAGTCCCTTTTCTTCATTGATTGCAATTTCCAAGAATTCTAAAGACTTTTCTATAACTTTTCCCAGTTCTCAAAACATTAATTCTGACATCCAAAATCTTAAATTTTCTTCTTAAACACCTTACAATCTGAAAATTTGAACAAGTATCAAAAGTTCGAGAAATAATTTGTATGAATAATTAACAAATTATAATCATTTTACCCCTAATATCAAAAGTCTAAGAAATTATGATAAACCTCAGAATTTTTTTTTTTTTTTTAAATTAATATAATGTTTTAAAAATGTTATATAATCATAAAAAAAGTAATTAGTTAATGAATATACATTTGGTTCCAAAACATTTTTTTCAAGATCATCCACTGGGAAGACGTGATGCGAACCATCCACCAGAGAAGAAAACTCGCAAGAAGATCAAAAAAGAACCACCACCAGATCGGAAATCAAGAAGCAAGATCAAGAAGATGCATGAGATGAAGCAGCAGAGCACCGCCTTTAGGGAGAAAACTCTCCTTCTCAAAATGACATTATGACCGGAAAAATATACTAACTTTTCTCTAAAATAAAAAATTATACATTGTAGGCCACACCACAGTTTGCTCATCATGATGCTTTTTTTTTTTTTTTTTTTTTTTTTGGGTATAATGCTCATCATGATTCGGTCCCCAAAAAAAGATACTTTCCTCAGCATGACCCTACTAACCCAATGTGCCCATCAATGTGGGCCTTTCTATTGGGATACTGGGCTTCTCCCTAGTATGAGAAACTAGACAGGGCCTGCCACTTCAATTCATAATATCAGCCCAAAAAATATCAACCCAATGTTATAAATCCTTTTTCCTGTTCTTCCCTTGTATATTCCAAATGTTAGAATTTTAAGCTATCAACATAATAAAAAAAATTTATTCATAAAATCCCATACATACACACGTATATGTATTATGAATTTTTTGGTTAATTGAACTCCAAAAAATTTTATAAACCCAAATTAACTACGGATATATTTAAAATAAATTGATGGATAACCCACCAATGTGGCAAAGATAGAAAATATTTTTCGGGTCTCGTAATCCAAATGACATCAAACACCTTGCTTATGGGCTACTTGGTATAAAGAATTTAGAGTAGAGGAAAGGGAAGGAAATTTTTTATAATTTTAATTAAAAAATTTAAGAAGTAGGGTTAAAAGTTTTTATTTAATTGTTCTCACTCTTTTATCTAATATTTTCTCTTTATTAAAATTGTATAACCTCACTTCTCTCTTCTTTTTTTTTTTTTTTTTGATTCAGCTCATAAAATCTTTTCCTTCCTCCCCCTCCAAATTCCTCATACAAATGAGCCCTTAAGGCTTTGAGCATGGGGTTGTGAGTTCAATAATTCTATGGAGAGTATGATGAATACTTGAGTTACGAGGAAAAAAATAGAACATGCTCGTCATTTTCCTTTCCTCTGAAATCATCATACTTTTGAGCAAAAATAAATCATCATACTTGATTAAGCAAAGGGAAAATCAATCTCTTGACCCCTATAGTTTTGTCTAAATTATAATTCAATTTTTGAACTTTAACTTAGTACAACTCAGATATATAATATATTCTATTGGTTGAAAGTTAGTCTTTTAACTTTAATTCCAAAATGATGGTATCAACATTTTACATTTGAAATGGTTTTAAACTATAAGGACCGAGTTATGTTGCTCTGAATCAAATTTTGAGAATGAATTTCAATCGAAACAAGACTACTATAGGGGTTGAGTTGCAATAAGTTAAAGTTAAGAAATTGAGGCTTTGTTGGATTCTATTCTCTGTTTTTTGTTCTTAAAAATATTTTTATAAAACTCTTTTTGAAAATAAGTTTTGAAAACAAAAAACTTGTTTGGACAATTTTTTTTTTTTTTTTTTAAAAAAAACTTGTTCGGATAATTGTTTTTTAAAACAAGTTTTGAGAAAAAAAAATATTTGTATAATTGTTTCTTAAAACAAGTTTTTTTTTTTTAAAAAAAAAAATGGATTTATTTAAATCTTTTATATAATCGATGTTAACGACATTTTTTATAACTACTTAATATGCTATTATATTAATAAACTAATTTAATAAAAATAAAATAAAAGCATCAATAAATAATACAAAAATGATTTTTATTAACAAAAATAACAAGGTTAAAATTTAAATAAAATACGAAACATAAAACAAAGCATAGTTCATAGTAACTAACCTAAAAACTACTGGTTCACCATCTAATATGAAAGCTACAAGTCAATATATATATATATATATATATATATATATATATATATATATATATATATATATATATATATATATTTATATGCTTTCTAGCCAAGGCCTCTTCCTTTCTAAAGGCACTGCCATAAACAACTCCCTATTGATAGGTTCCCTAAAATGCTTGATGTCCTTGACGTAAATATCGTCAGAGAGATCCATCTCATTTAGAATAGCAACACAGGCAGAAATAGAATAACTATTAGATGTTGGGGTTCCAACACTAGCTTCGCTCCTTGACCTCCACCTCTCGGCCTTAGCAAGTTGACCTCCACCTCTCGGCCTTAGCAAGTTGAACATCTGCCTTTGCCTTCGATGTCTCAACAAATGCTTGAATTGCTTCCCCCATTTGCATAGACCTAGATTCTTTCTTTTTCTTTTGATTAGAGAATTCAGTACTCCACTTTCCACCGTGCGTAACTCGCTCAACTATGTCCGGAGCAACATTGTCTTCATCCTTATCAAGATTTACATGAACTTTAGAATTGAGATATTCATAATCAAGTCCAAACCTCATCACATAATTTGGTGGATCTTAATTGCTTAGATGCATCTACAAAAAAAAAACTTTCAGTGGCGACTTTTGGCGGCGACATTTAATGTCGCCGCTGAAAGTATAACTTTCGGCGAGAATAGAGTCGCTGCGGAAAGTATCGACTTTTGGCGGCGACAATGTTTGTCGCCGCTGAAAGACTAACTTTCAGCGGCGACATACAACAGTCGCCGCTGAAAGTATGACTTTCAGTGGCGACAAAAACTGTCGCCGCAGAAAATCATACTTTCAGCGGCGACTCTTATATATCGCCGCCAAAAGTATGTTAAAGTCTTTTTTTTTTAATGAAAGTCATACTTTCAGCGGCGACTAGTATATGTCGCCAAAAGTATGTTCTGCGGCGACTTAACGTCGCCGCCGAAAGTCTTTTTTTTTTTTTTTTTTTTTAATGAAAGTCATACTTTCGCGGCGACTCTTATTTGTCGCCCAAAAAGAATGTTTCGGGGCGACTTAAGGTCGTCGCCGAAAGTCTTTTTTTTTTTTTTTTTTAATGAATGTCATACTTTCGCCGGCGACTATTATTTGTCGCCGCCTAAAAGAATGTTTCAATGGCGACTTAATCTCGCCGCCGAAAGTCTTTTTTTTTTTTTTTTAATAATGAAAGTCATACTTTCAGCGGCGACTTAATGTTGCCGCCGAAAGTCATTTTATTTATTTATAATGAAAGTCATACTTTCAGCGTCAACTCTTATATGTCGCCGCCAAAGTATATTTCAGCGACGACTTCTTGTCGCTTCCGAAAGTCTTTTTTCTTTTTTTATAATATTTATACAATTAATATGTTTATTGATGTCATTTTTTATGAAAAAATAAATTAATGTTTTGGATCATTGTGAGATAAAGAGAGTTTGAGATATAGTGTGTGTTGTGCATTTGAGAGTGAGAGGAAGAGAGTGATATTTACTAACATGCCATTGTCACATTAATGTTGTTGCTTAAAGTTGATTTTCATTAATAATAGCAAGAGATTGTACATTTTGATGAAAAGATAAACATGATTTTGACTTGAGAAAGTTTTGTCAAGTGCTTTTAAACCTACTTCTAACACATATATTCATTGAAATACTAGTAGAGAGGAAATTGATCTAGTTTTATGTAATGCAAATTAGAGAAATAATCGTAGGCTCCATTTAATCATTGAAGTTAAAGAATCAATTGCAGTTATCACTTTTTCCACATCAAAATTTGTCATGACTCAACTTAATTGAATTCACTAAGCCTCAAATCATTTGCTAATCAAATCCTCGTGGAAACCATATCTCTACTTATCACTTTATTACTTGGCGTGACTCGTGCACTTGTGATAACGAACATGTGTGTATTTGAGAGAGATGATAATTATGTTTGTTGAAAGGTCCTCAAAATTTACCTAACATAATGACTAATTAAGGGTTCATTAACAACTAATTAGTGCCCATCATTTACCAAAAGATACAAAAGTAAATCGAGTATGCGAATGGGCCATAACGTGGCAATATACAATCATCCCACTTTGCTCCTAATCCAAGGGCTTAAACACACGCCAAAAAATCAATCTTTCACAACCAATTTACTAATCATTGATAACTCTTCTAAAACTCCACATAAACAAAATTATAACTTATAATTTCATAAAATTAGAAATATATAAATTTTAATAATAAAATTTGGAATGCTTGAAGTGGGCGAACTATGACGGGACATAAAAATTAAGGGGACTATTAATTCTCTTTTATTTATTACTAATTAATAATACCTTTTTTTTTTGCTATTAATTAATAATACCCCTATTTATTTATTATTAATTAATAAGTCCCTTTTTGATTTATTAGTAATTTCCTAAATTATTTATTCCATTTTTACTAATAATGATAATAATTATTAGTATTTATTCCTGTTTTTAATAATAATTTTTTTTGTTATTATATAATAATTTTATTTATTATTTATTCTTTTTTTAAAAAAAAAATAATGATACCTATTTATTTTATTATTATTATTATCATTTTGTAAACGATATTATAAGTGAGATAATATAGGAATTAGTTAGGTTAGATCCTATTATATAGGATTTTATAAATTTATAAATACTAAACACATAAAACACTTGTTTACTCATACGCAAGTCCAAGCGGCCACACATATCTCCCTTTTTTTTTTTTTTTATTCTTTTCTTTCCAAAAGCAATAACATATATATAGGATTCAACTTTTTTTTTTCGCCCCGTGATATATATATATATATATATTATGCAACGATATGCATATACCTATCATAACAGAGCTTCCTTTTTGATTATATATATATACACACACACACACCTAAGAGCATCAACCGAATGCATAACTCGGGGTCACAATTTTTGAATTCATGGTATATCTATATATACACAACACAACACACAGTAAGCTCTTGGATTTAACTTCATTTATTCCCCATATTATTATGATTCCTTTCACAGCTTTAACTTTGCACTGTGTGAATCTAACAATACTATAGCTTCTTAAACAATAAACTTTATCTAAACAAGTTTATGAAGCAATATATTTTTCATAGGCATTAGTTTCCTTTCTTTACAATTTCAAATCTCTTTTTTTTTCCCCTAATAAATAAAATATAATTTAATTAAGCTCAATAGCTAGCCCCAACTTATCACTAAAAACACACACAGAAAGTAAGATCATAAGTGAAAAATTTATATATATTCAAACACTCTCAATAAGGCTATAAATCATAACAACCTATATCTTGTAAAATCTTTAAAATTATTTTTAAATCCTTAATTTTTTCCAACGATAATTAATAAAAGAAATTAAAATAATTGAGTGAGAAGAATATATGATGTAATATAATATAATTAAACTATCGACATGAACAATTTTACCATTGCGAGTGAAGAACCAGATTTTAAACAATGATTTCATATCTCAAATATATCCGTTTAAATTTTGAAAATGTAATTTTTTTTACTTTGACATATTTAAATTAAAATAATCTCAAATATTAAATATATAAAATAGAATCACAAAAACAAATGAAAAAAAATGTATATTTAATTTGATTTAAAAAATTCAAAGGAAAACTTAAATTTATTATGTTTGATTTGGTTTTTATTTAATAGAGTAAATACCCTTTTGGGTCCCCGACAAAAAACACGGACCCTATTTTAGTTAAAATGAGACTTTTTTATGGACTAAAAATGGCTTTTTGGAAATTTGCGATGGACCAAAATGTTCACCAATCCACCTTTATTCGTCCTTTTCAGGGACTAAAAAGGGCATTTCTTTGTGTGAGGGACCAAAATGAGGTACGTATTTTTTTTCCAGGCACCCAAAAGGTATTTACTCTATTTAATAAGTGGTACCAATAATTTTATCGCACATCACGGAAAAAAAAATGTGGGCGGGAGGCGAGAAAACTTTGGCGGAATTTGGCGTCAAATGAAAAAAAGACTCCAAAAGCCCTCTTTTTCTTTGTCCCATACCCGCTTTCCAATTCTCTCATTTGTTCATCTCGATCCTCCTCCATCTTCCTCCTTGAGTCTCTAACACTTCCATCGTCCCTTTCGCACCGTAGCTCCGCCGTCCTCCGTCCCTCTCCCACCGTCCCGTTCCTCCCTCTGTCTCACACTATCGACGACCTTCGTGCCCCCGAAGTTTCTCGCGCTTTCCCCTTGCCGTCGTCCATTCTTTGTAAGTGCCGGCTGCTATCGCCGTGGATCTTTGTTTTTTTGCCGCAGCCATCAGGTATCTTCCTCTTGCCATTTGTTCTAAGCCCTCAACTAAAAGAGAAAAAGAAAAATCTTTAGCACTATGAAGGTAGATCTGCTCCCCCTTTCCTCATATGAAACAAAATATTTATTGCACACTGAGAATCGAAACTAATATTGAAGCATACATGAAATTAACATTAACCTTATCTGCAACAACTAAAGCACCCACAAAATGGGGAACCCATTGCCCTAGTCACTGATGTCATCGAATTGTTGGAATTTCAGAATATTATTGTTTTGATCCTGGTTTTTCTAGGTTGGTATTTGAAATGTCTGATTCTGTGGGTCTAGTTAGGGGATTCCATGGTTTGGTTCTCCAATCTCAAGTTCTGTCAAAAGCTTCACCGAAAGCATAAGTTGTTTTTTGGGAAACAAAATTTATCTTTGAACTATGTATTTTTTTCAATCGGAAATTGTGAACAAGGTGACCTGAATTTGGGGTGGCTTTTGTCTCTACTATTCTGTTGTAGTTTTTGCAAAACAGAGGGGATTTTGCTATCATTTGTATGGAATTTTGTCCCTACTATTTCGTTTTTGGGAACATTACTGTCAGATGTGCTGAAGTTGCGTGACATTTGGAAGGACCCAGTTTGTACAGTCACTCCTTTTGATCAGTAGATAGGCTCATTATTTTTTCTTTGCTCTCCAATTATTTTCCCAATGGAAGGACCCAATTTGTACAGTCACTCGTTTTGAATGCTGAAAACGAAGTCATATGTGTGTGTATGTATGTATAGTCATATTTGTATGAGATTTCATGTAAAAGCTAGTTTAAGCTGCAGTAGTTTTAGTGATACATGGTAGTTGGGAATAGTTTTGAGTAATTAGTTTAATATCTTTATGAAAAAGAGACCCAAGAGAGATGTTATTCGATATATACATGTGAAAGTAAATACCAGTGTTCTTCACTTTTCCTATTTAGTTGAATAAAGTGAAACCTGGGCTTGAGGGTTAAGACAAAACTTGTGTTTAGGTGAATATGAGCAATAATAAATAACAACAGTGAGTTTTACACAAGTTTCATCACACAAAATGAATACAAGGAGCTAAATACAAAGATCTTATCGTCACATGGCCCTTTCCTTTGCTTGTTTTCCTTACCCACACACACGTACACATGGTTAGGCACAGTAATCTGTGTATTTTTGCGATCTGATTTTTCAGCATAAGTAGACATTTTGTACATGCTATAAAAATGAAATTTCTTGAAATAGTTACGAAATTCTTGTTTCTCTTTGTGTGTTTGTAAGCTTACTTTTTGGAGCCAAAAATTATTGTTATGTTGCTTGGTGTACTAGGAATTATCAATTGTAATGCTTGTTAACAATAATATAGATACTTATAGATATAGTTGATTTTTAATGTATTTGATGTTATTGTTAGTGTTCTAGCTTGTATCAGGGAGGATGAGAGAATGAATTAAATGAAATGCCTCTTTCCAAAGGGAAAAAACTTAATTTGCTTGCTGTTCCTTAATAAAATTTCTTCTCACTAAAAAATGAAAAGAAAGTGTTAATTCTACTTTTTATGTGCGGTTCTCGTTTCATCGAAATATCTTTCAGCTTATGAATCCATGCTTTTATATTTTGATAGATGAATGCATTCCTTTCCCATGCAATCTTTTTATATACGTAAAAAGATTTCCTTTCCAGCTTGCCTTTTACTTTGTTTCTTTTATTAATTATTGTTGGTCAGCTGATCGTTTTGATTATATACTGTATATTTGTTGGACTAGTTTAATAATCACTTTGTCGTGTTTCCTTTCCGGCTAGCCTTTTACTTTGTTTCTGCGTTTTTTTGCTCTCCATTGGGATTAGACGGTTGCTCTATATTGTATATTCTTATCCTACTAGCATTTTATTCTATGCTTCGCCGGGAATTGCAAGTTGGGAATGCATGTATGGAAAAGCAGATTCTTTTTCGATTTATTCCGCAATTACGTGATCATTTTTCCATTGATTATCACTCTTTAAGCTGCCAAGTGTACAACTTGGAAATACAACTATTGTGGGACAATGAGTTTTTTTGTATTAATTTTTTATTTATTATTATCATGTTCCTACCAAGGATTTGTAGCTCTTTACTAAAAATTATTATTTGTTCCTTGTTTTGGCATCAAACTTTACAAAAAGACCACCTTTATGGAGTTGGATTGCGAGGATTGAGGAATTAATTTTAGGTTGCTAGACTTGGACTTTCCGTTATGAAATTATTGTTTCTTTACGGGTTAGCTTAAGTTTTGTATCGGCTTAATTAATTTACGTTCCTCGCAAGAATAATGTCATCCCTTTTTCATTTTAGCCTTGGAGTATTATTCACGTTAGACTATAATACGGTTTTGTACGTTTCTTTTATTAAAATTTTAGGATGGAAAAAATGAAAGAATCTAATTGTTATGTGCGTGGGGTCAATTTTTTTTGCTCAGAAATGAATCCTCTATTTTTGGATGCATAGATATTCATCAATTCTTTTCTTTGATAGGTTAATACATTCACTTTTTCCCCGAGATCCAGAATTTAAAGGTAGACAAGTAGTCACTTTCCACAACTAGAGAGACTTCATATTCTTCCAAAGATCATTGGTATGTATTCCCAAGACTTTAATAACTAATCCACATTTTTATGTTTATGCATTTTCTTTCTTTAAATATTGTTGTTTGGGAACTTGCTAATGTAAATAGTCGACTTCAAAGTTTGATGTGAACAACTTGCGTGACATTTGGATTTTGTTTATAATAGGAAATTTTATTTGAAAATCGGTGTTTGTTGTCTTTGGGATCTTGCGATGTAAATTTGTGATTGGCATTTGGATTGTTGCTTGACATTTGGACTTCAAAGTTTGATGTAGATTGTTTCTAATTAAATGTTTATTGAATTAGGAATGGATAAAAGTTGGTTAAACATTAAAGACAGAGGCAACCTAGCATACATTAGGGAGTAGACAGGTTTTCTAGAATGGGCATTTACTCAACATGGTGTGACAAACAAAATACGTTGTCCTTGTAAGAGATGTAGGAATGTTTCATTCAAGGTGAAAATAGATGTTAGGGCAGATTTATTGATTAAGGGTTTTTGGGATAGTTACAAGGTGTGGGACTTGCATGGAGAAATTAGGAGATATCAAAGTGGCTGTGAGACTTCAAGAAGAGTGGTAGAAAATGATACTTATGAGGATGAGAATCTCATAAGGATGGTATGTGATGCATATGGAGTTCCTTGTGGGGATGATATGGATAGTGGATTAAATGAGAGTGAAGAGCCTAATGCCCATGCAAAAGGGTTCTTTGATTTGTTAAAGGATGCGAGAGAAAGATCTTTATCCAGGTTGCAACAAGATATCAAAATTGTCTTTCATTGTGAAGTTACTTCAATTGAAGTGCCTTAACCATTGGACTAATAAATCCATGGATTCACTATTTGACCTATTGAAATTTGTTCTCCCTGACGGTGCTTTAGTGCCAAACTCATTTTATGAAGCAAAGAAGATAATCCGTGATTTGGGTTTAGATTACAAAAAAATTGATGCTTGTGGGAATGATTGCATATTGTATTGGGAGAGCATGCAAATGCAAAATCATGTCCTAGGTGCAAGATGCCTAGATGGAAGTTAAACAAACAAAAGGGGAAAAGGGTTCCACAGAAAGTTTTGAGGCATTTTCCAATAACACCTAGGTTACAAAGGCTTTATATGGCAAAAGACACAGCTAAAAAAATGAGGTGGCACAAGGAGATGAACACCAGTGATGATGTAATGAGACATCCAGCTGATTCACTTGCTTGGAAACACTTTGACCAAAAATACCCTACCTTTTCTATTGATCCAAGAAGTGTTCGCTTAGGCTTGGCTAGTGACGGATTTCAACCCTTTGGGAATATGAGTGCCAATCATAGCATTTGGCCCGTTGTTTTGGTACCATATAATTTTCCACCTTGGCTTTGCATGAAAAGCCCATATTTTATGATGACACTTCTTATTCCGGTCCAAAGTGTCCAGGCGATGAGATAGATGTTTACTTACAACCAATGATTGAAGAGTTGAAACAATTGTGGGAAGTAGGGGTAGAAACCTATGATGCAGACTCTCAATCAATTTTTACCATGCATGTAGCAATGTTGTGGACAATAAATGATTTCCCTGCGTACGGAAACCTTTCAGGGTGGTCAACCAAAGGCAAGCTTGCATGCCCGTGTTGCCACAAAGACACGCATTGCATTTCATTAAGGAACAAATTATCTTACATGGGTCATAGGCGCTTTCTTCCACAAAATCACCCATGGCGTAACGATAAGGGCTCATTTGATGGGAAAGAAGAACACAAGGCTCATCCGGTTGCCTTGGCGGAGATGAAGCACTTATTCAACTAGAACAATTGGGTAATGTGTCATTTGGAAAAAGCCAGAAACGAAAGCGTCATTCAAACACAAATGCTTACAACTGGAGGAAAAAAAGCATTTTTTCAGTTGCCGTATTGGAAACATTTGCTTATACGACATAATCTTGATGTGATGCATATAGAAAGAAATGTTTCTGATAATATTGTGTCGACAATAATGGATTTGGTTGGAAAGTCAAAGGACACATTGAAAAGTAGGTATGACTTGATGGACTTGGGAATTAGAAGAAATATGCATCCAATTAAAGTCGGTAATAATATTTGTAAGCCTCATGCTCCTTACACTTTGTCCCCGAAAAGAAACAATCCCTTTGTGAATTCTTAGCTAACTTGAAGGTACGATGCTTTTTCATCTAATATTTCAAGATGTGTCAACATTCAAGAGAGAAAAATATTTGGCTTGAAGTGCCATGATCACCATGTGCTATTGCAAGAAATATTGCCAATTGCAATTCGTGGGCTATTACATCCTCAAGTGTGTGAACCAATTATAGAATTGGGAAGATTTTTTAAGAATCTTTGTTCGAAGAGTTTGACATGTGAACAACTTGACAAACTTCAAGAACAAATAATATTCACATTGTGCAAGTTGGAGACTATCTTCCCGCCTGCCTTCTTTGATGTTATGGTTCACTTGCCAATACACTTGGCGGGAGAGGCAAAAGTTGGTGGACCAGTTCAATATCGTTGGATGTACCCAATAGAAAGGTAAGATGCTAGGAGCTTTATTATTATATTTATGATCATTCAAAAACATTCAAATCTAAACATTTTTTTATTAAGGTATTTACGATCACTCAAATCTTATGTTCGCAATAAGGCTCGACTGAAGGATCAATTGCGAGAGGATATTTGGCGAGATGAAAGTCTTACTTTTTGCTCATGCTATTTGAAAGACTTTCCTAAGTTTAATGTTCCGCATAGGAATGATGAAACTAGTGCTTGATGTCAACTGTGAGTTTACCATATTGAAGAAAAGTGGTGAACCTAGGGGACATTATGAGTCAATCAATCTTTCTCATGAAGAGTATTGTCAAGCAACGATGTATGTGCTCCAAAACTGTGAAGAAGTTTGGCCATTTATAGAGTACGCCAACCTTACCTTAAGAGATATTATATTTGTTGTAATCTATATTTTTCTAACTTGTGTGAAAAACATTTAGGGAACACGAGAGTGAACTTGAAGCACAAGGATCACAAGGCCAATGCAAGGGGTTTCCTGATTGGTTTCGTTCACGAGTAGGTTCTAATAATTCAAATGTTGGTATTTATTTAAATTATGATAGTATTGCAAACTGAAGAAATGATTTTTATTTGCATAGGTGGCCGTGTTGTCCAAACAAGGCCATGTAAGCCCCGACCTCGAAGTTTATCAATTGGTCCATCGAAGGTTGTCAATCGTTACTCCATGTTCATAGGAAATGGATTTCGCTCCACACGAAAGATCGGGAAATAGGAAAAAAGACTCAAAACAATGGAGTCATGGTCACGGGTGATGACATCAATGCTGATAAAGAATATTATGGTGTGTTAGACCAAATTTATGAATTGTCTTACATTGGGAATAGAAAAATATACTTGTTTAAGTGTCATTGGTGGGACGTGGCTCATTATAACAAAGGGTATAAGGTTGATAAGTATGGGTTCACAAGTATTAACACTCAATGTTCATTACAAACTAATGAACCATTCATTCTAGCATCTCAAGCGAGCAAATTTTTTATGTGGAAGATCTTGTTCAATCTAGTTGGCTTGTTGTTGTCAAAACGAATCCACGTGACTTGTTCAATATGCCAATTGACAAAGATAATGATGTTAGTGCGGTAAATGCTGTTATGGTTGATGAAGTGGCTTATCAACAATTGGTGGTTGACTTAAATATTGACAATCCAACTCGTGTAGAACCTGATTTTATCATTAACTTGTATGGAGAAGATGTACAACACCAGACTTTTGTTGAAGCAGGAGAACCGTCACAAAGAAATAATCGTGATGTCATGGATGTTGGATTTATCGATGACAATGAAACTCATTCATCGGCTCATGAAGATAGTAATGAAGAGGATGTGCTTGACGACTATGAGAGTGATACCGAAATAGAAAGTGACACAGAAAATGAAGTACAAGAGAATGAATCGAAGATCGATATAAGTGATAGTGCCTCAGAAGAATCAATTGAATGAAATTATTGTTTCTTTATGGTAGCTTTTACTAATTTGTACATTAAGTATTTATAATTTAAATTTGCTTTCACACTTTTTATGCTTGCTTAAAATTTATATTGAATGTTGTACATTTTTGCGGGATATGTCGGGATTAAAGAGAGGACGGGGTAGACAAAATCATTCCTCTAGACTACGTGCTGACCCAAATAGTGGGGGTACTTCCTCTACACCTCGTCACTTGAGGACATGCCACGCAAACTGCGCCTTTACTCAAGCTAGTAGTGCGGGTACATTTGTTTTAATTTTATATAATACAAATAACTACTCTACATCACAGTGGTTTAGGTATAAGTAAGAGATAAATTTATACTAGGAAAATATATAAAGTGTATATATAGAACTATTCTTTTACAAAAATAATTCATTGTATGATCCTCTTTACAGAAATGATTGATATTAAACTGAATCAGAATTTATTATTAAAGCTTATTGGCATGCAATGTCGACGCAAAATATTGTATTGTGGATATATATTCAGCTCTTAATGGATGCTTGTGTCTTTAGGTTGTTGCTCAATTTTAATTGTTTTAATTCTGTCACATGAATTATAGGCTCCTCTCATGCTATCAAAAAAGGCAGAGGAGTGTACAAATATTATAAAGTAGACTTAAGGACTAGATATGGATCAAAGATACCAGTGAAACTATCAGACGACCTGACAAGAGCAGTAGGTACGGAAGCAAGAAACCTTGTCAATTATTGTGGTTATGTTGTTAGGACCACAATCTCCTTTCGTCATGGTGCTGAGTGGAAAAATATTTATGAACAATATAAAGATGAAATGATTTTGAAAGTAAAGGTATACTCTTCCCAAATATTTATATATATCTTTGTTTATTTATGTTTTCATAACAAGTTTTTTAACATTTGTTTATATGTATTTTAGGACAAATTCGAAGCTTCTGATGCAACCAACGAAGAAAAGTTCATACAAACTATAACAATGAACTTGCAAAATGCCTTTAGAAATTGGAAGACAAACTTGCACACACACTATAACAAATATGCTTCTGATGAGGAGAGGCGGGCTAATCCTCCTCAAAATGTCAATTCTGAAGATTGGGAGTTGTTACTAACATATTTCCAGACTGACGTGTTCATGGTACCTTTCTATCCTTTTAAATAGATCATATATTTATTTTAGTAATTAATTCTTTGTTACTAATATTTTTGTAGGCAAAAAGTAAAAGAAATAAGAGCAACCGAGAAAAACAAGTAACAAAGCATACTTGTGGTTGTCGATCATTTGAGGAGATTAAGTTCGCTACAAGTAAGTTCAATCTCTCTTCACTTTAGTTTATGTTTTGAATCATTTTTTATTTTAGATTGTACCATATCTCGTCTTTGTATATTATGCTTTGTAGAGGGACCCCACTCTTTTGGGACGATCCTGCACCCCCGACCAATTGTACCGGTCCAACACACTAGGAAGACAGCAGATGGACAGTTAGAGTGGGCAGATCTAGAATCTGAGCAGATATACGTATGCGTTGTGTTTTTATGTTATACTAACATCAATAATTTTTTTATCTCATTTGTTTCATGCTTTAATTGTAGGCTAACTTGCAAGATCTTCGCCAACAACAAGAAGAGGTAGAGGTTGATGCTCGAATGACCCTCGATGAAATATTGACAAACTGTTCTTGGGGAAAGATCGGGGTATGTAAGAGGAAAAGGGTATGGAGCGAGCCATTGAGGAAGAGAAATCGCTCTCAATCAAATGATAATTCAGCCGTGGAGACTATGCGTACCCAATTGCTTGAGGAGTTTGATAAAAAAATTCGGGAGGAGCGTGAAAAGATGGAACGGAGCGTCGAAGAACGTGCAAGGATGGAAGCAGAGCGCGCAGAAGAGCGTTCACAATTTGATGAGAAGATGAAACAAATGGAGCAGAGGATTCTTGCTGTCTTAATTCAACAGGGGCAAGTAACAGCTCCTGCTTCATCTACTCCTAGCCATTCGTCCCACTAGCCGATCTTTCTTCATAGTTTTATTTTTGATGTTTCCTTCCCATGAACAACCGTTAGACTTTGTTTATTGAAAATTTAAATATTTCATGTTAATTTTGAACATTTATGTTAGTATCATTGTTAGTTAATATATTGTTAGTTTCAAGTTTCTTATGATTGCGGTACAGGTTTTAATTGTGGTACAATGTTTAATTTTATCAATTTATTTATTTATTTATTTTTTTAAAAAAACCCCCTTTTGGCGGCGACAAATGTCGCCCTTTGAAAAGACTATCGCGGCGACATTTGTGTCGCCACCGATAAAAAGTATTAGCGGCCATTTGTGATCGCGGCGGAAGAGAGAATCGGTGGCGACATAAGTCGCCGCGAAAAGAATATCCGCATGACGACAAATGTGTCCGAAAAACCATATCCGCGGCGATAACAAGTCGCGCGGAAACGCTTATCCGCAGCGACCTATAGTCGCTGCAAAAACTAGTATTCGCGGCGACACTTTTATCGCCACCGAAACAAGTATCTGTGGCGACAATTGTCGCCGCCAAAACCCTACCTTCAGCGGCGACACCGGCTTTCGTCACTTCTGGTGAACTTTCAGCGGCGACTAATTGTCGCCACTGATACTCTACTTTTGGCGACAACATTTTATTGTCGCCGCCGAAAGTATCCGCGACAGAGCTTTCGGTGGCAACTCGGCGGCGACATTTTGTCGCCGCTAAAACACTTTCGGCGGCGACCTTTTGACTTTCCGTGGCGACTTTTGTCGCCGCCGAAAGTCAACATTTTTGTAGTGGATGCATCTACCAAAAAAAAAAAGGTTTATAAGACTGCCACATCTAGACCTCTATAGGTAGATATGGTTTAAAAAGTATGATTGATTGCATTTTTATAAATATTGATACAACTTAGCATTGATTGTGCTTTCACACGGTCTACGTAATATTTTCTAAACCGGTTGTAATGTATTGTGGTGTTAATAAGTAGTAAATATTAAAAAAATTTAAAAATTTAAATTCTTTTAGACCAAACATTTTTACATCCGTTTTAATGTTCTTTTAGATAATGTCATTTCTTTATACCAAGTCTTACATGTTTCATAGTTTCTTCAGCTTCCAAGGTAAACTTCCCAACTATGCGTCTCTTCAAAATCTGAGACCACTTTAATAAATGTAATCTTTATCCACATGTATAAATATTATATTCCTTTTGTGTTTATTGCTTTCTTGTATATTTTTTGTGTGATACATGAGAGTTTGCATTTTTTATGCTTGTTGTATATTCTTTGTGGTTGTTATAGTTAGTGTATACAAAATTTTGTCCACGGAATTTGTTATGGTTGGGATTGCGAAACTTGTGATTATGACAATAATGCAATTTCATTGTATCATTCTCATAGTTGCAAGTTTCGCAAATCCAAGTCATTGTGAATTTCATGGACAAAAGTTTGCATACACGTATGTTAATTGAATCTTATTTGCTATGCCTTTAATTGTTTCAAGTTTTTTTTTTTTAAAAAAATAAATTCCCCCACCTTGAAAGGGTTTAGATCATTATTGAGTGTTGATTGTAATTTTAACCCCGACATGTGGGAGCTATAGATTTATGGTTTGTATCATGGGCCATCCTTAGAGTCAAATGATGCCACCCTTGGATTGGGTGCTAAGTTTACTAATCTTAGAAATTTTTTGTTGTTGAGATTTCAGATAGAATATGGCTCTGACCTACCTTAGTTTTAGGTGATAAATGTTGAGTATCTTATTTAATGAAGCTGAAACTAACATGATTGATATACAAACTTGAGAATTCTATTTTGTATGGTTGAATTTGGTCGTATGATGAAGTCATGGTTGAGATGGAAATCAAAGTGAAGCCCAATAATAAAGAGCTACCCGACTAGGTGGAGTTACTAGTAACAGGTTGATGATTAAGACATCTAAATTAGATGATGAAAAAAGGTAGGGCAAGTAATCTAGTCTTGGAAGGAAAATTTTGTTGGGATGCATGACCTAGTGATGATTGAGAAAATCAACTTTTAAATGAGTGAATTGTTACAATCAACGCTAGCTCATTTAGGTAAACGAATTTGTCATTCCAAGTCTAGATCACCAACCTATGTTTTTCATCCTCCAATTTAGAATTATTAATCCTCACCCCATCACTAGTATTTCCACTTCGTCTTCCTCATTATTAGCCTTCAGTTTACTTTCCTTCTCAACCAAGACCTCCCCACGACATCATATTCATACATATAAAATCAAATTCTTATACTTGTATATTAATTATGTTATACATAGGTTCATTAAGCAAGAATCTTCTCAACCAGGGCAGGGCAGAGCCATTTCATATTTGCGGTCCATAAATATCAAAATACATAAGTATGGTAATCTAGTAGCCAATCCATAGGCAGTTGCATTTAACTATAAGGATGCTCACAATATGAATCATGAGTCAACAACATGTAGATTCCGGCCTAAAATTGCATCCACTAAATCCAACACTAAAAAATCATCTAACTCCTTTGGAGGTGGGGAAAATGCAAGCCAAAAAAGTAAACATTGAAAAAACAAATGCCAAAATTAAGATTCACTAATTATCTAATAATATAGGGGATTAGATTTATGGTTATTAGTTATATTTATATTTTATGTCAATGGCATTTTTGTTTTTAGGGCTATCGGTATAATTTATATTACATAATATATTAGGTATAATAATAATATCCAACAAGGCTTATGTGAAACAAAATAAATAGTACATTTTTTTTAAAAAAAAAATGCCCACTTTTTAGACCGGGTATGAAATTACCTAGTCTAAAGAGTGACCATTTTTTAATTATTAATTGAAACTTTTTAATAGTGATCATCTAACCAACTGGTCTAAAAAAGTAACTTTTAAGACCGATTATAGGTTTGGTCTTAATAAGAACATACTTTTTTAAACCGGTCACTACAAGACCAAACCTAAACTTGGTCTAAAAAGTCAATTTCAACCGGTCTTAAATTTACTAATCTATTAAATATTATGCCTAGCATTTTGTAATGTTCTAGCCAATGCTTTTTGAATTGTGAAGCCTCAGGATGTGCCTACAAAATAGAGTCCACATTATATGCTTATTAGGTGCTTATACCTCTAATTAGAGGTATAAGCAAATTTTGTTTAATTTTTTATATATATATTATATTTATTTAGATTTAAATTATATGATACTTTCTGAGATGTGTTTTGCACCCAAGTATCTCAAATTAATTAATTTTCGATTCTGCATTTATCCGCAACACTAGTATTATGGAAATTAATTAATTTGAGATACTTGGTGTAAAAAAACATCTCAGAAAGTAGAATATAATTTAAATATAAATAAATACAATATATAATTTTTTTAAAAATATATAAAAAAAATATGCTTATACCTCTAATTAGAGGTATAAGCACCTAATAAGCATATAAGTATAAGTACTCTACAAAATATCGATTTCAATTCCATAAATTTAGAAACTAAAGAACCCAAACTATCTAATCAAATGAATGATAATGGTTATATACCACAATATGATCAAGTTCACAAATTTTCGAAAACTAGAAGATAAAGTTTCAACAAATTTGTGAACTTGATCATAATGTGGAATAAGATCATTGTAGCGTCAACCACAGAATGAAGATGCATTCATATCTTTACTTAAGCAATAAAAAAATCAAAACAAGTGCACAAAATGCCACACAAAAAATAGGCACAAACAACTTTGTGGAATATATGATACATCAAGTGAAAAAAATTAAGAACAGATTACCAAGCAAATTAATCACAACATAAATAAACCAGGCTCAGAGATAATGAAATAACTTTACAAAACGACAACACACTACTAAAGAAAGAACTTTTAATGTCTGTTTTTAGGCCCTTTTTACGTCACTTATCAAGAGTATCAGTCACCTACCACCTAGCGCCTCCTCTCGCATAGCAGCAGAGCCTACAGGCCACAAGAAAGAAAAATGCCGCCAGTAGTTGCAGAATCATCCATGGATACGAGCAAAGCATACACAAGAAGAAGAAGAGGGAGAGCATGTTTTTCTCACCACAGAAAACGCAAATTAGAGTAGCTAGATCCATATCTATCAAAACCACCATCGAGCACGCTCCATCAACAAAGCCAAACAAAAGACAAGAAAAATGGAGGAGATCAGAGGAAGGTGGGTGTGGTGGAGGCTGACGGATGCGGGTACTTGGCGTGGATGCATGAGGAACATAGGAGATCGGACGAAAGCGGAGAGGATCGGAGGAAGGGAACGAAAATGCAAAGGGCATGTTTATTGATGAGGGAGGGGGGGGGGGGAGATCAAACGATTGGTAGTGGGAGAGCAACGTGGAAGAAGATAAAGGAGATGGTGGAAGGAGGGCATGAAAAAGCAGTGACTTTACACTTGGTCATGGCAGTATAGTACAGCGAGACGCCGTCTGTAACAAAATAATGGGAGCTTTTGTCGTCCCTTTTCAAATTGGGATTTTAAAAACACGCCAAAAATCAACTTTTAGTGTCTCTTTTTGTTAAAGGGACGCCCTAATATGTTAAAGTTCGTGCACATAATTATAAAAATGTCACGCTTTTATTTTCCTTTTTGAAAAACAAATGTTTTTAAGGAAGTAAAATCTTTTTTTTTCGTAGCGACATGTGAAGAGATCATACTGACGCTTTTGATGGAAACTAATTTCATTACAATATATCATACCAAAAAAGCAAAATTCCTGACTTTTTTTCATTCCTCTCTAATCCCAAGCCTACCAAACAGTAGAACACAAAGTGATACTTTAAAATTGACAGGATGAACTGAATCATTTTCAAAGAAATCAAATAATGCAATAAGTTCTATTAATGCAGAGACAAGTCTGACCAATCCAACTAAGAAATATACTCCAACGAAATAATAGCAAGTGTGTCTGATAAAAAATTTGGTCCAACAAATGAGATCACAAAGATCCCAAGCTGTCCAACAGATGTATAACTCACCTAGTGTATAAAAGAGAAAGGAAGTAAGCCAAGCCTCAAGCAAAGCATATGTTACCCCAAATTATATAAACCTCAGCAACCTTAACTAATTAAGCTTCTCAAACTTCAGAAAATATCTAAAATGACCCCACTGATTACATAAATTGCCTTCCTACCTTTAGAAGAATATCTTATTGGTTTCTTAAGCTAACATGTGAGAGAATCAGAGCATATAAGGACATCTAGCATTTGTTTCTGCCCATTGAACTTATACATAAAGTCAAGCAAAAATAACCAGAATATAACAATAAAATGGCTTTAAAAATCATTCAATCGTGTGAAAAAGTAAAGATGTGATTTGGCATAAAGGAAAGCATGAGCATAACAAAATTTGATACAAAACCTCAGGGAAAATTGACATTGACACCAACGGAGATGGTTATAGAAACTTTTATTTGAGAATGGCATATTTGACATAGCAAGTTTGAATCAAAAACTCCACTTAACTTCAGGGACGGTTGGTTCAAACTTAAAAAATTGTCCCACGCACTAAAATACTCAAAGAAGGTAGCATTATTCATAGGACTGTTGGGTCGATTTCCTTGATGGCAAGTGAATCAGTTGAACAAGTAATAAAGAGTAAGTAGAGTATCGTCATACAGAGACTGGGATACCGAATGTTGACACCTTATTGCAGAATTAGTTTTGCTTAAAAAGAAAATAACTTTGTTTGGTTGAGAGGTTTGGTAGCTATACTAATGAACAGGAAAATAACTAAATGATCGTAGTCGTAAGAAGATATCAGTAAAAAGATAGACTGAGCTCGGAATCCTTTCTAAGCGTATCATTTCCCCAGCTGCCTATACGCAATGCTATAGCATTCATCGCATGCCTCTCTCGCAATTGCTACAAAGCATGAACACCCTATGCAAAGTTATTCAGTTAACCACACCATGCTAATCTACCGAAGCTCTCGCATCCAATACATACAATCCTAGTCTGTACTTCTCCTATATGTTTATGGCGATTTTTCTAGTTGGATTATCTATACAAATCAAGGTGTTATGGCCATGAGCGGTAGACCCATTCCTGAAGTCTACAATAATAGGTCAAGCCTTGCTCCAGCCTGCCTAGCAATCACTACTTCTTAAATGTCTAACCCCAACTCCCTCTCAGTAAGTCGAGGCCACTGGTCTAGTCCCTAGCTCTCGCTAATCGACAAGAAATTGAATTACTGATAAGCAACTGAATATATCAAATTAAGAACTAGCAACTGGGTTCATTCTATGCTTAGAAAATCATCCTCGTTCAGCCTCAGGAAATTAGTTCATGACTAACGAGGGAATCACAAAACAGAGTACTACAAAATTGCCCATGATAAAAGATTAACTAGAATTCAAATAAAGAAACAAGAACAAAAGCTTGATGGACGCTCGGACGGCGTGGAAGAAGCCATGTCACGTCACAACTCCACGTTTTCTTCACTCCGTCTCACTAGTAGGAAGGATGCTGGGTTCTCCTGGGGTCCTCGTGCTTCATAACTTCTCTCACTCTTCTTTCGAGTCAGGCCGTAATAATTTAGACTCTTTTCTCTCGACAACTTCCGACTCCCTTTAGGGTTGGCCGCTGTTTCCTTATATAGTCTGGTCTACTTGCAGTGTATGTTCATAAATCTGGGCATTTCCTAATCCGTCGAGGTCTGATCATATTTATCTTCCAATTCTCGGTAGATTGATCCTGCTGATCCTGCAGGATTCTTCAAATCTTTTAGTTCCGATCCTCCGCATCTTCTATTTCAATACATCGCAATCTAACCGTTATCCTTGACCTGCACTATACCTCCTGAAATAATCTTGACAAAAGATCAGGATATATGCCACATAGCATTGCATCACTTACTATGCTATAGCTTCAGGGATGCATTGTATTGCACTTCGATAAAGCTGTCCTAATGCTACAGCACATCATCGGCTATGTTATGCGACTTTCTCATAAAACCTCAAAACTTGCTTCTTTCTTAGCACATGTTTAGGATGTAAACAGAAGTCACCCCAAAGTTCCCTGTACGTGTAGATTAAATGCAGTTAAGATCATATTCACCACACAATTCAGTCATAAAATACAGGGAAAAACATGGCATAAATCATGCACATCAAATACCCCTACACTTAGCTTTTTGCACTTCTAGGAAAAATAAAAGATAGAGATAACAGAGCAACATTAACCAATAGCCACAGCACGCCTATCCACATAACTATGCCTGCACTAATGCTTTTAGGTCACATCCCTGTCCAGGCAATCCCACTGCCCAGCACTAATGACTTGTGGTGCAAGATATCGCTCAGATGATGAAGTGTCAAGAGACTCTCAGATTTAGTGTGTACGCTCTCTCTCATTGGGGATTTATTTTTCTCTCTTGTCACGCTAACCTAGACGTTCTATAGCATTGTCAAGATTCTAAGATTACTTTCTAGTATCTGAGCTTTCATTCGTCAAAAGGGCTTGTTGGGTTGTAATGGTGTGGATGGCTATGTATGTGTAGAGATGAAAAACGAAGGTCAATGCTATAGAAGGGTGTCAGACAGGGTTCTTTAACTCAGCCGAGTGCCTCAATTGAACTTTGTTTCACCTTGCTGCTTCTTTATTCCAACGCTTTGCCTTCTTCTTCTTCTCTTTTTTTTAAGAACTAACAGTTCTTTGCAGCATTTTTAGCGGAGGCACTATGCCGTAGCATTTCTTCACAGATTTCTTCACACTCGCCTGTCTAATGGAATCTGCTATAGCATATTCGAATAGGCTCAAGGGGTGGCAATATGGAGATTGATGTTCAATGGTTTGTGTATAGGCATGAAGGGTGAGACATGAATGCCTTTATCCTACAAACTAATTGCTGAGTAACTAGATAGTTTATCAAACAATCAGGACAAAGCAAAGATCAATCATGAGTTAGCTGACATGCACACCAGACTTATTTTGAAAGGGATTTGCCGTATCTCTCAAAATAATCAAGTTCAAAAATGATTTGCAGAAATAGGGAACCTAGGTCATTTCCCCAACGAATTCACAGCATGTTTGAATGGACAGTAACAGTGAATAGAAACAGTAAAAATGGGGGGTTTTTGGTTCAAACAGAATTAAAATGAAAATAAACAGAAACAAAATGAAATAAACAGAAACAGATTAAAATCGATCAACCCAACATTTAGATTCCAGAGACTTCCATCATTGAACAAAATATGAACGAACTTGCGTTTGGTTCTGGACGAACCGAAATCTCTGCGTTCGTCTAGAAATTCCCTCAACTAGACGATCGCCTAGCATTTGTCCGAACAACATGCGTCTCACCGTGCAATCGCACAAGAACACCGAAACCTAGTTCGAACTCGTCCTTGGGATGAACCAAACCGAATATTAAATCTAATATTCGAACTATTTCCATAAATCGAATCCAATAAGATGAAAACATAAACGAGTAAAATTACCGATTAAGCACAAGCTCTCTGGATGAATCATGGAATCCTCAACGTTGGTTAATCACAGAAGTTTAGCCGAGCATGGCTGGAAAAAATGAAGAATAGACGAAGAACACAAAGAACATTGCGTAGAAAATGAAACTTCGTGTTTAATCCAAAAATGTGTAAAAGGTGAATGAAAAAAGTGTTTGTGGCTGCCATCTAACTTAACCTAAAATGGCAAAAACGAAATGGGGCTCCAATCCATAATTCAGTTCATGCCCAAAACGGAAATAAAATAAAAGTGGGCTTTAATTACAAAATTCGAGCCCAAATAAAATCCAGAAATATTCATCTGACTTCGGCTCCAAAATCGACCGCCCTATTGTCCAAATTTGCCCTTCATGTCTTCATAACAATTGTAGCTCTTTGAATCATCTGAAATATGAAACAAGATTGAGGCAAATCCGATGTCTGGTTCAAGAGTTATGGTAAAACTAGTGAAGCAATATAAAACTGAAATTTTAGTATTAAAAATGGCTAAAATATAATCAAAGGCCCAAAGCCCAAATAAGTATAAAAGCTATTATTTATTAACTAAAGAGTCCTAAATTATTAATCAAGAGATAAAAAGAAGTGTATGAAATATTCAATTATCAACACTAGAATAGAAACAATTAGGCTCAAGTAAATCCTTCCATTGTGGGTTGTTTCTTTATTCTTCCTCATCGTCACTTTACCACACACCACGTTAACTAGCACTATCAATTTCCCAAACCTAACGGTTCAGTTTCCTCAGGCAATCACACTATGCTTAGTTCTACAGATATTCATCCTACTGCTATAGGTTTCTGTTCGATCTAGCTGGTAAAAATGTTAAATTTTTTGCCCGTTTGAGCATTAGCTAAATCTGGGTTATTTGAGCATATTGAAACAGCAAGTTACAAGCACAAATTAGTTTGCCTCCCCCTCACACTTGATTGATGCAATGCCCTCATTGCAGCATGAAAGAATCATAATCAAAACGAGCGGTACGGGGTGGTGGGAGGGAAAGCATTATCAAGAAAGCGGTGTAGTTAATGGCATCATTCACAAAAGGGCCCTGGGGCAAACGTCCATGGCGTCATCAATTTGTCAGGTAAAAACAAAAATATAACAAAATCAACAAAAGAAAATAAAACTAGGGGGTAGGAGGGGCTAGAGGTGCTGGGGCACTGGTGGCTGTATCCTCATCAGATGAAGTATCGTCCACGCCATTGACGACCGGAATCCTCGAATGTGACTGTGAGAGAGAGAAGGCTTTCGACAAACCACAGAGATGGGCGTCGAAGAACGCGCGTGGGTTGCTGTGAATGGTCTTCAATTCTGTGCTCAGTTGGCGAAGACGTTTGAGGAACTTGCCCGTGGAGTTTGTATCGGTGTTTGGGCGCCAGTAGAGTGGTGCATTGGTAAGCATGTAGGCCTTGTAATACGCGGAAGCGGGGCCTGTTGAAGCTGAAGAGTCGGTAGAATAAGAAGAGGAGGATGAAGTGGCTTTGGGAGTGGGCGGTGCTTGCACTGGTGGTGGTGGAATGGGATGACGGCGGGCGTAGGCCGGTGGGGGCGTGTGGCTAAGCTGTGCCGTCTTCTTGACTCTGGGATGGTGGGCTGGTGAGTGAGGGATGGAGAAAGAGGGTCGTAGGGAGGTGAAAAGACGCGGGACGAAAGGATTCGGAGAGTAGATGGGATAAAGGCGACATTTGAATGTGAAGTGTTACGACTCTTAAGCGATGAGTTAAAGTGATTTGGCGCGTAGTGGGCCCAGCGAGGGTGACCCACTAGTAAAAAGAAATCTCATGCACATAACTTTTGTTTAAAGGATGGGTGCGTACTTGAGTGGCGCTATGTGCGGGCTTATTGCAAGCTGCTGTGCTGGGGCTAAAATGCCTTTCATCACGCTGTAGCATTGACTTGGCCCAACTTGACCCCTGCGGCTGCTGAACAATAGAGAAAAGAAAAACAAGAATTTGTCCTCCCAATAGCGCTTGCTTTAGAGTTTTCAGCCAGACTTGCCTTATAAATTAGTTCAAGTTGGACACAGGGTCGTAGGCTGTCCCTATGTTGGCATCCTTGTGACATTGTAGCGGTTGGCCTCCTTCTACTGGGTTTACACATTGTGTTGTTTTCAAGATTGAAAAGGTCACATGGTTATTATTGACTCTCATCGTGAGTTCTACTTTTTCCACATAAATCAAAGTCCTCCTGGTAGCCATGAATGGTCTTCCCAGAATGATTGGGACCTCGCAATCTGCTTCAAAGTCAAGGATGATAAAGTCCACAGGAAATATAAACTTATCAACTTTCACGAGGACATCCTCAATATTTCCTTATGGTAGGGCAATGGAGCGATTATCTAACTGTAATGTGACTATTGTGGGTCTTGCTTCCCCAACTGCTAATTTTCTGAAAACTAACATTGGCATTAAATTGATGCTGGCTCTGAGATCACATAAGGCCTTCCCTGAGTATTGAGAGCCAATGGCATAGGGGATTGTGAAGCTGCTGAAAGTGGAACTTAATCACCAAGAGGGGGTGAATTGGGGATTTTAAAATTCTTTTGAAATTGCTCTGTTTTTGAACACTAAAACAGAGCTAACCAGAGTATAGGGAAGAAGAGCAAGACACAAGGAATTGATACTGGTTCGGTCAAACCTTTTGACCTACGTCTAGTCCCCAGATTCTCTGGGATTTTCACTATCTCAATTGATTACACACTCTATAACTCAAGAGTAATTCTCTCACTAGAACTTACTCCCCCTTACAAGTTGCAATCAATATCCCAATCTCCAAGTCCCTTGACTTGAGATTCTTACAATGAAATGATTCACAATAAATGAACTCTCTCTAAGAGTAGATAAGTATAAACACTGAAGATCAATGTATCAAAAGATACTTTACAAGTGAAAACTGAAAGAGTAGTTGGCAACTTGAATGCAATTCGTTTTCAGCAGTTGTCTTGTTGAGAAGAATTGAATGCTGCTCTATTTATACTAAGAGAGCATTAAATAACCGTTGCTAACTCCATTATAACCGTTGGTGCACTAATCTAGCTGTTGGAGGCACTTTGGTGTCTTCTCTCTCTACTCTTCAGCTAATTGCTTTTGTTCAGAGGATTAGTGTTGACTTTCCTTGTAATAGATCCGTTGGAAGAGTAGCTACTGCTTAGGGAAAGCAAACATTAATCCCTTTGCAACGTGTAGAGAATAATGGCTCAAAAGGATGCAAGTTTCTAGACTTTGCATTTAATGTTCTGACATCACTTTTTGCTTTTGTTCAAATCTTCATTTAATATCCTCTAAACCATCTGTAACTCACTAACAAACTGATTAAACATAGTTAAGAAATAGTAGTGAATGTAGAGGAGTAGTATTAAGATCAAAGAAGAAGGTTTCACAAATTCGTCAGGTTTGAAT
Organism: Acacia melanoxylon; assembly: GCA_019022615.1. Taxonomy (NCBI): domain Eukaryota; kingdom Viridiplantae; phylum Streptophyta; class Magnoliopsida; order Fabales; family Fabaceae; genus Acacia; species Acacia melanoxylon. The sequence goes on from JAFJYJ010000050.1 coordinate 2,233,512, forward strand.
TTCAAACTCTTCGACTCATACTCGAGTTTGTTCGTCAATACTCGAGTTTAGCACTGTGCACTAATATCAAAACTTGAGTTTCAATAATCATACTCGAGTTTTGGACTTTTGTTATGAAAATACGTTTAAGTCCAAAACCTCAAAACTTGAGTTTCCAAAGTAAACTGGAGTATTTAAAACATTGGAAAATAGTGATACACTCTGCCTGGACAAAACTCGAGTTTCCATAACTAAACTCAAGTTTTCATTTAAAGATGAAAACCTTTGAAAGTCTATGTCAAAGTGAAAACTTGAGTTTCCATTTCAATACTTGAGTTTCCAAATCATTGAAAAAGAGCAAAGCTCTCTGTATGTCCGAAACTCGAGTTTCCAAATCCATATTCGAGTTTTCAGAGATTGTGAAAACTTTGAGAAATCTATGCCAAGTCAATACTTGAGTTTTCAAAAACATGTGTAAAACTTGAAAACTTTCTGTCAATCCGATACTCGAGTTTGCATACCCATACTCGAGTTTTCTCAAGTTGAAAACTTTGGTGACTCTCTGTATGACCAATACTTGAGTTTTCATTTCTTCAGAAAATATTGAAGAGTCTTTGTAAGATGCATACTCGAGTATCCAAACCGATAATCGAGTTTGGCTCAGTGGTGAAAAACTTGGAGTGCTCTCGTAAGTTCAATACTCGAGTTTCCAATGGAAACTTGAGTTTTGCTTTGTTTAATAAAATTGAGCTACTCTCTGTCAAGTCAATACTCGAGTTTTGAAACCAATACTCGAGTGTTCCTTTGATCAGTAAGTTTTTCAACTTACCAAAGACAAACTTCATCTTGTGTTTACAATTGTCAGTTATTATCAAAACACATAGAGAACTAACAGCTGCCAGGGTCTTTTAATTTCGGTGGTAGCCTATTTGTTAGCATGGCGCTGCAGTCTTGGGTCAATGCTACCATCTCGAATTCTTCCAGTCTCCGCTTCTTAGACAAGATGTCTTTCATGAACTTCACATAGCTAGGCATTTGTTCCAGTGCGTACACCAAGGGTATGTTAATATGCAACTGCCGTAGCATATCGAGGAATTTCTGGAATTGCTTTTCTTGACGGGTGGGGGTCGCTTGGGCACACTCAGTGACTCCAGATCACGGTTCTGTTGTGATGATGATGATGATGATGATGATGCTGTAGCATTCTTTTTTGACTGTTGTCCGTGGTCGTCTAGTGTGCGGAATAGAGGTACTGCCGTAGCATCGATATCTTGCTCATCCGCATTGGAGTTGAGTGCTATTGTTCTTCATTGACGGGCTGCTCGACACTTTCCTTCCCTTTCCTTAGTTGCCCCAATTGCGGCTTAGTGAATTAGTAAGTGGTTTGGTTACTCTCATGGGTTCCAGACTCTTGCCGCTACGGAGCTCTATTAGCTTGACTTCTTCTCTTCCTTGGGTCCTAGGACTTCAGTGTTACTCGGCAAAGATCCTGAGGGTCTATTGTTGAGAGCAGTCGCTAGTTGTCCGACTTGGTTCTCAAGGTTTCGAAGAGTTACCTGCTGATTTTGAATAATTGCGTCATTCTTTGCAAAATATTCCTTCATAAGGGTTAACATAGAGTGTTGTGGGTCTGAATCACTGCCCTATTGTCGTGCTTGCTGGGTAAACCCTGGGGGGTTTGATGGTCTGTTTGAGTACGATGGGCCAAATGATTGCCCAGCTGTTTGTTGACCTTGGGAGCTCCACGAGAAATTGGGATGCTGCCGCCATCCTGGGTTGTATGTGTTAGAGTATGGATTGTTGGTGTTATTGCCCCTGTTGAAGTTGTTGACGTAGTTAATCGATTCGGGGTTGGCGGAGCACTACGAGTAGGGGTGCTCTCCTCCACAGTACACACAAGCTACCTGGGATGGTTGCAGGGATGGGCTGCTTGAAGGAAGGGTCAGTCCTTTCACCATATTTGTCAAGGATGATACTTGAGCTGTGAAAGCAGTCATAGTATCCAATTCATGTATTCCAGCAACAGTTTAGGAAGGTGTAGCTTTGTCTGCTTGCCACTGATGGCTATTCATAGCCATACGCTCTAATAATTCGTGAGCCTCTTCATAAGACTTCATCAAGATGGACCCGCTAGATGAAACGTCTACAATTGATTGTGTTTGTCCAACAAGACCTTTGTAAAATGTTTCTAGCTGGACCCACTCACACAGCCCGTGTTGTGGGCACCTTCTGAGGAGGTCTTTAAATCTGTCCCAAGCTGTCCCAAGCTTCATATGTAGATTCACCAGACTTTTGTTGGAAATTGGTGATATCCCTTCTAAGTTGAGCGTTCTTAGTAGGTGGGAAGAATTTGAGCAAGAATTTACTCCCTAGATCATTCCAAGAGGAGATTGAATTGGCTGGTAAGTTTTTGAGCCATGTCCGAGCCTTGTCCCTTAGAGAGAATGGAAACAATTTAATTCGAACGGCATCGGTCGTGACTCCTGGAATGACGAATGAGTCACACACCTCCATGAAAGCCTTGAGGTGTTAGTGAGGTTCTTGATAATTGAATATTTTATACACTTCTTTTTATCTCTTGATTAATAATTTAGGACTTTTTAGTTAATAAATGATGGCTTTTATACTTATTTGGGCTTTGGGCCTTTGATTATATTTTAGCCATTTTTATTAATAAAATTCCAGTTTTACATTGCTTCACTAATCTTACCATAACTCTTGAACCAGACATCGGATTTGCCTCATTTTTGTTTCATATTTCAGATGATTCAGAGATCTACAATTGTTATGAAGACATGAAGGGCAAATTCGGACAAGAAGACGGTCGATTTTGAAGCCAAAGTCAGATGTTTTATTTGGGCTCGAATTTGTGACTAAAGCCCATTTCGTATTATTTTTCGTTTGGGCCTGGATTATTGATTGGAGCCCCATTTCGTTTTCCAATTTAGGTTAAGTAAGGCAGCAGCCACAAACACATCCATTCACGTTTTTATTCTGTTTTGTGGATCAAAATAGAGTTTTTGATTCTCCGAAATGTTCTTCGTGTTCTTCGTGTTCTTCGTGTTCTTCGTTCTTCGTACATTCTTCGATTTTCCCAGCCATGTTCGGCTAAACCTTCTGTGGTTAACCCAACGTTGAGGATTCCATGATTCATCCAGAGAACTCGTACTTAATCGGTAACTTTACTCGTTTCTGTTTTCATCTTATCGGATCCGATTTCTGGAAATAGTTCGACTATTAGATTTAATATTCGGTTTGGTTCATCCCAAGGACTGAGTTCGAACTAGGTTAGAGTGTTGCTGTGCGATTGCACAGTGAGACGCCACTGTTCGGACAGATTCTAGACGATCGTCTAGTTGAGGGATTTCTGGACGAACGCAGAGATTTCGGTTCGTCCAGAGCCAAACGCGAGTTCGTTTATATTTCGTTCAATGAAGGAAGTTTCTGGAATCTAAACGTTGGGTTGATCGTTTTAATCTATTTCAATCTCGTTTTTATCTGTTTCTGCATATTTCAGATCTGTTTCAGTTTGATTTCGTTTTAATCTGTTTCAAATCAAAAACCCCCAATTTTATTGTTGTTCTGTTTTGCTGTTGCTGATTTAAACCCACGCAAATTCCTTGAGAGAAACGACCCAGGTTACATTATACGCAAATCCTTTCTAATCTGGTTATTTTGTGAGATGACGGCAAATCTCTGTCAAAATATGGCGCCATTGCTTAGGGAATTTGCATCGGTTTCGTTAAGCAACGGTAGTTTTTGGTGGTTCGGGTGGCTGGACAGAAAATATTTTTGACCCAGATCACTCAAACCAGGTCTTATTCACAAGGAATTGGGCATTTTAAACAAGAGTCACTCTCCTTAGGAGTGAGGTCTACCCTATTTTCCCCAAATTCCAACGTTTTGACCACTTTTCACTGTTTTAAGTTTCTATTTTGTGATTTCTACTAGGTCATTTTTTCTGGAGTATCTCCGAATGAGCTGAAATTTTTACAGGCGATAGAAAATGGTCAAAAACCTTGGGCACACCAGAAATCTTTGATTTCTTGTGTGGTATGCTCAGATTTCCCAAATTCCATCGTTTTGACCACTTTTTCATTTTTTGAAGTTTTTTTATTTCATTTTTGTGTTCCCCAATTGTCTAGGAGTTTCCCTGTCCAAGTCCCATAAATTTTAAAAATCATTTGATGCTGTTTTGGACTTGTTTTGGTCAAATTCCAACATAGGTTTTTGTGTTTTTGTGTCATCTTAGTGTTTTCTCATTTTTACCACTTTTAGTGGCATTTTCGTAATTCTGATTTTCTGCAAATTCTGCCTTGTGTTTGTGTTTATGCCGCATGAGTACTAGGAGTACTATTGATCCGGAAGACTTGTTGCCACTTGATCCCGAAATTGAAAGAACAATTCTCACCGCTAGAGGAATTGTTAGGCTTAGTCGTGGGATTGATCTTGAATTTGACATTGAACTTGAGTCCGAGTCGATTGTGTCCATTCCGTTGATCTTGACTCGATAGTACTTCGCTAGTCTTGTTGTTTTCATCGATTCTAGTAGCAATTTTGCTAACTCGACATTATGGCGTAAGAAGAGCAAGTAGCTCGTCCCACTTTGAAAGAATTAGCTACCCCCGATGTGGGCAATCGAATTTGTGTATTCAATATCCCGAACTTGCTTTGCTAACTTTGAATTAAAATCTGGTCTTATCCATTTGTTGCCCAAGTTTCATGGTCTTGCGGGTGAATGTCCTCACGTGCATCTCAAGGAGTTCCATGTGGTTTGCGGCAAGACAATGAAACCTCAAGCAATTGATGAGGACCACATTAAGCCGAGAGCTTTTCCATTTTCCCTAGATGGCGTGGCTAAGGATTGGCTATACAATTTGCAACCCACATCTGTTGGGAGTTGGAATGATATGCGAAGTTATTCCTAGTGAGGTTCTTTCCTTCCTCAAAAGCCATTGCTATTCGAAGGAGATCACTAGTGTTAAACAAATCAATGGGGAGACAATGTATGAGTATTGGGAGAGATTCAAGCGATTGTGTGCAAGCCGTCCACACCACCCATTTCAGACCAACTCCCGATTACATATTTCTATTCTCGGTTTGTTACCGATGGATAAAAGTTTCGTGGATGCGTCCAGTGGTGGGGCCTTAGATAGCAAGACACCTGAAGATGCCCGAGAGCTGATATCTACTATGGCTGCTAATTCTCAGCAATTTGGCACCAGAGAAAAGACTTGATATCAACCCACACCAATGGTACTCCTGTTTACCATATTCAAACACCTCCGGTCAAAGACGATTCTCGAGATTGGAGAATAGACTTGATGATCGACTTCCTTGTGAGGCGGTTGGCGGTGACCCAAAAAGACAATCTTCCCTCCTCGATTGGGTACTCCGTGGGTTTTGTTCGACCCTTGTCATTCTCGATTCTTGCCCTACTTTGCATGATCCCGCTTGTCAAGACCGGTCGGTAGGCTGCGGTGGGTGTTTTTCCGGGAAAACCACAATACCGTGCAGAATAATGCCTTCTCCAATACCTACAATCCCGGTTGGAGAAATCACCCCAATTTCCGTTGGAACCAGAATCGAACGAGAATAACCAATATCGTAATTCCGGAATTACCGCGCAGAGACAAGTACATGCCACAAAATTTCCAACAACACTCGCACCTCATTTGCAAGACCACCTCCTCGACCAGCCATATGTGCACCTCCACAAGGCTAGTACCGATAGCGGTGGTTCTTCACTAGAGGATATGATGAAGCAATTTGTCACAGTGCAATATGCAATTTCAACGTAAAACCGACACTTCCATTCGACTTTGCAAACACAAATTGGGCGGTTGGCAACATCATTGAACCAGCTTCAACCTCGGGATCCAACACTCTTCCTTCACAAACAATTCCTAATCCTAAAGGAATGTGAGTGCTATCTCCCTTCGATCCGGCAAGCAATTGGAGGAACCTAAACCATTGTAGATGTGACTTCCACATCAAAGAGAGAGTCGAGAAAATGTGAAGATTGACTCTAAAAATAAAAAGGCAATCCAAAGCAAGGTGAAGAGGAAGACATTCCCATTCCTCTTCCTTTCCCTCAGAGAGCAGTTAAACCCAAGAAGTTGGCAGAAAAAGCACAAGAGAAGGATATACTTGAGACGTTCAGAAGAGTAGAGATCAACATTCCTCTCTTAGATGCGATCAAACAAATTCCAAAATATGCCAAGTTTCTGAAAGAGTTGTGTACCAACAAGAGGCGACTGAAGGGAAATGAACGAGTGAGTTTCAACCAGAATGTATCAGCACTCATCCAACCTACCATGCCTCGCAAGTGCAAAGATCCAGGGACGTTTTCTATCCCTTGCCTTATTGGTAATTATAAATTTGATGATTGCATGCTAGATTTAGGTGCTTCTATAAATGTCATGCCTGCATCTATTTATAGATCTCTTGGTCTTGGTCCCTTGCGTCCAACCGGTGTTATTGTTCAACTAGCTAATAGGAGTAATGCCCATCCTTCGGTTTAGTTGAAGATGTATTAGTCAAAGTTAATGAATTGATATTCCCGCTGACTTTTACATCTTAGATATGCGGGATGAGTCTTCTAGTAGTAGGTCACCAATCATTCTAGGGAGGCCTTTCATGAAAATAGCTAGGACGAAGATAGATGTGTATACGGTACTCTTTCCATGGAGTTTGGTGATATTTCGTGAATTTTAATATCTTTGATGCCATGAAACATCCTAGGGAAGAACATTCTCTTTTTCGTATTGATGTGATTGATGATCTTGTGGATGATGTTCTTTGAATGGTGTCGATTATCCCGATTTTTCATCCGAGAGTGATTACGCCATTTGTGCATGTGTTGATAATGAATGGTGCTCTGTTTGTACTCATTTGGTTAATGCTGCATTATTTGGTGATTTCGACTTTTTGGGTGATTATTCCGCATTACGTGTGGATTCGATATTGATTCCGAGTTTGAGCTTCATCCCGATCCGATGTGCATCCCGATTTTGATTTTGATGATCTTAACTCGATTTTGATGAGCTGAATTCGATGTTAACATTGAGCCGTGTAGACATAGTTCTTCCGCTTCTTTGAATGTGGTTTCGGGCATTTCCAAAGTGTGATGACATCGAGTTGTTGCAACAACCACCCAAGCTTCTCCCATCTACCGAGCAACCACCCAAACTTGAGTTGAAATCACTTCCGAGATCACTTGAAATATGCATTTACGGAGGTGGATGAACGGTTGCCGATCATTGTGGCAAATAACCTTCTTCCCGAACAAGAAGAGAAGCTGCTAAGCTTATTGAGGGCGAACAAGAAAGCCATTGGGTGGACATTAGTGACATAGTTGGCATCGGCCCTTCCATGTGCATGCATCGAATTTCCGTTGGAAGAGGACTCTAAGCCGGTGAGGCAACCCCGAGACGCCTTAATCCCCTTATCCTTGATGTGGTGAAGAAGGAGGTCACTAAGCTTCGCAAGCCGGTATCATCTATCCCATTTCGATAGCCGGTGGGTCGGCCCCGGTCCGGTGGTTCCTAAGAAATGCGGAGTCACCGTAGTAGCCAATCGGAAGAATGAGCTCATTCCTACTCGAGTTCGAATAGTTGGAGAGTTTGCATTGACTATAGGAGACTCAACCAAGCCACTCGCAAGGATCATTACCCTTTACCTTTCATTGATCGGATGTTAGAGCGATTGGCCGGCAAGTCTCATTACGCTTCCTAGATGGCTACTCACGGATACTTCCAGATCCATATTGCTCCCGAGGATCGGGAGAAGACGACCTTCACATGCCCCTTTGGAACATATGCCTACCGAAGGATGCCTTTTGGCCTAACGCACGGTACTTTTCGGCGTTGTATGGTGAGTATTTTCTCTGAGTTTCTAGAGGACTGCATGGAGGTCTTTATGGATGATTTCACTGTATATGGGTCTGATTTTGATGCATGCTTAGCTAATTTATCTAGAGTTTTGCATAGGTGCATTGAGTCTAATCTTGTGCTGAATTATGAAAAGTGTCACTTTATGGTTGAGTCAGGTATAGTCTTGGGACACATAGTGTCTAGGAAAGGGATTGAGGTAGACCCTGCTAAGATAGATGTGATTTCTGCTTTGCCTTACCCCGCATCTACGTGCGGGAAGTTCGTTCTTTTCTTGGTCATGGTTTCTATCGGCGTTTCATTCGGGATTTCGCAAGATGCGCCCGACCCTTGTCCAACCTTCCGCATAAGGACACCGACTTTGTATTTGATGATGCTTGCAAGGCGGCCTTCGATCATTTGAAGCGTTGCTCGACTACAACCCAGTGATCCCATTTTGATTGGTGCATTCCCTTTGGTGATGTGTGATGCTTCCAACTATGCGGTTGGTGCTATCTTGGCACAACGGGTCGATAGGGCATCTCATGTGATTGCATATGCCTCCAAGACTTTGGATCCCGCCCGCCTAATTATACCACTGCGAGAAGGAGTTGTTGGCTATTGTATTTGCCTTTGATAAGTTTAGGTCATATCTACTAGCTAGTAGAGTAATTGTTTTCCGACTACGCCGTCTCGAAATTTCTTTTGAAAAAGGCGGATGCTAAGCCACGACTCATCCGGTGGATGCTATTGCTCCAAGAGTTTGATGTTGAGATTCGAGACAGAAGCGGAGCACAAAACTGGGTAGCTGACCACTTGAGTCGTATCACCCATTCTTCCTCTCACCCCTCTTCTATTCGGGATGATTTTCCGATGAGCAGCCTTTCGCAGCCTACAAGGGAAGCTTCCATGGTATCTTGATCCGGTTAACTACTTGGTAGCGGTGTTTTGCCGAAGATTCTACTAGGGCCCAAACCTTCAAATTAAAGAGTGAGTCTAAATACTATGTTTGGGATGACCTTATCTGTGGAAATTTTGTAGTGACCAAGTAGTTAGGAGATGTGTGCCTGATCATGAGTTTCACTCTATATTGCATTTTGCTCATGCTTCTGCCTGTGGTGGTCACTTTGGACCCCAAAGAACTGCTAGGAAAGTGTTAGATTGTGGATTGTTTTGGCCTTCCTTGTTTCATGATTCCCATTTGTTTTGTAAGTCATGTGATAACTGTCAGAGAGCAGGGAGTATTTCTCGTAGGCATGAGATGCCCCAAAACCCTATATTGTTTTGTGAGATCTTTGATGTTTGGGGTATTGATTTTATGGGTCCATTTCTGCTTCATATGGTTATACTTACATACTTGCATTTTGTTGATTATGTCTCGAAATGGGTTGAGGCGAAAGACACTCGGACTAATGATTCTTCTTGTTGTGGTGGATTTTGTTAGGTCTAACATTTTCGCGGGTTTGGCATTCCTAGAGCTATTATCGGTGACCGGGGTTCCCATTTTTGCAACCGAAGCATGGGTGCCTTGTTACGCAAGTATGGAGTGCTTCACAAGGTCTCCACAAAGATACCATCCTCGGACCAATGGTCAAGCGAAGTCTCAAATAGAGAGATTAAGCAAATCCTTCGAAGACCGTTAACTCTACCGGAAAGATTGGAGTAAGCGATTAGAGGATGCTTTGTGGGCATATCGCACCGCCTACAAGACTCCGATTGGGATGTCTCCTTATCGGATTGTCTTTGGTAAGGCATGTCATCTTCCGGTTGAGTTGGAACATCAAGCCTATTGGGCCATTAAGCGAGTGTAACATGGATTTGGCTAAGTCGGCATGGAACTAAGGCAGCTGCGGTTGCAAGAGTTGGATGAACTTAGATTGGATGCCTATGAGAGTTCGCGTTTGTACAAGGAAAAGACTAAGGCATTCCATGATAAGCATATTACGAGGAAAGAATTTTACGTGGGCCGAAAGTTCTTCCGTTTAACTCCGTCGAAGTTTATGCTCGGTAAGCTTCGATCTAAATGGGATGGCCCTTTTGAGATCACTAACATATTTCCATTTGGTCTTTGTTGAGCTATGTGATCCACCCACGGGGAGAACCTTTAAGGTCAATGGGCATCGCCTCAAGCAATTCCATGAGGGATCCCAAAGAATGACAACAACTCGAGGAAGCGAGATATTATCCTCATTGATGCCACTTATCCTCCTTAAACCCTTGGGGAGTATTCTTCTTTCCTCTCCCTCTTTCTCTTTTATTTGTTTTCATATTTGCAATTTGCTTTTCGAAAATAAATACGGTCTATCTTTCTATGATTGCTATATATTATGAACTAGGACATTTTGGTTTTAATGGATCATTCTGTTTGGTCTCGTGATTCTTGACTCTTCGATTACATATCTTGTACTTGACCTTGTGAGGTTTTGGGCCGCTTGAATGGAATTCATCTTTTCCCATTCCTTCTTTCATGTGTGCATCTCGCTCCCGATTTGTGTTCTCTAGAACTTGCTCCTTTTCTTGTTGAAACGACATTTTTCACTTACATGCATAAATATGATAGAAGCTTGTTTTCTTTCTTTTATTTTCCCCACTTTGGCCAAATAGCTTTCCCTTGCATTATGTTTCCTTTGCTAGCCCATTTGTGCCTTTTGGACTCATTCGTTTCTAAGCCACATTACAAGCCTAAGCGTAAAACCATTTTATTCCGCACCTTGGAGATTTATTGAGCATTGGTTCACCTTGGTTTTGTGTTTAAGTGTGGGGGTTGCTCAGAGTGCAACGGTTTCGGTGTGGGGGGAGATGTTTGGTTTTGTCATTGTGATTTTGTATATAGTTCAAAAAAAAAAAAAAAAAAAAAAAAGCAGAAAAAGAAAAGAAAGAAAGAAAGAAAGAAAGACAAAAGAAAGAAAGAAAAGAAAAGCGAGAAGAAAAAAAAAAGAGTAAAATAAAATTTTTTATATTTAGAGAATTGGGTTAATCAATGCTCTTTTTAATTTCTTGGGTGCTTAGCCTCTCATTCCATACTATTACCTACCTTCACCTTAACCCCATTACAACCTTTAATAATAAGCTCTCTTGATTTGTGCATGCATGCGTTATAAGTAGTGGAGACGTAGAAATTGAGCAAGCTTATGGTAGAACAATTTTCTTGAGTAGAATTTGAGCTATACACTTATTTACCTTAAACACTTGAGAGATTGATTGATTGAGCGCATCATTTGAGAGACCATCATTTGTGATTAGCATCATTGATTGAGATTACCAGGAATTGTAATTTGAGATGAAGGGATTTTGGGTCTTGATTGATTGGTTCTAATGAAACTCGTGTCCCTTGTTCAATTTCGCATTGTTAGCAATTTGTAGAAAAGAAGAGTTTCTCCTTTACGTCTTTTTCTTTGAATTTTGCTCGGGAGTGCAAAAAGATAAGTGTGGGGAATTTGATAATTGAATATTTTATACACTTCTTTTTATCTCTTGATTAATAATTTAGGACTTTTTAGTTAATAAATGATGGCTTTTATACTTATTTGGGCTTTGGGCCTTTGATTATATTTTAGCCATTTTTATTAATAAAATTCTAGTTTTACATTGCTTCACTAATCTTACCATAACTCTTGAACCAGACATCGGATTTGCCTCATTTTTGTTTCATATTTCAGATGATTCGAGAGATATACAATTGTTATGAAGACATGAAGGGCAAATTCGGACAAGAAGACGGTCGATTTTGAAGCCAAAGTCAGATGTTTTATTTGGGCTCGAATTTGTGACTAAAGCCCATTCGTATTATTTTTCGTTTGGGCCTGGATTATTGATTGGAGCCCCATTTCGTTTTCCAATTTAGGTTAAGTAAGGCGAGCAGCCACAAACACATCCATTCACGTTTTTATTCTGTTTTGTGGATCAAAATAGAGTTTTTGATTCTACGAAATGTTCTTCGTGTTCTTCGTGTTCTTCGCGTTCTTCGATCGTTCTTCGATTTTCCCAGCCATGTTCGGCTAAACCTTCGTGGTTAACCCAACGTTGAGGATTCCATGATTCATCCCAGAGAACTCGTACTTAATCGGTAACTTTACTCGTTTCGTTTTCATCTTATCGGATCCGATTTCGGGAAATAGTTCGACTATTAGATTTAAGATTCGGTTTGGTTCATCCCAAGGACTCGAGTTCGAACTAGGTTAGAGTGTTCTTTGTGCGATTGCACGGTGAGACGCCACTGTTCGGGACAGATTCTAGACGATCGTCTAGTTGAGGGATTTCGGACGAACGCGGAGATTTCGGTTCGTCGAGCCAAACGCGAGTTCGTTTATATTTCGTTCAATGAAGGAAGTTTCGGAATCTAAACGTTGGGTTGATCGTTTTAATCTATTTCAATCTCGTTTTTATCTGTTTCTGCATATTTCAGATCTGTTTCAGTTTGATTTCGTTTTAATCTGTTTCAAATCAAAAACCCCCAATTTTATTGTTGTTCTGTTTTGATGTTGCTGATTTAAACCCACTGCAAATTCCTTGAGAGAAACGACCCAGGTTACATTATACTGCAAATCCTTTCTAATCTGGTTATTTTGTGAGATGACGGCAAATCTCTGTCAGTTCTTCATATAGAATTCCTCCAAATTGTCCGACTGCATTCAACATCTGAATCATGACACCTTTAATCTCGAAGTGTTCCGCATTAAAGGTTGGTGGTGTGATAGACGAATTCAATTTGCTTAAGTCTGGAATCCCGAATTCCATAATAGCTTTTGTCCCATCTGGATTGGGAGGGGGAGGGACATGATTGTCCATGTTTATAACTTGCGGCTCCCTTCGATCCTGATCGTGATTGACAGGCATATCTACCAAGTCTGCAGGGTCAAAGAGTTGACTTCTTCGCTTCTGTTTCCTGCGCCTTCGCTTGTAAGTACGTTCGATCCCAGGATCGTAAGGCTCTAGGTTGCTTGAAGGCGAGTTGCACATACACTACAAAATGTACCTGAAAATCAAGAAAAAGAAGGAGTGAGCTTTATTTGATAAATCACAACTATTCAGCAAAAAAGGGTGTTGTCACTATAGGTATCTACAGTCCTCGGCAACGGTGCCAAAAACTTGTTGGGTCGATTTCCTTGATGGCAAGTGAACCAGTCGAACAAGTAATAAAGAGTAAGTAGAGTATCGTCCACGTAGACGGGATGCGAATGTTGACACCTTATTGCGAATTAGTTGTGCTTAAAAAGAAAATAACTTTGTTTGGTTGAGAGGTTTGGTAGCTATACTAATGAATATGAAAATAACTAAATGATCGTAGCCGTAAGAAGATATCAGTAAAAAGATAGACTGAGCTCGGAATACTTTCTAAGCATATCATTCCCCCAGCTGCCTATACGCAATGTTATAGCATTCATACTGTACAGCTCTCGCAATTGCTACAGCATGAACACCCTATGCAAAGTTATTCAGTTAACCACACCACGCTAATCTATCAAAGCTCCCGCGTCCGATACATACAATCCTAGTATATACTTCTCCCATATGTCTATGGCGATTTTTCTAGTTAGATTATCAATACAAATCAAGGTGTTATGGCCATGAGTAGTAGACATGTTCCTGAAGTCTAAATAATAGGTCAAGCCTTGCACCAGCCCGCCTAGCAATCAGTACTTCTCAGATGTCTAACCCCGACTCCCTCTCAGTAAGCCGAGGCCACTGGTCTAGCCCCTAGCTCTTGCTAATCGACAAGAAATTGAATTATTGATAAGCAACTGAATATATCAAATTAAGAACTAGCAACTGGGTTCATTGTATTGTTAGAAAATCATCCTCGTTCAGCCTCAGGAAATTAGTTCATGACTGACGAAGGAATCACAAAACAAAGTACTACAGAATTGCCCATGATAAAAGATTAACTAGAATTCAAATAAGGGTTAAGGAGCGAATTGGCCAACAAACTATTAGCTCAGGGGTGCCCAACACAAACAACTATTAAGTAGACCTTAAATACCAACCAACTTTTTAAAGGTGAACTTAGCACAAAAACGTTAATTCAACGTCAACGTCCGTTAGTGGAGTGCAAATTGGACAGGCAACCTTCATTTTCAGACATGGAAGCTAATGTACAGGCCAATCGCCCATTGCAAAAATCACAAATTAGCTTCTGCCTCCTAATAACGCAAGAACAGAAGCAAACGAGAAGGGAAAAAAGAAAAAGAAACAGTCAGATTAATTTGAAACATAAACATCACAAAAACTATCCTTAAAAATATCAACAAAATTCTACAAGCTAAATCTAGTCCCCTCAACAAAAAGCCTACGAATTTTGAAACTTACTCACTTCTCTCTATCTTGAACAAAACAGGACAAAAGAGAAAAAAAGGGGAAAACAAAAGAAGCAAGATGAGAGGCATAATCACAGAATATTTGTTGGTCATGATTAGTTTTGATGATGTCTTATATAGATGCCATTATCCAGAGCAAAAAGTTTGTATCATATACATTGACTAACTACCTTGTTTAATATAGATTAGTCCAAGTTGAATCATGAAGAATAATCCAGAATGAAGAACTTACACAATATAATGGGAATATCAACATTCAAGTTCTTGTGATACTGGAAGTTTCTATGATCAAGCGGAAGTTGGAATAGCTTTATCCGGAGTTAAATTAAGCTATTTGAAGCATCAATATGAACAGTGTCGTATATGTGAATAGTACACTGTTTACATGAATAGTACTCATACATGAAGTCTCGATGATCAAAACGGAAGTTGGAATGGCTTAATTTAGTGCTAAATTAAGCTTTTTGGAACATCATCATGAAGAGTGATTTTGGAGCTACAAAACCATATATATGAACAGTGATGTACGTATGAACAGTAAACATGAACAGTGAATTCGATATTACTCGAGTGAGCCATGCGAGTATGCTACTGTTCCAGCTACTCTGTTTGCCTCTGTTCTGCATTTTTCATGGACGACGTTCAGTGTTTTGATGATATCTTCCAAACCAGACGTTGGATTAAGGTGAAACCAATTTTAGATTAAAGTAGACTCCCAATGAGTCATTTGGAGACCAAATTCAAGTCCAAAGGAGTTCAGATGAAAGAGAAACAAATTGTGGAAGGTGACAGTGCAATTCACGTCACACAGCAGAGCAAGCTTCGGTATTTTGAGTGTATATCACAAAATACACATCCAATTGAGCTGAAACCAGTGGCATATGAAACTAGACACAAAAGGAGTTGCACCCCAATTTGACCCAGCCAAAACAGAGCTCAGACCATTGAGATATGGCCCTTCGAAAGTTGACACATGTGATTCTAGAATCAACTCAGCATAGCTTCGGTTTTCTGTCTATATCTCACAGTATACACAACCAAATGAAGTGAAACTAATTCCATATGAATCTAGACTCAACAAGTGTTTCACATAATTTGGAAGCAACCAAAAAGAGCTTGAAACGAAGGAGATATGATTTTCGAAAATTGATATTCAGAAACTGTTGTTTGAACTCGTTTTCGGGCGTGTCGTTCATCGGATCATAACGGTCAAAATACAAGGTGTTTTGCATTGATTATTTTTTCATTGGAAAGAAAACATCAAGAGCTTTCCAGGGATATTTAATTTGCTAATTTTGGAGTTACATTCGAAGACTTATAGCCTCTGGAAGTTGACACACATTCTGAAACGTTGATATCTCAAAAAGCATGAAAATCACCGTGTCCAAATCTTGTTGCTTATGGAAAACGTCCGATGAACACCAAAACCACTTATACTACTTCTTAACATTATTTATATCATTGGTGTATAAGTTTCAGGTGATTAACGTTTGAATTAAGATCAAGACCGATGGAAGCAAAAATATGTCAAAAGCAAACACACAAGAACATCGAAGTTGAACCATTTGCTGAAGCAAGAAGACAACGGTCATTTGATGAAAACAAGAATGAAGGAATTCAACAAAGCATTTGATGGAATGGGAAAGACGAAGCAACGGCTATTTCTCAAACGGACCGAAACTTACAACGGTAATATCTCAACGGAACCGATGTTCAAACGAAGGAATGTCCAACGACCAAATAGCTCACAACGGCTCACAACTCCAACGGACATATACACACTCACAACGGTCATATTCTCGAGAATAGAAGATTGAGCTCAACGATGAAAAACCGAACGCAAGCTTCAACGGAAACAATTTTCAAAACGGTTACTATTTACCGTGATTACTATTCACAACGGCGAGATAATATTTCTCCAACGGTTCTTCCAATGTACATGCTTATAAATGGAGACTGATTCAAAATGGAAGAAGACACAAGCTTAAACCTTCAAAATGCCTTCTGATGTTTATCTCATTTTCTCTCTATTTTTCTTAGTGATCATATAATTTATTAGAGAGTGAGATTATTTGTAATGCACTTCAGTGTTCATCTTATGACTTCTGAGAGAGAAGATTATTTGTAATCATTCATTACAAAGGTTGTATTCTTACGGTGTGTAAGGGGGAGTATCTCGGTAAGAGATTTGTAAAAGGCTGTACAAGTGCCCGACTAAACTTGTGGGATTGTAGTGGTTCTCAAGTACCCGATTAAAGCTTGAGGGAGATAGTGGATTGAAATCTCAGGAGGAGCCGGGGATTTGGATGTAGGTCATCGTGGATTGGGCCGAACCAGGATAAATCACGGTTGCATATTCTCTTCCTTAAACTTTTATATTTCAGTAAATATTATTTTAATATTTATTTCAATATTTGATTGTTGATTTATGAATAGTTATTTTCATACTCATTACCTTCATTAAGAGTTGAAAATATTTTCAAAGTTTCTAAATTTTTATCTTACACCCAATTCACCCCCCTCTTGGGTGACAGCCAGTTCTAACAATATTCACAGAGATGACCCTCAAATCAGTAAAAGTAAGCCAATCGTTGAGCCATACGATCCCTTAAGATCCCATTATACAGAGCCACTTTGTTCGCAAGCATTCCTCTGTTCTCTTCAATTCCGCCATAACTGAAACTCCTTCGAACCTTCGTTTCTTATTTTGACTCTCTGTAATTTCTTCTCACTTCTACTTTTTGTTCTTTTATCCTTGTTCTTGATGACATGACCACGTCCTCGGCGAAGTGAACCCTCTTATTCTTCTTCTTCTTCTTCTTCTTCTCATATGATCTAGAAACAACATTAAAGATCAAAGATTTAAGCATGGTGAATCAATGTGTTTGAATGGAAAAACAGGGGAATATGAAGGTTAATTACCTGAGGTGGATGATGACATGCAAGATCGTAGAGTTGGAGGGGAAGAGTCATGGTGGACTGGGAATTGGAGGGATTTCTGGAGAGGCAAAGCGAGAAGGATGGTGCCGGAGACGGATGAAAATGCGGGTGTGTGTTTAGGCTTAGAGTGACAAGGTAAAAGTACTTGGAAATAAATGGATGGTTGGAAACAAAAAGAAGGGGGTTGGGGAGGGTGGAAAGAGGACACGTGTAGAGTGAAATGTTGGGACAAGAGGGAGAGGAGAGGGCACGTGGATTTAAGCTGTGAAATAGGTGCGAAATGGGTGTTGCCATTTGAATTTCAAACAGGAATTGATAAACACCCGAGACTGCGTTGAGTCTGAAAGACGAAGAGTACTAACGAGACGTTGACGTTGAATTAATGTTTTTGTGTTAAGTTCACCTTTTAAAAAGTTTGTTGGTATTTAAGGTCCACTTAATAGTTGTTTGTGTTGGGCGCTCCTGGGCTAATAGTTTGTTGGCCAATTCGCTCCTTAACCCTTCAAATAAAGAAACAAGAACAAAAGCTTGATGGACACTCAGACGGCGTGGAAGAAGCCCTGTCACATCACAACTCCACTTCTTCTTCACTCCATCTCACTAGTAGGAAGGATGCTGGGTTCTCCTGGGG
Source organism: Acacia melanoxylon (assembly GCA_019022615.1). Taxonomy (NCBI): domain Eukaryota; kingdom Viridiplantae; phylum Streptophyta; class Magnoliopsida; order Fabales; family Fabaceae; genus Acacia; species Acacia melanoxylon. The sequence goes on from JAFJYJ010000050.1 coordinate 2,251,247, forward strand.
TCCTCGTGCTTCGTAACTTCTCTCACTCTTCTTTCGAGTCAGGCCGTAATAATTTAGACTCTTTTCTCTCGACGACTTCTGACTTCCGACTCCCTTTAGGGTTGGTCGCTGTTTCCTTATATAGTATAGTCTACTTGCAGTGTACGTTCATAAATCTGAGCCTTTCCTAATCTGTTGAGATCCGATCATATCTATCTTCCAATTCTCGGTAGATTGATTCTGCTGATCCTGTGGGATTATTCAAATCTTTTCGTTCCAATCCTCCGCATCTTCTATTTCAATACATCCGCAATCTAACCGTTATCCTCAACCTGCACTATACTTCCTGAAATAATATTGACAAAAGATCAGGATATATGCCGCATAGCACTGCGTCACTTACTATGCTATAGCTTCAGGGATGCATTGTATTACACTTCGATAAAGCTATCCTGATGCTATAACACAACATCGTCTATGTTATGCGACTTTCTCATAAAACCTCAAAACTTGCTTCTTTCTTAGCACATGTTTAGGATGTAAACAGAAGTCACCCCAAAGTTCCCTGTACAATGAATTAGTGCCTTTTTGCGTAGATTAAATGCAGTTAAGATCATATTCACCATACAATTCAGTCATAAAATACAGGGAAAAACATGGCATAAATCATGCTCATCAAGGACCATGAACAAAATTTGTTCCAACAAAATCCATATATATAAAATCCACAAGCCATCGATCATGCTCTTAGAACGTATAGAACAGTAGCATCATTCACCTCAAACCCACTAAATTAATCAGACAAGGAGAGAGAGTATAGGCACATCGATTGAGCGCTGAGGAGGGAGGAAGGAGAGATTGGAGATGGCAACCACCAAGTTGAGAAGATGTAGAAAGCTATGAGCGCCAAGGACAAAAGACCTTCGGGATGGGACAACAAGTACAAGGGTGAAGCTTCAATGACTATTCAAGCCCTCCTATGGTCATCGAGCAATCACAGAAGAAGGATGACGAGCTCGGATCGAGGTTGGGTTTCTGGATTTTTTTTTGGAATGTAAACTAGAATCCATTAATAACTCAAAAGAGCATCTACAACATAGAAAACTATAACCTACTTTCCTTCACCAAATACCACCTCATAGTACGAAGGAGGTGGGTGATAACGGAGACGAAAGTTTCCTATGATATTATGAACTAGCTTAGCCAAATTATTCGTTAAACTATTATGTTCCCTAGGAATATGACTAATTAAAATTTGCCATTTTTTATAACCATAACCTGGAATATACTATAATGTCTCTAAAAGGATGACAATGATCACAACCCATAGTCAAAACATTTACAGATTCAACACAATCCAATAGTACAACAATATTTTTGTATCCTTTATTCACACATATCTATAGATCTTGGGTGACCACATTGATTTTTTCTATTGTTGGGGAATTATCATGTTAACCCCTTTTCAACCTTTACCATATTATGGTATAATTTTAGCTACCCTAATCTACCACTTTTGGACTCATCCCCAAATTTCCAGAATTATCATTAAACTTTGAAATTTCATATTTAAATGCACAAAAATCACAATGATGTGCTTCCAAAACTCAAGTGTTCCTTGATAAGTCTATTGTCATAGAAAAATAACTCCAGTGGCACTACAAAAAAAAAAGACCATTAGTAGTGGTTAAAATGGCATATTTGTAGCGGTTTTTAGTGCTACTAATGACATTTGTAGCGGTTAGCTAAATCACTACAAAATCCACCGTAGCAAACCGATTTGTAGCGGTTTTAAAAACCCGCTACTATATAAACCTTGACTGCTACTGTATATGTGGTGGTTTCAAATGACCACCACTATATGAGGCCGCACTGACTTCTTGTTTGAACATTAGTCGCGGTTATCCAACTGCTACAAATTGAATTTGATCAGAGTTGTAGCGATTACTTAACCGCAACTAATTATATGAAAAAGTAGCACCAAACGTTTTCAAAATATTTTGTAGCGATTACATGAATTTGTTACAAATATTCCCGCCATTTTGGAAAAAAAATTTTTTGCCGCCACCTGTTTGAATTCTTTAGAATATTTGTAGTGGTGGTTAACTACTACAAATAAATCCCGCCATTTTTTTGGGGAAACAATTTTGGCGCCATTTTTTAGTAGTTTATATTTGTAGCGGTTGTTAACCGATACAAATTATTCCCGTCATTTTTTTTGCAAAGTAGTTTTGGCGCGTTGTTCATATTTTTGTTCGTATTTGTAGCGGTTTAATAACCGCTACAAACAAATGAAATTGATTTTTTTAAAATTATTATAGTAATTAAGTAGATATTGTATTATTAATAATTGATATTTTTAGTGAAAATAAATGATATTAAAATATGATATTTGATTATATAAGGTTATTATATAGGTGTAAAACAATGAGAATGTAAGTAAAATAACTACTAATTATGTGTTAACTAAAATAAAATTACTTCTAAAAAAATGTGTGTGAAAGTGGATGGAATAATGAATGTGAAAGTAGAAAGAAAGTTGAAAAATATACGTAATGCAACTGTAAAATAACAAAAGTTAGTATCAGCAGGGTAGAAGAAAAAAGAAATATTTCGATAATCATTAGATTTGATCCGGTTTAACGGCACTTACCCCCTTCAAACACTTAACCTCTTTGAGAAAACGTAAAAATATGAGAGAAGACGGAGAGAAAACGTGTGTAGAAAAGGAAACTGAAGCATATTAAACATGGTTTGGTGGGGGTATTTATTTTGATATCTATGCATCATTTTGTAGCGGTTTAGTTTTCACTTGTTGTAGCGGTTTTACTTAGTAGCAGTTAATGATGTGGCTTTTGTAGTGGTTTTAGAACCACTACAAATAATATTATGGTTTTTTAAAAAATAATAAAAAGAAGATTATAGATTACATCGTAGGCATAATTTTTTCTCTCAATCTTCGTCACCATCCCTACAAAGAAAGTGTTCATAAAATGTTACGTGTGAGTTGAATATGTTTGAACACAAATAAAACTTTAGCTAAATGTTATTATTTCATAAAGCGTATATTAAAAAACGTACCGAACTATAGGTAAATTGTCATCATCGTTTGGGAAGAAGTTTTTGAAACTGGCGGGCTGGAACGGCTCACAATCATAGGCGACGTTATCACCATCGCCCATGTTGTAAAGTTCCTGAGGCTTTAAGTGAACCACCATATTCCAATCCCAGTGCCTCTCATGGGCAACATAATAAACCTGATGAGCCTCTGAGGCAAGAATATACGGCTCGTCATCTTCAGACTGACCAGTGTGAATAGGCCGGGAGAAATTCACCAATGTGATCCCTAAGTCGTCAGTCGTGAGTCCCCGGGCGTTGTCGTATTCGCCCACAAACACTTGAACAGCGTCACGGAGAAAAGGCCTTGGCAAGTTATCTTGACCACATCAAGAAGCTTTCCATAATACGGGACGTCGTCGAACTGCATGTTTCCGTCACTGCTGCTCGCATAACTCCTCGTCCCAAACGTGCCATATACACCCGAGTTTTGGATCAGCAATCCCTGATCTCGTGAAACGGTGCAAAACTTGAAACCATTGACATTGTATGCCGTAAATCTTTGGGCGTGATCAAGCGGGCTGAGTGCGAGAGCTCTGAATTCTGGTGAGTGCGGGTTGTGGTCATTCATTATTCTCCTCCTATACCAACCCGAGAATTCTCTATGGACCTTTCTATCAATTTTGGAGGATGTCTGTATACGGATCCTCAGTTGACACTTCACATGACTCCTGAATTCCTTGCAATTAAACATGCGATGACGAGCATGAAATGTGAGTATAAAATTTAAGGAAATATATAGGATAACATATATATATATATATATCTGTGTGCAATCCTTACTGAAGGTACGGTTCAACTTTAGTGCAATTAATCAAGACATGTCTATGTGCTTGAATCTTCTCAAGTGCCGTGAGTTTGAAGTTCTCACTTCCGCCAACTGGTTTACCAACACAAGGGACTAACAACTCTGTTGCTGATGGCTCTATCACTGGCTCAGGACAATCGTCTACACGAGGCGGTCGGTTGAATGATATCTCAATGTCATCAAAGTACCCGGAACAAAAATATAAGACCTCTTCCCTAATATAACCTTCTGCTATTGAACCTTCAGGCCACGCCTTTTTCCTCACGTAAGATTTCAGTTTCCCAAGAAATCTATAAAGTAATGAAGGAAAAATGTTGATACATCAATAGTTAAACGTGCGACTACGGAGTAATGCTAAAGTAATTAATTTTAAATGAGTAGCTCTCAATAGGATACATCCATCGGTAGTGAACTGGGCCAACAAGCTTTGTTTCATGAACAAGGTGTACTATCAGGTGAACCATGACCGTGAAAAATGACGGAGGAAAGATCATCTCCAAATGACATAGCGTAATAATGATATTCTATTGTAGCTGGTCGAGCTCCTCCACGATCAAAACCTTGGAACACAACTTCCAAAAGAAAGTACAAAGCTCGACCAAAACGATCGACACATCGAGAGGCAGCGTATTTTTGATGGCCAGCGGAAGTAACTATTGCATAAGCACATGTGAGTCATGACTCTTCAACCCAGTAACCCAGTAACCTTTCGAGCTTGCACGTCAACACATCATGAAATGTTGCTTGAATACCTGTCAGGAACTTTTATTTTCTTCAACGTCGCGAGGAAGATTTCCTTATATGGTTTTGTCAAGGTGAATTTTGTCGATTGAAATATGTCATGCTTATCTGGACACGCGTCTCAACGAACTCCCATCTCCCGTAAATCTTTCCTCGCTTGAAGATGATCTTTTGACTTGCCTGGTTTGTTGAGAATCGTGTACAACATATTCTTGCACACATTATTTTCAATGTGCATGACATCCGGACTATGTTGGACCAAATTATCTTTCCAATACGGAAGAGTGAAGAAGACGCTTATCTTCTGCCATTGCTAGGGCGCAAAACTAGAAGCCCTGGCAGTCTTTGTCCCGGCCTTTGCTGCATCGTCTTTTTTCCCATACTCAAATTCAACATCCACAAGTTGCTCTATGATTTCTACACCGGATAAATTCTGAGGAGGTCCTCTTTTTTCCTGTTGCCTATTGAAATGATTGCGTTGCAACCTAAACCTATGCGTACCATCGATAAACCTCCGATGACCCATGAAGCATCACTTACGACTGTAGGGAAGGCGCACTGAGTTAGAGTCAAAATTGCAAGCCGGACACGCAAGGCCGGTATGCATATTCCACCCAGATAATGTTCCCAGTCCAGGGAAGTCACTGATAGTCCACATCAACGCTGCACGCAAGTTAAACAGTGTCTTCTCGTGGGCGTCATACGTCTCGACGACTACATTCCACAACTCCACCAACTCGTTGATCAGCGGTTGGAGATACACATCAATGTCATTTCCTGGTGCCTTTTTGCCTGGAATGATCATGGACATAATGAAGGAGCTTTGTTTCATACACATCCAAGGGGGCAAGTTGTAAGGTATCAAAACAACTGGCCATATACTATAGCTTGTGCTAAGATTCCTAAACGGATTAAAACCGTCGGTCGCCAAAGCAAGACGAACATTTCTAGGGTCCACCGCGAAATCAGGAAAGTCTGAGTCGAACGCTTTTCACGCTTCAGCATCCCGTGGATGTCTGAGTTTACCATCTTCGTTCTTGTCGACTTCATGCAACCTCATACGCTCAGTTGTTTTAGACGACATAAACAATCTTTGTAAGCGAGGTTTTAAAGGAAAGTACCTTAAAATATTTGCAGGTTTCTTCTTCTGCTTTTTCCCTTCTGAACTGTCCTGAACCTCAAAGTGTGACACTTCTTATCAGTCTCCCTCCAAGCATCCTCTCCCCAATAAAGCATGCAATTGTTGAGGCAGACATCGATTTTTTCGTAGTTCAAACCTAATCTGTTGATTATTTTCTTGGCCTCGTAGAAGGTTGTGGGAATGTCTGCGTCAGGGAAAGCATCTCGTAGTAATTCCAGCAACATCGACATTGCTTCATTAGTGATCCACACAAGCACTTGATATGGTACAATTTGATCAGAAAAGATAATTTTGAGTATTTCTGACAACCTTGATACAAAGGATTATCGCTCTCATCCATGAGGGCGAAAAATTTCCGAGCTACATCATTCCTGAAGAAAACTGGTTCTGGACCTTGAACTTCTGCCGTGAAGTTGTCGTCTTGAACACCAAAAGCATCACGAACAGCTTCATTAACCGGATCATCTTGATCTACTTGATTTCCTACTTGTGAGGTTTGAGGAAGATGATCCCCATATCTCATACCATGTTTCTCACCATGAACTTCCCAAAATGTATATGCTTCTGGGAAAGGCTTCATAAGAAGATGTTCCATAGCACTTTCTCGTGTTTGCCACTTCTTAAACTTGCATCTACAACAAGCACACACGATCTTGCCATTAATGCTAGCGTGAGAGAAGGAGAAATCTAAGAAAGTTTTCAATCTCGCTAAATATATGGGAGAACTACGCGGCAGCTTGATCCATGACTTATCCATCTGTAGTAAACAAAGCTAGGATAGAATATAAATATAGAGAGAATGTTTAATTACCTTCATATCAGTACTTGAGATCTTTAAATGTAACATGGAAATACTTTGTAGCGGTTCAGTAACTGCTGCAAGAACCGTTACAAATCTTAAAATGCACTTAGTAGCGGTTACCTAACCGCTAAAAATTTGAATTCAAAATCCCGCCAGAGTTTAGTCGCGGTTGTTTAGCCGCTACAAAAACCGCTACACACTGAGCAAATTTGAATTCAAAATCCTGCCAGAGTGTTGTCGCGGTTTTTTCACCGCTACATTAACCGTTGCAATATTATAGCCGTTTGACATTAGTCGCGGTGATTCATATTAAGCGTGACAAATGTTGGCACTCTTTTATTCAGTGTAAAATTCAAATTTGTAGCGGTTTTTTCAACATAACAGCTACAAATGTTATTAACTCCATTAATTATTTCACAATATCTATTTTATTTGAGAAAATGGCTTTTTATTCACTTCATATTAACTCCATTAATTATTTTACAATATCTATTTTATTTAGCTATAATAAATTTTTTCACAAAATAATTTTTTTATTGTTATATATTATAAGTAACATTAATAACCTAATATAAATGAAATATAAGTATTGAAATAGTACTCCAATATATCAAAAACCTACCACAATAAAAGATAACAAATATTTAAGGAAATGAAATTGTCAACAAAGCAAATAACATAAAAAGAGAACAAACATCCAGCGGTACAAAATTGTGTGTGAAAATAAAAACTAACTATCAGGAGCCGGATGATTAGGTCCTATCTTAAGGGGGGCTGTCTCAGGGCGGGCTCACTAAGGGGAGCGTGTGCAAGACAAGAGGTAACAACGCCCTCGTCATCGCAACAACAGGACGCGGATGGGAATCCTCGTAGACGAACAGAAGGGGAGGTGGGGGGGAATCCTCGTAGATGAACAAAGGGGGAGGCTCGGGAGGTGGAAACCGTCTGTGAGGTAACAACTCAATCAAGGCCCCGGTAACAGCATCCCAGCTCTGCCTCTGACTAGCGTACCAACGGTTGTATCTCTCTTGCATGCGCCTATTCCTGGCAGCATGCTCGGCTTTCTGTGCAGCAACCTGCTCGGCAACTTGTGCAGCAACCTTCTCGGCAATGATCGCATCAACCTCCTCTAGTGGTGGCCTTCTTGAGTCAGAGGTGCCAGCCTCAGAGCCGGAGGCCTTGCCGTACACCAAGCTAGGTCTGGCACCTAACCCCATACCCTTCACGCGACCAGGATGCTCTACTGGGCCCACAACAGCTTTCAATGGGGCCGTAGGATCCATAGACCCCTGTGACTCCGGGGGCTGCGAAGCTCGCAGATCTGCCTGGCTCTACTCAATCCGAGCCTGACGCACAGATTTCAGAAAACATTAATCAAATAATTTAATTCAATTTAAATATACAACATTAATTATATAAATAATTTTTTTGTGACTTACTATTATCTCCTCTCGCCGCCTCGAGGTTGGCGTCCCATCACGTTGTCTATGGGTGCGTGTGAACAACTGCCCATAGTCCGTCTTACGGTTCTCCTCCCGAGCCTTCTCTTGCTAAAAGAATTTAAACTTTGTTATTTCAAAAACGAAACAATCATCATTTAAACCTAAAATTAATTTAACTTTCAACATACCATCTCACTGTAGGTCACAGCAAACGTCTTGGTTTCTGCCGTGTGATGGACCCTCCGATGTGACCGACTCGGGTGTTCCTTTGCGACGGGGCACGCAAGGAGGAGATAACAAAATGTTAAGTCAAATTAATTATTATTTTGATATCTTGTAAACTATATTTCAAGTACATTTAAACTATAAATTAAGTTAAACTATTAATTAATTTAAACCAAATGTAAAAAAATAAATAAATTTAATCTATATTTATATTTTTAACTACATTTAAATAAATTAATTTAAAGAAATTTTAAACAACAAATTAACTCATGTTTAAACAAAACTTAAACTATGAAAAATTAAAAAAACGTACTGTCCCTCTCGCACTCCTTCGAGATTGGACAAAATCGCCCGATCATTTGGGTCCACGCCATCTGGGACGTTCTCAATCAGCTGCTGCAGAGGCATAGTCCCATCTCTATTCTGCTAGTTGTAGAGACGACCCCTCCGGCTCTTCCACCCTTCCCCCATTTTCATCATTACGTACCTCTTCACATGGGCTCGCACGTTAAACTTTTTCTGTATCATAATTTAATTAGAATTAAGTAATAATTAATTAAGAAATAAATAAATACATAATCAAACAACTTATAACTATTAACATGTAAAATTTAATTAAACAACATAACTTACCTGCACAATGTCAGCAAACGCTTTGTCCTTGTTGTCCGACGGAATCTTTTTCCAATCGTGGAAAAAGATCAGAAACCATTCCTAATTCCCGCCAAATTCTAACAGGAATCGGTTCAACAGATGACCACCGTTGCCGATTGGCTAGTCCGTGTCCATGTTCCAGGGGACTACGACGCGATATCCATCCATCTGAGTGACCACAGAAACATCCAGCGTACTCCTGCTGGTGTTCCCATGTGTATCTGCACAATTATAAAAACATTGTTGTATTGCGTTTAAATAAATTTAAATTACACGTAAGGAATTTAAATTTAATTTGTTGACAAAGAACTAATTATATTTACCTTCGACATCCACCATAAATCCGGTGGAACGTGAAGACGACGGTCGGGGGTTCCCCTAGTCCCGCTCGTTCTCTGCCTCGACTATGAGAATGTCAATATGGATCTCCGGATTTTCGTCCATGTCGCTGATCGACAGACTTGCGCCCTGTTCTCCCCCTACGGTCTCTAGGTTTGGGATTGGCTCATCTACAAAGAGTTCATCAAACTCCCTCCCCACTTGAGGGGGCGGAGGGGGGATATTAATTAGAGGCCCACGCCCTCTCGTACGGCCCCCTCTACTACTACTGCCCCTTATAGGCCTTCTCTCCCGTTCAATAGCTTTCCCTTTTCCCTTATCTTTAGAAACCATGATGTTGAAAGGTACAAGTTGAAAGATTAAAAGGTGAAAAATCAAAACCTTGTGCGCGTGATTTTCAAAATGAGGCGAACTGTTAAAAAACCGCTACATTTTGTAGCGGTTTTTTTAAAAATAACCGCTACAAAGTTAAAAATATTGTTGCGGTTGAGTACAAACCGCCACAACAACCATGACAAATATGCCTCGTTCTTCGTGAACTTTTGTAGCGGTCATATAACCGCTACAAATTGTTTGTCCTTTGAGATTCTATAGCGGTTATTTGCAAAAACTGCTACAAATTTACTTTTTTGGAAAAAAAATTCCAAACTAATTCATTTATGAGTCAAACTAATTAGTTTGGTGAAACTAATTAAAATAAAAAACTCTCAATTAATTTAATTATTTTCTTTAATTTCCCCAAAGGAGTCGAGAGTAATAAATTAAGAATAATAAGTTTATTGAAAATAGTCCAACATGCCCGTGAAGATTCGGATTCAGTATAGCCACCAATCTCCCACAAAAAAACTCACTGACTCATTTTGATCAAAGATATTTTCCTGAGAGAATGGTGGCTATAGTGGAACCTAATCTTTGGTCGCATGTTGGACTATCTTCAGAAGAGTAGAAGTCTTCACGTCAAAGAAAGAATTAAATTTGGATTGTCATTGAAGGAACTGCCTCGGCTACAAGGATGAGAGAGGCAAATATCTGCAGCTCTCATCTCTCGAGATAAGAGATCAGAGCTGCAGATATCTGCATGTCTTCAACTACTCAGCCGAGAAAGTTCATTCAACGACAATGCAGATTTAGTAATTTCTGAATATTTATAATTAGATGTACAAGAATATTGACTATATATAGCGTAAACATTTGTAGCGGTTAAAGCACAAACTGCTACAAAATTATAGGATTTGACGCGGTTAAAGCTTCGCTTTACACAGACCGCGACAAAACTATGTCGTTTCGCCTTTTTGTAGCGGTGTTTTTAATGTAACCGCTACAAATTAACCGCGACAAACTTCGCGCCAACGTTGGCGCCAAATTTGTAGCGGTTTTTCCAAAAAACCGCAACAACTGCCACGCCATAGAGATTCACACCATTACGCGCCAAGCTGGCGCCACATTTCTAGCGGTTTAATTTAGGGTAAGCGCTACCAATATCGCAGCAAACATGCCCGCCCGTTGGAGCCAATGCTTACGCTGCTAATTTGTTGTGGTTTTGTTAAAAACCGCTACAAAATCATGATTTTGTAGCGGTTAATTATGACCGCTACAGGTGGACCGCGACAAATGATAGCTTTTTTGTAGTGTGGTCAAAACATGTCACACCATTCCCAGTTTGTAAAGTTTCTTTCATTGTCCAGTACAAAACTCCAGGAGCTTAGGTTAGTTTGTTGAGTTCATAACTCTTTGCACAGAACTTTAAAAATTACAAACAACCTATCAAATCAAAGCTCTATTGTCTACTAAAATTTTGAGAAATTTCATAATTTATGCTTTTTTTACATATTTAAAAACCATTCCAAAGTTAACTGCCCAGGCTTAACTTTCCAAAAACTTCGTTAGTTTGTAAAAATCACAACTCCTTGTATTAACTTCAAAAATTACAAACTACCTATCAAATTAAAGTCCTCGTGCTTACTTCAAATATAGAAAGTTTCACAATTTTTAGAGGTTATTAACTTAATCAAAACTCGCATGCAAGCTGACTGCCTTCAGAAATTCAAAACTGGCAGTTTTTTCACATCTTGTGTTATCTTGATCTTTGACTCTAAAAATTGTTTTCCACCATATTTTCACTCAATTTTTCAAAATAAAATCATTGGAAACTTAAAAATCATGAAAAATCTGTTTAGTTTCCTGAGTTTTGGTTTAGGCCATACTTTTGAATTTTAACCTAAGAAACTTCAAGATAACAAGAGGAAAGTTAAGACCCTTACCACTAGCTTTTGATCTTGCATTTGTGGTTACTTCCTCTTCTCTTTTTCCTTCTTCAAGATCATGGCATAACCCATAAAATCCACATACATGGTTTTCATTCATCAAAATCAACATGCAAAGGAAGATGAAGAAGAAATTGCAACTTTACTTGCATTCTTACCTTAATTTTCTTGTGATTTATTCTTCTTTCTTCCTTAATCTTCCTAGATATTGATCATCCACATTGAGTGAGGGGGAGTGGCTGACCGTATGAAAGAAGGGGAATGGTTGGTGGAAGTGTTGGTGTTGCTTGAGAGGAGGAGGCTACGATTTAGAGAGGGAGGAAGAGAAGTTGTTGGTGTTTGAGAGAGGGGAGGGGGCCAGATGGTTGAGAGGAGAGGAGTAGAGAATGGAGTTTGGTGAATGTGTGTGTGTGTATGTCGTATGAATGAGAGAAGGGAGGATAAGATTGTTTTGTGTGTGTGTATGGTGCATGTGCGCCATGTGTCAAGCAAGAAAGGAGAGATTGTGACATGCGTCTCATTTGTTGTGTACATGTGTTTTGTGTGTGCATGTGTGTTCGTGTAATAGAGAGGAGAGGAATGTATGAGGTGTTTATTTGTAGCTTTGAGAAGTGTCATGTTGCATGTGTGTGTATGTGTCTTACATGCATGTTTGACACTTGTTGAAACAAGAAGGGAGAAGGGAGAAGTGTCCCATGACTCATGCTTGTCTTCTTTCCTCATGTTGGGCCAAAACTCTCGAGCCATTGTAAGGGTCCAATTTGCTTCCCTTTCTCCTTAATTTGGGCTGAGAATCATGGCCTAAATAAGAGCCCAAATTGCAGTTTTATCCTTCTTGTTATTGGGCCAAAAATCCTTAGTCCAATAAAAAGCCCAACTTGCTTCAAGGTTTTGTGTTGGAGTTTTGTTGTCATCATTGACCATATCCATTCAAATGACAAATATTCAATAAATAAATAATATCGCAATGGATATTCAATCTTGACATCTTATTGAATATTTCATAATATATAGGGTTTTTGGTAAAGCAAAAGTTGGGATATTACACAATGGTCCACATAAAAGACTTAATCTTCTCCGGGACAACCCATCTCTACAACATCATCCAAAAAGAGTCTCTGTCTTGATGTGTACCTGCAAAAAGAAAATGTTATGTAGAATTTATATAAAAACAACCATCAGATGAAGGTTTCCAATAGTTTTTTGCTGGAATTTGTACACGCTCGCAGCGGAAGGAATTTATCTAATAAATTTTACGAATCCCATAGGAGGATCTATCAACGGTATTTAAATTAAAGTAGTCGAACCGTACCTTTTGTATTCGTGTTCGTCTTGTTCGATACGATCACTAGGAGCCGACTAAATGAATCAACTCCCTCTACCGGTAGCCACACCAAACAGAACACCAACACAGACGGCAGCGTGCTAACGCCTTCAACGTCTTACGTCTCTTCTCTTTCTCTCTAGGGTTTCTCTTTCACGGCTCATCGCTATTTTAATACGACTTGATCGTTATCTTATAGGGTTTTTCAAACCCTAATTGGGTCGTATTAAAATATTCAAAATTAATCTTTATTGATTTTGAAATTGAATTTGGATTAAAATAATATTAATTAAATCATTCAACATATCTAATCTAATATATTTATTTAATCCAAATTAAAAGCCACTGATTTAATTTATCGTTATAAATTAAATCGAGATATGATATCTATCTATTTAATTAAATCTAAGATACTATATCTCAATTCAAATTAAATATGAGATACAATATCTCTCTTCGAAAATTAAATATGATATATGATATCTCTATTTTTTTAGTTATTTAATTTATCAAATAAATTAAATACAAAACAAATACTACATAATAATATTATTATCTATATAAATAATGTTATTATTATTTTTTAATTTATATTGTAACATCCTGAATTTTGGACCTTGAGAATTGAGAATAAGCCTAAATTAGGCGGACGGCTAAGCCCGATTCGGGAAGAGCCCCAAGGATGTCAAGAAATAGAGAGTCTCTCGGGGATTAGCTAACTCGGCTGTACGGGTAAATGGACCTAGTATGTATAAGTCGTAGAATTTAAGTGTCAGTGAAAAGGGGCACTGAGCACTTATACGATGTACATCCGGTTGGAAAAGATGTCACCCAACTATGTACTAAGGTATAGGACAATTAGTTGAGCGAAAATATGCCGGTATAAGTAAGTATTCGACATTTTCAGGGTAGTCGGGTACGCCCTGCGTTTTTAGAAAACACCGGTATGTGGCCTTGTTTGTCGGGTCTCGGTATTCGTGTTGCAATCCCGAGTAAAACCCGAGAAATAATCCCTGATACTTCCTCGAAAACCGTGCCACACCCACAACATCGCCCAAACACGCAAACCGAGACAACAACACCGGAAACCAAACACACAAACCGAGACAACAACATCGGAACCCAAACACGTAAACCAAGACAACACACACTTACCTAGGGACACATGGCATCATTTTAATACACCACACACATGTCACCTTGCATGTGTAACACTTGTCACACACATGCAAAATTTAGGACACTTGTCATTTGCTCTCAATACATGTCTTAGTGCATACATTTCACTTGGCAAGGTTTAAAGCAAATCAGATTTTTGGCTCTTTAATTCTTCTTTGCCGTGGCATCATCAACACATATAGCAAAATCTGATTTCTCCTCCATTCATTCATTGTCCACGGATCACACACACACTCTCCTCTTGACACCTACGCACACACTTAACTTAAACACAATACACACACATTAATCAAACAAATCAGATTCCCAATCTCTCATTCTCTCCTTACCGTAGACATTGCATACACAAACACATATTATAACACACAAATCAGATTTATATTCCTTTCCCATTCACTTATACGATCACATACACACAATAACACCACACCATTTTCTCTTTCACTCCCTCTCATTTCGTCATAAACAACCCCCTCCCGAAAAACTGATCCAACTTCCTCCTCTTCTCTCAACCTTCAACAACCTTCACCTTCCTCTCATTCCCAAACCATCCCCATCCTCCTCTCTTCAACACTCACACAAATCCCTCTCTTCCCCAACCATTCCTCCCCTCCTCCATCTCCACGGATCAACATCATCAACCTCCAATAAATCCATCCTCCTCTCCTTTCAACATTCACGGATAGAAGAAGATAAAGTAGGTGAGTTGCAATCTTACTTGCAATAACTTCAAGTTCCTTCATGCAGGTTTTGTTTTTTGGAGAAGAACTCACATGCATATGGATTTAAGGTCAGATTAAAGGGCTTAAAGAAGTGAAGGTGACCACAAAGCCAAGGACAAGCTATAGTGGTAAGATCATCCACCTTCACTAGTTTTTGAAATCTCAAGTTTAAAATCCAGATTTTGTAATCTGTGGTAAAATCATAGAAATAAGTGGAATTTGAGCAATCTGAGACCACAAACGTGTTCCTCATGGAAAATGGAGTGGGAATATGTTGGTGAATGAATTTTTAAAGAGATTTTCGTACATAAAATAATAAGCTCATTAAGGAAGTCAAAACTGCCAGTTTTGGAAATCCTGAGGTCTGTCGCTTGTCTGTGTGTTTTGACTTGGTTAATATTATTTTAAAATTATAAAAATATTCCAGGAGATAGTGTACATTTATATATTTAAAATGGTGGATATTTTGTATTTTTCTACGCTCTGGTCAAAGATCAATAAATTGTACAAAATGACCTTGAGTTTTGGAAACAAATCTGGATAATCTTTATGTTTTTGGGAACTGGGAATGAATGGAGAGTTATTAAATTCTGGAATAAATTTTCCCAACAACAAGACTTAATAAGGAGTTCTTAGGTTTTTGAACCACCTCAATTGGACATCTAGAACTCCAGATATGAATTTCTAAAGATAAGTTACGAATTCTGGAAGTTTAACAGGATAGTCAGTGGAAACGTAAAACCTGGGAAAGAATTGACATGTCCTTGAAAGACGGAATATCACCAAGAGGGGGGGTGAATTGGGGATATAAAATTTTCTGAAATAAATGCTCTGTAATCCGAATGCGAAACAAAGATGAACAGAGTAAGGGTAAGGGAGATTGAACACAATGAATTTATACTGGTTCGGTCCAAATCCTTGACCTACGTCCAGTCCCCAGACTCTCCGGGGTTTCACTAACTTCAAATGATTACATACTCGTAACTCTCGAAGCAATTCTCTCTCTAGAACTTGCTCCCCTTACAAGTTGTAATCAAATGTCCCAATCTCCAAGTCCCAATACTTTGAGATTCTCACAATAAAGAATAATCAATGAAGACTCTCTAAAAGAACTGAAGCTTAATATATCTGAAGATATTATCTCTGTGTGTAGAAACTGTAAATGCTCTTAATGACTAATTGAATGCGCAGAGTTTCGGTAGGTGGAGACTTGAATGCTTCTCCTATTTATAATTTGTTAGCATTGATTACCGTTGAGAAGAACTTAATGAGCCGTTGTGAGTAATCAATATATCTGTTGTAATTACTTGACTTAGTTTCCTCTACGCTTCGACATTCGACCGTTATTTTCCGTTGACATTCTTTATTCAAATTGTCCGTTGTGACTCAGTAAGAATGTTGTCTGGGAAGAGGCTGAAATGCTTTTTGTATGTCCAGAGGTTTATTTCTTCTTTCAGCTTCGAAGTCTGGGACTGCATTTAATGCTTCTGACACAATTTTGCTTTTCATAATTTCAAGTTTAAAATCATGTTAGAAGTATCTGAAATACACTAGCAAACTGATTAAACTTGGTTAGAAATAATAATAATCAACTACATAAAATACCCAAGTCTTAATCAGATGAAAATCAGAATGCGCAGAAGAACATATCTGAACCTGATATATATATATAACTCGAGTTTCATCATATAACTCGAGTTCTACTTAGTTCAATAAATGTACGCATGAAGAACAAAACTAGAGTTATCATGAATAACTTGAGTTGGCTAACTCGAGTTACGATGCCTAACTCGAGTTACTTGAAAATCAATTATTTAGGAAATTCTTCGCAAATGGTATAACTTGAGTTATAAGAAAAACTTGAGTTGTCCAACTCGAGTTATCCAAGTAACTTGAGTTTCTTTTGAATTTAAATCATTCGTAAAACTTTCGCAAATAATACAACTTGAGTTATAAAAATAACTTGAGTTATGTAACTCGAGTTATACTCTATAACTCGAGTTTTTCTAAAGTTTAAGTCGCATTGAAAGCCTTTGGCGATTTGACAACTCGATTTAATTCTTGTAACTCGAGTTATATAAGATGTTTCAAATTCTGATATCGCGATGAGACTTTTTGGGAACTGAAGTACAACCCATAACTTGAGTTGTTTAGTGACAACTGGAGTTAACACTACTACAAAAAAGTGAAAAAACGTCTTGAATTAGAGGCAATTAACGTCCCTTTTCCAAAGGACGTCTAACCAGGGGAAGTTGTTTATAAAAGTCTTTCGGCGTCCTGTATTTAAAACAGGACGCCTTAACAAAGGCGTCCTGTTTTTAATATAGGACGCCTTAATAAAGACGTCCTATTTTAAAAACGGGACGCCTTAAAAAAGGCGTCCTATTTAAAGTAAAGGACGCCTTATTTAGGCGTCCTAAACGAAAACCAAGACGCCTATTTTGTGTGATTTTTGCACATATAAGGCGTCCCGGGTATTTATTAGGACGCCTTTATATTTATATAAGGCGTCCCGATCATTAATGTAGGACGCCTTATATATATAAGGCGTCCCGTTTTCTAATACGGGACGCCTTATATGTAATTTTTTTTTTTTTTAAAAAAAAACCCATTCATACACTGGGGGTCAAAGAATAATGGATGAACCTACAATTTTAAAGTGATAAGCCAATTTTCCAGCATATACACACATACATTTATATTACTCAACATTCAACAAATTGGCTGGTCCCTTGTATAGCGCATTACCTAATTAAATACCTCAAGCAAATTAACCGGCCAAAGACGTAGCAACTAACACATATGCACATGTACAATGACAAATCGATGCCATTTAGAGAAAGCAAAGTATTTACTCTACAATTTGTGCGGTAAAGTGAAGTGACATAACATATTTACTCTACGAGATTTGTGCAAAGCAAAAGTATTTCACAAAGCAAGATCAGCGGTGAAAAAGGCACCTTCTACAGGGGGTGTATACGTATCATCAACTACAAAGGATTTATGCACCTTTCAATGATTAATCACTTAATTACTTTGAAAGTGAAACATGCAAGTAAATTAAAGGGCGGGGTGTATCATCAACTTTTGAAGTTCACCTTCTACACTTTTGTAATAACTTAGATTATAACAACAACAAATTACAAACATCATCCATGTCTATCAATTATATGGAAAAGTTAACACATGACGTACGTATCTATAGGTTTTCAAGAAAATGTGCAGCCATTTTGCGTTTCGAATAGTATCAATGTCTTCGTCCGAGCACGGATCATCACTATCAAAAAGCTATAAATTGGAAAACAAGGTATAAGTTAAACCAATGAAGTAAATGAAGTAATTAACAACTCAAGATTCAACAAAAATATTATCATTTGAGAATCACGGAGCGATTACGTACGTATTGAAAGCCCGTCGTACGTCCGCTAGTAACGATGGTATGCATATAATAGATAACGTAGTATCCGCACTCGTGTTCCCTCGTTGTCGAGGGCACTATAAATCAAAAGCAAATTGTTAAAACAAATAAAGGCATATCGAAAGCTACTTTGTGTCAATGTAATAATAACTTGAATGAATTGAAACTTCTTACTCTTGGATAAAACCACTTGGGCCCACCCCGCTCTTGTGATCCAGATGACCGATCTAGCCGACTTGAATGCACTATCATTAAAATGGAAAGTAATGAGACATGAAAACGAATCATATATAAATGAAGAATCAATGATTTTAAAGAAAATTTACTTACTTGGCAAACATGGTTTTGATTT
The DNA here is from genome assembly GCA_019022615.1 of Acacia melanoxylon. Lineage (NCBI taxonomy): Eukaryota > Viridiplantae > Streptophyta > Magnoliopsida > Fabales > Fabaceae > Acacia > Acacia melanoxylon. Next base: position 2,269,754 of record JAFJYJ010000050.1, read on the forward strand.
CGGTTTTGGTTTGCCACATAAGGAATCGAACCAATAGCATGCGTTCTTGGACGGACAAACGACACACGGGGTCCAATGACCACTACAACATATACATTTTAAGGATGAAATTAAGATAAGAAAGGAATTTATTTTGAAACATCTTAAATAGACAAAACTAAGACTACGTACCCTTCAAGTATTGGGGCTAGATAAACGGGAAAGTCGTCCTCGGCAATTGTATAACCAACATAAAGCGTCCTTTTGGTTACCGTATTGCGAGTTGACATCGTGTTTATTGGACTTAAGAATCCATACAAACTCTTTCGGCCGGACTGAACGCATATGTCATTGGAGACACTATGATCAAAATTAAATAAAATCAACTGCGTTGTTGAGTATATAAAACAAAAAAGATCAATGCAATAATTAAAGGGAAACAAAAACTTACATTATCCCAACTTCAAGAATGACTAAGTCTAAATCCTGCATATGCAGAAATTCGTCCAGATCTTTTTTGTCAACGGTAAAGTCATATGTCTTTTCTCCGCCGACTATGCCCGCACGCATCTTGAAGGAGATATAGGTGATGTCCTTTGACATTTCTCGCAGCGTTGCTAGGTAGGGAAATTTGCCCACCTCATGTTCATTCTATGAAAACATAAACAAACATATTAATATGAGTGAGTTACCAATGAAAAGCAAGTTCTAGTAATATATTTCTTACCACTGGAGGTGTCGTCCCCGCCATCTGAATAAGATGACTCGGCCAAAGGATGAACGATCCTATTGCCCGGCCTAAATCGGGAACCTCGTCATCATCAATCGGGATTTTTGTTTGTCCTTCTCCCTCTCGAACACATTTCACAGTCACCCTACGTAGGTCTTGTGGAATTTCAATATTATGGTGGGTGGTGTGATCGTGTAAATAAGGGCATCGGCAACAATACGCCGATGTGGGTCATCTAACCAAAGCAAGTGCAAGGTTTTCCTCCCCGTGGAATGGGAGAAGGATCGCCAAGATCAACATCCAGAGGGTTAAAACTATCTTTACTGCTGGGGAAGGCCGGGGTTTCACGGGCTGTATGTTCCGTATTGTCCCTCGAACCTAGCATTGTGTGCACTTCAGCTCGTACTTCCGCTCGTACTTGTTGCAAGAGTTCGTCCATTAGACTCGCCCGAATTGAGGCTACAAGCGTAGGACTAGGGTTCTTCTCGTCATAAACCCGTGAACGCCATCCAAAATATTTTGCGGCAGTCACTCCCCTAGGCTCCCCTCGAATGTTATCTTGGTTGGCTTCCCAATCGTCGTGGACAAAATGTCCATCCGTACACCCGGCATAAATGAACCTTGGGAACTCTTCTCCTCAAGTGCATCATGTATCATACGATGTTTCATAAATAACAAATCCGTAATCCGATCGAGGCTACTTAAAACGTCTAAGTGAACTACTTACAATCTTGGAGGCAACCTCAACATTGCATTTATGTAGTTGTTGGACTTTCCATTTTTTATGGACATTTGGACAACGAGAGGAAGGATCGGATTGGGCAGCTTCCCTCATTCTCTCAGAATCGCTCTTCCATAATTCTTCGTTCAAGCTTCCTATACCCACCACGGGACATGCAATGCGGATACTTATTTGCCGCTTGCCTCTCTTTATTGGCTTGACTCGGTTTCTGTGACACGAAAACAAATAAAACCGCATCTAAGTTGTCAAGTAGGTTCAAAGAAAAGAAAAGATATGAAAGAAATTTTACAAGAAATTCTGGATTTTGGCGTGACACCACAAACTCCCTCCAAGTCCTCGGGAGAAATATAAGGATATATCGACATGGATCCTCGTTCCTCTTTTCCCCTCGAACCCACTTTCTAGTTAGTTTGTTCTTAAAGTCTTTTTCAACGTAGACGGACTTCCCCATCCAATGCTTTTCCATTGCCCTATTCTTTGGGACGTCGTACGTTTGCTGCAAGGTAAAAGGAAAGGTAATTACATTTCAAGCAATAAGACAAATGAAAATCTTGTAGATATAGCGAAGGTGACGTACCAAAATTTTTGCCCAAATCAACTGCTTCGTTTTCTCAGGAACGAACTTCCAAGCAGAGTAGACAATGCGAACTTTGCTTCGAGCCAGATAGCCTAAGTAGCTAATGAAATTGTCTTCCTCTGCACCAGTTGGATTCATATGCTCATCAAATTCCACATGTAGCCTCTCTTTTTGATGCTCACGACGGGCCACTAGCGCACTCATCTGTGTGCTACCTCTACCCTTTCTCACAACGGGCTCGTCAACTCTATCACCTCCCGACTCGTCGGAGCTAGACATGTTCCCTGTTCATCAAGGACAAATCAATTTTAGATGGGTTATTAAATAGTAAACAGAGGAATAAAATGAACTAAAACACTAAACCACCACAAAAATAAGATAGTACTATTTCATAACTTAAGATCTTACTTTATATGGCTTCCCATATTCCTTCACAATGATCGTTTCTTGCAGCATATTCTTCATCATCTACCAATTCTACATCACGTGTTGTAGGGGGATTTGTTGTGAAAGGGGAGTATCGTCAAGGTCGAACGATTCGTCACCATACTTTTGTTTTTTACTTTGAAGTACAATGGACATTGTTTTATTTGCGTGGTCTCGTAACATAAAACACTTGTTTCGCCCGGCTTGCTAGAATGAATGGCTCATCTCTATGACCAACTCTTTCAAGATCAACCGAGACAAACCCAAATTGTGGATCTATCACAACAAAGATTATTGCTAACCCACTTACATTTCAATACAGCAATTTTGAACTTGGTGTAGCTCATCTCCCATATTTCTTCAATGACTCCATAATAGGCCATTGATGCTAATACCGGGTTTTTGTCTTTCGAACTCGAAAAGTGCATGGATTCGGCTTCAACCATCACCCCACTATTTTGCACGTAACTTCGTCATCTTGGTCCTTTGTGTAGAAAGTATACCCATTTATATCATAACCGCTCCAAGTGATGACCTGAAAAGCAGGCCCCTAGGCGAGCCACTCAATTGTATCTGACACTCCGGTCTCGTGCAATACCTTCTCACTGAACCACTTTATGAACGTCTTCTTTTGCTCATTCGCTATCTCGCATGTCACTCTTCCTTGGATTCATATTCTTCAAACTCTTTCGTGTTCATTAATGTATGGTTGAACTTCTTCCATATTATTCAAGATGTACATGTGAGCTTGCAATACCTCTTCACGAGGCTTATTCTTCGTTTGATTCCTCGAGTTCCCTCGGTTATGCCCTCGTCATGCGATATTGTATCGTCGTCCTTGATAGATAATCTTTGCAAAAGTCCATAGCCTCTTCAACTACATATCTTTCAACAATTGAGGCTTCCGGTCGATAAGGATTTTTAGAATACCCTTTTAAGATCTTCATATATCGCTCGAAAGGGTACATCCACCTTAGGTAAACTGGACCGCAGAGTCTTACCTCCTTACCAAGTGCACTATCGGGTGCACCATGATATCAAAAAGCGGAGGGAAATGCATCTCTAATTGTGACAAAATAATATAACCCTCATTTTCCAATTCATCCAACTTTTCAATGTCAATGACTTTGTTACGAGATAGCATTAAAGAAAATACTCAATCTGGTTATAGTGGATCGAACTTCATCTTTCATAATGCCTCTAATAGCTATTGGTAGTAGTTGTTGCATCAACACATGATAATCATGGGACTTCATTCCCACTAACTTCAAATCGCCCATTGAAACACACCTTCTCAAATTAGAAGAATATCCTTGTGGAGCCTTAATGTCATATAGACACCCACACAAACTTTTTTCTCCGCTTTTGATAGTGTATGAGCTTTCGGCTCCAAGTATGCCCGCTTACCATCTTCTCTTACTTATGGATGTAACCGTTCTCTTATTCCCATTTCAACCAGGTCTAGTCTCGCACTAATTCCATCCTTAGTCTTCCCTGGTATGTGCAAAAGAGTACTGACAAGGCTATCACAGACATTTTTCTCCACATGCATCACATCAAGACTGTGTCTCACATCAAGACTACGCCAATATGGAAGATCAAAGAAAATTGATCTCTTCTTCCATATATTCTTCTCACCCGTAATCCTTTGCTGCTTACCCAATATGACATTGATATGTCTCACCCGACTATAAACATCCTCTCCGGTTAATGCCTTTGGTGCCGTTCTATGCTCCGGTAAGCCGTTAAAACGCTTTTTTAACTTACGATATGGGTGGAACCGATAAAGAAACCTCCTGTGACCGAGATAGACCGTTTTTTTTCCGTGCTTTAATTGATGGAAGCTTGTGTCTGCTTCACATATTGGACATGCTTTATGCCCCTTGACACCGTACCACGACAAATTTCCGTATGCGGGAAAGTCATTTATCGTGGTAAAAATCATTGCACGCAAATTGAAGGACTCCTTCATATATGCATCAAACACATCTATGCCTTCCTCCCACAACTTCTTCAAATCCTCAACCGAGGCGCCAAGTACACATCGATATTGTTCCGGGTTGTTTTGGTCGAAATCATCATAGAAAGCATCACATACTTGCGTTTCATACATAGCCAGGGAGGTAAGTTGTATATTACAAGGAGAACTGGCCATGCACTATGGGTGCTACTAAGAGTTCGATAGGGATTGAAGCCATCTGTACAAAGCCCCAGCCGAAGGTTTCTTGGTTCACTGCCAAATTGAGGGAACATTTCGTCTATTTTCTTCCATTGCGGAGAGTCAGCCGGGTGCCGAAGATATTTTCCATCAGATATTCTCTCATCCGAATGCCATCTCAACTTCTTTGCCGTTGCTTCACTAGTAAAGAGACGCTTAAACCGCGGTATTATTGGAAGATACCACAATGCTTTCAAAGGTTGTCTTGTTGTTGTCTGATCTCTAGAACCACCACCTTTCTTCACTTTGTATCGTGAAGTTTTACACTTCGGACAATTACTAAGGCCTTCATACTCATTTCTATACAATATGCAGTCATTAGGGCAACTGTGTATCTTTTTATACTCCATACCCATCGTAGACAAGATTTTCTTAGCCTCATACATACGTTTTGGAAGTACATTGTCATCGGCAACATATCACACAACAATTTCAGCAAAGTGATGTGAAACTACTATCGGTCCACCCACAAGTTGCCTTTAAGTTGACCAAATGTAAGGTCCCGATCAACCGTGTATACTTAGTACACCCAGGGAACAAAGGTGTCTCGATCATCACTCCGCACGCTATCATATTCATGCGGTTGAGCAAAAGATTCAACCTCAACATCATGAATCATTCTCTCCATTGCATCGTCGACATCTACTTCAACTTCATTTTCGTGGGACGACCGGGAGTTACATCCTCACCATGCCATATCCACGTTTTGTATCGAAGGTTTATTCCATCACAAATTAGGTGATCCCTTATATCAAGCAATATCCCGTCGAACCCCATTTAAACAATTAACACATGGACAATAATACATCCCATTTTTTGTAGCCACATTCCTTCTAGCAAATTCAATAAACTCTTCCACTCCATTCTCATATTCTTCACTAGTTCTCAAAGCATTCATCCAACTATGACCCATTTTATTACCACCTAAGACATTACCAACAACACCAAGTTCATATCAATTTCAAGAACGACATGCTTTTTTTCAATCCCTTAAAAAAATTCAAAAGCATTTCCCCTCAACAGTAAGACATCCCAAAATTTCAACAACAAACCATTTCAGCTTAATTCAACAAAACGTACTAACTAGGGCAATTCAGATCAACATCAGCTATTAATTCCAACAGTTTCATCAATACAAAATATAAAAATATAGCTAAATTGTCTAAGTCATAAACTATAAATTATGGACTTCTAAGCATCTTTATTCATACAACAAAGTTTACCTAGATCAATGCACATAAAAAAAATATTTAACTATAATTACCTCAACTTTAAATTCTGATGCTTGAAATTTGTTAACTCTATTCAACCTAAAGACAACAACGATAAAGACAACATTAGAATTATTCAAACTAACATATGAGAGGGAATAATTTTATGACGGATTAGTAATGAAAGACTAGATCAAATAGAATCGAAACAAATAAAACAGATTAGAAATTGCAAAAAAACTTCCACTACAAGCTTTAGATTTATTGAGGGAATTTGGGTGGGCGTCATGTGCTTCAAAACTCAAAAGTGAACTCAATTTAAATTAGACAAAACATATCCTCCTTGTTTTCTTTTAAGAATAAAGACTACATCCTTAGTCATAGTTTAGGATTTATAACAGGCTTAAACAAATTAGAGAAATGAGATTATTAAATTTTAATATAGAGATGACCCATATGTAAAATAAAAAAACTTTTAACTTCACTTGTCTAATTTTGGTAAATCTATCTCAAACTTGTAACCCCAAGTGAAGGACCGCCTCTCATACAACCCCAATTAGAAAGCATTAACATTCCCTTCAATTGCCAATAACACTGATATGCAACAGTAGGAGGCAAATATCTATGGCAGCAATGACTTTTGCACACAAAGTTTAACATAATTTCAAGGTTAGTTTCACCATACAGAATTTAACAAGTAAGACTCCCAAAGAATGGCACCATTTGATTCAACAAAGAAAGTTAAGCTAAGTGTGGTATAAGTGGAATCTAGCCTAAGTCGAGTCTCAAAGGAGCCTAATAGATGTCAAACTTCCGGCAAATCTAATTAACCACAATTTATCAAATTAATCACAAAGAGAGGCAATTGAAGAACACTTTCTCGGTTTCCCTTCCGAATTAAGACTAATCCTAATGTTTATAATTTGAATTCAAAAAATAAGAGCCATAGAAATACGAATCTTCCGAGAGGTTGTAATAAGAGCCATTTACTCAAAGTATTATGAAGGCGAATCATGCTATATTTTTTATTGCATAACGTATTAATATAGCATAAAGAAAAAATTCAAAAAATATAGCATGGTCACGGGAATTCAAATTACCTCCTCGCCGCGAAGAGGGAAGACGGAGGAGAAGGACGTCTGTCGCCGCGACTAGGGCTTGGGTTCGGCGTGAATCGAGAAACGGGCCAGACTGAGTCGCCGAGAAAAGCAAATTCACATTCAATTACCTCGCCGCAAAGAGGGAAGACGGAGGAGAAGGACTACGTCGCCGCGACTAGGGCTTGGGTTCGGCGTGAATCGAGCAACGGGAGGGAAGAGTGAGAGTCGACGGAGGATTCGATGAAGGAAAGAACAACTAGGAGTGAGCAATGGGGGTGAATCGATGAAGACACTAGGGTTGAAGAAGCACCGAGAGAGAAGGGGCGATGGGGAAGCGAGAGAGGGAAATATAGAAAGTCGCGGGCATATTAAAAACAATTTTGGCGTTAAAAAAACATTAAGGCGTCCTGTTGCACAAAACAGGACGCCTTAATTGAAATTAAGGCGTCCTGGTAACAAAAACAAGACGCCTTAATTGACATTAAAGCGTTCTGTTCCACCACACGGGACGCCTTAATTAAAATTTAAGAATTAAGGCGTCCCGACAAAATAAACAGACGCCTTAATTGACATTAAAGCGTCTGTTCCACCAAACGGGACGCCTTAATTGAAATTTAAGAATTAAGGCGTCCCGATAAACTAAACAGACGCCTTAATTGCAAAAAAAATTAATTTAATCCAAAACCTTCAGCTGGCGCCAAAAAAATTCTCGAAATGGCACCAAAGAATTAATTTTTGGCGCAAAAAAATTAATTTTAGTCGTCCTTTTGTTATGTTAGGACGCCTTAATTTAAATTTAAATGTGCTTTTGACATATTTCAGGACGCCAAATTGTACAATATAAGCAATATAATTACAAGAATGCCACTAATTTCATCTTTAACTTCCTTTTAATAAATAAGGACGTCGTTTATGGAAGTAGTAACCCTTTTTTGTAGTAGTGTAACCTTCGCTTGATCAGATTTTTCTTAAGTGTAAAACTTGAGTTATGAAAAGCAACTTGAGTTATGTAACTCGAGTTGTTTTCAACAACTTGAGTTACTGATTTTCAAAATCATTTTTCAAGGAACTCAAGTGCAATTTGTCTAAACTTAATTCTTCACAAATTAACCCATTGATTATTACAATCGTTAGACATCATCAAAACACATAGAGAACTAACATTCTCCCCCTTTTTGATGATGACAACACTTGTAAGTTTTTGATGAAGGAAAAATGAATTTGCAATTAATCTATTTGTCAAGCTATCAGTAAACAGAATCATATCAGAAGCACATAGAAACATTTGCAATCATTATCAATGGCTATCAAAATACTTGAGATACTTGCAGAATTCATGAACACAGAAATAAGCTAGCTACAATGAAGTTCAAAAGAATTTAAACACATTGGCTAAATTACTTGCATAAGTCAGAAGCTAAAAAAAAAATTAAACAAACTGCAAACTTCATTTCTTCATTTCTTCACATTCTTTCCCCCTTTGTCATCAGGCAAAATGGGAGGAGTGGGAGTCAGAGATGCACGCAGGGCGTGAAGAATAGGCAGTGGTGAGTACAAGGTAAGAGATAAAGAAGGAGGTTCTGGTAGAGGATTCTCAATAAACAACAGTGAATTGATTACATCAGAAGAAATAGTGATAGATTTTCCTCTAACTGACGTGATACATTTATCTTCAATGATTGCACCCTTCCTACCAACTACATTAGCCATAGACATATTATAGTAAAATTGTTTGACTAAGGTGGGTGAATAGGCAGTGTTGATTGCTAAGAGATCCCTAAACTGACTTAACCAAGGAGACAGGTCAAGATTGCACTGTTCCTTGAGTTTTTCCAAATTCACATACACTGTGGGACAGAAGCCACGAGAAGAATATTTATCTTGGAAATCTAGTAGTTGGGCACTAGACATAGGAGTGGGATTACAAAGAAATTCATGATTTGGGGGTTTAACTAAGTTAGGTGGGTTGAAAACATAAGTTTGAGGTTTGGATACCTTAGAGACAGAACCACCTTGACCAGAACCACCTTGACCCTTTGAACCGAAGCATGAGTCTTTGAACTAGCTTGAGCCTTGGAACTCTGAACATCAGAAGCTATGACAGCTTGCTTCTTTTTCTTGTGAGGCGCGATGACTGGTTCCTTGTCCTTTCGAGTAGCAACCTCTGGGTCAATCTCTTTGTGTGTAGGAACTTCAGGAGGCTCTTTTATCCTTAACTTCTTCGGCTTTTCAGTATGAGTTTCAGAAACTTTGCTCGATGGTTTTCGCTTTCTCTTTGGTCGTGACGAAACAGGGGGTGATGTAGAGACAGTGGGTACATAATCTGAAGTAGAATCCTTCTGAATTTTAGGATTCTTCGACGATTTGGGAGCCATTTCAGAGGATTTGAAGTTTGAGAAAGTAGAGTGAAGGCGAGACGAAGGGAAAACCTCGAGTTAGGGTTTGAGAATCGTGAGAAATGAGGGATCCAGATTTGACAGATATATATATAGCAACATAGCAACTCGAGTTTTTAAATGAGTAACTCGAGTTGTAAAGGAAGAAAAATTAATACTGAGTGTCGACCAGCGTACCTGGAACTCGAGTGGCCTACAAGAACTCGAGTTCTTACTGAGCTTTTCGATTTTGTATGCTTATGTGACTTTGATAACTTGAGTTGGTTGAAAAATAACTCGAGTTATATCAGCATGCATGTCTTTGAAAGAAGCGAAATTGCAGAAGAGTTTTGTCAAATATCAATACCACAATTGCATACTCCTGCAAAAACACTATGTAGATACTCCGAAGCTTAAGTTAGTAATCTTAAATCATAAAAAAAACATGTAACTAACATTGTTTTGACAGAATTAACTTACAGTTCATTGGGATTTACCATTCCCAATTCTCTCCTTATGAACATGAACCGCTCTTTGGCAGAGGTTTGGTGAAAATATCAGCAAGTTGCAGATGAGTTGGGATAAACATCACTTTGGCATCCTTCCTCTGAACATAATCCCTTATGAAATGATGTCTAACATCAATATGCTTGGTCCAAGTATGTTGCACTGGATTCTTTGCCAAGCTTATTGTGCTTGTGTTGTCACAAAGTATTGGAATTTCCTTGAGATGAATTCCCAAGTCTTGAATTTGTTGTTTCAACCATAGTACTTGTGCACAACAGCTTGATGTAGCAATATATTCAGCTTTCGTTGATGATACTGAGACAGTTGTTTGCTTCTTGCGAAACCAAGAGACAAGTGAACCACCAAGAAACTCACATTGGCCACTTGTGCTCTTCCTATCTGTCTTGTATCCGGCATGATCTGAATCTGAATAAGCTACTAGATGTTCAGGTTGACCCTTAGGAAACCATAATCCCAATTCTTTCGTATCGCAAGATATCTCGAATATCCTCTTTACATGTTCGCATGAGTCTCCTTAGGAGCGGATTGGAAGCGAGCACACATTCCCACGCTGAACTGGATGTCAGGTCTGCTTGCTGTTAGATAAAGTAATGAGCCAATCATTCCTCTATATCTTGTGATATTGAAATCTTTTCCCTTCTCATTGGCATCCAAAGAGGCAGTAGAACTCATAGGTGTATCAGCTCCATTGCATCCATCTAGACCATACTTTTTCAGCAAATCTCTTAAGTACTTGGTCTGAGATATAAAAATGCCATTCTTGTGTTGTTTGATTTGAAGACCAAGGAAGTAGTTGAGCTCACCCATCATGGACATCTCAAACTCTCCCCGCATTGTCTTAGAAAACTCTTCACACATAGACTCATTAGTAGCACCAAAAATGATATCATCAACATAAATTTGAACAATTAAAATTTCATTTAGCTTATTACTCTTTATGAAGAGAGTTGTATCTGCTTTTCCTCTTATAAAACCTTGATCAAGAAGGAATTTGCTTAATCCCTCATACCAAGCTCTAGGAGCTTGCTTAAGACCATATAGGGCCTTCTTGAGACGATATACATGATCTGGATGACGATCGTTTTCAAAACCGGGTGGCTGTTCTACATAAACTTCTTCTTGAATAAAACCATTTAGAAAAGAACTTTTTACATCCATTTGATAAAGCTTAAAACCTTTTACAGATGCAAAGGCAAGAAGAACTCTTATGGCTTCCAATCTTGCCATTGGAGCATAAGTTTCTTCATAATCAATTCCTTCTTCTTGATTATAGCCTTTAGCAACCAATCTTGCCTTATTTCGGACAATGATTGCTGATTCATCTCGTTTGTTCTTGAATACCCATTTAGTGCCAATGACCGGATGGTCCTTAGGCCTAGGTACCAAATCCCAAACTTGATTTTGTCAAATTGATGTAACTCCTCTTGCATTGCTATCACCCAATCATTGTTTGAAAGGGCTTCATCAATCTTAGAGGGTTCAATGTGAGATATGAATGCAGAAAAGGTTACCTCATTCAAAGTGCTATTTCTAGTTCTAACTCCTTGATTTACATCACCTATAACTTGATCTAGAGGATGATTCCTAATGAATCTCCAGGTTTTAGGCTGAGATTGCAAATCATTTTCAGAAGTATTTTCAAAAACATCTTCAGAGTTTTCAAGAGAGGCAGGGGTGGTTTTTGAAAAGAACTTATTTCGTAAATATTTTCTTCATCATCATCCAAAGGTTTCTCGATTTAGTTTCACCGAATACAACATGAATTGACTCTTCAACAATACGAGTACGAGTGTTGAATACTCTAAAAGCTTTACTTCTATTTGAGTAACCATGAAATATACCTTCATCGACTTAGAATCAAACTTACCCAAATGTTCCTTACCATTGTTGTGCACAAAACATTTGCATCCAAAGATGTGTAGATGGCTGAGGTTGGGCTTTCTTCCTTTGTACAATTCATAAGGTGTCTTCTTAAGTTTCTTCCGGATGTATGCACGATTTGAGATGTAGCATGCCGTACTCATTGCATCTGCCCAGAAGACTTGAGAAGTTTGATTCTCATTTAACATTGCTCTTGCCATCTCAGTGAGAACTCGATTCTTTCTCTCCACAACACCATTTTGTTGAGGAGTCCTTGGAGCAGAAAAATTGTGGTCTATCCCATGGGCTTCACAGAATTCTTCAAATGCATGATTATCGAATTCTCCACCATGATCGGTTCTTATACCTGAAATAGAGATACCTTTCTCATTTTGGACCTTTTTGGCAAACACAGCAAACTGATCAAAGGTTTCATCTTTCGATGACAAAAATATAGTCCAAGAAAATCAAGAAAAATCATCAACTATGACCAAGGTATAAAGGATACCACCAAGGCTTTTTACTCTAGCTGGTCCGACTAGATCCATATGAAGTAGTTGAAGAGGTCTATTAGTTGAAATTTCATTTTTAGATTTGAAGGAGGATTTGGTTTGTTTTCCTTTTTGACAAGCATCACAAATCATGTCGTTTTTAAAACGAAGTTTTGGAATACCAATAATCAAATCTTTTTTGAGTAATCTGTCAAGTTGGATCATATTGACATGAGCTAATCGCTTATGCCATAACCAACTATCATCTAGATTACTAACAAAACATTTTTCAGAACCAGAGCCATTTCTAGAGAAATTGAGTGTATAACAATTTCCATCTCTAGGAGCTCTGAATAAAGCTTTTGATTTTATATTTTCTAAAGAGAGAACATCCTTGCTTACTATCAAGCATTCCTCAGAATCAAAGATAACTAAGTTACCTTTGTCAGTGCTTTGGCTTACACTGAGGAGATTGTGGCAAAGTCCTTCCACAAGGTAGACATCTTTGATTTGTGGTCCTTCATTGTTTCCAATTTCACCAATGCCCAATCTTTCCAAATTGATTTCCACCAAAAGTCACCTTGCCACCATCCTTGGGCTTGATTGAGACAAATTTGGATTGGTCTCCGTCATATGTCTTGAGCATCCACTATCGATGTACCACTTGTTGGGATTTGATGCTCTTAGACACACCTACAAGACATAGCAGATCAAGTCTTAGGTACCCATCTTTTCTTGGGTCCTTTGGGGTTAGTATGTGTCTTAGGAATCTTGTAAGATCCCTTAGGCACCCATTGATAGTTTCCCATGGGTTTACTCCTTCTTTCCTTTTTATGAAAACAAGAAGAAGTAGTATGACCCTTTCGATTACAATAATTGCAATGTGCAAAAGGATTTGAAGAGTGAACTTTTTTTTAAAATAGTTCATATAGTTCTTTTCTCCAAATTTCTTTTTGCCTTTTCTTTTACCAAAATCTGGTTTGTAACCGATTCCCGATCTATCATTTGTAAATCGTTGTTCTTTTAAAATAACATTGAGCATTTCACTACCTCTAGTGAATTTCTCAAGTGCCTTTGTAAGATGTAAATTCCTTTTCTTTAGATCAGAACAAGCTTCACAAACAGTATTTTCACTCGAAGATTATTTTTCAACTTGCATCTCTAAAGTTATATTTTTCCTTTTCAAATCAAGATATTTATCGGCAAGTTTATCAAATTCTGTTTGAACAACAATGTACTCAAAGAAACAATTCATCATAAGATGGTTTTGAATCGTATACCTCCTCATTGTTGTCATGTTGCTCTTCTTCCTCAAAGCAACTAAACAGATGTTTGCCTTATCTTCCTCATCGCTTCATCTTCATCTTCATCCGATGAGCTATCACCCCAAATGGCCGAGACATAGGTTTTCTTTTTGAATCGATTGAACTTCTTTTTTCTTTGTCCTTGTTGTTGGTGAGGGCATTCGGACTTGATATGGCCACGGCTTTTCACATTCGTAGCATATGATCAGCTTCTTTGCCTCATTCTTTGGAGCCACCTTTGTGAAATTTCTTGTATCCTTGATCCTTCCGATAGAATCGTTTGAATTTTCGAACGATCATGCCAAGCTCCTTTTCTTCGTCTTCTTCTTCATCATCATCATCTGTCTCTTTAGCTTCTTTGATAGACTTAAGAGCTATGCCTTTGCTCTTACTATGGATTTCATCAAGTCCCTTTCTGAACTTGATCTTGCCTTCATATTCTGATAAGCTACCAAATAACACTCGCTACAAATTGCATTGATACACCATGAGCTTCTTCGATGGCGGTAACCTTGGCTTCCCATTCCTTCTTGCCGAGAATGTTCAAGATTTTTCGACTTGAACGGTTCATCATAGGTTTTTCCCAATGCAGCAAGTTGATTGATCGATGAGTGAATCTAAGCCGGAACTCATCAATCGATTCCCCTGACTTCATACGAAGAAGATTGTACTCAATCATAAGGGTGTTAACTCTATTCTCCTTGACTCCAGTGGTTCCTTCGTAAGCCAACTCCAATGCGTCCCACATTGCTTTAGCGAAGTCTTGGAGCATATTCGAAAGTATTCACTCGACTTAAGGCACTCGGAGCATGAGAAAGGCTTTTTGTTAAGAACGATCCGCTTTCGGTCATTCTCATCGTATTCTTCTTCTTGCTTTGGGGTTATTACTCCATCTTTAGTAGTTGAAGGAACATAGTCTCCTTTTTCAAACACTGTCCGAGACCATATTCGAAGCCATTACGAAGACTTTGAATTTGTTTTTCCGAATGAGTAGTGCTCTCCAAGTAAATCCCGGTGGTCGGTTGATCGAAGCTCCATCGGGTAGAATACCTTCCATAGTGATCCTTCTCGAGATGTTAATCTCTTCGAGAGAAGACAGGCTCGATACCAAATGAAAGACGGAATATCACCAAGAGGGGTGAATTGGGGATATAAAATTTTCTGAAATAAATGCTCGTAATCCGAATGCGAAACGAGAGATGAACGGAAGTAAGGGTAAGGGAGATTGAACACAATGAATTTATACTTTGGTTCGGTCCAAATCCTTGACCTACGTCCGGTCCCGGACTCTCAGGGGTTTCACTAACTTCAAATGATTACACACTCGTAACTCTCGAAGCAATTCTCTCTCTAGAACTTGCTCCCCCTTACAAGTTGTAATCAAATGTCCCAATCTCAAAGTCCCAATACTTTGAGATTCTCACAATAAAGAATAATCAATGAAGACTCTCTAAAAGAGCAGAATAATAATCGAAGCTTAATATATCCGAAGATATCTCTCTGTGTAGAAAGCGTAAATGCTCTTAATGACTAATTGAATGCGCGAGTTTCGGTAGGTGGAGACTTGAATGCTTCTCCTATTTATAATTTGTTAGCATTGATTACCGTTGAGAAGAACTTAATGAGCCGTTGTGAGTAATCAATATATCTGTTGTAATTACTTGACTCAGTTTCCTCGTACGCTTCGACATTCGACCGTTATTTTCCGTTGACATTCTTTATTCAAATTGTCCGTTGTGACTCAGTAAGAATGTTGTCTGGGAAGAGGCTGAAATGCTTTTTGTATGTCCAGAGGTTTATTTCTTCTTTCAGCTTCGAAGTCTGGGACTGCATTTAATGCTTCTGACACAATTTTGCTTTTCGTAATTTCAAGTTTAAAATCATGTTAGAAGTATCTCGAAATACACTAGCAAACCGATTAAACTTGGTTAGAAATAATAATAATCAACTACATAAAATACTCAAGTCTTAATCAGATGAAAATCAGAATGCGCAGAAGAACATATCTGAACCTGATATATATATAACTCGAGTTTCATCATATAACTCGAGTTCTACTTAGTTCAATAAATGTACGCATGAAGAACAGAACTGGAGTTATCATGAATAACTTGAGTTGGCTAACTCGAGTTACGATGCCTAACTCGAGTTACTTCGAAAATCAATTATTCAGGAAATTCTTCGCAAATGGTATAACTTGAGTTATAAGAAAAACTTGAGTTGTCCAACTCGAGTTATCCAAGTAACTTGAGTTTCTTTTGAATTTAAATCATTCAGAAAACTTTCGCCAATAATACAACTTGAGTTATAAAAATAACTTGAGTTATGTAACTCGAGTTATACTCTATAACTCGAGTTTTTCTAAAGTTTAAGTCAGACAGAAAGCCTTTGGCGATTTGACAACTCGAATTAATTCTTGTAACTCGAGTTATATAAGATGTTTCAAATTCTGATATCGCGATGAGACTTTTTGGGAACTGAAGTACAACCCATAACTTGAGTTGTTTAGTGACAACTGGAGTTAGCCTTCGCTTGATCAGATTTTTCTTAAGTGTAAAACTTGAGTTATGAAAAGCAACTTGAGTTATGTAACTCAAGTTGTTTTCAACAACCTGAGTTACTGATTTTCAAAATCATTTTTCAAGGAACTCAAGTGCAATTTGTCTAAACTTAATTCTTCACAAATTAACCCATTGATTATTACAATTGTTAGACATCATCAAAACACATAGAGAACTAACAGTCCTGACCTTTGAAAGTATTTTTCTATGAAAGTGGACTTCGCTAGGAACATGATAGATTTGACGGCACATTAAAATTATTTGTGTGCAATTAATTAAAAATAGTTGAAGTTGCTAGCCTTTTAAGGACAGTCAAAGATAAAGGCTGAAAGTAACAAGTTTAAGTTACTTAATTAAACCCTAATGAAATAAGGGTTAAAAAGGTAAATAAACACTCATTTTCCTTGGTTCTAAAGTTATGGATATGTCCTTAGGGCCAGAAGGAGAAGGAAAGAACTTCAAGCAACCCTGACGGTTAGCGAAAGAGGAACCCGTGTAAGGACGGTAGTCCTTAAAAGGTAGTGGGCTTACCTTACTTGCATGTACTTGATATTATTGCTTGTATGTATTTGTTTGATTGCTATACTTGCTTGCTATGTTTAACATACTTGAATGATTGAAGCTCTGTTTATAATAGTCCTCAATATTTATAATTTATCATATTTAATAAATAAATTTCTATAAAATTCATACGTAAAAAGTTTGTTGAGGATGACAAAATTGAAAAAATTAACACAATTTTGTAAGTTAGAAACGTAAAAATGGTAAATTCGGTGTGTAAACTCATGAGTTTAACTGAGTTTACAGTTGACACAAGTTTACTAGAGACTCAACTTGATTTAGTAAGGTGGAAACGTAAAAACGGTAAACTTGGAGAGTCAACTCACGAGTTTACTGACAACAATGCTCTCTACAAATGTGAGGGACAAATCTCATCTTGACCATTCACATTCCCCTACATGAAAACCACTAATCTCGATCAAAACCTTTATCATCACCCGGTCAAAGGTGACTTTTGACTAGGTCAAAGATTAGCTACTCTCATGTAGGAATCCATGATGATCTCAGGTCAAAGGGCATTGTGACGTGGTTATACATGAGATAAGCTTATGACTTAATCCATGCAGCTTTCTCATAGTGGGTCGGTCCAGCACCTTATACTCTTACAAGTGCCTATGACTTTGATTCGTATCTCCATACCTTATCAAAGTCATACTGGTCTTATTTCATCTTTGCTCCTGAATAGATGACCGACCAGGGACATTTAGGACAATCTTCATGATACGTCAAAGGATACAGTCATCATAATAAACATGCAAATGATATGATAACAAAATGGAGAAATACTTTAAATAACAATAACGTTTAAAGTATAATGATTTTCCCCTAGGGCATAATTTCCAACATATTTATCCTCCCTTTCTCCTCCTGGGGAGGGTGTTCACACATGATCTGATCAACAACTTGCAACTGGAATCACCTGACTAACTTGCTTCAATCCCACTCTCTCCAACAGTCAACATAATCAACAACTTTCTCATTCCTATCCATGAAAGCTTCATAACTGAGAATAATATCAATAAGGGGTCTATTGATTTCAGACCAATTGTCAAACCAAAAGGATGCCAATTCATCATTTCCAATTTTAACACCAACATCCCTGTGAAATAGAGCCGGGAAATCGGGCCGACCCGTTTAAGCCCTGGCCCTGCTGAGCTCAAGCTTGAAAAATAGGCCAAAAATTTGAAATTGGCCCTGCAGGTCCGGCCCTGTAGGGCCTCGGGCTTAATCGGGCCGACCTTGCAAGCCCGTCCGTTTAACTGTAGCTTTAATTTGTTTAAAAAATTAATTACTTAGACTTCCACTTAAAGAATGTGTTTATTTGTAATTACTTAGATTTTTTTTAGTTTAAACTATAACCCTTTTTTATGTTTATTATTATTCGTATTAAAACACATAATTAGTTATTATAAATTTTAAAGAAGGGATGTTTTCATATTAAATAAACACATACTTTGGTATTACAATATTATATAAGTAATAAATTATAAATATATTTGGTGTAAAATAAGTATAATTATTTTTACCGTTAGTAAAATCATGCATGAATTGAAGGAATCGAAAACACATACAAAATTACGAGAGGGAAAGGCATTTTGTCGTGGGCATACATAAAGCAATTCCTTTGTTTAATATTTTTTGAAAAAATGGGAAAAAACATATTCTTTGTGTTTATTTGTTTTTTATTACGAATTAATGAATGTGTTTATTTGTTGAATGATTTATATTATTTAGATATTAATGTTGATAACATTTATTTGATAGATTAGAACTTTACTAATTGCAATTTTCTAATTATATTTCTTTAAAAAAAATCGAAGGAAAAATAGTTAAAATTTGGAATAGTAATTTTCAGGCCCGGTAAGGCCGGCCCTAATCCTGGTACTATCGAGCCGGGCTTTGAAAAACATATGTTTTCCTTACCCCAGGCCCTGTAGGGCCAGGCCTTATCGGACCGGGCCGGCCCTGATTCCCAACTCTACTGTGAAACTTATTCCAAACAACACATATCCGTCTCCACGTGAAGGACGTCCCTTCCTTCTTGTGGATTTCAGGTTTGAACCCTTCTCCACCCTTATTCCTATTACAAAGCACCTTAACCCAAAGTGCTTCCCTATTACACATAAGGTTCCAACACAATTTCGTCAAGAATGCTTCATTCCATTTGCATAGATCCTTTATTCTGAGGACACCATCCTTCTTTTCTTTAGTTACATGTTTCGTGATACCCGTTGGAGCTTCTTTCCCTTGTCGTCATCACCCCATAAGAAACTCTTGCTCTACTTTTCTAGTTCCTTTACCAAGCCCTTTGAGAGAAGAATTTTTTGCATATAACAAGATGGTAAAGCAGTGAGCACTTCTCTAATAAGGGTAGTCCGACCAACAAAGTTCAAGTATCCATTTTCCACCCTATCAATTTCTTTTGAGTTTTCTCTAAGATTGGGGAAACAGTAACATTTGATGCTCTCCTATGAATCAAGGGTATACCCAAGTATTTTCCTAGGTCTCCAATAAGGACAACTCCCATGCTCTGGCTAAGGTGAAGTGTCCTTGAACCGTGAACATTTCTAGAGAAATAAACTCTACTCTTGTTCTTATTCATCAATTACCTAGATGCCCCACAAAATGTTTCTTAGTACTTCAACATCCCTTCAAATGTCTTTCTGATGTTTCACCAAACAAAATAAGATCATCGGCAAAAAGCAAATGAGAAATAAATGGACTCCCCATTTTGAGTTGATTTGGCTTCAAAGAACCATCCTCTATAGCATCCATAATGATATGGTTTAATTTCTCCATACACAGGTTGAAAATGTATGGAGAAATTGAATCTCCCTGTCGTATGCCTCTAGAAGAAGTAAAGGTCTCTGTTGTTTCACCGTTCCACAAAACCTGGAAGGATGGTGTAGTGATACAAGCCATTATTGCTCTGCACCATTTATCATTAAAGCCAACATCCTTAAGTGTGTCATGAATAAAAGCCCCTTCAAGTCTATCATAAGCTTTCCCAAGATCAACTTTAAGTTCCATCCATCCTTTCATTCTTATCTTGGTTCTCAGAGAATGTATGACCTCTTGGGCAATAATAATATTACTGTTGCTCTTTCTTCCTACTATAAAATTGCAGTGATAATCCCCTATGATTTTCCCATTATCTCTTGAAGGCGATGACTTATAACCTTATTAATGATCTTGTAACTCACATTGCATAAGGAAATTCACAAAATTGTGTGAAACCTCGAGGTTTGGTAAGAAACCTCAAGGTTTTGACCTACCAGAGAAAACTCAGTTTTTCGCCAGTTTTCAGAACCTCCAGGTTTATGGGAAACCTCCAGGTTTGAGCTCAAATGTTGTTTCCTCAAAGTTCTGAGAATTATGAGAAACCTCAAGGTTTCTGGACAAACCTCGAGGTTTGTCCAGGCAAAGAGGATCTGTGTTTTCCAAGTTTACAAAACCTACAGTTTTACTCTCAAACCTCCAGGTTTCTGTTTTGGCTCAAAACTCAGAATTTCCACATTTGAGCGAAACCTCGAGTTTTGGCAAAAACCTCAAGGTTTCTGCCATCCAGAGAGCAAACGACTTTTCTATTTTTGAAAACCTCCAGGTTTGCTCTTGGCACGATTTTGCAAAGTTTCACATTCAAAGTGAAACCTCGAGGTTTTGGCAGACAGAGAGACTAACGCTTTTTGCTACTTTGAAAACCTCCAGTTTTGGAGAGTAACCTCCAGGTTTGATGTTTTGGACTTAAATCTCTTTCACTTGCTACGGTCAAAACTCGAGGTTTGAAGAACAAACCTCGAGGTTTCATAGCGACTTCAGAATTTCAAATCTAATGAATTTGCAATACCTTCTTGTTTGATCTTAATACTTCCTATGATTAATCTCTAATGTTCCTAGACATGTTTAACCACTTTATTGGTGAGTTTCAGATAAATTAGAGAATGTTTATTGAAGGTTTAAAGCTAAAACAAAAGTGATGTCAGAACATTAAATGCAAAACCCAGAAAGTTGCATACTTTTGGGTAATCCACCTGCACACGCTTGCAAAGCATTAAAGAATGTTTTCCACATACAGCAACTGCTACTCCAACGGATTAATTCACGTAGAGAAGTCAACTCTGAACTTCTGCACAGCTGGATTAAGTGAAGATTAGTGAGAGAAAACACTATGACTGCCTACAACAGCTAGATGAACACTTCAACGGTTATATGAAGGATTACAACGGTCATTTAATGATCTCTAAGTATAAATACAATAGCATTCAAGTCTTCTAAACTAACACATCTGCTGAAAATGAAATACAGAGAAGACAGAGCAGAAAAACGCAGAGACACAGCTTACATCTTCAACATGCTAATACTTTGATCTTCACATCATTTACTCTCTGTTCTTAATATTTACATAGCTTATCATAGAGAGTGAGGTGACTTGTAATTGTACTTCAGTGTTTATTCATCTACTTCGAGAGAGAAGAGTTATTGTATACATCTTACCATACTATCTGAGAATTACTCAAGATTGGGTGATCTTGAGTGGGAAACACATTGTGTTGATTACAGCTTGTAAGGGAAGTGAATCCTAGGAAGAGGATTACTTCGAGTACAGAGTGTGTAATCAAGCAAGTGTATTGATTACAGTTTGTAAGGGGGAGTGAATCCTAGTGAGAGGATTACTTCAAGTACAGAACGTGTAATCGTGTTAAAAGAAGATAGTGGATTGAAAGTCTCAAGTGAAGCTTGGGGACTGGACGTAGGTCAAGGATTGGGCCGAACCAGTATAAATCCTTGTGTCTTGTTCTTCTACTCTCATCTTAGTTCATCTCTGTTTTTAGTGTTCACAAACAGAGGTAGTCGAAAAAGTCTCAGTTTGCATATTCTCTTCCCTTATCTCTTATATTTCAAGCATATATATATATATATATCTGAATATGCATACATGTTTGAATGATTGACTATTGCTTTATCAATTATTATTGTCATTCAAACTGCTTTCAATAAGTTGCAAAAAGAATTTTAAAGTTTCAAAAGTTTTATCAAACACCCAATTCACCCCCCCTCTTGGGTGATAGCCTAGTCTTTCAAAAATGACCCGAAGATCATATTCGGGGATGCCTCGAATAGCTACTGAGAGTAGCTGTTGCATCAAGACATGACAATCATGAGACTTTTGGCCTACTAATTTCAAGTCCTTCATCGATACAAGCCTTTTTAAATTTGAAGAATACCACGAGGGAACTTTTGTGCCATGTAAACACTCACAAAAACTTCTTTTCTCATCCTTAGACAAAGTATGAGAAGCCGGGGGACAATAAGTTCTCTTCCCGTATGGCCTTGGATGTAAGTCTTCGCGTATTCCCATTACTTGCAAATCCAATCTTGCCTTCACACCATCCTTGGAACTACCTTGTATGTTGAGAAGCGTGCCAACAATACTATCACATACGTTTTTCTCCACATGCATGACATCAATACAGTGTCTCACATCAAGATTGCGCCAATATGGAAGATCAAAGAATATAGATCTCTTTTTCCATATATTTGTTTCTTTTTCTACTCTTTGCAGCCTTACCGAAGATGACACTGATATTTTTCACCTTTTCATAAATTTGCTCCCCAGTCAATGCCACCGGAGCATCTTCATACTCTTGGCCACCAAAAAAGGCTTTCTTTAATCAACGATATGGGTGGTCCCGTAGAAGAAATCTCCTATGTTCAAGATAAACCGTCTTTCTTCTATGTTAAAGTTGATGGTAGCGTGTGCCTTCTTCACAAACCAGACATGCTTTATGGCCTTTTACACTATACCCTGACAAGTTCCCATATGTTGGGAAGTCGTTTATAGTACAAAATATCATGGCTCGCAATTTAAACACCTCCTTTTTGAAAGAGTCAAAAACATCGACACCTTCTTTCCACAACTCCTTCACGTCTTCGATCAAGGGCTC
Source organism: Acacia melanoxylon (assembly GCA_019022615.1). Lineage (NCBI taxonomy): Eukaryota > Viridiplantae > Streptophyta > Magnoliopsida > Fabales > Fabaceae > Acacia > Acacia melanoxylon. Next base: position 2,292,362 of record JAFJYJ010000050.1, read on the forward strand.
AAGGTAAACATCAATGTCATTTCTGGGTTGTTTTGGTCCCGAAATCAACATAGACAGCATGATGTACTTTCGTTTCATGCATAACATAGGAGATACGTTGTAAATAATAAGGAGCACAAGCCATGAACTATGTATGCTGCTAAGGCTTCCATATGGATTCATGCCATCCGTGCTAAGGGCAAGCCTAAGGTTCCTAGGTTCTTCGCCGAAGTTTGGAAATAAATGATCGATTTTCGTCTATTGAGAAGAATCGGCCGGATGTCGAAGCTTTCCATCAAAAATCCTCTCATCTGCATGCCACCTCATATTTTTGCATCATTTTCATTTGCAAACAACTGCTTGAACCTTGGTATGATTGGGAGATACCACAACACTTTTACAGGCCCCTTATTTGACTTGTACCTTGGGTTTTCACATATCGGACAATTTTGCTTCTCTTCAAACTCTTTTATATACAATACGCAAACATTCGGGCATGCATGGATCTTTTTGTACTCCATCCCCAGTGGACAAAGTATTTTCTTAGCATCATAGTATCGATGCGGCAACACATTCTCATCCAGAAGCATGTCCTTGAAAGCCACAAGCATTTCAAAAAACTCTTGTCACTCCATCCATGACGTGCCTTCAAGCTTACCAATTTCAATACAGCGTTCAACAATTGGTATTTTTTACACCCAGGGTATAGCGGGGTCTCTGCATTGAAGGTGGAATATCACCTAGAGGGGGGTGAATAGGTGATCTTGAAATTCTTTCGCTAATTGCTCAAGAACACTTAAAACAGAGATAGAGATAAGAGCAATGAACACAAGAGGTTATACTGGTTCGGTCCAACTCCTTGACCTACGTCCAGTACCCGGACACTGGGATTTCACTATCTCGTAACTTGATTACACACTCGTAACTCTCGAGTAATCCTCTCACTAGGACTTACCCCTCTTTACAAGTTGTAACCAAATACTCAAAGACACAATTACACACTCGTACTCAGGATGATCCTTTCTCCCTAGGACTCACTCCCCCTTACAAGTTGTAATTGTACACCCACACTTAAGGTTCTACAACCTTAAGATTTTACAACACAATAATCAAATAAGTGTTTTGAAACTCCTCACGAGTAGATGAATGATAAACACTGAAGCTCAATAATATCCTAAGATATATACAGAATATAGATTGATCGCTTTGAATGCTTTTCTGTGTATATGTCTGTTCTACCTTGATGAATTCAATCCTTCGGGTATTTATAATACTTGAAGATTGAGGACCGTTGAAGGATTTGAATCGATTTGTTTGAATGTTTGAATATGTCCGTTGAGAGATTTAAATGTCCGCGCCTTCTGCTTAACCACAATTGAGTGTCCGCTTGGTTGGGTCTCTTTACAGTTGTCATTCACGTGTTCTCAGACAAATGATAGCTTAAAATATTGATTCCATGCTTTTGCTGTTATGGGCTACCCTTAATTGGGTTCGGCGCTTTGTCTACGTTGCGTCTTTCTCGATGCTTGATGCTCATCAAAATTCAAACAACGGTTGATCATCTGAAACTTGCTAACAAACATGATTAATAGCTTTGACAAGTAGCAAGTAAAAATCAAACGATAATAATCATTTCTGAGTTTTTGGACGATGTTGCTACTGAGTTGCTGTCTGATATAATCAAGCTTGGAACGCATTTGACTCGAGGCACTAGAAACACTTGGCTCGAGTTGAAGCTTCGTGATAAGCAGAGCATTCCAGATGTGAACTTGACTCGAGGTAGGGGAAACCTTGGCTCGAGGCAGCTAACTCGAGGCATCATTCTTGTAACCTCGAGGTACATCGTGATAGCAGAGAGGCACAAAACTGAACCTGCCTAGAGGTAAAAAGCCTTCTCAAAACGTCTAACTTTCTGTCTTCAGTTTGACTCGAGGTGGAGTTTCTGACTCGAGGTAAAAACTGCTCTCTATTCTTCAAACTCTCTCGGTTGCCATTTGACTCGAGGTTCCACTTCCGACTCGAGGTAAAAAGCCTTCTCAATTCTTCTAACTTTCTCGTTTGCACCGAGACTCGAGGTTGAACCGTTCACTCGAGGCCAAATCTTCATTTCGTGCTCTTTGACTTGAAGTTGACTTGAGGAGACACTCATCAAAATTGGTTTCTTCCAAATTCTATGAAACCCTTGTTGTGTGTAGAATCATATGGAATTGGTTTCATTTCATTTGGTTGTGTATTTTCGAAACGAAGCTATCTTCGATTTGATTCCGAATCACGAGTGTCCAATTTCGAGGGCCATATCTCCTTGTGAAGAACTCCGTTTTGGGTGTTTCAACTCTTTATGGAAAGCTATGTGAGTCTACTTTCATATACCACCGATTTCAGCTCAAAACACTGAAGCTTGATCTGAACTGGGACGGTGATTGTTGTGCCAACTTGTAGAATTCATAGCTCTCTCATATGAACTCTTTTTGACTTGGATTATATATAAAAATGATGGATTTGGAGTCTAGTTTCATATGCCACTGGTTTCACGTCAATCCGATTCCTAGTTTGGGAGATATCATCAAATTACTAGAGGTCGCCCGAGCTGAACGTGAAACAGTATCTTTGAAGGTGCATTTGACTCGAGGTAGCTGAATGCTTGACTCGAGGTAGCCAACTCGAGGTGAATGAAGTCCCGCCTCGAGGTAAATTGTTCCAGAGGCCAAAATCACGTAGCAATCATTTCAACTCGAGGTGAATGGTGCCTTGCCTCGAGGTAAGCATCCTAGATGACCAAAACACGTAGATAGTCGTTCTAACTCGAGGTAGTCTTCCGGCTCGAGGTAGCTCATTGATTTTGCTCATTTTAACTCCGATTTGAGCCGTTCCAACTTCCATATCATTGTGGGGACTTCTAGAATCAATATTTGAACTTGTATAATGATTTTCTCATTCCATTGAGCAAGTTCTTCTTCTTCTCTTGATCATTCTTCATTATTTAGCCCTCACATCTTCTTGATTCAGTACTTCTTCTTGTTGAATGTTCTCCGTCATTCAACTTGAACTCATCATTCTTCATTATTAAAATTTGCATCTACATTACATATAAGAATTAATCAAAGTATAATGTAAATGTAGTGTGCAACCTTTTTGCTTTAAAGAATGACATCTATATAAGACATCATCAAAACTAATCAAAACCAACATTCTCCCCCTTTTTGATGATGGCAAATACTTTAAGAAAAATATACATGAATATGAAAATATATTAGAACACATATTTTTCTTTCCATTCTCTCCCCCTTATTTGTCATTAGCAAAAAGTTGAAGTAAAGAAGAAATGCAGATGGAGAGGCAAATATGAAAACAAGTTGGAAATGACTTGTCTCTCCTTAACCATATGAACCAGAACAATTTTCTCTCCCCCTTTTTGAAAATGTTTGAGATGATGTGAGAGTATGTTTGAAAACGTTTTGGAGAGGTTTTCAAGACATTTTTCACAATAAAAAACATATAGACACCAAACATGTGCAAAATTTCTACTGAATAAAAAAATAGAGATTAGAAATGCTCATGTAGGTTCTGGAATTGTTGAATAATCGATGATGTCCATTGGCTTGCTTCGTTGTATGAGATCATCTGAAGTGAGCTCAATAGAAGGATTATGAATATCCTTTGAGATGTGAAGATGAAAAGTACTGGCTTCTTGCGGGTTATCTCAACTGAATGATTATGACAGTACTCAGCTTCCATCTTTTGCCATTTCTTCATGGAGCTCTTCTGTAAAGCATATCTCAACTTCAATGATGGAGCGTGAAAGCATTATTCCTCAATTTGAAAGTTTCTCCTTGTAGTGCATCAGGGAATATCAGCGTACGAGAATGAGATCTCCAACTACAAATTGAAAATTTTCTTTGCAAAAGAGATTTGTCAGTGCAACCTGATTTCAAAGTATCCCTTTCTAGATGATATTTTCAAATTAAGGTAATGAGATATTTTCAAATACAAGATTGACTCATCATCAAAACTAATAAAACCTAGTGAATACAGATGAGCAGATTTAAGAAGGATTTTCTTCAAATAAAAGAGATTAGCTTTTAACATATGCATGTGATTGATGAAAAGCCTCTTCTCCTACATCACGAATAATGTCCTCTATGCGATCATCCATATCCGTGTCATTATCATCAAAGGCCACATCCCCATGTTGAGACCCACTTCATATTTTTTCACCATGCCATACCCATACTGTATAAGTCTTACAAAATCCTGCATAAATTAAATGTGTGTGTATAACTTCAGGACTTAGTCGCCTCTCATTCAAATATTCTACACAAGGGCAATAAAACTTCCCACTATCATCATGGGCATTTTGTTTAGAAAATTCTATAAAGTCCCTCACCCCATTTTGATATTCAACACTCGTCCGTAACGCAATTATCCAACTGTGATCCATAGTAGAATTCCTATAGACGGAAAGATTTAACATACATAATCCGAAAAAAATTGACACTTGCATATAAAATAAAGCAACACCAAGTGCATATTTATGCTCAATGTCGGTTATGTCTTTTTTTTATTATGGAGAAACTTGCCCATTAAATGCATAACGAAGAATCACTTTTGGTCATAAATGTATCAAAGTGAATCCAAGAAGCAAAATAAATGCATGACGAGGAAATTAAATGCATCGCATGAAGGTCTTGTGGACTCACCTGTAGCATATAAATTCAAATGTGTTTGCTGATTCAAACTTGCTCCCGCCACGAACGTTGATGTTGCAGACAAGAAGACTAACCTAAAAACATTTGTTGGTCAGTTGGGTAGGTCTAAAGTGCAAATATAATCTTCAAAATACAATATTCATTAACAACAGAGAATCTCACAAGAACATTTCATTGATTTCATTCAACATAGAAAATCATGAAGTTATATAACCGAAACACCTCTCACAGCTTGGTCTATAGACGTTTAGCTAAGGAACCAGAAAGTGATTGTCAAGAGAGCAACGTGAAGCAGCGAAGAAGCAACACACAAACACTGGAGACATAACCGAGTAATCACTTTCGGCGCGACAAGAGAAGTTCGAGAGAGGGAAATTTAATATTCCGCGCGAGAGACATGTTTTATTAATTTGGATTTTATTAAGACCGGTTAGTTATAAAGTAGCCGGTCCTAAATATATAATTAAATATTTAAGACTGGAGGTTTAAAAGACTCCGGTCTTATTTTTTATTTTTCATTTAATTTTAAGATTGGAGTCTTATTAAACATCCGGTCCTAAAAGTCCTTATTTTTTAAAAAAGAGGATTGACTTTGGCGAGCGCAGCAGCAACTGAATGAATAAAAATTAAAGAAAAATTGGAGAATAAGCTTCTTTAATTACTGGAGAATATGAACAAAAAAAAGACACAGGCTTAGTTATTAATGCTTCATACATTATTGGTGAATATGCACGTACACAAGAAAAAATACAAAAGAAAAACAAGCAGAAAATTATCAAAAACAAGAATCTGACTAAACATCCTTGGCGATATCGGCGTGAAAAGCATTAACTTCCCGCTGGAGATCAACAAGTTCCTGTCTTATTCGCATCAGCCGCAATGTACCATTAGAGGAAAGAGGAGAGGGGTCAGCGGTAGGTGCGCTGGGGCCAACGGTTGGAGAGGGGAATCTGCAGGAACCTCTTCATGGTCTGAAGGCTGGAGGGGGATGCAGCAATCTCTTCATCATCCGTAATAACAATGGGTCGAACGACCCAAGACTCTTCTGTCACAATAGAACACACAATCGCTGGAGGAGGCGCACTATATAACGATCTACAGAAGGCACGAGCATCAGGAGTAAGAGTACCCCTACGAGCGGTTCTCTTGTATCTAACCATGGTTTGAGCAGTTGGGGCAGAGAGCCACGTAGTGTGGAGTTACAAGATTGTGAGGGGTTAATAAGGACAGAGAGGTATAAGGAGTTTATATACTTTAAGAGCGACGTAGTGTAGAGTTACGAGGTATGAGGAGTTTAATAAGGACAGAGAGGTATGGGGAGTTAATAACTATGTGGTCAAAAATTCTATTATTTAATTTTTTTTTCAATTCAATTGATTTTAAGACCGACCTTTTATAATATATCCAGTCCTAAAAGTCTATTATTTATTTTTTTCAATCAATTCAATCACTTTTAAGACCGACCTTTTACCTTGTATCCGGTCCTAGAATTCATTTATTTTTTTCAATTCATTTTTTTTTAAAGTAAAAATTTTTTCTTGATAAATATTAGTTTTAAGAACGGATCTTTTACAATATTTGGTATTAAAGGTTCATTCTTTTCAAATTACTCAGATAGCAGAGTTGTATCCTTACACTTTGTTCAAATGAATGATTCAGAGTCTCTTCGACTTCCAGATAAACTTCCCAACTAGGCGTCTCCTCGTATTCTGAGGAATTATGCGTCTCCTCGTTATTGTTTCTGGCGTTTCACATTGTTCAGGAAGGGTTCTCTATTTAAACCCGATGTTACTTTACTTCCTTCACATTCTTCTCCATCACTTCTAAAACCTCTACCGTAATGGCTGCTCCACCACCACTAGGTCTTCCTTTTCCATACCCTCCTCTGCTGCCTCCGAATCCGTCATTCTACCAGATGATGCAGCACCTCCTGGCCCGCGTCGATCATATAGACCGATGCTTGGGCCAACTGTTTCAGGTTTATCACGCCGTAAACAACAAGCTGACCGCGGTACTCGACGCCCAGGACGTTGAGTACGATCCTTCAGATGACGACGACGTTGATGACCTCTCCGATGACTCCCTCCCCTCCGACAATGATGGGTTGGAGTAAATGTTTTTATGTTTTTTTTCCTGTATGCTGCTACCCCTAACGGGGCAGCATTATAAAAAGTATAAATAAATTTATTGTTGTTTCCATATTCGTGAACATTGCCCTTTTCATTATCTTTTTCCTTTCCCAGACAAAACGGAATAAACAAAACATTGTCCTCGTGTAAATGAACATTAAAAATTCGCAGAATACAGTTAACAACATACAAAAAAACAAAATTGTTTACCTTATTTGAATAAAAACAAACAAAGTGACTATTCTTCTCAAGGTTGGACCATCGTTGTCGTCGGTTTTACCTCACCCTGATTTGAATATTTTCAGTGTCCTTTTCGTTATCTTCCTTCTTTTTCCGACAAAAAGAAAAGAGGCAAAGAAAAGGGCAACCGAGGGTAACATCGACGACAAAGAGGATCCTAGCTTGAGCAGAACGCCAGAACCTCGGTTGTCTTGAACCCTAATAATTTGTCTGAAAAACGAGTCAACATTTCTGTGTAAAGGAAAACTATTAAGACCAAACGTTAGACAAATATACGGTCCTAAAGGTTAAGCCATATTTTTTATAAAACGATATTTAAGGCTGAACTTTTAGGAGCGGACAAATAACAAATATACGGTCCTAAAAGTCTCGCAATAGACTTTTAGGAGCGGATAATTAACAAATGTACGGTCCTAAAAGTCTAGCCATATTTTTATAATTAAACGTAGACTTTTAGGACCGGAAAATTATATAATATACGGTAATAAAAGTCTTGCCATATTTTTTAATTAAACGTAGACTTTTAGGACCGGATGTTCGATAATATGCGGTCCTAAAAGTCTTTAGAAATAAATGAAGACTTTTAGGACCGGATGTTTAATAAATATGCGGTCCTAAAGTCTCGCCATATTTGTAAAATAAACGAATTCTTTTAAGATCGTACTTTTAACAAATATACGGTCCTAAAAGTCTTTTAGGACCGGATCTTTAAAACATATGCGGTCATAAAAGTCACTGAGTACTTTATTCATTATTATTATTTTATTTTCCTTGTTTTTAGATTACAAGGAAAATAAATTCCTAATTTTCCAATTAAGTTTAAATCATTGGCTATTCTTCATTATTTAATTCACATATATAATTTTAGGCATAATTCATTGAATTATTCTTTTCCCTTAATTAATTTAGGTCATAGAAGTCGCGAATACTTTTCAAAGTATCTTATTGCTCATTTACAACATCATGTACCTCAAATTTCAAGCACTAAATAGCTAGAATGAATAAACGAATTCTTTTGAAAAAATAAACAAATTTATTATTGAATTACACACATTGCGTATGTATATTTACAAATGAATTAAAGACTTAATTAGGTCATACGAGATATTCACAAAACACATTGCGTATGTGCTCCACTTCATCATCGGGAAAGGGAGTTAACCGGCAAAACCTCGTAATATCAAAGACGTAAAGCGAATTAACTTGCGTGCATATTTCATATGTAACATTAAGCCGTAAACTGAATTCAGCCATAATATGTAACATCAAATACATTTACCTTTGCAGTTAATTTAGTCGTTCCTTTCGTGATAATATCATATATGTGTTTCATGACGTAGATGCCACATAAGTTGGGACCCGTTGGTTGCCGACGGGTCTAAAACAAACAAGAAATATATATAAGAGCTAGCATATATAGCTTACTGACCAAATTCACAAGGCAATGTGCCAGTGTCGAAATATGTACTAACCTGTGGTTTGAGCCATTTAGGATAAGTGGCCTGAGACTCACGCCTTTTGTTTACCTCGATTTGGAAGGTCCTCATGGCACTATCAACAAAATCACAAATTTATCAATAATGTTCACTGAAAATTCACAGTAGAGATTTCAAACAAGAAAATCAAAATGACATGCTTACTTGTTGACGCTCTACGTCAATGTAGACCCTGGCTCACTGTGAGTGGAGTATAAGAAGATAACTTTATGATCCTCCATGCACATGAGGACTAACTGCCAGTGGCGGCTGAAAATTCACAGCAGTAAAGTACTCTGTGATATATGTAGCAGAATTAAGTGAATTGTAGACAAGAATTGTGATATGTACCCTTGGTAGTATGGAAACACGTACACCTTTCTTATCACTTCACACACCATCTTTGACATGTATTCTTGTCTCAACACCAAGGGTGTTGTACTTGCATAGACTGGGCACAAGAATCCAAAATCATTGATTCTGCCCTGTTCAACCAATTATTGATGCATGAACCTACAATAATGACATCGATCAAGGAATTAGTATGTATGTATGTGTGTCTAAATAATGCATTTAAATTATGTACTCATAGAATCAGATACTTACTTCATAAACAGTTGAAGGATTGGATTAGTAAGCTCCTGTCCAGGAAGCAGCAGGGACGTTACATCTTCTTTGTCAAGGTAAACTCTTCAAGATGAGGGACGCCTACTACTTCATTGACAGGCCACGATTTATCTTTAAAATATCCTTTTTTTGCCAAATCGGATATTTTTTTCCTTGACAGTCAAATTAGCAATAGGGAATAGAACTTGAGGAGGAGGGGATGTAGCTTGACGAGGGGATGGAACTTGAGGAGGAGGGGATGAAGCTTCAGGAGGAGTAGAGACATATACAAGCTTCACTGGACAAGAGATGAAGGTTCCCTTGACATCACTCACAAGCTTCAGTAGATCAGTTGGGAGAGGGAGAGGTGCATCAACGATCACCTTTTCAACTGACACTCTAACTTCATCATCAGCCATTTGTTGGTGGTGTACAGTTGATCCCAAGTTGTGGACAGTCCCTTTTGCAACTAATCGTCTTTGACTATCACGATCCTCCACATACAGGTCATAAGGTTGCTCTGACTGTCCAACAATGCAGCTCCCCCTAGTGCTCTACTGCATAGGTGCAGGTGAATGTGTGAAGGGAACATTGCTCTCTGGACGAGAGCTCAAAAGAAGCTTCAATTCATTCATTTCCTCCTCCATCTTACTCATCCGGGATTGAAACTTTACAGTCAATGAAGCTTCTTGAGCCGCTGCTTTGACCGCTGCTTCCTCATTTATTTTGGCCACCGTTTGTTCCATCTCCTCCCGGGTAATCATACTTTGTTTGTGGCATTTGGATTTACCAAAGTATTGCTTTAGGCCTACCCGTCCTCCAATCTTTTTAACTAAGATACAGATAACGAGAAGCTTAGTAATGAGAAGCTTAGTAATGAAACATGTTTAGTAACGAGAAGCTTCTTTCTTTTTAAGATTTTCCTGTAAGATACAAATAACGAGAAGCTTAGTAATGAAACATGTTTAGTAACTAAAAAATAACAATAATGATACTTACAATTCTTTCAGCAACTACACGAGTTTGTTCACTCGTGTAGGCGCCGCTTGGCTTTTGCCGAATATGCAACCACAACTCCTCCGACGTATTGGAGATGGCTGATCAACTATTGCAGAAGGATTGGATTCAGCTTCATCTTCCAATCTCTTCCATTTCATATCCGCCGTGAGAAGCCCTATGCGGGCAATCATTCTTTCTTCCTAACTCATGTGCTTGTTCCCTTCTTTTCTGTGAATCAGAATTGAAAAAAAAAACTATTAATTATGAATTCCAGTCATCTCACTAACATAAATTAGAGAACTTCTGCTTCATATGAAGGTCAAACATTAGTCAAATTCACTTCATCAAGTTTCAACATTTTATTTAAGAAAGATGTAGAATTGTAGAAGAAATTGGGAGAAACAGAGGAAAGGGAGTTGCGAAATGCGCCAACTCGTCAATTCATTCATTCATCATAACTGGTTCCTACACATATTAGACTAACCTCTTATATATAGTTAGAGGCTTGACTCTTAAGGCCCAATAACAGCTTGCACCGAAACCATTACACAGTTAACATACTAACTAACTAACAACAATGTCTAACCACTACCTACTATAACAGAACTAAGACTATAATAATGACTTGACTCTTATGCCATTATTATTTCCCTAATTACCTTCTTAGTATTTTACCTTTTCAGGATTTACATATCAGACTTGCATAGACAAACGCAGGAAATGTATAATTCTATTCACACACCAAACCATTTAACTAACAGGATTAGATGAACACAATAACATTCACATATCCGCACAGGTTAATAAGCACACAAAAGGGCAAAAAAAAACTAAATATAAACTCACCAGAGCTTCAAGAGTGGTCCGCAGCTGAACAAATTGTTGCCAAGTTTGTTCATCAATAAATGTGTACTTGTCCCAAGGATTTTCTTCAGGCTGAACCTCGGCAAAAATATACTTGTTAGCTAGAAATGTCTTAAACTTCCTCCATCGATCAGCACAATAAGACAATGTCTTGTCTTTCAACTTCTGACAGTCAGGGACAGTGTATGTAAGCCGAATAGTGTCCCAAATAGGATCATTTACTGTGCCAACGTCCACATTTTTCCACTCATCTGTCAAGATGCTAACCTTGATGTGTACTAGATAGCCAAAAAAACTAGTATATTTGGATTTCTTGGGACCGAAAGGTTCCAACTTTTCATCAAACTGAATCTCTAGCCTTGAGCCAAAAGTCTGACTTAGGGTTACATCCATCATTCGTGTGCCTCTTCTACCACGGCGTGTAGGGCGGTTAAGAGGCTCATTGTGAGATGAAGAGGGTTCGTTCTGGCTCACACCAGTCACACCAGTAACTGGCATTCCCAAAACATTAATAGAATCATTTTCACCATTCATTTTCGAGACAGGAAGAGAGGTAATGCAACAGGAAGGGTTTCGCAACGTGAATAGAGGTTCTTCAGTGAGAGTAACAAAAGCTTTCGTGCGAAGAAATGTTTATTTGATGGTTCATTTTTGTAACATCCCATTTTAACAGCGGAATTTTTTTTTTTCAATCAATCAGAGTAGAGCATTGGAGCGAGTGAGTAACTGAGCCATAATAAAACATTTAACCATTGTGTAATAGTAATGATACAGTCATCCAAGTGTTCAAAAGAAAATACATAGACGGTAAATAAATCTCCGTCTCGAAGCCTACTCCAGCTGCTTGCCCCTATCTCCAATCCTTGGTCCTCATGACCCTAAAGCTACAGCTGAGATCCAATTCTCATTTGGATCTTAGGTAACGGTTAACCTTATGCTCAAATAAAACAGTATATGTATGGACAACAGATATTCATAACAATACAGCAGCATGTCAACACATAAGCACAAAGCATATGTATGATCAATACAATGACAGAACATAAGCACAAAGCATTATGTAAAGTCCCACAACATGTCTGCACATACCCAGTGCCACGATCACAAACACGTGTCCTCAGCGCTAGGAAAACTCATACGGTATTACCAATACTATAACCCGTGTAAACTGTATGTATAATTGACGACCCTAGACAGAGCCTCAGCCTATGAACGTATCTATCACATATATGTATATGAGCAGCACGAGTTAGGGTTACAAGACGCGTCCGTACCTTTGTTGACGGTACCGGACGCGTTTAAAAACGGTACTTCTGACGGAAAACGGTACGTTTGACATCGGTACGACAGTGGCACAACAGCGGTACGTGATCAAAGATATCCTATAAGGATAATATCACATTTATCAATATTTAGCATCATAACAGGCATTTTAGGTACAAATTACCATTTTGTCCCTAGTTTGACTAATCGGCGAAATTTCGCCAAAGCTTCGCTACTTTGACTCTAATCTTCCAAAATTTTGCCATATCTCTTCCTCCAATATATTTTTGAAATAAATATCATATTTATACCTAAAACATGATATCTAAACTATCTTGGCAAATTAAAGATCTACCTAACATTTCTACTATAACTACTGAAAGAACTACTAAAGCTTAAGACTAGGGACCGAAGAAATTACCCAGGGCTTCACTACACTTTCTCCGGACTCCTCCTTCTCTCTAAAACCTCTCTCTATTTCGAACTCAAGCAAGAAGATTTGGTGTGAAAATGAAGTGAATGGAAGGGCTATTTATAGGAAATTTTGAGACACTATTCACACTTTTTCAGATCGATTCTCAACCGTTGGATCTAGGGTTTTTTCCATGGCTTCATCTTGGCCATTGTTTGATCTAGCCGACCTCCTTGCCCCATTTTTCAACAAAATGATGTCATCCAATGTCACCTTTGTTTGCTTTATGGATTTGTACCGATAAAGTTCCTTGTTCAGTGTTCTAATCGCGTAATCTTACACAATCTCAAAAATCCGACAACATAGCCTTGAAGGTTTATTCTTCCTCTTTCAAAATACTTGGTTTAACTAAATTTTGATCCCATTAAGGGTATTCCGTAGCCTGCTGAACATTTTCGGATAAACGCTGTCGGTTACGGAAATGACTTCTGATAACACCAACGTCTGGGTAAAAATTCACTTGTTCATAACATGTCCTGACCTTAGAAACCTAGTTCAAGGTTTTCTAGATCGGATTTATTTTCTATCGGTTCTCATTTCTTCTATCTGTTTCTTTAATTAATTTACTTTATATTTTAATTCACGAAATTATCCCATTGGTTCTTACATAATTACATGGATTTAGGCATTTAAAATTGTTAGAAATTCTTGTAGCCTTTGATCTTGCTTTATTAGATTACATCCTAACCATTGATCATTGTTTAATTTATTTAATTCAATTAGAAAACTTAATTAGGGCCTTAATCCTATGATTAGTAACCTTTTAGGATTTAGGGTTTTCATGTACTTAATCTCATACATTTTTTCTTAATCTTTTCCAATTAATTAGCAAGTATACTTTATGGTAATCTTAGCCATAAACATCTAATTAAAAGGTTTTACATAATTTACCTTGGATATTCTCTTATTCAAGCTTAAACAATTAGCCATTAATTACTTAATTAATCACTTACTAATTGTTGATAATTTTCTTAAGTAGGATTAATCATTTTCTCACAACTATTTCATTGGTATTTTATGTCCCATGACATTTTTATGTCCCATGCAAAAATTATATTAAATTTTGCCTAATTATTTTTCAAGGAAAATATTCCCATAAATTCCTAAAATTAGAGACAACATATTTTCTAATTTTTAACAAATATTTTATTGCCTCTTGAGATTTATCATAATATTTTCAGGCCATTTTATGCCCCATAAATGCATTTTATGGATTTTAGCTTTTTATCTCTTCTAATTTCCATAGAAATTACCTTAGAAAATAAGATAATTATAACTTATAATTTGAGACCATAAATTCACCTATCGGAATAGTCATTTTATTTATCTCAATAAGATTCGGATAAACAAATATCCGGGTATTACAATTTTTAAGACCAAATAAACAAAGAGACGGTCTTAATAATTAATATTCAAGACCGGTCATATTAAAGTCCGGTCTTAAAAGTAATTAATTTTTTATCCGCACTCTTTTTCTATATTTTATACCGGCCGCATTTTATGTCCGGTCTTAAAAGAATAACTTTTAAGACCGGCTTTTAAATATGTTCGGCCTTAAAACTTTTTACCTTTATATTTAAATTTTTCCTTATTATTTTGGACCGCAGAAAATATTAGTCCGGTTGTGTGAGATTTCTCCATAAAGTAATTGATATTTGAATTTTTTTAATAACATTTTTAAGACCGGTTTGTTTTTTAACGGGTCTGAATAATATATTTAAGACCTATGAAAAAAATGATCTAGTATAAGAAGTTCTTTATATTTACAAAACTGTCACCGGTCATACATAAGAAGTTCTTTATATTTACAAAACTGCCACTGGTCATACCTTTAAGACCGGGGCATCGAAATCCGGTCTAAATGAGACGGTCTTAAAACCTTTTTTTCCATTAGTGAAATGATCAATCATTCCTTAAATGAAAGCATTAAATGCATGTGGCGGCTTTGCAGGCAAAGGCATTTCAAAAGTTGCATACATTTCAAAAGTTGCATACACTTTTATAGTAAGAGGTACAAAAGCTAAAAGCTACTAATAATCACCCAAGTACACAAACAATATTCCGGTCTTTAATAATATAAGAGCTAACAAGTTCGCTAATTTGAGGAAATTAAATAAATTATTTATTTACAATATTTATTACATGATCTTTCTGAAATACTTAAGTATCATTAGATTATATATCAATTTATAAGTAAGACAAATTAATTGAGAGAAAAATGATAAATATGAGAGACAAAATGAAAAAAGTCTTATATTTATGATTAAAATTCACTTTTAAACTAGCTGTTATATTTATCAGAGGTAGTATATGCTTATTTTAAGCTAGGTTTTTAAGCCTCATACAAGTGTTTACGTAACTCTAAAATGAGCTATACTAGCTATTGATTATTTATCAATAATTCGACTTCATGTGTGTGTTTGTGTTGATTTTGGAGTTTTCATTTGCTTCTATTTTAGATATTCTCTGTCTATTTTAAATATTGAGAGGTAAATTAAAATGATTGATGAATGTGCAATTTTGTTTGGAAGTAACCACTTAAAAGCGTTGGGCATTCGAAATTTGTTTGGGAAGCAATTTTGCCCATTGCTATTAAAAATGTTAACGTTCAATATTAAATTTTTAATAGTCAATGTTTGATTGTTAGAGCAAAATTGCTCATTTTTTTTAATACTTTTGAGGTAAAATTGCTCCTCGAAATGCCCCAAAGTGCACCTAAGTTGTTACTTTTGGGGTAAAATTACACATTAACCCTTAAAGTGACAGATAAAATAGATTATTAAGATCTTTAAAAAAATCACGTCAAACCTTTCAACTTTATGAAATTTGGACCCATAAGTTAGATAGAAAAATTATCGCAAAACCTTCTTCATTATATATATAATGAAAAAGTTTTTGCGATAATTTTGCTATATATTTGTTTTTGGGGATGACACCTAGTTATCTATACGACCTACCCTTTGTTCCACTGCAAGGGGAAACACATATAGTAACATTACGTGGATGGTCCCTCCGGGAGTTTTAAGTTTGGTAATGCCCTTTAATTCTTACACTAAAAATTATATTCCATAAAAAGAGAATTTGGCCCTCTTTATGATCCAAGTGAATGAATGAAATTATAACACAAATTAAATGACTTGTCCTTTTTGTAAATTCTAGAAATCGGAGCTAAATTATCTCAGTTACATATTCAATGCCCTAAACTTTTCTAATTCTATATGTAATCAATGTCCATCTGTCCTTACTGTGCATGTGTGGTGGTGATATAAATGATTTGGACTTGTGATCATGTGAATATTTTTACTTACAATAATAAATTATTTATCATTTTATTAATTGGTTATATTTTTAGTAGATTTAATTATTTAGTACATCCATCGCATCAGAATCAATTTTTCTCGAGTGATCTAGAGTAGTTGAATCTTTGTTTCTTCCTTTTATTTTTTTAAAATAAAAATAAAGTTAATGAACACATATAATTTAATTTGTTCATGTTAAATCATCTTATTTTGATAATAATAAAACTAGCTGAAAGATTTTTCGCAGGGTTTATCGCGAATTATAGGGCAAAACTATCAAGTTAAAGGGATATAAGAAAAGACTCAGTAGTAACTTTAGGGTTTTAATCTTTTGAATTTTAGTATCTCTTGTTTTTGCATGAAAATTAGTTTTTCAATGATTTTTAAAGAACAGAAGTTAACACAGTTTGATTTCAAGAAAGTTAGAAAACAGTCAAAAATGTTTTCCTCTCTAAATTTCTAGTTAGCGTGTTAGTGTGTTACTGTTAACCCTATTGCCTAAAGTGTTAATTAATTTATTGGGAACATTTTTCCATTCTTAATCTTCCAACATATGTGGTTGTCTTTCACTGACTTCCTCTTGTCCTTAAAGTAAAACATATTTACTTAATTTGATGAAATTAAGGAAGTTAGTTAAGTAGTTAATATGATATATTTTTATTAAAAAACTCTAATATTCTTCCTTAATTCCATCCATATTTTCCTTACTTCATTATGGTTGAGGAAGCATCAATGAGGATAAATTAGGAAAATATTGACAAATATGTAAAATATATTTTACATTTAGGACCAAAATCAACTCACCAATTAGGTTGTACATTAAAGAGTAAGGGCCGGAGGGACTATCATGATATCCATGCTTCAATAAAAATGATTTTTACTCTATAGAAAAGTCCTTTTGCGGTAACTATGTCTCTTAACATATTAGCCACTTCTTTGCAGCTTGTTTCTCTTTTCTAAGCGTCCACTTAATGTGTTAAGTTTTCTTTTGAACGCGATAAATAAGCTTTCTTTGGTCAATCTCTAGAAATTTCTTAACTAAACCATAGTGTCAAAATTAACATCGTGCAAATTACTTTCATTTAATGTGTTAACTCTTTGTTTCTAAAGTGTTGGAATATACTTAATTAGTCCACCCTTTATGGATTAGGACCCAAGCTTGATTCATGTGGGGCTGTTATAAGAATATGAAAAGAAATATGGGTTTATAGAGAATTTTTTTCCCGTCTTATGATTATGTAACTTTCCATGCATACGTGATATAATATGGCATATTGGTATGATAGAGTCGGTTAATGCAATGCAAAATAGATATTCCCTCTCTAAAAAACATTTGTCCCTCTAAACAAAGCACTTCACTCTCTTCCTCTCCAATGGTGAATCTGCCATATAATGTTAGGATTGATATATACTAATTAAGTAATTTTATTCTCTTTCCTAAATCAATTTTTGCTAAACAACCCATTAGTTTATTCATCATCATTTTTTATCAATAATTCCTTAATTATTATGTCAAACCATCCTCTTTTGTCATTTGCACCATACTTATAAAAGTCAAAACCAAACAATAACCAAACTATTCAGAATAGCAAATAAAAAGAGGGTTTATGAACAAGTTAAAGCATTCATCTAATCTCCATCCTAATTATTTAAGCCTTTTTCATTTCTTAAATATGTCATTGATGATTAGGAGATATCTTTGTATACACAATATATTCGCCATATTTTTAGAGGAGTTAATTTAATTATATAACATTTGACTCGCATTGTAATGCTCACATATATACAATTCAAAATTTCTTTGACCATTACCTTTTTGCAAATGCTTAGGTTTGTTTTTTTAAAAATAAAAAATAAATAAATATGATATACTTAATTAACAGAATTTTCTTAATTTTCTTTGATTCAACAATTAAATTAATAAAGTCACCTAATGAGAAATTGTGGAGTACTGTAACTAAATCATGCTCTCATAATTAATACATATATATATATATATATGTATATGTATATGTATATGTATGTGTGTGTGTGTTAATAAAAATAAATCTCGCGCGCACTTGTTAGTGCGTCTATGCATAGAGATAAACATGCGAAATGATTCCTACACTAGCTATCTCGTCTTTATTCGCGTGTGTTGGTCACACACACACATTTCAAATAGAAGGGCTTAGTTTTTTGGGAAAAAAATAGATAACAATCATTGCACTCCATGCCTCTAAATTATTCATCCAATGAATGCTGTTATGGAATAATAGTTTAGACCCATTCAAGTACCAACAACAAGAAAGCAACCAATATTACACATATGTGATGGCAGAACATTTGGGCTTGAAGGCACAAGAGGCCCAACAGGTCCAAACCCTAACCCTAAGGTAGCCTCTATATAGTTGGTTAACCTAAAAGGTACGGAAACTCTAAGCCATCTCTCTTTACTATTCGGCCACACTGTGCACACACACCACCCCCCTTTTGCTGTGTACAGTGATCGTCTATTCTCAAAGGTATCCCATCCATGGATATCTAAGATGGAGCTATTTGATCCTATATCAATATACTAGTCCACATAGGGCTATACATCTGTGTTCTATACCAGAACATTGGCGCCGTCCGTGGGGAATCGATAAATTTTTGATTCCCATGACCAAAGATGGTCACTGATTCCAATTCCCAACTGCCAAACTGAAAATGATGAAGTTTTGTAGTTAGGGTTTGTGGAGTTGAAAAAAGGCAATCCACGTCTTCTTCCCTTTGACGCACCATTCTTCTGCTGAAACCAAAACAGCATTTGGTGAATGAAAAATTACCAGGTTCCGCTCAAACGCATAGGAGCCGTGGCTCTATCTTCACCATTTACTTTGGAAGGTGGCTCTATCAGTAGAAACAGGCGATTTGCTGTTGCTCTGGAGCGAGTAAAAAAAAAGGGGTCACCATATGGATTTTTTATTTTTAAATCCAATAGGATAGCCTCCTGGACACAACGATATTCTTCAAAAGTATCGACATGCTCAACAAAAACCCTTCTGTGCAACTTTTGTTGCTCCATGATGAGGAGCCGTGGCTCTATCTTCACCATTTACTTTGGAAGGTGATGCTCTAACTAAGTGCAAGATGCAATTTACTCTAAATCTAAATAAGGATGAAACTAATCTATATGAATTTGAATGCAATTTTTGGGGGATTTTGTTATGAGAGACTAATAAAAATCCTAAGAAGATTAATTAAAACAAATCAAATAATAAAGATTTAATTCAGTTATGATGAAGAAGGAGACAACTTAGGATTCGTGGAGTTAACTTTTTTTAGCCTAAATTAATTAATTAGACCAAAGGGGTGAATGGAGAATTGGAATTAATTAATTTAATTACCTAAACATGGGAAACCCTCAAGTTTAATAACACTTATTCCACTAGAAAACTCATAGTGAAATAAGCGGGGGTTAATTAAACTCGAGTTAATTTCGAAATAGTTTTGGAATTTTATTCACAATTATCTAATTAAAAAGCAATTTATCAACCTAATTAAACCATTAAATTGATAAACCCAATTGACAAATAAATTAATAACGAAAACTCAATTACTAATTTATTTGACAATCACAAAGTTGCAAATAAGAATCCCAATGAATATCTTAAACACAGTTCAAATCCAAATTACTAATTGTTCTCAGTAAAACAATCAAAATTATTTAAAACTAAATAACCGTTTGAATTAAAATATGGATTTTTTATTTTTAAATCCAAAAGGATATTGAAATATTCTCCTCACGCTTGAAATAGAGAGTCACGGCCATGAGAACAAATTGATAGAGAAAAGTTGATGATTGATTAATGGCCGTGACGGGTGGAGAATGAGACGAATTGATGATATTCTTCGAAGCTGTGCGTCAATGGCTCCAAGAAACAATCAGAAGATGATTATCAATGAGCTTTTCGTGTGACTGCGTCTCTCCCTCCTGAAAAAACTCTTCTTGAATGGTGAATTTGGCGGCTGCTGAATCCATTTGAAACTTCTCCAAATTTAATAGCCAATAGCATTGGACCTTTTTTTTGTTGCTCCGATATGATAAAACTATCATATATTAAGAAATATATTTAACCACAAGATAATAATTAGGATATTAATTTTGGCCAAAACTTTGCAGTTCAGATTTATACTATTTCCTAAAATTGACTAATAATTCAAATATTATCCAAATTAGTAAAATAATCCCAAAATAAATGATTAAGTGTTGATTTATCACTCCACCAAAGGATTTTTGGCCAAAACTTTGCGCATATCAGCTAGTGTGAGCAGTGTTGTACCCAAACCACCAGCAGTTACCCACTTCTGTGTGGGAAAGCCTAGCAGCTCCATGAACAATGATCCATTCTGCATCCCTACAAAAACGGCAGATCTCAGCGATTTTTGAAGAGAGCTAAACTCACCCCGGCGGCGTAGCCGAGATAAATAAAGTCGGCACAGCAACTGAGCCGAGATCTCTGAAGTCGACATGCAGATTTTCTTTAAACTGAAGCCGGCATGCTACGGAGCAAGTTTGCTTTAGTGGAAGAATGGGAAATAAAAAAGAAGCCCTATCGTTATTATTAAAAACAAACCCTAAGAAGTCTACATCAGTATTGTTTTTCTCACTGAATCTGCGTTGCCAACCTTTGTCACTAAACTTGAAGTTGCGCTTCGAGCAGTGGCCGGGGTCCTATTCGGATGATTCCTATCTCCTAAAGCCATTCGATATCTTCCCCGTAAGCTTCTTCCATGCAAAACCAACGATGGTTGAGTTGAATTGAGCTAGTAGGCCGACATAAGAGGGCGCCCCAGGTTTTATCATGCAAACAAGGTTCTTTACTTCTGCAACTGATATGCTGCCGAGATTCGGATGTCCGAGAAGGATCCAATGCCAAGGTACTTCAAAACTCCGGGCTCGAATGATGGCGTGATACCTGATATGCGACCCAATGCCGAGATGCCTCAGTCATGAAGGCACCTATCTCGGCTTCAGGTGAGTGAATGCAACCAGATTCCACTTACGCAAAGAATGGCCTGGCCATGGGTGTCGGAAAGATGCAGCCGAGGTCATGTGAAGGAATCCCTTAATTGAAGTCGGTATGCATCACTTCCTAAAAGTCGGTATCCGAGATCATGAGAGGGTCGACCCGCTGCTTAAAGTCGGTAGGCCGAGATTGCTCAACGCCCACGAGGCCGGTTTCATCGCGATGGCCGGGGATTATAAATCCGGGATGCTGGGATAATTGGAGTCAGGATTCAATGCCGGGATTCAGAGAGACCGAGATGGCAGTGGCAAGAGAATGAGATGGTGTTAGAAATCAAACTCAATTTAATGTTTTCTTTAATCCACCGCCAAGCTAGAAGTTTGTAGAACTATCCGGCTATGTTTCTCAAACATGAGGAAATAGAAGAAACAAGAAAGTTGCGAGAATATGCTGATAAGAAAGAATAAAAAATTACAAGCTTAGGTACGAAGGAAATAATGCTGCAAGTTGAAGATAGAAGGAAAAGTGTTTGTAAATTATGTAAAGGGAGACAAAGTCAAAGTTGGTTGCTATAAATAAATGAAGTAACACGAACAAACAGAAGCTACAAGAAAAGTTCATGGAAGTCAAATATGATGGCTAACATGAATAAGTTGGAAAATATGGAATATCCTGAAGCTACGAGATGCAACGAAGAAGCGAGATAAGGCGACATAGAAATTAATAAAATATTATGTATAGGCGGTTTAGCTAGTCTATAAATATGTGTGTTGTTATTGTAAGTGTATTAGATGTATCCGAGAGAAATGAAATAGAATGAGATAAAGAGAAATAGAGAGATTTGTGATAGTGTGCTGTAGCACTATGTTAGAGAAAAGTGAGAGAATTATTTTGTGAGAAAAATATAAGATATTTTGTGAGACAGGAAAAATAGTGTGTGAGAGAAATACATTTGTGTATTTTTATTTGAGTTTCTCTTATAATAAAATTATTGTTCTTCATCTGTTTATACCTCCATTTTCCTAATAAGTGGGATCAAAGCAATTTTTCCCAACAAGTGGTATCGAGCCAAGTTGATCAAAGATGGCGGAGATGGTGCAATCGCAAATTCCGAAATTGTCAAAAGGCAATTATGGAAACGGAGCATTCGAGATGAAGGCGTTATTAGGTTCTCAAGATATTTGGGACCTTGTTGAGGATGGATACACGGAGCCCGCTAATGCAGCCGCTGAAGTAGCTTTATCAGATGCGCAGAGGAAGACGCTTAGAGATTCTCGGAAGAAGGACAAGAAGGCTCTATTCTTGATTTTTCAAGGTGTTGATGAATCAACCTTTGAGAAAATATCAGATGCAAAATCATCCAAAAATGCATGGGAGATTTTACAAAAGTCTTGTGAAGGAGTAGACAAAGCCAAAAAGGTACGACTGCAATCACTTAGAGCAGAATTTGAGAATTTGAAGATGCAGAATGCAGAGCCAGTTACAGATTATGTCTCACGAGTGCAAAAGGTGGCCAAAGAGATGAAAAGAAATGGAGAGACTTTAGATGATGTCAGAATAATGGAGAAGGTTCTACGGTCATTAACTAGAAAGTTTGATTACATCGTTACTGCCATTGAAGAAGCTAAAGACTTGTCAGTTATGTCTGTTGATGAGCTTGTGGGTTCTCTTCAAGCTCACGAGCAAAGAATGAAACTAAATGAAGGTTCTAGCAATTTGGAGCAAGATATGACCAATCAAATGGAAGATTTCAACGCTCGAGGTGGTCATGGTAGACGCAGCAGCTATGGTCGTGGTAGAGGAAATCGTGGTGGATATAGAGGTGGATATAACACCCAAGGTGGTTTCAACGCTCGAGGTGGTCATGGTAGACGTAGCGGATATGACCAATCAAATGGAAGATTTGAAACTCACACAATAGAATATGAACGTGGTCAAGGATCATACAATCGAGGTCGTGGACAAAGCCGAGGTCGAGGATTCTTGTCCAGAAGAGGAGGCAGATCTCAACAAAGAGGTGATAAATCCCAATTACAATGTTATAATTGTAATAGATCTGGTCATCTCAGTTATGAGTGCAGAGATGCTGCTAAAGTTAAAGAGAGAAGTTTTTATATAGCAAATGAAGACAAAGTTGATAAACCGGCCATCCTGTTTTCTTATAAAGGTGAAGAAGATAATGGAAAAGATGTGTGGTATCTCGATACAGGAGCAAGCAATCACATGAGTGGCAAAAAGGAGTTATTCACAGAATTAAATGAAGAAGTTCAAGGCGAAGTTACATTTGGCGATCAATCAAAAATCCCAGTTAAAGGCAAAGGTAATATTACGATATTTACAAGGAATGGAGATAGAAGCTACATTTCAGATGTCTATTATATACCATCTTTGAAAAGTAATCTTCTCGAGTCTAGGTCAATTATTGGAGAAGGGTTATGACATACATTTAAAAGATAGCCGTCTCATCATAAGAAATCGAGAAAAAGAGAATTGATAGCGAAAGTTGATATGACAAGCAATCGTCTATTCAAGTTGAATATACTGATCAGTGGAATCAAATGCATGAAGTCTATCGTTGAAGATAATTCATGGTTGTGGCATCTCAGATTTGGTCATCTCGGATTCACTGGCCTGAAGTTGTTATCAAAAGCGAGAATGGTGTATGGATTGCCAATAATAAATTATCCAGATCAACTATGTGAAGGATGCATGCGAGGAAAGCAACATAGACAAAGATTTGAGGTTGGTAAATCATGGAGAGCAAAAAGACCACTACAACTAGTTCACTCGGATATATTTGGTCCAATTGACATTCCATCACTTGGAGGAAACAGGTACTATATCACATTCATTGATGATTTCAGTAGAAAAGCTTGGGTGTACTTTCTCAAAGAAAAGTCAGAAGCCCTTGATAAATTCAAGGAGTTTAAGGTAATGGCAGAAAAACAAAGTGGTCGATATTTGAAAGTGCTCAGGACAGATAGAGGAGGAGAATATACTTCCAGATTATTTGAAGAATTTTGTCGAAAACATGGAATAATACATCAGTTGACAGCTGCTTACACACCACAACAAAATGGAATTGCAGAAAGAAAGAATCGCACAATTCTTGATATGGCAAGGAGCATGATTAAAGGAAAGCACATGCCGAGAACATTTTTTGAATTTGTTCAATGTGCGACGTATCTATTAAATCGATGTCCAACAAAAAGTGTCGGGTTCAAAACACCAAATGAAGCATGGAGTGGTAGAAAGCCAAAGGTGAGCCATCTAAGAATCTTTGGTTGTATAGCATACGCTCATATTCCAGATCAGAAAAGGAAGAAGTTAGATGACAAAGGAGAAAAGTGCATTTTCATTGGCTACGCACATCGGAGTAAAGCCTACAAATTGTATAATCCTCTAACCAAAAAGGTAATTATCTCAAGAGATGTAAAGTTTGATGAAGCAGACTATTGGAAATGGAGTGATGAAGAGAAAAGAGTGGAAGGCTTATTCTTTGAAGATGACGTTGATTCAAAAGATCAAACGGTCGAGGTAGACAATGATCAAACTCCTCCACCAAGTCCTAATCCAACAACTTCCCCATCTACATCATCAGAAAACAGTAGCAGTGATTCAGGGGGAGCAACAACAGAAAAGATGAGAAGCTTAAGTGACATCTATGATGCTACAAATCCGGTACAAACTACACTTGATTATTCATTATTTTGTTTAGTAGCAGAATGTGATCCGGTGACATATGAAGAAGCAGCAGAAGATGAAAAGTGGAAGAAAGCTATGAATGATGAAAACAATGCAATTAAAAAGAATGACATGTGGGAGCTTACAACTATGCCTAAGGAGCATAAGCCCATTGGAGTAAAGTGGGTATACAAGACAAAGACCAACAAAGAAGGAAAGATGGAGAAATACAAGGCGAGATTAGTGGCAAAAGGGTACAAACGAGAAAGTTGTGGAATTAATTGATATCTTTACGAAACCATTGATGGTAGATAAAGTTCAACAAGTTCAAAGATATGATTGGTTTGAGAAATTGAGTTTGAGGGGAGTGTTAGAAATCAAACTCAATTTAATGTTTTCTTTAATCCACCGCCAAGCTAGAAGTTTGTAGAACTATCCGGCTATGTTTCTCAAACATGAGGAAATAGAAGAAACAAGAAAGTTGCAGAATATGCTGATAAGAAAGAATAAAAAATTACAAGCTTAGGTACGAAGGAAATAATGCTGCAAGTTGAAGATAGAAGGAAAAGTGTTTGTAAATTATGTAAAGGGAGACAAAGTCAAAGTTGGTTGCTATAAATAAATGAAGTAACACGAACAAACAGGAAGCTACAAGAAAAGTTCATGGAAGTCAAATATGATGGCTAACATGAATAAGTTGGAAAATATGGAATATCCTGAAGCTACGAGATGCAACGAAGAAGCAGATAAGGCGACATAGAAATTAATAAAATATTATGTATAGGCGGTTTAGCTAGTCTATAAATATGTGTGTTGTTATTGTAAGTGTATTAGATGTATCCGAGAGAAATGAAATAGAATGAGATAAAGAGAAATAGAGAGATTTGTGATAGTGTGCTGTAGCACTATGTTAGAGAAAAGTGAGAGAATTATTTTGTGAGAAAAATATAAACAGATGGAACGCATGATGTGAATGAAAAAGTGGGGACCACCTCGAGTTCCTCTTCCTCCACCACTCTCTGTGTTTATCTTCTTCCCTTGGAAAACTCAGTCTGGGTTCTTTCGTTTCTGTGTGAATTGTTGCTGATTTGCCGACATATTCTGGCCGAGGATTATAAAACCGGGTCCGCCTTAAATGTCAGAGCCAGTTTGGTCGATCAAGTATCCCGAGTGGCCGAGACGTATCAACCTATCGCGATCCTTGGAGCAGAAGAGGAAGACTTGTGTGGAGGCTATGATTCCCACAATCTCAAATGTATCAATGGCTAATGGACTCTAGAATAATGACGACAAATTTTCAATCGAATTCTGGGGATTGGCGGTGGATGAGGAGAAAGCTATGGTGGTGGTGAAGAATCTCATCATCATCATCATCATCATCGTTTGCCTTTGTCAAAATCATCCAAGGCGGTGAAACGACCGACCCCTGGCATCTTGATTTGAGAAGTTCTCAAATGCTAATACTACTTCTTTTCATTTGTTTTACTGGAGAACTTGAGGATTCAGTGAGAAAGGGCACTCCATTCTCTAACGGTCAGCAAATGAAGGTTGAGGATTCTGACGTCCCATATATGATTTGCCATAAACCTCATGCTGGTGCAAAATCATACAGCAAGAAGGTCCGGGCTCAGATTTCTCTTGAGCATATCAAGTTGAACCTTTCCAGTAAAAATGTTTTGGGGGGGGGTCAAGACAGTTTCAATGCGTCCTCAATGACACCCTCAGAGCAAGTTTGCATGAGTAAAACCGTCTAAGGGAGATTAGGGGCTGAATGATGACTGAGAACTGAAATTAAAGGTGGATGAGCTTGAAAAGCTTTATGCAGAGCATAGACAACGGTCAAATGTTTTACTTGTGGAGCACATTTTTAAAGCTCCATAGGGAAAGTAAAACAAAAGCTATAAAGCACCGCCGGTTCACACTAGTCATCTGAAGGAAACAAAAGAACTCAAGGAAGAAGGAAGGGAAATTCTTACAGTAGTAAAATTTCATCTGCAATTGGATACCTCTTCTTATGTGCTGCTAGACTCTTGTTTGAAGATATGAAGAAAAGGGGTTGTGTCCCTAATCGAGGTACCTATAATTCTGTCATTAGATATTATAGTACTGTAAATGAGATAGATAAGTTATTGAGATGTTATGTTGCATGCTGAATTTGAATTGCGGAATACCCACCTCAAGTTCATATACCCCTATTAGTCATGCCTTGTGTCCCCAATCGAGCGGGAAGGTTTGTTGTTGCTCAAAATTCCCTTGTTAAATTGGTTGATGGAGGCTTGACACCTAGAAAGTATGCATGCATATTGGTCTGTGATGCCCTGCATTCAGTGGGGGAGGCCAAGTTGTTAAGTGAAGAAGTGCACAGGAGAATAAGGAATGGTATGCGGAATAGATACGTGCAGACCATGATAATCAAACCAATTATGTCTCATGAGTGAAGATTTCTTTTCTTGGTGGAATTAATCATGTTCAACAGATCACTCAATTCCAATGCCAACAATATTGTCTTTTATCAAGAAGGTTTTAGTTGTTAATTGGCGGTGATTTTTGGTGACGTGGCCTAAAACTTGGTTTCAGCTGATTCATTTATTGAGGTTTGAATTTTTGGCTGAGAAGAATTCTTCAAGGCTGTGCCTTGCATTTTCGCTGCTGGTTATTTCTTACATTCAATTGATTTGGCTCCCCCCTTTGAAGTAAATGCTATTTCTGAAAAGGTGCTTGCAAGATCACTTCATGTGCTTTAGATTTGATAAATAATATGCCATTTGAACCAAATAAGGCTATGTGGGGCGCATTCTTAGGCGCCTGTAGAGTCCACCATAATGTCCAATTAGCCCAAGTAGCAGCTAAAGCTATGATCAGGCTTGAACCTATGAGATTCATGTAAAAGGGTTTTCCTGCAAAAAGATATTGCATTGGCGTCAAGCCATATTATGAATTAATGGTTAATTGCAATTCATTGTGTACAAAATGAATTGCAAATATATTCTCAAAGGCGATATGATGGTTTGACTTTGTAGCAGCTGGAAACTTTTCCACTATCAATATATGGGTTTGCATGGCATCTGCTCATACTTCTTTTCCCATTAATGACTTCTTGTGGGGGCCCAGAGCCGCAACAATGGTAGTTTATAGAAGGGTGAAGGCTTTGATTGAATTGACCAATAAGAATTTGGATAGAATATTCGTGGCGCCTGAAGAGTATATAAATAAATTTATTTTATAGCTGCTTGATTTTGATAGTGTTGCAAAGCTCCATGCTTAATTAAAGACCACGTGAATCGATGGTTGAGAACTTACACATGAAGTTGAGGTGTTAAAATTTATCTTAGCTTTTATGAATTGAAGTCCCGCAAGAAAAGTGATGATCATGGTATACCATCACGGGGCTGAAACCTTAGGGGTCAACATTCAACTTATCATGCTTTGTTCCCAAGGACGTGGACAATATATGATGAATATATATTGTTTGGTGTACCACGGAAATTGCAACAACCCGGGCCAAGACAATAGTTCTCATTGGTTTTATGGTGTAATATGAATGGGGAAAAGGTGGAGTCCACCTCAAAATCCAAAAAAAAAGGTAGTCCCGGTTAACCGAATCTGGTTAAAATCCGGCATCCATATGGAGTCCGTCCCTACAAAAGGGATGAAGGCGGAGACCCGGTTTAAACTGAATCTAGTTTAAATCTGGGATCCGTGTGCAAATGGCTATGTCGCCAAGTCTATGAACATGTAGGAATCAGAGGCACATAAACCCGTTTCCAAAAATCATGTCCAGGTTAAACATGTAGGAATCAGAGGTGCATAAACCCATTTCCAAAAATCATGTCCGGGTTAAACATGTAGGAATCAGAGGTGCATAAACCCGTTTCCGAAAATCATGTCCGGGTTAAACATGTAGGAATCAGAGGTGCATAAATCCGTTTCCGAAAATCATGTCCAGGTTAAACATGTAGGAATCGAGAGGTGCATAAATCCGTTTAGAAAATCATGTCCGGGTTAAACATGTAGGAATCGAGGTGCATAAACCCGTTTCGAAAATCATGTCCGGGTTAAACATGTAGGAATCAGAGGTGCATAAACCCGTTTCCGAAAATCATGTCCGGGTTAAACATGTAGGAATCAGAGGTGCATAAACCCGTTTCCGAAAATCATGTTCGAGTTAAACATGTAGGAATCCGAGGTACAGAAACCCGTTTATGAAAATCATGTATGAGCTAAACATGTATGAATCGAGGTACACAAACCCGTTTTCATGAATCATGTCAAGTTTAAGCTTTAACCGGATTGGAGGGCGTTTTGCTCAAAAATCAATCCGTTCCGGGGCGGTTAATTTTAATTCAGCCGGATTGGAGGGCGTTTTGCTCAAAAATCAATCGGTTACGGAGGGCGGTTAATTTTAATTCGGCCGATTGGAGGGCGTTTTGCTCAAAAATCAATCGGTTCTGGAGGGCGGTTAATTTTAATTCAGCCCCGATTGGAGGGCGTTTTGCTCAAAAATCAATCGGTTCTGGAGGGCGGTTAATTTTAATTCAGCCCCGATTGGAGGGCGTTTTGCTCAAAATTCAATCCGTTCTGGAGGGCGGTTAATTTTAATTCGGCCGATTGGAGGGCGTTTTGCTCAAAATTCAATCCGTTACGGAGGGCGATTAATTTTAATTCGGTTAGGGCATTTTTCAAAATTGAATCCGCGGAGGCGGTTAATTTTAATTCAGCCCGATTGGAGGGCGTTTTGCTCAAAATACAATCCGTTCTGGAGGGCGGTTAATTTTAATTCAGCCCGGATTGGAGGGCATTTCATTTTAAATCAGCTGGGATTGGAGGGCAATTTTGCTTATATTCAATCCGTTCTGAAGGGCGATTTACTTTAAATCAGCCCGGATTATAGGGCAATTTTGCTTGTATTCAATCCGTTCTGAAGGACGGTTTACTTTAAATCAGCCAGGATTGAAGGGCAATTTTGCTTGTATTCAATCCGTTCTGAACCCTGAGTAAACTATAAGTGCATCCGGCAGCCCAGAGACCTGAACCACCGTGCTGGGGGGGCAACATGGGTTGTTAGTGGAAAAGCATGATTTTCAATAGCCAGGTTTAAGGCAAACCAGAATACAACAAAATCTTGTTGCGACGGCAATCCCGCTAAGTTATTTTAAACGGAACCGGATATAAACCGAATCTGGTTAAAATCTGAGTTCCGTGTGGATTCCGTCCCTACGAAAGGGATGAAGGCGGAGACCCGGTTAACTGAACACCATTTAAATTAGGGATCCGTGCAAAGTTTTGAAGCCAGACCCGGTTTAAACTGAATCTAGTTTAAATTAGTGATCTGCGCAAAGTTTTGAAGCCGGACCCGGTTAAACCGAATCTAGTTTAAAATCAGGGATCCATGTAAAGTCTTGAAGACGGACCCGGTTAAACCGAATCTAGTTAAAATCCCGGGCTCCGTGATAATTTTTAAAGCCGGACTACAGTTAAAATCTGAGCTTCCATGAAAAGTTAAAACATGAGTTCCATATGGAGAGCCAAGTTAAACTATCAATGTATCCCGGCAGCTCAGAGACCTGAACCACCGTGTTGGGGGGCAATGGGTTGTTAGTGGAAAAACATGATTACCAATAGCCAAGATTATGGCAAACCAAAACACAACAGTAAGTATTTTCCAATGAATGTGATTTGCTTACATGTTATTAAATACAGGAATATAGATCGAGAAAAATTGCTACAAAAGCAAGCAAGGGATCTTATTTCTCCTCGCACAACCCGGATAAGCCGGATACATCTCGGCCAAGTCCGTGTTTCATATCAAACAAATAATACATCCCGGCAGCTCAGAGACCTGAACTACCGGGTTGGGGGCAACTGTTATGGAATAATAGTTTAGACCCATTCAAGGTGTGGCCCAACAAGAGGCAACCAATATTGCACATATGTGATGGCAGAACATTTGGGCTTGAAGGCACAAGAGGCCCAACAGGTCCAAACCCTAACCCTAAGGTAGCCTCTATATATACTTGGTTAACCTAAAAGGTACGGAAACTCTAAGCTCTCTCTCTTTACTATTTGGCCACACTGTGCACACACACCACCCCCCTTTTGCTGTGTGCAGTGATCGTCTATTCTCAAAGGTATCCCATCCATGGATATCTGAGAGGGAGCTATTTGATCCTATATCAACATACTAGTCCACCTAGGGCTAGACATCTGTGTTCTATACCAGAACAAATGCAAAATAGAGGTAGCAAGCCAAATTTACTTTTTTTTAATAGATTTAAATTAGTTTTGGTGTTTTCAAAAGCATTGGCTTAAATTCTTGCAAACTGGACTAGTCGGTTGCTAGTAGCATCAGATACTGGTTGATTAATTGAAAACATAAGCATGAGGTAATTGAATTCTTCAAAACGACATTAAGGAAGTAACTGTGGAAGATCACATGATCTAATGTTATATACATGAAGTGTTATTTGATATATGGAACAACAAAAATGAAACACGTGATTATATGTATGTATGTGTGTATATATATTTATTGAATATAATGAGAATTTCTTTATGAAAAATAAAGGTATTTCATTCTTTTTCTAGGCACATGTATCTTCCCATTATAGTAAATTTTGTTCAAGGTACTGTCAGGTCCATCATATACGTCTCAGTGGGAATTTGCACTGAAAAATGGACATAGACTGATTATATTCTCCATCTACCGTTGAATGAATTATTGATTATTGGGTTAAAGTGTATCCAGTACCTACCTGAAGTATTTTTCTTGGTGTATCAAGTGCTTTATATTATTTTGTGGTACACCTAGCACACCTTAAAGTATTTTTATTGATGCACCTAGCACCCTAAAATATTTTTTCAAGAACACGTACACAATGCCATAAATTATTTTTTTGGTGTGTCCAACACTCTAGAATATGTTTCAAGAGTCTCCAGCACTATAAATTATCTAAATTGTTAAATTCAAAATTGCACAAAAAGATACTTTGGGATGATGGGCACACCTTAAAAACTACTTTAGCTAGAATGCACCACAAAACACTTTAGGACACTCGATGCACATGAAAAAAAAATACTTTAGAGTGCTGGTTGCACCTTATCCCATGATTATTTCAGGGAAAAAATGTTATATGTTCAATTTCTTTAAGGGAAAATCCTTGAGAAAGAACTTTAAAAATGTCAAAAGGACAAAAAGGTTTTCTAAATATTCATAATATTAAAGAGGTGTTAGGGCCTGATTTGTCTTTTTCAAAATTAAAAAGAAATGACAGAATTGTCCCCCGGACTTTAACTTTCACTTTGGCAGAATTAATTATAAAAAGCATATCCAAACCTGTGAAACCTTTATCAAAACTTGAGAAAACCCTTATCAGATCTTGTGAATTTTAAAAGCTTGTGAAAACCTTGCTCAAACTTGTGAAACCATTATCAGATATTGTGAATTGAAATTTGCAAATTATGAAATTCTTTAAGGAAGTTGTGAAATTCTTTTAAGAACTTGTGAAAGCCTTACCTGAACTTGTGAAATCTTTATCAAAATTTGTGAAATCCGTATCATATATTATGTTATGAATCAAAATTCACAACTTGTGAAGTTTTTTCAGGAAGTTGTGAAATTATTTTGATAACTTGTGACAACCTTTTATGAACTTGTGAAAAACATATCAGAACTTGTGAATTCAAATTTGTAACTTGTAAAATTCTTTAAGGAAGTTGTGAAATTATATTAAGAACTTATGAAAACCTTATCCGAACTTGTGGTACCTTTATTAGATCTTATGAATTTTGATTTGCAACTTGTGAAATTCTTATGAGAATTTGTGAAAACCTTATCTAAACTTATGAAAACCTTTATCATAATTTGTGAAATCGTGTATTCCTCTCTGTTCTTAATTTTAAACTTAGAAGGACAATTATGTCATTCCCTTTTAATTTTGAAAAGAACGAATCAGACCCTAACACCTCTTTGATATTATAAACATTTAGAACACTTTTTGTCTTTTGACATTTTTAAAGTTCTTTTTAAAGGATTTCCCCTTTCTTTAAGGGTTAAGGTGTAATTTTGCCCTTAAAGTATGCGCCTAGGAGCAATTTTGCCCTTGAAGTTTTCGGCGTAGCAATGTTGCCCCTGAAGTTTAAAAACATAGCAATGTTGCCCCTTCGTTAACTGCCCTAACGGTCAACTAACGGTCAACGTTAGGGTTTTTAAAAGCGGGGCAATGTTGCTACGTTTGTAAACTTCAGGGGCAACATTCTCCAAAAAAACGTAGCAATTTTGCCCCTAAAGTTTAAAAACGTAGCAATGTTGCCCCTTCGTTAAAAACCTTAACGGTCAACTTGACCGTTAGGGTTTTTAACGGAAGGGCAACATTTCTACGTTTTTAAACTTCAGGGGCAACATTGCTACGCCGAAAACTTCAGGGGCAAAATTGCTCCTGGGCGCATACTTTAAGGGCAAAATTGCACCTTAACCCTTTCTTTAATGTGTGAGCTCTATTATGTATAGGGTCGTCTGTTATAGAAGATATATCTTAATTGTTGGCCATAACTGAATTTTCTGCAGTTCAAAATTAATTTCCAAACAATTTATGTATTATTCATGACATGTATATTCCCATGCAGTGGCGGAGCCACACACAAGCCTATGGGTGCAAGTGCACCCACAAATTTTAAGAAGATATTTTTTTTTTGAAGGAACCTTATAACAAGTTGTCTAGGTGGTGTGGTGGTAATCACACGAGTCCCTCATCAGATCCTGTGTTCAAGCTCCTGCTTGGACAACTTTCTAAGCTATTTTTTGGGCATGGACTTGCGGTGGCATATCTATGATAAGGGCTTAAAGCAAGTAAGGAGGCCCAAATGGTGGATAAGGACAGTGGCCTATCTATGAAAATTTTGTGTGTTCTCATTGTTTTCCTTCCTCCTTTATATATGTATTTGGTCTTGAACCTATTGAAAGTGCCGTGTTCTCTGGTGGATAGCCTTGTGAGTTATAACATTTGTTATGCTCCTTTGCTCTTTCGTTGATATTTGACTTTTTAATATCCTATGACATATGACAAACCATAATAATTTTTCCTTGCATGTTGCTTTAGAATTTGATTGTGTAACATCTAGGTATCTGTATGGATTAGAGTATATTGTTCTATTTAAATTGATTTCATCAGAAATACTTTTCAATTGAACCCCATTTTTTGTCATAAACTTTACAAAGGAGTGGGTTGCCTTTTATTCTCCTTAAAAAAAAAAAAATTTAAATGTATTATTCATGACATAAATATGTATATTCCCATGCCATCATAATGGTTTTAAGGTAAATATATCTATCTACTTATAATGATCTATAAATTTTTATCTTATAAACTAACAGTTCATACTGTGTTTTGTCCCCCCCCCCCCCCCCAAAAAAAAAAAAAAAAAAAAAAATCACGTATATTATTATAAGAAATTTGATAAATAAACAGTACATACAGTTCACGTCAAACATATATATTATCTGATTTCTTGAAGTTTATATATTTATATAAATTGTGCTGATTAAACTACACATATAATTAAGCACAGATGTGCAATCATTGGTGACTAATAATTTCATTGTTTATATTAACTTGAAGATCATCACAAGGATATTTAATTAATTTAATCCAAAGATGAACATATGCATCTATATGTAATATATTTTTATTAGACAGCAAGTCCATCTCTATCTTTTGGACTTACCTGGAGAATCTAAATACTAACTCAATTATGTACTTAATGGATAATCAATATTATGCATAGAAATTTAAAAAAGAACTCACAGCTACATGTACCTGTAAACAAATAACTCGTTATCAGATCTATATACCTATGTGTCTGGGTGAAGTTGAAAACCGTACATGTTTTGACAAAAATAAAATAAAACAAAAGTAAATCACATTGCATACATACACAGATTAAGAAAAAGGGAAAAATATGAATATTATAAAGAGTGGTTTTGTTCATTGAACTCGACTCTTTAAAATGTTTTTTAACCTAAAACTGATCATTATGAGAAACATAAATATCTGGTAAACAAAGTCACTTTAATTTGTTTATGTGATCCTTCGTTAATGGGTCACAATCAAAGGATTTCCTTCACGAAAAGTTACGGACCCCTCACCATTTAGTCTTATAATATTGGCCACTGAATGAGATTGAAACATCAAATTCTGCTACACGTAGCACCTGGAATTTAAGAATATATAATTAATTAACAAATAATCATGACAAATGTCTATAAATAAGTAGTAGTATATTAGGAAAAGAAGGAAGTTTAAGTTCTATGTTTTCTTACAATAATCTGATATCCTATATAAAATCACCGATTTGGCTTTGAGCATTATTAAAGCCTAAATGGGGTAGCTCTTTCACTAAAAAAAAAAAAAAAGACCATTAGTAGCGGTTAAAATATCATATTTGTAGTGGTTTATGGCACTATTAATGACATTTGTAGCAGTTAGCTAAATCGCTACAAAATTCACCATAGCAACCTAATTTATAGTGGTTATAAAAACCCGCTACTACATATACCTTGATTGCTACTGTATCTGTGGCGGTTTCAAATGACCGCCACTATATGAGGCTGCGCTGACTTCTTGTTTGAACATTAGTCGCGGTTATCTAACTGCTACAAATTGAATTTGATCAGAGTTGTAGCAGTTACTTAACCACAACTAATTATATGAAAAAGTAGCGCCAAACGTTTCAAAATATTTTGTAGCGGTTACATGACCGTTACAAATATTCCCGCCAATTTTTGGAAAAAAAAATTTCCGCCGCCTGTTTTAATTCTTTAGAATATTTGTAGTGGTAGTTAACCGCTACAAATAAATCCCGCCATTTTTTTGTAAAAAAAAAAATTGGCACCATTTTTTCAGTATTTTATATTTGTAACGGTTGTAAACCGATACAAATTATTCCCGTCATTTTTTTTACAAAGTAGTTTTGGCGCATTGTTCATATTATTGTTCGTATTTGTATTGGTTTAATAACTGCTACAAACGAATGAAATTGGAAAAAAAAAATTATTATAGTAATTAAGTAGATATTGTATTATTAATAATTGATATTTTTAGTGAAAATAAATTATATTAAAATATGATATTTGATTATATAAGGTTATTTTATAGGTGTAAAACAATGAGAATGTAAGCAAAATAACTACTAATTATGTGTTAATTAAAATAAAATTACTTCTAAAAAAATGTGTGTGAAAGTGGATCGAATAATGTATGTGAAAGTAGAAAGAAAGTTGAAAAATATACGTAATGCAACTGTAAAATAACAAAAGTTAGTATCAGCAGGGTAGAAGAAAAAAGAAATATTTCGATAATCATTATATTTGATCCGGCTAAACGGCACTTACCCCCTTCAAACACTTAACCTCGTTGAGAAAACTAAAAATATGAGAGAAGACGGAGAGAAAAAATGTGTAGAAAAGGAAACTGAAGCATATTAAATGTGGTTTGGCGGGGGTATTTGTTTTGATATCTGCGCATCATTTTGTAGCGGTTTAGTTACGTTTTCACTTGTTGTAGCGGTTTTACTTAATAGAGGATAATGATGCGTCTTTTGTAGCGGTTTTTATTATTTGTAGCAGTGTTATAACCGCTACATATAATATTATGGTTTTTGTTTTTTTTTTAAAAAAAAAATAAGAAGAAGATTATAGATTACATCATAGGCATCATTTTTTCTCTCAATCTTCGTCACCATCCCTACAAAGAAAGTTTGCATAAAATGTTACGTGTGAGTTGAATATATTTGAACACAAATAAAACTTTAGTTAAATGTTATTATTTCATAAAGCGTATATCAAAAAACGTACCGGTGGAACGCGAAGAATTTTAAAAACTTTAGTCTTATTGTATTCCGTTTAAATAAATTTAAATTACATGTAAGGAATTTAAATTTAATTTTTTTGACAAAAAACTAATTATATTTACCTTTGACATCCACCACAAATCCAGTGGAATGCAAAGACGACGGTCGGGGGTTCCCCTGGTCCCGCTCGTTCTCCTCATCGATAAACCGCTCCGCCTTGGCTATGGGAATTTCAATATGGAACTCCGAATTTTCGTCGATGTCACTGAACGATAGACTTGCACCCTTTTCTCCCCCTACGGTCTCTAGGTTTGGGATTGGCTTATTTGCAAAGAGTTCATCAAACTCCCTCCCCACCTGAGGGGGGCGGAGGGGGGATATTTATAGGCCCACGCCCTCGTACGGCTCCCTCTGCTACTACTGCCCCTTATAGGCCTTCTCTCACGTTCAACATCTTTCTCTTTTCCCTTATCTTTAGAAACCACGATGTTGAAAGGTACAAGTTGAAAGGTTAAAAGGTAAAAAATCAAAACCTTACGCGCTTGATTTTCAAAATGAGGCGAACTGTTAAAAAAACCGCTACATTTTGTAGCGGTTTTTTTAAAAATAATTACAAAGTTAAAAATATTGTTGTGGTTGAGTACAAATCGCTACATCAACCGTGACAAATATGCCTCGTTCTTCGTGAACTTTTGTAATTGACAAACCTTTGAGATTATGTAGTGGTTAAAGGGTAGAACCGCGACAAATATACTTTTATAGCAAAAAAATTCCAAACTAATTAGTTTATGAGTCAAACTAATTAGTTTGGTGAAAATAATTAAAATAAAAAACACTCAATTAATTTAATTATTTCCTTTAATTTTCCCAAAAGAGTCGAGAGTAATAAATTAGAAATAATAAGTTTACTGAAAATAGTCCAACATGCCCGTGAAGATTCAAATTCAGTATAGCCACCAATCTCCTACGAAAAACTCACTGACTCATTTTGATCAGAGACATTTTCCTGAGAGAATGGTGGCTATAGGGGAACCCAATCTTCGGTCGAATGTTGGACTATCTTCAGAAGAGTAGAAGTCTTCACATCAAAGAAAGAATTAAATCTGGATTGTTACTGAAGGAACTGCATCGGCTACAAGGATGAGAGAGGCAAATATCTGCAGCTCTCATCTCTTGAGATAAGAGATCAGAGCTGCAGATATCTACATGTCTTCGACTACTTAGCCGAGAAAGTTCATTCAATGACAATGCAGATTTAGTCATTTCTTAATATTTATAATTAGATGTATGGACAGATTAACTATATATAGCATAAATATTTGTAGCCGAGAAAGTTCATTCAATGACAATGCAGATTTAGTCATTTCTTAATATTTATAATTAGATGTATACGATCGCGATTAACTATATATAGCATAAATATTTATATATAGCACAAATATTTGTAGCGGTGTTTTTCATGTAACCGCTACAAATTCACCGCGACAAAGTTTGCTCAATTACGCGCCAACGCTAGCGCCAAATTTGTATCGGTTATTCCCAAAAAACCGTAACAAATGCCACGCCATAGAGATTCGCGCCACTACGCGCCAAGCTGATGCCACATTTGTAGCGGTTTAATTTAGGGTAACCGCTATAAATATCGTAGCAAACATGCCCGCCCTTTGGAGCCAATGCTTCCGCTGCTAATTTGTTGCAGTTTCGTTAAAAACCGCTACAAAAGCATGATTTTGTAGCGGTTAATTATGACCGCTACAGGTGAACTGCAACAAATGATAGCATTTTTTGTAGTGTTTCACTGTGATCTTTTTTAATCAATAAGATTTGAGTAAATGCACGTAACCTTATTTAAGTGACATTGAGTTCATTCTACTTGTCCATT
This sequence comes from Acacia melanoxylon, assembly GCA_019022615.1. Taxonomy (NCBI): domain Eukaryota; kingdom Viridiplantae; phylum Streptophyta; class Magnoliopsida; order Fabales; family Fabaceae; genus Acacia; species Acacia melanoxylon. The sequence continues at coordinate 2,330,795 of JAFJYJ010000050.1, forward strand.
AACAAGTGAAAACATGGAGAGAATGATATGGGTCTCCAATTGGTCGGTCAAATGAGTGAACAGTGAACTAAGTCTTTTGACCAATCTAGTTAAGAATTTCGAACTGGCCAATTGGTTTGAATTTTATGTTTTCCCCTCTTTTTGTTGAACATGAAAACCACGTTGTTTTGAGTTAAAAGGGGAAAAACCGCAGTCCATCATATTTTTTGTGAGTTACTTGTAGTCTAGTAGTGAGAAGATGAAAATGATAGTCATCGTACTCATGTTGCTTAGTGGTAATCTTGTTATGCTTTGTGTGAGTTACTTGTAGTCTAGTACTCTTGAGTATGAATTAGTGATTGTGTTTGTTTATTGCACTAAGTGTGTTGTGTAGACATTAATGTTGAAAATATTTATTTGATAAATTATAATTTTAATTGTTGTAATTTACTAATAATATTTCTTTGAAAAAAATGGAGGAAAAATAGTTAAAATTTGGAATAGTAACTTTCAGGCCTTGTAGGGGCCAAAGACGACCCTTAGAGTTGATAATCAGGGCCGGCCCTCCAGGGCCCGAGGTAAGAAAAATATTTGTTTTTCAAAGCCCAGTCCGAGAGTATCAGGGCCAGGGCCGGCCCTCCAAAGCCCGAAAATTACTATTCCAAACTTTAACTATTTTTCCTCCCTTTTTTTTAAAGAAATATAATTAGTAAATTATAACACAAATCATCCAATAAATAAGTACAATCACTAATTCATAATCAAAAGTAAACTATGTTCACAAATAACTCACATAAAACATAAAAAGCATATCACAAAGTGACATTAGTACAATGACTATTATTGTCGTCATCTTCGTCACTATCATTAATTTCAACGACATTTGATTGTTCTTTATTTTGAGTAGTAGCCTCTAGCTCATGAGCACTACAAGAAAAATCATTTTTTGCTATGGAAAAATTCCGTCACAAAAAAGGCTTTTTCCGTCGCAAAATCGATTTGAGACGGCATTTGAGACGGATTTTGTCCGTCGCAAATTCGTAAATTTGCGACAGAAAAGGGAAAATCCGTCGCAAATTCGTAAATTTGCGACGGAAATACCTATCCATCGCAATTGCGACGTAGTTGGTATCCGTCGCAAATGTCAAAATTTGCGACGGATTCATCCAAATCCGTCGCAAAATGTCAATTTTTTTAAAAAAATTAAAAATTATTTTTTTAAAAAAAAATTTACATAACAAAATAGACAAAAAAGATGTATACCATAAAAATATATAATAACAATCATAAAGAGTTTACATAGAGACAAAAATATAAATAATAATGTTCCGAACAATAAGTACTACAAAAAAGTCTAAACAACAGTAGTATGGTCACCCTTGTCCTTCACTAGGGATTAAAGTAGAATATGCATATGCTTCATAATCTCATGTGTTTGATGCACCAGTATGGTCATTCCGTCGTAAAACTCGATTCCTAAAAAAAATAAAATAAAAGGCATATCCTAATATCTAGGAATTATAAAACAGAAAAGCAATTACAAAATTCAAATTCTATAATCTATTGATCGATTTAGGCCGATCCTAATATCTAGGATTATAAAAGGCAAATTCTAATATCTAGGAATTGTAAAAGGCAAATCCTAATAACTAAGAATTATAAAAGGAAGATCCTAATATCTAGGCGTTATAAAAAAAAAAAAAAGCAATTACAAAATTCCAATTCCATAATTCGATTAGATCCTAAAATATCTCTAACTACCAAGATTATATATTATACATAAATTTAACATATAACAAGAAAAAAAAGGTTCGACAATGTACAAATCAGAACAAAATCTGCTGCATATATGTTTAATTAAAAATAATTACCTGCATTATATTGAGCAAACCAAATCAATGTCGACATTGAACTGGGTCTTACAGAAATGTAAGTTAGAATATAACACGAATGAATTTCATATGAACAAATATAAGCAAATATAATATAATAAAAAATAGTTATTATAATTTCCTCTCTTCTAATAATAAATTAAGTTTGTACAATTTCTAATAATAATAGTAATAATAATAATAATAATGTCTTAAATTCTACAATATGGCTTCCCTAGTTCACATCTATAATTTTATATAATTTAATTATGGCCAAACCTAACCAAGCAACAGGAACTTTTTGTGGCAATAGAATTTTAATTCACGTGTCTTCTACATCGATGAAACTAGTTACTTTACCTTTGACAAATTTCAACTACATACTATGCTATGTATATTTCTTTTACAAACACTTTCTATATTATTGGCGAATTAAATTTAACCAAAAAAAGAAGAAACAAAATCAATATTCATCACAGAAAACCTTGCATCAAACCGATAAAAAAAATAAAAATGGGAAGAAACGAAGGAACCACACACCACATGAATTCTTTTATATTGTAGAAAGAGGAATACATGAACATCTTCAATTGTACAGTGAGTGATGAATGCTTACCAACAATCACTTCGAGATAAACAAATAGATAACGGGGAGAGGAGAGAGAGAGGGACGTTACCTGAGGAAAACAGTGAGGAATCAAAGGATAGAGGACGGAGGACGTTGGAGGAGGTGGAGGGCCGACGCCGGAGGACGAGCAAGATGGGGAGGGGCGGAGGTGACGAGGAGGACCGACGAAATGAGTAAGAGGTGGAGAGGAGATCAAAATGGCGGACGGCTAAATGATTTGAAGGAATTAAAGCCGATTTGCGACGGAGACCGAAGTTCCGTCTCAAAAAGCAATTTTTTTTTGTGACGGAATTCAATTCCGTAGCAAAAAAAATTGCTTTTTGCGACGGAAACTAAGTTCCGTCGCAAAAAAGGGGGAATCCATTTGCAAAAGGCCGCCGGTTGCGCGACGAACTTCTTTTCCGTCGCAAAAAGCAAAATTTTTTGCGACAAAAATTTTTGCGATCGTCGCAAAAAAAAAATTGCTTTTTGCGATGGAATTGAAGTTTCGTCGCAAAAAGGCAAATTTTTTTGCGACGGATCCAATTTTCCGTCGCAAAACACCGTATTTGCAACGGATTATCAATTCCGTCGCAAATAGGCAAAAATTTGTGACGGATTATTTTCCGTCGCAAATTCCGTCGCTATTTGTGTATTTTCTAGTAGTGGAGTAAGAATATCATGAATTTTTCTCTCGCATCATGAACACATCCATAATCTTTATTTGCAACAATTAATAAACCAAATCATAAAATTAGAGTATAGTTATTATGTATTTGTAGTTAAATGGATAAATAACTCTATAACAAATACAAAATATATATAAATAAATAAATTTAGAAAGGAAAAAAAAAAGCTAGAGTGAAAAGGGCCTGTAGGGCCGGCCCGTTTAAGCCTGAGGCCCTCCAGGGCCAATTTCAAATATCTCGTCCATTTTTCAAGCTCGGCCCTTGACGGGCTAGCCCGATAGGCCCGGTCCGATTTTCCGGCTCTACAGTGGCCTGACCTTGGTGCTCTCAAGTCGGGTTTTGAAAAATATATGTTTTTTTACCCCAGACCCTGTAGGGCCGGCCCTGATTCCTATCTCTACTCATTAGGTCCGCCCTTATTGGCCCATTTACAATTTAAATGTTAAAATCTCGAGCCTTGACCCTTGCAATTTTCTAGTCAAAAACTTTGTATAAAGTTAGATGACTAAATATACGCTTATGTCTTCAAAATATGTACAAACCATGCCCAAAAGTATAAGGTGGGTCTACATAATTTTAAAAACTTAACGGGATATGTTGGTACAATATAGCAAAACTAAATGCAAGTACATGTAATTTTTTTTATTTGAAGGGAGGTTTCTTTATTAGTTATGTAGCTTGATAACAGAATTAAAAAAAATAAAAAATTCATTTAATTTATATTTTATAACACTAATCAAATATCGTACAGTTATATTTAATTTATTCTTACCAAATCAAGTAAAGCTAATTAAAGTAGTGGAATCCACCTCTATAATTAACATGCTTCTGCATAATAATTTATTTGATTGTTAATATTAGTCTGGTAGTTACAGATACACATGTTCGCATTTTTATTAGACACCTTGAGTTGTACCAAGTAACATGCCAGGTTGTTACATATATACTAACTATGACAGAGAGAGAGGGAGATTAATAAAGGTTGGGGTAGGATTCGTTGAATGTTAAATGTAAAAGTTATATAACTAATTTACAGATTTAAAAAATTAGTTAATTTAGTTACTTTTAACAAATATTTGTTGATTTTCCTAAAATACCCCTTTAATTATCATTCTCATTGATGAAAATTCTTTTGATATATTCAATCAATACTTATAAATTTAGGAGACAGAGTAGATTAAGTTCTTATATTTAAAACCAAAATAAATTTCTCAACTAACTTATATACTTGCGACTGAATGGAGTATTTATTAGAAATTAGAAATGATACTATATTATGTGTTGTTGTTTGGTTATGTTAATAAAAGAGGTAAGGCACAGACTGGAAAGAGGAATATATACAAGTCTTTCTAGCTTGGCTAATGAATACACACATATACTCACGCCTTCGCATTATTGAGATTCATCTATGAGCTGTATCACCCTATAGTGGACCACCATTCTATTTTTTTCTTTCTTTCTCTTTCTTTATAATTTCCTTTTTAATTTTTATATTGTTGTAAGAAAATTCCCTATCAAATAATTGATAACTAAAAATTCTTGTTTTGATTTTCTAATCCTAAAAGACAAATGAAAACCATCAAGGTGTCAATTATCTTATAACCTAATAATATGAAGGTTCCCATGTAAATGGAATGTCACAAGTTAAATCACATACTTGTAATAATATGCCATAAGTGACTGACCTTCTAATTAAATAATAATAATAATAATAATAATAATAATAATAATAATAATAATGGGCTAGCACGAAATATTTATAAAAACCATGACAGATAGACTACCAAGTTAACTCAATATTAAATGTGCCATGTTTTTTTGGTAATAATAATTATTTAATTTTTTTAACAAATAAATATTTCATTAAATAACTATTTTGTTTTGGCTCATATTCTACTCAATGCACTATAAAGTAAAATCATGATTAAATGGTTTTAGAGGTATTTTTCATAATTTTCCATTACAGTTTTTTTTTTTTAAGAGTCCTTGAAAAATTATTATTCTTTCTCTAAGTCTTTAATTTAAAGACAAAGTATCACAATTTAACCTCTAAATTTATTTTTTCGTAAACAATTCCTATGAAAGATTTTTCTAGCTTTCAGATTCAAAGCATTGGCTATGTTAAAAGAGATTTTATCTTTGGCCTTTGTCCTTTGCCCAGCATACTTTGAAGAACAATATATAGCTAGTCTCTGCTACTGTAGGTGCAACATCCTCCTATTCAAAAATAAATAAATAAACAAATAGAATTTATGTTTAACATTTAATAACAAAAAAATGAAATTGAAAAATCACTAATTTATTCATAAAGCTACCCAACAACGACTTGAGATGATTTCAAACTAATTTGTAGATATTATTTTTATATTATTTAATATATGAAATTAGATTTTAGTAATAATCAGGCTCAATTATCTTTAGGTTTAAAATCATTGTTAATGATTAAGTGTTAATATACCCTTTTTAAAACAGAATCAAAATTTTTATGAACACTATTTATCTGTACTTACTTTAGTTTAAATTATATTGTGAAAATTTATACATCATGATCTTTTCGGTACAGGTTCAAAATTCCCCTGGCTATAAAGCCATTTGATATAGAAATTGCTCATAAAGTCCACCACGTTGAAGCACGTTGTGGGGTCATTGCGAGTTAATGGAACTATTCAATTCAAATAAAAATAAATATGTAATTAATAAAATAACCACTTTATCACTTTATCCTCTATCATGTTTACACATACACACACATACATATTCGATGAATTCAATAGAGAAAGAGAATTTATGAGCAAAAAAAAAATAGAGAAAGAGAATAAAAAATTAGATAAAAAAAGCTCTAACTATAAATATGCATATATTGGTTCAAACCGGAATTATTACCATTAATTCGTTGGAAAAATTACAATATGGTCCATGACAAGTTTCAAATGACTACCAAATTATGGAGCGTTAGAAGATTAATTAATTAATTTAATTAACTAATTTTTGGTATCAAAAAAATTATTTTATATTTTATATTTATTATGTTAGGTTCAACCTAACTGTATTCATCACCAGTACTACTCCTATCCATCCATAAATGATCTTTTCCTCTCCAAACTCTCTCCATTTAACTAATTTATATATTACATATTCAATTATGATACCAATTTAAATTTGAATTTAATTTTTCCCTCTTCAATTAGGCATTCATTAGTAATATTAGTAATTTTTATTTTTCAAGCACTTTCAATGTTAGAAAAAAGCTTATAATGATGATTACCTATTTTTTTTGATTAAGAACTATTTCCAATATTTGCACGATCTAATTGGAGAGAGACTTTTAAATTAAAAAAAGTGATAAAATCTATACATATTCCATTTCTCTTTATCCTATCATAGAAAATCGAAATTCTAGACTAATCTCTTATTATAAAATGAAATCATAATATTGGAAGCCGTAATGTTTATAGAATTGTGAATGGTGTATTTTTTAGTGTAAGATAGTAATTTACTACTCCGGCTCCATTATAATGTACTCAGTCCACTTCTTAATATAAGATCAATTCACCTAATTTGATTAGATAAAGAAAGTTAGTTAAATTAATTAATATAACATGTTTTTTTATTACATCTTAATTATCTTCCTTAATTCCTTTATTCTCCCTCATCCTTAATTATTTTTGAGGGAAAGTGTTAATAAGGGCAAATTAGGAAAATATTGACAAATATGAAAAAATATGTCTATAATTAGAATCAAGATCAACTTCCTAAATATGTGTTATATTAAGGCCGGGAAGGAGTAATGTCCTATTATAAGTTAGGTATTAATTGTATATATTTCAAAATTGTCACTCTTTAAAGTTTAATGCAATTTCTTCGTTCTTAAAGGAGTAATTCATGGCTTTAAACATGTGTAAGTTCGAAAAAAAAAATTATCTGTGAACAAATTTAATGACTTAATCACTTTTCTTTAGTTTTAGTAAGACGATTGAAGATGTCTTATAATAAAAAGTGAAGGGAGTATAGTTTTGGAGAATTCAGAAAGTAAATAACTTTGATCTCAAGGGTAATTTTGTAATTATGAGCAGGAAGAGCCACTTAAATCCAAAATCCCCAATAGCAAAGGTGACCTACGATGGGCCAGCTTATTATCTCCATCGTCGCTATCTGCAGGCTGTTCCCACTAAAACTCATAAATTTAATAATCAAAATAAATATATTTTTAAAAACATTTTGTTATTATTGTAAATAATATGTTGTTTTCCTAAGAGTTAAATATTCTTAAAAAAATTAAGCATAGTTGTAGTTATATTATTTCTCCCTATTATTAATTGGGATAGGATATTGTCACTACCATAATTTTATGTCACTACCATTTTTTCACCGTTAGATCAGAATCTGAATAGGAGAGAGAAATGATAAAAATAGATTAAATTCTAATCTAACGGTGAAAAAGTGGTAGTGATTTCAGAAGGTATGACATAAAATTGGTAGTGATAATATCATATCCCTTATTGAAATAATGCCCTTAATTAATTGCTTTTCATTTTTATTGATTCTTCTTTTCCTTTTTTCCAGCACTTTTTGACACACCCAAGAACCAAACCAAAGTGATCGAGTCCTGCTCGTCCTTCCTTTTCAATCCAACCCAATCAAAGACAATTAACTCCAGATTCCATGCCCTAATAATAAAATAAATAACAACAACGATAATTATTGCCCTAATAATAAAATAAAAAAATAAATAGAAACAACGATAATTATTATTCACACACATACACAAAGAAAAAGAAAAAAGAAAGAAAAAGAAAATACACCTCCTCATCATCAGTTCAACTCGAACTTTACAATTTTCTAATTTTGATTATTATTCACATTTTTCTATCCTGATGATATCGACAGAGAAATCCCACCTAAAATAAACAAAGATATAAAACAATTCACCCCCTCAATTAATTAATTAAAACACCTCCATGCGCATAATAAAAACCCTTTCAATGGTATTCACCTTGTTTATCTGATATTCTTTTCTTTGCTGTAATTTGCTTTTAGCTCTCTTTGTCTCTAACAGCTATATGATGATGATGCAGCTCGGAGAGCCGACCACTGTCGTATTGGGGATGGTCCCTAAGGCCGCGGCAGCAGAAGTACCGCCTCCTCCTCCTCCGCCACCCGAAGCAGCGGAGGAGCCAGACGGAGGTGGCGAGATCGTAATTGGGATAGATAATAAAGCAGCAGCAGCAGCAAAACTTCATCTTGTGAAGGTGACAATAAGATGAACAGTGGAGGGAACCGGTGGCCCCGCCAAGAGACTTTGGCTCTGTTGAAGATAAGGTCTGATATGGATTCTGTGTTTCGAGATTCAAGTCTTAAAGGTCCACTCTGGGAAGAAGTTTCAAGGTACATGAATATATGTATATATTTGTGTTTAATTTAATTGAATCTCTCTCTCCTGGGTTTTATTTGATTTTGAATAAGAAAATCAAGAAGAAGAAGCTACCTAGCTTCCTTCAAGATCATGCATGGAGATCAGTGAATTCGCTTTCAATTTAAAGAACCAATCAATCAATTTTGGAAACTCGCAATCTTCATTTCACTGTAACTTGTTTTTAGCCATTTCCGGCTGGCTCTTTTATATATGTATATATTCTTCGTCAAAACTTTTCGTATCAAAAGGTTTTTGGCGTATCCATGTAATTCAATTTTAGAATTCCAAGTTCCAACAAACACAAAACTTTCATAATTTTCTCCTTGATTCGATATTCTATGTGATTTTCCTCAAAATTTCAGACATTTAATTATATTCTTCCAAGACTCAGATTTCGTTGTCTTCATTTTCTTTTTTTCCTTATGGATGATCCCTTTTCGTGCTGAGTTAAATATTTGACCTGCATTAATTATTTGTTTTATTTCGAAATGTTTAATAACATATATCATGAAATGTGTTAATCTTTATTAGATTCTTGAATTTGAAATAATGAAATACCAGGAAGCTGGGAGAGCTTGGTTATCCGAGAAGCGCAAAGAAGTGCAAGGAGAAATTTGAGAACTTGTATAAGTACCACAAGAGAACTAAAGATAGCAGAAATGCAAAACCAGAAGGAAAGACCAAAACCTACAGGTTTTTTGATGAATTAGAAGCTTTTGAATCTCGATTGACTCCTTCACATCATTCTCAAATTCAATCTCAATCCCAGTCTCAATCTCATCATCCTCCAAAATCATTATCTCAGCCTTCTAATTTGTCTCCAAATATACTTACCTCATTGCCATTTCTCTCAACAAGGCCTAGTGATCATTCATCAACTACTTTCTCTTACGTCACCGGTGTGACGACTACTACTGCTATTAATACGAATGTTCCATCTTTGAATAATCATCTGGGGGTGGTGAATGCGGCGAACCTTTCAACCTCGACCTCGTCGTCCACGGACTCCGACGAGGACCTGGAGGAGAGGTACAGGAAGAAGAGGAAGTGGAAGGACTACTTTAGGAGGTTCACAAGGCGAGTGCTGGCTAGACAGGAGGAGATGCAGAGGAGGTTTTTGGACGCCATTGAGAAGCAAGATCGCGAGCGTGTGGCTCAGCAGGAAGCTTGGAGGATGCAAGAGATGGCTCGGATCAACCGCGAGCACGAAATCCTCATTCAAGAAAGATCCACCGCCGCCTCCAAGGATGCCGCCATTATTGCATTCTTACAGAAGTTGTCCGGCGGATCACAGCAGCCTCATCCTCCTACACCGAAGATGCCACCAGTGTCGTTGGTGTCACCGTTTCAACCGGAGCCACCACCACAACAACAACAAAAACAGCAGCAGCCGCAGTTGGTGGTGATGATGCCGAGTAACAACATTAGCTACGAAAAGTTTGAAATCCAGAAAATGAATAACAACAATCACAACATCGATGGTAGTATTGGTAGCGGCGGGGGCGCTTCTTCGCGGTGGCCAACTGCGGAGGTACACGCGCTGATAAGGCTAAGGACAACCCTGGAGGCGAAGTATCAGGAAAACGGTCCTAAAGCTCCACTGTGGGAGGAAATATCAAGTGAGATGAAGAAATTGGGGTACAATAGGATTGCCAAGAGGTGCAAGGAGAAGTGGGAGAACATCAACAAGTACTTCAAGAAGATCAAAGAAAGCAACAAACAATTGCGTGAGGATAGCAAGACTTGTCCTTACTACAAAGAGCTCGATGCTTTGTACAGAGAAAAGACCAAAAACCGTAACAACAACCTCTTCGGTAATTCGTTTGGTCAGAATGTGGAGCCAATACTGGTCCAGCCAGAGCAGCAATGGAGGCCTCCAACTCAAGAAGAAGAAGCCGCAAGTCGTCAGTATCAAGAATGTGAAGAAGACGATGACGACAACTATGAGGAAGACATAGGTAGGCTTGAAGAAGAAGACGGAGGAAGTATCGACTTAGAAGATGAAGAAGAAGGTGGTGGGCGTGGCGGCGGTAATGGTGGTCACAGTGGTTATGAGAATAATAACTCGAAAAATAAACTTTCTTCAGTGGACACCGTTCAATGAGACAAGATAAGGAAGTTATATATTTCTGAATGCAAGTACTACTACAGATGAATATTTTTCGGCTTTATATTTTATCCGGGAAATATATATACAGATGTGTCACTGAACATTGTCATAGAATATGTAAGGTAGTGATTAAAGCCATATACACACACAACTGCACGAAGGAGTGAGAAGAAGAAGATTCAATTCTTTAATTATGAAAGGCATGGCCATTTCTGGTGCCTAGCAGCTTGCAGATGGATCCATATGGTTCATTATACCTGTCTGAACAACTTTTTTCTGATCACACACACATATGGGCCACCATAAAAGGTGATGATTGGAGTTCTGGTTCTTAGATTTAATAACGAAGAAAAACAGCCATCACATGGGCCAGCAAAGCAACTATGTTGGGAGTACAATTTTAATTTTAATTTTAATTTTTTTTGTGTGCTTTTAGAGTGAGATAAATCATGTGTGAAATTGATAAGAGGGAGGGAGAGGGGGGGAGAGAGGTCCATGTAGAATAGATATATAATAAAATTTTTAAGCCACATGTAAGTCTTGCAAGTTTCTTATATGTTTATTTGTGGGTGGAACACTTTAGAACAATGCTCTCTAATAACCAGCCTGTTTGTACTTTGATTTTTTTTTTCTTCTTGGAAATTTTCGTTAATTATGTGTGTGAAATTATTAGATGTGTGAAAGTGTAAATTTAGCAATGAACTAATTTTTTTTTATGAGTACTCAATACAATTAACTATTTCGGGGTGTAGAAGTAGACAAAGTCAATTTTTTGGTAACATATATAGCAACCCTGTTACTTTCTAACTCTTTATTATTTTAATATATTTTTAGAAGGGCAAATGAGCAAATTTAGCAAAAAATGATTTCGCTGTGAACATCCAACACAATTATCTTTTATTATGTCCAAAAGTACACATATAAACATTTTTTGTCTTATAATTAAATGCCCATGATTGTCTTATAAATTTCCTTATTTGTCTTGTGAATAACCATATTTATTTTGTGAAGGGATTTAAAAGAATTCAGGAAGTTACAAAATTTGATCATTCATATATTTGTAATGTAAATGCCCATAATTATTTTGTAATTATTTTCAACTCCTTAAATTCTTTTAAATCCATTTATATGTCTTGTAAAGCTCTTATGAAAAGAATAAAGTAATGGTATTATGATCTTTTCACTTAAAAAACTTAATTTCATTTTGGTCCAAGGGGTGCAATGAAATTTCAGAATATTTTTAGATTGTTTGAAATAAAATTGCTTCCATGGGGTTTAAGTAATATTTTTCATTAATAAGGGAACATATTTCTAAAAACATGTTAACATAATAGAGGGTGATAAGGTTGATGAGACCCACAATGCAAAAAGCAACAAAAGTTAGCCAAGGTTAACAGTGTTGTTATATATATTACCAAAAAAAAATTGATTATGTCTATCTTTACACCCCAAAAAAGTTAATTTTGTTGGGTGTTTAAAAGAAAATAGTTCGTTGCTAAATTTACACTTTAACCCTTATTAGATTCCAAGGAAGAAAATAAAAGACTTTGCAAGTACTACCTCTAGTACATAGTATAACATTTAGTTGACACATCCTAGGTATTAATGAAACTAAATAAATTACTTACCTATAGCATATGTTACATGATCGTTCTGAAATTTTTATGTGTATAATTAGTTATATGTCAGTTTATAAGTTAGATAAAATAATTTGAAGACAAATGATAAATATAAATAATTTTAAAACATACTTAATCTTTTCAAATTAATCAGCCGGGTCTATGTTAAAGTCTAGAGATAATATATCTATTATGTAGTGCTGGCCCAATGACTATTATTATTACTTCTTCTTGTCTTAAATATATTAATTGAATGAATTCACTAAAATACGTCGCTTTAATTTGACTGACACAAAACTGTATCGTTTTGCTTCTTTGTAGCGGTTCTTTTCATGTAACCTCAATAAACTTACCGTGACAAAGTTCGTGCAATTACACGCCAACCACTGGCACCAAATTTGTCGCGGTTATTCCCAGAAACCGCTACAAATTCCACGTCACAAACATTCCCGTCATTATACGCCAAGCTGGCGCTACATTTGTAGCGGTTTATTTTAAACTAACGCTACAAAGATCGTTGTAAACAAGCGCGCGTTTTGGCGCCAATTCTGGCACAACGAATTAGTTGCGGTTTTGGGTAAAACCGCTTCAAATTCATGAATTCGTTGCGGTTATTTATGACCGCTATAGATTAACCACGACAAATGGTGTTTTTTTTTTGGTAGTGCTTTTTCTAATACTAAATATAAGAATTCAATCCATTTATCTTTTTAAGTTTTTGCTCTACTTTTCCTATTGGTTGCATGTATTAAAGAATTTTAATTTTTTTATCTAAGGAGTAGTTTGTGATGGTTAATTTTGCCTATTACATGACTTTCATGCAAAGGTTCATGAGGTTGAAAACAAAAATTTTGTTTAATCGTTGCGGAAACCTGTAACTCCTTACGGTTCTCATGAATTATTAACCTTAACTCATTACATTAATTAGTTAATAATTATTAATCCGTAACTCTTTACGGCGCTCATGATAATTCATAACAATTTATAATATTCATGAACTTTGAGATTACTCGTAAAAACAACTATTGGGGATTAGGATAACTTGACAACACAACTATTAGAGATTAGGATTACCTTAGATCACTTGAAGACCTCAATGTTCACTACTACAAAAATTCGATATTACTACCCTAAAAAACGTCCTAAATAAGAAATAGGTAGTAAAAAATGACAAATATAAGAAAAATGAGTGTTCAACGTCCTGAATTATTGTTTAGGACTTCTAAAATTGATTTTTGGTGTTCTAATGTTTTTTCGGGACATCTAAAATCTGCCAAATTAATTTGGCGCGAGGGAAATATTGGAGAATTTTTTGTTGGCGCCATGATATAAATTTGGCGTAAAAATTGGTGAAAATTGGCAAATTGGTCGAAAATTGGTGACCCGATTATATATCGGGTCGCCAATTGTCAAAAATTGACGACCTGATTGAATATCAGGTCGCCAATTATCAAACGTGGCGATTGATTATATATCAAGTCGCCAATTGTCAAAAATTGACGACCTGATTGAATATCAGGTCGCCAATTATCCAAACGTGGCGACTTGATTTTAAATCAGGTCGCCAATAGTTGAAAATTGGCGACCTGATTTCTAATCAGGTCGCCACTTATACAAAATTGGCGACGATATTTTAATCAGTCGCCAATTTTCATTTAAAAACCCAAAAGCCGCGATAAACCCTATGTTTGTTTGTGTTAAAAAAAAACCTATCATTCGTATTTCCTCGCGGCCACCACCGTGTCTCCTCCGTCTTCCTCTCGTTTCGGCGTGTCCCCCACCTTCTCCGACGATCTCTAAAGGTACGAGCCCTTGCTTTCATGGTTCGTTAGTGTTCGATCGTTATTGTTAAAAAAAAACAACCCTTCACGCGTTCGTCATTTCCCTCTGACGGCACCCTGTCATTTTTCCCCTTTTCGAAGTCGTCTCCTCCGTCGCCACCACCGCGTCTCCTCCGTCTTCCCTCTTCGCGGTGCCGACACCCCTGTGAGTGTTTCTTCTCCCTCCTTCTTTTATGCGGTTTAAACTGACGGCTGTATGGTTTGAAACTTTGAATCGACTTCTTCTTCCTCCTTGACGGTTTTATGGTTTTATGCTTTGTCTTGGCCTCCCTCCCCGAAATATATTCGCGAAAACAGTTCATGAAGCACCACGACTCCCTCCCTGTTTCCCTGTTTTTAATTGAAATATGATTGTGTTTTCTTGTTTTTAATATGATTTTGTCTCGTTGCCTTGCCTTGGCGTGATTTTGTCTGTTGCCTTGTCTTGGACTCTTGGCTATTCATGAATCAACATAATATAATGGACTCTTGGCTATTCATGAATCAACAGAATATAATGGACTCTTGTCTGTTTCCCTGTTTTTAATGGAAATATGATTGTGTTTTTAATATGATTTTGTGTTTAATATGATTGATAGAATATAATGGAGTCCAACCCAAATCAAAGCGGTAGTTCAATAAACTTAGAGACCAACTCACGAAATGTGGACACTCAAACTGACAAACCATTGTGGAGATATGTGACTAGAGTTGATGATGGAACAGAAGCAGTAGTTTAATTATGCAAATGATTTTTCTTTTATTATATTTTGTTATTGTTAATGTGAACAGATGCCTCCGGGCATTGTCGGTGCAGAAAAGACATATCCGATAACATTTGACAAGAAAGATTTGACGGAGTTTTTGACGATGGATTGTTTAGATATACAGTTTCTTCAACTTGCAATCCCGTA
Source organism: Acacia melanoxylon (assembly GCA_019022615.1). Lineage (NCBI taxonomy): Eukaryota > Viridiplantae > Streptophyta > Magnoliopsida > Fabales > Fabaceae > Acacia > Acacia melanoxylon. The sequence goes on from JAFJYJ010000050.1 coordinate 2,345,817, forward strand.
AGTTTTTTTAACCCTTTAATTATGTTAGTACTCTTGTTTTTGTTTAATATTTTCAATAACATTTATCATTTCATTTCATAGTGTCTCCGTGAATTATGCGCCGGCACAAAGCGAGCGGGTTGTATGGATACTTAAGTCCTGGATGCACGGCTTCGGCTCGCAATACGTTACCCGGAGGTCAATTTATATTGGTTTAACAATGGGCGACGAAGAATCGTCTTGTTATCTAGCGCCAATACATGAAAGGTGCGTACTTTTGTTTTGTCTATATAAGATTTTTGTGAATAAATTGCTTTCTTATCTTAATTTAATATTAATACGTATATGTTGTAGGGGTCATTGACGCCGTGTGTTGTTTGTCCTAGAAAGAACTCCCGTTATTGGTTCGATTCGCAGTAGGTGGCACTCCAAACGAGGATATCAAAACCATGTTTGCCGAGTAAGTACATTTTTGTCTCGAATCATCGATTCTTTTTTTAAATGAATTGTTTAACATGTCTCGTTAATTTCCATTTTAATGATAGGGGCCTCAAGACGTATAGACGGCTTATCAATGCAAAAGAGCGGGGGTGGACCGAGGTGGTATAAACCGACGGTAAGTAGTTTCAATTCAAGTTATTTCATTGACACGGTAGCTTTCGATATGCCTTTATTCGTTTTTAACAATTTTCCTTTGATTTATAGTGCCATCAACAACCGGGAGCACCGAGTGCGGATATTACGTTATGAATTGGATGCAATCCATCGTTCCCCAGCGGACGTGTTCAAAATTTTCAAAAAGTACGTAATCGCTCTGTGATTCTCAAGTTTATTGAATTTTTGTTGTTGTACTTGAGTTGTTAATTATTTCCTTCACTTAATTGGTTTATCTTATTCCACGTTTTCCAATTTACAGTTTATGGGTACTAGGGATCCGTACTCGCAGGATGAGATCGATTCGGTTCGAGACATGATAGCTAGACATCTTCTTCAACACATAGCCTAGTTAGTAGTGAGCATGATTAGTATGTTATTTTGTTAGTGATTCAAATTTGCTCTTGTTGTTCATTTGTATCTATTTGATGTTTTGTCTGTTCAAAATATGCAAGTTTGGTGTTATATATTGTGTTTATGTATTGTGTTAGTGTGATTCTTGTGTTGCTTGGTGGTTTCTGTCTATTTGATTAATTGAGTTCGCCTTAAAGGCGACCTGATTGTAATTTCAGGTCGCCTTAATGGGTTCATAAGGCGACCTGATCATTAATCCTGGGTAACGTATTGCGAGCCGAAGCCGTGCATCCAGGACATAAGTATCCATACGAACCCGCTCGCTTTGTGCCGGCGCATAATTCACGGCAGACACTATGAAATGAAATGATAAATGTTATTGAAAATATTAAACAAAAACAAGAGTACTAACATAATTAAAGGGTTAAAAAAACTTACGGGATTGCAAGTTGAAGAAACGTATATCTAAACAATCCATTGTCAAAAACTCCGTCAAATCTTTCTTGTCAAATGTTATCGGATATGTCTTTTCTACACCGACAATGCCCGGAGGCATCTGTTCACATTAACAATAACAAAATATAATAAAAGAAAAATCATTTGCATAATTAAACTACGCTACGTTCCATCATCAACTCTAGTCACATATCTCCACAATGGTTTGTCGGTTTGAGTGTCCACATTTCATGAGTTGGTCTCTAAGTTTATTGAACTACGCTTGCTTTGATTTGGGTTGGACTTCATTATATTCTATCAATCATATTAAACACAAAATCATATTAAAAACACAATCATATTTCCATTAAAAACGGGGAAACAGACAAGAGTCCATTATATTTCGTTGATTCATGAATAGCCAAGAGTCCAAGACAAGGCAACGAGACAAAATCACGCCAAGGCAAGGCAAAGACAAAATCATATTAAAAACAGTAAAACACAATCATATTTCAATTAAAAACAAGGAAACGGGGAGGGGAGTCGTGGTACTTCATGAACTGTTTTTCGCGAATATATTTCGGGGGGGGAGGCCAAGACAAAGCATAAAACCATAAAACCGTCAAGAGGAAGAAGAAGTCGATTCAAAGTTTCAAACCATACAGCCGTCGTTTAAACCGCATAAAAGAAGGAGGGAGAAGAAACACTCACGGGGGTGTCGGCACCGCGAAGGGGAAGACGGAGGAGACGCGGTGGTGGCGACGGAGGAGACGACTGCGAAAAGGGGAAAAATGACAGGGTGCCGTCAGAGGGAAATAACGAACGCGTGAAGGGTTGTTTTTTTTGACACTAACGAACCATGAAAGCAAGGGCTCGTACCTTTAGAGATCGTCGGAGAAAGTGGGGGACACGCGGAAATAGAGGGAAGACGGAGGAGACACGGTGGTGGCCGCGGAGGAAATACGAATGATAGGTTTTTTTTTTTAACACAAACAAACATAGGGTTTATCGCGGCTTTTGGGTTTTTAAATGAAAATTGGCGACCGATTAAAATATCGTCGCCAATTTTGTATAAGTGGCGACACGATTAGAAATCAGGTCGCCAATTTTCAACTATTGGCGACCTGATTTAAAATCAGGTCGCCACGTTTGGATAATTGGCGACCTGATATTCAATCAGGTCGTCAATTTTTGACAATTGGCGACCTGATATATAATCAGGTCGCCAATTGGTGAAAATTTGCGACCTGATTTCTAATCAAGTCGCCAATTTTCACCAATTTTTACGCCAAATTTATATCATGGCGCCAACAAAAAATTCTCCAATATTTCCCTCTGGCGCCAAATTATTTAGCAGATTTTAGACGTCCCGAAAAAACATTAGAACGACAAAAATCAATTTTAGAAGTCCTAAACAATAATTCAGGACGTTGAACACTCATTTTTCTTATATTTGTCATTTTTTACTACCTATTTCTTATTTAGGACGTTTTTTTAGGGTAGTAATATCGAATTTTTGTAGTAGTGTCAGGTCGCCTTAATAAGGCGACCTTATTTAAGATCAGGTCGCCAAATTCAAAATTTTCCTCTACCCCCTCCAAGACATCCCTCAGTAAAGGGACGTTAATTGGGTCTTATTTAGGTCGTCTTTTAGCATTTTTGTAGTTGTGGTTGTTGATGTCCTCTAACGTTGATCCACACGGCTACCTCCCGATTGCAACGAAAACTCCTTCTCTTGAAACCTCTCACTCCTTGAATACTTGCTAGACAAAGACAAAGTTGATGTTTGGTTTCCTTGGGTTTTACTCTTTTCAAGAAGGTGATGGTTTCTTGGAATTAGGTTATGGATAGGATGAATAAGGTTGGAACCTTACCCTTTTATGGATGGTGCCTTTTCCTCTCTAAACCTTTGGTAAAGACCTAAATTTAGAGAGCATAAGGGTTCTTGTTTTTCTCCTAGAAAAACGTGCAAGAAGAAGGCACACCAAAAATCAGCACTTTATAAGAGTCTAACCCTAATTTAAGTACTTACAAGAAAGACTCAATCCAAGCTTGAATTAGAAAATCCAATTCACAATTAATTAAATTTGTATCTTGATTGATTGATTGAATTTAAGATGATGAATCAAATTCATCTTGATTGATTAATTGAATTTAATATGATGAATCATATTCATATCTTGTCAACCAAGTCACATTAAATTCACACATTGATTGAATTTAATATGATGAATCATATTCATATCTTGCCAACCAAGTCACATTAAATTCACATCTTGATTGATTGAATTTAATATAATGAATCATATTCATATCTTGTCAACCAAGTCACATTAAATTCTCATTTTTCTTCAAAAAACGTCTATAAAAGGGCACAGAAAAAAAAGCACTTTATAAGAGTCTAACCCTATTTTAAGTGCTCACAAGAAAAGCCCAATCCAAACTTGAATTGGAAAATCCAAATCATAATGAATTAAATTCATATCTTGAATATTGAATAATAATTTAAGATGATGGATCACATTCATCTCTTAAACTAAAATTCAAAATCATTTTAAATCAATCCTCATTTATTATTTCTCCTATCTTCATCCACTCATTATTGGATCTTTATATATTTATATATATATATATATATATAATTCAGAATTATCTTTTATAACCTAACTCTTTTTGAATTAAAATTCAAATCTCCTCATTGGGCTTGGAGTCCCACTCCAACTCAATTACACATTTACTCTTGATAAAGCCAAATAACAATTATTGGTCCAAGTTTGCTAATTTTAAACAATCAGAAATAACTTTTGTGTGTGACCCATTAGGCCTAATTAGTCACTGACATAAATAAACTTGAACCAATTAAAACTCCTTTAACGAGACCAATTTATTTAATGACCTCAAAAGACACTAGAATGCTCTTCTGCCCGAGAACTAATTGAGTTGATCAAGTGATCTACCTTTCATATTGGACACCTTGTGTCTTGACATCATCCCTCACATCGTCATTCACATTTAGTTGAGAGCAAAGATAGAGTATCATCTCTCTTAATTGACTAAATGTAACTAATTCAAAGAATTAGAAATCTTCTTATATTAACTCTATAACGGATCATGACTCTTCATGATCATTTCTCATCTTTTGAGACTCGAGTTAATTAGAAGCTATCCAAGCTCTACTAGGTCTTATGAATGACTAATCCCTTGTAGGGATCGTGAGTCCTCTCAAAGACGTCTATCTATACTCATGTATTCGAGTTACACCCAAGAGTACACTGTTCTCCCCATTTTCAGGTGGATAGAGTTGTACAGTCAAAGTATAACCCTAGGACATAGTGTTCGATGACATCCTTATTAAGTCCAGGATGATCCGCACTACCAAACGAAGAGAAACTTTATATATCCAATGAAACTGTTTACAATGAATCTTTGTGGAGTCTCTCGGCGGGTCAGTTCGGTGCTATCGTTCTCCAACAGATCCACCCACGACATCGCCTAAGGCATCACCACGTTCGTATTCCATGAGGTCCCTACCTTGTATCTCTATACAAGTAGACGATGTCGTACTAGTCTTATTGAGATCATCAATGCCCTTTCTTGGTGATTCAAGACTAGCTAGGAACAAATTTTAGATAATAGATATACAGTGTTCTCGAGTCCTCATGATCATGATCTCTTATCATTGATCCTCAAGATTAACACATATTCTATTCCTAGGGCTTTTATCTTCAAACACATATTTACTTTAAAATAAAGGTGAGACATAAATATGATAAAGATAAAATATCTTTCATTTATGAAATACTACAACGTAGAAAAAGATGTTGATCTATCCTTACGGATTGTCATGGACACCTAAATACTAACAGTTTGTAATGCAAATAATTGAAATCAACGCACATTTTTTTTAATGAAAAATAATTTAACTAAATTTTTTAATCTCTACAATTTAGTTTTAGTTCTGTAACTCTTTTATTTAAGATTGGATGGAGTATTATTCCAATTTATGATGAACAGTAGAGTGCATACTACTACTATAAGAGTTTGTTGTCAGAGTTTGTTGTCAGGTAAGACCAGAATTATATATAAAGTTCTTATAAAAACAAAAAGTTTCTTGTCACCAAAAAAACAAAGCAGTTTCTATATTTATATGAATCAACTACGAAATTTTAAAAGACAGATGCCGAACTGTCTGACTCGATCGACTTATAATTGATAGGAAATTTTTTAAAATTTCAAGAAATCAGATGATTGCTTGAGGACGAATGTCACCGCTCACCGATATATGCAAGAGACTGAGCAATTGTCAAAGCTGTTGTCTTATATATTCCTTTTGTTGGTTTTTTTATATAAAAGATTTTAATTGTTTTAAAGGATCTCATGTACATCGCCGTTTTGCCTGTTCGTTCAAAACGTAATTTGACTCGATTTGTTTTTTTTTTTCTGGTTTATTTTTCATAATTTTAAAGATTTTTTATTGGGGGGTTAGAAGGGTTTGTTTGGTTTAGCATTTTTTTTTATATTTTAAAAGAAAAAAAAATGCAGGATAGATTAATGTTCAACTTACTTTTATAGATGATGATATTTATTAAAAATGAAAAAAATTAAATACTATCTTTGGTCCTAAATATAGAACATTTTTATAGTATAATTTGGATTACAAAGTATGTTATATATTTAGGATTAAAGGAGTAATTCACTCATAAAAGTTAATTTTAAATTTTAAGAATGTGCCTATTCTAAATTAAAAAATCACTACAATGTTGTTTAAATTCTTTTTGTTATAAATAGTCATTCGTTCTTCAAATTAAATATCGTTTAGAATTTTCTAATAGAAATTTTGTTAGATCTGAATTCTTATCAATGATTTTTCATTGTATAACCAATTATTTGTTATAAAAACCTATATCTTAAGAGAAAATAATGAGTTCTCTCTCTCTCTCTCTCTCTCTCTCTCTCTCTCTCTCTCTCTCTCTCTCTCTCTCTCTCTCTCTCTCTCTCTCTCTCTCTCTCTCTCTCTCTCTCTCTCTCTCTCTCTCTCTCTCTCTCTCTCTCTCTCTCTCTCTCTCTCTCTCTCTCTCTCTGGAATAGTGAATTACAATTATTAAAGGAGGGATCACCCAGATGATCCCCTTGAGAATATATATGGCTGGCCACTAATTCTTGACTGCTAGTTGCACACAACATGACAACTTTACATTTATATGACCCATCTTTCTCTTTTGCAGGGTCCACTATAGGGAATCTTCTTTCGTATAAAAAATTATTAACCAAATATTAAATTAAAACATTTTTATTTATTTATATGTGTAACCAATTTTGTGTGTTGACTTTTGTACACATCATGAACCATCTATTATATATGGGTTTGATCAAAGAGTTCATCATTATTATTTTATATCACTCATGTGGAAGTTGAACAATATATGTGTCTATTATTACCATAGCATACAAGGAACAAATTAAATAAATAATAAAGATTTTTTTAACCTGAAAATTAATAATAGAGATAAGTATATGACGTTTTGATGATTATTCTTCTCATTCAACAAGTTAAGATCATTTTCAGTTTTTCTTCTAAGGAAAATTACTAGTAAGAACTCTTGAGCTATCGACCAGATTGTCCACGTCATTCCTCATATGATTGTGAATACATTCACATATCACTATATATGTATACCTATATCATTCTCTTATTAAATATAGGGAGAACAAAAAAACATATTTTTATGGGACCAAAAGACGGGAGCTTGAGACTATGTACCAAAAGGGCTCCCACAAGCTCAGGCCTAAAAGCCTGCTTACCCTAAAATACATTCACATGTCACTAGATATGTATACCTAATCTTCCTTGTAGCATGAGTGATAGCAAAATGGGCTGAGTCCATTGGGTTGGCCCATTTAAGTTATATAAATTGAGGGACGGGCCAAAAAAATACTCCCTCCGGTCCTAATTATAAGATATAATTGACTTTTTTAGAGAAATTAAGGAAGCTAATTAAATTACTTTAGAGTATTTTTATTTTTACTTTTTTTCTTTAAAGTAATTAGTTTGACTAATAAACTAATATATAATCTAAAAATACAAAACATATAAAATGATTAAGTAACTTATTTAGCTTTTTTAATCTCTCCAAACTAATTCAATCATGTCTTATAATTAGGACTGGAGGTAGTAGTATTTTAGGGTAAGCAAGCTTTTAGGCCTGAGCTTGTTAGTGCGAGCGCTTTAAGGTCGAGGTCTTAGCTGCCTGTTTGCTTATTTAGATTTATGTTTTAATTAACTATTTTGACAATTATATTTGTTCATTTTTATTTAGCTTGTATGTACTTGGAATTGTTTTAATCATAGAGATTTAGAGCATATAACATGTTGAGTTGCTTTGAACAAAGTTTCGGTACATATAGGAAGAGATTAGGTGTAGCTACAGCTTGTTATCCCATCAAATCTCCCTAGAATCTTGGAAAAGATTACAACTGACCATCTAAGCAGAATTATCCTAACAAATACAAGTTTAAATAAAGGATTAATAAATAATTAAATATTAAACTCTTAAAACCTATGATGAAGAACATTATCGTATGACACAATTAAAAATTGACCAAGGGACGTAGTATAATGCATACCCAAGATTGTTCTCCCCTCTCCTCGACTCAGTAAAGTGCAAACTAAACATAAGATCGTCCCCAGCTTCCCCCCCCCCCCAAAAAAAAAAAAAGAGCCATTTTTTTCTCTCCATAAGTCATCTAAATGCTAAAAAATGCAATATTAAAAATGAAGATGATTTTTATTTTCTTTTACAACTACATGAAATGAAAATGGAATCAAAAGTCCTAAGCTACTTCATATTTGGTATTTTCGCAAAAGTGGCCGAATGAATATGGAAATGAATAATAATGATACTCTTGAAAATGGTTCCGTGCATTGTTGTCAAACTTGCGAGTTGACTCTCCGAGTTTACCGTTTTTACGTTTATAGCTTACAAAAACAAGTCGATTCTTTGGTAAACTCATGCCAGTTGTAAATTCGATTGAATTCACGAGTTTATACATTAGGTTTACCGTTTTTACATTTCTAACTTACAAAACATATAATTTACTCTTAAACTCGTGTTAACTTTTTTGATTTAATCATGCTCAACGGCTTTATATATAAATTTTATATAAATTTATTTGTTAAATATGATAAATGATGAATATTAATAGATTTAATTTCAATTATTTGGATTTAAAATATATTTAAATCAAATTGTTGTCATTTTTTATATTTTAGTTATTTAATTATACACTAGTAATAGCTACTTAATAATAAAAGTAAACTCTTATGAGTTTATGATGCGAGTTTATGTTACTGTCATGAGTTTGCTTAAACTCGCGAGTTTGACTCCGTGGCTATCATGGTTCAATTAATGATTTGGAGTTAAGGTAGTGATTAGATTATCTCAATATAATTGTTCCTTTAGATAACTCAATATGGAATTGTCTCTCAATCACTACTACAAAATTGTCTATATTTTACGAATATTTTTAGTAATATATTACGACTTTCAATGGTCAAATATCTTAGCTCTAAACATTAATATTTTAAATTGTCAACTGTAAAATATAGGGCCATATATTCTCGATTGTTCAAATAAACCCGTTATCTATTTGATGTGAACTTCACAGTTCTTAGTCATAACTGTTAAATATAGTAACCAATATTCAACGGTTATTCACAAAGAACCATAAAATATATTACAAAATACTTTACAGTTCTAATGCTGAACTATAAAGCATTTGTCACTAGTTTTTGTCATATGTAAGAAGCTTATTTGATGGTTGTTGATTTATAACCATAAAATACTTGCAAATACTTCACGGTTATTTGAAGGAACTGTGCTATATGACTCAATATATTTTGGTTATTAGTGAATAACCGTACAATATTGGAAACCAATTTTTTAATTTAAAAATAGGGGCTCATTTTCGATCAGCGCCAATGCATAGTACATACAAATACCTAGAAGAAACCAAAACAAATATCCATATTTCCAACAAATTATATACACACACAGAGGAAACTAAGAACCTAATATATCAAGCAAATTAAATTAAAAGAATGTAATCATATACAAATCTAAAATAGCAAAACTAAGAACCTAACATATACTTAAACAAAAAATGGCTACTCTAGCTTACTCCGTTATGAAGCAACCCACTGATGAGAAACAGTCATAGCCAACTATTCTATGACTTCTTCAATTTGGCAGGGCGAATATTGCTAACAAAAAGTGTCTTTAAATTCCTGCAAGCAAAAACAAATTAAATATGTTATAATATATATTAGTTGACTTTTAATTTAACTTGAACACATACATGCATATATTTACATACCTTGGTATTAATTGGGATGGGTTATGGATGACTATGTTCTTCACAAACTTCATGACACAATACCCACAATCAGAGCTCTTATATGGTTGCCATGGACACTATAAAGAAACAACTATGATCTTGTGATTCAAATGAGCTTTTCTGAAAAATTGAAAACTTTCAAAAACAGTTTATCATTCGTTCAAACTTTTCATTAAAAATCCCATCATTCCTTAAACAAAGATTTATACTATTAGAGTGCTTCACTATTATTAGATTTAATCTAATGCTATGCTCTATGCTTAATCATTCATCACGTTATGAGCTCAATTCATACATGCCCATCCCTACAGCAATAACTAAGCATAATATAATTATGGGTTTTGCCTTTGTGCACTGGCTGAATGGAAATGAGAGAGGGGTATGTGTACATATATGGTGTATTTTCGGTGGTGTAACACCCCAATTTTCTAAAGCGTTTTCAAGATATTTTAATCAGAGTAGAGCATCGGCAAAATTTAAAAGAGCGAGTATCTGATAAACATTCACTATTGGTGTATCTGGTTGCTTACACAGCGGTACAATTATCCGAATATTTAATAATATGGTAATACAAGTCCAAAAAGAAATTCTCCTACGGGACTCTAAGCGTCTTCTTTGCCCTTATCTTGGCGCTCAGTCCTCCTAACCCTAAAGCTATTGTAAGAGCGAGGTCCAATGCTCGGATCGGTTAACCTCATGCTTATGTAAACAATATATGTATGACATCATAGCATTAATAAACAATTGAGTACATAGCAGATGTAAGATTAATATAGCATTAATCAAAGTTATCTATGAGTACATCACATGTAAAGTTATCTAAGATTAATAATTATCTATGTTAACAGTACACATCACATGTAAAGTTATCTATACAATTCACATGTAGAGTCATCTATCACATATAAGTATACAATAAGCATCAGAGTTAGTGTTACAGTACGCGAACGTACCTTCGTTGATGATTTTCGGTACGTTTCGACGGAAGGCGTTCACAGATATCCTATAAGGGTAATATCGTCTCTATTAATTCAAAAATATTATTTCAAGAGATATTTTGGCTATATATGACCATTTTACCCTTGGATTAATTATTTCAACTTAATCCCATTTTAATTGCTTAAAAACGCTATTGTTCAATAAATGGGCTGATTTTTCACCTAACTTTGAAAAATCCTAATTAATTCTACAGAACTTGGAATGAGGATCCATAAAATTACGCAGAATCCTTAAGACGTCTACTTTTAGGAAAAAATATTGGTTGTTGCTCAGATTCTATGAACAATTCTCAGTTTTTGTATTTTCATCCTCTGTTCAGAATTTCGTAGCCCATTTTGTAGAATTTTTATCTCCTAGCACAAAACTCAAAACGACATGCTATAGATATATTTGGAAAGCTCTATATGTCTAATTTGAACATGAATTTTCTCAGAATTTTAGCATAGCATCTTCAACATAAGATACCAGCGTTTTTAAAATTGCTTTCGGAAGTCGCTAGCCGACAAATTTTCGTCAGAGCTTCGCTACTTTGACCATAATCTTCCAAAATTTTTGATATAACTTCTTCTTTGTAACATCCCATTTCCAAAAGCAGTATATATTTTTTTTCATCAGAGTAGAACATCGGAGCAATTGAGTAACTGATACATTTATTCAAATTGCCGTAAGTCCGTCGATTCTGAAGCGGTACATTGACCGAGAGTTTTCAAAATGAATAACAACAGAAGAAAGTCTTCAGCCGGGTCTCTGTGCGGCCTGCTCGCTTTTCTCCTCGGTTCTCGGTTCTCCTGAACCTGACGCTATGATAAGAGCTAAGGTTCAATGCACATTGAACCTCAGGTAACGGTTAACCTCATGCTTAAATATGACAATATATACACGACAACGGCAATCAATACAATAGTCCACAATAGATGTATGATTAAAAATACATAACCACGTATGTGACATAACCGTGTATATAACATAACCACATATGCTACAACAACAAACATATATAATCATACAATAACCATCAGAGTTAGTGTTACAGTACGCGAACGTACCTTCGTTGATGGAAAACGGTACGTTTTAAGGAAAACGGTATTTTTTACAGCGGCCCGACGGCGGTACAACAGCGGTACGATTACCTCATATATCCCCGGCTTTGCTAGAACTCCCTGAGAGCTCTTCCTTCTCTCTAACTTCTCTCTAGGATGCGTTTTAGGGGTGGAGAAAAATGAAGAGGAAGGCTTGCTATTTATAGAAGAGAGGAGGGACAAGGTGGGAATTTCATCAAATGTCTTCAGATCAGATTTCAACCGTTGGATCGCACTTCGCCACGTGGCTCCATCTTGGCCTTACACATGTGTTGCCTATGTCATCCTTCTAGAAGAAGATGATGTCATCTTGCCGACTTACCGATAAAGTTCCCGATCGGTGTCCTAATCGCGTAATCTTGACGAAACTCAAAAATCCGGGATCAAGGCACGAAGCTCTATTCTTTCTCTTTAAGAATACCTGGGTTAACTAAATTTTTGATCACATTAAGGGTATTCCGTTGTCTTTGAACATTTTCGTGAGACGTCACCGCTACTTTAAATCACTTCCGAAGTTCCGGCTTCTTGCGTAGAAAATCACCGGTTCATAATATGATATGATCTAAGTAACCTAATTCCTAGTTTGAAATACACGGTCCATTTTCTATAAGTCACTTTTAGCACTATCTCGCCTTTCCTAATTATCCTAAGTACTCTAATTACGCCGTTGGTTTGAAATGACTTCGAGACCGCTCACTCCGGATAAAATTCCACTTGTTTATAAAAAGTGCAGATGTTAATGACTTCATTTCTATATTTGGAGGTAGGATTTAATTTCTATCCGTTCTCATTTCTCCTGTTGGCTCTTTACCGATTATATTATTATTTTAATCAAAATATCTAGATATTTATTTATTTTTATTTTATTTTATATTTATTTTTCTAAGCATAAAATATTTTTTTTATTTTATTTTATTTATTATTTATTTAATTAATAATTTCGAATTTCTCCCCTTAAATTAATTATTTACTAATTAATTTACTTATATCATAATCTAAACAATTAGCCACTAATTACTTAATTAGCCACTTACTAATTGTTGATAATTTTCATAATTATGATTAATTATTATCCACAACTATTTTATTTACATTGGTATTTTATATCCCATGTAAAATATTAAAAATCATGGGGCCAAAAAGTGCTTTTAATAATATTTTATTTATGCTTCTCTATTTTTCAAGGAAATAATCCCAAAAATTCCTAAAATTAGAGACAACATACTTCCCAAGTTTTTGTCAGTATTTTTTCCATATGATATTTATCATAATATTTTCGTGCCATTTTATGCCCTAAAAATGCATTTTAGCTCTTTATTCACCCTAATTTCAATAGAAATTACTTTAGAAAATAAGACAATTACAGCTTATTATTTGAAACCTCATATTCACCTTTTTTTCAATAGGTATCATTTACTAAAATATGATACTTATCATAAGTACGATTTTTAGGGTATTACATTTCTCCCCCCGTTAAACAAAATTTCGTCCTCGAAATTTGCCCTATAACAACTTAGACTATGTACAAACTAACCTTCAGACTAGTCGCTCCGGAACTTTTCTCTATATGTCGGCGGTTTCGCTCGATGATCGAGAATTCGCTCAGGTCTGACCACAAGGATCTTGTCTTGTCATACTTTGATATATATTGTTTCCCGTGGCACCCATATACCCCGGTCAATACCAGATATCAAAATGTCTCCATGGCGCCCATACACCTTGGTAACACAAGATATCTTACATGTTTCCATGGCGCCCATACACCATGAGAACACAAGATACCTCCTACTCAATGACACGATCGCGGTCCAGTTGTAGTAACTAGGAAAACATGGAACACATCACATTGTCATATGTTTCAATCGAATGGCTAACACCATCTCCGAAAGTTCTATGTCCACTGTATCACAAGTCTATGGTTACACCATCGAGGTAATGCCTCCATATACACAAGAAAAATACGATACTTACTAACTCAAAGTCATGTGTAGATTAGTTCAACTTGAGAGGCTTCAATAGATGAGAGGTGTAAGTCGTCACGCTGTCCTGCTATAGCAAGACATATCCCGATCCATACCTAATGGCACCACGACCGACTCATCTACTTGGATCCGGGATAACCAACTTTTGATGCTGTGACCAACTTCTTTCTCAGTCTACGTAAGCTTGTCTCATAGTCTTTATTCTACGCAATGATGTAAGTTTTATCAATGGTTATGAGAAAATTCGACATGAATCTGCGGTACTATCCCACTAGATCCAGAAACTAAATATCTATGTTACTATCTTCGGCTCTTTCTAGTCCAGAACTGCTTTCACTTTGCTGAAATTAACGACTTTACCGTCGTATGACAAAACATAAATTTTGGTTCAAGTATTTCATGAACAAAATGGATGTATATTGTCAGTTTGAAAGACATCTCAAGGAATTCAAGATGCCCGTATGAAGTTCTGAAAGCTATTTTCAGAATATTGCTATTTTTGATGTACAGCTGAATGGTGTTTCGAGCATACGTCAACTCCTGACAACACGTAGGAATTAAATAACTGATTAAATCGTAGCTCATGGGAAGTGGGTATGTGTTCATGATAGCCATTATGTCCATCCTGTGATGGTTGATACAAAGTCACAAACTCTTGTGCTTTGTTCGGTATCATTTGATACGGTGTTTTTAGATGTTGATCCTATACTAGGTATCAATTTCATAGTGAATTTTGAGAATGTCGTCGATGTTTGTGAAACAGAAATTTCGAACGAGATATATATTTAACTTGGAATTCAGACGTGCTTAATAAACAAAATAGTTCACACACAAGGGTGTAGCTACTACTAGATTGTAAGGTAATACATATATATATGCATCCCAAAATGATTCGCATATTCCTCATACATAATGAGTGATCAACACCCGTGCTGTACAATATCTAAAGTAGTCTCCTAACGAGAGATAGTTATGTGGGTCCTCTATGGAGGTTATTCGGCCTGGTTATCTGTCAAAGAAAAACCCGGCCGGGTTTTGTGGCCTTATCCCCGCAGTCCCTTGAGGACGGTTTGTGTATAAGTGCCCCGGCTTCTGACACTTGTAGCATATCCGCTCCCCCGCGCAGTTAGTCCCTGGGTGGTTCGTTCTGCATTTTGGGCATGGTCGGGATCCCGGCATTCTCGGGTTGTTTTGTTGCCCAGACTGGAATGGCATCTTGCTTCCACTTTGGGAGTTGTTCCATGGTGCCTCCCTCTTCTGCGAGGAATTTCCGCGGCTCAACCCGCCACGACTTGCACTGCTGCTGTTGGAGTTTCTTGATGTGTGTAGTTCCTTTAGGTTACGTTCGATCAATTGGCATGACTCCACTGCTTGAATTAATTATGGGAACTGTTGAGATACCAGCTTTTCCCTTATCTCGTACTTTAGCCCGTCTACCATCCTGCTATCCTTCCAGCTCTCGTCAACGTTACACTTCAGATATGATGAATATCTTGACAGATTGGTAAACCGGGAGAAGTAGTCATCAAATGACTCCTCGTGACTTTGCCGAATGTGGAGGAATTCTGACTCCTTGATCACTTGTACCGAATGAGGAAAATATTGTTCGTTGAATTTCTCCAGAAATTTCTCCCAAGTCACGGGACAATAACGGGTCCGCAATGTTACTGCAATGCTTTTCCACCATCTGTCTGCATCCCCTTATAGCTTATAGACTGCAAGTTGGGCTTTTCGGTTTTCTTGACAATCCATCACTTCGAAGATCTTGTCCAGCCTCATTAGCCAGTCTTCAGCTGAATCAAGCTTACCACAAAAAACTGGAGGTTTTAGCTTGCAGAATTGGGTGACCCATTGTTGCGTGGTCTCAACCACTCTGTTGGGTCGAGGTAGCACTACCATTGCCCTATTATGTCGAGGGGGTGTCTGAGATCTATCGGACTCCTCAGTTTCACGTTCATCATCATGATCGGTTTCATCTCCTTCCTCAGCATTCTGTCGTTCCTCATCGGTTCGGTCACCTTCCTCTTCTCTCTCCTACCTTTCAGCAAGGAGTTCATCAATAAGAGCCCTTTGTTCTTGCAGCATCCCCCGCATTTCTTGCAACTCATTTCGCTCTGGTTGCTGTGGTCCTCATTGTTCGGGTTCGTGTACTGGTATTGGTATTATTCGTGGCTGTCTGCCCCTACCTCTACCTCTGCCTCGGCCTCTGCCTCAGCCTCTGGGAGCTCCGGGTCCTCTCAAATTTGCCATGTCTCGTTCTTTTTCCTTCATTAGGGAAAACGTTTAGATATACAAGGAAAACAATGATTAGTCTATCGCAGACTTTATCACACTAGTACTACAAACGTACGGACACTCGTACTATTTCCATTCATTCAGGATTTCGTTGATTCGGTCTACTCAGAAACGGGTACGGAATTTCATATCGGGAATTCCTTTACATGAGTCAAATACTGCATGTACTTATCCTTGTTGGTCTCGGAGTTTCATCCGGCGTGGCCCAGCTCCACATATAAGCTCTGCGCTAGGACAGAATAGTCGTCCGGTACAAACCGACGATTATCGAATTATCGAGTTATCGAGGCGATTTCGAGTTATCGAATTATCGAATGATCGGGTCGATATCAAATATGAATATGGACGATGGATTTACGATTTCGGGTTAGAATGATGCACCGACAAAGGGTGGTACACGGTTCGAGAATGGTATACCCGGTCGGTACACCGACTTAGGGCTTAGGGCTATATCGGTACTCATTTTCAAAACATGCTCTTTAAAAAGGCGTAGAGCCTAACTCCGTTACTCAACCAATTTAGCCAGGTAGGTGTCTATCATGGGAGACTCACCGTGCTAGGGTGACTGATTGGCTGATCCACATAGACTAGCCCTTCCTTCGGCACCAAAAGGTTTTGGAATAACTTAGTCAGATCTATGCTAGGACAACTGCTCTGATAACAAAAATGTAACATCCCATTTCCAAACGCAGTATATTTTTTTTTAATCAGAGTAGAGCGTCGGAGCAATTGAGTAACTGATACATTTATTCAAATTGCCGTAAGTCTGGCTGATTTACAGAAGCGGTACATTGACCGAGAGTTTTCAAAATGAATAACAACAGAAGAAAGTCTTCAGCCGGGTCTCTGTGCGGTCTGCTCGCTTTTCTCCTCGGTTCTCGGTTCTCCCGAACACCGACGCTATGATAAGAGCTAAGGTTCAATGCACATTGAACCTCAGGTAACGGTTAACCTCATGCTTAAATATGACAATATATACACGACAACGGCAATCAATACAACGGCCAATAGATGTATGATTAAAAATACATAACCACATAAGATAATAACCACGTATTTAACATGTATGATCCGGCAATAATAAACTCGTATGTGACATAACCACGTATGTGACATAACCGTGTATATAACATAACCACATATGCTACAACAACAAACAGATATAATCATACAATAACCATCAGAGTTAGTGTTATAGTACGCGAACGTACCTTCGTTGACGGAAAACGGACGTTTTACGGAAAACGGTATTTTTTTACGGCGGCCGACGGCGGGTACAAACGGGTACGATTACCTCGAGATATCCCGGCTTTGCTAGAACTCCCTGAGAGCTCTTCCTTCTCTCTAACTTCTCTCTAGGATGTGTTTTAGGGGTGGAGAAAAATGAAGAGGAAGGCTTGCTATTTATAGAAGAGAGGAGGGACAAGGTGGGAATTTCATCAAATGTCTTCAGATCGGATTTCAACCGTCGGATCGCACTTCGCCATGTGGCTCCATCTTGGCCTTACACATGTCTTGCCTATGTCATCCTTCTAGAAGAAGATGATGTCATCTTGCTGACTTACCGATAAAGTTCCCTGATCGGTGTCCTAATCGCGTAATCTTGACGCAACTCAAAAATCCGGGATCAAGGCACTGAAGCTCTATTCTTTCTCTTTAAGAATACGTGGGTTAACTAAATTTTTGATCACATTAAGGGTATTCCGTTGTCTGTTGAACATTTTTAGACAGACGTCACCGGTTACGGAAATCACTTCCGGAAGTTCCAGCTTCTTGGCAGAAAATCACCCGTTCGTAATATGATATGATCTAAGTAACCTAATTCCTGGTTTGAAAAACACGGTCCGTTTTCTATAAGTCACTTTTAGCACTATCTCGCTTTCTTTCCTAATTATCCGGTACTCCTAATTACTTTTGTTGGTTTCGAAATGACTTCGAGACCGCTCACTCCGGATAAAATTCCACTTGTTTATAAAAAGTGCAGATGTTAATGACTTCATTTCTATATTTGGAGGTAGGATTTAATTTCTATCCGTTCTCATTTCTCTGTTGGCTCTTTACCGATTATATTATTATTTTAATCAAAATATCTAGATATTTATTTATTTTTATTTTATTTTTTATTTATTTTTCTAAGCATAAAATATTTTATTATTTATTTAATTAATAATTTCGAATTTCTCCCCTTAAATTAATTATTTACTAATTAATTTACTTATATCATAATCTAAACAATTAGCCACTAATTACTTAATTAGCCACTTACTAATTGTTGATAATTTTCATAATTATGATTAATTATTATCCCACAACTATTTTACTTACATTGGTATTTTATATCCCATGTAAAATATTAAAAATCATGGGGCCAAAAAGTGCTTTTAATAATATTTTATTTATGCTTCTCTATTTTCAAGGAAATAATCCCAAAAATTCCTAAAATTAGAGACAACATACTTCCCAAGTTTTTGTTAGTATTTGTTGCCATATGATATTTATCATAATATTTTTAGGCCATTTTATGCCCTAAAAATGCATTTTAGCTCTTTATTCACCCTAATTTCAATAGAAATTACTTTAGAAAATAAGACAATTACAGCTTATTATTTGAAACCTCATATTCACCTTTTTTTTCAATAGGTATCATTTACTAAAATATGATACTTATCATAAGTACGATTTTTAGGGTATTACATTCTTCATCATTTTTTCGAAATAAAACCAATTATAACCATAAAAACATGAAAACAACACTATAATTGGAAGATTATGAATCAAAACAACATTTAAGCTATAAATCACAAAGCTAGAGCTCAAGAACTTACTTAGAACTTTGCTCCTTCCTTCCTCTTGCTTCAAGAACTCACTCTACTCACTTTCTAGCTTCTATAATCAGATCACTTTGGGCTGATTGGTGTGAAGAATTGTGAAGGCTCAAGATTCCTATTTATAGCAAATTAGCCATTAACTACCTAACAACTTTTCTTCATTTCAAGCCCTTAGATTAAACTTAGTTTATAAGTTTAAATCCTACCCTTACACCTACTAGAAACCGACCTCTCCTCTTCCTTCCTTTAGTTAGTTTGTTTCAATTTTTAGTTACCCCAAATGCTTATTTAGTTAGGTGCAAGTTGGTGTTTTTATTCAAGATCCATCTCCAATTTTCAAATCTCCATTTTATGGCTTAATTAAAGGTCTTTTTAAAACTCTTAAATCACTTAAGTATGAATCATAAAAGTTTGTGAAAATCACTTTGGAGATAATCAAGTTCAAGCTTAAATTGTGCTTGTTCATAATATCTACTTATATTTATTCTATGATCAATGGTTTTCAAGATACGATTTATTTTCTATTGATTCTCATTTACTTGTGTCCTGAATGTATCCTAATGGTTTTTATCTTATCATTAATTAATTAACCATTTAATACCTTTATTACCTATGCTTACATCATCATTTACCATTAAGTCTTCTTGAGTTAAATGAGATTAAGACATTTTTGCCTCAAAAGTCTTCTTGTGATTAAGACATGTATATGGTTAATATCTAGATTCATTTGCTTCATCTTTTTATTCTTCAAAACCGACCCCCCTTTATTTGCCTTGAATTTGTGTTGCATTTCAATTTAATCTCACTATTATGTCATTATTAGTTTAAGCCTTGAAAGTCTTCTTTAGTTAATGCTTGATTGTGATGTGTTTAGGCCAATTAATCTTTATTTTTCCTTCTCCTCTTCTATGAACCGAACTCACTCTTCTCTTTTACTCTTGGATTTGTGTTTTATTTGTCTCTCATAAGCTGTGGTAAAACTCTCTTTATTGGTTGATTTTATTTTCACAAAGATTAAGCTTTATGAAACCAATTTTAAAACCTTTAGATTAGCTTTATTAAATTTAATCCAATCCTTCAATTTGAGTTAGAAAAATCTAAACACTATTTATGATATTTGTTAATAATTTAGGATTAAGAATTTATGCAGATATTTGTTAATAATTTAGGATTAAGAATTTATGCAATTACTTAGCCACTTTAATTAGTAATTTTCGCCACCTTAAAATAAATTAAAGGGAGAATTAATTAATCTTTGGTTAATATTGCTAATATAGTGTTTTAGGGGTTATTAGGCCTAATTTTTAAAATTTGATAGGTTTCTAAATTAATCTTGATGATTAAAAACTCCTTGTATACTAATTTTGGCCTTTAAATATCATTTGGACCTTAATTTAATTGATATATTCTTAATTATGCCCTTTTTAAATTAATAATTATTTAATTTTGAAAATTACAAAAATATTCCAATTATTGCAAATTTAATTGCCCAATAATTGTTGCTAATTTTCTTTAATTAATTTAGGCATCTTTTGATGATTTTTGATTGCTATTATGATATAGTTAAGATTATACTTGATTATGATATTTTTAGGATATTTTATGATCCCTAATAAGATTTAGAAAATTAAATCTCTAGTCACCTAAATTCTAGGGAGACATTACCTAGAAAATAGGATAAACATAACAGAAAAATTGAAACCACATATTCACCTATTTTAAATAAGCATTATTTATCCAAATATAATATTCAAGATATATTATTTATCCAAACATAATATTTAAGATAAATAATTATTTGGGTATTACAGGTGCTGCCCCAAATAAGAGTGAGAGAGGGATAAGTGTTGTTGGGCCCACTCATTAAAATAATCCATTTAAGCCTCTTTTTCCCCTACAAAACTTTTGTTTGCAACTTGGTCATTTGCTAATTTAATTACAAACACTAGATCGGCTTAACTTCATAAGTGTGATTATCTTGAACACCTATATCTTCATACTCAATGACATGTTCAAGGTTTGGCTGATATTTCTTTAATTGTGATACATGGAATACATTATGAATCCTTCTCAGATTCGGGGGCAGAACTATTCGGTATGCCATTGGTCTAATTCTCATCAAAATTTCGAAATGACCAATATATTTGTGACTCAGTTTCTTTGTTTTCATTGTCCTACTGATACCTGTGACTGGTAAAGCCTTAAAGAATGCGTGTTCACCAACCTCAAATTCTAGAGGTCTTTTCCTCTTATCGGCATAGCTTTTTTGTCTACTATGTGCCGCATAGAGCCTCTTCCTTATAATTTTTATCTGCTCTATTATCAGATCAATCAAGTTTGGCCCATATAACCTTCTTTCAATCAATTCTTTCTAGCAAAGTGGTGACTGGCACTTCCTTCCATATAATGCTTCATATAGAGCCATCTGAATGCTCACGTGATAATTTTTGTTGTAAGCAAACTCAGTGAGTGGAAGGAAATGATCCCAACTTTGCTTACTCAGCCTAATTCTGGCTTCTTCAATTTCACCTCTCAAGTCACTTTCTTCTTGAATCACGTTACAGCCACAAAGCAATTTCTGCTTAGATAAATTTAAATCTCCAGATCCTTCAAGTAACCTTTGTTCTTGGATCATCATAACTTCCACCGACATTGTTTTTTGACTTAAAGCATCAGCTACAACACTTGCCTTACCTGGATGGGATTTGATTTCAAAATCATAATCTTTTATCAGCTTTATCCATCTCTATTGTCTCATATTCAACTCTTTATGGTCATGCAAATATTTGAGACTCTTGTGGTCACAGTACAGCTTTATGGTTGCACCATACAAGTAATGTCACCATATTTTCAATGCGAAAACAATCATCGTAAGCTCTAAATAATGTGTGGGGGTAATTTTCCTCATAAGGCTTCAGTTGTTGAGAGGCGTATGCCACCACTCTGCCATGTTGCATTAGGACACATTCCACTCCCTGCTTACACACATCATTGTACACCAATTAGGTCAGTTTCAGATATGAGATAATTAACACTGGCATAGAGGTGAGCCTCTCCTTCAACTCTAAAAAGCTACTCTCACGTTTGTTATCCCACCAGAATCATTGATTATTTCGAGTGAGCTTTCTCAACGGCAAGGTGATATGGGAGAAGTTCTGAATGAACCTTTTATAATAACCGGTTAGACGCATAAAACTTCATATTTCTGTTATAGTTTCGGGAATTTTCCAGTTCAGCAATGCTTCCACTTTACTAAGGTCTAACGAGACCCATCCTATGAGATAACATGGCCCAAGAATTTGGCCTTTGAAAGCCAAAAATCACATTTTCTCAACTTTGCATACAATTGTTTTTCCCTTAGGATTCCCAGCACTATTCTCATGTTCTCTTTTTGCTCTTCTCTACTCTTTGAGTCTATCAAAATGTCGTTGATAGAGACCACTACAAACTGGTTTAGATATTGTCAAAAAATATGATTCATGTAGTCCATGAATATGGAAGGTGCATTGGTCAGTCCAAATGGCATCACAAGGAATTCGTAATGGCCATACCTTGTTCTAAAATCAATTTTTTGCTACATTATATGATTTCACTTGCAATTGATGGTATCCTGACCTTAGATCAATCTTCGAGAATACACAAGAACCAGCCAATTGATCCAGGAGATCATCAATTCAAGGAAGTGGGTATTTGTTTTTTATGCTCACCTTATTCAACTCTGTGTAGTCAACACATAGTCTTAGGCTCCCATCTTTCTTTTTAACAAATAGAACTGAAGTAGCCCATGGCGATATATTGGGTCATATGAACCCTTCTCTAACAGCTTCTTGATCTTCTCTTTTAACTCAGCCATTTCATTTGGAGCCAATATGTATGGAGCTTTAGATATTGGCCTAGTTCTAGGCATGATTTCAATTGCAACTCCACTTCCCTTACTAAGGGTAATCTACTTATGTCTTATGGGAAGACTTTAGGGAATTCATTAGCCACTTGTATATCTTCTATTGTCATCTGATTCTGCCTGTATTGAGAAGAATACAAGATACCCTTGGCATTCTTTATGCAAACATTTCTCAACATTCTCATCTCATATTTAGCTTTCCTAAATTCATGTTGCTCAGGACTTATAACTTTCCTAAATGCATGTTGTTCAAGACTTATAGCCTTTGACAATAACCCTTCGCAACCAACATAGCTTTATAGGTTTGAATGTTTCCATCTATATCATTATTCTTTTAAAGATCCATTTGCACCCAATAGGAACTATCCTTTTAGGTGGTGGAACCAAGGTTCATACCTTGTATTGATGCATCGAATCTATCTCGAATTTCATGGCTTGAAGCCATTCTAAGGAGTCAACATCCTTGACTGCGTTAGTATAGGAAGTAGGTTTGTCATCTTCAACCGTTTTTTGATTCACAATCACAAAACCGTACCTTTTAGGTTGATGATTAACCTTAGAAGTCCTACAGGGTTGGTGTCTTCTGCATCTATCAGAGGTATTTCCTGATCAACAGACTCGGGCTCTGTTATCTGTTCCTATAGGTTTTGAATTTCTTCAAGTTTTACCTCACTCCCACTATCTACTTGAGAGAGTAGATCCTCCTCAATAAAGGTAGCATTCTTGGATACAAACACTTTGTAGTCCTCAGGGAAGTAAAAGTAGTATCCCTTAGTTTTCTTGGGATAGCTTACAAATTAGCATAAGTTGTTTCTTGCCCCTAACTTATTTGGTGCTAGGGTCTTGACATAAGCTGGACAGCCCCACACCTTGAGGTAACCCAAGTTGGGCTTTTGATGGAACCCTATTAAGAAGGTTTAACATCGTATTGAGGAGGAATCCCCAAAATGATTTTGGGAGCTTCATATCGCTCATCCCTGACCGTACCATGTCAAGTAAGGTTTGTTTAATCCTTTTAGACATACCATTCTAATGTGGTGTGTATGGAGCCGTCAACTGTGAGAGAATCTCATTCTCTCTTAAATTATCCTGAAACTCTTGACTCAGATATTTGCTACCTCGATCATATCAAATTGTCTTAATCATCTTGCCAAGTTATTTCCCCACTTCATTACTAAATTGTTTGAACTTTTCAAAGGCCTCAAATTTTTGTCTCATAAGATACACATATCCGAATGTAAAACTTATTTTTGCATTCAAATACTAGTCCTTAAAGGTAGGTCCAGCTAACTTATTAGCATCTAGAATAGAGCGAAATTAAAGTTTTCAGCTATGACTAAAATGTTGAAAAGCAAAAGATGGACTTATAAGTATTTCATAAATTTAGTCAACCATATACAATACTTTTGAAATGTATATGGCCCTCCCACTATTTTCTCTAGAATAAATAACCCTCAGTTAATTGATTTAGGGTTATCCTTCGTAAGGATATTCGTAGTAGGCTAAGAGAACAACTGGCATCATTAGTTTCTGCCTGAGCCTGCAAACATAACTTATCCAGTGGGTTGATTGGATGAACAACATCCCCATGTCTTCTCTTAGATCATCAGGTTGACAACACCTTGTCACATAGTGTGACATCACAATGTAACAACCTGGCATCTTTCCCCTATGATCTGGAAGGGTTTGTCACCAAACGAGGCAACTTGGGAAACCAAGAATGACATGAAGGAGAAATACCCAGAGTTTATGGCCCATAGTCTAGTTAGTATAGATTAAATTTCGAGGGCGTAATTTTGTTTAAGGGGGAGAGAAATGTAATACCCGGATTTTAGCAAATCTGAAATTCTTGAGATAAGAGAAATTAATGAATATTTTGATGAAGCAAATTCATGAGTTTAAAACTATTATAGAAAATTTTTATAATTGTCGAGTAAATTGTCGAAAAAGTTACGGAAAAATCGGATGAAAGAATGACTAAAAATGCAATAATGGTGATAAAAACAGTCTAAAAACATTATGATAAATGCGAAAGATCATGAAAGATTATGAGAAAATTATGGGAGTATTATCTTTAATTATAAGAATTTAATAAATTATTTCAGAGGAAATAACATGAAGAAATGTTTAAAAAAGCATTCCATAACCATAAAGTAACTTTATGGTGTAAACATTTTTAATATTTTACATAGGATATAAAATGACAATGTCAAGTATAAAGTTTGTAAGATAATAATATACTATAAATTATAAAATTATCAACCATTGGTAAGAGAATGATTAGATAATTACTAGCTAATTGATTCAAGTAAAACAAGAGAAATATAGAAGTTAAATTTATGGTAAAATCTTTAATTAAGAGATTAATGCTGGTAATTAGCATAAAATATACTTACTAATTATGATAAAAAGGATTAAGGAAAAAGTTAGTAAAGATAAATGTATGAAGGAATCTAATCCTAAAAAGATCACTAAACGAAGAATTTAGGCTCGATTAAGCCTTAACGAAGGCGAGGGGTAAAACATGAATTTTTGGTAAAAAAATATTATATTTTTAAAAATGGAAAAAATTATGAAAAAATAATTAAAACTGAATTTTAAAATGAAGGGGCCGAAATTCTTGGTATTTTTAATTAAAATGAATTGTTTAAATAATTAAAATGATAATTAGAATAAAATAATAATATAATGCGGTGAGTCGGCTTTATAGGCGAGGCGAGGGGAAAAGTCGAAATAAATTCTACAGGTAAACCAGAGGTAAAATTCTTTTCAGACTGATCAAATTAAGAACAAGTAAATTTTTACACGAAGACGAAATTTACCAGACGTTGATTTCCGCAACCGAAAACCCTAATTCCTAATAAGACGAAAAGGCGATCGAGATAGAGTAGAGCCGGATAGGCAAAGTGAGAACTTATAGAAACAATTTCGTGTTTTCAAACACGGGATTAAGTTAGGAAACAACTGGACGTTTACGATTCGGCGAATTATTGTCCGGAAGTTGGTTCTATCGGAAGCGATTCAGAATCGGACGCGTTTGTCCGAATATCTTCCGACGCACCGGAGAATACCTATATATGATCAAAAAGAGGATCAAAATAGATAATATGAAAGAGGATGAAAAGATCTTCAAAGTTACATGCCCGGATTTTTGAGTTTCGCGAAATCGCGCGAAACGGACACCGTCGGTAGCTTTATCGGGTAGGAGGCCATAAAGCAAGAGTCATCATTGGATGACAACTCATTCTTTGAATTTTGGACATCTTGGATGTCGGCCAAGACCTTGGATGGCCAAGATTTCATCTCACAAAACCCTAGATCTAACGGTCTAGAAACAAAGCAGAAAATTCCCTTTACGTCCCGAATTTTCAGTATAAATACCCCCTCCCCTCATCTTGAAAATTCACACCATTCTTCTCTCTTCCTTGGCGGAAATCTTAGAGTGAGAAGCTCTACAAAAATTCTACCTAGCTCGGAGTAAGTCCTTCTGTCCTTAGCTTTTAGTTTCCGTAGTTCTTTCGGTAGTTATAGTAGAACTGTTGTTTTGATCTAGGAAGTTTCGAATATGTTCCTATACTTGTTTTTAAGCCTCATTGCATTGAAAGATGCCCGAGGTAAAAACCTAGTGGGGATAATTTTGAAATGGAATAAGGTCAAAGTAACGAAGTTCGCGAAATTCCGCCAAATAGGGGTAGTAGGGGCAAAATGGTCTTTTTCACCTAAAATGCCTGTTATGCTGCCAAATATTCATAAGTGTGTTATTATTCTGATTAGAATACTTCTAACGTCGAAGCGCTGTCGAAATTCCATCGTTCCGCGGTTTGCCATTTGTTGAGCCATTGTTTATTTGTTTTACGTACGGCGTCAAAAAGTACCGTTTTTAGCCGGAAGAGCCGGATATCTCGCAACTAAGGGACGGACGCGCATCGTAACCCTAACTCTATGCTGCTTATATACTTTTGCGTTATAGATACGTTCATAGGCGAGGTTCTGTTGAGAATCGTCAGAGATACTTACAGCTTTACCCACGGATTATAGTATTGGTAATGCCGTTTGAGTTATTCCTAGCGTTGAGGACACGTTAGTGGTGTGGCACTGGATATGTGCAGAACTAGTCGAGAGAGACTTTACATATTGCTTTGTGCTTATGTTCTGTCCATGTTATTGATCATACATCTGCTGTTTGCTTTTGTGATGATATCTTTGTATTGAAATGAATATCTCGTTGTACGTATACTTTTTTATTTGAGCATAAGGTTAACCGTTACCGAGATCCATATGTGGAATGGATCTCACCGTAGCATCAGTCTCGGAGGACCGATGTTTGGCGATCGAGGCAAGTACTGGAGTAGGCCAAGACGTGTCTACATTATTTATCGTTTTCTTTAGTTTCTTTAACTTGTGAGAATTCGGATGACCGTAATCCGATACATTTACACTATGGTCCATATTTTGAATGTAATGTAAATTACTTACTCGCTCCCATGCTCTACTCTGATTACTCTGCTTGAAATATTTGGAAACGTTTTTTTTAAAAAAATATTCCGCCGTTTTCAAATGGGATGTTACAACTAGCATCATAGTACAACCATAATGTTGTAGCATAGTAAGTGATGAATTGTTGTGCGCTTTTTACATTGATCTTTTCTCGAGAATATTTCAAGAATTAAATACAAGTAATTGAGTCAAATTTTAAGACAGAAGTTGACATGATGGAGACAAAAATATAAGACGTGGATAATCAAATAGAAGATTTGCATAATCCCACATAATTAAAGAAATGATCAATCAACCGAATCTTGGGAGTTGAGCCTAACAGAATTGGAAAGTCCAGCTCATTGGATGTACGACGTGGAGGATCTAGCTATAAAAGGAAAATACGGCTAAACCTACAAGGGGATCAAGAGTTAAGGAGTCAAGAATCAACAGTGCAAAAATAATACGTCACGTGATAGGATGCCCTTTATGCAGTCGAATACTTTGGCGACATTCTTTGTTTTACTTTTCTTTCTTACTTTTCCATGAATTTTTTTTCTATGATCTTGATTGTATTTTACTCATCAGTGATGAACTAACTTCCATTGGCTAAGAAATGATGAATTCTTAAGTTGTAGTACGAACCCAGCTCGCTAATTTTTAATTTAATAAATTCAGTTTGCTTAACTGTGATATATCGTCTTTGTCTGTTAGTTGGCTGCTAATAGGCAAGGTTAGTGACCTTAACTTACTGGAAGGAAGGTAAGGTTAGACCTCTATTAAGCAGTGTGTGCTTGGCAAGTTTGTGCACGACTCGATCTAAATTGTAAGCTACATGAATAAGTTTACCTCACATAGCCAATACACCTAGGTTAAATTGATGTTCTAAGCTGAAAATCGCCATAGGAATATGGGATAAGTATAACAAGGGATGTACTTACAAGATGCGAGCGCTTCTGTATAAATTAGTGGTGGGCTAATTGAATAACGTTCAATAGGCATTTTGCTGTAGCATTGTGGAAGCTGTGCAGTAGATTGCGGTAGCAATGCGATAAATGCAAATTGGGGGAGTAATACGACTTAAGATGAAATATGAGCTTTGCCTATTATAAATTTGATTGTCTCAAACAAACTCTCGATCAATTGTTTTACTTTACTTGATAGTAGTAACAACTAAAACAACCATCATAATCATTACCATCACACAACTTTTGTTCGATTTTTGGATGTATATTTAGTGTTATAGTCTTTGTGGAACGATACTCTACTTACTCTTTATTACTTGTTCGATTGGGTTCACTTGCCACAAGAGGATTTTGACTAACACTAAGTTTGCAACTTGCTAAGTATGGGTACCGGATCAATCATACTTCTAACACACATCGCAATCAACAAACATCAATACTAGCATACATCAACACAAATCTCATGTGTATAGCTTGCCTAATACTGGAAATTTATAATGACCAAAATGCAAATAGAGGATACACAAGTACAGAGGGCATAATAGAAAACAAGCAAGTGAAACCACTTGTGTGCAATGTGTCCCGTCAAGAAGCAACATACAGATAAGTGCATCCAGGAGGCAAGTATAATACTATAGCAATGCAAGAGCAACATGCAAGGCTGCTTTATCAAAGAATGATAGAGCTAGAACGCGAAAGTAATGATAAAGCAGGACACGAGAAACATGCTATAACAGTCCATGATGTTCAAGCAAGGCCAGGACAACAACTAATCAATATAGGAAGCTTTGTTTTTCTTCTTGCTTTTTTTTTTTGAAAATTGGTGCAGAACAATCAAAAGTAGAAACAGAGAAACAGGGAAAAGGAAAACAATGAAAAATAAAGGTACCAACTATGAACTTGACCACCAAAGAGGGATAGTTCAAATCTTCTTCCATATGGCAACAACATCCTTTTGCTCCTTAGGGTTCATCTCAGTTTCGGACTTGTCGGCAGGCTCCTCCATTGGGCTCTTTCTCCTCATAGACTTGTGAAACCTTGCGGCAGTGCGGGTAGACGACTCGGCTGCTGGCTCTGCCATCTTAAACACAGAGTAGGGGAAGTGGCAAAGGGGTGTACTTTCGAACATTGGTTTGAAGGTCGGTTTGATACAGTTGTAGAGCTCTTGGTAGACGCGTGCATGAATGTCTATTGCCTTTCCCTCCAAGATGCAATAGAGCAAAAAAGCTTTATCTATGAAGACTGTATGGATATGCAGTGTGGTAAGAAGGCGAGATTAGAGGAAGGTGTAGCCAAGCTTGGTGTTTGGCTTAAGGCTAGGTCCTATTGAAGGTACATGCCTTTTCGTTGGAGACGACCCATTTTGTGCCGGCAATGCAGAGCCTCGTGAGGACATGGTTGAGCAACTCTAGATCGTTGCTCCTTTCAAGCAGGGCGTGATACTTATCAGGGGTGAGGTCCAGATCATAGGTGTCTCTAATAGCTGGCGGTCCCATGGCTACTTGTATACCATTGACAGTGATCAGATAAGGCTTATCGTCAAGGTAGTTTATGAAGAATTCATGGATAATGGGGACGACAACCTTGAATGGGCTCTCAAAGAATTTCTCATATTTTCGTTATTGGAAGATCGCCATTACGAATTCTGAAAGACCTGGCTATCACCCAAGAGGGGGGGTGAATTGGGTGTATGATAAAACTTTAGGTTCTTTGAAAATCTTTTCGTAATATCTAAATCAACAGTTAGATATTCAAATAAGCATATACTGGAAATATAAGAGTTTAGGGAAGAGAATATGCAAACTGTGATTTATCCTGGTTCGGTCCAATCCACAATGACCTACGTCCCCCGGGCTCCTCCCGAGATTTTCAATCCACTATCTCCTTGTTTAACCGGGCACAAGAGAAAAGCCTTTACAACCTCACAAGTTTAGCCGGGCACTTGTGTAGCCTTTACAATCTCTTTCCGAGATATCTTCTCACGCTTGAGAATACAATTACCGACTACGTACTCGGGATGATCCTCTTACACTAGGACTCACTCCCCTTACAAGTTGTAATTGTATACCCACACTCAAAGGTTCCACAACCTTGAGATTTGAATGAATTGTAAAACAAATGATAACTCTCGTAGAGTAGATGAATGATAAACATCGAAGCTTAGTAATATCGAAGATATGTACGGACTATAAATGGATCGCTTTGAATGCTTTGTCTCGTATGTGTGTCTATTCCGCCATTGAAGAATTCAAACCTTCGGGTATTTATACTTTTGGTTGAAGATTGAGGACCGTTGGAAGGATTTGAATATGCCCGTTTGAATATTTGAATTTATCCGTTGGAATATTTCCGTTGAATATTCGATCGTTGGGAATGGCTCGGAGCGTACGTGCTTCCTCTCTGTTTTGTCTACCATTTAACTTCATTAAATGTCCATTGTGGGATTCGTATATGTCCGTTGAGAGATTTAAACATCCGCGCCTTCTGCTAACCCACAAATGAGTGTCTGCTTGGTTGGGTCTCTTTTAGTTGTCTTCCACGTGGTTCTGGTTGGAGGATGACTTAAAATAATATTCAGTTGCTTTTGACGGTATGGGTATCCTTCATCTTGTCGGCTCGTTCCTTGTAAGTTTTGGTGCTTCACAGCTCATCAAGATTCAAACAACGATTGATCATCTGAAACTTGCTAACAAACATGATTAATAGCATTGAGAAGTATAGCAAGTAGAAATCAATTGATAATATTGATTTCTGAACTTGGACGTTGCTGCTACTGAGCTTCACGAAAATGCAGAGATGAAGTTCTGGAATATTGACTCGAGGTATAGAGTTCCTTGGCTCGAGGTAATCGATTGGTAATATTCAAACAAGAGAATCCAGATGAGATATTAACTCGAGGTGTCACTTAGGCTGACTCGAGGCAGTGAACTCGAGGCGTCATTCCTGTTACCTCGAGGTGCATCATGATAGCAGAGAAGCATAAGAATGAACCTGCCTGGAGGTAATTATAGACAGACTCGAGGTTCCCAACTCGAGGCATTCATAATGAGACTCGAGGTTCCCGACTCGAGGCGGCATACCCGTGAACTCAAGGTGAATCATCGTCAAAGGTTGCGAGTATTGCGGCTGTCAAATTACACGGAGGTAAGCATTCTGCCTGGAGGTAAAAAGTGCTCTCCATTGTTCTAACTCTCTGGTTGGCAATTGCCTCGAGGTGAACTCTCTGCCTGGAGGTAAAAAGTGATCTCCATTGTTCTAACTCTCAGGGCAGACTCGAGGTAAACCCTCTGCCTGGAGGTAAAAAGCCTTCTCAATTCTTCTAACTCTCTGTTTGCATTCGACTCGAGGTGGATGTGTTGTCTCGAGGTGCAAACGTCAATTCTGTGCTTTCTGACTTGAACTTGATTTGAGGAGGCACTCATAAAAATTGGTTTCTTCCAAATTCTATGAAACCCTTGTTGTGTCTAGAATCATATGGAATTGGTTTCATTTCATTTGGTTGTGTAGAAACAGAAAACCGAAGCTATGCTGATGTGATTCCAGAATCACGAGTGTCCACTTTCGAAGGCCATATCTCTTTGTTCAGAACTCCTTTTTGGGTGGTTAAACTCTTGATGGAAAGCTATGTGAGTATACTTTCATATGCCACCAATTCCAGCTCAATCGGATTTTTAGTTTGTGAGTTACACTCAAAACATTGAAGCTTGTTCTGGACTGTGACGGTGATTGTTGTGCCAACTTGTAGAATTCATAAATCTCTCATATGAACTCTTTTTGACTTGGATTATATATCCAAATGACGCATTGGGAGTCTAGTTCCATATGCCACTGATTTCACGTCAATCCGATTCCTGGTTTGGGAGATATCATCGAATTACCAGAGGTCGCCAGAGCTGCACGTGAAACAGAGTGTGCTGAAGGCTATTTGACTCGAGGTAAGCTGAATTCTTGCCTCGAGGTTGCTAACTCGAGGTGGACCGATGCCCCGCCTCGAGGTAAATCAACTCGAAGCCAAAAACACACGTAGCAAACACTTTAACTCGAGGTGAATGGTGTCTTGCCTCGAGGTAAGCATCCTAGATGACCAAAACACGTAGATAGCCGTTCTAACTCGAGGTAGTCTTCCCGGCTCGAGTTAGCTAATTGATTTTGCTCATTTTAACTCCGATTTGGGCCGTTCCAACTTCCATATCATCGTGGGGACTTTTAGAATCAATCTAGGAACTTGAATAATGATATTCTCATTATATTCAACAAGTTCTTCTTTCTTTCTTCTCTTCTCTTGATTATTCTTCATCATTAAACTTCACATCTACATTAAATATAATAATTAGTCAAAGTATAATGTAAATGTAGTGTGAAACCTTTTTGCTTTAAAGAATGACATCTATATAAGACATCATCAAAACTAATCAAAACCAACATTCTCCCCCTTTTTGATGATGGCAAATATCTTAAGAAAAATATGAATGAATATGAAAATAGATTAGACCAACATATTTTTCTTGCCATTTCTCTCCCCCTTATTTGTCATTAGCAAAAAGTTGTAGTATAAATAAGATATACTTATAGACAAATATTAAACCAAATAAGAATGAGTCAATGAACTGATTTTCTCTCCCGATTGAAATTGTTTTCATTCTAAATATGATGCAATTTGAAATGTTTTTATGAAAACAGATTTGAAGGAGTTTGAAGAGGTTTTCAAAACATCTTTCACAATTAAGGCATATGGATAACAAACATGTGCAAAAATTCTACTGAATATAAAAAGATAGAGATTAGAAATGCTCATGTAGATTCTGCAAGTTTGATGAATGATTGATGGAGTCCATTTGCTTTCTTTCTTGTTGTGTGAGATCCGTGATGTGCTCTGAATAGCCTTTGAGATGTGGAATGAGACTAATGTATTGTCTTCTTGAGTTGTATCTCATGAATATGGTTAGTACTCAGCTTCCATAGACAATTCTTAATGATAGACGTGAAAGCATTATTCCTCAATTTGATAGTTTTTCCTTGTAGTGTGTTCAGGAATGTCCTTGCACCAAACAAACAAAATCTCCTGCTACAAATTGAAACACTTTCTTTGCAAAAGAGATTTGTTAGTGCATACCAAATGTAATTCCGCAGTGATACCTTTACTGTGGCATTACATGGTATCTCAGCTACTAATTTTACGCATTGCCTCATGGATTGTGCAACTGGCTATCAAAATATCTCTTTCTATATGATATTTTCAAATAAGATAATGAAAGAAAGATATAAGATATTTTCAAATGTAGGATTAACTCATCATCAAAACAAACAAAAGACAAAGTGAATGCGAGATGAGCATATTTAAAAGGGTTTTCTTTCAAATAAAGGAGATGACCTTTTAAGATATCAAACACGTGTGAATGTGAAGCTCCCCTTAATGAATGCATGATTAAAACAATGAAGTTCCCTTTAAAGATACCAAGTAATAATGTGACACCAAATGTTATGAGGTTTAAAAAAATCTTTTCTAACAACATGGTATTTGAATTTTCAAGACGAAAATCATTTATGCTTTTTATGATGATAAATATGTTTAAAGCATAAAGATTATTTTGAAATATGTGTGCTCGAGCTATGATGAATGAAATAAATTTAGCCTAGCATGATTATGATATACAATATGCATATTCTTTCATAATACAATACCTCACTCAAGTAATATCGTAATCACTTGAGTCATATTCCTTTGTAATCCATAGATGCATCGTTTGTGGCTAGCTAATCTTTTTAATCACAAAAGTGATGAACTTCAATATTGTTTGTGGTAAGCTCAGTGTATGATTGTTGAAGTTCCTTTTCCACATAGCTCGATTTGTTACTCATGTGATGTCCATGACTTTATAGCCATTACTTGTTGTTCTCAGGAGAGGACCTTACAAGCTTATCTTCCTCTGTTTATTTCCGACGCAAGAACATAGGATCCTGCAAAACAAATATATGTTCTTTGGTACCCAATGATCCTTGAGTCCACACAGGATTAGACATGACAACTCATAAGCTCTTATATAATTTAACAATATGATTTATTGGAGCAAAGATCAATCAGAGATCAAATCATAGTTTTACCCAATCAAATAAATTCAAACCAATAAATCAAGAAGGGTAATAACTAAATGATACCAAAAACGTTATTTCTCAATGACAGTTTGTAAATATATTTTATGCAGAAATGATGTCATTGACAAAATGCATGAAGGTTTGATCAAAGAGCATTTAAAAGCATTTATCAAATCAGTTCATGAATGAGCTCAGATTTTTCAAGAATGATAATGAAATGTACAAATCGTTTCAAATCTTGAATGTTCTTTCGAAAATGTGATAATGCATTATGAATTCAAAATTTTCATGAATGAAAGATTCATGTTTGAAACATGCTTGAAAATTGATGCTCACTCTAAACATGGAGGAAGTCAATAGGTTTAATGAATATATCAAAGTATGCTTGAGTTTTGTAGAACACGTTGAACATTGCGTTAACGTATTGAAGGAGTTTACGAAAGGCAAACGTCATGAAGATAGAGTATTATTGAAACATGCTTAGCACAATGAAACATATGAACATAATGACTTTGCTATTGTCCAAGTGATAATCTTGCCTCTCGGAATTAAACATAGAAATGTATGAATAGTCAAGGCAGATATAGTTACTCAAAATATGGATGAAGACAAAGTTAATGTTTTTGAGTAAAATGACGACTAGGATTCTAAATGATGGAGCACATACTCATAAATCCAAATGACTAGAGTTTCAGACAATTATCCTAGTAAGTTAATCCACTGATGGTTAATGCATTAAGATTCAATGCACTAATGAACATTCATAAAACTTGGAATAACTTGGCCAATAAGAACTTATGCCGTAGGCATAATACTCACAAATTGAATTCTTTTAAGAGAGATAAGCTTGAAACTCATAGATGATCAACTTGTTAGACATGAGGTCTAACTTGTTAGAGAATAAAGGATGAGGAGTTCAAGTATCGCATTAAATACTAAAGATCAATTTGTGAATGACAAGGAAAAATTCAATTTGGACAAATTGAAGCATATCGACATTTAGCAATCAATATTAACTTCCAACTTTGAAACATCATTTGAATGCAATAAAAGCATGGATATGTTTTCAAATCATATGTATGCATTTTCACAAAACAGAGTGAATGAAATTTGAAACATATTTTAGAATTGTGCACTTCAAAAACATAAACTCAGAAAGTTATGCACAAATTCATTTACGGTCCATTTAGCAATCCAAAAACATTTTGAAAAACCATAAATGATTGATTGCTAATGGAATGCAATGATGTACAAGTATTCATTACCCAAAAATGAATATGTAATCACAGTATGGGGTGAGAGTTGGATATCACCGTAATTCCTCTAGTCCTTTGTAATAGCATGCTTGGTTAAGATGGATTGATGTAGATAGCTCTTCTTCCGATGTTCACAATCAACATCAAGCATTACTTCTTCAACTTCCTCAAGAGTTGAGTTATTTCTCTATGTCTCTCTTGAGAAGCTTTCTTTGATCCTACAATACCTCTTTTTCTCTCTTGGTATCCAACCTTGCTTGGATCCAATTATTGTTAGCGTGTAGGAACAAGATCATATGCTCTTAAGAATATAATTAATTCAAAATAACGAGCACAATGAATGACTTTATAAAAGAAATAATTCCTTTTCAAATTATCATGTCGGCATAAAGAATTGAATTTTTTGAACATTGTAATCCCTTTATGAATAAATCATCAAATGGATTTTCAAGGGATAAGAAAGAAATCAATTTCAAAATATTTTTCAATGCTCATTCATAATATCCAAAGTATAAAACCTCAATAATTATTACTTATAATAGCGTAGGAGGTTTTACCATTGTATACCTTTTACCTTAGGCACTTGGAGGATTGACTTTGCTTACCCACTGCTTCTTCTTCATATGTCTTTCCTTGGGTGTCTGCGAAGTTCTCTCAGAGGGAATAGACTTCAAGAGTCTTCTGCTTGATACTTGAGAGAATGTCCTTGTCTTGTTTTCCTCAAGATAGTTGAATGGTATTCCATGGTAGTTCATTCTTGAGGCAGAATGTATTCTTCTTGTTTGTATCCATTGCTTCCTTTGATGTTTAAACCTTGTAGTTCCAGCAATGGTTTTTCCACAAGTTCTCCTAACAGCTGTGAGTTTCCTTTTAGGTTCATGAGAAACTCTTGGATTCTTCTTCATCTTCTCAGTATCCTTATGTCCATTGATTTTCAAATTATCCTGCACACTTAAATCGCTAGATGGACATTTTGGTACCCACTTATACTTGGGTCCTTGACTGTTAGTATTGGACTTTGATTGTCCTTTAGGAACCCAAACAAATTTATTTCTTACATTCAAATTTCTCCTAATATAGCATGTGTAAGAAATATGACCATATTCACCACAATAATTGCAAGTAATAGAATAATGCTTATTATGAACAATTTTGCAAGTATTGTGTTGGTTATGAGAGTTAGACTTCAAATAATCATCATTTGAACATTCATTCTTCCCACATGATTTTCCAAAGATCATTTTCGAAAATATGTTTGTTTTTCAAAATAGAA
The DNA here is from genome assembly GCA_019022615.1 of Acacia melanoxylon. Taxonomy (NCBI): domain Eukaryota; kingdom Viridiplantae; phylum Streptophyta; class Magnoliopsida; order Fabales; family Fabaceae; genus Acacia; species Acacia melanoxylon. The sequence goes on from JAFJYJ010000050.1 coordinate 2,382,780, forward strand.
TCGTAAGTGGTTGAAAAACACTTCTATGCGATTGTTCAAAAACATTTCTCTTATCTACACAAGAAGATTTGAAATTGTTTACCTCATATGCATCTTGATCTCTAGATAATGATTGATCACAATCGTCCATGAGATCATCTTGGGAATTGTCTTCCTCTTGTTTTGTGCTTGTTGGATCGTGAAGGTATTCTATGATTTCTCCTTCTTCAATCTCCAATTGTTCATCAAGCATAGATGTAAAACTTAAAGTTTCGGATGAATCAATACTTTCAACATCAACACGGTTGTTAGAGGCATATATAAAATCAAGAGTATCCCGATTTCTTTAGCAAGTAGAGCAAGACTTGATTTTCTCAAAATCATTTTCGGTCAATGCACCTTGTATAATATGTTCATTGCTCTAATGTTCAATGAAAACATCTTCAAATCGTTTTTCAATCCTTTCTTGGTTTGAAATCAAAAGCATTTGTAAAAACATTCCACATATAAAAATCAGTTGCTTTGATAAAACTAATCATTCTAGCTTTCCAAAACCAAAAATCAATATCTTTAAAAAATGGTGGAACAGTATAATCGAAACCTTCAGAAAGTAGGCAACACCCAGAATTAGCCATTGTAACTCTTGAGACGGTTAAGTCCTTTAAACAAGAGACCTGCTCTGATACCAAATGAAAGACCTGGCTATCACCCAAGAGGGGGGGTGAATTGGGTGTATGATAAAACTTTAGGTTCTTTGAAAATCTTTTCGTAATATCTAAATCAACAGTTAGATATTCAAATAAGCATATCGGAAATATAAGAGTTTAGGGAAGAGAATATGCAACCGTGATTTATCCTGGTTCGGTCCAATCCACAATGACCTACGTCAAAGTCCCCAGGCTCCTCCTGAGATTTTCAATCCACTATCTCCTTGTTTAACCGGGCACAAGAGAAAAGCCTTTACAACCTCACAAGTTTAGCCGGGCACTTGTGTAGCCTTTACAATCTCTTTCCGAGATATCTTCTCACGCGAATACAATTACCGACTCTGTACTCAGGATGATCCTCTTACACTAGGACTCACTCCCCCTTACAAGTTGTAATTGTATACCCACACTCAAAGGTTCCACAACCTTGAGATTTGAATGAATTGTAAAACAAATGATAACTCTCTCACGAGTAGATGAATGATAAACACTGAAGCTTAGTAATATCTGAAGATATGTACAGACTATAAATGGATCGCTTTGAATGCTTTGTCTGTATGTGTGTCTATTCCGCCATTGAAGAATTCAAACCTTCGGGTATTTATACTGGTTGAAGATTGAGGACCGTTGGAAGGATTTGAATATGCCCGTTTGAATATTTGAATTTATCCGTTGGAATATTTCCGTTGAATATTCGATCGTGGGAATGGCTCGGGAGCGTCTCGTGCTTCCTCTCTGTTTTGTCTACCATTTAACTTCATTAAATGTCCATTGTGGGATTCGTATATGTCCGTTGAGAGATTTAAACATCCTTCCGCTAACCCACAAATGAGTGTCTGCTTGGTTGGGTCTCTTTTAGTTGTCTTCCACGTGGTTCTGGTTGGAGGATGACTTAAAATAATATTCAGTTGCTTTTGACGGTATGGGTATCCTTCATCTTGTCGGCTCTGTTCCTTGTAAGTTTTGGTGCTTCACAGCTCATCAAGATTCAAACAACGATTGATCATCGAAACTTGCTAACAAACATGATTAATAGCATTGAGAAGTATAGCAAGTAGAAATCAATTGATAATATTGATTTCGAACTTGGACGTTGCCGCACGAGCTTCACGAAAATGCGAGAGATGAAGTTCTGGAATATTGACTCGAGGTATAGAGTTCCTTGGCTCGAGGTAATCGATTGGTAATATTCAAACAAGAGAATCCAGATGAGATATTAACTCGAGGTGTCACTTAGGCTGACTCGAGGCAGTGAACTCGAGGCGTCATTCCTGTTACCTCGAGGTGCATCATGATAGCAGAGAAGCATAAGAATGAACCTGCCTGGAGGTAATTATAGACAGACTCGAGGTTCCCAACTCGAGGCATTCATAATACAGACTCGAGGTTCCTGACTCGAGGCGGCATACCTGTGAACTCAAGGTGAATCATCGTCAAAGGTTGGCGTAGTATTTGTTTGTCAAATTACCGGAGGTAAGCATTCGTCGCCTCGGAGGTAAAAAGTGCTCTCCATTGTTCTAACTCTCTGGTTGGCAATTGCCTCGAGGTGAACTCTCTGCCTGGAGGTAAAAAGTGCTCTCCATTGTTCTAACTCTCAGGGCAGACTCGAGGTAAACCTTCTGCCTGGAGGTAAAAAGCCTTCTCAATTCTTCTAACTCTCTGTTTGCATTCGACTCGAGGTGGATGTGTTGTCTCGAGGTGCAAACGTCAATTCTGTGCTTTCTGACTTGAACTTGATTTGAGGAGGCACTCATAAAAATTGGTTTCTTCCAAATTCTATGAAACCCTTGTTGTGTCTAGAATCATATGGAATTGGTTTCATTTCATTTGGTTGTGTAGAAACAGAAAAACCGAAGCTATGCTGATGTGATTCCAGAATCACGAGTGTCCACTTTCGAAGGCCATATCTCTTTGTTCAGAACTCCTTTTTGGGTGGTTAAACTCTTGATGGAAAGCTATGTGAGTATACTTTCATATGCCACCAATTCCAGCTCAATCGGATTTTTAGTTTGTGAGTTACACTCAAAACATTGAAGCTTGTTCTGGACTGTGACGGTGATTGTTGTGCCAACTTGTAGAATTCATAAATCTCTCATATGAACTCTTTTTGACTTGGATTATATATCCAAATGACGCATTGGGAGTCTAGTTCCATATGCCACTGATTTCACGTCAATCCGATTCCTGGTTTGGGAGATATCATCGAATTACCAGAGGTCGCCAGAGCTGCACGTGAAACAGAGTGTGCTGAAGGCTATTTGACTCGAGGTAAGCTGAATTCTTGCCTCGAGGTTGCTAACTCGAGGTGACTGATGCCCTGCCTCGAGGTAAATCAACTCAGAAGCCAAAAACACTGTAGCAAACACTTTAACTCGAGGTGAATGGTGTCTTGCCTCGAGGTAAGCATCCTAGATGACCAAAACACTGTAGATAGCCGTTCTAACTCGAGGTAGTCTTCCGGCTCGAGTTAGCTAATTGATTTTGCTCATTTTAACTCCGATTTGGGCCGTTCCAACTTCCATATCATCGTGGGGACTTTTAGAATCAATCTAGGAACTTGAATAATGATATTCTCATTATATTCAACAAGTTCTTCTTTCTTTCTTCTCTTCTCTTGATTATTCTTCATCATTAAACTTCACATCTACATTAAATATAATAATTAGTCAAAGTATAATGTAAATGTAGTGTGAAACCTTTTTGCTTTAAAGAATGACATCTATATAAGACATCATCAAAACTAATCAAAACCAACAAATTCCATATAGGCATTTTGCTCAATCAGCTCTAGGGCAAACCCTCGCTTTACTATGAGGTTTTTCTCGACTGTGAAGGCCTTGAAACGAGTCTTAGGCTCTTGAGAGATAAATTAGGGGGTGTTGTCTTGAGCCATAGATGTGACTTTATGGGCTACTTGCTTAACTCTTGTCATTTTAAGGTAGAGAGGTGATAAGTCATATTTCTTATGTAAATTTCCACTATGTGAAACTGTTATTTTTTACGTTTTAGTGTCACTCCTCTGTTGGTTAGCAACATAGGCTAAAAAATTATATAATATTGTTTCCCTTTTGTCATTTGGGCTCTCTTTTCTCATTTTTTTATCACTCACATAGCTATGCTTGCTAAGTGACCACATTTCACACACCCTGCCCTACTATTTATGTCTGCTTACTCTTTCTTTGTTTGCTCTCCCTTTGCACTGAGGACATTGCAGATTTTAGGTGTAGGGGAGGTATATGTAGTGCGCTTGTGTGTGTTCATGTGTGCCATGTGCGTGACGTATGACTTCCCCAATCCCTCAATAAGCCTTTTTACAAAATTCTGGGCCAATTTTAAACTTTTACAAAGTGATTTCAATTAATCAGAAACAATTTTGCAGTAGAGTAATTGTTTGCAGAATTGTGGAGAATAGAATTATCTTAAGGGATAAGAGATGTGTAAACTTGGGAAATTGACGGCACTAGGATGAGCAATGTATAGGCAGAGCACTAATTAGGAGAATACAAAATTGAGCCACATGAAAGTATCTTTGAGCTTTTAATCTTTAAAATGCAGTGAGTATGCTCTCTAGATCCAGCACTTTCCTTGATTTGTCCTAGTTCAGGTTGAAGCCATTTTATATCTAAGAAGATTTGCACATGATTAAGGCATTCGTTTTTCACCCTGAATCACATACATAAAACACTGTTCTCACATTTCCATTGCCACCCCCTTTGAGCATATACATATTGCCATGGTAGGGAGTTGGTCAAAATCCCCTTGTGGCAATTGAACCAGTTGAACAAGTAATAAAATAGTAAGTAGAGTATCATCCCACAGAGACTGTGATGAGTCATATTTATGCCATGTTTTCTCTATGTGTTTTGATTGTTTTGAATGCTAAATTTGACCATTACTATATGCTATATGATAAAATGTCTAAGAATTCATATAAATAGGGAAATAGAGGATAGATCTACAAAATGTTGCATTCATATTATTATCCTGCTCATGTGCTTAAGAAAAGGAAGATGATACAATGCTATAGCATATCTTATGCTCATGCTTGAGCCAGCAATACAATGTGACATTTCATTGTACTTCAAAAGAAAAGTGCATTACATCAGTGAAATATATCATTTAAGAGCAAAATGCACAACTAGAAACAGAAACTGCACAAACTCAAAACTACACAACTACCACAAACTCTTCACAACCCTTCATTGCTCTAGCTTTTCTCCCCCTTTGTCATCACCAAACAGGGGTGGAGCTGAGATAGAATCGTTAGGTGTAGGGTCTACAAGAGGGGTAGAGGGAGGTGTATCAAGCTTGATAGTGGAGGTGTGAGAAGGAGTAATAATATCAGTGGTTGGATTGGATGAGGCAATGAGAGATGAAGTGACAATGGGTATGGTGAAGGTGAATGAAGGTGAGGATTCTTGCTTGGGAGAGCTGAAACTAGGGCCAGCTGGGGTACCAAGACCATATTCAAAACCAAAACTCAACAGCTTCAATATTTTATCCAACTTGTCACTTAAACTGACATTGCTAACCATTAAGGTAGGTATCTTGGCATCCTGATCCTCCATGTGACCAGTAAGGTTCTCTACCTTCTCCTTCAGTTCATCTTGGGCATCTACCATCTCATGGTTGCCCTTAGTAACCTCTTACACCAACTTTCCAATCTCAACCTCTATCTTTTCTATCATCTCTAATATAGTAGCATCCACAATAGACTTGACTCTAGCATCAAAGTTAGAGGGCAATGAAGATTGAGGAGGAGGTATTGATTGGGCCTCTTGAGCTCTAGCATGAGAGGCTCTGGATCTTGAGGGGGCCCTCGATTGGCCAGATCCTTCTTCTTCAAAGTTTATCCTCATAAAATTTAGTTGCCGCTTTCGAAAGGCAGGATGTGTCTTCAAAGTCTCAGCAGAACCAACATACCATACCTTGTGATAAAACAATATAAATGACACAAGAGAGGGAAATGGAATGTGGGAAGGTTTCCTGGAAGAAAAACGAAACTTAACCATTTCCTGGAAGATCCAGTGGCCAACATTAATAGGGGCTTTATTAATGATGCCAACAAAGAGAGGGTAATCCTTTTTTGCAAAATGGGTAAAGTTGCCACCCTTTTGAATCAAGTTTTGAGAATAAATATACCAGATGGCACGATAGATAGGAGGCATAGAAATAGGGGGAAGGATAAAGAAGCCAATTGATCTTCAGGGATAGGTTCATTTGGCCTCAGTTTCAAAAATTTCCCTATTACTATATTGAATTGTGGGAACATGAGGAGAATTATCAATTTTCAGAATGGAATTGATAATGGAAGTAGACAAGGTGATCTTACCCCTTTAACTTGGGTGGAAAACCTCTCTTCTACTAAAAACTTATCACAATCCTCTAAATTATCCCACTCTATATTAAAATAAAACAATTTAACAATGTTTGGAGTGAAAGAGGCAGAGATAGAAAGAAAAGATTCAAACTAATTGAGCCAAGGAGAAAGATCTAAATTGCACTCTTTTTTCAATTTAGGCAGATTAACAGAAACTACGAGACATAATTCTTTCTTAAGGAATGATTCTTTGAATTTAGCAGCCAGTTCATTTGATAAAATGGAAGTAGTAGAAGTAAATCCTTGAGGAGCAGAGTTATGAAGGTATATCTCAAATATAGCATCAGGTACCGTAGAAGGAGGTTCCTCAGAGGGTTGAGAAGTAGCAGAGGTAGCCTTCGAGGAAGCATGTCCCTTCTCATTTCCTCTGGATTCAGAAGCAGTCCTCTTTCTCTTAAGAGGTTTAGAAGCCTCAGCTTGCTTCTATTTCCCTTTTCCCACATCAGCAGTCTCTGGTTCAGGTCTCTTCTTCAATTGCATCTTAGAGGGTTCTTAAATGGTGACCCCCTTTAGTTTAGGAGAGGGAACAATTTCATTATTTGTGACTCCAGGGATTTTCTTGTCGACTCCATAGTGATACCTTTTTGTAGTACTCTTCATGCGCATAGGTCGATTGAGTGGAGGAGGATATGGAGAACCAAATGCTTCATAGTCAGAATCTGCGTCTGAGGAGGCTCTGGCAGGTTTCTTGGAAGCCATTTTAGGGTTTGGGAGGTCGAAATTGGTGAAGGAAATAAGAGGTCAAGAGAAACTCTAGGGCAAACTTGAGTTTTGAAGAGTGTGGAGACGAATAGAAAAACTCATTTATAAATAGGGTGCGACAAACTCGAGTTTATACTAACAAACTCAAGTTTGCATAAATGCATACTTACCTGGAGTTCAAGGATGTATGTGTGAACCTTGAACTTCCGCGATAAAACTCAAGTTTATACTTACCAACTCGAGTTTGTACTTCTCTTCAACAAGATAGTTGCTCTCTGTCTGATGAAAACTTGAGGTACTCACTTAATGACTCGAGTTTTGGTATTCTCCAAAACCAGAGGTTTCTCTCTGTCCCCGATAAACTCGAGTTTAGTTTCCCAAACTCAAGTTTTCTTCTCTTGACAGCAAACATTCAGCAATTCAGGCATCCTGCATGAATTATAACTAAACACTCTGATGCTTAAGTTAGTGTCCCATAATCATCAAAACCATAACTAACATTAGGTAAGAGATACTTGTAGCTCATTGGGATTTACCATTCCCAATTCTCTTCATATGAAATTGAATTGCTCCTTAGCCAATGGCTTGGTGAAGATTTCAGCAAGTTGAAGATGAGTTGGGATGAACATCACTTTGCCATCTTTCTTTTGCACATGATCTCTGATAAAGTGATGTCTCACATCAATATGCTTTGTCCGAGTATGTTGAACAGGATTCTTCGCCAAGCTTATTATGTTGGTGTTGTCACACAGAATTGGGATTTTCTTCAGATTGATTCCCAAGTCAGATAGTTGTTGCTTGAGCCATAGGACTTGAGCACAACAACTTGAAGCAGCAATGTACTCAACTTTAGTTGATGACACAGAGACGGTTGTGTTGCTTCTTGCTGAACCAGGAGACAAGTGAGCCACCAAGGAATTGACATTGGCCACTTGTGCTCTTTCTATCCGTCTTGTATCCGGCATGATCGGAGTCTGAATACGCCACCAGATGTTCAAGTTGACCTTTAGGAAACCACAAACCAAGGGTTTTTGTGTCAGCAAGGTATTTGAAGATCCTCTTCACATTTTCAGCATGAGACTCCTTGGGAGCAGACTGAAATCTTGCACACATCCCCACACTGAATTGGAAGTCAGAGCGACTTGCAGTTAAGTAGAGCAATGACCCAATCATTCGTCTATATCTTGTAATGTTGAAACCCTTGCCCTCTTCATCAGCATCCAAAGAAGTGGTTGAGCTCATTAGAGTATCAACTCCATTGTATTGATCCATCCCAAACTTCTTCAGCAGATCATTGAGATACTTTGTTTGAGATATGAAGATCCCATTCTTCTTTTGTTTGATTTGTAGACCAAGAAAATAATTGAGTTCTCCCATCATAGACATTTCAAATTCTCCATGCATATTCTTAGCAAACTCTTCACACAAAGCATCATTAGAAGAACCAAAACTAATATCATCAACATATATTTAAACAATTAAAATTTCATTAAGCTTATTACTCTTTATGAAGAGAGTTGTATATGCTTTTCCTCTAACAAATCCTTGATCAAGAAGGAATTTGCTTAATTGCTCATAACAAGCTCTAGGAGCTTGCTTAAGGCCATAAAGGGCTTTCTTGAGACGATAAACATGATTTGGATTATGATCGTTTTGAAAACCAAGAGGTTGTTCAACATAAACTTCTTCCTAAATAAAACCATTAAGAAAAGCACTTTTTACATCCATTTGATAGAGCTTGAATCCTTTGACACAAGAAAAGGCTAGAAGAACTCTTATAGCTTCCAATCTTGCCACTAGAGCATAAGTTTCTTCATAATCAATTCATTCTTCTTGATTATAGCCTTTTGTAACCAATCTTGCCTTATTACGGACAATGATTGCTGAATCATCTCGTTTGTTCTTGAATACCTATTTAGTGCTAATAGCCGGATGGTCTTTAGGCCTAGGTACCAAATCCCAAACCTGATTTCTATCAGATTGATGTAATTCCTCTTGCATTGCTATCACCTAATCAATGTCTGAAAGGGCTTCATCAATCTTAGAGGGTTTAATCTCTGATATAAAGGAAGAAAATGTAACTTCATTCAAAGTACTTTTTCTTGTCCTTACACCTTGATTTACATCACCTATTACTTGGTCCAAATGATGATTCCTAATGAACTTCCAAGCTTTAGGCTGAGATTGATCAGAATTTTCGCAATTGTTTTGAGGATCGGCTTCAAAGATATTTTCAGGATTTTCAATAGAGGCAGGAGTAGTTTTCGAAAAGAATTGATTTTTGAAAACATTTTCCTCATCATCATCCAAAGGTTTATCATATTTGGATTCACAGAATACAACATGCATAGACTTTTCAACAATGTGAGTACGAGTATTAAAGACTCTATAAGCTCTACTTCTATTTGAATAACCCAAAAATATACCTTCATCCGCCTTAGAATCGAACTTTCCCAAGTTATCCTTACCATTAATGTGGATGAAACACTTGCAGCCGAAAACATGCAGATGAGCCAAATTGGGTTTTTTTCCTTTGTACAACTCATAGGGAGTTTTGTTCAACTTCTTCCAGAGGTACCCCCGATTCGAGATGTAGCAAGCCATACTCAGCATCTGCCCAAAACACTTAGGAGGTAGAATTCTCATTCAGCATTGCTCTTGCCATCTCGGTGAGAACTCCATTCTTCCTTTCTACAACACCATTTTGCTTAGGAGTCCTCGGAGCAGAGAAGTTGTGATCAATGCCCAAATTATCACAAAACTTACGAAAGGCATGATTTTCAAATTCTCCACCATGATCGGTATGACTTCCTGCAATAGAAACACCTTTCTCGTTTTGGACCTTCTTGGCAAAAACAACAAACTAATCAAATGTTTCATCTTTAGAAGATAAAAATATAGTCCAAGCAAATCTAGAGAAATCATCAACTATGACCAAAGTATAAAGGTTGCCACCAATGCTTTTTACTCTAGCCGGTCCAACTAGATCCATATGGAGTAGTTGAAGAGGTCTATTAGTTGAAATTTCATTTTTAGATTTTAAGGATGATTTGGTTTGTTTACCCTATTGACAAGCATCACAAATCATGTCATTTTTAAAACAAAGTTTTGGTAAACCAATGACCAAATCCTTTTTTAGCAACTTGTCAAGTTGGAACATGTTTACATAAGCTAATCTCTTATGCCACAACCAACTTTCATCCAAGTTACCAATAAAACATTTTTCAGAAAAAGACCATTTCTAGAGAGATTGAGACTTTCTCTAGGGGCCCTAAATAAGGCTTTAGATTTCACATTGTCCAACGAGAGAGCATCTTTGCTCACGATCAGGCACTCCTCAGAATCAAAGATAACTAAGTTACCTTTATTGTTGCTTTGGCTCACACTGAGGAGATTGTGACATAGTCCTTCAACAAGGTAGACATCTTTGACTTGAGGTCCTTCGTTGTTTCTAACTTCACCAATACTAGCAATCCTTACAGATTGGTTCCCACCGAAGGTCACTTTGCTACCATCCTTAAGCCTGATTGAGGCAAATTTGCATTGGTCTTCCGTCATATGTCTAGACCATCCACTATCAATGTAACACTTGTTGGATTTTGATGCTCTTAGACAAACCTGTAAGACATGAAAGATTAAGTCTTAGGTACCCATCTTTTCTTGGGTCCTTTTGGATTAGCTTGTGTCTTAGGAACCTTATAAGATCCCTTAGGCACCCATTGATAATTGCCAACAGGTTTAGTTTTTCTTTCTCTCTTATGAAAACAAGAAGAAGTAGTATGCCCTATACAATTGCAATAATTGCAATTAGCAAAAGGATTTGAAGAATGAACAATTTTTTGAAAGTAGTTAATATAAGATTTTTCTCCAAATTTCTTTATGCCTTTCTTTTTATCAAAATCAGATTTATAACCAATTCCTGATCTGTCATTTGTAAATCTTTGCTATTTTAAAATGACATTGAGCATTTCACTTCCTCGATTGAACTTTGTTAGTTTCCCATGTTTTTGATGTTTTGATGATAACAATTATAGAGTAATTGATCATTAGTTTCTATGAAAATTTGAGGTTTCTGATTTGCCTCTAGTTAAATTTTAAGTGCCTCGAGTTATAAAGTTCATGTCATCAAAGGCAAAATGTTTTCATCTAGTTACCTTGAGTTGAATGGTCTTTAACTTGGAGTTAATAAGTTTTGAAGTTACTTGCCTCTAGTCAAAATCACTTTGCCTCGAGTTAACTTTTTAAATGTTTTAAATCCATTTTCACGCCTCAAGGATACCTGAGTCACTTATTTAAATACCTCGAGGTAATTGATCCTCTTGATAAAATGATTTTGAACTCATAATATTTTGCCTCGAGTCAGTTAATAATTGCCTCAAAGCACCATGACTCAAGGCATTCACTTTGTGCCTCCAATCATGTCGCTCGTTCAATTCTTGTATTATGGAAACATTGGTGCCTCAAGTCATGCCTCTGGTCACCATGACTTTAGGCATTTATATCATGCCTCTAGTTAAATATCTTTTGTGCCTTTTAAACTCTGGAATCGTGCATGCCTCAAGTCATGGTAACTCAAGGCATCAAATGTATGACTCAAGGCAAATCTTCTTACATTTTTCAACTAACGTCTTTTATATGATTTTTGCCTCAAGTCATTCAAGCTTGCCTCTAGTCATGATGCCTCAAGGCAACCTCTTTTTAACTAGTCATATTTCTCTGTTTTTCAAATCACCATCTCCGGAAATCTAAATCAACTGATTATGATTTCATTTCTTTAAATCATCACTCAATACTATTCTTAAATGCTTTTAATCAGTTTGCTAAATGAGTTTCAAATGATTAAATCTTGGATTAACAACAAATTGTTGTAAAGCAATTTGTGTGTAGAACGCATTTAATGCAGTTGCCATATCGAGACACAATCACAACAACCATGCCTTTGAACATTCGAAAGACATTCTTGCTATTCCTATCTAGCAATAAATGCTATTTCACAATGGGCAAAACAGAAGGAATGAAATAATGTGGTGACGGTACAATCTCACTTGGATCATTAACGGCGAAAGTGTTAACCAAGCTTCATATGTCTAACGGCTATATTTAAGAGTCACAACGGTTAATCTTCAAGCTTCACAAACAGTCATTAATTGCAACAACTATAAATACCAGAAGCATTGAATTCGCCAACCACCGAAACTATGCACATTCAATTCGAAATTATTGCAATCTACTGTTTCATTAACTTTGCTTAATATCTTGGATATTTCTGTGTACTTCAGTGCTTATCATTTATTTACTCAGTGAGGAGTTAAACACTATTTGATTATCTTAGTTGTTAAATCTTAAGGTTTTGGAACCTTAAGTGTGGGTATACGATTACAACTTGTAAGGGGGGAGTGAATCCTAGAGTGAGAGGATTACCTCGAGTACAGAGTGTGTAATTGTATTTGTGTTTGAAAGATACTGGAAATCCCAGAGAGTTTCTGGGGACTGGACGTAGGTCAAGAGTTGGACCGAACCAGTATAATCTTCTTGTGTTCATTATTCTTCTCTCCTTCTCTGTTTAAGTGTTCTTGAGCAATTAGCGAAATAATTTTAAAATCACCTATTCACCCACTCTAAGTGATATTCCACCTTCAAACTTCTCAAGTGTTTTCATAAGGTAAGCATTTCTTTTCTCCAAAAACACAACAATTACTACAAACCTTTTCTGAAATCTTTTCACAATCCTTTTCAGAAATGTTTTAGCAATCAGAAGTAGGAGTAGAAGTGGAAGAAGCAGAATTTTGAACTTGTTGTTCTAAAGATTTTATTTTTCTTTTCAAAACCAAAAGCTCTTTCGCAATTTTTCAAAATTTAGAATGAAAAGAATTGTATTCAGATAACAACTCATCAAAGGTTGGTTCAGAATTGTTTACCTCTTCCTTCTCAGATTCCTCTTCTTGAGCCATAAGACAAATGTTGGCTCTATCCTTTTCTTCTTCATCTTCTTCATCAGATGAGCTGTCTCCCCATATTGCTGAGACATAAGCCTTCTTCTTATACTTATTGAATTTCTTCTTTTCTTTGTCTTTGCTCTTCAGTTGGGGGCATTCTTTTGGTAAATGAGATTGTTTTGTCCCAATTGAAATTTTTCATAGAAAATTGTAATAGGAATAAGAATGTAAAATTCTAGATCATGGACCTATATAAGAAGACTTTACCAAAAGAGCATTCAACTATGATGATAAAACAGAGAAGATTTGAAGTTTTTGAAAATCCAAGACATGAAGATGTTTTGGATGGAAAATTAGAAGGCACCATGATCATCCATAATATATTTGAATTTATTAATATGCATAGTTTAAATTTTTAAACCATCTTATAAAGTGTTTATTGTGTTGTTGTGCACGCTATCTTTCTCCCTTTGTAGGGATTTTCCCTTTAAAGTTGATACATATAGCTGCACACATACTCATCAACCTCCTTAGAGTTTTGCATCATACATATGTATGCTTGCTCAAATGATTAATTTTAGATGGTTATAACTTTCTTGCCCATGATCACTTCCCCATCAGTCCTTCTTCCCTCATGCCGAGACAAAGGTAGCTTAATATCACTTGCATGCTGTAAGTATGCTACACACAATTCAGTGGCATCTTCACAGATATATCGTTCAACAATGAAACCCTTTAGACGACTTTGATTTTTCACAAACCCTTTCATTATCTTCATGAAATTTTCAACTGAGTACATCTACCTTAAATAGGCTCGACCACAAAGTTGCACCTTTCTAACCAAGTGAGTTGTCAAGTTGGCCATGATGTTAAAGAATGCTAGAGAAAAATACATCTTAAGCTCACACAATGTGTGCATGATTTAATTTTGTAACCTCAACAAATTTTTAGGTTTACCACTTTACTATAAATTGACTTAAATGAGAAATATAACTTGAAGATTGCAATTCACACCTCATAAGGCAAGATACCCTATATAAACACAAGAATCAAGTTCTCCATCAAGACATGGCAATCATGAGATTTTAATCCCATAAATTTCAACTCTTTCACAAGCACGAGTCTTTTAATGTTTGAAAAGTAACCCAATGGCACCTCAACTGAAGAAAAGAGCTGATAAAAACTAGTTGTTTCTTCCTTTGATAGTGTGTGAGCTGCAGAACAAAGAAACAATACTAGCTCCTCTCTCCTCTAGTGCTAATTCTTCTTGTATTCCCATCTCAACCATGTCTAACCTAGAATTTGTGCCATCTTTGGTCTTCCCTAGCATATGGAGTAATATGCCAACAATACTTTCACACATATTTTTCTTAATGTGCATAACATCGTGAAAATTCTCACATCCAGCGTCATTCTATAAATCAAGTCAAAGAAAATGGACCTCTTCTCCTACTCGCTTGTCCCAACATCCCTTGCAAAAGTATTTCCAAAAAGACATTTTATATCTTTCACCTTTTCATAGACCTATTAATCGGTCAAAGTCTGAGTTGCCATACCCTATTCTAATATCCCATTGAAATGTTTTTTTGAATGCTGGTAAGGATGCTCCTGAAGCAACCATCTTGATGACCCATGTAGGAATTCTTCATGCCATGCTTCTATCTAATTGAATGACGCTTTTCACAAATTGGACATCCAAGTTGGCCTTTAATGATGTATTTTGACAAATCACCATATGTAAGAAAGTCATTGATAGTGCTAAAGAGCATGGCTCTCACGCACTTCAAGTTTTCAATTAGTGGAGCTAGGTAGACATCTATCTCATTCATGGGTTCTTTGCGCCCCGAGATTAACATGTGTTGGATATGATTAGTTTTGATGATGTCTTATATAAATGCCATTATCCAGAGCAAAAAGTTTGCATACTACTTTTGTCTTCTACTTTGACTAATTCTTATATTTAATGTAGATGTGAAGTTTAAATAATGAAGAATGATCAATAAAAGAGATTGAAGAAAGAAAAACTTGTTAATATTATGGAAATATCAATATTCAAGTCTTATGATCAAATAGAAGTTGAAACGACTTAATTCAGAGTTAAAATAAGCAAGTTCAAGCTTCCTGATGAATAGTAATTTGCTATAGTTCTAGCTCTTATTCTCGCATAAAACAGGGCTTACTCGAGTAGGGTACTTGAGTAGAGAAAATCTGGTACTCGAGTAACTTTGTTTTTCAGCTCTCTGTTTGACGTTTCACTTGGGCGAGGTCTGGTAATTCGAAGATATCTGTCCAACCAGAAGTCTAATTGAGGTGAAACCAATTTTTTTTGAAACTATACTCCCAATGTGCCATTTGGACATAACATTCAAGCCCAAAGGAGTTCAGATGAGAGATCTATGAATTGTACAAGTTGCCACATCAATCAACATCACACAGCAGACCTAGCTTCGGTAATTTGGGTGTATCTCACAAACCACACATCTAAATGAGCTGGAATCGGTGGCATATGAAACTAGGCTCACATACCTTTCCAAAACAATCAAGATCATGAAAAAAAAAGATCAATTTAAGGAGATATGATGTCTTGAAGTTGACAGTCAGCTCAGGATGTTGCAAAAAATACTGGTCAAGAACAACCTCCATTCATCTAATCATAACGGATGAAATACAATGAGTTTGGAGTTTATTCTTCTTGAACTGGAAAGAAGACTTAAAGACCTTTCTGAGCATGGGTAGTTTGCCAAATTTGGAGCTAATTTGAAGATAATATGTATACTGGAAATTGACTACTATGCTGCCAATATTCTTGTTTTCAGAAAGTCTCTACATTCTGGAAGTTGAGCCTTGTACTGGAGAGTATTATGCTTATTCATGCATGATCAGAAGGCTCAAAGATAGAAGTGAACTCGAGCACGTTAAAGCCTTACTCGAGCGTGTGTTTTCTGAATTGCCCGAAGATGAATGATCATGATATTACTCGAGTATAAGGTAAAGGTTACTTGTAATATCCTGAATTTCGGGTATGGAGACTTGAGAATAAGCCTGTAGCAGGTGGACGACTAGAACCTATTCAGGAAGTGTGATATTAAATTTGGAAATATTATATGGGATTCCTATGGGTATTTGGACCGAGAATTCAAGAGTCATAGAAATTAAAGTGTCAAGTGCAAAAGGGCACAAAAACACTTATACAGTGTTAAGCAGTTAGTAAAAATGATATTTATCTATGCCCTAAGGCATGGGATGATTAGCTAAGCAAAAATGTGCTAAAATAAGTATGCACATGACATTTACTGGTCAGGTAAGGATTTTCTGCGTTTTTCTAAGAGATAAGAATGAAAAGTCAGCTGTAATAATTACTTGAGGACACGTGTCACTCCAGGATTAAAAGCAAAAAGTAAGTAATGATTACAGGGGAAAAATTGTCAAATCCTTACCCCTTAATTCATAAATTTTGTCCACTTAGGAGAGAGAAGGAAAATTCAGATGATTTTATCCACACTCAGGGCAAAACACAAAAAGCGGGTCCTACGGGATGTTACCTTGTAGAAAGGGGACCGATAGAGAACAATTAGGGGCTTCTTTTGGACTGAATGGGACAAGTGTGGGGCCACTTTGGGAAGTCAAGGAGGCGCCACATATGAATGTCCATTCAGGAAAGAATATCTGAAAAGTTGAAGAAAAGTACAAAGGAAAACACCCAGTTGACTAGCGGGGCCCAGCAAGGATCGGTAGAAGGAGACTGGACTGAATAAAGTGGAAAAGCCTGATTAAATGGATGAGGGCAGATTTGGTGGGACCCCTTATGCTCCACCTTGCATTTCAAATGAATAAAAATTTACTTGGAGGAAAAGAAAAGCAAAATCAGTCCAAAAGTCAAAGTGCGAGTCCCACTTTCCGGATAAAAAGGGAATAAATCATATTAATTGGGAAAAATAAAATAAAAATCATGGGATCAGATTTTTGGGCCCAAGATGGCGCCACCTAGCCCCCCTAATCATTAAAAATGACTTGGGGAAAAAGAAAGAGAAAATAAAGAAGTTCCGGGCCAAAACTGGTAATTTTCATAAATTTCGGGCCAAAGTTGGTAATTTTCCCCATAAGAAAGATAAAAATCTGAATGAAAGGAGGGGGAGGCGCCACTTGTCCACTCCCTAGAGCCCTCTGGAATTCTCTGGATTTTCTTGTGAAATAAGTCAAAAAGTCAGATGAATTCCATTAATTACTAGATAGGGTTTTACTACAGTTTTTCAGAATTGATCAGTTACTTCTACTATTATAAAATACACATGTTTTCTCTCTCCTAGACCAAGGGAGCACTAAATTTTCAGAAGAAAAATAGAGTGTTCAGACAACCTCCATACCAAGATCAAGTCCCAAGCTCCTAAGATCATCAACCGAACTTCCGATTCAGGTAAACACCGAAAACCCGAACCTTTGCAACTTGAACTTGTGATTTTCGTGCAAGGGGTTAGGGCATGGTGTTGCAATCTGATTTTGGTGTTTTTTATGATCTCAAAGTGTTTAAAAATTTATTTTGTATGGGGTTAAGCTATGGTTTAAGTTTCTAATCTCAAAAACACCGAAAAACACCAAGAACAAGCTTATTTGTTGATTCTGGAATTTTTGGGAGTGAACCTTCAACTGAGTTTTAAAAATAGTAAATGAACTTGGTTTAAGATGAGATTTTACAGGGAGAAATGAGACATCTTAAGGTTAACTATGATGTATAATTTTGTATTATTTGGATTTTGCTACTAAAAGATAAAAATTTCTAAAGTTGACCCAGAAGCATCAGGCCAAATCTGGACCAGAGAATGGAAAATATGATACACGCCAAAATATGTGTACCTTTGAATTCTGGAATTAATTTTCCTGAAAAATAGACATCTTAATTGTTCAGATGGAGCTGGGTTCATAAAAATATGATGTTTTTAGAATTTATTACAAATCATTGAAGTTGGACCTGATGCACTGGATTTTTCTGGAAAATTGTTCAAGGCTCGGTTTTGATAAAATTTGCAAGGGTATTTTTGAACTACTAAAAGTAAGGTATTTTGGTGTTATTTAGGGTTAAGACATACCTTGGAAAGTGAATGGGAACATTAAAATTGTAAGACAGTACGTACCCCACCAGGTAGTAATCGCTTTACTCAGATATCTTTATGTGTTCTATTGTATGTTTGTATTTGCCATGTGTGTTTTTGTATGTGTTGCTAAATATGCATAAAAAGTTATGTGTTTCCTAGCGCTGAGGACGATAGGTCCGATGCTGTCCTGGTGTAGGCAGCTTTACGGGTCGTGACTCCGGTAAGTCCGGGGCTTGCCTTGGTAAGGCAGCTTGACGGCACGTGGTAGTCGGTGATGTTTATGTTTATGTTTGCATATATGGTATGTTTGGCATATTATTAATGTGTTCTTGTATATCTGACATGGTTACACACATGCACCTTACACATTTAGTATTTGAGTATTGACGGTTACTCTGGGGTTCACTTTCGAACTCCAGACAAATCTGAGTTTTCAGGGGATCGTGCTTGAGATTGAAGTACCGTCTTGGAAAGGTAGGGCCCGCGGTGCAAATGAAGAAAAGGGGATGCCCTATCACTTTTGTATTTTGATATTTTTGGGATGACTGTATTATTATTGGTATTTATTTTTGGATGACTGTACCCTTAACCCTTCGGGGACTTTATTTTCTGATTATTTACTTTTACCAGTACAGTAGGTAGTCCAAATCGGTCTAATGCTCTGCTGCGTTCACTTTGATATATGGTAAATGGACATAATAATGAAGGAAAGGTAACTAATATAAGGAATCCCTCTAACCCGCCACCTGAAAGGGTGAGCCGGTAGGGTTGTAACATTACTCGAGTACTGGTAAGGATTTACTCGAGTATGTTTATTTCTATATGTCATTTGCTCTCGAGTTGAGGTTTACTCAAGTAACCATTTCCTGTTACCCGAGTACAGTTGGCTAATGTCTTTCATTTAGTGTATTCTTTCAGAGAAGAATAGATGCTACTCGAGTATGGAGAACTTGTTACTCGAGTATGATCAATGTTAAAGCCTTTGATATGATCTTGCTGTAACGTTACTCGAGCATGGAAGATATCTTACTCGAGTAAGAGGATGTTGCTACTCGAGCAAGGATGATCATTGAAGCATCTGTGAAGCTATTTTGAATTGTTACTTGAGTACTCAGGAGTCATACTCGAGTATTACTCATCAGCCTCTTAAATGTCTTCGCTCGCTGTAACTTTATAATATCTGATTATCATCTGAACAATACTCATTACTTTTATCAATGCTATTAATCATATTTATAAGTGAGCTTTAGATGATCAAAAGCTTAGATTAAAGTTCAACACCAATGGAAGTAAACTCACGTCAACCTGTCAGATGAACAAAGTACATGGCCAACAAAACGTGGAAATACAGCTCAACACTTTATCCAGTGAAGTATTGATGAGCACAAATTATGCCATGTTTTCCCTATATTTCATGACTAAATTGTATGGTAAATGAAAGCTTAACTGCAAACAATCCAAGAAAAAATGTTGGTTATGATTAGTTTTGATGATGTCTTATATAGATGCCATTCTTAAGAGCAAAAAGGTTGCACACTACATTTACATTATACTTTGACTAATTCTTATATTTAATGTAGATGTGAAGTTCAATATCAAAGAATGATCAAGAAGGTAGATTGAAGAAAGAAGTTCTTGCACACAATATAATTGGCATATCAGAATGTCAAGGAAGCAAGAAGTTATCAAAGGATTTTGGGAATAATCAAGAAGATAAGATATTGAAGAACTTGCACTATATGTTCTTATATGTGATGATCGGAAGTCTCTATGATCAAACGAGAAGATGGAATGAAACTTCATTATATTTGAACTACAGTGGAGTATACATGAATAGTGCTGATACGGAAAGTCGACACATTAAATTCTGAAACAAGTTCAGCATAGGCTCGGCTTTATGGATATTAAAGAAGGTAGAACTTGCTGAGAATGATAGAGAATGATCAAGAGAAGAGAAGAAAGAAAGAGTTGGATTATGAAGAATGATCAAGATGAGAGATGGAAAAAGGAAGAACTTGTTGAATGGAATGAAGATATCATTATTCAAGTTCTTATATTGATGCTAGAAGCCTCCAAGATCATATGGAAGTTGGAATGGCTCGATTAGGAATTAAAGTTAGCAAAAATCAACTTCAGGATGAGAAAACTTGAGTTCACAACTCAAAACTCAAGCTTCCTACTTCGCTACAGTGGTTTGCTCCTCTAGTATGAGAAAACTTGAGTATAGAACTCAAAACTCGAGTTAGCCATCACAAAATCAAGTATTGTAGTGTCTTCAGCGTCTCTGGCATCTCTAGACTAGGAAAACTCGAGTATCCAAGTCAATACTCGAGTATGCAGCGGTGATCAGCTTTGTTTCACATACCTCTGGTAATTTGATGATATCTTCCAAACTAGAGATCCGATTGAGGTGAAATTGGTGGCATATGAAACTCGACTCCTAATGCGTCATTTGGATATAAAATTCAAGCCCAAAGGAGTTCAGATGAGAGAGCTATGAATTGTGGAAATTGACAGATAAATCCACGCCACACAGCAAACCAAGCTTCAATGTTTTGAGTGTAACTCACAAACTAAAAATCCGATTGAGCGGAAATCAGTGGCATATGAAAGTAAACTCACAAAGCTTTCCATCAAGAGTTGAACAAACCAAAACGGAGTTCAGACCTTGACAGTTAGTTCAACAAGATGAATACTTGAGTATGTAAGTTGGATACTCGAGTTTCCATCAGCCAGAGAGCAGCAAACGTTGGAGCATCTTCCAAACTCAAGTTTTCATATCAATACTCAAGTTTTGATCAGACAGAGAGGAACCTGGAGTAACGCAACCAACTCAATACTCGAGTATGCATCGTTGGTTCAGAAAATGAAGTTCTAACGGCTAGTTTCCATCTGAGTCTAACGGCTATATCTCTTCATCCAACAGTCATATATTGATCTCTACCTATAAGAGAAGACCGATTCAAGATAGTAGAAGCAAGACACAAGCTTACAACTTCAAAATGCTCATACTCTGATCTTCATCTTATTTTACTCTCTGTTTTTCAAATGTTTACATAGTTTATCATAGAGAGTGAGATGATTTGTGTTGTACTTCAGTGATTATTACTCATATGCTCTTTGAGAGAGTCTAAACACTGATTTGATTATTTGTTTAGTGATCAAATCTCAAGGTTGTGGAACCTTTGAGTGTGGGTGTACAATTACAACTTGTAAGGGGAGTGAGTCCTAGTGTGAAAGGATCATCCACGAGTACGTAGTCGTAAGCGTAAGAGGATATCTCGGAAAGATATTGTAAAGGCTACACAAGTGCCTGAGGCTAAACTTGTGAGGTTGTAAAGGCCTTTCTCTTGTGCCTGGTTAAACAAGGAGATAGTGGAAAATCTCAAGTGCTTTGCTTGGGGACCGTACGTAGGTCAAAGATTGAGCCGAACCGGTATAAATCTCTGTTTGCATATTCTCTTCCCTAAACTCTTACGTTCTAGCATATATGTTTTGAATGACTGTCTATCAATTTATAAATTATTACTGTCATTCAAACCTCATTTAGTAAGTTGCGAAAAGATTTTCTAAGTTATAAAAAGTTTTATCCGACACCCAATTCACCCCCCTCTTGGGTGATAGTCGGAGTTTTTCATTTGGTATTAGAGCCAGGCTCTTGTTTGAAGGACTTTACCATCTCAAGAGTTTCAATGGTGTATTTTGGGTGTTCCTTGCTTTCAGAAGTTTTTGAATATATCATTCCACCATTTTTCAAAGATATTGATTTTTGGTTTTGGAAAGCTAGAATGACTAGTTTTATTAAAGCAACTGATTTTCATATGTGGAATGTTTTTACAAATGTTTTTTATTTCAAACCAAGAAAGGATTGACTGAAAAGGAAAAGAAAATGTTTTCGTTAAACATTAGAGCAATGAAAATTTTATATAGTGCATTGACAGAAAATGATTTTGAGAAAATAAAATCTTGCTCTTGTGCTAAAGATATTTGGGATACTCTTGATTCTATTTATATTTCTAACAATTGTGTTGAAGTTGATAGTGTTGATAGTTCATCAGAAATTATAAATTGCATACCTATGGTCGATGAGCACTGGAGATTGAAGAAGGAGAAATCATTGAATACCTCCATGATCCAAGTCAACACAAAAGAACAAGAGGAAGATGATTCCCGGGGAAGAGCTCATGGACGATTATGATCAATCGATGTCCGGAGCTCAAAATGCACATGTGGTAAACAACTCCAACCCTTCCTCTCGTAGTTAAGAAAAATGATTTTGAACATTTGCATAAAATTGTTTTTCAACCAATTATCGATTCTATTTTGAAAAACATAAATGTTTTCAATCATCTTTGGAAAATCATATGTGAAGAAAGTATTTACAAATATGGGTCATTTGATAATGCATCCCTTGACCAATACAATTCTTGCAAAACTGCTCATAATACGCATCATTCTATTATTTGCAATTATTGTGGAAAATCTGGGCATATTTCTCATACATGCTATATTAGGAGAAATTCTAATGTGAGAAATAAATTTGTTTGGGTTTCGAAAGGACAAGTAAGGTCCAATACTAACGGTGAAGGACCCAAGTATAAGTGGGTACCAAAATGTCCATCTAGTACTCCATATGTGCAGGATGATTTGAATATCAATGGACATCAAGGTACAGAAAATCGGAAGAAAAAGCCAAGAGGTTCTCATGCACCATTGAAGAAGATCATAGCATCTATATCAAGCAAGAGAACTCTCAGGGCACCCATTGCTGGAACTACACAGTTAAATCATCAGAAGCAATGGATACAAGCAAGAAGAGTATCATCCACCTCAAGAACAAACTACCATAGAGTACCATTCAACTATCTTGAGGAGAACATGAAGAGGAGAATATCTCAAAGATCAAACAGAAGACTCTTGAAGTCTATATCCCTTGAGAGAGCTTTGCCAACACCCATGGGAAAACATATGAAGAACCAATGGGTAAGCAAAGTCAATCCTCCAAGTACCTAAGGAAAAGTTATACAATGGTAAAACCTCCTTTGCTATTATTTGAATTATACATTGAGGTTTTATATATTGTAGCCTTAGGAATGAACATTGCAAACTATTTGTCTTAAATTGATTTTTCACATCCTGATTTATTTTTGAAAGAGACTGCAATGTTCAATAGGCTTAATTCTTTATGCATACATGATGATTTGAAAAGAAAGTATTTCTTTTATGCATAAAGTCATGTTCACTATGCTCAGTTGTTCTAAATTAATTATATTCATAAGAGCATGTGAATTTTGGTTCCTACAAGCTAACGATGATTGGGTCCAAGTAAGGTTGGATACCAAGAAAGAAAAAGCTTTATACGGTTTTGTAGGATTAAAGAAAGCTTCTCAAGAATGCAACATAGAAAAATGATCCAAGTCTTGAGAAAGCTAAACAAGCTATGCTTGATGTTGATGGTGAACATTGGAAAATGAGTTATCTACATCAATCCATCTCAACCAAGCAAGCTTCTATGAGGACAAGAGGAATTACGGTGATATCTAATTCTTACCTCATACTATAATTATATGAAATTCATGTTTGGTTTGTCTTTAATTAAGTTAAAGGGTTTTGAAACTTATTCAATTTCAATCAGGAATTTTACTATCAAAACCAAACTCCAATTTTCAGTTTGTCAAGAGTTTTCTAAGTTTTCCAAATTTTTGAGAAAACTCGAGTATTGGTCTCAATACTCTAGTATTGACTTGACAGAGAGTAGCTCAATTTTATTAAACAAAGTAATACTCAAGTTTCCCTTAGGAAACTCAAGTATTGAACTTACAGAGAGCACTCCAAGTTTTTCACCCTGAGCCAAACTCGAGTATTGGTTTGAATACTCGAGTATGGATCATACAGAGACTCTTTGAATATTCCTTAAAGTTTTCAAAACTCAAGTATCCATTTGGATACTCAAGTATTGGTCTTACAGAGAGTCACCAAAGTTCTCAAACTTGAGAATACTCGAGTATGGGTATGAATACTCGAGTATCGGATTAACAGAAAGTTTTCAAGTTTTACACATGTCTTTCAAAACTCAAGTATTGACTTGATATAGATTTCTCAAGGTTTTCAAATTCTCAGAATACTCGAGTATGGGTCTGGAAGCTCGAGTATCGAACTGACAGAAAGTTTTCAAGCTTTTACACATGGTTTGAATACTCAAGTATTGACTTGGGATAAGATTTCACAAAGTTTTCAAAATCTCTGAATACTCGAGTATTGAGTTAGACACTCGAGTATCGAGAATACAGAGAGCTTTGCTCTTTTTCAAATGATTTGGAAACTCAAGTATTGAAATGAAAACCCAAGTATTGAGGATTTGGACTTAAACTTATTTTCATATCAAAAGTCCAAAACTCGAGTATTGATTTGGAAACTCGAGTTTTGATCCTATTTCAAAGATATGGTCCAAAGCTCAAATCACGATGTTCTTCTCTGGAAGAAGAATACTTGAGTATCATCATGGATACTCAAGTATTGATATTAGTGCACAGTGACAAACTCAAGTATTGAAGAACATACTCGAGTATGAGTCGCAAAGTTTGAAATTCAAATCTGACAAATTTGTAAAATCTTTCTGATTGACTCCAATACTTCTTATCATCACTCATTACTATTTTTAACTATGTTTAATCAATTTGTTAGTAAGTTTTTGATGATCAAACAAGTGAATCTGTGCATAACTTTTTGAGTTTATACTTTTGAAATGCACAAGTGTAAAATTTGTTTGGATTTCAATTCACTCTGTTTTGTGAAAATTCATACAAATGTTTTGAAAAATATCCATACTTTGATTACGCTCAAATGATGTTTCAAAATTGGAAGTTAATATTGTGTACTGAATGTTGGATATGCTTCAAATTTGTACAGTTGAGTTTTCCATATCTTTCACATATTGATCTTTGGAATTCAATGTGTTGCTTGAACTCTTTTGTTTCACTCTCTAACTAGTTGGACCTCATGTCTAACAAGTTGATCATATATTAGTGTCAAGTCTATCTTCAAGAAAAGATTTCAATTTGTGAATCTGTTATGCTTTAAGCATACATTCTTTGTTGGCTGAGTCATTCCAAACTTTATAAATGTTCATTAGTGCATTGAATATTAATGCATTAACCATTAGCGGAATAATTTACTAGGATGACATTCTAGAACTCTAGTCATCTGGACTAATGAGTTTGTGCTTCATCATCCATGAATCCTAGTACTCATTGTGTTACTCAAATACATCAGCATTTGTCTACATCCATATTTTGAGTAACTATTTTTGTATACTCAAATTCCTGCCTTGAATGTTCATATATTTCAAGACTCTATTCTAAAAGGAAAGATTATCTCTTGGTCAATAGCAAAGTCATTGTGCTCATATATTTCTATTGTGCAAAGCATGTTTTGATAATGCATTACCTTTATGACTCTTGCTCTTGGGAAAATTCTTCTACATGTAAACTTCAATGTTTCACATGTTCTATTAATCTTGAAGCATTCTGATTTATTCATTAAACCTATTGACTTCCACCATGTTTAATGTGAGCATTGTTTTCAAACATGTTTCAAAAATGAATCTTTCATCCATCAAAATCTTGATTTCATAATGCATTATCATGGTTTGAAAGAACATTTGAGATTTGAAACATTTTGCATATTTCATTCTTTGAAAATCTGATCTCATTCATAAACTATTAGTTGACAAATGCTTATCTCTATGGATAAGATTTTTTATGCTCTATGCTCAAACTTACATTTATTTTATCAATGACATCTTTTCTCGCATAAAGTATATTTCCAACTTATCATTGAGAAATAACATTCTTGGTATCATTTATTTGTTACCCTTTTCATTAGCATGAACTTATTTGATTGGGTAAAATTATGCTAGCTTATTATGCTCTTTGCTTAAATATCATATGATTTAACCCTTTAAGAGCATAAGGTTGTCATGTCTAATCTTGTGTGGACTCAAGAATCATTGAGTACCAAATGACACATATTTTTGCAGGAGTTGACCAAAATCTTCTGTTGTCAAATACAAAGAACATAGGCAAACAAAATAGACAATTTCAGTGGCTATGTCTGCAAATTCTGTGACAATACCTGAGTGACATCCCATTACTAGCAAGAGGCTTAGACCAAGATGATAAGAAGCATACTCGCTTGATGAGAAGCTATGAGCAGAAACTAATTTCGAGATCCTATTCAAAGCTCATTCAGGATTTCTGCTTCTAAGATGCATTAAGAGCAAATGGTTATAGAGACTCATCCTCCTGAAGCTCATTCACATCCAGAGATCCTCAATATTGATAATTTCAATGTACAAAGGATTATGACTCAAGTGATTACGATATTACTTGAGTGAGGTATTGTCTTTTGAAATAATGTGCATATATCATAATTTGCATGCTAGGCTAACTTGATTTTGTTCATTCCATTTTATTTCATGAATCTTAGCATGAGCATACTCATTTGTTTAAAATGATCCTTATGCTTTAAACCCTTTTATCATCATAAAAAGCATAAGTGATTTCTTCATACCAATTTCAAGTCCACCCATGTGAACTTAAAAGTTTTTAATTCTGAGATACCATGTTATGTCCATTGGAGTTGGAGGAACTCTAGACCTCATAACATTTTGTGTCACATTATTATTTGGTATCAGGAGTTTCACATTTTAATCATGCATTTATTAAGGGGGATCTTCACATTGAAATGTATTTGATATTTTAAAAGCTCATCTCCTTTATTGAAGAAAACCTTTTTAAGCATACTCATCTCGTATTCATTATCTTTTATTAGTTTTGATGATAAGTTAATATTTGAAAATATCTTATGTTCTCCTTTCATTATCTTTATTTGAAAATATCATATTGAAAGGGATATTTTGATAGCTGGTTGCACGCCATGAGGCGGTGCATAAATTAGCGGTTGAGATACCATGGAATGCCATGGTAGAGGTATCAATACGGAATTACATTTGGTATGAACTAACACATTTCTCTCTTGCAAGAAAGTTTGAATTGTCAGTGCAGGAGAATTCGTTCTATACAAGGACTTTCCTTAATGCAGTACAAGGAGAAACTATTAAATTAAGGAAAGATGTTTTGGCGATCAATCATTGAAGCTGAGATATGCTCTACATAGATGATCTATGAAGAAAAAGCAAAGGATGGAAGCCAAGTACTGATCATATTCATTCAGACGTGATAATCTTCAAGAAGCCAACACTTTCATCCTATTCGCTTCATACAGGATATTCATGATCCTACTATTGAGCACACTTTAGATGATCTCGTACAACAAGAAAGCTAGAAAATAGACTTCATCGATTATTCATCAATTTGCAGAACCTACATGAGCATTTCTGAACTTTATCTTTTTATATTTAGTGAAAATCTTGCACATGTTTGGTCTCTATATGCTTTAATCGTGAAATATTTCTCCAAATTCTCTCAAATTTGTTTTCATAAAAACATTCAAAATTGCATCATATTAAGAGTGAAAATCAGTTCTTTGACTCTTTCTAATCTATCTGATATTTGTCTCTCTACGCATTTCTTCTTTACTACTTCAACTTTTTGCTAATGACAAATAAGGGGGAGAGAATGGCAAGAAAAATATGTTGCATTGTTGCATCTAATATATTTTCATATTCATACATATTTTTCTTATAGTATTTGCCATCATCAAAAAGGGGGAGAATATTGGTTATGATTAGTTTTGATGATGTCTTATATAGATGCCATTCTTAAGAGCAAAAAGGTTGCACACTACATTTACATTATACTTTGACTAATTCTTATATTTAATGTAGATGTGAAGTTCAATATCAAAGAATGATCAAGAAGGTAGATTGAAGAAAGAAGTTCTTGCACACAATATAATTGGCATATCAGAATGTCAAGGAAGCAAGAAGTTATCAAAGGATTTTGGGAATAATCAAGAAGATAAGATATTGAAGAACTTGCACTATATGTTCTTATATGTGATACTGGAAGTCTCTATGATCAAACAGAAGATGGAATGAAACTTCATTATATTTGAACTACAGTGGAGTATACATGAATAGTGCTGATACGGAAAGTCGACATATTAAATTCTGAAACAAGTTCAGCATAGGCTCGGCTTTATGGATATTAAAGAAGGTAGAACTTGCTGAGAATGATAGAGAATGATCAAGAGAATAGAAGAAAGAAAGAGTTGGATTATGAAGAATGATCAAGATGAGAGATGGAAAAAGGAAGAACTTGTTGAATGGAATGAAGATATCATTATTCAAGTTCTTATATTGATGCTAGAAGCCTCCAAGATCATATGGAAGTTGGAATGGCTCGATTAGGAATTAAAGTTAGCAAAAATCAGCTTCAGGATAAGAAAACTTGAGTTCACAACTCAAAACTCGAGCTTCCTACTTCGCTACAGTGGTTTGCTCCTCTAGTATGAGAAAACTTGAGTATAGAACTCAAAACTCGAGTTAGCCATCACAAAATCAAGTATTGTAGTGTCTTCAGCGTCTCGGCATCTCTAGACTAGGAAAACTCGAGTATCCAAGTCAATACTCGAGTATGCGACGGTGATCGCTTTGTTTCACATACCTCTGGTAATTTGATGATATCTTCCAAACTAGAGATCCGATTGAGGTGAAATTGGTGGCATATGAAACTCGACTCCTAATGCGTCATTTGGATATAAAATTCAAGCCCAAAGCAGTTCAGATGAGAGAGCTATGAATTGTGGAAATTGACAGATAAATCCACGCCACACAGCAAACCAAGCTTCAATGTTTTGAGTGTAACTCACAAACTAAAAATCCGATTGAGCGGAAATCAGTGGCATATGAAAGTAGACTCATAGAGCTTTCCATCAAGATTTCAAAAAACCAAAACAGAGTTCAGACCAGGGAGATATGACCTTTGAAAGTTGACGGTTAGTTCAACAAGATGAATACTCGAGTATGTAAGTTGGATACTCGAGTTTCCATCGCCGAGAAAGCAAACGTTAGAGCATCTTCCAAAATTGAGTTAGCATATCAATACTCAAGTTTTGATCAGACAAAGAGGAACCTGGAGTAACGCAACAACCTCAATACTCGAGTTTCCAAATGAATACTCGAGTATGCATCGTTGGTTCAGAAAACGAAGTTCTAACGGCTAGTTTCCATCCGAGTCTAACGGCTATATCTCTTCATCCAACAGTCATATATTGATCTCTACCTATAAGAGAAGACCGATTCAAGATAGTAGAAGCAAGACACAAGCTTACAACTTCAAAATTCTCATACTCTGATCTTCATCTTATTTTACTCTCTGTTTTGCAAATGTTTACATAGTTTATCATAGAGAGTGAGATGATTTGTGTTGTACTTCAGTGATTATTATTCATCTTCTCTGTGAGAGAGTCTAAACACTGATTTGATTATCTGTTTAGTGATCAAATCTCAAGGTTGTGGAACCTTTGAGTGTGGGTGTACAATTACAACTTGTAAGGGGGAGTGAGTCCTAGTGTGAAAGGATCATCCTGAGTACAGAGTCGGTAACTGTAAGAGGATATCTTGGAAAGAGATTGTAAAGGCTGCACAAGTACGCGGCTAAACTTGTAAGGTTGTAAAGGCCTTTCTCTTGTGCCTGGTTAAACAAGGAGATAGTGGAAAATCTCAAGTGCTTTGGGACCTGGACGTAGGTCAAGGATTGGGCCGAACCAAAGATAAATCTCTGTTTTCATATTCTCTTCCCTAAACTCTTACATTCCAGCATATATGTTTTGAATGATTGTCTATCGGTTTATAAGTTATTACTGTCATTCAAACCTCCTTTAGTAAGTTACGAAATGTTTTTCTAAGTTATAAAAAGTTTTATCTGACACCCAATTCACCCCCCCTCTTGGGTGATAGTCAGGTATTTTCAAAAAAGACATATATTCATGATATAGGGAACTGAAGAATAGAAACCATTTACATCCTAAACATGTGCTAAAAAAGGAGTAAGTTACATGAGAAATTATGCCACGCTTTTTGAGCTGTTAGCATTGGGCAGTGGGATTGCCGAAGGGGGACGTTAACTGAAAGCAATTGTGTAAGCAAGGGTGTTACAGACAAGAGTACTATGCTTATGAGATTCTGTTCGCTTCATCTTATTTTGCCCAGGAGTGCAAAAAGCTAAGTGTGGGGGTATTTGATGAGCACAAATTATGCCATGTTTTCCCTGTATTTCATGACTGAATAGTATGGTAAATGAAAGCTTAACTGCAAAAAATCCAAGCAAAAAAGACATATATTCATGATATATGGAACTGAAGAATAAAAACCATTTACATTCTAGACATGTGCTAAGAAAGGAGCAAGTTACATTGTTTTTAAAGAACGTATAGCAAAGCTGATACTATGCTATAGCATTCTGATCGCAACTCGAAGTGCAATAAAAAGCATCACGAAAGCTATAGCAAAGTAAAAGGACGCAATACTATGCAGCATATTATCTGACCTTTTTATCTAGCTGATTTCAGGACTAATAATAAAAATCAAGATGGACAGGTACATTGCTGACGTAATAAAATAGAAGATGCGGAGGATCAAAACGGAAAGATTTGAAGAATCTCGCAGGATCAGCAGAATCAATCTACAAACAGAAAGATGCGATAGATCTCAACAGATTTGGAAAGCCCAGCTAGCTGAAACTTGCGTCGCAAGGAAGTCTGAGTATAAAAGGAAACAACAAGTCAACCCTAGAGAGAGAGTCGCACAGAGCCAAAACGAAAATACACATCCGACAGACTCGAAAGAAGAGTGAGAGACTTCACTAGCACTAGAATTCCAGGATAACCCAGCATCTTTCCTTGCAGTAAGACGGAGGGAAGAAGACGTGGAGCGGTGACGTGATAGGGCTTCTTCCACGCTGTCGGAATGCCGTCAAGCTTTCAGCTTTTATTTTATTTTCTTTTACTTTATTTTAGTAGTTAGATCATGGGTCATTCTGTTACTATATGTTCTGTGTTTCCCTCGTCAGTCATGAACTAACTTTTCGATGGCTGAACGAGGATGATTTCTTAAGTGTTAAATGAACCCAGTTGCAAGTTCTTAATTTAATAGATTCGGTTTTGCTTACCAGTGAATTAATTACTAGTCGATTAGAGGAATCTAAGGGCTAGATTTGTGGCCTCGGCTTACTGGCAAGGAGTCGAGGTTAGACCTCTGAGAATCAGTGTTTGCTAGGCAGCTTGTCTAAGGCTTGACCTATTTATTGTAGGCTTCATGAATGGGTCTACCTCTCATAACCATGACACCCTGAGTGTAATGCAGATTTCACAAGAAAGTTGCCATAGGAATATGGAAGGAGTATAGTTAGTATCATATGTATCGGATGCGGAAGCTTCGATAGATTATAGAGGTGGGTTAACCGAATAGCGTTGTAGTTAGTAGCTATCTTTTGTAGCATTGCGAAGCCGCATGCGATATGGATGCTATAGCAATGGGTAGAGCAACTGGGGGATTGATGCACTTAAGGGTGATTCCGAGTTCAGCCTGACTTCTCACTGATATCTTCTTAAAACTTATTCTATTTATTTCTGTTATTAGCATAATTACACAAACCTCTCAAACCAATTATAATTACTTTCTGTTTGCGCAACTATCATAGCAATTGAGCGTCACTCTTCGGTATCTCAGCCTTTGTGGGACGATACTCTATTTACACTTTATTACTTGTTCGATTGGTTTACTTGCCATCAAGGAAATCGACCAACAAGTTTTTGGCGCCGTTGCCGGGGACTGCTGATACCTTTAGTGACGACGTCCTTTTTCTTAAGAGTTGTGATTTACCTAATAAAAAGCTCACGTTTTCTCTGTTCTTGATTTTCAGGTACATTCTGTAGTGCATGCGCAACTCACCCTCAGCCAACCTAGAGCCTTACGATACAGAAATAGAACGTACTTACAAGCAAAGGCGCAGGAAGCAGAAACGAAGAAGTCAACCTTTTGACTCAGCAAGCATGGCGGATATGCCTGTCAACCATGAGCAGAATCAACGAGAGCCAATAGTAATAAACGGGGACAACCAAGTCCCTCCACCTCCAAACCCAAAAGTGAACAAGGCCATCATGGAATTTGGAATTCCATATCTAAACAAGTTGAATTCGGCCATCATACTGCCAACATTCAATGCAGGACACTTTGAAATCAAAGGTGTCATGATTCATATGCTGAATGTAGCAGGGCAATTTGGAGGACTTCCATCCGAAGATCCACACCTACACCTCAAGACCTTCATGGAGGTGAGTGATTCTTTTGTCATCCCAGGAATCCCACCCGACGCCGTCCGGATTAAATAATTCCCATTCTCACTAAGGGACAAGGCTCGGACGTGGCTTAACAACCTACCTACTAACTCCATCACCACATGGAATAATCTGGGGAGTAAGTTCTTGCTCAAATTTTTTCAACCTACTAAGAATGCTCAACTCAGAGGGGACATCACCAACTTCCAACAAAAATCTGGTGAATCTACCTATGAAGCCTGAGATAGATTTAAAGACCTCCTTTGAAGATGCCCATAGCACGGTCTGTGCGAATGGGTCCAGTTAGAAACATTTTACATAGGTCTCGATGGACAAACACAATCAATTGTAGACGCCTCTTCTGGAGGATCCATCCTAATGAAGTCCTATGAGGAAGCTCACAACCTATTGGAGCGCATAGCCATGAACAGTCATCAATGGCAAGTAGACAGAGCCACATCTCCTCGTACTATTGCAGGAATACATGAATTAGATGCTATGATTGCTCTCATAGCTCAAGTTTCATCTCTGACTAATATGGTGAAAGGACTGACCCTTCCATCAAGCAACACGTCGCTGCAACCATCTCAGGTAGCTTGTGTGTACTGTGGCGGAGAGCACTCTTACTTTCCGTGCCCCGCCAACCCTGAATCTGTAAACTTCGTCAACAACTTTAACAGGGGCAATAACACCAACAATCCGTACTCAAATACATACAACCCCGGATGGAGGTAGCATCCCAATTTCTCATGGAATTCTCAAGGTTCACAAGCAGCGGGACAATCATCGGGCCCACAATACTCAAACCGAACATCAAACCTACCAGGGTTTACCCAGCAATCACGGCAGCAAGGCGGTGAGTTAGACCCACAGCACTCTATGCTGACCCTCCTGAAAGAATATATGGCAAAAAATGATGCAATCATTTAGAATCAGCAAGTCACCTTGAGAAATCTTGAAAATCAAGTGGGACAACTAGCTACCGCCTTAACAACGAGACCTCGGGATCCCTGCCCAGTGACACTGAAGTCCCTAGGATCCAAGGAAGAGAGGAAGTCAAGCTGATAGAGCTCCAAAGTGGCAAGATCCTAGAATCCCAGGAAGGCAACCAAGCAACCTATGGTTGTCACTGATCCAAAAAATGAGAAATTTAAGGAAGGGCAAGGAAATGCTGAACAACTTCTTGAAGACGAGCAGAGTCAACCAAGAATGTCACCACCAGAACAGGATCTCAGCACCACAACATTGCCCCCGCGTGCAACACTAGATGATCACGTGCAATACCCAACATTGAATGCTACCGCATCATCATCAAAGCATAATCGTGATCCTGGGCCTTCAAAGATGCTAAGGCAACCCCCACCTTTCCCACAAAGGCTACAGAAACAAGGCCAAGAGAAAACATTTAAGAAATTCCTCGACGTGATACGGCAATTGCACATTAATATTACTTTTGTGGAAGCTCTAGAGCAAATGCCCAGCTACGTGAAATTTATGAAGGAAATTCTATCTAAAAAGAGACGACTGGAAAAGTTTGAGACAATAGCATTGACCTAGGACTGCAGTGCCATGCTAACAAGTCGGCTACCTCCGAAATTAAAGGATCCTGGCAGTTTCACAATCCCATGTGCAATCGGACCTCAATATTCAGGGAACGCTCTGTGTGATCTAGGAGCCAGTATAAATCTCATGCCCATGTCTATTTTCCAACAAACGGTTGGGAGGCTAGACCCACAAATGGGCCACATTGCAACCGGGCCGATCGCTCCATAGTTCTACCTGAAGGAAAGATCAAAGATGTTCTGGTGAAGGTGGATAAGTTCATCTTCCCTGTGGATTTCATTATTCTGGACTTTGAAGCAGATCGCTATGTCCAATTCTTTTCTGGGAAGACCTTTTTTGGCAACTGGACGTACGCTGATTGATGTGGAAAGAGGAGAACTCACTATGCGTCTAAATGATGACCAGGTCACCTTCTCAATCCTTAACACTGCGAGATTCGAGGACCCACTGAGAAGTACCTAACCTCTGAAGATGACAACAAAGGCACTAAAAAGGCAGGAAGCTTTCCAGCACTAACGCAGCATTGAATTGCTATAGCAAAGTCCGGCTGAAGACTTTAAAGCAAGCGCTATTGGGAGGCAGCCCAATTTCGTAGTTCTTTAGCCTCACCACAGAAGGGAATGAGTCTAGCAGGACCCATGCTACGGCATGCTGCAAAGCATTATGGCTCTAGAACGGCAATACAAAAAAGCCCACTGAATTCTTGTCAGGTACGCCCCTCATCTCTAAAATAAACATTGTGTGCATGCGTTTGATTTGATAGGCCACTCCTTGGGCCCACTACACATCAACTAAGTTTAACCCAGAGTCAAAAGAGTCATGACGGTCCACATTCAAAATTATACCTTTATCGTGATTGTTCTTCATCTCCTCCCGCGTCCTTTCACATCTCCACCGACCTTCTTCCATTCCTCACTCATAAACCCACCATGGTCCGAGTCAAGTGTGCAGCATGACGTGGCCGGGCGCCCCCACCGGCTTACGCTCGTCGACCGACCATTCGCACCCCACCCCAGGCGCCACTACCACCCGCTGTCATCGAGGTCTCCTCTTCATCTACGGAACCCTCTTCGGTGTCCGGTACGACACACTCCTCTAATCGCTCCTACATAGTCACCCACGCCCCCCTCTACTGGCGCTCGACAAACAAGAAGGCCCTGCACAAATTTCTGCGTTGCATTCGTCGGCTATGCACAGAGCTTAAAACACTCCGCGTGACTCTTGGGCGTACCTAAAAGCTCATCGCCGTCACCTTCCGGCAGCTGTCTCTCTATCCCGCTCTCACCCGACATTTCTATTGATTAATACTCTGAATGATTCATCTGTCGAGGAGGATACCGCCAGCAGCGCTCCCGCTCTTCCCCCTCCCGTACCCTAGTTTCCCTTTTCCTTTATTACTTTTGTTCTTTTTTTATGTTTGTGAATGATGATGTTTAATTTGCTTCTCTCGCTCTTTATCTTCCCACCCACCCCCCTTTGTTGCGCGCCATATTTCTGATTATCGCTCTATCTGCTGCTGCAATAAGGGCATTGCTTAGTTCAGGTGTGGGGGAGGGTTTAGTTAGTGATATAACCTGCTATCTGCGATATCCGTATGTGTGTGATCCTAATTACTTTGCATTTAGTTCTTTGCACAAACTGATTTTTTTTTCAAATTGCATGAAAAAGTATGAACATAATTTTGTAGCAATAGAAGGAATGTCTGTATAACGAAGCATAGCATGATTGCCTAAGGAAACTGAACCTTTAGGCTTGGGAAATTGACAATGCTAGCTAATCTGATGAGGGGTAAAGTGGCAGTGAGGAAGTTTAAAGGGAAGAACCCCCAATGGAAGGATTGAGTTGAGCCTAATTGTTATATTTTAAAGTGTGCATGTCTGCTAGTCCATGTTTGATCCTTGATTTGTCTTAGTTTTTTGATAAACTATCTGACATCTGAGTTTGAAGGATAAAGGCATTCATATCATACCCATCAATCCCATACACAACCCATTTATCATCATCTCCATATTGCTACCCCATTGAGCCACACAAGTATGCTATAGCAGAATAAGAGAGATAGAAAAACTAGAAGAAAAATTGTGAAACAGGCTACGGCAGAGTGCTCCATTGAAATACTGCGAAAAAGAGCTACTGCTTGCTTATAAAAAAAAGAGGAGAAAGAAACAAAGAAAAGAAGAAAAAGGGAAAGACCTAGAAAAAAGATCCGCAAGAAAAACAAGTACAAGAAGGAGCACTCGACTGAAACCAAGATATTTGGCTACCTAATTTGCTATAGCATTCACCAACATTTCCCACCTCAAACTCCTATCTATCCTCACCATTGTAACCCAAAAAATCCTTTTGATGAACAAATACTCAGATGCTAGGAAGCAATCTTAGAACTTTGACAAGGCTATGGAACTTCTGGGCCCGTATGACAAGAGAGAAACTAAATTCCCCTGGGTAAGAGAGCGTAAACACTGAACTTGAGAGCCTCTTAAGGCTTCTTCATCTAAGCAATACCACGCTTTTTGAGCTGTTAGCATTGGGCAGTGGGATTGCCGAAGGGGGACGTTAACTGAATGCAATTGTGTAAGCAAGGGTTATACAGACAAGAGTACTATGCTTATGAGATTCTGTTCGCTTCATCTTATTTTGCCCAGGAGTGTAAAAAGCTAAGTGTGGGGGTATTTGATGAGCACAAATTATGCCATGTTTTCCCTGTATTTCATGACTGAATTGTATGGTAAATAAAAGCTTAACTGCAAACAATCCAAGCAAAAAAGACATATATTCATGATATAGGGAACTGAAGAATAAAAACCATTTACATTCTAGACATGTGCTAAGAAAGGAGCAAGTTACATTGTTTTTAAAGAACGTATAGCAAAGCTGATACTATGTGTTCCGGTGTGGAACCAGATGTCCAGCCCAGGGGGCTGGTGGTTTGATTTTGGATTGGGTTGCCTCTGCCGGAGTATCTATGAGTGGAGATATCCCGGTGAGCAAGGAATCACCAAACACAAGGCCTTTCGCCAAAGGGGGAGGGGTATGTGTTTAGTGGGGGTTGTGTTGTGCAAGATCGAATGTAAAGAGCCGAGTTAGAACGTGTGCACCTTGGTGTTACCCCCGGTATTTATAGGGTGCCGCGTGGTATCTTAATCGCCTATCTATCATATCCCTGGATTATGGATATGATAGATTACCCCCTGATTGCCGGGGAAACCGGGATACTCGGGATCCTACTACTGGGCCGTCAACTGGCTGGGCCGAGGTCCGGGTATGCCCTTGCTGGGTCGTGCCCTTATTGGGCCGTGAGTCAGATCCGTAACAGTTTCCCCCCAGCTCGGTAGTTCAAGGTTTTGATCTCGTAGGGGTGTTCCCAGTTCTCCGGCCGGACGCGCCCGCCCCGGTGACGGGTACCTTAGCGGACTCGTTCGACGCGTGGGTCCGAGGCGGGTGCCCCCGCCGGGGTGTTCTGACCGAGATTGTTTCTCGAGGGTCGGCGTCGCGTTGGTGATCCTAGGAGCCCGAGGTGATCTCGCTGTGCCGGGGTTGAAAAGCCCTTCGGCTTCGCCATCATGGCGCCCGCCACTGGGCGGTTTTGGAGTGGAGAGGTTTTGAACCGCATTCTCTCGCCGCCTTTGGTTTCCGTGCGCCATTAATGCGCGTTCTTCCCGGGGTACGTCTCCTCGTTTTGCCGGTGAACTTACGGGTTTGCCCTTAAGTCGCTGGCGCCAGATCCCAGCGTTTCACGGGTTTTTAAACCTGTTTCTCTTCTCTTTCTTCCACTTTCGAACATTTTCTGAAGTTTTTCTCTGAAGTTTTTCCCTGAAGTTTTTCTCTGACTTCGACAAGTTTTACCACTTGGGTCTTTTGATTCCGGCGGCTCTCCAAGTACGAGCTTCCTTCCGGCGGTTTCAGGCTTTTTTCCTCCGGTGACTGTCCTCTTCCTCCTTATCCTGGTAAGCCACTTCTCCTGTTGCTGGGTTTTTTGTTTCTTTTCTTCGTTTGCTCACCCCTGTCGTGAAACCAGTACGCCCGTGGTTTTGTAGAGATTTCTGGGTAGGTTTTAGGTTGCTGATTTCTGGGTAGGTTTTAGGTTGCTAATTTGTGTTTTGCTTCCTCTCGCCTACAAACCTTCCGCCTCCATTGCCGAGGAGTTATCGTCTTTTTCCTTATTGCCATTTCCGTCTCTTTGGTTTGCGTCCTTGGGTGACAATGAGTGGGAGTAATCGACCTTCGACTTCGGGTCACTTGACTCCCGAAGAGGTGGAAGCCCTTAGTGCCCGCTTCCTCGAACTAGCCACGGTATTGGGTACTCCTCCTCGAGGAGCAAAGGCCGGCTTCCTTCCCGGGCGGCGGCTCGGTGGCACGCGTAGGGGCCGTTAGAGGGTCTCGCCCGTTAGATCTTTTCCGCAGGGTCGGAGAGAGGTCGCGGTCCCGTCGGCCTTACCCGTTAATCCTTATAACCTCCCGTTCGCCCTAGGTCCACTCATATGCCGGAGGGGTACGCGGCCCTTGTGGGATGCGTAGAGTCAAGTTCTTACTTTGTCGCTAGAAGCGAAGATTTTAGGGCCGGCGCAATTTTAGGCTCTTGTCGTCATGCTGTCGGCTCGCCCATGTCTTCTTCTTTTCGACCAAATGTTTCTTCTGTGACAGGTATCCTCGCATCTACTGATTCTAGCACTTTTGTTTTTTGCTTTTATAGGTAAATGGAAAGGTCGCTTTCGCCTGCGGATGCCCCCGGGCGCCGGGAGGTCGGATTCCCCCGCCTCTCCTCAAACTCTTGCGGGACCACTTCATTGGGTGACCCAAGACGTGTGGACGACCCATTCGCCGATCACCGTCGTGCCCTCCGCGATGAAGCTCTCGGCTATGCAAGGTCGTTACTTTTGCCCCCGGGGGAGGATGAGCCCGACCGTGCCGAGGGTTGGAGATTTCACCAACTTCTTTTTCTTTTATAAGGCCTATATGACCCGGCTCGGTGTTCGCTTCCGTTCACCGAGTTTCAAATGTCCCGCCTCGCCCATCTCCATCCGCCCTTCTCAACTCCACCCCAACGGGCGGGCTTACATAGTTGCTTTCGAGCGGCTATGTCGATCCTTCTCGGTACTCATTCCTTGTACCGCCACCTTATTCTTTTCTTCTTCGGCCCTTTCACTCCCTCTCTCCGGTAAGGAGGACGAGAAATTAAAGGGGCTCACCTCTCTCCGGGTGACCCCAACCGAAAACCGCTTACCGCCTTTTCGGACTCCTTCAAATACTTTAAGAATGGTTTCTTTAAAGTGGTGGCGAAACCGGCGGCGGCCTTGGTTCTTGAAGGGGCCGAGCCCCCATGATGTGGAGTGGAGGTTTCCTCTCTTGGACTTTGATCATCATAGGCTCGCTTCCGCCTCGTACCAAGTGATGTCCGATGACCTTCCCGCCGGCGAGTCGTATTCGTTGACCGCCCGGTTTCGTATGTGAAAACATATGGTGCCGGGGAGCGCAGCCCCTTCTTCATCACCGGTCCCGGATCGGAGCCGGGATACGTAATTTGTATGCGGCTTGTAGTTATTGTTACTGCGTTTGTTTTCGTTGATTTTGTTGCCTTACTAACTTCCTTACTTTCCTTTGTGTTTTGTAGCTGAGGCGATGAGGGAGCTTCCGCGGTACTTTTCTTCATCGTGACTCGATCCGGAGGCTCCTCCAAAGAGGAATCCTCGGAAGCGTCCTTCTTCCGAGCCCGGAGGGCGCAGCCCCGCCAGTGTCGCACAAGACCGGGTTGCTAAGAAGGCCAAAGTCGCGTCTCCTGTCCGGGCGCCTTCGTCACCCGAAGGTGAGGCTGTCCGGACGTCAGGTGCTTCTCCTTCCAAGGGTAAAGAGGTTTCCGAGGG
The DNA here is from genome assembly GCA_019022615.1 of Acacia melanoxylon. NCBI lineage: Eukaryota > Viridiplantae > Streptophyta > Magnoliopsida > Fabales > Fabaceae > Acacia > Acacia melanoxylon. The sequence goes on from JAFJYJ010000050.1 coordinate 2,422,299, forward strand.
GCCCTCATCTCCTGTCGCCTCTCCGTCTGCTCCCAAGATCATCCGGGTCTCGCTTGGGAGAAAGGCCCTTTGGCCGAGGAGCTCGAAGTTGCCTTCCCGCCGCTCGCCAATTTACAAACGCCCGCCACCGGCCGACATTGATGAGGCCGTAGTTCACGATATCCGGGCTCGCCTCTGCCAGGGTGTTGGTTTGGCCCATGCGTATCTGCACCTTAAGGGCAAGTATGTGAAAAAGTTCGCCACGGCTCGCTAGCTGAAGTTGGAAAAAGATGCGGCGGAGGCGTCCAAGGCTAAAGCTGAAGAAGACGCCGAGGTCGCGAGGGCGAGCGCCGGGAAGGCGTCCGAGGAGCTTATTCTTTGCAAGGAAGCTGTAGAGAAGGCTACTTCGGACATGGCCACTCTTCGAAAGCACATTTGCGGCCGGATGCCCTCAAGACCGTTCGAGCCGGGCGGACCTATGTTCCGAACTTGAAGATGTCAACGCGCACTTGCGGAAGATAAGCGAGCCCGGATCGAATGCCAGGACATATGCAAGAGGGCCGCTTCTGACTGCTTCGACATGGCCTTGGCCCAAATCCGTCACCTTAACCCTGGGGTAGAGCTTAGTACGGACGGCCATCATTACCGGCCTATGTGAAGGATGGCGTCTTCTACCCCGCTGCGTTGCCCGAGGATGACTCGACTCCTTTAGGGGGGAGGAGCTGGGTGGGGAAGGGGAAGTTCGGGTGCCGACGGGGTGATGGTGGAGAGGAGCTCCAAATGTGCTCCGGTCGTCGAGGCTATTCGTGAGGCGTGGCTTCGAGAGGATGACCCTCCCCGCATAATTTATTTTAGCATTGTATTTTGAACCGGACATTTGTACCGGGTTCCTTTTTGTAACTTTGTAGGTTTGAACCGGTGGCTTGTACCGGGTTCCTTTGTGTAACCTTGTAATAGTTATAAAACTTGATTTCAACCAATCGTTTGTCTTGTCAACTGTTAGTTAACATTCTTTATTTTTTATGGCGGGCCGGGGGCCTTTATATGCGCAGATTTGCTAAGTGTTTCTTCCGATAGGTTGACTTCGGGGAAAAGGGCAGGGGAGTAACCCGAGCTACCGAGATCCGGATATGGCGTCCGGGTTGTTTTATCCAGAATAGGGGCAAAATGTCGGATGCACAATCGCGGTGTCTCGAACGCGGTTTGTACATGTATCGGCCTGATCGGGGCCCGCGTGACGATTCACTTCCCTATTTAGGAGCATTTTTCGATGCATCTTTTAAAAGAGATGGTGTTTTTCTTGTCTCGTGAACCGGGGCATGGTAGCCCGGTGTAGTACCGCGAATTAGGGGCCATCGGTAATGACACGAGATCGGGCTATACGCAACCCAGGTGTGGTAACCCTGGTGTAATCCTTCTTTTGGTATTTTTGCTTGATCGGGGCTGCTTGTGCCTCGGCGATACCTTATTTAACGAATCCGTAATGGATAATTGGTGTCTCCACGGGGAGTCTTTCAATAAGAACGAATGAAAGAAACAATGAGTCTTTGTCTTTGCGAAATATAAAAACTAGAATTGAAAATACTAAATTAATTGAAAAATTGCAACATAAATACGCCCGTCGGTTCTATCTTGGTAGCGGATCGAGGTCTAGCCGTAGTAGATTCTCGGTTGTCGACGTTCCAGGTCCTTTTGACCGGCTTTCCGCTCCCGTGGTCTCCGGATGTAGGCGCCCTTTTCCAGCTTTTTCCTTTACGCGGTAGGGCCCTCCCAATTTGCCGCTAGCTTGCCATCTTTGGCGTTCTTATTTCCGATGTCGGCACGTCGGAGCACGAGGTTGCCCCGGTTGAAGGAGCGAGGTTCACCTTCGCGGTTGTACTTCGCCGCGATCGGTTTTGCGGTGAGGTCTCGCGGTGCGCCGGGGATCCGTGCCTCGTCAATGAGGTCTAATTTCGTCATCAAGGCGTCACCGTTTGGCTCTTCTCCTTCCTCGCTAGCTTTCATTTTCCTCCACGTCGGTTGGCCTATCTCGACCGGGATCATCGCTTCGCATCCATATGTCAAACGGAATGGGGTTTCTGCGTGGAGGTTTGGACGCTCGTCCGTACCCCCATAGGACGTTTGTAGAGTTGCTCGACCCGGGAAGAGTCGGCGTCCTCCATGCGTCTTCTTAACCCGTCGACGATGACCTTGTTGGCGGCCTCGGCCCGCCCATTGGATGGGGGTGTTCGACCGATGCAAAGTGATGCATGATGTCGAGGTCCGACATCATGCTCTGAAATCCTTTGTCAATGAACTGTGTTCCGTTGTCCGTAATTATCTCGGCCGGTATTCCGAACCGAGAGAGGATGCTTTGCTGAAAGAATCGTTGAATGCGGGCCGAGGTGATTGTGGTTAATGGCTCGGCTTCTATCCATTTGGTGAAGTAGTCGACCGCGACTATGAGGTACCTTAGCTGTCCCTGGGGCTGTTTTGAATGGCCCGAGAAGGTCCATCCCCACTTGTAGAACGGCCGGGGAGCCGTAATGCTTTTTAGTTCGCCGGGGAGCCGCCAAAGGATGTTGGCGTGTTTCGACAACCGTCGCACCTTCGTACCGTTTCCATGGAGTCGCCGCCATCGTTGGCCGCCGAAGTATCCGGCCGAGTGATTTCCGAGCTAGGATTTTCCTCCCATATGCCGACCGTTAATGCCTTCATGTATTTCAGCGAGAACGTACCTGGCCTCGGTTGCATTCAAGCATCTCATCATGGGGGAGTGTAATCCTTTCCTGTACAATTGATCGTCCACCATCGTGTACATAGCGGCCTGCCGGATCAACTTTCGAGCTTCCGTTGTGTCGGTGGGTATGATTCCTCTTTCTAGGTAGTCCTCGATCAGTTTTCTCCAATCCGAGGCTGATGATATGGACATGACACAGCTTGGTTCGTCCAGGTTTTGTTGGACGACGGTCCGGTAATTTCACGGACCTTTGGTGCTAGCCAGTTTTGACAATATGTCGGCCCTGGTGTTTTCCTCCCGCGGATATGAGTTACGTCACCTCTTCGAACTCGGCAATCATGTCTCTGGCTTTGTTCAAGTATTTTTCCAACAACGGGCCTTTGGTTTGATAGGAGCCTTGTATCTGAGCCGCTACGAGCTGGGAGTCGGTCATGATTTTGACTCTCTGCGCCCCCTGCTCCTTTGCTTGTTCGAGACCGCCGCATCGCCTCGTATTCCGCCTCGGTTGTTGGATGTCGGAAATTTGAGGTGGAGGGAGTGTTCGACGGCGACTCCGTCCGGATTTTCAACTATTATTCCAGCCCCACTCCCTTTTGTATTTGAGGATCCGTCGACGTATACCGTCCATTCTTTAAGACCGACGTCCCTTCCCTCGTGGGTTGGGGTAAGCTCCCTTACGAAGTCGGCCAAGGCTTGCGACTTTATCGCGTGCCTAAGCCGTAGGAAATGTCGAATTCCGATAATTCAATGGCCCACTGGTCATTCGCCCGCCGGGAAACCGGGTTTGTGTAGAACCCGCGGATTGGTTGGCCGGTTCGTACCACCACTTTGTGCCCCGGAACTATGGGCGTAGGCGTCTTGCCGCCGTTAGCAGGGCGAACGCTACCTTCTCCAACTTCTGATATCTGAGTTCCGAGGTCTAAAGTGCCTTGCTAACAAAGTAAATCGGTATCTGGCCGGATTGGGTTTCTCGAACTAGGGCGGCGCTTATGGCTTCTTGGCCGACGATAAATACAGGAAAATCGTCTTGCCCGAGTCGGGCCTGGATAGACCCGGGGTAGCCCGGGCATTGTTTGATTTTTGCAAATGCGGACTCACATTCGGAGTTCCATCCGCCTCTCGTCTCCTTCTTTAGCAGTTTGAAGAAGGGAAGGGCATTTTCGGCCGACCTGGGTAAGAATCTTGTCATAGCCGCCAACCTCCCGGTCAGCTGATGTACCTCCTTTTGTTGGTTGGTGCTCTCATATCCAGCACCGCCTTACACTTATCGGGGTTTGCTTCAATTCCTCGGTGTGTGAGCATAAACCCGAGGAACTTTCCTGCCTGGACTCCAAATGCACATTTTGCCGGATTCGCTTTATTCGGTGCTTTTGTAACTTTTCGAACGTCTCGTCCGAGGTCTTGGATGTGGTCTCCCGGCTTCACTGACTTGACGATCATGTCATCAATGTATACTTCTACATTTCGGCCGAGCTGGTCTTCGAAGACTTTGTTCATCATTCGTTGATAGGTGGCCTCGGCATTTTTCAACCCGAACGGCATGACATTATAGCAAAGAATTGGCCTTGTCGGTTATGAAGGCCGTCCGTTCCTCGATCTTCCGGTGCATCTCTATTTGATTGTATCCGGAGTAAGCATCCATAAATGATAATAGTTGAAATCCGGATGAGTTGTCGACCCGGGTGGTCGATGCTCGGCATCGGGTACGAGTCTTTAGGGCGTGCTGTTTAAGTTGGTGTAATCTATACACACCCTCCAACTCCCGTTGGGCTTTAGGACCATGACCGTATTGGATAACCATGTGGTGTAGTGTATTTCCCGGATGAATCCGGCCTCTAGTAGTTCCTTCACATGCTTTTCTAAGGCGATCTGCCTGTCGGTCCCCTGTTTTCGTCTCTTTTGCGATACCGGGGTAGATCCCGGTTTTATTGCCAACATGTGGCGGCAGAAGTTGGGGTCGATTCCGGGTACCTCCGAGGCCCTCCATGCAAAAAGATCTTGGTTTACTTTTAGGAAATTGCTTAATTCCTTTTTGAGCTCTAGGGTCATTGCGCCTCCTATCTTCGTTACCGGGTCGATCTTCCCTAGGACTAAATCTTCCAATTCTCCTCCGGCTCGGGTCTTGGGTTCTCGGGCTCCTCATCTCTTAAGTCCAATTCCACCACACCGACGGGTCGGCTCGCCGCTTGCATTTTTCGCCGGCCGAGCTTCCCGTGGCGTTTTGATCCGGGGTGATGACGCCTTCCCCGGTCCCGTTCTCTCGCATGGTTTCATAATAACATTGTCGAGCTTCCTTCCGGTCCCGGTTATGGTGATAACCGTATTTTGGAGCCGACCATTTTTAACTTCGGTGCTTGGTGGATGCAACCATATCCCCGGTGTGGATGGTTGGTCTGCCCAAGATCATATTATACGGGGAGGGAAGTCGGCCACGATGAATCTTACCCTCTCGGCTTTGAAGGCTTTTTAGTTCCCAAGGTCGTTGAGGTCGATGTACCCCTTCGGCTTGGATTGTTCGCCGTTAAAGCCTACGAGTGTTGTCTTGCATGGACGCAGTCTTCTTTATCCAAGTTCATCCTCTTAAAGGCGTCCCACATGATGATATCTCGCTGAGCTAGGGATCAACGAAAATCCTTTCCACAAGGAAGTTTACCGGGATCCGTAATTACCAATCCATCTTGGTGCCCCTACACGACGTCTTTTAGGTCTTCGGTGGAACCGTAATGCCGGAGGCGTCGGTCGGTCATGGTTGTCTTTGAACTTTGGGGGCTCTTCCGACGTACCTCCTCAAGTATTTTCTTCTTTGACTTGAGCTGTCTCCTCCTTCGCCCATGCCTCCACCGATTACGTTACACCCGTGGTTCATGTCTATCTCCGGAAAGCGCTCGTCGTTGGATGATGATTGTCGTCTATTCCATCGACTTTCGGATCGAGTGGGGGCGGACTCGGGCTTCGGCCTTGTTTCCTTTTGTTGTTCTTCCGACCCGTGTTTTTATCCAGTCGGCGCAATTTACCCTCTCGATGTATCTTTCAATTGCGTCCCGAGTTCGAAGCATTGGTCCGTGGTGTGCCCCGGTCCGTCGTGGAAATCACGAACTTTGACTCGATCCGTGGTGGGTCGGAAACGTGGGGGCCGGGTCGGTCTACCTTTCTCATCTCCGTGGAGGCCACTTCTTTCCATAAGCGGCCCCGCGAAACATTGAGCGGGTGTACCTCCCATACCTCGACCTCTCTCGACTTGTCGGGTTTTGTTTTTGTTGTCTCGATTTCGAGCACGGGGTCCTCTTTACAACCACTCGGTTGATTCTTGACCGGGGTGGTGTGCTTCGCTTTTCATCGCCATTAGTATTGGCGATCTCCATCTGTTCTACTTCCAGATATTGCTTCGCGCGGGTGTTGAACTCAGTGAGAGTGTATACCCGGTTCTTGAAGATGGAGTTTGCCAGCCGGGAAGAGGGTTCCAAGCCGTCCACAAGACAATGCACATGAACGCTTTCTGGGAGGGACCTTACCTGGAGGGCTACCACCTTAAATCTGTCCAGGTATTTTTGTAGCGTTTCCCCCCTCCGTTGCTTTATCTTACTTAGGGTATACTGAGATTTGGGTTGTTTCCGGCTAGTTGCGAAATTCAGTTCGAATTTGTGCCCGAGGCCTTGAAAGTCGTGGATGGATCTTTTCGGCAGTGTGTAACCAAATTTGAGCCGGGCCGATCAAAGTGGCCGCGAAGAGCCGACTAATGACCAGGCCTTTGATTTGCCTTACGAACATGAGTAGCTCGAAGGCGTCGAGATGGGCCTCGGGTCGGACACGCCATCATACTTCGGTAAAAGGCCAGCTCAAATTTGCTAGGGTATGGAGCATTCTCGATTTCTTCCGAGAAAGGGCTGCTGTTGTGGCCCGCTATATATTTCACATGATATTCCCGGGGCGAGCCCTTTGGCTGGGGCGGCCTCTCTCTGTCTCGGTCTTCGTCATCCGAGGTCTTCCCTAGAAAACGTTTCTTCCGACCCGACTGGGGGTCTCGGGTCTCCTCATGCTCGGAGTCCGTTTCCGAAGAGGTAGTTTTCTTTGCATACCGGTCATGCCTTGAGCTTCTGACCGGCCGAGGGCCTCTCGTGTTTCCGGGATATCCTTACTTTCTTTCTCCGTGTATCCCGGTCTTGCTCGTGTTCCGACGCTTTACCTTGCCGGCGGTGGTCTTCCATGATCTCGTTGCATTACTCGAAGTCTTCTTGATCCGGAGGTCATGTCGCTTCTCCATGTTCTCTATCCTCCTCGGGATTGATTGCGTGTATTCGGAGGAGGATGAGGTGCGGGTTCGGTATGTCGTTGCACTTAGCTTCCCTGCGGGGAGACGAGGCGTGTCCGACACCACTGTTCCCATCCTTGCTATCATTGTTATTGGGGATGTCCTCAGGCCGGGGAGGTCCTTGAGTTTGTTGCTGCTGACCTGTCTCAGTCTGCGCACGCGATGGACTCTCCCGGTGAGGGTTCCGAGTGCTGCTTCTAGTAGTAGCCATTGTTGGTCACGGGGATCGAAATTTACGGTCCCCACGGTCGGCACCAATGTTCCGGTGTGGAACCAGATGTCCAGCCCAGGGGGCTGGTGGTTTGATTTTGGATTGGGTTGCCTCTGCCGGAGTATCTATGAGTGGAGATATCCCGGTGAGCAAGGAATCACCAAACACAAGGCCTTTCGCCAAAGGGGGGAGGGGGTATGTGTTTAGTGGGGGTTGTGTTGTGCAGTACTGAATGTAAAGAGCTGAGTTAGAACGTGTGCACCTTGGTGTTACCCCTGGTATTTATAGGGTGCCGCGTGGTATCTTAAGCGCCCTATCTATCATATCCCTGGATTATGGATATGATAGATTACCCCCTGATTGCGGGGGAAACTGGGATACTCGGGATCCTACTACTGGGCCGTCAACTGGCTGGGCCGAGGTCCGGGTATGCCCTTGCTGGGTCGTGCCCTTATTGGGCCGTGAGTCAGATCCGTAACACTATGCTATAGCATTCTGACCGCAACTCGAAGTGCAATAAAAAGCATCACGAAAGCTATAGCAAAGTAAAAGGATGCAATACTATGCAGCATATTATCTGACCTTTTTATCTAGTTGATTTCAGGACTAATAATAAAAATCAAGATCGACAGGTACATTGCTGACGTAATAAAATAGAAGATGCGGAGAACCAAAACGGAAAGATTTGAAGAATCTCGCAAGATCAGCAGAATCAATCTACAAATAGAAAGATGCGATAGATCTCAACAGATTTGGAAAGCCCAGCTAGCTGAAACATGCGTCGCAAGGAAGTCTGAGTAGAAAAGGAAACAGCAAGTCAACCCTAGGGAGAGAGTCGAATAGAGCCAAAACGAAAATACACATCCGGTAGACTCAAAAGAAGAGTGAGAGACTTCACTAGTACTAGAATTCCAGGATAACCCAGTATCTTTCCTTGCAGTAAGACGGAGGGAAGAAGACTTGGAGCGGTGACGTGATAGGGCTTCTTCCACGCCGTCGGAACGCCGTCAAGCTTTGTTCTTTTATTTTATTTTTCTTTTACTTTATTTTAGTTGTTAGATCATGGATCATTCTGTTACTATCTGTTCTGTGTTTCCCTCGTCAGTCATGAACTAACTTTCTGATGGCTGAACGAGGATGAATTCTTAAGTGTTAAATGAACCCAGTTGCAAGTTCTTAATTTAATAGATCGGTTTGCTTATTAGTGAATTAATTACTAGTTGATTAGAGGAATCTAAGGGCTAGATTTATGGCCTCGGCTTACTGGCAAGGAGTCGAGGTTAGACCTCTGAGAAACAGTGTTTGCTAGGCAGTTGGTGCAAGGCACGACGTATTTATTGTAGGCTTAAGGAATGGGTCTACCTCTCATAACCATGACACCCTGAGTGTAATGCAGATTTGACTAGAAAGTTGCCAAAGGAATATGGAAGGAGTATAGTTAGTATCATATGTATTAGATGCGGAAGCTTCGATAGATTATAGAGGTGGGTTAACCGAATAGCGTTGTAGTTAGTAGCTTTGCTGTAGCATTGCGGAAGCTGTGAAGTGTGGATGCTATAGCAATGGGTAGATCAACTGGGGGATTGATGCGCTTAAAGGTTATTCCGAGTTCAGCCTGACTTATCACTGATATCTTCTTAAAACTTATTCTGTTTATTTATGTTATTAGCATAATTACACAAACCTCTCAAACCAATTATAATTACTTTCTGTTTGCCCAACTATCATAGCAATTGAGCATCACTCTTCGGTATCTCAATCTCTGTGGGACGATACTCTACTTACACTTTATTACTTGTTCAACTGGATCACTTGCCATCAAGGAAATCGACCAACAAGTACTCGATGGAATAGAAAGTGGATGAACCCATACTCTTCAATGAATCAACACTACTCGAGTATAGCATTGCATATATATATGTGTGTGTGTGTGTTCACTATTCATTTTCGTTATTACTCGACTCAATACTCAAGTTTTGCCCTAGTCGTCCTCTTCTCTCTCTGATTCTTGCCATTCTTGACCGAAACCCTCTTCCTAAACACAGAAATGACTTCCAAATCTTCATCTAAGGCTACTCACAACGCTGAATCCACCCAGGAAGGGGCGAAATCCAATTATCCATCTCAACCTCCTCCTCCTCAACGACCCCCAAGAGTGAAATCAATCCCCACTTGTCTCCATCACGGAGTTGATCGTTCTATTAGAGGAGTAAACCAGAGCATACCTGAAGCTTCCTTTCCAAACCCTAAGAAGAAAGGGGTATCATTCAAGAATCCCATCCCTACACCTCCAAGGAAGAAGAGGTCTACGCCTGAACCAGCCAAAGAGAAAGGGAAGAAGAAGGTGGCTAAATCTTCTAAGTGTAAGCCAGCTAGGAAAAAGAGAGCCACATCTTACCATTCCTCAGAGGATCAATCTTCCTCTCACACTCACTCTGAAGAAGAAACTTCAGTGATGGCCAATGATGTGCACGACATATACAGGAATCCCAATCCTCCAAAAGGTTTCACAATCGCCAACTCTTATCTCTCAGATGCGCTTAGTGCAAAATTCAAAGAGAAATACATGAAGAAAGATTTATGTCATGTGGTTGCAGTTGACTTGGTTCAATTACAACAAGATTGCAATGTCAATCTATCTTCATGGTTTGCACCCTATGATTCTTTCATTTCCATTTCAGCTCCTTACACACCCAATCTGGTTAAATTATTCTATTTCAATATGGAGTCTGCAATATTCTTGATTCAGATGGAGAGTTAGTAGAGGAAAGGGTGACTACTAGTGTCAAAGGTGTAAAATTCACCTTATCTGCTTCAATCCTAAACACTATTATGCTAGTTACCAATCCACCTCCCGTCTCCACTCCAAATTATAGCAACCGAGAAATTTTCTCTCCCTTGAGACCTAATGAAGAGTTTCCTGAGAACCAGAGTCATACACTTTCTTTTAAACCCAGATCCATGTCACCTATTAATCGGGTTCTCTGGTATATCTACTCTAGGAACTTTGTTCAAAAAGGGGGAGCTTCACCCATTTTTCACAAAAAGATTATCGCTTTTTCACAGCATTTGTGAAAAAGCATCCTTTAAACCTTGGCCACTGGATTTTCAAGGAAATGATCAAATTCAAATTTTCATCCAGAAAGAACTCCTACATACCTTTTCCTTCACTCATATCAGTCATCCTCTTCTATCACAAGATATGGTATGTTGGTTCAGCTGAAAGTGTACAATATCCACCCTTCTTTGGTAAAGTTCAATTGAATCTGATGAAGCTCAATTTTGAAGAAGGATCTGGCCAATCTTGAGCACCCTCTAGATCACAAGCACGAGCCTCTCAGTCAAGAGCACAGGAAGCTCAATCTACTCCACCTCCACAATCATCTCTACCTTCTGATCATGATGTAAGAATCAGGGCTATTGTGGATGCTGCCATTGGCTCTCTCTCTATCAGACTAGAGTTTGAAATAGGCAAACGTGTGCATGAGGTTCAACAAGGCAACCATGATATGGTGGATGCTCAAGATGCCATGAAGGAGCAAATTGACAATCTCCTTGGTCAGAATAGAGAGTTACAGAAGAAAGTTGATGAGCTCACTAGCAAGAATAGAGAACTCTTTGACCAGTTGATTGATCTTGATGCTAGAATTTCCACTCAGTCAATCACCACTGGTTATATGAGCAATCAAATTAATAAAATCTTGGCTCACTTCCAGACTGGAACCTCTCCTGCTCCTGGCTCTTACATGCCTAAGACTGATCCAAAGCCTTCTTCATCATCACCACCCTTTGTCTTCCACACCTCACCCATCACCACTTCTCCACCTGCGGATTCTACTCCCATTCTTGATACCTCACCCATTCCAGCCTCCACTCCTGCTACTGAGGTTCTAGCTTCTCCATCTCACAAAACCCCATCCACTGCAATTGTTCTTTATTCTCCACCTCTACTCCTATCATTGATCTTCTCCAAGAACCTTCAATCTCAGCTCCATCTCTTTTTGAAGATGCCAAAGGGGGAGAGAAAGGTAGAGAAGAGTAGAATTTTAGAATTTGAGTGTTGAAAGTTTGTAGTAATTATAACTTGTTAGGTTATTATGCATCTTGCTTTTGGATCTGTAATGCATTTTGACTGAAGTATATGATATCTTACATGCTTCTGCTATCTCTGATATCTTGACATTTTCTCATGCTTTTCAACATGGTTAAGTCTTTCAAATTGTCAAAATGCCCACTTCAATGACTTGAAATTTCTGTCAAATGCAAAACTCAAACCAAGACACAAATTCTCTTAAATTCTAGCAAAATTCATTTACAAGTGTTGTCATCATCAAAAAGGGGGAGAATGTTAGTTCCCTATGTGTTTTGATGATAACTGACAATTGTAAACACAAATTAAAATGTGTTTTGGTAAGTTGAGATACTTGCTGTGAAGTGAATACTCGAGTATTGGTTTCAATACTCAAGTATTGAGTTGACAGAGAATGGTTCACTGTCACAAAGATGAGCAATACTCAAGTATTCCCATGAATACTCAAGTATTGAGGTTACAGAGAACATTCCAAGTTTTTCTCAATGAGTCAATACTCAAGTATTGGTTTGAATACTCGAGTATTGATCATACAGAGACTTTTTCACTAAAAGGAAAAATTGTCAATACTCAAGTATTGGTTATACAGAAAGTCACCAAAGTATTCCAACATGTGAATACTCGATCAAGTATTGGACAAACAGAAAGTTTACAAACTTTACACATGTTTATGAATACTCAAGTATTGAAATGGAAACTCAAGTATTGAATTTGCAGAAACCTTTCCAAGTTTTTGAAAACATCTGAATACTCAAGTATTGAGTTGAAAAATCGAGTATTGGTCATACAGAAAGGTTTGCCTTTTCCAAGTGATTTGAATACTCAAGTATTAAAGAGAATACTCAAGTATATATATAAGATCTGGACTGTAAGGTTGCTTAATCATGATATATGGTTTGAAGTTATGAGATCTCGCGGATCTATGCTCCAATATAAAAAAAAAAAAAAAAAAAAAAATTAAAATTAAGTATATATATCATAGTCTAGTAATTCTCCTAAGAAGTTTTATGTTCGATTTTTGCATATGACAAATACTTATGTGGGATGTCTAAGGCCATGGTTGTGGGATGTCTAAGGCCGTAAGTCCCAAGGAGTGTGAGGCGATCCGCCTCACAAAAGTGGCGAGTGTGCCCCGCATGAAATGTTTGTCATATGTGAATCCCGAACATAAGATTTCTTACGGAGAATTCATGACTTATCACATTTAATTTCTCGTTATCACTTTTATATTTCGTTTAAGTGAAATGGTTAGGTTAATTCCGACTATGGGATTGGCCGATCTCGAGAAAAGGATAAGATTCATTCATAGTAATGTTCAGATGTTTAAGATGGTTGCACCTTGGCACATGTGCCGATCCTTAAGCTATCTAGATTAATGTGAATTGAATGATCTTAGATTTTCAGATCAATAAGACCCATATTCACTATTAAAGGAGCATATGATCTAAAGACCCTCTAGTATGACCAACTATATATTATGATTGGTAATTTACGGTAAATATTTAATTAACATACCACTACTTCATCCAATGGTGAAGATATCAAAGTTGAAGGGAGACTTAAATTATTTGGTTAAGTTTCTTTAAATTTCGCTTTATTTCCTAGCAATTTTATTATTCCGTTTTATTTTTGAAATTTTATTATGGCTTTTCTTTTCCGTTCTCCCCATAAACGTTCTTCTTCTACTTCTTCTTCTTCTTCTTCGACATCCCCGCTCCAAACTCTTTCATAAATACTTTTACAAATTCGAAGATCAAACGTCCTCAACCCATAACATTTTCAATGAAGAAATACAATTTAACAACATAAACCAACATGTTGATAATTGGACTCTTCCTAAAATTGATCCAAAAACTCTTTTCCATAAAAATAAGGAATGGTTTTTCCGGTCGATTACATAATCAAGACTGTTGAAGAATCTGTCCTATCCATCCCGAGAAAGAAGTTTTTCATCTTCTTTCTACCAAATCCATTGAAAAACATAAACAAAAGTACAATTTCTTACACATTGGTTTTGTACTGCATTGCACTTAAACCTCTTACTCGTAAAGGGTTAAATGTTTCGGGTCTTGCCCCTACGAGATCAAAGACATAACATTTACGAAGATTCTCTTTTGCGTGACTGAATTTGGACTGCACAATGGTCCGAGTCTATTTCAACTGTTTTCCAAATCAAACAATTGATCTTAACGATAAACATGCTTATGAGGCTTTAGATCTTAATCTTAAGTTCTTTGGCTTCAACATGAAACCAGGATCTATACCTGTTACCCTAATTTATAGGATACAGTACAAGGTCTCCAAATCTTCTTCCTCCTACCTCTTTCAAAATCCTGAAGACAATGGTCAAACTATTGTTTTCCTCACAGATCATACAAACACAAACATCATGGTTCCAAGGGTGATCCATTGGAAAGATGTTAATCTTCCGGACACATGGGTCATGGATAAAGCTGTTAAGGCTATACCCCAACCCGTCCCACAAATCACAAGAATTACACAAACACCTCTGGAACTGTCCTTCTTTCTTTTGACAAGATCTAGTAGAACAAATTCTTCTTACGGATCTACTTCTTCAAGATATGAAAGTTGTAGATCTCCAAACTCTTCCGAGAAGGTTATTTGAATATCCCGCTTCTCCTCCCCCGCAGTTATTCATTTACCTCCTCCTCCTCCTTCACAACCTATAACACCTTCTCAACCAAGTGCGCACCTCCTCGGCAAGATGAGGATAAGCCTAATGTTGAGATGCAAGGAATAGATAATTCAGTGTACAATTCCTCATGCAAACTATCAAAGAGAGGATGACCAAAATTCAGAAATACCTCAGCAAATTATTCTGAATTAGGTGAACCTCAATCAATTGGAGTTCTTTTACAAGAATTTCAAATTGATAAAAAACGTTTGCAAAAGGAATTCTATTCGAACATAATACTTTGAAAAGAAAGCTGGTTTTTAGAAAACTTCAAAGGAAAAGCTGCGACGGGAGATCCAAGAAGAATTCTACGGTTTCCTTACAAAGCAAGAAATAAATATTTTATTTTTTGTGGTTTTGAGGAATACACTCTCCAACAAAAAATAGAATATCCATTTTACAAATCTATTAATATGATCAAAAAGGATTGGAAGCTTTGTGACAATCAAACAATTTCTTCTCAACTTCCACCTATTAGATCATTTCAACTTGACATCAATGACAAGTAAAGGAAATCACATTATTGCTTCCCCTTTCAAAGCAAAAACACCTTCGATGAAAATCCTATCGGGATATTGTCAATATTATAGAGCAAAATAATTATACAAATCAGTATCTTCAAGTTCTTGGAGGTCATATCATAAATGCATCTTCTTCTTCCTCACAAACAACTTCGTTTCTCATCCGAGAAAAACAAAAACGAAACAACCTTTATTCAAACCATTTGAGTTTGATCCTAGGGTTAAATCGATCTTCAAACAAAAACAAATTCTAGTATTATTCAAGTATATTGACCAACAATTACAAAGTTAAAAAATAAGGATGATCTTTCAACACCAACAAGATTTAAGAAGAAAGGTTATTCCGAAAAACCCCTTCTACTCCCCAAAAATCAGCTCATGATTCATCATACATTAATACAAGTAATGATCATGAATTTAAAAAACCTTTTCGAAAAAGATTCTGAATCGATTCAAAATCTAATTTTCAAATAAACCATCAACAATGGCAAAAACCCTCTTGGAAAAATCCCTCTTTTCAAAGTTCTTCAAAGTTATACTATCCTAGGGCTAGTCCTTTGGATATTCTAGGCGAGGAACGCCATAATCAAACTTTTAAGTCTTTTAACTCAAATGACATCTATGAATGGAATATAGATGGTCGAGTGAGACTAATATTCTTCAAATTCTTCAACGAGATGACAATGGTAAGCTCGCTTACTACATTTCAAAGAATTACACAGAGATCGTGATATTACCGATCTTTTAATTTCCGGATTTTCCGGACAGTTAAAAGGTTGGTGGGATTTTTATCCGATTGATTCGAGAAACAACAAATTTTTTCATCGTTAAACCGAATCGATGGAACTCCGATAACTCACAATGGAGAACCAATTCCAGTTCGTTAATACTCTTATTTTTTCAATAGTTAAACATTTTATTGGCGATCCCGAGATTTGGAAAGATCGCTCTTCGACCTTTTATCAAACATCAAATGTCGAACATTATCCGAATTTAGATGGTATAAAGATACCTTCATGACTCGGGTATTGACAAGAGATGATGCCAACCAAGGTTTTTGGAAAGAAAAATTTCTATTTGGATTACCAAAATCTTTTGGTGATAAAGTTAGAGATAAACTTAGAACCTTACATAACGGCACAATCCCTTATGATATATTGACATATGGTGAATTGATTTCCCATGTTCGAAAACCGCTTTAAAAATATGTCAAGATGATGGAATCAAACATCAACTTGCCAAAGAAAAGAGTATAAACGAGAAAAGAATTAGGTACTTTTTGTGAACAATTTGGTCTACCTTCTTGTTCTAAACCAAGGCCAAAGACTCACAAATCTTCTCATTTTCAAAAAACTTTTAAACCTTATAAATCATCTTCTTTTTCAAAACGTCCTTATTTTAAGGATTATTCTCGATCTTTTCATAAAAAACCAAGAAAAGGCTTTCGTCAAATTTTAAATCTAAATCCAAACCTAATAAATCTTTCAAAAAACCTTTGAAAGATCAGTCTTGTTATAAATGTGGTAAAATTGGTCATTATGCTAAATACCGCGAGAATCTCCAACAAAATAAACAACATTGACCAACTCGAAGATTCTCTTGAAACCAAATAAACAATCTTCTTCTTGATACTTCCTCTCGATTCGAGGAAGAAACCACTCAAATTCCCCGAGGATATTAATCAAGTACAAGATGATGAATACTATTCATCCTCGACTCGATAATATTGCTCAAATAAATATGATCACCAGGGAGCAAGATCTACTCCTTGATGTTATCAACAAACTTCCAGATTGTGATAAAGGTGAGTATTTTTCAAAGTTGAAAGATATTTTATCACAATCCTCCCGACCCTCTTCTTCTACTCCTTCCAAAATAAATATTCCATGAGAACCATTATGATCTTACCAAAACCATGGAAAGATTTAAACGTTTGTAAAACCATTACTATAAATGATCTTCAGTGAGATTAATACACTCAAATCAAGTTCAACAACTTCAATCCTCTCACAAAATTCATGAGGATGCCATACTTCAAATCCATCAAATCTTATCTTCTTCTCAAAATCCTTCGATGAGAATAATGATCGGGTTTCAAACAATGAGAATCAAGATGAAAATTCTCTTGAGAATCCGATTTTAGAAACACCCTTTCTAAATGAGGTATCTCAATGTTTTGTACAAAAATTTTATATAAACGTCAAGATTATAATCGGTGATTATGTTCTTGATCAACCAGCTTTATTTGACACGGGATCCATGGTCAATTGTATTTTAGAAGGCCTGGTTCCTACAAAATATTTTGAAAAAACAAGCTGAACGATTTGTAGGTGTTTCCGCATCTTATTGTCGTTCGGTATAAAGTGTCAAAGGCAATTGTCCAAAATGGAAATTGGAAGGTAAAAACCCCTTTTATTCTTATGAAAACTATGGCATCTAATATTATCCTTGGAGCACCATTTGCTACAATGATAACGCCATACAAAACTCTTTACGAGGGGATTACAACCAAATATTTAGGTTTTGGACAAAAGATATTTTTCCTTTTTCGAAAAACCAAGAACTAGAGAATTGAATCTTGTTTTCATGAAACAAAATCGAGATCAATTTTCTTAAAGAAGAAGTCTCCTTTAAACGCATTGAGCATCAACTTTAACAACCTTTTATCCGGAAACAAATCCATTCTTGTCGGATAAAATTCACCAAACCGTCTGTGCGGATTTACCTAATGCTTTACGGAATCGAAAGCAACATATGGTAGATCTTCCTTACGAACCAAACTTTTCGAAAAACATATTCCCACAAAAGCCCGCTATTCAAATGAATCAAGAAATCCTTGAAACTTGCAAAAAAGAAATTCAAGATCTTCTTGACAAACGTTTGATACGCAAAAGCCAAAGCCCTTGGTCTTGTGCAGCTTTCTATGTTAACAAAAATCTTTGAGATTGAACGAGGAACACCTCGCTTAGTCATAAATTATAAACCACTTAATGAAGCTTTGCAATGGATTCGATATCCAATTCCAAATAAATCGACTTACTAAAACATTTACATTCGCAAAAATCTTTTCTAAATTTGACATGAAATCTGGATTTTGGCGGATACAAATTTCGAAAAAGATAGGTATAAAAGCTGCTTTTTCTTGTCCCTTTTGGTCGTATGAATGGAATGTTATGCCTTTTGGTTTAAAAAATGCCCTTCGAATTTCAAAAGATTATGAACGACATATTCATGCACCAAAGTCAATATATCATTGTATATATTGATGATGTTCTAGTCTTTTCAAATTCAATAGAAGATCATTTTAAACATGTCAATAAATTTATTAGAGCTGCAGAAATAAATGGTTTAGTTGTTTCAAAACCAAAAATCAGTTTATTTCAAACAAAAGTCCGATTTCTTGGACATTGGATTAATCAAGGAACTATTACGCCAATTGAAAGAGCAATTCAATTTGCGAGATAAGTTTCCGATCAGATCCTTGATAAAAATCAATTGCGGAGATTTCGGGTTGTTTAAATTATGTGGTGAGTTCATTCCTCAACTTAGCAACTTTCTTAAACCACTCCATGAACGTCTTAAGAACAATCCATCTCCTTGGACGAATGTTCATACAAAGATTGTTCAACAAATCAAAAACGGGTTAAGGAACTTCCATGCCTTAACCTTCCTCTTCCTATGGCCTTTAAGATCGTCCGACGGATGCTTCGAATTAGGCTATGGAGGAATTCTTAAACAACGTGTAGGAGATAAAGAGCAAATTATCTCTTTTACATCCAAACACCGGAATCCCGCTCGTAGAAAAACTATTCTACGATCAAAAAAGAAATTTTGGCCGTTGTTTTATGTGTTTCAAAATTTCAAGGCGATCTCGTTAAATCAAAGGTTTTTAATTCGCATTGATTGTAAATCTGCAAAAGATGTTTTACAAAAAGATGTTAAAAACCTTGCATCAAAACAAATTTTTGCCCGATGGCAAGCAATTTTGAGTGTTTTTGATTTTGATATTGAATTTATCAAAGGCACTACAAATTCCTCCCGATTTCCTTGAGAATTCCTTCAAGGAAGTTCTAAGATGAGTGAAACCTAACCATAAATTTTTCTCTTCCTTTAGCCTATGACGAGAAAAAAAGAAACCAGGTGATGATCAAAAGAATAAATCTGTCCTCTCCCATGATGAGGATGATAAACAAAGCATTTTCCAAGATGCTCAAGGCCCCCTTCGGGAAGACGATTTGGCCAAAATTATAAAACAACCTTGCTTCAACAACAAAGCGACTTCTCGAGGAAGCATCTTCATCAATAAGTCAACCCATCCCGCAAACACGGGGAATGCGTCGGACTCGTTCACAAACAAGATCTGGGTCATCTACCCCAAAACCGGAGTCATCTACTCCAATAAACCAGTCTCAATCCAGGGACTAATTTCTAAAAAATCTTTAAAGCCTGAACCAAAAACCATTGATTCTTACGTCAAAAAACTTCCTTCTCAAAATTGGAATGAAGTATTGACCAAAAAGGATCCAAAAATCCAGGCTTTAGAATATGATAAATTGGCTTTATCTTTAATTGCCTCTTCTTCCCAGGCAATTACAAAAGGAGAGTATGATTCAGCAAATAAAGAATTTGCTCTCCAACTAGCCCGAAAAAACCACCTCGTGTATCACGCCCATTAGCAGTTCTTCCAACCGTTAATACTATAGATACTCCATACATCGAAAAACAAAATGTTGTATTGGATATCTTATGATTGAACCCGAGTTTTTCTTTGAAACTCCTAACCAAGTAGCATTAAATGTTTTCCCTTCGGATTTCATTTTGTGCCTACTAGTTTACAAAAACACAAGAGTTTTATGAGTTAATCTTAGTTGATTCTCGGATCCATAAAGTTGACGAGACACATCTCTAAACCTAAGGATCAAGAACAACAATTTATAACTCATTCAACTTTACAAATTCTGAAAGTTCTTACGCCTACAAACTGGGGTAAGAATCTCAATAAATGGAAACCTTTTTCTAAAAGAGTTTTCGATCTAGAAGGATATACATACTGGGATTATTGTACTGCCTGGTATAATGTCTTTTGGGATCAAAATAAAATTTTCAAACATACTTGGTTTATTTATTTCAAAAATAAAACCGAGTATATCTTTCCCAATGGTTTTTGAAATGGTGGCGAATTTTGGACCAATATCTGAAATTCTCCCGCCTACGCCTTCAAAAGGCATTGATTCTTTTTCAACATAAATTCCAGAATAATGGAGATCCTTTTCCCATAGATCTTCATTATTTTTCAAAAACTGTCTGTATCTTGGATTTTTTCCTGGCAATGATTTTCTCATATAAACAAAACCGTACCAAATTTACCAATTTTACAAAGACAAATCTTTGTTCGTTGGTGGGGAAATTATAAAACGACTCTTGCCGATCGCAAAGCGGTTGATAAATGGTTCAAGAAAACCCAAAGTATCTTTGTGCCACTGAATGCAGAAAGCAGATTCTTGAATCAAAAGAATGTCGTTTCAAAGATACCCTTCTTTCGCTGCAAAAGATAAACAAGATTGTATCCAAGAACTTACTCTTCTTCTCAAACAACTCCAAGAAGATAAAGCTGGACCATCAACACTATCTCGAATCCAATGATGATGAAGACGAAGATGAATTCATTGTCAATTTGGAAGAAGATCGAACTTTTGCAACTTTTGACGGAGACAATAAACACATTCGTTTCCATGTATAAAGTTGTAGAATTATAAATCTCTTTGTATTATGATAATTTATTGTAATACGTAGAGTATTTGTCTTTGTAGTTAATTACGATTTGCTTTGTAGTTGATTACGTATAAATAAACGACCTGGTCACCAACCGAAATCAGAGCAAACGCGGTTCAGGTTACCATTAACCGGAGCGTACAAATGATGACTCGAACCGTTCTATATAAGCGGACATTCGATCTGCTTTGGGGTTCAAAACCACTACTCTCTCTCTCTCTAGCTTCTCTCCGCCTTCTCTCTACAACCTTTCCCCTCTTCTTCTCTTTAAGCTTTCTTACGCCTTTCCCTTCCATGTAAGTGTGTTTACATTTTAATAAACGTTTTTCTCTTTATGTCTTCCCGCATCTCGCATCTCTTACTCTCTTCTTTTATGAACTAGATCGGCGTAGTTTACTACCGATCTTTTCTTTTATTTCTTTCTCTTTAGCACGTTTACTCTTCCGTTCTTATGTTCTAAACTATCATTATTGCTGTCTCTACTTCTCTCTCGTCTCTCCCCTCGTTTATCGATACCAATCTAGGGAAACGAGACATTCGATGTCTGTTTCGTGGGGGTTCGAAACCACTACTCTCTCTCTCTCTCTAAGCTTCTCTCTGCCTTCTCTCTACAACCTTTCCCCCTCTCTTCTCTTTAAGCTTTCTTCTGCCTTTCCCTTCCATGTAAGTGTGTTTGAATTTCAATAAACGTTTTTCTCTTTATGTCTTCCTGCATCTGCATCTCTTACTCTCGTCTTTTATGAACTAGATCAGCGTAGTTTACTACCGATCTTTTCTTTTATTTCTTTCTCTTTAGCACGTTTACTCTTACGTTCTTATGTTCTAAACTATCACTAGATTGGTATCGGATAAACGAGGGGAGAGATGAGAGAGAAGTAGAGACAGCAATAATGATAGTTTAGAACATAAGAACGAAGAGTAAACGTGCTAAAGAGAAAGAAATAAAAGAAAAGATCGGTAGTAAACTACGCCGATCTAGTTCATAAAAGAAGAGAGTAAGAGATGCGTATGCAGGAAGACATAAAGAAGAAAACGTTTATTGAAATGTAAACACACTTACATGGAAGGGAAAGGCAGAAGAAAGCTTAAAGAGAAGAGAGGGGGAAAGGTTGTAGAGAGAAGGCAGAGAGAAGCCAGAGAGAGAGAGAGAGTAGTGATTTCGAACCCCCGAAACGCATCGAATGTCGGGCATTTATATAGAACGGTTCGAGTCATTGTTTGTACGAGCCCGGTTAATGGTAACCGAACCGCTGCGGTTTGCTACGTTCGGTTGGTGACGTGCATCGTTTATTTATACGTAATCAACTACAAAGCAAATACCGTAATTAACTACTGACAAATACTCTACGTATTACAATAAATTATCATAATACAAAGAGATTTATAATTCTACAACTTTATACATGGAAACGAATGTGTTTATTGTCTCCGTCAAAAGTTGCAAAAGTTCGTCTTCTTCCAAATTGACAATGAATTCATCTTCGTCTTCATCATCATTGGATTCGATAGTGTTGATGGTCCACTTTATCTTCTTGGAGTTGTTTGAGAAGAAGAGTAAGTTCTTGGATACAATCTTGTTTATCTTTTGCAAAGAAGGGTATCTTTGAACAAAGATTCTTTTGATTCAAGAATGCTTCCGTTCAGTGGCACAAAGATACTTTGGGTTTTCTTCGAACCATTTATCAACCGCTTTTTGATCAAAGAAGAGTCGTTTTATAATTTCCCCACCAACGAACAAAGATTTGTCTTTGTAAAATTGGTAAATTTGGTACGGTTTTGTTTATATGAGAAAATCTGTATTGCCAGGAAAAAATCCAAGATACAGACAGTTTTGAAAAATAATGAAGATCTATGGAAAAGGATCTCCATTATTCTGGAATTTATGTTGAAAAAGAATCAATGCCTTTGAAGTCGTGGCGGGAGAATTTCAGATATTGGTCCAAAAATTCGCCACCATTTCAAAAACCATTGGGGAAAGATATACTCGGTTTTATTTTTGAAATAAATAAACCAAGTATGTTTGAAAATTTTATTTTGATCCCAAAAGACATTATACCAGCAAAAGTACAATAATCCCGTATGTATATCCTTCTAGATCGAAAACTCTTTTAGAAAAAGGTTTCCATTTATTGAGATTCTTACCCCGGTTGTAGGCGTAAGAACTTTCAGAATTTGTAAAGTTGAATGAGTTATAAATTGTTGTTCTTGATCCTTAGGTTTAGAGATGTGTCTCGTCAACTTTATGGATCCAGTAATCAACTAAGATTAACTCATAAAACTCTTGTGTTTTTTGTAAACTAGTAGGCACAAAATGAAATCCGAAGGGAAAACATTTAATGCTACTTGGTTAGGAGTTTCAAAGAAAAACTCGGGTTCAATGTAAGATATCCAATACAACATTTTGTTTTTCGATGTATGGAGTATCTATAGTATTAACGGTTGGAAGTTGGAAGAACTGCTAATGGGCGTGATACGAGGTGGTTTTTTGGGCTAGTTGGAGAGCAAATTCTTTATTTGCTGAATCATACTCTCCTTTTGTAATTGCCGGGAAGAAGAGGCAATTAAAGATAAAGCCAATTTATCATATTCTAAAGCCTGGATTTTTGGATCCTTTTTGGTCAATACTTCATTCCAATTTTGAGAAGGAAGTTTTTTGACGTAAGAATCAATGGTTTTTGGTTCAGGCTTTAAAGATTTTTTAGAAATTAGTCCCTGGGATTGAGACCGGTTTATTGGAGTAGATGACTCGGTTTTTTGGGGTAGATGACCCAGATCTTGTTTGTGAACGAGTCCGACGCATTCCCCGTGTGTTTGCGGGATGGGTTGACTTATTGATGAAGATGCTTCCCGAGAAGTCGTTTGTTGTTGAAGCAAGTTGTTTTATAATTTTGGCCAAATCGCGGAAGGGGGCCTTGAGCATCTTGGAAAATGCTTTGTTTATCATCCTCATCATGGGAGAGGACAGATTTATTCTTTTGATCATCACCTGGTTTCTTTTTTTCGTCATAGGCTAAAGGAAGAGAAAAATTTATGGTTAGGTTTCACTCATCTTAGAACTTCCTTGAAGGAATTCTCGGGTAAGGAAATCGGGAGGGAATTTGTAGTGCCTTTGATAAATTCAATATCAAAATCAAAAACACTCAAAATTGCTTGCCATCGGGCAAAAATTTGTTTTGATGCAAGGTTTTTAACATCTTTTTGTAAAACATCTTTTGCAGATTTACAATCAATGCGAATTAAAAACCTTTGATTTAACAGATCACTTGAAATTTTGAAACACATAAAACAACGGCCAAAATTTCTTTTTTGATCGTAGAATAGTTTTTCTCGAGCGGTGATTCCGGTGTTTGGATGTAAAAGAGATAATTTGCTCTTTATCTCCTACACGTTGTTTAAGAATTCCTCCATAGCCTAATTCGAAGCATCCGTCTGGACGATCTTAAAGGCCATAGGAAGAGGAAGGTTAAGGCATGGAAGTTCCTTAACTGTTTTTTGATTTGTTGAACAATCTTTGTATGAACATTCGTCCAAGGAGATGGATTGTTCTTAAGACGTTCATGGAGTGGTTTAAGAAAGTTGCTAAGTTGAGGAATGAACTCGCCCACATAATTTAAACAACCCGTAAATCTCTCGCAATTGATTTTTATCAAGGATCTGATCAGAAACTTATCGCAAATTGAATTGCTCTTTCAATTGGCGTAATAGTTCCTTGATTAATCCAATGTCCAAGAAATCGGACTTTTGTTTGAAATAAACTGATTTTTGGTTTTGAAACAACTAAACCATTTATTTCTCAGTTCTAATAAATTTATTGACATGTTTAAAATGATCTTCTATTGAATTTGAAAAGACTAGAACATCATCAATATATACAATGATATATTGACTTTGGTGCATGAATATGTCGTTCATAATCTTTTGAAATTCGAAGGGGCATTTTTTAAACCAAAAGGCATAACATTCCATTCATACTCGACAAAAGGGACAAAAGTAAGCAGTTTTATACCTATCTTTTTCAGTAAATTTGTATCCGCCAAAATCCAGATTTCATGTCAAATTTAGAAAAGATTTTTGCGAATGTAAATGTTTTAGTAAGTCGATTTATTTGGAATTGGATATCGAATCCATTGCAAAGCTTCATTAAGTGGTTTATAATTTATGACTAAGCGAGGTGTTCCTCGCTCAATCTCAAAGATTTTTGTTAACATAGAAAGCCGCACAAGACCAAGGGCTTTGGCTTTTGCGTATCAAACGTTTGTCAAGAAGATCTTGAATTTCTTTTTGCAAGTTTCAAGGATTTCTTGATTCATTTGAATAGCGCGGGCTTTTGTGGGAATATGTTTTTCAGAAAAGTTTGGTTCGTAAGGAAGATCTACCATATGTTGCTTTCGATTCCAGAAAGCATTAGGTAAATCCGCACAGACGGTTTGGTGAATTTTATCCAGACAAGAATGGATTTGTTTCTCGGATAAAAGGTTGTTGAAGTTGATGCTCAATGCGTTTAAAGGAGACTTCTTCTTTAAGAAAATTGATCTGATTTTGTTTCATGAAAACAAGATTCAATTCTCTAGTTCTTGGTTTTTCGAGAAAAAGGAAAAAATATCTTTTGTCCAAAACCTAAATATTTGGTTGTAATCCCCTCGTAAAGAGTTTTGTATGGCGTTATCATTGTAGCAAATGGTGCTCCAAGGATAATATTAGATGCCATAGTTTTCATAAGAATAAAAGGGGTTTTTACCTTCCAATTTCCATTTTGGACAATTGCCTTTGACACTTTATACTGAACAGGACAGTAAGATGCGGAAACACCTACAAATCGTTCAGTTGTTTTTTCAAAATATTTTGTAGGAACCAGGCCTTCTAAAATACAATTGACCATGGATCCTGTGTCAAATAAAAGTCTGGTTGATCAAGAACATAATCACCGATTATAATCTTGACGTTTATATAAAATTTTTGTACAAAACATTGAGATACCTCATTTAGAAAGGGTGTTTCTAAAATCGGATTCTCAAGAGAATTTTCATCTTGATTCTCATTGTTTGAAACCGATCATTATTCTCATCAAGGATTTTGAGAAGAAGATAAGATTTGATGGATTTGAAGTATGGCATCCTCATGAATTTTGTGAGAGGATTGAAGTTGTTGAACTTGATTTGAGTGTATTAATCTCTCAAGATCATTTATAGTAATGGAGTTTTACGAACGTTTAAATCTTTCCATGGTTTTGGTAAGATCATAATGGTTCTGTGGAATATTTATTTTGGAAGGAGTAGAAGAAGAGGGTTGGGAGGATTGTGATAAAATATCTTTCAACTTTGAAAAATACTCACCTTTATCACAACTGGAAGTTTGTTGATAACATCAAGGAGTAGATCTTGCTCCCTGGTGATCATATTTATTTGAGCAATATTATCGAGTCGGAGGATGAATAGTATTCATCATCTTGTACTTGATTAATATCCTCGGTGGAATTTGATTTGGTTTCTTCCTCGAGAATCGAGAGGAAGTATCAAGAAGAAGATTGTTTATTTGGTTTCAAGAGAATCTTCGAGTTGGTCAATGTTGTTTATTTTGTTGGAGATTCTCGCAGTATTTAGCATAATGACCAATTTTACCACATTTATAACAAGACTGATCTTTCAAAGGTTTTTTGAAAGATTTATTAGGTTTGGATTTAGATTTAAAATTTGACGAAAGCCTTTTCTTGGTTTTTTATGAAAAGATCGAGAATAATCCTTAAAATAAGGACGTTTTGAAAAAGAAGATGATTTATAAGGTTTAAAAGTTTTTTGAAAATGAGAAGATTTGTGAGTCTTTGGCCTTGGTTTAGAACAAGAAGGTAGACCAAATTGTTCACAAAAAGTACCTAATTCTTTTCTCGTTTATACTCTTTTCTTTGGCAAGTTGATGTTTGATTCCATCATCTTGACATATTTTTAAAGCGATTTTCGAACATGGGAAATCAATTCACCATATGTCAATATATCATAAGGGATTGTGCCGTTATGTAAGGTTCTAAGTTTATCTCTAACTTTATCACCAAAAGATTTTGGTAATCCACTAGAAATTTTTCTTTCCAAAAACCTTGGTTGGCGGCATCTCTTGTCAATACCCGAGTCATGAAGGTATCTTTATACCATCTAAATTCGGATAATGTTCGACATTTGATGTTTGATAAAAGGTCGAAGAGCGATCTTTCCAAATCTCGGGATCGCCAATAAAATGTTTAACTATTGAAAAAATAAGAGTATTAACGAGAATCCTGGAATTGGTTCTCCATTGTGAGTTATCGGAGTTCCATCGGACTCGGTTTAACGAGATGAAAAAATTTGTTGTTTCTCGAATCAATCGATAAAAATCCCACCAACCTTTTAACTGTCCGAAAATCCGGAAATTAAAAGATCAGTAATATCACGATCTGTGTAATTCTTTGAAATGTAGTAAAAGAGCTTACCATTGTCATCTGTTGAAGAATTTGAAGAATATTAGTCTCGCTCGACCATCTATATTCCATTCATAGATGTCATTTGAGTTAAAAGACTTAAAAGTTTGATTATGGCGTTCCTCGCCTAGAATATCCAAAGGACTAGCCCTAGGATAGTATAACTTTGAAGAACTTTGAAAAGAGGAATTTTTCCAAGAGGGTTTTGCCATTGTTGATGGTTTATTTGAAAATTAGATTTTGAATCGATTCAGAATCTTTTCGGAAAAAGGTTTTTTAAATTCATGATCATTCTTTGTATTAACGAGATGATGAATCATGAGCTGATTTTGGGGAGTAGAAGGGGTTTTGGAATAACCTTTCTTCTTAAATCTGTTGTTGGTGTTGAAAGATCATCCTTATTTTTAACCGTTGTAATTGTTGGTCAATATCTTGAATAATACTAGAATTTGTTTTTGTTTGAAGATCGATTTAACCCTAGGATCAAACTGAAATGGTTTGAATAAAGGTTGTTTGTTTTTGTTTTTTGGATGAGAAGCGAGAAGTTGTTTGTGAGGAAGAAGAAGATGCATTTATGATATGACCTCCAAGAACTTGAAGATCTTGATTTGTATAATTATTTTGCTCTATAATATTGACAATATCGAAAGCGATAGGATTTTCATCGAGAAGGTGTTTTTGCTTTGAAAGGGAAGCAATAACAGGATTTCCTTTCTTTGTCATTGATGTCAAGTTGAAATGATCTAATAGGTGGAAGTTGAGAAGAAATTGTTTGATTGTCACAAAGCTTCCAATCCTTTTTGATCATATTAATAGATTTGTAAAATGGATATTCTATTTTTTGTTGGAGAGTGTATTCCTCAAACCAGTCAAAAAATAAAATATTTATTTCTTGCTTTGTAAGGAAACTGTAGAATTCTTCTTGGATCTGTCGTCATGATTTTTTTCCTTTGAAGTTTTCTAAAAACCAGCTTTCTTTTCAAAGTATTATGTTCGAATAGAATTCCTTTTGCAAGCGTTTTTTATCAATTTGAAATTCTTGTAAAAGAACTCCAATTGATTGAGGTTCACCTAATTCAGAATAATTTGCGGGTATTTCTGAATTTTGGTCATCCTCTCTTTGATAGTTTGCATGAGGAATTGTACGAGAATTATCTATTCCTTGCATCTCAACATTAGGCTTATCCTCATCTTGCCGAGGAGGTGCACTTGGTTGAGAAGGTGTTATAGGTTGTGAAGGAGGAGGAGGAGGTAAATGAATAAGCTGGGGGAGGAGAAGCGGGATATTCAAATAACCTTTGGAAGAGTTTGGAGATCTACAACTTTCATATCTTGAAGAAGTAGATCCGTAAGAAGAATTTGTTCTACTAGATCTGTCAAAAGAAAGAAGGACAGTTCCAGTAGGTGTTTAAAGAAACTTAACCAAATAATTTAAGTCTCCCTTCAACTGATATCTTCACCATTGGATGAAGTAGTGGTATGTTAATTAAATATTTACTGTAAATTACCAATCATAATATATAGTTGGTCATACTAGAGGGTCTTTAGATCATATGCTCCTTTAATAGTGAATATGGGTCTTATTGATCTGAAAATCTAAGATCATTCAATTCACATTAATCTAGATAGCTTAAGGATCGGCACGACCAAGGTGCAACCATCTTAAACATCCGAACATTACTATGAATGAATCTTATCCTTTTCTCGGATCAGGCGAAATCCCATAGTCGGGAATTAACCTAACCATTTCACTTAAACGAAATATAAAAGTGATAACGAGAAATTAAATGTGATAAGTCATGAATTCCGTAAGAAATCTTATGTTCGGGATTCACATATGACGGTATTTCATGCGGGGCACACTCGCCACTTTTGTGAGGCGATCGCGCCGGCTCCTTGGGACTTACGGCCTTAGACATCCCACAACCATGGCCTTAGACATCCCACATAAGTATTTGTCATATGCAAAAATCGAACATAAAACTTCTTAGGAGAATTACTAGACTATGATATATATACTTAATTTTAATTTTATTTTTTTTTTTTTTTTTTATATTGGAGCATAGATCGGCGGATCTCATAACTTCAAACCATATATCATGATTAAGCAACCTTACGGTCCGGATCTAATTATTGCTGTCTCTACTTCCCCTCTGGCTCTGATACCAATCTAGGGGAGAGACCCCTAAGGATCAGATAAACGAGGGGGAAACCTTTTTCTAAAAGAGTTTTCGATCTAGAAGGATATACATCTTGGGATTATTATCTTGCCTGGTATAATGTCTTTTGGGATCAAAATAAAATTTTCAAACATACTTGGTTTATTTATTTCAAAAATAAAACCGAGTATATCTTTCCCCAATGGTTTTTGAAATGGTGGCGAATTTTTGGACCAATATCGAAATTCTCCGCCACGGCTTCAAAAGGCATTGATTCTTTTTCAACATAAATTCCGAATAATGGAGATCCTTTTCCCATAGATCTTCATTATTTTTCAAAATGTCTGTATCTTGGATTTTTTCCTGGCAATACAGACTTTCTCATATAAACAAAACCGTACCAAATTTACCAATTTTACAAAGACAAATCTTTGTTCGTTGGTGGGAAATTATAAAACGACTCTTTTGCCGATCGCAAAGCGGTTGATAAATGGTTCGAAGAAAACCCAAAGTATAATACTTGAGTATTGACTTGGAAAAGATTTCACAAAGTTTTCAAACAAATTCAATACTCAAGTATTGAGTTGAATACTCGAGTATTGGGCATACAGAGAGCTTGGCTCCTTTTTTAAAAGTTTTGAAAACTCAAGTATTGATTTGAATATTCAAGTATTGAGGTTTTGGACTTAAACTTATTTTCACATAAAATGTTCAAAACTCGAGTATTGGTTTCAATACTCGAGTATTGGTCTTATTCAAAGAAATTGTCCAAAGCTCAAATCATGAAGAGCCTCTACGGAAGATGAATACTCAAGTATCGACATGAATACTCAAGTATTCATATTAGTGCACAGTGACATACTCAAATATTGAAGAACATACTCAAGTATTGGTCGCAAGTTTTGAAAATCAAATTTAACGGATTTATGAAAACTTCTTTATTCGATCTCAATACTTGTCATTATTATTCTCTGATATTCACAGCTATGTTTAACCACTTTGTTAGTGAGTTTCAGCTTGTTTAAAGGAGATTAAATGAAGGTTTAAAGCAAAAGCAAAAAGCATGTCAGAACATTAAATGCTAAACCCAGAAAGTTGCATACTTTTGGGTAATCCCTTTGCACACGCTTACAAAGGATTAATGTCTACCTACCACATCCAGTAGCTGCTACTCCAACAGATTAATTCTCAAGAAGTCAACTCTGAACTTCTGTACAACCGGATTAAGTGAAGAGTAGAGAGAGAATACTCCAAAATGCCTCCAACAGCTAGATTAATGCACCAACGGTCATAATGGAGCTTGCAACGGATCTTTAATGCTCTCTTAGTATAAATAGAGTAGCATTCAATTTCTCTCAACAACCAAGACTACAGAAAACGAAAATCATTCAAAGTTTCTAACTACTCTTGAGTTTTTCTATGTAAAGTATCTGTTGATACATTAAGCTTCAGTGTTCATTCTTATCCACTCTTAAAGAGAGTTTTTTACTTGAAAATCATTTATTGTGAAGAATCACAAGTCAAGGGGATTTGGTGATTGGGTTCATTGATTACAACTTGTAAGGGGGAGTAAGTTCTAGTGAGAGAATTACTCTTGAGTACAGAGTGTGTAATATTTTGATATAGTGGAAATCCCGGTGTGGTGGGGGGGGGGGACGTAGGTCGGTGGTTGGACCGAACCAAGTATAAATCTTTGTGTCTTGCTCTTCTACTTTCTCTCTGTCTATCTCTGTTTTTATTTAACAAAAACAGAGCAAGTTTCAAAAAGATTTTTAAACATACCCAATTCACCCCCCTCTTGGGTATTTTGCTCCATTTTCACGAACTACAACTAGTTTCAAGATAATTCTTCTTGCATTGGAGAGCATGAAGTATTGTGCTGATGAGCATAGATGGTTTGCTATGCTGATGAGCATGGATGGTTTGCCAAAATTGAAGCTATATTGAAGACGTTACTTTCACGGGAAATTGAGTATTGTGCTGATGACATTTTTGTTTTCTGAAAGTCTCTACATTAAGGAAGATTGGGTTTTGTATTGAAGGGTATAATGTTTGTTCACGCATGATCAAAAGCTTCAAGAATAGAAGTGTACCCGAGCAGCATAGTTGAGTTGCTAGAGCATCATCGAGGCAGAAGCGAGAAGATGAAGTTAGAGAGTCTTGCTCGAGCCGTAAAGATAGACTTGCTCGAGCAACATCGAGCCAAGAGATAACTTTGTTGACTGGAACATCATGCTCGAGCATGAAAAATAAGAGATATAGCCTACTTGAGCATCCTCCATTTAAGAGTCATACTCGAGCAAAACTGGAAAGCATGCTTTCGAAGCATGCTCGAGCAAAGTCAAGCAACCTGTAATATCCTGAATTTGGACCCTGAGAATTGAGAATAAGCCTAAAAGTGGGTAGACGACTAAGCCCGGTTCGAAAAGAGTCCCAAGAATGACGAGAAATAGGAAGCCTCTCAGGGACTAAGTAACTTGGTTATGCAGGTCAGTGGACCTCATGTGTATAAACCGTGGAATTAAAGTGCCAATGGAAAAGGGGCACAGAAGACCCATACGGTACAAATTCGGTTGGAAAAGATGCCCCTAACTATGTCCTTAGGTATAGGACAATTAGTTGAGTGAAAATATGCCGGTATAAGTAAGTATACAATATTTTCAGGGCATGAAGGATGCCCTGCGTTTTTGAAGATCAGGAGTCAGTGTAATCACTGCTGGAGTACACGTGTCACTACGGGGTTGAAAAGCAAAAAGTAAGTAATGATTACAAGGGGTAGAAAAGTCAATTCCTTACCACTTAAGCATTTAATTTCGTCCACCTAGGAGAGAGAAGGAAAAGTTAGATGATTTTATCCATACTCAGGCCCAAACACAAAATGCGGGTCCCACTGGTGATTAACCGGTAGAAAGGGGACCGCTAGGGACCAGTTAGGGGTTTCTCTTGGATTGAATGAGATAAATGTGGGGCCATATTGAGAAGTTAAGATGGTGCCACATATGAATGTCCATTCAGGGGAAAATATTTGAAAAGTTGAAGAAAAGATCAAAGGGAAGCACCCTGTTGACCAGCGTGACCCACATGGACCGGTCGAAGGAGATCGGACCAGATAAAGTGAAAAGTGTTAGTTATGCTTAGTTTTGATGATGTCTTATATTGATGCCATTATCTAGAGCAAAAAGTTTATATCATAGACATTAACTAACTACTTTGTGTATTATAGGTTAGTCCAAATTAAATTATAGAGAATGATCAAGAATGGAGTTTAAAGAAAGAAGAACTTGTTAAATATCATGAGAATATCAATATTCAAGTCTACGTGATCAAATAGAAGTTGGAACGACTCAATTCGGAGTTAAAACAAGCAAGTTCAAGCACGGATGAATATTGGTTTGTTTGGGGGCATTCATGTAATTTCAGCTATTTCTATCACTTGAAGAGTGTCTTGCTCGAGCATATTGAGTTTCAGAAGTCATGCTCGAGCAACAACAAAGGTTTGCCCGAGCAAGGTGCATTTCCAGCCCAAAATCGCCCAAAATCCGCTCTTGCCCGAGCAAAGAAGAAAGCTTGCTCGAGCAAGGTTGTTCATCAGCATACTCTGTTCAGCTCTGTTTCAGGCGACCTCTGGTAATTCAACGATATCTCCCAAACCAGGAATCGGATTGACGTGAAACCAGTGGCATATGAAACTAGACTCCCAATGCGTCATTTTGGCATAAAATTCAAGTCCAAAGGAGTCCAGATGAGAGAGCTATGATTTTTGAAAGTTGGAACAAACATCACCGTCACAGTCCAGACCAAGCTTCGGTGTTTTGAGCATATCTCACAATATACAAGTCCAATTGAGGTGAAATCGATGCCATTGGAAACTAGACTCAAATACCTTTTCCAAAACATCAAGAACACAGAAAAATAAGATCAATTGAAGGAGTTATGATGTTTTTAAGTTGATAGTCTGTTCTGGATTCTGCAAAAACGTTGGATAAGATCAACCTCCACTCATCGATGTTAATGGACAAAATACAACTAGTTTGGAGTTGATTCTTATTGAAATGGAAGGAATATTTGAAGATCTTTCTGAGATGAGATGATTTGCTAAATTTGGATTTTTGCCGAAGACGTTGTGCTCGCTGGAAATTGCTATGTACAAGTGATTCTGCCCAAGCAACCTTCGAAAGCATCAAGAAGCATAACCTTGCCCGAGGAAGGTTATAACCATGCTCGAGCAACATCAAGAAGAAACACTTAATTCCTTCACGAAGAAGAACTTGCCCAAGCATGAAGAAATGCTTGCCCAAGCATTATGATCGAGCAAAGGAAAAAGTTTGCCCAAGCAGACTTACGTTCACTTTCTGAAGTTGCCTCTGCCTGGAGTTTGCCCGAGCAAGATTTCAAGCTTGCTCGAGCAACATCGAAAGAAAGTGATTTTTGCTGCATATTGAAAAGCTCACCCGAGAACATAAATATCATGCTCGAGCACCATGCCCGAGCGGAGAGAAGGATTGCCCGAGCATACCCTGAGACAACGTTGTTTAAGAAGCTTGCCCGAGCAAGCTTGGTTTCATGCTCGAGCAACATCAGCAAATCTGCATATCTCCGAAAGCATGCTTTCTACCTTGCTCAAGCAACAACGATACGCTTTCACTTCTCCGCCTCTGTCTATATCTTGCCCAAGCATGAAAATCATCATGCTCGAGCACATGCTCGAGCAAGGAGAAAAAGCTTGCCCGAGCAACCTTTGGATGTCTTCTTGAATTTAACTCGGCGAACCTTGCCCGAGCAAGGAGAAAGTCTTGCTCGAGCAACATCGTCGGAAGGCATTTCTCTAGTGCTTTCAAGAGTTTGCCCAAGCATGAATATCATCATGCTCGAGCAACATTGGCAAGCATGAAAAATCCATGCCCGAGCAGCGAGTAGGAACTCTTTATAAGCGAGTTTTAAGAAGCTTGCCCGAGCAAGCTTGGATTTATGCTCGAGCAAAGTTGCCCTTGTTTTGAAACTCACTTCGGACGATTTACAAAATCATAGATTTTATCTTATTACTTGATTATCATCTATTGAGATTACCAAATGCTTTTAACCAAGTATATTGATGAGTTTCGATTGTATAATCACAAATTACAAGCAAAATTGCATAAAGCAACTTCGATCGACAAAGCATTAAATGCGGTTGCGTAACCGAGACTCAACGGCTACTTCCATCCAACGGACATTCAACGATCGTATCGAACGGGAAGAATTGCTCAACGGTCGAATGCTTTCCATCAACTATAAAAGGAGAAGGATTCAAAACGGACAAATTGAGATACGAGCGTGCACTGCCGAAATGCCGACATTATGAATATACGCTTAACTCATACACTCTGTTCTCAATGTTTATATAGTTTACAGTAGAGAGTGAGATGATCGATTATGTACTTCAGTGATTAGCATTCATCTACTCAGTGAGGAGTTCTTAAACATTGATTAATTCTTTTAGTTGTAAAAATCTTAAGGTTGTGGAACCTTAAGTGAGGGTGTATTAATTACAACTTGTAATGGGGAGTGGAGTGACCATCCTTCGTTTACAGAGTGTGTAATTGTACCCTTACAGTGTGTAAGGGGGAGTATCTCAGTAAGAGATTGTAAAGGCTACACAAGTGCCCGACCAAACTTGTGAGGTTGTAAAGGCTTTCTCTTGTGCCCGGTTAAACAAGGAGATAGTGGATTGAAAATCTCAAGTGGAGCTTGGGGACTGGACGTAGGTCAAGGATTGGGCCGAACCAGTATAAATCTCAGTTTGCATATTCTCTTCCCTAAACTCTTACATTTCCAGCATACATGTTTGAATGACTGATTATTGCTTTATAAACTAATTCTGTCATTCGAACTAATTTGCGAAAAGATTTTCAAAGTTTTCGAAAGTTTTATCAGACACCCAATTCACCCCCCCTCTTGGGTGATAGCCGGTTCTTCAAAAAGTAAGTGGAAGAAGTTGGAATGAAGATTTTGTGGGCCCAAAGAGGCGCCACCTAGACCCCCATAATGATTAAAAACGTGGCTTGGAGAGTAAGAAAGAGAAATCAGTGTAAAAGTCAAACTGCGGGTCCCACATTCAGAGAAAAAGGGCAAAATGGGAATAAATGGGTAAAAATTAATTGGACCAGGTTTGTGGGCACAAAATGGCATGTCATATGTCCTTTTGGACAGGTCCAAGCTTGGGGAAAAAGTTAGAAATAAATGGTAAGTTCCAGGCCACAATTGCAATTTACAAAAGTTCCAGGCCAAAACTCGTAATTTGCCCCCAAGAGCAGATAGAAATCTGGACGTTTTTTGGAGGGGGAAGTGACACATGGCAGAACCCTAGGAGCCTCTGGAATTCTCTGGAAAAACTTGGAGAAGAAGTCAAGAAGTCAGATACAACTGGACAGGAATTAACCACAGTTATTCTGGAACTGATCAGTTACCTTTATTATTATAAAATACACATACTCTCTCTCTCCTAAACTAAGGCAGCACGAAATTTTCCAGAGGAAGAGAGAGAAAGCTTCAGCCAACCTCCATAGCTGGAATCAAGATCCAAGCTCCCTAGATCACCAACCAAACTTCCGATTCGGGTAAACACCGAAAACCCGCACCTTTGGAACTCAAACTTGTGATTTTCGTCCAACTGGTTGGGGCTTGGTGTTGGGGTCTGATTTTATAGTTTTTAATGGTCTCAAAGTGTTTAAAACATGATTTTGTATGGGGTTAATCTATGGATTAAGTTTCCGTACTCAAAAACACCGAAAAACCCCTAAGAACAAGGTTGTTGTTGATTCTGGAATTCCTGGCAGTGATGCTTCAACCCGACCTTAAAATTAGTAAATGAACTTGGTTTAATTTTATATTTTTATGGTAGAAATTAGACATCTAGGGATTCACCTTGATGTATAGTTTTGTGTCTTTTGGATTTTCTTACTAAGAGATAAAAATTGGTGAAGTCAGAACAGGGTGCAACAGGGCGAAATCTGACAAAGGTGTAGAAAATAAGCACCACGCCAAATTATTAGTGCTTTATGGTTCTGAAAATATTTTTCCTGCACAATATACATTTTAATTGTTCAAATGGCGCTGGTTTCATGTAAAAATGTTTTTTTTTTGGAATTTATCAAAAATCCCAGAATTTGGGCCAGAAACACTGGATTCTTTGAAAAATCTGTATAGGCTCGGTTTTTGACAAAATAATGTAAGGGTATTTTTTTTAATTACTAAGAATGGTATATTTTGATGTATTTTGGTCAGGGGTATTTTTGGAAAAATCACCGGGCCTAAAATATTAAGAGCATTATCTACCATACCAGGTAGTAACTGCCTTACTCATATATCTTTATGTGTGTATTGTATGATTGTATTGCCATGTGTGCTTTTGTATATTTCTTTGCCAAATATGCATACAGAGTTATGGTTCCTAGCACTAAGGATGATTGGTCCGAGGCCGGCCTTGATTGGCTATGTACGGGTCGATAGGTCGGGGTCATGTCTCCCGAGGCGGGCATGTGTCGTGACTCCGGTAAGTCCGAGGCTTGCCTTGGTAAGGCAGCCTGACGGCGCGTGGTAGTCGGTGATGCTTGTGTATTTCTATTTGCATATGTGGTATGTATTTTGCATGTTATCTGTATTTTCATATCTAACATGGTTACCTTCATACACACTACACATTTAGTATTTGAGTACTGACGGTTACTCAGGTAAGGCCCATCGGTGCAGATTGAAGAATAGGGAATGCCCTATTACAGTTTGTATCTATTTTTGGGATAACTGTATATTATTATTAGTATTTTATTTTGGATGACTGTACCCTTAACCCTTCGGGGACTTTTACTTTCGGTTTATTTTACTTTTACCAGTACAGTAGATAGTCCAAACCGGTCAAATGCTCTGTTGCGCTAACTCTGATGCATGTTAAGTGGACATAATAATGAATGAAAGGTAATCGTTAAAAGGAGTCCCTCTAACCCACCACCCAAAAGGGCGAGGCCGGTAGGGGTGTAACACAACCTGTGTCCTTGTCACAAAATGAGCCTTGCCCGAGCAAAGTTAGGAAGCATGTTCGCGGACCATACTCGAGCAAGGATAACTGGATTGCTCGATTTGAGTCGACCAACCTATTCTCTGGTCTCTGTATAAAGGTTGCCCAAGCAAACTCTGGTAGCTTGCTTGAGCATCATCGATAAAATCTCTTTTCAAAGTCTTTCTAAAAGACTTGCCCGAGCAACGATGATGATGATTAAGTTTCAGAAGAAGCTTGCCCGAGCAAGCTTGGCTTCAATGCTCGAGCACTGGGTGATCTCACTCTTTGAGAACACTCTCTCTCATTGTATGCCCGAGCACACTACTTTATCATGCTCGAGCATGAGCACCTCTGTTTTGAAATCACCATCTTCGAAAATCTTAAATCATTGAATGTGCTCTCATATTCTTATATGATTACTCATTACTATTGCTAATTGCTTTTAATTAGTTTGTTAATGATTTAGATATGGATTAATATTAGATTAGCATAAAGCAATTTGTGTGTCAGAGAAGCATTAAATGTTGCAGAGGAAAGCTTCTGAGTCTAACAGATAGTTTGAACATTCCAACAAAAAGCTTGAATCTTCTCAACGGCTATTAATACAACACTCAAGAAGGAGCATTAACGAAGTCAAAGATAAACATTTTATGATTAAAGTTGGATTAAGAGCTCAACGGTCAAAAAGCAACAAAAGCTTCAACGACTACTTCCAACCGATCTCCAACGGTCGAAAGCTCGCAATGGTCGAAAAACAATTACCTATAAATTGTGAAGTCTTCAAACCGGAAGGAGTGACGACGATTGATGAAAAAGCCAATAAAATGATTTTACTACTTCACCGTCAATAGTTCATACACTCTGTTTCTCAATGTTTATATAGTTTACAGTAGAGAGTGAGATAATCGATTATGTACTTCAGTGATTAACTTTTATCTACTCAATGAGGAGTTCTTAAACATCATTTAATTCTTTTAGTTGTCAAAATCTTAAGGTTGTGGAACCTTAAGTGTGTGTGTATCAGTTACAACTTGTAAGGGGGAGTGAGTCCAAGAGTGAAAGGATCATCCTTCGTTTACAGAGTATGTAATTGTATCCTTACAGTGTGTAAGGGGGAGTATCTCGGTAAGAGATTGTAAAGGCTGCACAAGTGCCTGACTAAACTTGTCAGGTTGTAAAGGCTTTTCTCTTGTGCCCGGTTAAACAAGGAGATAGTGGATTGAAAATCTCAAGTGGAGCTTGGGACCGGACGTAGGTCAAGGATTGGGCCGAACCAAGTATAAATCTCGGTTTGCATATTCTCTTCCCTAAACTCTTACATTTCCAGCATATATGTTTAAATGACTAATTGTTGCTTTATAAACTAATATTGTCATTCGAACTACCTTCAGTAAGTTGCGAAAAGAATTTCAAAGTTCTAAAGTTTTTATCAAACACCCAATTCACCCCCCTCTTGGGTGATAGCCGGTTCTTCATGCCACAACAGACATTCAATGAACCTTAGTAGGAGGTGAAACTGATAAATCTAGCGAAGCACTTGACGGAACAAGCTAAACGACAAAGCGTTTAAATTTGTCAATAGCTATTTCTCTTTGTACGGATGAACGCCACAACAGGCATTTAACGAAGTTAAATAGCGGACAACACATATGGAAGCACAAACGCTCCAATAGACACTAATGGTTTTCCAACGGTCGAATGCTTGCAACATTCGACACACAATTACCTATAAATTGCGAATTCTTCAAACCGGAAAGAGGACAATTGATGAATGACTCGACGAAGCCAATGAAATGATTTTACTACTTCACCGTCGATAGTTCAATAGTTCATACACTCTCTATTTCTCAATGCTTATATAGTCTATAGCAAAGAGTGAGATGATCGATTATGTTCTTTAGTGTTTATTCATTCACTTCTGAGGGAGAGAAGATTTATCTGTAAATATTCTATCTGAGAGTTACTCAAGATTGGGTGATCTTGAGTGGGATTGTATTGATTACAGCTTGTAAGGGGAGTGAATCCTAGTGAATGGATTACTTTGAGTATAGAGTGTGCAATCAAGTAGGTGTATTAATTACAACTTGTAAAGGGGAATGGATCCTAGTGAGAGGATTGCTTCGAGTACAGAGCATGTAATCAAGTTGAAAGAACATAGTGGATTGAAAATCTCAAGTAGATCTTGGGGACTGGACGTAGGTCAAGGATTGGGCCGAACTAGTATAAATCACAGTTTGCATATTCTCGTCTCTAAACTCTTATATTTCTAGCATATATGTTTGAATGACTGACTATCGCTTTATAAATTATTACTGTCATACAAATTATTTTCAGTAAGTTGCAAAAAGATTTTCAAAGTTCCTAAAGTTTTACCAAACACTCAATTCACCCCCCTTTTGGGTGATAGTTAGGTCTAACATTTGGTATCAAAGCGGGGCTCTTGTTTAAAGGACTTAACAGTCTCAAGAGTTGTCAATGGTTGACTTTGGGTGTTGTTCATTTTCGGAAGGTTTCGATTATACCATTCCACTGTTTTTCAAAGATATTGATTTTTGGTTTTGGAAAGCTAGAATGACTAGTTTTATCAAACCAATTAATTTTGATATGTGGAATGTTTTTATAAATGTCTTTGATTTCAAACTGAGAAAAGATTGGACAGAAAAAGAAAAGAAAATGTTTTCGTTGAACATTAGAGCAATGAAAATTTTGTATAGTGCTTTAACCAAAAATGATTTTTTGAAAATCAAATGTTGCTCTAGTGCTAAAGATATCAGCGATACTCTTGATTCTATATATGCTTCTAACCAATATGTTGAAGTTGATAGTGTTGGCAGTTCATTTGAAACTATAAGTTGTATATCCATGATTGATGAACAATTGGAAGTTGAGGATGAAGAAGGAGAAATCTTAGAACACTTTCATGATCCATTCAACATGAAAGAACAAGAGAATGAGGATTCCTAGGAAAAGCTCATCATGCACGAATATGGTAAATCATTATCTGGAGCTCAAAATGCACATATGGTCAACAACTCCAAACCTTCCTCTATAGATAAGAAAAATGATTTTGAAAGTTTGCATAAAATTGTTTTTCAACCAATCATTGATTCTAGTTTGAAAAGCAAAAATGCTTTCAATTATACTAGAAAGTTTATTGGGAAGAAAGAATATTCAAATGAAATTTATTTCAATTTTCATTCAGATGACCAACACAATACTTGCATAAAATCTCATAATGCACATCATCATATAGTTTGCAATTATTGTGGTAAATCTGGTCATATTTCTCACACATGTTGTATTAGGAGAAATTCTAATGTGAGAAACAAATTTATTTGGGTTCCGAAAGGACAAGAAAGGTCCAACACTAACGATCAAGTAAGTGGTTACCAAAATGTCCATCTAGTGTCGTGTGTGTGTGTAGATTGATTACAAAAAGAGTGGACATAAAGGTACAGAGAAGAAGAAGAGTCCAAGAGTTTCTCATGCACCAATGGAGAAAATCATAGCATCTAGCAGGAGAACTCTCGGGGCACCCATTGCTAGAACTACAAGGTCTAAGCATCAAAGGAAGCAATGGATACAAGGAAGAGGAGCATGTTCCGCCTCAAGAACAAACTACCATAAAGTACCATTCAATTATCTTGAGGAGAACAAAAACAAAGAGATTTTCTCAAGTCTCAAACTGGATTTTCTTCTCTGACCAGCGATTGAAGCTTTTGCTCAGTAAAACGATGCACGTCTTTTTGGCCTATGAATGCATTTTTATTGGAAACTAGACATCTTAAGGGTTCCATGGCCACCAAAAACACATCAAACGGAGTTTTGTAGAATTAATTATGAATTTTTGAAGTTGGGACATGTATCCTGGAAATTCTGAATATAGGGCAAATTCCTTGATTTTGAAAAGAGAATTTATGAAAGTGATGCAAAAGAGATGTAGTTGTTTTATTTAGGGTCAATATATGACCGTAGGGAGTGTACAAGCACCAGGACAATTTACTTATATCTAAACAGCTGTCAGGTAGTAACTGTTTACTCACGTACTGTATGTTATTATTGTATGCTTGTGTGCTATGATTGAGGAATGTGTAGGGTTGTAGGGCCTAGTGGACTGTGTGTCCTTAGGTCGCTACCGAGTCAGAGATGCATTCAGGTAGTTGGGTTTGAGGCCCAGCTGCTATGTTGACCTAATGCTGAGGATTTTTTGAGGCTTGCCTTGTTAGGCCGCTTGACGATTATGCGGATTCTAGGCTGGCCTGGTTCAAGCAACTCGACGGTTATGATAATTCTAGGGCTTGCCTTGGTAACGTAGCTCGATGGTATGTTGTGATGTATGACTGTGATTATGATACTGAATGCATATATATTGTGATGGTGTTCCTAGTTGTAGTCTGCATACATACACTGTGTACATATTGTACGTGAGTTTAACAATTACTCTGGGGTTGATTTTGAACTTCAAACCATTTTGTAGATATAGGAGGTAGACCATAAGCTGTTCATACTTTTGAAAAGGTAAGGGCATAAGGCGGTGAATTGAAGAAATAGGGAATGCCCTATCATGTTTTGTACTTTTATTTTTAGGATGACTGTACCCTTAACCTTATGGGGACCATTTACTTTTTGGTTTTCACACTTTTACCAGTATATTGTATTTGTCCAAACCGGTCATATGCTCTACCGCGCACACTCTGATATAATAGAAGGAGTAAGTAATAATGGAAAGGTAATAAATAAAAGGAATCTCTCTAACCTGCCACCCAAAAGGGCGAGGCCGGTAGGGGTGTAACAAGATTCTTATGTGGAGATCATCAAATAAGGATGAATTCATAATCTGTTGGGACGTAAATGAGAGCATAGGGATAGCCATCACCCCTCTTTATTCTTTGGATTCAAAATCAGGGCAAAGTCTAGCTGAAGACTTAAAATCAAGCACTACTGGGAGGAAACCAATACAAGTTTCCCCTTTGTTTTTTATTTTTATTTTGGAAGGATCGTCACAGGATGTTGAGAAACCAGACACAACCTATCTAGTTGGCAATGTCCCAAGCAGCTACATACATTTCATACCTTGCGATTGACACACCTATCGTGTATTGTTGAAGCGTCGCGGTTACCTTACTACAAATCAGGTTAGCACTCATACTCCACTCTGTTTTCGCACGTGGGCCTTAATTTTTAATATCCCTCACGATTGTCTCAGTGAGTGCAACCCACTTGGGGTTGGCCCACAAAATCCATAATAATAGTCTCTTGCCACCACTTTTCCTTCCTTGTGCTGTGTCAACGTCATAAATCCAGTCTCTTCACTCTCAACTTGCGTGCCCCTTCAACCCTATGAGTCTCCTCCCCGTCTTTCATCTCCCCATTTTCCACCACCCACCTTCCCCTAATCATGTCACAGTTTCCCTTCCCAAGGCTTCCCTCCACTTTAAATTCCACTCCTTCCCTGCTCCTACCCTTTCATCTTCCCCGACCCCTAACCCTTCCTTGTGTTAGTTCTCTATGTGTTTTGATGATACCGACAATTGTAAACACAAGTTGAAGTTTGTCTTTGGTAAGTTGAAAAGCTTACTGTCAAAGGCAAACTCGAGTTTTGGAAGCAAAACTCGAGTTTGGACTTGACAGAGAGTAGCTCAAATTTATAAAGTAATGAAAACTCCAGTTTGCTTAGGCAAACTCGAGTTTGCAAGTCATAGAGAGCACTCAAGCTTTTCACATCAAGGCAAACTCGAGTTTGGGTTTACAAACTCGAGTTTGTACCATACAGAGACACTCCAAGTTTCCTGAAGGATGCAAAACTTCAGTTTTCAACTACCAGAAAGTTTGTAAAAGTTTTCTCTTATGAGGAAACTTGAGTTTGGATATTGCAAACTCGAGTTTTGGTCATACAGAGAGCTCCCAAAGTTTTGAACTTAAGAAAACTCCAGTTTTCATTTCAAAACTCTAGTTTACACCAAACGGAGAGTTTGTCAAGTTTTGTGAACTTGACCAAACTCGAGTTTGGGCTTAGCAGAGAGTCTAAATATTTTTCATCCTTTGCAACCTCCAACTTACATTTGGAAACTTCAGTTTGCACTTAGCCAAGCTTTTTGTAAGTTTTCCCAAGTTATGAGGAAACTCGAGTTTGTATTTGGAAACTCGAGTTTAACCTTAACAGAAAGTTAACATGTTTTATCACCTTGAAAAAACTCAAGTTTACATTTGAAAACTTCAGTTTTCACTTATGAAAGATTTTCAAAGGTTTCCAATTTTTAGAGGAAACTCGAGTTTGTACCTTATAGAGAGTTTTACTCATTTCATCATTTTGGAAACTCAAGTTTACAATTGAAAACTCCAGTTTTGAGCTTTTGGACTTAAACATGTTTTCACTATAAAAGTCCAAAACTCGAGTTTGGATAAATAAAACTCGAGTTTGTGTCGCTGGTTTTGAAAATCAACTTGCTCAAATTTCTAAAATCTTCCCGTTTGATCTTAATACTTCTTATCATCACTCATTACTATTCTTAACTATGTTTAATCAGTTTGTTAGTGAGTTTCAGATGGTTTAGAAGATATTAAATGAAGATTTGAACAAAACCAAAAAGTGACGTCAGCACATTAAATGCAAAGTCCAGAAAACTTGCATCCTTTTGGAGAATCATTCAACACACGTTGCAAAAGGATTAATGTTTCCTTTCCACATCCAGTAGCTGCTCTTCCAACTGATTAATATTCAAGAAGTCAACCATAAACTTCACGTAACCGGATTAAGCAAAGAGTAGAGAGAAAGAAGACCAAAGCTTAACCTAATCCTTCCTGAATGTCTCCAACGGTTACATTGAAGATTACAACGGTCATTTAATGCTCTCTTAGTATAAATAGAGCTGCATTCAATTCTTCTCAACAACAAATCTGTTGAAAACGAATTGCATTCAAGTTTACCGACTACTCTTTCAGTTTTCACTTGTAAAGTATCTTTTGATACATTGATCTTCAATGATTATATTTATTCACTATTAGAGAGAGTTCATTTATTGAAATTGATTTATTGTAAATATCTCAAGTCAGGGGACTTGGAGATTGGGATATTGATTGCAAGTGTAAGGGGGAGTAAGTTATAGTGAGAGAATTACTCTAGAGTTACAAAGTGTGTAATCAATTGAGATAGTGAAATCCCAGAGTGTCTGGGGACTGGACGTAGGTCAAGAGATTGGAGGGAACCAGTATAAATTCCTTGTGTCTTGCTTCTCCTTTCTATTCTCTGTTATACCCTATTTTTAGTGTTAAAAAACAGAGCTTTAGAAAAGAATTTTTAAAATCCCCAATTCACCCCCCTCTTGGTGATTAAGCTCCACTTTCACCTTGTTCCCCTGAACCCTAACTCTGTCATGCCGCGATTCAAGCAGACAGCCAGGTGTGGCCGCTTGTCCCTGGCGACATACACCCGACCCCTCCG
This sequence comes from Acacia melanoxylon, assembly GCA_019022615.1. Taxonomy (NCBI): domain Eukaryota; kingdom Viridiplantae; phylum Streptophyta; class Magnoliopsida; order Fabales; family Fabaceae; genus Acacia; species Acacia melanoxylon. Next base: position 2,466,672 of record JAFJYJ010000050.1, read on the forward strand.
CCAGGTTCTACCTGTGTGTTTTGATGATAACAGACAATTGTAAATAAAATGTAGTTAATGATTCAAGTAAAAAATGTTTTAACTTGATCAAACTTGAATCAGTAACTTACTGTGAGTTAAGGGTCATTAGACTTGAGTCAAGTGCTTTTAAAACTTTAGTCAAAATGAGCTTTATCATGATTGACTCGAGCTACTTATATGTGACTCGAGTGAAAAGCTTTAGCAAAATGTTTAGTTAAATGATGTTAATTCAAGTTAGTACTGTGTGACTCGAGTGAACTCCTGTGCACTTAAATTTTATTTTTCATAATTCTAAGTCTCTTGTTCAAAAATGTTTTAACAGTCAAAATATTGACTCGAGTTAGTAGTAACTGACTCGAGTGTAGCTTTGAAACATGTGTGTCCAAATGTATCTCGTCAACTCGAGTTACCACTTAATGACTCGAGTGTCAACTGTATTCAAAATGCTTTTCCAAACTTAACTCGGTGACACTTTATGAAAAAGCCATTGACTCAAGTGAGATATTGAATAACTCGAGTCATCAACTTGAAGTCAACATTTTAGAATCGAGCTAAGTTAATAAAGAGACATCTTTCCATTTACTTTCAAACATATTTTCAAAGAAGATGTAACTGTGACTCAAGTATTGATTCATCAACTCGAGTCAGCAACTCAAGTGTGCTTGAAATTCAGCTTGAGTTAATCTTGCCCTCTATTACAAATCACTGTGTCCGTAAAACTTAAGTCTTTGCTTGTGATTTGATTACTTCTTATCATCACTCATTATTGTTCGTAATTATGTTTAATTTGTTTATTAATCAGTTTTAGATGATTAGATGAGAGATTAAACGCAGATTAATCAAAAGTATTGATTACGTCAGTTGCATTAAATGCGATTCCAGAAAATGAAGCACATATTTGGAAATCATTTTCTAAGTAATTCCAAAGGGATTCCTATCCTTTTTCCTTAATTAGAAGTTTCAACATCTAATGGGAAGAATGCAAAGAATGTCAAAGCAACTGAATGACGACGCTCATTTACAGAATCAAAGCTTGTGACTAACGGATGAACTTCAACGTCTAATGGGTATATTCATTACTCACAATGGTTCATTGAAAGCTTCTCAACGGTCATTAATTGCCTTAACCAAATATAAGCAAAAGTATTCAATACGTTCCAACCATCAGAAACACAAACGCTCAAACGAACTATATACATTTACTGTTTCATTCATTATGTAATATGTTCGGATATCTAATCTTCAATGTTTATCTATATACTCTTTTAGAGAGTTAAATTATATTCATCTTTTATATAAAGATACTCAAGGTAGTAGGACCTTGAGAGTGGGTGTATTGATTACAACTTGTAAAGGGGAGTGAATCCTAGAGAAATGATTACTTTGAGTACAGAGTGTGTAATCAAGTTGAAAGAGAGAGTGAAATACCCGGAGTCTGGGGACTGGACATAGGTTAAGAGTTTAGACCGAACCAGTATAAATCTCTTGTGTCAATTCTTCTCCTACTCTTTTTGTTTAGCTCTGTTTTGTGTGTGAGTATCAGAGGTATTCAAAAAGTTTTTAAAACACTCAATTCACCCCCTCTTAGGTGATATTTTGGCTTTCACTACCGCCCCTTCTGCTTCTAGCGCTACCACCTCCCCAGGCTTTACCCTCTCCCCCTTGCTCTCTACCTCTCTCTCCCTCGCCATCGCCCTTCCTCTTGACTCGACTTCCTCCTCTCTAGCCTATCTAAGGGAGAATGGCTTTTTACACAGGCACCCTCATGTCCCCCCTCCGTAGACCCCCACTTATGCCTCTCGCTTAGCCGCTCTCTGGGCCAAGCTGAAAGCCTTGTGTGCTGACTTTGACGTGTTCTTCGCCGCTCACTGATGTGGCCATTCTACATCCATCTCTCTCTCCGCATCCCACTCGGCCATCCCCTTCATGAATTCAACCGCGAACTTTTCTTTGTTGGATGACACTGCTACAAGTGCCGCCCCTGTTCCTCCTGGCCCTCCCGGGCCTAAGTTGTTCTGTTGTTTTTTCATTTTCTTTCTATTACTTTTTCTTTTCCTTTTGATGCTTTCGTGTACTCCCTCTGTTGGCTAGCAATAAGGGCTTTTGGCTGGAGAATCTATGTATAATATTTTCCTTTTTCTCTATATCATTGGTTTGTCTGTCTACTCTTCACTTTATTTCCTTAATTGTTCGCACACGCTCTAATTTGTCTTACTTCATTCCCTCTTAGCTCGCTTGCTGCTTGCAATGTGGATATTGCAATACTTAAGTATGGGGGAGGTTTATGTTTGTTATGTGTGTTGATGAATGAGTATGCCTTGAAACCCCCAAATTAGTTTTAGGAAATTCAGGCTATTTTGAACTTGTGAAAAGTATTTAGAATTGAGCAGAAACCACCTAGAAGTAGAGCAAACGTCTGTAGAACTGTGAAAAATAAACTTGTCTTAAGGGAATTGAACTGTGTAGATTTGGGAAATTGACGGCACTAGGCTGGACAATGCAGGGTAACGTAACAGTAAGGGAGAATATAGAGTCGAGTCATATGGAAGGATTTTCGAGCCTTAAATTTTGTATTCAGAGAGCATGCTTGCAAGTTTATGTTGGAAAATTATGCCCTAATGGCAAGTCATTGTACTTTAAACGTTTATGTTATTTAAAGTATTCTCCTTTAGTTATCATTTCATTTGCATGTTTATAGTGATAACTGATCCTTGGATATATCTTATAGATTATCCTAAATGTCCCTGGTCGGTCATCTACGCGGGAGCGAAGATGAAATAAGACCAGTATGACTTTGATGAGTATGGAGATAAGAATAAAAGTCATAGGCACTTGTAAGAGTACAAGGTCCTGGACCGACCCACTATGAGAAAGCTGCATGGATTAAGTCATAAGCTTTTCTCATGTATAACCGCATCACAACGCCCTTTGACCTGAGATCATCATGGATTCCTACATGATGAGTCGCTGCTCTTTGACCTAGTCAAAAGTCACCTTTGACCGGGTGATGATAAAGGCTTGGATTGGGATCAGTGGTTTTCATGCAGAGGAATGTGAATGGTCAAGATGGAATTTTCCCCTCACATTTGTAGAGAGATAATACTGGGCCCCTCGATGAGTGAGTCTGATAAATGTATGGCCATACTACGATGGAAAAGAGTTTCCATTTCAATTGTTAGACTACTCAAGAATCGAGAAAGTAATGGTCAAAAACAGGAAGTTGACATTATTCATGGCTCATCCTTGACCAAATTATCGTGTGACAAAAGGGACGTGACATGGTTATACGATAGGTTGTATCGTATCATCGATCCCCATATGAATTGGGTAGTCGCAATGTCTTGCTAGAGACCGCTTGTGACTTGTCTAAGGCTAGGATAGATACACACATATATATATATATATATGTGTGTGTGTATATATACATATACATATATATATATATTATTAAATTTGAAATTAATAATAATATTATTTATAGATAATAATATTATTATATATAGTATTTAATTTATTTGATAAATTAAATAACTATAATAAATTGAGATATTGTATCTGAGATTTAATTTTTGAATAAAGATATAGTATCTCATATTTAATTAAATTGAGACTATAGTATCATAGTGGGATTTAATTAATATATTATTTTAATTCAAATTCGAACGGGGGTCACACACAAGAATAGCCCAACACGAGCAAAAGTGTCCAGATTCATTGAATCTTACATATGTCTAAGATTTAATGAACACTGTATTTAATCTAGGATAGATACACACATATATATATATGTGTGTGTGTGTATTATCATGATTATTTTTGTTAAGGGTTTGCATGGCACCCTTCTATAGCATTTTCATTTCATTCATCATCCTTACACATAGACAGCTACTCCTTAGCGCTACAACCCAAGAAAGTCCTTTTGATGCAAGTATCTCTGAATGCTAGGAAGCAACTTTAAAACTTTTACAAGCCTATAGAACTTCTAGACTAGCAAGGCTGAGAGAAACAAGTGCCCCCAATATGAGAGAGCGATATACAATTTATCTGAGATTTTCTTGATGCTCCCTTGCTAGAACAATGCCCTGCATAACATTCTTGCCAGTGCTGGACAATGGGATTGTTTACATGAAAGAATTGAACTTAAGAAAATTATAGGATACATATTTCCCAAGATAGGAGTAAAGCTGTGAAGTTATTTCTGTACTATCTTTTTATCTCTATTTTTGCCCAGGAGTACAAAAAGCTAAGTGTGGGGGAGTTTGATTAGTTACATTTCTACCATGTATTACCTATGTCTTATGACTGTTTTGTATGGTGATTCTAAGCTTAATTGTGTTCTATTTGACAAAATATATTGGAATTCATTCACTAAGGGAAACAAAGGATAAATTTAGTAAATTGTTACATTCTCCATATCATCCAACGCATGTGAAAAAGAAAAGGGCTACACTTTGATTTACTGTGAAAGTGCATAACAAAACTGATATAATGCTACAACGTAGGGTATCTTTATTTTGCGCTAGCAAGATGATGAAACCACAATATTGTAGCATCGTAAGTGATGCGGAGTTATGCGCTACTTTATGCTGATATTTTCTCAAGGGTTTTGAGGAATTAAATAAAGGTCATCAAGTTGGACGCTTAGACATCGGTTGAATTGATGAAGATTGAAATAGAAGTTGCAGAGAATCAAAAGAAGATTTGCAGAATCCCACTAAATTAAAAGAGGATCAATCAACTGAATCTTGGGAGTCAGGCCTAGCAGATTTGGAAAGCCCAGCTCACTAGACGTACAACGTGAAAGACTTGGCTATAAGAGGAAAGCACAGCAAACCTAAAAACGCCGTCAAAGTTATGAAGAGTCGGAGAGTCAGTACAAATTCAATCCAACTTCACTCACGTCAAGAGATCGAGATTCGTAGAGAAAGAGCTGTAGAAAAGACCTAATCAATCCTCAAAGTTAGATGAGGCTATAGAAGATATAGCGACGTCGCGTAATAGGACGTTCCCTATACCATCGATCACTTCGATGAGCTTCTTTGTTTTTACTTCTTTTTCTTTAACCTTTCCATGGGTTGGTCTACCGTAATCTATATTTTTTTCCTTATCAATCAAGAACTAATTTCCAATGACTGACCGAGGATGGTTTCTAAGTTGTAGAGTGAACCCAGTTTGCTAAGTTTTCAATTCAATAAATTCAGTTTGTTCAATTGTGATTTAACGTCTTATCTGTTAGTTGGCCGCTAAGAGACTAAATAAGTTGTCTCTGCTTATAGGAAGGGATTCGAAATTAGACCTCTGTTCAACAGTGTGCACTAGGCAAGCCTGTACCTCACATAGCCAATACACCTAGGTTAAACTAATACTCTAAACTGGAAAATCACCATAGGAATATGGGATAAGTAGAGCGAACAGTGTACCTTAAAGATGCAGACGCTTCTGTATAGATTATTGGTAGGTTAGTTGAGTAACGTTACAATAGGCATTTTGCTGTAGCATTGTGCAAGCTATGGAGCAAAATGCTGTAGCAATTCGTCACATGCAAACTAGGGGATTGATGCGACTTAGCATTAAATCTGAGCTCTACCTATTTATAATTTGATATCTCAACCAAACTTATGATCACTTGTTTACTTTTATTTTCCAATAGAAATTGATAAACAACCAACAACTCTACTCCTATCACACAACTTTCACAAGGAAACCAACTACATAATTGGTATTAACAGTCTCTGTGGAACGATAACTCTACTTACTTTTTAGTACTTGTTCGACTAGTTCGCTTGACACAATAGGCTTTTGACAAATAGTAGCTAATTGAAGGTGTAGGTTCCTACAGCTTGAGCAAATTTTTGGTGGTTAATAGCAAACTACTTCTATTTTGGAGAATCAACAGGATGTCAAAACATGTCGTCATCTATCCTTTGATCTACATGCTGCCTCAAATTTCTTGTATATCTAGGATTTCCATTCAGGAAATTAAATCTAGGTATAATGGGGAAATATCATAATTCCATATTTGGTCTCTTATCTTCTACTGCTAGCGTGGGTCCTTACACATGGAACAATGTGTTAGTGTTGTATATTCATTCCTAAACAAGACACAATTTTTAAGGCAAGCATGTATCTTCTCATAGCTAAGGCCAACAGAGCACAACATCTTCTTTACAGCATATGTTTTTGGTGGAAGCACATTTTTTGTTATTAGCATTTTATTTAAAGCCTCGAGCAATTTTATGTAGCTCATATCAAACCACCCATTTCTTGCCTTCAAGTTGTACAACATCAACACAATGCTCAATGAGGTAAACTCAATGCACTCCTCATACAAAGGCTTCATTGCATCGTCCTGCATAGTTTTCCATCATGTTAGGACAATCTTGGAGGTCCTCTTCTAATGCCTTGGCCATATCATCGAGACAGTCAGCATTAAATGAACTTGTGTCAAAATTAGGTGATGCACAAATTTTGGTATGTTTAACCACCTTACTTATTGTCCCCCTATGACTCGTCCAACGTACATAAGGGTGCATAATCCCAATTCTGCCACTTATTTAGGGTTTAACCCTAATTCAAGTGATTACTAGAAAGGCCCAATTCAAGAAGCATAATCCAAGAAAAGTGTCATCCTATCAAGATCTTTGGATTCTTTATCCAATCTTTATTTAATCTTTATTCAAGATTTGTTGCAAGAAGCCTTATCTAATCCTAATTGGATATAGCTTAGGATAATTCAAAATTATCCTTAATCACTATACCTCACTTATGGCTCAAGACCCTATTGGGCCTTCCAACACATTTTGGCCTATTAATGGAGAAAATAATTTCTCACTAAACGCACAAATGTGGCGCCATAGTTAATTGGGCATGGAGTCCCACTCTAACCCAGTTACACCTATAATCTTGACAAAACCTAATAAAAATTAGAGTAAATACCCTTTTTGGTCCTTGACAAAAAACATGATCTCCATTTTGGTCCCTTAAAAAAAGGTCATTTTTAGTCCATAAAAAGGACGAATAAGGGTCAATTGGTTGACATTTTGGTCCCTCACAAATTTCCAAAAGGTCCTTTTTAGTCCATAAAAAGGACGAATAAGGGTCGATTTTTTTGTAAGGGACCAAAATGGGGTCCGTGTTTTTTGTCAGGGACAAGAAAGGGTATTTACTCTAAAAATTATTACCTCAAAGTTTCTAAATCAAGCAATGAAGAACAATCTTAGTGTGTGACCCACTAGGCCCAATTAGTCATTGATATAGATAAACTTGGACCAATTAAACTCCTTTAACAAGCCCAATTTATATAAGACCACATAAGACACTAGTAATGCTCTGCAGCCCAAGAACTAATCAAGCTAATCTACCTTTTAAATCTGGATATCGTGCCAGCATTATCACTCACATCGTCATTCACATTTAGTCGAGAGCAAAGGTAGATTATGATCATAAATCTTCATGATCACTTATTATGCATAGCTTCTCTAGTCAACAAGAAGTTATCCAAGCCCTACTGGCCTTGTGAACGACTAATCTCTTGAAGGGGATTGAGTCTTTTCGGCATGTCTATCTATACTCATGTATTCGAGTTATACCTAAGAGTACATTATTCTCCCCATTTTCAGGTGGATAGAGTTATACAGACAAAGTATACCCCTAAGACATAATGTTAGATGACATCCTCAAGTCTAGAACGATCCGCACTACCAAACGATGAGAGACATTACAAATCCAATGATAATCTCTACAATGAATCCTTGTGGAGTCTCTCGGCGGGACAATTCAGCACTATGTATTTTCTAGTAGATCTACCCATAACATTAGCTAAGGCATCACTATGCCTGCATTCCATGAGGTCTTTACCTTGTATCGTTGTACAAGCAGATGATGTCGAACTAGTCTTATTGTAAACATCAATGTTTTTTCTTGGTGATTCAATACAAGGAAGAGGTTTCAGGATACAAACAAGTTGTATCCTTGAGTCCTTATTATCATTATCCTTATCATAGGTCCTTGAGGGAATACATGTTCTATTCCAAGGGCCTTTTCCTTTAAACGAATATTAACCATAAAATAAAGGTGATACATAAATATAATAAAGATAAACTATGCTCAAATATATAAATCATGAAATACCAAAGAGTATAAGGTGTTCATCTCATAAAATAGATTGTCTCTAGGACACCCACATACTAACAGAAAGTTTTCAAATGGTAAACAGATTGGATGTTTTACAAGCAACCCCATGTTATAGATTTCAAGGTCTTACATAACGATTAGTTGGTAAGAACCGCTAATTGTTTTATTTTTATAACGGTTATATTCAAGTAACTATAAGGTATGTTATTATCAAATCTACAAGGGTTAAGGTCTTACATAACGGTTAGTTGGTAAGAACTGCTAATTATATTTTTACCGTTGTAACAGTTATTGTGATTTATCAATATTCTTTTATAACAATCGTAAGGTATGTTATTATTATTCTTACATATGTTTGAGTCATTACATTAATATATTTTTATCTATTTAACTAAAAAATTAGAAGAAAAAAACAAAACCTACCCATCATTCTCAAATGAGTTATCTGAATCTTTTGAGAATTCGAGCTAGAGGAGGAGGAAGAGAAGCAGGTTGAGAAGCAGGATTATGTGGGGGGCATGGAGGTTTGGTGGTAGGGGGAAAGGGAGCAAGTAGGAGTTGAGGTTGGTAAGGAGGAGGAAGAGAAGAAGGCAAAGGAGAAGCAGGTTGGGAAGGAGGAGGTAGAGAAGCATACGAAGAAGGAGCAGGTTAGGAAGGAGGAGTACGAAGAGGGCATGAAGGCTGGGTGGGAGGAGGAAGAGAAGCAAGTAGAGGTGCATGTTTAGAAGTAGCACGAGGAGGAGAATGAGGCTGAGGTTGGGGAGGACGATTCTCTAGCATTTATTCACAATGTCGCTTGACCATGATGATGAGGAGAACAGAGGAAGAGGGTGAAGAAAATGTATGAAAATAAGGAGTTTAAAAACACTAGAAGTTAAGTGTGCAATGGAAGTTGAAGATCGAGGATTGTAATACCCTAAAAATCGTATTTATGATAAGTATCATATTTCGATAAATAATACCTATTGGAAATAGGTGAACATGTGGTTTCAAATAATAAGTAATAATTATCTTATTTTCTAAGGTAATTACTATGGAAATTAGGAGAGATAAAGAGCTAAAATGTATTTTTAGGGCATTAAATGGCCTAAAAATATTATGATAAATCCCAAGAGGTAGTAAAATATTTATAAAAAATTAGAAAGTATGTTGTCTCTAATTTTAGGAATTTTTGGGATAATTTCCCTTGAAAAATAATGAGGCAAAATTAAGTATTATTTTGGGATCATAAGTGACCCCATGATTTTTAATATTTTACATGGGATATAAAATACCAATGTAAGTAAAATAGTTGTGAGATAATGATTTATCCTAATTAAGAAAATTATCAAAAATTAGTAAGTGGCTAATCTGGTAATTAATGGGATAATTAAGGTATAAAGTAAATGAATTAAAAATAATTTAAATAATTATTTTTAATTGAAGAAATTCGAAATTATTAAATAAATAAAAAATAAATAAAAAGTAATAAAATATTTTATGCTTAGAAAAATAAATAAAAAATAAAAGAAAAAAAAATAAATGTGAAGGTAATTAGAATAAAATAATAATATAATGCGGTGAGTCGGCTTATAGGCGGCCGAGGGAAAAGTTAGAAATAAATTCTACGGGTAAACGGAAGTAAAAGTCTTTTCGATTTGCTCAAATTAAGAACAAGTGAATTTTTACACGAAGAAAGAATTTACCTGGCGTTGTTTCCGCAACCGAAAACCCCGATTTCAAATAAGACGAAAAGTTGATCGGATAGAGTAGAGTCGGATAGGCAAAGTGAGAACCTATAGAAACAATTGCGTCTTTTTAAACACGAGATTAAGTTAGGCAACAACCGGACGTTTACGATTCGGTGAATTGTTGTCCGAAGTTGGTTCTATCGGAGCGATTTACGTAGCCGGACGCGTTTGTCCGAATATCTTCCGACACACCGGAGAATACCGGATATGATCAAAAAGAGGATCCAAATAGATAATATGAAAGAGGATGAAAAGATCTTCAAATTTACACGCCGGATTTTTGAGTTTCGCGAAATCGCGCGAAACGGACACCGTCGGGTAGCTTTATCGGCCGGAGGCCATAAAGCAAGAGCCATCATGGATGACAACTCATCCATTGACTTTAGGGCTCTTAGATTTCGATCTTGACCATGGATGGCCAAGAGTGTTTTGTCCTCAAAATGCGATCCTACGGTCCATATTCGTCAAGGCGAAGTTCGAATTATTTACCGTTACGCCATCCGTCTCTTCTATAAATACCAAGCTCCTCTTCTTCATTTCTCACACCAAAAATCTGCCTCTTAGAGAGAAGTTAGAGAGAAGCTCGGAGAAAGTCCGAGCAAAGTCTCGGGTAAGTTCTTCGGTCCCCGGTCTTTAGGTTGGTAGTTCTTTCGGTAGATATAGTAGGAATGCTAGATTTATCTTTAATTTTTCAAGATAGTCTAGATATCATATTTAGGGGTAAATATGATATATATTTCGAAAATATGATGAGGGAAAAGATCTGTCAAAAGTCTAGAGAGATAGAGCGAAAACAGCGAAGCTCTGGCGAAATTCCGATTAGGGGTTCGGGGCAAAATGGTAATTTGTACCTAAAATGCCCGTTATGTTGCTAAAAGTTGTTAAATATTATCCTTATAGGATATACGAGATAATCGTCATTTTGTCGAGCATTTGTTGTGCCGCCGTCACACCGCTGTTTTTCCCGCTGTCGGAAATTTACCGTTTTACGTAAAAGTACCGTTTTCCGTCAACGAAGGTACGTTCGCGTACTGTAACACTAACTCTGATGCTTATTATATGCGTATATGTGTTGTTAGGTATGTACGTTCGCGTATCGTAACACTAACTCGATGGTTATTGTATGATTATATATGTTTGTTGTTGTAGCATACGTGGTTATGTTATATACACGGTTATGTCACATACGTGGTTATGTCACATATGAGGTTATTATTCTTTGTATCATACGTGGATATGTTACATACGTGGTTATGTATTTTTAATCATACATCTGTTGTGGACTGTTGTATTGATTGCTGTTGTCGTGTATATATTGTCATATTTAAGCATGAGGTTAACCGTTACCTGAGATCCAAATTGTAATTGGATCTCAGCTCTTATCATAGCGTCAGGTTCAGGAGAACCGAGAACCGAGGAGAAAGGCGAGCAGGCCGCACAGAGACCCGGCGAAGACTTTCTTCGGGTGTTATTCATTTTGAAAACTCTCGGTCAATGTACCGTTTCGTCAAATCGGCCGGACTTACGGCAATTTGAATAAATGTATCAGTTACTCAATTGCTCCGATGCTCTACTCTGATGAAAAAAAAAATATACTGCTTTTGCAAATGGGATGTTACAAGGATCAATCCGTGCAACTATATTATGTTATTTTTCCTTCACCATGAGTTTCACGATGGTTGTTTTGAAAGAATAGTTAATGCATTGTTATTTATTATAATTCATAATAGTTATTTTCTAATGACCATGAGTTATGTTCTGTATTTTTTTTACAATACTTTTAAAATGAAAAAACCTACTAAAAAAAAGAATAGTGGTGGTAGCTTAATGAACTGGTCAGATGATCAGGCTACTCATCACTAGAGGAATGGTTAGAATCATGGCCAATCCACAAGTCGCAAGCGGCCTCTAGCAAGACATTGCGACTACCCAATACATATGGGGATCGATGATACGATACAACCTATCATACAACCATGTCACATCCCTTTTGTCACGTGATAATTTGGTCAAATATGAGGCAAGGATAATGTCAACTTCATGTTCTTGACCATTACTTTCTTGATTCTCGAGTAGTCTAATAATTGAAATGGAAACTCCTTTCCACCATAGTATGGCCGTACATTTCTTAGACTCACTCATCGAGGGGCCCAGTATTTTCTCTCTACAAATGTGAGGGACAAATTCCATCTTGACCATTCACATTCCTCTGCATGAGAACCACTGATTCCAATCCAAGCCTTTATCATCCGGTCAAAGGTGACTTTTGACTAAGTCAAAGAGCAGCGACTCATCATGTAGGAATCCATGATGATCTCAAGTCAAAGGATGTTGTGACACGGTTATACATAAGAAAAGCTTACAACTTAATCCATGTAGCTTCTCATAGTGGGTCGGTCCAACACCTTGTACTCCTACAAGTGCTCATGACTCTGATTCGTATCTCCATACCTCATCAAAATCATACTGGTCTTTATTTCATCTTCGCTCCCGCGTAGATGACCGACCAGGGACATTTAGGATAATCTATAAGATATATCCAATGATCAGTTATCACTATAAACATGCAAATGAAATGATAATTAAAGGAGAATACTTTAAATAACATAAATGTTTACAGTACAATGACTTGCCCCTAAGGCATAATTTCCAATAGTGACTCCTTACGATTCTTATGAGTTATTAACCTTAACTTCTTAGACCATTTAGTTATTATTATTTTTCATTAATCCGTAACTCTTTATGGTACTTATGAGAACCTGTAACTCTTAACGGTACTCATGAGTTAAGCTTAAGATGATTCTCACGATATTGAGGAACATGTAACTCTTTACGGTGTCATGAGTTGATTAGATAGCACTACCATGTCGAAGGGTTTTAAGCACCACTGATGATGGGAGGTAAACAAACGCGCTAGATAGTTTTTGTATGGGTTCTTTTCGATCTCATCCAAAATAACTAACTAATAAAATAACCAGCATTTAGTTAATTTCTAAGCTAGAATGGATTTTATCTTGCATGTATAATTAGACACACAAATCAAATCAACTATCACATAGTTCATTTTCAAACGGCTTGTATCTATGATGCATGTTAGTCGTATAGTGATTGCGTTTACAATTATCATGCATACTACTTATAATAAAACTATGCATAATAATAATTCATTTATATTGTGAATAATCATAGTGCCTTCCGATTATACATCCAAAACATCTCCATGTCTTCTCCATTATTTCTCTTAATAAAGTCTTCTTGTATAGGTCCTTGATCTAAAACTTTTTCATTCATATTCCTATTACATTTTTCTATGTAATAATTAAACTGGGCCAAAACAATCCCATTTACCCAAAAAAAAAATTAAATCGGGACAAAACAATCTCATCTACCAAAAGAAATAAAATTTAAATCATTCATTCAAGGCACTATGACCATCCATTTTCTTGTACCTACAAAAAGGTTAGAAAAAACACATGCAAGCAATTTTTGCAAATCCTAAACTATCATTGAATCGAATTCAATAATAGTACCCCACGTGTTTTCGGTAACGAGGATGGCTTGATACCACTTGTTGATTAATTTCGGGCTATTGCATGACTTTTAAGCAAAACCTTATGAGGCTAAAAAAACATTGTTACTCATTGCGGAACCCGTAACTCCTTACGATCCTCATGAGTTATTAACCTTAACTTCTTAGACCAATTAGTTATTATTATTGAACCTATAACTCTTTACGCTGCTCATGAGTTATGCCTAAGATGATTCTCATGATATTGAGGAACCCGTAACTCTTTACGGTATCATGAGTTGATTAGACATGCCTTCCTAAAATTAGTTGGTCTCATGAGAACCTGTAACTCTTTATAGGAACATGAGTTATAACCCGTAACTCTTTACGGTATTCATGAGTTACTTGAGGTGTATAATGTTGGTTATGATTAGTTTTGATGATGTCTTATATAGATTCCATTCTTAAGAGCAAAAAGGTTACACACTACATTTACATTATACTTTGACTAATTCTTATATTTAATGTAGATGTGAAGTTCAATATCAAAGAATGATCAAGATGAGCGATGGAAAAAGGAAGAACTTGTTGAATGGAATGAAGATATCATTATTCAATTTCTTATATTGATGCTAGAAGCCTCCAACATCATATGGAAGTTGGAATGGCTCGATTAGGAATTAAAGTCAGCAAAAATCAGCTTTAGGAAGAGAAAACTCGAGTTCACAACTCAAAACTCGAGTTTCCTACTTCGCTACTATGATTTGCTCCTCTGGTATGAGAAAACTCGAGTATAGAACTCAAAACTCGAGTTAGCCATCACAAAATCAAGTATTGTAGTGACTTCAGCATCTCTGGCGTCTCTGGACTAGGAAAACTCGAGTATCCAAGTCAATACTTGAGTATGCAGCGGTGATCAACTCTGTTTCACGTACAGCTTGGACGAGGTTTGGTAATTTGATGGAATATGAAACTAGACTCCTAATGCATCATTTTGATATAAAATTCATGCCCAAAGGAGTTCAGATGAGAGACCTATGAATTTTGGAAATTGACAGATAAATCCAAGCCACACAGCAAACCAAGCTTCAATGTTTTGAGTGTAACTCACAAACTACAAATCAGATTGAGCTGAAATTGGTGGCATATCAAAGTAGACTCCCAGAGTTTTCCATCAAGACTTGAACGAACTAAAACAGAGTTTAGACCAGGGAGATATGACCTTCGAAAGTTGACGGTTAGTTCAACAAGATGAATACTCGAGTATGTAAGTTGGATACTCGAGTTCCATCAGCCAGAGAGCAGCAAACGTTAGAGCATCTTCCAAACTCGAGTTTGCATATCAATACTCGAGTTTTGATCAGACAGAGAGGAACCTGGAGTAACGCAACAACCTCAATACTTAAGTTTCCAAATGAATACTCGAGTATGCATCGCTGGTTCAGAAAACGAAGTTCTAACGGCTAGTTTCCATCTTAGTCTAACGGCTATATCTCTTCATCCAACAGTCATATACTGATCTCTACCTATAAAAGAAGACCGATTCAAGACAGAAGACGCAAGACACAAGCCTACAACTTCAAAATGCTCATACTCTGATCTTCATCTTATTTTACTCTCTGTTTTTCAAATGTTTACATAGTTTATCATAGAGAGTGAGATTATTTGTGTTGTACTTCAGTGATTATTATTTATCTGCTCTATGAGAGAGTCTAAACACTGATTTGATTATCTTTTTAGTGATCAAATCTCAAGGTTGAGGAACCTTTGAGTGTGGGTGTACAATTACAACTTGTAAGGGGGAGTGAGTCCTAGTGTGAAAGGATCATCCTGAGTACAGAGTCGGTAATTGTAAGAGGATATCTCGGAAAGAGATTGTAAAGGCTGCACAAGTGTCCGGCTAAACTTGTGAGGTTGTAAAGGCCTTTCTCTTGTGCCTGGTTAAACATGGAGATAGTGGAAAATCTCAAGTGCTGCTTGGGGACTGGACGTAGGTCAAGGATTGGGTCAAACCAGTATAAATCTATGTTTGCATATTCTCTTCCCTAAACTCTTACATTCCAGCATATATGTTTTGAATGACTGTCTATCGGTTTATAAATTATTACTGTCATTCAAACCTCCAATTCACCCCCCATCTTGGGTGATAGTCAGGTTTCTTTCATATAATTTAACCAATGAGTTATTATATGAAAACCCACAACTCTCTACGGTACTCATAAGTTATTCCTAGGTAATTCTCAAAATAGTTCATTATATTTCTCATGAGTTATAACTAGTAATTCTTTACAATATTTACAAGAACCTGTAACTCTTTATGGTGCTCATAAGTTATAATCCATAACTCTTTACGGTACTCATGAGTTATAATTATTTGGAGTTGATTAGGATCTACTTGTTAAAACAACTATTTGGTGTTTAGGATTACCTTCTTAGATCACTCGAAGACTTCAAAGTCTATGATGTCCTCTAACGTTGATCCACATGGCTATCTCTCGATTGCCTTGAGAACTCCTTCTCCCTGACTCCTCCTTCTCCTTAGATGCTTGATAGGTGATGGCAAGGTTGATGATTCAAGTTTTTTGGGTTTTCTTTTTCTCAAGACGGTGATGGTGTCTTGAGGTTAGGTGGAGGATGGGATGAACAAGATTAGATCTTACCTTTCTTGGATTGAACCTTACATGTCGAATCTTTCTTGGATGAGCCATACGCATAAAACTATCCAAGACTACACGACCAAAACTTCTATGAACGTCCAAAATTAGGTACCCTAATTTCAGCCACTTAATTAAGGTTAAGCCCTGATTAAATTAATGAAAAGAAAAGCTCATTCCAAGATTTAATTTGAAAAAATCAAGATAATGGATCTTATCCATATCTTGAATTCAAGATTCAAGATAATGGATCCTATCCTTATCTTGGATTATATCTTGAATTCAAATTCAAGATAATGAATCTTATCTTTATCTTGAAATATATCTTTAATTTAAACTTCAAGATAATGGATCTTATCCTTATCTTGAAATATATCTTGAATTCAAAGTTCAAAATAATGGATCATATCCATATCATTTTTCATTCTTCATCCAATCTTATTGGAAATATATATCTTAGATATATATGTTGCGCCATTCTACCTTATTGGGCTTGGAGTCCTACTCCAACCCAGATATACCAATTGTCTTGAAAAAGCCCAATAACAATTATTGGCCTAATGTTGCTTATTTTAAGCAATCAAAAATAACCTTTGTGTGTGACTCATTAGGCCTAATTAGTCACTGATATAAATAGACTTGGACCAATTAAACTCTTTTAACGGGCTCGATTTTATCTAATGACCACATTAGACACTAGCAATGTTCTACGGCCCCAAAACTAAATGAGTTGATTAAGTGATTTACCTTTCTAATTTAGATATTGTGCCGGCATCATCCCTCACATCGTCATTCACATTTAGTCGATAGCAAAGATAAAGTATCATCTCTTTTGATTGACTAAATGTAGTTAATTTTACATTGATTTTTCACTAAGGATTAACACAAATAGAGGCAATTAGTTGACGTTTTGTGTTAAACTAACGATAAGTGTTAACGCTAATTATAAATGTAAGCCACCTTCAATGACAGAGGTTTATCATAATTACATGCGCTTTTGAGTAAAGATGAAAAACAGCTAGCAATCACAATGATGGAATGTGTGTTCGTTTTTCAACTCAGGCACAGTTCCAAATAGTTTGTGGGAAGCAGCAATGTTTTTTTGTTTTTCAAATATAATGCCCGCAAAATCAAACAAGAGAGAGGCAGCTTTTCCACGGTGAATACAAATAGTTTATTTGTAATTAACTAATTAGGAACTTCATTTGCAGAGAGTTCACTTAAAAAACTTCATTTGGAGAAAGTGATTTATATATTAATGGAAAATTAATAATTTACTCCCGTGAACATATTTTTTTAGACTCATATTCATTACACTATAAATAAATAACTATTTATAGTACCAACGGCTTGGGACAAGAAGAATGAGCTAATCACTCACAACAACATGCGAACCAAGGTAGGCTAAAGAGGTGTCTATATTTAGTGCCTGTCAATTCTTCAAATATGATTGCCTCCAACAAAAGGGTACATATGCCTATATAAAAAGAGTTATATATAGGAGTGCCAAAAAAGTAATGCTGAAGATAGAGATCCTAAGTATTTTTTTTTTTTATCAGTAGCCTATATAATAATAATCTTTGCAATATACATAGATTATTACCTTCAATTTTTTCTCATTTGTATTATATAAACCCTAAAATTATATTTTAGTTAGAAAGGTTATCCGCTGTGACCCAAAAAAAAAAAAGTTCATCCTCACAAATTTAAGATTTTGATTGTAATACCCGGATAATTATTTATCTGGAATATTATATTTCGGTAAATAATACCTATTGAAAATAGGTGAATATGTGGTTTCAAAACTAGTGTAATAATTACCTTATTTTCTAAGGTAATTACTATGGAAATTAGGAGAGATAAAGAGCTAAAATCCTTGAAAAATGTATTTTATAAGGCAGAAAATGGCCTGAAAACGTTATGATAAATATCATATGACAACAAATACTGACAAAAACTTGGGAAGTATGTTGTCTCTAATTTTAGGAATTTTTGGGATTATTTCCTTGAAAAATAGAGAAGCATAAATATAATAATATTAAAAGCACTTTATGGCCCCATGATTTTTAATATTTTACATGGGACATAAAATACCAATGTCGTGCAAAAGTTGTGAGATAATAATTAATCCTAATTATGAAAATTATCAACAATTAGTAAGTGGCTAATTAAGTAATTAGTGGCTAATTGTTTAGATTAAGATATAAGTAAATTAATTAGTAAATAATTAATTTAAGGGGAGAAATTTGAAATTATTAATTAAATAAATAATAAAATAATAATAAAATATTTTATGCTTAGAAAAATAAAAATAAAAGAAAAGAAAAATAAATAAATATCTAGATATTTTGAATAAAATAATAATATAATCGGTAAAGAGCCAACGGGAGATATGAGAACGAGATAGAAATGAAATTTTACCTCAAGATATAGAAATTTAGTCTTTTACCACTTTGGACCTTTTATGAACCGGTGAAATTCTATCTCGGATTGAGCGGTCTCAAAAGTCGTTTTCGAAACCAACGGCGTAATTAGGAATACCGGATAATTATGATAAGGCGAGATAGTGCTAAAAGTGACTTATAGAAAACGCACCATGTTTTTCAAACCAGGGATATGGTTACTTAGATCAGATCATATTACGAACCGGTGATTTTTACGCAAGAAGCTGGTTTTATCGGAAGTTATTTTCAGAATCGAGCGGCGTTTGTCCGAAAATCTTCGGCAGATAACGGACTACCCTTAATGGGATCAAAAATATAATGAAACCCGGTAGTTTTAAAGAGAAAGAATGGAACTACAAAACCTAGTTCCGGATTTTTAGATTCGGCAAAATTACGCGATTCGGACAACGATCGGGGAAATGCTATCGGTAAGTCGGCATGCATGACATCATCTTCTTCTAGAAGGATGATGTCAGCACAAGAGGTGTATGGACAAGATGAAGCCGCGTGGCGAAGTGCGATCCGACGGTTGAAATCCGATCTGAAGACATTTGAAGAAATTCCCACCTTGTCCCTCCTTTCTTCTATAAATAGCAAGCCCTCCTCTTCTCATTTCTTCACCCCAAAAATGTAGCCTAGAGAGAGGTTTTAGAGAGAGAAGCTCTGGAGAAAGTCTGAGCAAAGTCGGGGTAAGTTCTTCGGTCTCTGGTCTTTAGTTTCGGTAGTTCTTTCATTAGATATAGTAGAAATGCTAGATTAATCTTTAATTTTCAAGATAGTCTAGATATCATATTTAGGGGTAAATATGATATATATTTCAAAAAATATGATGAGGAAAAGATCCGTCAAAATTCGGGAGAGATAGAGCGAAAATAGCGAAGCTCTGGCGAAATTCCGCCGATTAGGGGTTCGGGGGAAAAATGGTAATTTATACGTAAAATGCGTTATCTTGCTAGAAGTTGATAAATGTTATCCTTATAGGATATCTAAGATAATCGGACCGCTGTTGTACCGCCGTCGTACCGTTGTTTCACCCGCTGTCAAAAAGTACCGTTTTCCGTCAACGAAGGTACCTTCGCGTACTGTAACACTAACTCGGATGTTTATAGTATGCATATATCTGCTGTGTATTGTATGTGGTAGCTGATAGCTCTGCTGTTTGTATGTACGTTCACGTACTGTAACACTAACTCTGATGTTTATTGTATGCGTATATGTGCTATGTGTATTGTATGCTGTTGAGATAGTTGATAGCTCTGTGATATGATCATTGTACTGTTATTATGCTTCTTTGGGTGTCGGGATGCGAAATGCTAAGTGCGAAATGCTAGGTGCGAGATGATTGCTAAGTGCGAAACGTATGCTAATTGCGACATATCTGCCAGGGGGCTTATATGATGTTGGGATATGCTTGTTTGTATGCTGATATACTATATATGTAAATATGAGGTTAACTTACGTTACACGGGGTCCGTATGCATTGGACCTCGGCTCTTAATATAGCGTCGGGTTCGGGAGGACCGAGAATCGAGGAGAAAGGCAAGCGCAAGCATAGGGACTCGGTGAAGACTTTCTTCGTTGCTATCTACTTTTGAAAACTCTCGGTCGTTGTGCCACTTTTGTAATCAGCCAGACTTACGGCATTTTGAATATAAGTATTAGTTACTCAATCGCTCCGATGCTCTACTCTGATGATGAAAAAAAAATATACTGCTTTTGAAAATGGGATGTTACATTGATCTATTAATTCATAGTTGTTAGTATTTATGAATAATTTAGCCTCGAATTAATGGTTGCTGGTTTAAAGTTTTACAAATCAATTAACAGTCCATATTTCAAATTTCCTATTAAATCATGGCTTCTAAATTACTCCCTGGAGTTCTTTATATAAGATATAATTTTTGGGTAGGCATTGTCTTCATAGTAAGATACATTTGAAGAATTTATGAAATTTTAACTACCTATTTTCATTTTGCCCACTTTAATTACATGTTATATCACTACATTAATTATATTTTGCACACTTCTGTGAAAATATGTAAAAGCAAAATAGGGATGATGAATTTCAATAATTCCAAATTAATTGATATGTAATTTTGAAATGTCTACAAATGTGTGAAATTACATAAGTGTCCTTACTTTTTTTTTTCAAAAAATTAATCCCAAAAACCTCTTTCCAGCTGTTGGAGATCTGACTATCGTCAACAGCGGCCTATCACTGGAGCTTCATTGTCCTTGTCGGCAACCGGGCATCAGAGCTCTAGTTAATTTCTCAAGAAAATTTGATATTAGGCCCATTTACAACTTTAGTATCATTATTAACAACTCAGGTATCCGTATTGACAACTTTAACCTGAGAAATTCAAAAAAATAAATAAAATGAGTTCACTGTTTACAACTTTAGTATCTCTAATAACAACTCAAGTATCTATATTGACAACTTTTACTTGAGAAATTCAATATATATACATATATTAGGCTACTGGAAAGAACACCGAAGCTCCAGTTATGGGCCGTTGCCAGCAGTTCCTGACACTGAAACTCCTTACCGGCGGCTGGTAAGGAGTTTTAGGGAACTTTTGTAATTTCACAATTTGTCAACATTTCAAAATTTTAAATCAATCTTTTTTTAACTATTGAAATTCACTACTTTTATTTGTCATTTACTTATTTTGAGAATATTTTTCTGTCATTTTTCCTTTGTTAGACATTTATTTCCTTTAACCAATTTTTTTATCTACATAATTAACTCATTTGTATCTTATATACAGCACATGAGGAAGTAATTTACCTAGGAATTAGTGAATAACAACATATAATAGTTTACCAAGAAAAAACCAACATATAATTAATTTCCTTAATTGCAAAATCAGAAAAATAAGAGACATGTCAATTCTAAGTTAAGACCTACTTTTGTGTGTGTGAAAAAGTTAAGACCTACTTTATTAAACATAATAACTGCTTATGCATAAAGAGATCTTAAATCAAAAGTTTTGATTCCCAAACTCCCAAAAGTCATCACCATTTTCATTGATTATAAGCGCCCATTACTCTGACATAACCATAATTTGCTTGTGTGGTTAAATAAAAGATTGCTTAATGAGTAATGATAATCATTAAAGTTAATGACAAGGACAGTGTGCCTTTTCCCTCATATATATTGTAAAGTGATTGTTTCATTACGCAAAATAGATTCTAGACAATAAGCCTCATTCTAATTTGGTCCCTTGGTGTTGCCAATCGCACATAGTTAGGACCACAAATATTTGTATAAATTATATACCCTAATGCTCTCAAGAAAGCATCTGATTACACTTTTGATGCTGCTTCTCTAAACTTGTTCAACTATATATATAATGTATTTATGTCAAAATCACGGGGATGCGCATGCTTATCCATTTTCTTCTTTGGGTCATTTTTTTCCCCCCTGAGTGGTTGTATTTATATATTGCATCATTCATCACAAAAGAAAGGGTAGTTGAAGGTTCGAAGTAAAGCCTTTTTTCAATGTTTCTTTTTATATATATATTTATATATATATATATTTTAATATATATATATATATATATATTTTTCCACTTCTTTTGAAGCGTCCCAAGTGGTGGCAACATACGATGTGTTCATTTGAATTTTCATCCAAAAGTAAATATAAGCCCAGAAAATCTGGAGGAATCCCCATTTGACGACGTTTGCGTAAAAATGGGGAAAAATTAGTTAACAAGTGGGTCCAATTAGTCTCTTAAGGTAATCAATTAAGCATCTTCACAAACTATAGCTAGAATATGAATAGTTTGATTTTATTGTTGATAAAATTTCTAAAATATTGGGATAACCAATTTCATTTTTAAATAAATATTATACTTAGATGTTATGTCTTCAAGATGAACAATAAAATGAATCACTGAGGATATCTTAAAATGGATTTTGTTTTCCCCCAAGATTTGTCCATAGAAAAGCTAAAAGATAATTCTGAACTTTATTCAATTTTATTTCATATATTTGATATCGGATATGTAAGTAAGCTGGAGGAGTGCTCGCCACTTAATAGCCAAAATAATTTTCCTCAACACCATTTAATCCAGATGCTTCATTTTTTTATGTGGAAACCCAAAATATATACTCTTGGACGTTTACTTGTTTTTGTATTTTAGCCTACAATCTTTTGAAAGCTGTGTGCGTATATGTATATAAAATAAAAATAACAACTACCTCTCAAGCATTCATAATTAATTAATTTAAATAAACCATATCTTGGGTGATGGATTTGGTTAGCCTATTAATGACGGATTACTATATATGTAAATTTCCCCAGTAAGTTTAACAATGACAGGGCACTAATATTTTTGGTTCACATAACTCCTCTATTTTCCTATAGCGCGGGAGAAGGAATGAATCATAAGTCTTGTTTAACCAAAACTTGGTAATGAGCGATTTTAATTATTGGGTCACCAACAACATGTGATTTCATTCACAAAAGCTAGTAAGAAAACATAAGAGAATATGATATTCTTGATAGTTATAGCCCGTTTGGATGGGCTTTTTCGATTTTAAAAAAACACTTTTTTAATGCAAAAAAAAAAAAATTGCTTTTAAAATTAATTTATGTGTTTAGATGATATTTTTTTCAAAAAGCAAAAGTCATAAAAAAAAAAAAAAGCTAGAATGCTGCCTTTTTTTAAAAAAAAAAAAAAAAAAAACTCCAATTTGGAGCTTAAAAGAAAAAAAAATACAAAAAAAAACAATTTTTTTTAAAAGTTCATCCAAACGGGCCCTTAGTTGATTGTGATTATAGAGCGATAAAAGGTCAATAGATGGTATTAAAGGTTGAGTAGTTGATAAGTCATATTTCTACCATATATTTCCTATATGTTATGATTGTTTTGTATGGTAAAACTGAGCTTGAATGCGTTTGATCTGATGAAATATGTTAGAAATCATGCACAGATGAAAATAGGAGATAGATGAAGTAAGTTGTTGCATTTTAAACACTATCTCGCAAATAAGCAGAAGAAAAGGTTGCATTTTAACGCATTCTAAAATTGCATAACAAAGCTGATATAATGCTACAGCATTGTGGATCTTTGCTCAACATTTGCAGCACAATACTATAGCATCATAAGTGATGAATTGTTATGTGCTGTGTTACGTTGATCTTTTCTTGAAAATATTTCAGGAATTAAATATAGGTAATTGAGCAGGACGTTAAGACGGCGGTTGACCTGACAAAGACTGAAATAGAAAACTCAGAGAATCGAATGGAATATCTACAGAATGTCGTGGAATTAAAGAAAGGATCAATCAACCGAATCTAGGGATTAAGGCCTAACAGAATTGGAAAGCCCAACTCACTGGACGTAGGTGCGAAGGACCTGATTATAAAAGGAAAAGACGGCTAAACCTTAAAAGGAGTCGAGGTCAAGAGAACCAAGAAGAATTGAAAATCATAAATCAGAAAATAATACGACGCAACTCAATCGGAACCACTGAGAAGTATCAAAACTCTATTGAGAGCAGCAAAGAGACCAATTCGTCAAAGAAGTTAAACTCACCATCTATATATATATATATATATATATATATGTGTGTGTGTGTGCATTTTAATTTGTATTTGAAAGTGGAGCAAATCACCAAGAGGGGGATGAATTGGGGATTTTAAAAATTCTTTTGAAAATGCTCTGTTATGAATATCTAAAATAGGGCAGAACAGAGTAAGGGAAGAAGAAGCAAGACACAAAAAATTTATACTAGTTCGGTCCAACCTCTTGACCTACATCCAGTCCCCAGACTCTCTGGGATTTCACTAACTCGGATGATTACACACTCTGTAACTCTCAGAGTAATTCTCTCACTAGAACTTACTCCCCCTTACAAGTTTTAATCAAATAATCCAATCTCCAAGTCCCACGACTTGAGATTCTTACATTGAATGATATCCATTAACGATACTCTCTCTAAGAGTGGATAATGATAATCACTGAAGTACTAATGTATCAAAAGATAATTTACAGTAGAAAACTGAAAGAGTAGTTGAAGAACTTGAATGCAATTCATTTTCTGTGTGTTGGTTGTTGAGAAGACTTGAATGCAGCTCTATATATATGAAGAGAGCATTAAATTACCGTTGGATTAATCAATGTAGCCGTTGGACACATTGTTGTAGCTGTTAGGAACACTTTGGTCTTCTTCTTTCTCTACTCTTTAGTTAATCCAGTTGCTAGAGGTTTAGGGTTGACTTCCCTTCAAATTATTCAGTTGGAAGAGTAGCTACTGGATAGGGAAAGGAAACATTAATCCCTTTGCAACGTGTGTGGAATGATTGTCCAAAAGGGTGCAAGCTTTCTGGACATTGCATTTAATGTGCTGACGTCACTTTTTTCTTTTGTTCAAATCCTCATTTAATATCCTCTAAATCATCTGAAAACTCACTAACAGAGTGATTAAACATAGTTAGGAATTGTAATGAGTGATGATAAGAATTATTAAGAACAAACATGAAGATTTCACAAATTCATGCAATTTGATTTTCAAACTCAATGACACAAAACTCGAGTTTGTTCTCACAAACTGGAGTTTTTATCTTTGCTTCAGAAGCCAAACTCAAGTTTCCTAATCCTAACTCAAGTTTTCTTCTTCTAGAGAAGAATGTCGTGATTTGAGTTTTTGAAGTTCATTATGAGCATCGAGAAAAACTCGAGTTCATTAGTGACTAACTCGAGTTTTGGACTTTTACAGTGAAAACATGTTTAAGTCCAAAAGCTCAAAACTGGATTTTCCAATCTCAACTGAAGATTTCAAAATCACTGAAAGATAGCAAAGCTCTCTGCTTGGCACAAACTCAAGTTAACTAAACCAAATTCGAGTTTCCTTTTAAATTTGAAAAATCTTTGAAAATTTTTGCCAAGTGAAAACTGGAGTTTTCTCAAAGTGGGTAAAACATGAAAGTTTTCTATTAGGTACAAACTCGAGTTTATAAACTCAAACTCGAGTTTTCTCAAGACTTTGGAAAACTTAGAAAATCCTTGGCCAAATGCAAACTGGAGTTTTTCAAAACAAACTGGAGTTTTCTCAGGATGAAAAGCATTAAGACTTTCGGCCAAGCCCAAACTCGAGTTTTAAAAACATTAACTCGAGTTTGGTCAAGTTTATAAAACTTGACAAAACTCTTCATTTGACGCAAACTGGAGTTTTCATTTCAAAACTGGAGTTTGCTTAAGTTCAAAACTTTGGGAGCTCTCTATATGTCCAAAACTCGAGTTTACTCTAGCAAACTGGAGTTTTGTTTACTTTGAAAAATATTGAAGAGTCTCTGTATGGTTCAAACTCAAGTTTATAAACCTAAACTCGATTTTGTCTTAATGTGAACAACTTGGAGTGCTTTCTGTATGTCACAAACTCGAGTTTGCCTATGCAAACTGGAGTTTTCTCAATTTATTAAAATTGAGCTACTCTCTGTCAAGTACAAACTAGAGTTTTACTTCCAAAACTCGAGTTTGTCTTTAACAGTAAGTTTTTCAATTTACCAAAGACAAACTTCATCTTGAGTTTACAATTGTCAGTTATTATCAAAACACATAGAGAACTAACAGTATTTATAATAATTTTGCAAATACCTTACAAATTATTACATATATATAATTTTGCTATTAAAGACTACTGGTTCATTTCAGCCAGAAAGGGTGACCAATGCTGAGATGGCGGCATGTGGATTTACCACAGGGGTGCTTCCCCGTGGCTTTTGAATTTTCTATCAATAATTAATAACAATATTTTAAAAAATTTCTGCCAGTAATTTTCCAATGGAAAATCTTGTCATTAATTCCATTAGAAAATTACCAACGAAAAATTCCATCCGTAATTCTGTAGGTACTTCCTGACGGAATTGAAATTCTATAGATAAAACAATTTACCACCTATAATTTAGCGACATAATGGATTTCTTTGGTAATTCATCAGTAATTCTGTTTTCGTCGCTAATCCGTTTGAATTTTAGTTGGAAAATTGAAATTTCGTTGGTAATTTGATGTTTTTTTTTGTAGTGAGACCTTAGTCTGACTAAAGATGAGCTACACAACAGTGTTTTAGTTGAAATAGAAAGATTGTTAGAACAAAATGGCAGAAGTTTGAAGGACTTTGACTTATAATGCCTTACCTAGAATTGACAACCAATTCTTTAAGGTGAATAGGTATTTACTGGATGAATTGAATTTTGATAGGGAAATCCTTCAGAATTTATTAGCGCCATTACTTGCAAAATTGACACATGAGCAAAAAGAAAGAATTACAGCTAGTGGAACTTTTGATCATGTATATCATTTGAGATGAAGCCCCATGACACACAAACATTGTTTTGAGTCACTGGACAGAACAATGCGGGATTTTATCGGTCGAAGTTGCCCAAAATCGTAATGTAAATACACATGCCATACTTTGTGGAGGGATTGCAAGGTATTCACGCTAACCAAGAATATGATTCTTATGAGTTCTGAGACAACAGCAAGCACTAAAGAGGTACATGATTTTGTAATTGGGTTATATCCATAAGCGATGGATCCATCCCTACAAAAGATTATATTGTTCAAAAAACTTGATTTCCATCCCAAATGAATACCTATTAAAGCCCAGCACTACACCACTAGAATGTATTGTGGAAGCCCCAGCACTACTTTCTTGATGATGTTAATAATTATATTTTAGACATACTACCTACGGAAGAAAGAATTTATTTAAGTGCTAATAGTGTTTCCAAAAAAGACAGGGCGCACACTTCCATAGAAGACATACATTCAGTGGAGTTCTTGAACACAATATCAATGTCAGGTCTTCCAAACCACAAACTCAAGCTTAAAGTGGGTGCTCCCATTATGCTGATGCGTAACATTGACAAGTCTAACGGGCTTTGTAATGGCACCCTCTTAATTGTAACCCAGATATAACAACGTGTTATTGGGGTAGAGGTAATGACATCAACTAGTGCAAGTGCAAACGTGTTAATTGTTAGAATAATTATCACCCTATAGACACATCTCTCCCGTTCACTTTATGCAAAAGACAATTCCCACTCATGCTATTTTCTGCAATGACCATTAACAACAGCCAATGATAGAGCTTGCAAAATGCCGGGCTATATCTTCCTCGCCATGCATTTACCCTTGGTGATCATCTATATATAGCTGATGCAACCAAAATTTAACTAAGAACCATAAGTGTATGGATTATGAAAATAGTAAGTGGTAAATCAAGGTCATCCCACAGAGACTCTGTTAAACTAGTGATTAGGTGTTAATTTTATTTTTTTTTGTTTAAGTTGAATAAATCAATATTATTTTAAAGATGAGTAAAAAAAATGCAAATAGAACAAGAAACTAATAATACACTACTACAAAAAAGCCTTTTAAGATTCGTTTTTAGGCCCTTTTTACATCTGTTTTTAAAGGGACGCCTATGTGAACGACGTACTAAAGTCTCGAAGCAACGTCCGTAAATATTGGGACGTTGTAAGAGACTAACGACGTCCCATTTTAATATGAGACCCGTAAGGTTTTTCTTTCTAAAAAAAAAAAAAAACTTTCTTCACTCGCCCTTTGAGATCGAGGAATTTGATACTTGGATGAAAGCTACTGAGATGTTTCGACAGCTACCTAGGAGTTGCAGACAAAAAAAAAAATTGAAGTCACAAGGGAAGGAAAGTCAAAATCGGAGGAGGCGGTTGTGAGAGGGAGACATTTTATGGTGGAGAGTCTATGTGCAGAGAGTGGGTGAGATGTACCTATTCATTTAGACTTTAGTCCCTCTAGGCGTCCCAATTGTAAGTTGGGAGGCCTAAAGTGGAACTTTGGGCGTTCCAACTTACAATTGGGACACCTAAAGTGTATAAATAGGTGTCTCAAATTCACTTTGGGACGCCTATAGTTGACTTTAGGCGTCCCAATTTAAATTTGGGATGCCTAAGGTCCACTTTAGGCATATCAATTCTAAATAAGGACGCTCAATATGTAAAAAAATTACAAAAATGTTACCGCTTTTATTTTTTTTTCTTCCCATTTTGAAAAATGGACGTGTTTGGGGGAAGTAGAATCTATTTATTGTAGTAGTGATAGTAAAGATTTTTCATATCGAGCAAATTCCAATATCAAGAAGTACAATCTAAAGTCACTAATCTCTTGTTTGGTTAAGAAAATTTATCCCCAAATTAGTTTTAACTTAACTTAATCATCTAATCTACACTATTAATGTTTATAAATGCTTATCAATCCATTTATATACCTACCTCAATTAATTTTGCAATGTCTCAAACAATTAATTAAGATGCACTTTAGATCGGGCTCACTCAAATTCATATCGAGTAGAGAGGAAAATAAAACCAAGCTCAGCAAAAATCCTGTTGCCTCCAACTGCTGCAGTGCTATGGGTTCTTGGAGAAGTGGATGAAGGTTGAACTGAAATAGCTGCCTCCTCTTGCTTCTCTCTTCATGACTATGATTCTCGCTCAACAAAAACAAAGAAGCTAGTAATGATTTTTTTTTCGAGTGGCTGCCTCTAGTTCGCTCAACAAGAAGTGAACAAGATGGTGATGAATTTCCAAACGAGCTGCCGCCTTTGCTCCCTTCAATCCCATATCATGCTTCGTTGCGATAAAGCTAGATGTCCAAATCAAACCCTCACCCAGAACAGCCGCCTTTGTTTCTTCTTTGTTTCCGTCGTTTCCAGCATCCTCTCTCTTTCTCTCCAGCTCAAGAAAACGCTCACACTAGTGCAAAAAAGGATTTTAAGACCTCCTCATTTAGACCGGACTATCAACGCCCCGATCTTAAAGGTATGACTGGTGGCAGTTTTGTAAATATAAAGAACTTCTTATTCCGGATCATTTTTTCATAGGTCTTAAATATATTATTCAAACCCGTTAAAAAAACAACCGGTCTTAAAAATGTTATTAAACAAATTGAAATATCAATTATTTTATGGAGAAATCTCATACAGCCGGACTTATATTTTCTGCGGTTCAAAATAATAAGGAAAAAATTAAATATAGAGGTATTAAAGTTTTAAGACCAAACATATTTAATAGCCGGTCTTAAAATTTATTCTTTTAAGACCGGACATAAAATGCAGCCGGTACAAAATATAGAAAAAGATTAAATAAAAAATTAATTAATTTTAAGACTGAAGTTAAAAAAAAAGACCGGTCTTAAAGGTTAACTTTTAAGACCCGGTACTATTTTGTCAGGTCTTAAAGTTAAATATTTTAAGACCGAACTTAAAATGTGGCCGGTACAACAATATTGAAGAAAATTAAACAAATAATTAATTACTTTTAAGATCGGAGTTTAACAAGACCGGTCTTGAATGTTAAATATTAAGACCGTCTTTTTATGTATCCGGTCTTAAAAATAAAGCGCCAAATATATTTTTCTTTGTGCAAAACCTTTTGTTACTCCCACTGAAGAACCTCTATTCACATTGCAAAACCCTTCATGTTGCATTACCTCTATTCCTCGCCCACGTACCATTAGCCTCTGTTACTCTCCCATTTGCTCAAGCATTCCTCTCTTCCTGTCTCAAAAATGAATGGTGAAAACGATTCTAGTCGTGTTCTTTGGAACGCCGATTCTTGGTGTGAGTCGAACGAATCATCTTCATCTCACAATGAGCCGTTCTAGCATGCAAGTTTTGAAAACTTCTTCCTAGACGGCGATGACAATTTACCAATAGTTTGGTGCATTTTTTAAGATACACTTTATGAAATAATAACATTTAATTTAAGTTTAATTTGTGTTCAGATTTATGAAACACACAAGTAACATTTTCTCAACACTTTTTTTTGTAGGGATGGCGACGAAGATTGATATCATTTTTTTTTTTGCTTATGATAACATATTTAATCTGAAATCCTATATTTTTATATATATATAAAAAAAAAACCATAGTAGAATTTTTAGCTATTATGAAACCACTGCAATGTAAACCTAACCGCTACAAATGCACAAACCACTACAAAAAAACGTCATATCAACCGCTACAAGTGTTACGCAGATATCCATATAAATACACCCACCACACCTCATTTTATATGCTTCTCTTCTCTTTCTACACACATTTTCTCTTGGTTTATCTTATATGTCTACATTTTCTCAAGAGGTTTAGTGTTGTTCAAACGGATAAAATATGACAATCATCTCGTTTACAAATATTTATTTTTTCTTCTAACTTTGTTATAATTTTTTTAATCCTCAATTTTAGGGACATTTTTTAACATTCCTTCTACTTTCATATACATTATTTTCATAATTTAATATTATTTAAATGCAATCATAATTAGTTCTTATTATATCTACACATTCTCATTTTTATAAAACTATTTAATAACCATGTATAATCAAATATCATATGTTAATATCAATTATTTTTACCAATAATATAAATAATTTATATTACAATTATTAGTTAATAAATAAAATAACTTAAACCTAAACCGACTCCTTTAATTTTTTTTTTTAAAAAATATTCATTTGTAGCGGTTACCTAATCGCTATAGAGTCTAACATAAAAATTTATATGTCCTTTTGTAGCGGTCCTACAACCGCTACAGCGATGGATAAACTTTTAAAAAAGGCAGCAAAATTTTTTCCAAAAAAATGGCGATAATATTTTGTAGCGGTTACCTAACCGCTACACCATACACTACTAGAAAATACATAAATAGTGATAGAATTTGCGACGGATTTTTTTGTGTCACAAATTTTCGTCGCTTTGTGACGGAATTCATAATCTGTCGCAATTACAGGTGTTTTGTGACAGAAAATAGGATTCGTCGCAAAAAGGAGGAGAATTTGCGATGGAACTGAGGTTTCGTCGCAATTTTTTTTCTTTTTGCAACGGAACTGAGATTTCATCGAAAAAATTGGTTTTTGCGACAGAACCTCAGTTCTGTTGCAAACTGGCGGCCATTTGTGTTAGTTCCCTATGTGTTTTGATGATAACTGACAATTGTAAACGCAAATTAAAATGTGTTTTGGAAAATTGAAAAGTATTCGTCAAGTGAATACTCAAGTATTGGTTTCATTACTCAAGTATTGAATACTCGAGTAATGGTTTCATTACTCAAGTATTGAGTTGACAGTGAATGACTCCTTCGTGCAAAAATGATCATTACTCAAGTATTGATTCCAATACTCAAGTAATGAACTTACAGAGAGCATTTCAAGTTTTTCACAACAAGTTAATACTCAAGTATTGGTTCCAATACTCAAGTATTGGTTCCAATACTCAAGTATTGATCTTACAGAAACTCTTTCGCTAAAAGGCAGAAATACCAATACTCAAGTATCCATATGGATACTCAAGTATTGGTCATACAGAAAATGATTAAAGTATTCAACATGTGAATACTCGAGTATTGGTTTGAATACTCAAGTATTGGGCAAACAGAAAGTTTTCAAAGTTTTTCACATGTTTATCAATACTCGAGTATTGAAATGAATACTCAAGTATTGAGATGATAGAAACTTCACAAAGTTTTCAAACAGTTCAATACTCAAGTATTGAGTTGAATACTCGAGTATTGACCAGACAGAAAGTTTCGCTATTTCCAAGTGATTTGAATACTCAAGTATTGAGGCGAATACTCAAGTATTGACTTGGAAAAGGACTCACAAAGTTTTCAAATAGTTCAATACTCAAGTATTGGTTTGAATACTCGAGTATTGGCCATACAGAAAGGTTTGTTATTTCCAAGTGATTTGAATACTCAAGTATTGATTTGAATACTCACGTATTGACTTGGAAAAGTTTTCACAAAGTTTTCAAACAGTTCAATACTCAAGTATTGAGTTGAATACTCGAGTATTGAGCATACAGAGAGCTTGGCTCTTTTTCAAATATTTTGAAAACTCAAGTATTGATTTGAATACTCAAGTATTGAGATTTTGGACTTAACTTATTTTCACATAAAAAGTTCAATACTCAAGTATTGGTTTCAATACTCAAGTATTGGTCCTACTAAAAAATTGTCCAAACGCTCAAAACATGTAGTGCCTTCTCTGGAAGACGAATACTCAAGTATTCATCGAATACTCAAGTATTCACATTAGTGCACAATGCAATACTCAAGTATTGAAGAACTCACTCAAGTATTGGCGCAAGTATTCAAAATTCAAATCATACGAATTTGTTATTTCTTCGTGTTTGATCTTAATGCTTTCTATTATCATTCTTATATATTCTCAGCTATATTTAAACACTTTGTTACTGAGTTTCAGATGGATTAAAGAATGTTTAACGAAGGTTTAATACCAAAAGCAAAAAGCTGTCAGAACATTAAATGTTAAACCTAGAAAGTTGCATACTTTTGGGAAATCCTTATGCACACGCTTACAAAGGATTAATGCCTACCTACCACATCCAGCAGCTGCTACTCCAACGGATTTATTTACTAGAAGTCAACTCTGAACTTCTGCCCAGCTGGATTAAGTGAAGATTAGAGAGAAGAAGACCAAAGCGGAACCGAGAACCTTGGTTAATGTCACCAACGGTTATATGAGGAATTACAACGGTCATTTAATGCCTTCTAAGTATAAATAGAAGAGCATTCAATTCCTCTCAACAACTAAGACCCTAGAAAGCGAAAATCATTAAAGTTTTCATCTACTCTTAAGTCTTTCTGTACTAAGTATCCGTTGATACAATCAAACTTCGAGTGTTTATCATTATCTACTCTTAGAGAGAGTTTATTGATTGTAGATCATTTATTGTAAAGGTATCTCAAGTCGGGGGACTTGGAGATTGGGTTCATTGATTACAACTTGTAAGGGGGAGTAAGTTCTAGTGAGAGAATTACTCTTGAGTGCAGAGTGTGTAATCAATTATGATAGTGAAAAACCCAGAGAGTCTGGGGACTAGACGTAGGTCAAGAGATTGGACCGAACCAGTATAATTCCTTGTGTCTTGCCATTCTTCTCTACTCCATAGTCTACTCTGTTTTAGTTTCGAAAAATAGAGTTTTTCTGGAAGAATTTTTAAAAATCCCCAATTCACCCTCTTGGTGATTAAGCTCCACTTTCATTTGGTATCGAGCAAGGTCTTCTCCGAAGAGATTAACATCTCGAGAAGGATCACTATGGAAGGTATTCTACCCGATGGAGCTTCAATCAACCGACCACCAGGATTCTTGGGAGAGCACTACTCATTTTGCAAAGGCAAGTTCAACGTTTTTGTAATGGCCTCGAGTTTGGTCTCACGGAGAGTATTTGAAAGAGGAGACTATGTTCCATCAAATCGAAGATGGAGTAAGAACTCCAAAGCTTGAAGAAGAATACGATGAGAATGACAAGAAGCTGGTCGTTCTTAACGGCAAGGCTATTCTTATGCTACAAAGTGCCTTAAGTCAAAATGAATACTTCCGAGTATGCACTTTAACTTCGCAAAGGCTATGTGGGACGCCTTGGAACTAGCTCATGAAGGAACCACCGGAGTCAAAGAAAATAGAGTCAACACTCTCATGATCGAGTACGATCTTCTTCGTATAAAGTCGGGGAATCAATAGGTGAGTTCCGACTTAGATTCACTCATCTCATCAATCAACTTGCTGCATTGGGAAAAGTCTATGATCAACCTGTTCAAGTCAGAAAAATCTTGAACATTCTCAGCAAGGAATGGGAAGCCAAGGTCACTGCTATCGAAGAAGCCCATGGCGCATCTATGGAATCTGCGAGCTCTCTTTGGTAGCCTTGCTTGAATATGAAGGAAAGATGAAATTCGAAAGGGGACTTGATGAAATCAATAGCAAGAGCAAAGGAATAGCTTTCAAGGCAATCAAAGAAGCTAAAGAGATCGATGATGATGATGAAGAAGAAGACGAAGAAAAAGAGCTAGGCATGATCGTTCGAAGATTCAAACGATTCTATCGAAAGGATCAGGGCTACAAGAAAATTCACAAAGGTGGCTCAACGAAGTAAAGAAGCCAATTATCTCGCTACGAGTGTGAAAAGCCTGGCCATATCAAGTCCGAGTGCCCCGGTGAACAACAAGGACAAAGAAAAGAAGAAGTTCAACCGATTCAAAAAGAAAGCCTATGTCTCGGCTATTTGGGAAGATAGCTCATCGATGAACATGAAGGCGATGAGGAAGACAAGGCAAACATCTGCTTAGTTGCTGAAGAAGAAGAACAACATGACAACAATGATGAGGTATACGATTCAAAACCATCTTACAATGAATTGTTTACTGAATACATTGTTGTTCAAACAGAATTTGAAAAACTTGCTGAAAAATATCTTGCTTTGAAAAAGAAGAATGTAACTCTTGAACTACAAGTTGAAAAGCTCTCCCATTTTGAAAATGTTTTGCTTGTGAAGATTGTCCCGATCTAAAGAAAAGGAATTTACATCTTACAAAGGCACTTGAGAAATTCACTAGAGGTAGTGAAATGCTCAATGTCATCTTGAAAGAACAAAAATTTACAAATGACAGATCGGAATCGGTTACAAACCAAGTTCTCGATAAAAGAAGAGGGAAAAGGAAATTTGGAGAAAAGAGGTATTTGAATTATTTTGAAAATCAAGACATTCTTCAAATCCTTTTGCACATTGCAATTATTGTAATCGAAAGGGTCATACTACATCTTTCGTTTTCATAAAAAGGAAGGAAAGAGTAAGCCCATGGGAAACTATCAATGGGTGCCTAAAGGATCCTACAAGGTTCCTAAGACACGTACTAACCCCAAAGGACCCAAGAAAAGATGGGTACCTAAGACTTAATCTGTTGTGTCTTGCGGGTTGTCTAAGAGCATCAAATCCCAACAAGTGGTACATTGATAGTGGATGCTCAAGACATATGACGGGAGACGAATCCAAGTTCGTTTCAATCAAGCCCAAAGATGGTGGCAAAGTGACCTTTGGTGGCAACCAATCTGGAAAGATTGCTGGAATTGGTGAAATTGGCAACAATGAAGGACCACAAATCAAAGATGTCTACCTTGTTGAAGGACTTTGCCACAATCTCCTCGGT
This sequence comes from Acacia melanoxylon, assembly GCA_019022615.1. Lineage (NCBI taxonomy): Eukaryota > Viridiplantae > Streptophyta > Magnoliopsida > Fabales > Fabaceae > Acacia > Acacia melanoxylon. Next base: position 2,502,163 of record JAFJYJ010000050.1, read on the forward strand.
GTAAGCCAAAGCACGATAAAGGTAACTTAGTTATCTTTGATTACGAGGAATGCTTGATAGTAAGCAAGGATATTCTCTCTTTAGAAAACATTAAAGCAAAAGCTTTATTCAGAGCTCCTAGAGAAGGAAATTGTTATACACTTAATCTCTCTAGAAATGGCTCTAGTTCTGAAAAATGTTTTGTTAGTAATCTAGATGATAGTTGGCTATGGCACAAGCGATTAGCTCATGTCAATATGATCCAACTTGACAGATTACTCAAAAAGGATTTGGTCATTGGTATTCCAAAACTTCGATTTAAAAACGACATGGTTTGTGATGCGTGTCAAAAAGGAAAACAAACCAAATCTTCCTTCAAATCTAAAAATGAAATTTCAACTAATAGACCTCTTCAACTACTTCATATGGATCTAGTTGGACCAGCTAGAGTAAAAAGCCTTGGTGGCAATCTTTATACTTTGGTCATAGTTGATGATTTTTCTAGATTTGCTTGGACCATATTTTTGTCTTCAAAAGATGAAACATTTGATCGGTTTGTTGTTTTTGCCAAGAAGGTCCAAAACGAGAAAGGTCTCTCTATTTCGGGAATTCGAACGATCATGGAGGAGAATTCGAGAACCATGCATTCTTTGAGTTACGCGATAACATGGGAATTGATCACAACTTCTCGGCCCCCGAGGACTCCTCAACAAAATGGAGTTGTTGAGAGAAAGAACCGAGTTCTTACCGAGATGGCAAGAGCTATCTTTGAACGAAAACAACACTTCTCAAGTGTTCGGGGTCGATGCAATGAGCACCGCTTGCTACATCTCAAATCGGGCATATCTCAGGAAGAAGTTGGGCAAAACCTCCTATGAATTGTACAATGGAAGAAAACCAAATCGCTCATCTGCATGTGTTTGGATGCAAGTGTTTCATCCACAACAATGGTAAGGATAACTTGGGAAAGTTTGATTCCAAGGCAGATGAAGGTATATTTTTGGGTTATTCAAATAGAAGTAAGGCTTATAGAGTTTTCAATACTCGTACTCGAATTGTTGAAGAATCTATGCATGTTGTTTTCTGTGAATCCAAATTTGATAAATCCTTGGATGATGATGAGGAAAATGTTTTCAAAAATCAATTCTTTTCAAAAACTACTCATGCATCTATTGAAAACCACGAAAATGTTTTTGAGGCTGATCCCAAAATAATATTGAAAATTCGATCGGTCTCGGCCTAGAGCTTGGAAATTCATAAGGAATCATCCTTTGGACCAAGTAATAGGTGATGTAAATCAAAGAGTAAGAACCGAAACAGCACTTTGAATGAAGTAATCTTTTACGTATTTATATCTCATATTGAACCCTCTAAGATAGATGAAGCCCTTTCAGATAATGATTGGGTGATAGCTATGCAAGAGGAGTTACACCAATTTGATAGAAATCAAGTTTGGGATTTGGTACCTAGGCCTAAAGACCATCCGGTCATTGGCACTAAATGGGTATTCAAGAACAAACGAGATGAGTCGCAATCATTGTCCAGTAACAAGGCAAGATTGGTTGCTAAAGGCTATAATCAAGAAGAAGGAATTGATTATGAAGAAACTTATGCTCCAGTGGCAAGATTGGAAGCCATAAGAGTTCTTCTAGCCTTTGCTTGTATCAAGGGATTCAAGCTCTATCAAATGGATGTAAAAAGTGCTTTTCTAAATGGTTTTATACAAGAGGAAGTTTATGTTGAACAACCTCCTGGTTTTCAAGATGATCATCATCTAGATCATGTTTATCGCCTCAAAAAGGCATTATATGGTCTTAAGCAAGCTCCTAGAGCTTGGTATGAGCGATTAAGCAAGTTCCTTCTTGATCAAGGATTTGTTAGAGGAAAAGCGAGATACAACTCTCTTCATAAAGAGTAATAAGCTTAGTGAGATTTTAATTGTTCAAATATATGTTGATGACATTATATTTGGTGCTTCTAATGATGCTTTGTGTGAAGATTTTGCTAAGAACATGCGGGGAGAGTTTGAGATGTCCATGATGGGAGAACTCAACTATTTCCTTGGTCTGCAAATCAAGCAAAGAAAAGATGGAATCTTCATATCTCGGACCAAGTATCTCAATGATCTGTGAAGAAGTTTGGGATGGACCAATGCAATGGAGTGACACTCCAATGAGTTCAACCACCTCTTTGGATCTTGATGAAAAGGGCAAGGACTTCAACATAACAAGATATAGAGGAATGATTGGATCATTGCTCTATCTCTCGCAAGTCGCCCGAGATATCCAATTTAGTGTGGGCATGTGTGCAAGGTTTCGGTCTGCCCCAAGGAGTCCCATGCTGAAAATGTGAAGAGGATATTCGAGATATCTTGCGACACAAAGACCCTTGGATTGTGGTTCCTAAAGGTCAACTGAACATTTGGTAGCATATTCAGATTCAGACCATGCCGGGTACAAGACGATCGAAAAAGCACAAGTGGCCAATGTGAGTTTCTTGGTGGTTCACTTGTGTCATGGTTCACAGAAGAAACAAACCGGTGTGGGTTTGTGTCTTCTCTCGAAGCTGAATTTGTGGCTGCCTCAAGTTGTTGTGCTCAAGTCCTATGGCTCAAGCAACAACTATCGATTTGGGAATCAACCTGAAGGAGATCCCAATATTGTGTGACAACACAAGCACAATAAGCTGGCCAAGAATCCAGTTCAACATACTCGAACCAAGCATATTGATGTGAGACATCACTTCATAAGGGATCATGTTCGGAAGAAAGATGTCAAGGTCATGTTCATCCCAACACATCTTCAACTTGCGACATCTTCACCAAACCTCTAGCCAAGGAACAATTTAATTTCATAAGAAGAGAATTGGGAATGGTAAATCCCAATGAATTGTAAGTATATCTATCTATCTTAATGTTAGTTATGGTTTTGATGGTTATGGGGAACTAATTTAAGCTTCGGAGTGTCTAGCTATGTTTTATGCGGGAGATTTTGAGTATTTGGTGATAAGAGAAACAATACTCGAGTATTGAGGGCAATACTTGAGTATTCGAGGATCGAGAGTAATCTTGAGGCCGGAAAGGTTGAATACTTTAGTGAATACTCGAGTATTCAAGTCAAGTATTCAATACTTGAGTATGTAAGGCAATACTTGAGTATTCCGAGGCGAGAGAGCAACTTGAAAATTGGGGAGAAGCATTACTTGAGGGATTACTCGAGTGAAGGGGTAAAGTATTGATCACTCGAGTATGTAAGTGACATCACTCAGTGAAGGTCCGGAACTTCGAGAGGATCACCTAAAGGCCAATAGCTCAATACTTCGGTCATTACTCGAGTATCGAGTCAAGTATTCATTACTCAAGTATGTAAGTTGGTCACTTGAGTATTGAACCAGAATATCAAAGGTTCACATCACACCTTTGAAGTCCGGGTAAGTGAAACATTACTTCATTACTCGAGTATCGAAGTCATTACTCGAGTATTACCGCATATATATATACTTACTAGTCATGTTCTTCATTACTCGACCCAATACTCAAGTTTTGCCCTAGAATCTTCTCCTTTCTCTCACGCTTATTTTCACCATTTTCGACCCAAATCCTCACTCCACTCTACGAAATGGCTTCCAAATCCACGTCCAAAGCCATCGTTGACACCGATTCCACCCGGAAAGGACCCAATCAGCCTCTCCATCGCTTTCTTCTCCTCCTCAACGACCTCCAGGAGAAATCAATCCCAAATCGTCTTCATCATGGGATTGATCGTTCAATCGAAGGAGTTAGCGAAAACATCCCTGAATCCTCAACGCCTAACCCAAAGCGAGAAAGGGGTGTCTTTCGATCAATCAATTCCAATCCCTCCAAAGAAAAAGAGATCAGACTGAACCATCTACGCAAAAGGTAGAAAGAAGCTTCCTGTATCCTCCAAAACCAAACCAGCAAGGAAGAAGAGAGCAACTACTTCGCCACAACAATCTTCAAAGGCTCAATCTTCATTGAAAACTGCTTCCTCTTCACCTATCCAGTCAGAGGAAGGAAGAGAGCCTCCAGTGATGCCCAATGCTATTGAGGACATCTATCACAATTCCAAACCACCCACTAGATTTGCCATTGGTATTTCTACTCTCTCAACTGAGCTTAGTGCTAAATTTAAGAAGGATTACATGAAGAAAGAATTTTGTCCTGTGGTTGCGGTTGATTTAGTTCAATTGCAACAAGAGTGCAATATCGTCTTGTCCCTTGGCTCACACCATATGAATCCTTTGTTTCAATTGCAGCCCCTTATAATCCTAATCTTGTGAGATTATTCTATTTCAATATGATATCTGCTAATCTCCTTGATTCTGATGGTGAACTTGTTGAAGAGAGAGTCACCACTAGTGTTAAAGGTGTTACATTCACCCGTCAACCCTCCATCTTAAACACAATCCTTAAAATTGCCAATCCACCTCCAATTTCTACTCGACTATGGCAATAGAGAAATGTTCTCCACATTGAGACCCAATGAAGACTTTTCGAAGACCAAGCCCACATTTTATCCTTTAAACCAGGATCAATGCCTCCCATCAATCGGGTTCTGCGGTACATCTTCTCAAGGAACTTCATTCAGAAAGGAGGAAGTTTCTCTCACTTTTCCCAGAGAGATTACAGATTTTTCACTGCTTTTGTGAAGAAGCATCCTCTCAACCTTGGTCATTGGATCTTCCAGGAAATGATCAAGTTCAAATTCTCATCCCGGAAGAATTCCTACATGCCTTTTCCTCACTCATATATGTCATCCTCTACTATCATAAAATCTGGTATGAAGGTGAAGTTATGAAATATCCACCATACTTTGGCAAGGCTCAACTCAATTTGATGAAGATATCTTTTGTTTGAAGGCTCGGGCAATCAAGAGCACCATCAAGATCTCAAGCCGAGCATCTCATTCCGAGCTCATGAAGCTCGGTCACCGCCCCCACCACCACCTTCCTCATTACCTACTAATATTGGTGCGAGAGATCAAGAAAAGCTGTGGATGCTTTGCCCTTGCCTCATTATCTATACGATTGGAATTTGAGATAGGCAAGATTGTTCATGAGGTTCGACAAGGAAATCATGGTATGGTCGATGCTCGGGATGCTATGAAAGGGAAAATTGATATTCTCATGAGTAGAATCAAGAGTTGCGAAGAAGGTAGATGAGCTCACCGGCAAAAATCTTTGAGCTATCGATCGTTGATTGATCTTGATGCCGGGATGTCCACTCAATCTATCACTACTAGCCTACGATCGGTCATCTTGTGGATAGGATCTTGAAGAACCTTCATCCTGGATCCACTTCGATCTTTGGCACCACATCTTCCCCTCTTAAACCTGAATCCCCACCATTTACCTTTCATGCCTCTCCACCTGAGTCTTCCACTCCCGCCACCATTTGAGGTTCTAGCTTCTCCATCTCACACAACCCCATCCATTTTTGCCATTGTTCTTTACTCTCCACCCCCACTCCCTTCCTCGATCTTCTTCAGCACCCTCTCCATCTCTTTTTGAAGATGACAAAGGGGGGAGAAAGGCAAAGAAGAAGGGTAGAATGTAGAATTTGAGTTTTAGATGAATGATGTTTTTAAAACTTGCATTTATTAGGTTGTTATGCATTGCAAGGCAAAGAAGAAGAGTAGAATGTAGAATTTGAGTTTTAGATGAATGATGTTTGTAAAACTTGCATTTATTAGGTTGTTATGCATTGCACTCTGTATTTTGTTAAGCTTATGCATTTTGACTTATCAATGAAGAATATGATGTCTTACATGCTTCTACTATCTCTGATATCTTGACGTTTTCTCATGCTTTTCAACATGGTTAAATCTTTCAAAATGTCAAAATGCCTACTTCAATGACTTGAAATTTTGTTAAATGAAAAACTCAAACCAAGACACAAATTCTCTCAAATTCTAGCAAAATTTGTTTACAAGTGTTGTCATCATCAAAAAAGGGGAGAATGTTAGTTCCCTATGTGTTTTGATGATAGCGACAATTGTAAACGCAAATTAAAATGTGTTTTGGAAAATTGAAAAAAGTATTGTCAAGTGAATACTCAAGTATTGGTTTCATTACTCAAGTATTGAATACTCGAGTAATGGTTTCATTACTCAAGTATTGAGTTGACAGTGAATGGCTCCTTCGTGCAAAAATGATCATTACTCAAGTATTGATTCCAATACTCAAGTAATGAACTTACAAAGAGCATTTCAAGTTTTTCACAATAAGTCAATACTCAAGTATTGGTTCCAATACTCAAGTATTGATCTTACGAAACTCTTTCGCTAAAGGCGAAATACCAATACTCAAGTATCCATATGGATACTCAAGTATTGGTCATACGAAAAATGATTAAAGTATTCAACATGTGAATACTCGAGTATTGGTTTGAATACTCGAGTATTGGGCAAAAGAAAGTTTTCAAAGTTTTTCACATGTTTATCAATACTCAAGTATTGAAATGAATACTCAAGTATTGAGATGTGAAACTTCACAAAGTTTTCAAATAGTTCAATACTCAAGTATTGAGTTGAATACTTGAGTATTGACCGAGACAAAAAGTTTCGCTATTTCCAAGTGATTTGAATACTCAAGTATTGAGGTGAATACTCAAGTATTGACTTGGAAAAGGACTCACAAAGTTTTCAAATAGTTCAATACTCAAGTATTGGTTTGAATACTCGAGTATTGGCCATACGAAGGTTTGTTATTTCCAAGTGATTTGAATACTCAAGTATTGATTTGAATACTCAAGTATCGACTTGGAAAAGTTTTCACAAAGTTTTCAAACAGTTCAATACTCAAGTATTGAGTTGAATACTCGAGTATTGAGCATACAGAGAGCTTGGCTCTTTTTCAAATATTTTGAAAACTCAAGTATTGATTTGAATACTCAAGTATTGAGATTTTGGACTTAACTTATTTTCACATAAAAAGTTCAATACTCAAGTATTGGTTTCAATACTCAAGTATTGGTCCTACTAAAAAATTGTCCAAACGCTCAAAACATGTAGTGCCTTCTCACGGAAGACGAATACTCAAGTATTCATCGAATACTCAAGTATTCACATTAGTGCACAGTGCAATACTCAAGTATTGAAGAACTCACTCAAGTATTGGGCGCAAGTATTCAAAATTCAAATCATACGAATTTGTTATTTCTTCGTGTTTGATCTTAATGCTTTCTATTATCATTCTTATATATTCTCAGCTATATTTAAACACTTTGTTACTGAGTTTCAGATGGATTAAAGAATGTTTAACGAAGGTTTAATACCAAAAGCAAAAAGTTTGTCGAACATTAAATGCTAAACCCGAGAAAGTTGCATACTTTTGGGAAATCTTACGCACACGCTTACAAAGGATTAATGCCTACCTACCACATCCATTTGCTACTCCAACGGATTTATTTACTAGAAGTCAACTATGAACTTACGCCCGAATTTGGATTAAGTGAAGATTAGAGAGAAGAAGACCAAAAGCGAACCGAGAACCTTGGTTAATGTCACCAACGGTTATATGAGGAATTACAACGGTCATTTAATGCCTTCTAAGTATAAATAGAAGAGCATTCAATTCCTCTCAACAACTAAGACCCTAGAAAGCGAAAATCATTAAAGTTTTTATCTACTCTTAAGTCTTTCTGTACTAAGTATCTGTTGATACAATCAAACTTCAGTGTTTATCATTATCTACTCTTAGAGAGAGGATATTGATTGTAGATCATTTATTGTAAAGGTATCTCAAGTCGGGGACTTGGAGATTGGGTTCATTGATTACAACTTATAAGGGGGAGTAAGTTCTAGTGAGAGAATTACTCTTGAGTGCGAGTGTGTAATCAATTGTGATAGTGAAAACCCGGAGAGTGCGGGGACTAGACGTAGGTCAAGAGATTGGACCGAACAGTATAATTCCTTGTGTCTTGCCATTCTTCTCTACTCCATAGTCTACTACTTTGTTTTAGTTTCGAAAAACGAGTTTTTCGGAAGAATTTTTAAAAATCCCCAATTCACCCCCTCTTGGTGATTAAGCTCCACTTTCATTTTGGTCGTCAAGTCCCCTCAATTTGTGACGGAATTGAGGTTCCGTCGCAAAAAAGAAAATTTTTTTGCGACGGAATCTCATTTCCGTCGCAAACCGCGGCCATTTGTCCGCCAGTTCCCCTTTTTTTGCAATGGAAGTGAGGTTCCATAAAAAATTGCTTTTTACAACAGAACTCTAGTTCTGTCGCAAAATCTCAGATTTAGTCCCAAACTTGAGACATTTCGACCGTCCTCCACCTTTCTTCTTCTTCTCCTTCCCCTCGTGCGCACCTCTGGCCGTCCGTCCGTCTCCTGCGCCTAGCTAGTCCGTCCTCGGCCTCCTCGGCCTCATCCTCCGTCAACCGTCCTCTACCTCTCGTCCTCCAGTTTCATTCTCCGGCCTCCTCACCATCCTCAATCAGGTATGTTTGTATTATTATTATTATTATTTTGCTTTTTTGGGATGTGGTTCGTTTACATGATTTTTTTTTGAATTAAATGTGGTAATAATATTGAATCCTATTTTTATTGACTTTTTATAAATAATATTGAGTTTTTTATATTCTCCTTAATCCATAGTAAAATTCTATACAATCTTTTTCGATCGTATTTACTTTCAGTTACTATTATTATTGTTGTTATTAGTGGGCTTGTATTTCGGCCAGATCAACATAATCTCATTAGATATGAGTATTTTCTGTTTTTTACAAGATTCTAGCTAGCTATAAATCTACTATTTGAGGTTTCTCGTTCCCTCTACTGCTCTTTTTCTTTTTATTTAAAATTAATTAAGGTTGGTTATTATAATACTCCGTAGTAACTTCCAACATTTGTGTAACTACCGGTTACTCCCACAAATGAGATTTTAAGTATTTTAATAAAACATTTATTTGTTTATATTATTTTAAATGTTTGTTTATATTTTCTCATGGTCTTTTATATTTTTATATTTGCATATTCAAATATTTTGACTTAGATGATAATATCATAACTGAAATATATTTTGAATCAAAATTATGTAAGCGCCTTAATTATTCAAAATATTTAAATTAATATTTAATATATCTATTGATTACATAAAAAAATATTTTAAGATTAAATGTATTAAAAAAAATAGAGAACACAATATTTTATTCAAAATGAATATATCAAAAATAAATTATTGTTGTTGCGGCATTAGTAATTGTTTAATGGTCTATTCTTGATTTTTCCAGAAGCTTTTTTTTTCAAAAACAATTATTAATAATTATTAATTAATTATTAATTGTAGATGATATATTAGAAGAAAATGATGGCTATGGGGTTTTCTCCTACCTATCAAAATGATTATGATTCCCATTTTTCATTCTTGGTTGATTTTATAAATTTGTGACTTGACTGAAATTATTGCCTTCTGCATTAATAACATGGGATAAGGGTCTTAAATGCCATGGAAGTTAATTTAGAAATATGTTAATTTTTTATTTATTTCATTGTTATGTGTGAGACGACGATAATCAGAGGAGATCCCAGAAGTTGATAATATTATTCATATGCCTTTAGGATTTTATACACCTAGATACTCTACTGATCAGTTTAAGCAGATCCTAATATCTACAAATTATAAAAGGAAGATCCTAATATCGAGGAATTATAAAACAAAAAAACAATTACAAAATTCAAATTCCATATTCTAATTAGATCCTAAAATATCTCTAACTATCAAAATTATGATAAGGGCAAATCTACTCCTAATTTAGTCTGGGCTTCCAACATTATGTTATATTTATTTCCCTTCAGTACCATCATTGTTATGTTATCTTTATTTCACGTTCATCTCCCTCTTGGTACCCGTTCGACCACCTATGTTTATATTTATTTCATTGTTATGGTTATGTTAGAAATATGTTTTTTTCTCATTTTAATTGGCCAAAATTATTTATATTTATTTCATTGGAGTATATTTTTTTATATTTTTTTAAAAAAATGAATTTTGCTACGGAATTCAAATTTTCGGAATTTGCGACGGAATTAAATTCCGTCGTAAATTCTTGGAGTTTGTGACGGAATTCAATTCCGTTGCAAATTTTGAAGTTTTCCGTCACAAACTTCAAGAATTTGTGATGGAATTTAATTCCGTCGCAAATTCCATAAATTTGCGATGCAATTATTGTTTTCCGTCGCAATTGTGACGATGGTTTTTGCGACGGACAAAATCCGTTGCAAAAGCATTTTGCGGTGGAAAATCCCTTTTTGCGACGGATTTTTCCGTCGCAAAAACTGACTTTTTTGTAGTGATAATTTGAAACTTTTGTCGCCTTTTTTGAAATTTCATCCAATTTTGTAGTGGTTTGTGAACATCTACAAATTGTCAAGATTTTTTGTGATGTATTTAGTAGCAGTACATAACCACTACAAATGTGGTTAATTTCATATTGTAGCAGTTACTTAACCACTACAAATGCTTCACACACGACGTCATTCTTGCCTCATATAGTAGCGGTAGGGTGAAACCGCTACAGTTATGTTAGCGGTTAATGTATATGTAGTAGCGGTTTCATAAAACCGCTACAAAATAGCTTGCAACGGTGTGTTTTGTAGCGGTCTTTCTAACCACTACTAATGTCATTTGTAGCGGTTAAAACTGTTACAAATACGTCATTTTAACCACTAGAAATAGTCATCTTTTTTGTAATGCCAATGTTTGCTGGTTCACTTCACCACCATGGTAATGCTTCAGTCTTTGCCCATTCACTTTAAAGCAATCTCCCGTTCTCTCATCTTTCGCTTCAATTGCACCTTTTGATGACACTGAAACCACTCTAAAAGGACCAGACTACCTTGATTTAAGCTTCCCAGGAAATAATTAAAGTCTTGAGATGAAGAGAAGCACCAACTGCCCTGGCTCAAAAGAGTAGTTCAAGATATGGTTGTCATGTCATTTCTTTGTTCTTTCTTTATATAATCGTGCATTATCATATTCTTGAAGTTTGAATTCTTCCAACTCATTCAGTTGAAACAACCTTTTTGCTCCTACTTGATGGTGGTCCATATTTAGCTTCTTGATTGCCCACCATGCTTTAAATTCAAATTCAAGCGGTAAATAACACGCTTTTCCAAAATCTTACGGTATGGTGACATGCCAATTGGAGAACGAAAAGTTTTCCTGTAAGCCCGTAAAGCATCATCAAGCTTGTCAGACCAATCTTTTCTAGTTAGGCCTACAGTCTTCTCAAGAATCCTCTTAATTTCCTTATTAGTCAACTCTCACAAACCATTAGTTTGTGGATGGTATGCAAGTGACATCCGGTGGTGCACTTTATATTTTTCCAAGATAGTCTTGAAGTTCTTGTCGTTGAAGTGGGACCCTTCATCAGTAATTATCGCTTTGGGGGTTTCAAATTTTGTCAAGATATACTTCTTCAAGAATCAAACCGTTGTGTAGCTATCGTTAGATTGGAAAGCCACAGCTTCAACCCATTTACTCACATATTCCATAGCAACAACAAGGATGCACTTGTTTAATGAATCGATGATAGAATCCAACTAGCCCAAGAAGCTTCTTACGGCTTTGACATTAGAAGGAGGAGACGACTGCCAATCACAGAAATCTTGGCTCTATCAACCTCTAAACCGTTTTTAGAAACCTTATGATCCAAAACTATGCCTTCAATCACCATGAAATGACACCACTCCCAGTTGAACACTAAGTTCGTTTTCTCACATCGCTTCAACAACTTATCGAGATTGATTAAGCAAGCTTCAAATGATTCCCCAAAAAACAAGAAGTCATCCATGAACACTTCTATTATCTCCTTTATCATATCAAAAAATTTACTCATCATGCATCTTTGCAAAATGGCAGGAGCATTGCATAAACCATACGGCATTCTTCTAAAGGCAAAAGTGCCATAAGGACAGGTGAATGTTGTTTTCTCTTTATCTTCCGGAGCAACCACAATTTGATTATACCCTAAATACCCATCCAAGAAACAGAACAATTCTTTACCAGCCAATGGGTCTAACGTCTGGTCAATGAAATAAAGTAGGAAATGATCTTTCCTTGTAGCATCATTCAAATTTCTGTAATTCATGCAAATATGCCAACCAATAAATGTGCAAGTGAGGATAAGCTTATCTCTCTCATTAGTTATAACTATTATACCTCATTTTTTAGTAACACATTGCACTGGCCTAACCCATGAGCTATCAGAAATAGGGTAAATGATCCCATCATCGAACCACTTAATAATTTCCTTCTTGACCAATTTTTTCATCATAAGATTTTGTCTTCTTTGATTCTGGATAGATTTCTTGTGATCATCTTCCAAGACTATCTTGTTTTAGTTTTCGGTTTTATGTTTTGATGATAACAAGACTTGTAAAAGAATAAGATTTTGACTCAGTGAAATGTGAAAAAGGAAGAGGCTTACTCAAGCAAGTGATTTCTCAAGCAAGGTTCTTCATTCTCGATGTTGGCTTACTTGTCATCTTACACGAGCACACCTTAATCCTTACTCGAGCATGGGTATTCTTACTGAGCAGATACTCTACTCGAGCACTATACTCAGGCCCCGTTTGGATAACGGAAAATGGAGCAACGAAATAGGAAAATGGAGATTTTCCAAATGCGGCGGTCGTTTGGATCAAAATTTCATCGAAAAATGTTTTCCTGCCTCTGCCAATTTTCATCCCGATGAATGAAAATGGGTTCCCACCAAAAATGGTGGGAACCATTTTCCTACGCCTTAGGAAAACCGCCAAAAGACCCAAATGCCCCGAAGCGCTCCATTTTTGATGTGTTGTAGATCTGGGACTTTGGCGTTTTTTAGTTGCTGGAAGTGAGATCCTTAAGCAAGGACTTCATGAACCCCCTTTAAATAAATAAACTTGACATACGATACACTTGGGGACATATTACGATGCTCTGAGTCCAAGGCAGTTATTCATCTTTTGAATTAAAAATTTCTCAATCAACTCTTTCTTGGACGGATACCTCGTCAGTCACTAATCCACATTCTCCTCTGTATTCCCTTTCAATTCCATAACTCACATTCTCCTCTCTATCTCCTTCATTAGTGTGATTTTCCCAAGTTAATAACTAGTTCAAATAGGCTATAACTAACAAGGATTCAAAACACACAACAAGTGATGGACCAACTATGTTCTCCAGCACTTAATTAATGCTACGAACAAATCTAAACGATAGAAAGTACAAACGGATCTGTAGCATGTTTAAAACATAAAAACACAGTCTTCAATGGAATGTAAACCAAAGTTATGAAGTCCCTGTCCATTCTCCTCTATTCATGAAAATACCCCAACAATCCCTATCTATCTCCACTTGCCCCGCCAAAAATTTTTGCGATTTTCGAGCAAAGATGTCAACTTTGATGCCTGCAGCAACACCCACAAGCCATGGGTTCATGAATTTGATGGATACATTCACTATGGATGTGCCAAAAGTAGAGAACAGGCCATTGAAAGTGCCCTTGACTGCACCATTTACAATCGCTTATTCGAGATTAGAAAATGTGGAGAACGTGACTGTTAGAGTTGAATTGAGGAATGGTTTGGTCGGTTGGGGAGAGACACCAATCTCGCCTTTTGTTACAGCGGAGGATATACCTACTACCATGGCTGAGGCATGTGGAATTCTCGAGAATTCGTTGCAAATTCTCGAGAATCATATGGAATTCTCGAGAATTATAGCAAATTCTCGAGAATTGGTTATCACTGTCTATTCAAGAATTTTTGTTTCACGGATAGGTAAGTTAATTATTGAAAATGCACGGTAAAAACTCTCTGGGTATATTATTCTTAAATATTGATATGTTGATATGATTCGAGTATTAGCAAAATGATTCTCGAGAATGTTTCAACCCATTTATATTCAGGGGTAAATGGTATTTTGCGCCATTTTCCTACCTTATTTTCTTCCAACCAAACAAAAATTTTCCTATCAACCCATTTTCTTTTCCATTGAGAAACAAATACATCGAGGGAAAATATTTTCCTTTCCATTCCATTCTTTTCATTTCTATTCCCTTCCATTCCCACATTTTCTTTGATCCAAACGGGGCCTCAAGCACAACCTTGGATCTACTGGAGCATGCATACTAACCTCTTCCTACAGCATTATGTACTCGAGCATAGAAATGTTCTGCTCGAGCAAGGTTTTTATTTGCCTGAGCATAAAGGTTCTATGAACACTAACCTCCTCTATTTTAGGTCATTACTCAAGCAAGCAACAAGACTTACTCAAGCATAGTACTCGAGTATAGATATTCAGTTGACTAATATTCTGGCTTTTGTAATGGTTACTCGAGCACAACTGAATCTTTACTTAAGCATGGTACTCGAGCAAAGTTAATTGTCTACTCAAGCACATGCATCCTAACAAGTTATCCTTTGTTCTTCATAAAGGTTGCTCGAGCACATTGAAGCACTTACTCGAGCATGGGTATATGCTTACTCGAGTAAGCTTATCTATTAAACTCTCTCTATGAAAATATTTGAATATTGTTCGAGCACTCTTATGTTATAATCGAGCAAGGCTCTTACAGAGACTTCATACACTTTGTGTTCTTCACCTTTGTAAATTCAAAATATCTTATTAACATATGATTTTATTTGAACCCTACTTAATACTATTAACCATTTTTGCTAGTGAGTTTCATATTGTTAACGAAAGGATTTCGTGCAAATCATCAAAAAGCAACGAATATTCAAAGCATTAAATACGTTGCAGAAAATAGAACACTCACAAGGAATGGAATTAATAGCAGGTCAAATGATGATTGTTTTAGACACTCATTCCGGTGAAACTGATAGCGACACTTCCTTAGTCAACTACTGACCATAGGCATGTCGTATGAAGATTGTCGGTAGCGATACGAAAGCGTCATATCCTCAAATCTTCAACGATGATGGTTTGTGTCTAACGGAAAGCTTTTGTCTCTAACAGAACAATTAAAGTCTCTTAATGGATAGCTTGAAGCTTCAATAATAGTCATTAATGGCATTCAGCTATAAATACGAAAAGAATTCAATTCAGAGCCAACAATCAACGACGATATCACTTATTGCTCAAACTATTGCCCATTAATACTTTCTGTTATGGTTTGATATTCAATTCCTCAGTAATCATATATCTACTCTGTGATATTTGATTCCTTGTTGTAAAATCTCAAAGAAGTGGGACCTCGAGTGGTTGTCGATTATAGTTGTAAGGGGGAGTGATTATGGTGGGATTACTTTGTGCTTATTGTAATCGATTTGTGAAAGATAGTAGAAATCTCAGAGGAGCTTTGGGTACTGATCGTAGGCCACGTTGTTAAGGATGAACCAACATAAATTTGTGTGCACACTTCGATGATTCTAACCTTTCCTTCTTGATTTATTTATCGATTAAGATTATTTTAATTTTTATAAATCACCCAATTCACCCCTTTCTTGGGTGATTCAATGTAACTTACATTTGGTATCAGAGCGTAGGTCTTCTCTTACAGGGTTAACTGTAACATCCTGAATTTTGGGCATTGAGACTTGAGAACAAGCCTAAATTAAGCAAACGACTAAGCTTGATTCAAGAGGTGCGACATTCCCAAATAGGGTCAAATTTTTGACCAGGAGATGGGACATGCGGACACATGGTAGAAGCACATTAAAGATGCCAATGGGACTTTCCAATTCAGCCTAGAAGGGAAGAAGAGGAAAAGGAAGGTGACTTGGTGATCAAGGCAAAGTCAAAGCAATAATATCTCTTGAAACTTAATTTTGCCACATGTCATGCTTGGATGGTGAGATGTTTAGACACATGGCAAACACAAATTGAAGATGTGTGAAGGCCCATGTATTTCATCCAAAATGAGTAGGGAATAAGCAAGAAGACTTCTCATACAAGACATGCTAAATATCCAAGATGTTTATGCATCTTGTACTAGAATTACAACGTCTTAATTAGAAGATGAACTTATTTTATTATAAGCTAAATGGACATGTGTCAACATAAAATAAGGGGATTAAATGTCCCATAATTAAGGGTTCATTCAGACTAATTAAGAAGAAAGAAGAAGATAAGATCAAACAGGGATATTTTGTTATATGATGACTCAAAATTAACAAAGTAATCCTATGGTGCCACTTGTCCTCTTGGGGAAATAGGTGGACTTGAGCATGGACACCTAAGCAAGGAAGCTTATGTCATTAGGATGACATAATCTCTTGTCCAAAAAGGCATAAATTTCGTCCAAGACAAGGCGCAAGAGAGAAAAGTCAACAAATTTGGAAAACAAGCCAAGTTTAGGAGATATTTTAAGGGCAAATTGGTCAATTGCTATGTGGGACCCATAATTGTCTTCCATATACCTTAAACACCCTTGGATGGTGTTTTGCTAGAGGAGACCAAAATATTGAAGAGTCAAGGAGAAAGAGAAAGTTACAAGAACACATACCAAAGTCAAGGTAAGAGGTGATTCAACCGTGTTGTTGTGATTCTTGGGTTTGTTGTTGATTTTTCCTTATTTTCTTGTGATTTGGAAACCTCAAAACCCTAAGGGCAAGTCCTGCCCCAAATGTTTAAAAAAATTTTAAGGGCCAAATAATGAGCTAGGAGATTATTTGGAGCATAAAATGATAGAATACGTCAAAAACCTTAAACCGCCTCTAATAGTTCCTGCTTGGCAGCAAACTTGTGAATCATGTTTTTTGATAAGTAAATGGTTTCCAATGGCTATGAAACTTTCCTGAATAAAAGTAATAAGCTTTAATTTGATAGGTAATTTTTAATTTTTGCAGTTTTGGACGTGGAGTTATGAATTTTTGAAGATGATTTATGATTCTGGAATGCCAGTCTAGGGTAGTGGTACTGTTTTGATAATCTGGGAATAGTACGAATACGCCATACTACAAGTGGTATTTTTTCTTAAAAATAGACATATCAAGGGTCACATATCCTTTAGAACAACCTTAATTGAATTTTGTTACAATTAATTATGAATTTTCAAAGTCGAGTGAAAATTCTAGGAAAATTGTACAAGTCCAAAAATAAGAAATTAAGGGAAAAAAGTTGTAAGGTTAAGACAACTTTGTTAGGCATCCATTTTCCTTGGTTCTAAAGATATGATTATGTCCTTAGGGCCATAAAGAGAAGGAAAGGAACTTCAAGCAACTCCGATGGTTAGAGGAAGAGGAAAACAGAGGAAGGACATTAGTCTTTAAGGTAATGGACTTACCCTACTTGCATGTACTTGATATTATTGTTTGTATGTTAATGTATATGATTGCTATGCTTGCTTGTTCATGTTTAAAAAATTTGAATGGTTGAAACTCTGTTTCTTATTTTAATATGGCCATGAGTATGTTGTATGAAGCATTGAGCATCCAGAAATGTCATTATGTTGGGATGAGCCTATGTAAAGCAAGTATTTCATACACTAGAATTTATCATGCATGCATTATTTGGTATTGTTCGCTACTGAAATTCCCCAGAATCTCATCCTCTATACCAACCATTAGGCAGGTGACCACGATGATGAAGTGATGCACGAGAATTCCAGGGGGAAGGTTGCTTGAAGACGAACCAGATGGAAGAAGAGCGGAGGACCGAAGAATAATGACAGTGTTTAAATTTTCACTGTTTGTGATGGGTATGTAAGCCTGTAATTACTCCTGTTATATAATCAAAATTTTGTTTTAGTACATTAATGTTATTTCTATTAGTACTTTGATAACCTATTTGTGTTGCGTGCTGCTACTCAAATAACTATCGGGATATCAAAGGGGTGTCACATTAACATCTCGAGAAGGATCCTTGGAAGGAATATTGCTCGACAGTGCATCCATCAACCGACCACCAGGCTTCAATGGTGAACACTACTCATTTTGGAAAGCCAAGTTCAAAGTATTCTTGTTGGCTACTAAGTATGGTCTGTGGCAAGTGATCAAACGAGGAGACTATTTCCCAACAAAGCTAGAAGATGGAGTACGAGTAGAAAAGCTCAAATCAGAATTCGATGAAAATGACAAAAGACTAATAACGCTAAATAGTTAGGCCATTCTGATGATTCAAAGTGCTCTAACCTAGAAGGAGTGCTTCTGTGTATTCAATCTAACAGCTGCTAAAAAAATGTGGAAGGCTCTAGTGATAGCTCACAAAGGCACTACTAGTATAAAGGAGAATTGGATCAATACTCTAATAACTGATTACAATCTACTTCGTATCAAGTTAGGGAAATCTATTGTAGAATTTGAACTATGGTTTACTCATCTAATTAATTAGTTATCAGCCCTAGGTAAAACGTATGATCAAAAATCTCAGCTAAATGTCCTCACAAAGGAATGGGAATCTAAAGTCACAACCATCAAAGAAGCTCAAGGAGAATCAATGACATCAGTGACAACTCTATTCGGAACTCTATTTGAATATGAAGGGAAGCTAAAGTTCAAAAAGGGTCTATACGAGATCAACAATAAAAGCAAGGGTGTTGCCTTTAATGTTGTAATAGACAAAGAGCCAAAACAAGAAGATGAAGAGAATGATGAACTCGGTATGTTTGTCCGAAGATTTAAAAGGTTCTACAAAAAAGGACCAAGGCTTCTAGAGATTTCATAAAGGAGGCCAAAGTAGTATATGAGAATTCAAGGATAAAGATCAAATCATCTGCTATGAATGTGAGAAAATTGGACACATTAAATCTGAATGTCCTCAGTTGAAGAACAAGGTAAAGGAAAGGAGGTATAACAACTTAAATAAGAAGGTGTACGTGTGAGCCATTTGGGGAGGCAGCTCCTCAAATGAAGAAAGCGAGGATGAAGAATTCACTAACATATGCCTTGTAGCTGAAGAAGAATGTGAAAGCAAC
The DNA here is from genome assembly GCA_019022615.1 of Acacia melanoxylon. Classification (NCBI taxonomy): domain Eukaryota; kingdom Viridiplantae; phylum Streptophyta; class Magnoliopsida; order Fabales; family Fabaceae; genus Acacia; species Acacia melanoxylon. The sequence goes on from JAFJYJ010000050.1 coordinate 2,521,025, forward strand.
GAGGTATATGATTCTGAACATACCTATGATGAAAGTTTGAACAAGTTCAAGATACTTCCCTGATTTGTGAAAAATGTCCTTATTTAGAGAAAATAGATTCTTAGCTTAACAAAACTCTTGAAAAATTCACGAGAGGAAGTGAGATGCTTAATATCATTTTGAAAACTCAAAGGTTTACAAACGATAAGTCAAGAATAGGTTATAGTCCTAAATTTGATAAGAAAAAGGGTAGAAAGAAGAGAGGAGAAAAATCATATATGAACTACTTTCAAAAATCAATTCACTCTTATAATCCATTGGCCCATTATAATTATTACAACCGAAAGGGGCATAGTACATCTTCATGCTTTCATAAGAACAAAAGGAAGGATAGACCTGTAGGTACTTATAAATGGGTGCCTAAAGGATCATATGTTGCTTATGCAGTGCAAACTAGAAAAAAGGACCCAAGAAAAGAGGGGTACCTAAAACTTTATTGCCTAGAAAATTGCAGATATATCTAAGAGCATCAAAATCCAGTAAGTGGTATATTGATAGTGGATGCTCTAGACACATGATGGGACATGATGGGAGACCAATCCAAGTTTGTTGTAATAAGACCAAAGGATGGCGGCAAAGTGACATTTGGAGGAAACCAATCTTGAAAGATAGCTGGAGTTGGTGAAATTGGAGAAAGTGATGAACCTCAAATGAAAGATGTGTATTATGTAGAAGGTCTTTGTCAAAACCTCCTCAGTGTCAGCCAAAGTGCAGACAAAAACAACTGGATATTTTTTTATTTGAAAGAATGTCTCATTGTCAACAAAGAGGATCTCCAGATAAATAAAGATCAATTGAAGATTCTCTTGAAGGCATCAAGAGAAAGTAAATGCTATACCATGAATATGCCTTGTAATATTTCTAAAAATTGTTCTGTTAACAACATGGATGAAACTTGGTTATGGCATAAACATTTAGCTCATATCGATATGCACCAACTGGACAAGTTGCCTAAGGGAATTAGTTCTCGTTTTACACAAACTTACTTTTAAAAATGACTTGATTTGTGATACTGGTCAAAAGGATAAACAAACTAAATCCTTTTTTAAATCAAAAATGAAATCATGACTAATCGACCACTTCAACTTCTCCATATGGATTTTTTTGGACCAGCAAGGGTTAAAAGCCTTGGTGGCAATTTATACACTTTGGTCATAGTCAGTGATTTCTCCAGATTTTCTTAGACTATCTTTTTTTCATCAACTGATGAAACATTTGAACAATTTGTTGTATTTTCCAAGAAAGTGCAAAATGATAAAGGTATGTTCATTTCAGGAATAAGGACAGACCATAGAGGAGAATTTGAAAACCAAGCCTTCAGTGAATACTATGATGCCAATGTAAGCAATCTCAACTTCCCAGCACCAATGACTCCTCAACAAAATGGTGTTGTGGAAAGAAAGAATAGCGTCCTTACTGAGATGGCTAGGGCAATGCTTAATGAGAAAAACATATCGCAAGTATTTTAGGTTGATGCTATGAGCACTGCACGTTGCATCTCCAATAAAGCTTCTATCGGCAAGAAGCTTGACAAAACTCCCTACGAGCTATACAAATGAAGGAAGCTTAATCTATCTCATTTAAATATATTTGGATGTAAATGATTCATCCACAACAATGGTAAGGATAACATGGGAAAAATTGATCCTAAGTCAGATGAAACTCTCTAAAAGAGCATATTGATAAACACTGAAGAATATTTATATCATAAGATATTACACTAGAAAGTGAAGCAGTAAATGCAAGTTGATCTTTTTGCATTTTTGACTCTCTTGGTTGTTGAGAATTGAATGCTTTAACTTATATATGGAGGATATGGAAGAAGCAATTAATGACCGTTAGAGATCTTGATACAACCGTTGGGAGCTTCAAAAGAGCTGTTAGGTTGGAATAAGTGTATTTACTTGGTCATTTTTCTTTAATCTAGATGTCCAGACTTTCTTGTTTGACTTTCCTTGAAATAAATCCGTTGGCTGATCTGGCGTCCAGATGTGGAAAGAAAACATTAATGCTATTATACCCCTACCGGCCTCGCCCTTTCGGGTGGCGGGTTAGAGGGATCCCTTTAATTAGTTACATTTCCTTGGTTATTCGTTCATTTAATTATATATCAGAGTAAGCACAGCAGAGCACGGGATCTGGTTTGGACAAGAATATTGTACTGATAAACATTCATAAGTTGTACAGATAAGTAAGTCCCTGAGGGTTAGTTACAGTTATCCAAGTGAAACGTTAATTATTACAGTCATCCAAAATGTAACAATACAAAAAGCGATAGGGCATTCCCTATTTCTTCATCCCAATGCATCCTGCCCTACCTTCTTCTGCCTCCGCCTTCTACCTTCTCACCGCTGTATCTTCACAATGGTTTGGAATTCAAAGTTGAACCCCAGAGTAACTGTTAGACTCAAATACATTATGTATGCAGTGCATGCAATGCAAATAACAATTAGGAAAATAAAGAAAATAATTCTGCCTCAGGCACAATAATCTGGCATGTATGTTCTGCCTCTGGCACAATCTGCAGGATCACCTGTCAAGACTAGCCCTTCGGTACAATTAGCGCGCACGGGCCTCAGTAGTCAGGGCTGCAGACCCTAATCACCTACCCTAAGAGGATTCAGTATCAACCTATAAACACACAGTCATATAGGCCCTACTTACCTCACATACCTCGGTACTGCAGTAGACACCTAAGGACACGAAGTCCATTAGGCACTACAGCCCGATCATACATGTTCTCGGTACTGCATCAGAGTCCTATGAACACGCAGTCCAAAAGGTACCACAACCCAATCTCCTACATCATGATAAAACACACATGCAAAAGCAACATAGAGTATACAAGTCAACAGTTACTACCTGGCACTCCTTGAAGTTAGCAAGCACTTCTCTTGATATGGTCCACATGAGATAACACCCTAGTTACAACAAAATATCACACTTTCAATTATGTATACCAACTCTACTTCTAATCTCTTTGAATTTCGCCTACACCAGAATTTTCCAGAATTGTTGTTCCAACTTCGCTGATTTTTAATAAATTATATAAAAATCATATTAACACAAAATCAGCGTCAATGGAACCCTTAGGATGTATAATTCATAGGAAAAATAATTACAGAAGCCATCTGGGTTCATATCTTTTTCTTACTTGCAAACACCGAGCTTAACCAAAGTTTCCAGAAATCCAGTGTTTCTGTCCCTACTTCAACGATTTTTAGTAAATTCCAAAAAAATTATTTTCACACAAAACCAATTCCCTTTAAACCATTAGGATGTATATTTTTCAGGAAAAATATTTTCAGATCCTGAAAGAACACATATTTTTACTTATAACCACTTTTACACCTCCTGGTCCAGATTCGACCTGTTGCATCTGTACCCACTTGAGAAATTTTTATCTCCTAGTAGAAAAGTCCAAATCATACAAAATTATACATCAAGCTGAATCTTAGGATGTGTAATTTCTACCTGTAAACTTTCAGCCAAAAACCGAGTTCGTTTACAATTTTTAAAACCCAGTTGAAGAAAACTGCCAGAAATTCCAGAATTGAAGATAAGCTTAGTTTAAGGGCTTTTTTGGTGTTTTCGACTTCGGAAACTTAAGCTACAACCATACCCTACACAAAATCATGTTCCAGGGCTACTGGTGACCTAAAAAATGCAAGAATCCAACCAGGACACCAAGCTCCTACTCTGTGTACGAATTTACCATAACTAGAACTCAAGAAAGCAAGGGTTTTCGGGTTACCTAGATTCGGCAAACCGGTGGATAAACTTGAGATCTTGATCCTTGAGCTTGAGCTATGGTGGAGTTGCAGATCTCTCTCCCCTGTTCTATGGGAAATTTCGTGCTCCTAAGGTGAAAATAAGGGGTCAATTACCTTTTTAATAAAAGTAAATTTGATCCGGTAAAATTAGAGCTAACATGCGTAAATTTCGGTATAAAATGTATCTGACTCTTGGCTTAATTCCCAAGTTATTCTAGATAATTCCAGAGGTTTCCAGCAGCTTCCAAGTGTCACTTCCCCCTCCAAAAACGTGCAGATCTTTATCTTCCTTTGGGGCAAATTACGAGTTTTGGCCCGGAACTTTCGTAAATCGCATTTGTGGCCCATAACTTTTAAATAATTACCAAGTTTTCCCCATCATTTCACCTGTCCAAAAGGACATATGGAACACCATTTTGGGCCCACAAACCTGGTCCAATTAATTTTTGCACATTTATTCCCATTTTGCCCTTTTTCCTCTGAACGTGGGACCCCAACTTGACTTTTGCACTGATTTCCCTTTTCTTCCTCTCCAAGCAATTCTAGAGAATTCCATAGGCTCCTATATGGTTGCCATGTGGCGCCTCATCTTCCACAAGTATCTTGATATTTTCTTACATTTAGGGAAAATTACCTACTTTGGCCCGGAGTTTATGGAAATTATCGATTTTGGCCCGAGCTCATTAATTACCCTTGACTTTTTCCCCAAGTTTTATAGACTTTTCCTAAGCCTAAGTGGCACCTCCTAGGCCCCACAATTCAGATCCCTTGATCTTTATCCTATTCCTCCCAATTTGTCTGATTTATCCCCTTTTTATCCAATCAGCGGGCCCGTAGTTGACTTTTCCGTTGACTTTTCTCTTCCTTGCTCTCCAAGTCATTTTATATACAATTGAGGGAGCTAGGTCACCCCACTCTAGGCCCACCCAATCCGTCTTCCCCATTTCCTCGGTCTTTCCATTTTATCCGGTCCGGTGCTCCTTCTACGGTCCTGTGGATCCGTCGGTCAACAGGGCATCTCCCTTTGGGCTTTCTTCAACTCTTCCAGATATATTATATTTTTATTTTATTTTCCAATTTGGAATCACACTAAACATAAGTACGTTGGTTACAACCGTGAGGGTGTTACAAATGCCTTTGGAGTGTGCAAAGAAAGATTTGCTAAATTGGTGCTTAGGTTTCTGAACCCAGCATTTAATGCTCTGACATCATCATTTGCTTTATGCTTAATCTTCAGTCTAACATTCGTTTGATCATCTGAAACTCACTAAAAAATCGATTAAACATAGTTAGGAATAGTAATGAGAGATGATATGAAGTATAAAAATCATACATGAAGATTTCGCAAATCGGACATGGGATTGTAAAACAGAGTCACTATACACTCGAGTTTGTTCAAGAAAACTCGAGTGCATGACTCGAGTTTAATATTCTAGACTCGAGTCTTATGATCATCCTCTTTGAAAAAAGATTTGAAGTTTAAAATGAAGATGACTCTATAAGTTTGAAACTGGAGTTTAGAAAGTTTCACTCAAGTGCATGACTCGAGTTTATTGGCATAAACACGAGTTGAAATCTTCTTTCGAAATGAGCTTCGCGTAAACATTTTGAAAGCGTTTTGAATTTGCGTAAACTCGAGTCATTAAGTGACTAACTCGAGTTTAGGATTATTTTTTCAAATAAGTTTAAATCCACAAACTCTAACTGGAGTTTACAAGATCAGGCTCGAGTCATTTTAAGCTCAAAATACTTTGAAAACTCTCGGCCAAACACTAACTCGAGTTTGACCAGGACTGGCTCGAGTTTCTTTAAAATCAAATTACTTTGAAAAATTCTCAGCCAAGTTTGAACTCAAGTTTTAACTTAGTCACTCGAGTCACGCTAAGTTCAAATAACTTGACTAACTCTCTGTCTAGAGCAAACTCGAGTTTAGAAACTCTAGACTCGAGTGTTAGTTCTCTATATGTTTTGATGATAACTAACACTTATAAATTAAGAAGGTTAATATTGATTCAAGTCAATAGATTCTAATTTTTCAAAATATCTTGGTTCAATAACATGACAAACCCACTGTACTGATATGACTCGAGTTGGAGCCATGTAACCCGAGTCATACCACTTTGTGTTGAAAGCTAAAAGCCTTTTAGAAATAAAGTAACTCGAGTTATTCCTTTGGAAAAAAATTTCAAAAGCTTGTAACTCGAGTTAATCATTAATCAACTCGAGTTGTTACCTGTCATCAACCTTTCTCAGCTCCAAGCCCGATAGCAGCTTTTTAATTTGTCTGATATAACTCGAGTCATATGACTTACAGAGAGCTCCAAGGTTATTTCTAAGAAGAGTAACTCGAGTTAATACCATGTAACTCGAGTCACCTCATTACAAAGACACTTCACTGATTTAAGAATTATAACTGTGACTTGAGTCAGATTTACATGACTCAAGTCAAGTAACTCGAGTTAATCTTGAATGACTCGAGTTATTCATATCAGTCTTTTGAATCCTCGTTCTCATAATCTGCAATTCATTGATTTTGCTTTGGGTACTTCATATTATTGATTATTACTATTTCTAACAAAGTTTAATCAGTTTGCTAATGAGTTTCAGACATGATTAACACTGTTTAACCATCAAGATTATCATAAAGCAAATCTGTGTCAGACGCATTAAATGCTTGAACAAAGATGAAGCATGAAAGTGGAAATTGAGCTTCTGAGCAACCATAAAGCATTCTGGCCATTTCCAGTCGACATTCTAATTAAATCTCAACGGACAAATGGAATGAAGAATATCAACGAAGAATAATGACTAACACCGGAAGAATACGAAGAGACGAAGCAGAGCGCAACTCAACGGATATATTCATTAATCACAAAGGCTCATTTAATCTCTCTTCAACTATCATTAAATGCCATCAACTATATAAATAGCAGAAGCATTCAATTCTCCAACTACCAAAACTCTGCGCATTCAATTAGCAACTTAAGCATTTACCGTTTCTACTCTTATAGTTAATATCTTCGGATACTTAAACCTTTAGTATTTATACATCTACTCTTTTAGAGAGTTAATTATTGTTTATCCATCTTTGTAAGAATCTCAAAGTATCGGGACTTTGGGATTGAGACATTTGATTACAACTTGTAAGGGGGAGTAAGTTCTAGTGAGAGAATTACTCCGTTAGTGACAAAGTGTATAATCATTTGAGTTAGTGAAATCATGGAGAGTGTGTTACACCCCTACCAGCCTCGCCCTTTCGGGTACCGGGTTAAATAGATTCCTTTTATTAGTTACCTTCCCTTCATTATTAGGTCCATTTACCATATATTAAAGTGAGCGCAATAGAGCATTTAACCGATTTGGACAAAGTACTATACTGGTAAAAGTAAAATAAATAAAAAATAAAAGTCCTTGAAGGGTTAAGGGTACAATTATCCGAAATAAATACCAAAATAATATATACATTCATCTCAAATATTTGTACAAAACATAGTAGGGCATTCCCTATTCTTCAGTCTGCACCGATGGGCACTTACCTTTCCGAAAAGGTTCTTCACATCAGGCACATCCCCTGTGACTACAGAAGAGTCTAGGGTTCGATAATGGCACCCAAAGTAACCGTCAATACTCAAATACAAAATGTGTAAAGCGTATGTAGTTAACCATGTCAGGTGTGAAAACACAAATAATATGCCAAACATGCCACATATGCAAACATAAACATAAACATCACTGACTACCACGTGACGTCAAGCTACCTTACCAAGGCAAGCCCCGGACTTACCGGAGTCACGACCCGTAAAGCTGCCTGCACCGGGACAGCCCCGGACCTATCGACCCGTACAGCCACCAATCAAGGCTGGCCTCGGACCATTCATCCTCAACGCTAGGAAACACATAACTCTGTATGCATATTTGGCAACACATACAAAAACACACATGGCAAATACAAACATACAACAAAACACATAAAGATATCTGAGTAAAGCGGTTACTACCTAGTGGGTAATATATTGCCCTTAATATTTATTATGCCCAATAACCTTTCTAGAAATGCCCCTGACCTAATTACACCAAATTACACCATTTTTAGTATTTCCAAAAATACCCTTGCATTATTCTTGCTAAAACCGAGCTCCTACAAATTTTTCCAGAAATTCAGTGTTTCTGTCCCAACTTCAGGTATTTTTAATAAATTCCAAAAAAAAACTAATTTTTACATGCAACCAATGCCATTTGAACCATTAAAATGTATAATTTTCAGGAAAAATACACCCAGACCCTGAAAGTACACTTATTTTGGCGTGTTGCTCATTTTTCAAGCCTTGGTCAGATTTCGCCCTGTTGCAACCAAAGCCAACTTTAACAATTTTTATCTCCTAGTAAAAAACTCCAAATGACATACAATTATACATCATGGTGGACCTTAAGAAGTTTAATTTATACCTGTAAAATTTCAGATTTTTCCAAGTTTGTTTACTATTTTTAAGACCGAGTTAAAACATCACTGCCAGAATCTCCAGAATTACTAATAAGCTTGGTTTTAGGGGTTTTTTGGTGTTTTCAAGTTCGAGAACTTTAACCATGACTTTATCCCCTACAAAACCACGTTTCAGAACCATTGGAGACCTTAAAATGCAAAAATCCAACCATAACACCAAGCCCCTAATCCATGGACGAAAATACCATAGCAATAACTCAAAGAAATAGAGTTTTCGGGGTTACCTAGAATCGGGGAACCGTTGAATGTTCTTGGTAGCATGATCTTGGAGCTTAGCTATGGTGGCTGCAGATCCCTCTTCATCTTGCCTCTGGAATTTTCGCCCCTTAGAGTGAAAAAGAAGGGTTAAAGTACCTTTTTAATAAAGGTAACTTGATCCGGTAGGATTAGAATTAACAGGCGTAAATTTCTGTCCTTTGTGTAATAAATGGGATATGCTTTCTTGACTTTTTCCCCAAGAATTCCATAGAATTCCAGGGATCTCTAGGGTGATTCCAAGTGGCGCAATCCCCTTTAAAGAGAGCATATTTTTATCTACTTTTGGGGCAAATTACCCGTTTTGGCCCGAAACTTATAAATTACAATTGTGGCCCATAACTTATTAATTATTTCTAAACTTCCCCATGTACTTTGGTCTGCCTAAAGGCACACATATGGCACCATTTAGGGCCCACAATTCTGCCCTAATTAATTTTTACACTTTCATTCCTATTTTACCCTTATTGTCTAAAACGTGGGACCCGCGGTTTGACTTTTACATTGCTTTTTCTTTCCTTGCTCCCCAAGTAAATATTTTAATAATTGGAGGGGGTTATGTGGTGCCTAATGGGGCCCACAAATCTGATCCCCTATTTTTAATTCCTCTTTCCCACTTTATCAGTCCAGTTCTTGGTCTATCAGTCCGTGTGGGTCCTGCTAGTCAACAAGGTGTTTCCTCTTGCACTTTTCTTCAACTTTTTCAGATAATCTCCCCTGAATGGACATTCATATGTGGCGCCTCCTTGACTATCCAATATGGCCCCACATTTGTCTCATTTAGTCCAAAAGAAGCCCCTAATCGGTCCTTATTGGTCCCCTTTCTACCGGCTAATCGCCTGTGGGACCCGCATTTTGTGTTTGGGCCTGAGTATGGATAAAATCATCTGACTTTTCCTTCTCTCTCCTAGGTGGACGAAATTCAATGCTTAAGGGGTAAGGAATTGACTTTTCTACCCCTGTAATCATTACTTACTTATACCGACATATTTTCACTCAACTAATTGTCCTTTACCTTAGGACATAGTTAGGTGTCACCTTTTCCAATCGAATTTATACCGTCTAGGTCTTCTGTGCCCCTTTTTCCCATTAGCACTTTAGTTCCACGGTCTATACACATTAGGTCCACTATCCCGTATAATCAAATTACTTAGTCCCTGAGAGGCTTCCTATCTCTCATGATTCTTGGAATTTTTCCCCAACCGGGCTTAGTCGTCCGCCTACTTTAGGCTTATTCCCAGTTCTTAGGTTCCAGAGTTCGGGATATTACAGAGTTTGGGGACTGGACGTAGGTCAAGGATTTGGACCGAACCACTATAAATCTCTTGTGTTCAATCTTTCTCTTCCCTACTATGTTCATCTATGTTTCGTTAACAACTAATAGAGCATTTTTGAAAGAAAATTTTAATCACCCAATTCACCCCCCCTCTTAGTGATATTCCATCTTTCATCGAGTTTGTTTTTGACAGTAAATTCCTCGTTAAGTTTGAACAAGTTTCAACCATTTTTAACTTAACCAAAATCTTCATTTAAGTTTACAATTTTCAGTTATCATCAAAACACATAGAGAACTAACATAATGAAGTCAGCTTATATGCCTTCGTTTATGAGATTGAACCCTCCAACATTGATGAAGCCCTTCCAGAAAATAATTGGATGATAGCAATGCAAGAGGAACTGAATCAATTGGAAAGAAATCAAGTTTCGGACTTGGTGTCTAGTAAGGACCATCCGATCATTGACACCAAATGGGTATTCAAGAACAAACATGACGGATCCGCAGTCATTGAAAAAAATAAGGCAAGATTGATTGCCAAAGGCTATAATCAAGAAGAAGGTCTTGATTATGTGGAAATATATGCTCCAGTAGCGAGATTGGAAGCTATACAAGTACTCTTTGCCTTTACGTGTATCAAAGGATTCAAACTCTATCAAATGGATGTCAAAAGTGATTTTCTAAATGGTTTCATTGAGGAAGAAGTTTATGTCGAACAACTTCCTGGTTTTGAAGATATTTCACATCCTGATCGTGTCTATCATCTAAAAAGGCTCTCTATAGTCTTAAACAAGCACCTAGAGTTTGGTATGAAAGACTGATAAAATTTCTTCTTGATCAAGGCTTTGTCAGATTAAAGGTCGACACAACTCTCTTCATCAAACACAATAAGAAAAATGATTTACTAATTTGCAAATTTATGTCAATGATATTATATTCAATGCTACTAATGATTCTTTGTGTGAAGAGTTTTCTAAGACTATGCAAGGACACTTTGAAATGTCCATGATAGGAGAACTAAACTATTTTCTCAAACTTTAAATCAAACAACGAAAGAATGAGATATTTATTTGTCAAACCAAATATCTCCCTGACCTTCTCAAGAAATATAGGATGGATCAACATAATGGAGGTGACGCTTCAATGAGTTCAACAACTCTCCTTGATGCTAATGTCAAAGGGAAGGATTTCAACATAACCAAGTATAGAGGAATGATTGGTTCATTACTATATTTGATAGTAAGTAGTCCAAACATTCAATTTAGCATGGGAATGTGTGAGAGATATCAATCTACTCCAAGAGTCTCATGCTGAGACGGTTAAAATAATATTCAGATATCTTGCAGACACAAGGAAACTTGGAATTTGGTTTCCTAAAGGACATAATTAATATCTCGTTTCCTATTCAAACTCAGATCATGCTGGTTACAAAACAGACAGAAAGAACACAAGTGGACAATGTGAGTTCCTCGGCGGATCTTTTGTGTCATGGTTTAGCAGGAAACAAAATACTATCACTTTGTCATCCACTAAAGCTGAGTATGTAGTTGCTTCAAGTTGTTGTGCTCAAGTGTTATGGCTTAAGAAACAACTTCAAGATTTGGGAATTCATTCCAAAAAAAAAAAATTATTCCTCTGTGACAACTCTAGTACAATAAGCTTGGTGAAAAATCTCGTTCAACACTCAAGAACTAAGCATATTGGCGTAAGACATCATTACATAAGAGATCATGTTCAAAAGAAGGATGTTAAAGTGTTGCTCATTCCCACTCATCAACAATATGCTGATATATTTACTAACTCATTGGCCAAAGATCAAATCCTATACAATAGAAGAGAATTGGAATTTTGTTTTGCAAGATGCTCTATTAATATCATATGAAACAGAGAGTTATGATGCTAAAGTACATGTATGGATGCTCAAGCAATATCGAGGAGATTACCTTCTGAATTATCTATAAAATTCAAATATGCTCAAGCATATAAATGAGCTACTCGAGTAATTTTGAGAACTGATCTAACGTCTTCATGTTTTCAGGGTATTAGACTAAGCTTGCTCAAGTAAAGTACTCGAGCAAAGACGTTATGTGCTCAAGCAAAGCACAGTTGCACAATGAAGAACAACAACGTGCTCGGGCAGAGAAATTGCACTGGTACCAAAATGGCTTTTAAGACCAAACAAAAAACGCATCGTAACACCAGATCTATGACCGCTCTTGATATAGGCAGTCTTAAAACTCTATCACTTTTAAGACCTGATGCGAGACCGGTCTTAAACAATTGTTTTTAGACTGGACATTAAAAATATTAGGTCTTAAAAGTTGTACTATATAGACCTGATATATTTTTTGTTCGGTCTTAAAACCTGACCTTTAAGACCGGACGAATAAATACGTCGGTCTAAAAAGACTGACTTTTAAGACCAGACATATTAAACAATAGGTCTAAAAATTCAAAATTCTAAGACTGGTTTATTATATAAGCCAGTCTTAAAAGTTTGACTTTTAAGACCGGATAATTAACACAGCCAACCGGTCTTGAAGGTCTTAAATTTTAGACCTACTGTGAGATACATCTGGTCTTAAAAGTCAAATTTTTTATATCGGCATATTTATTCGTCCGGTCTTAAAAGTCAGGCTTTTTAGACCTCCTGTGTAATACATCTAGTCTAAATTTTCTCGAATTTTTTCCCTATTTTATTTCTTCCTGATCATACACATCCACCACCCAATCTAGCACCTAAATGACAGTACTTTAACCTACAAGCTATGAACAATCCATTATGAATTACAAATTCAATTGTTGGAAATGAATACAATATATCATTCACCACAAGTTATGTGGCCTCTTAACGAATATACTATGACAGTACAGCACCTAAATGAATATATACAATAAGATCAGTTACAAAGATAGCACCTAAATGAACATACATGCCCAATTCACCATGTCTTCATCAGATTCTTACCCAACAATGTAACATTCCTCTTTTATATAACATGCCCCTTTCAGATCCTGCCACAAAAACAAAACAAAAAACAAAAGCTTCACAGTCAATGACATTGTTTAAGAACATAGAAAAGAATATAGTTAAAACTTTAACGTTTTCAAAGAATTTTGCATATGAATATTACCTTAGAAATTATCTCTTTTATAAAGGGATATCCTCCCATATCCCTTCATGGTGATCATTTCTTATGTGGGGTTGATTATCCACTTCATCTTCTTCGTTCATTTCCGGAGACCCCTTGAAAAAGGAGTACTCTCAGACATTGTTGTCAAAAACTAGTGTAAAAATGTAAAAATTTACATTTTTACTAGGGTCATACGTGCTGAAACGCAAGTAAAAACTGTCCTGAGTAGAAACTGGTAGAAACTCCGCTCAAACACATAAAAACGGTAAAAATAGAAGTTTTTACAGTTTCTATTGTTTTTACTTTAACAATGAAAAATTTTGAATTTTTTTTTACCCTAAAAAATGATGAAAAGTTGAAAACCCTATTTCCATTGTGCTTGGACTCAGGATTACTCGAGAGTGGAGACAAGCACACTGACTTGACCTGATAGTTTTGTACTCCTTTTGCATTTCTTACAACTAAGCAAAAACATGATTTTGATTTTATTTTTTTTGCCCGAAAAACATGATTTTGATTAATCCTATATTATTGTACATAATGAGTTTTTGATTTACCATGAAAGATCGATTAAGTGATAGTAATTTCACATGTTATATGATATTATTCTAAACATTTGAACATATTTTGATGAGGAAAGCTTGGATGAAGTTGAAGTCAGGAAACCTATGGATGTTCATAATTTGGACATTCCAAATTTTGCAATTGAACTTGTTCTAAGAGCAAGAGAAGAGGACGTACAAGTTAATGTGTTTGATTTGAATCAATTGATATAATTGAGGAATTTTAAAACTTTATTCTTTTGATGTTTTTGGACTTATGTTTTATATAGTTATATGACTTATATCTTTTAAATATGAAGTTATTCATTGAATTTTGAGTAATGATTTATAATTTAAATCCTTATATATATATAGAACTCTGACCTTAAAAAGTAGAAAGTAAAAATTTTACGTTCTGTGTCGTTTCTACGATTTACGTTTCTACCACCCCCTTCC